>OX465504.1:7009244-9409244 GCA_950022335.1 Eurois occulta | reverse complement strand
CCCCCCTTTTGCTGCAAGGTCCTCAATTATGAAATCAATGACAGACCATTCTGACACTATTGTCGTCTATTGTAATAGCAGAATTGGGCCCCAGACGGCATGTCTTTGTTTCCATGGAAGATGGGTAGGCCTTTAGTGTGGGACGCAACATGTGTGTCGATAGTCTTGCGCCATCCCATCTTCCTAGCTCATCCTGCTTTGCTGGGGCTGTCGCTGCGGTGGAACCCCAAGCGGCGTAAATATAGTAAACTTATTGGTAACTATATTTTCGAGGGATTTGGGGTGGAAACTCTAGGGTGTGCAGGCGATTTCAAAAAGTTTAGATGATATTTCCCGTGACCCAAGGGCTGGCTTCTACCTCGGCCAAAGGCTTAGCGCTGCCAAACAACGTGGTAACGTCGCCAGTCTCTTGGAGATGTCATTCATTACCAGTTGACAGCGTTGAGTTTTTTGACGCCATTTTTTAATTTTATTGTTAAGTTAGTTAGTTTAGGTTATTTTCATTTATAAATGTATATAATAGTGTGTGTTAAATGTTATTCATGTGTTGATTGACGTCATTCTATATCCAATATGGTGGACTACATATTTTTTATGCATTCCCATCCCATTGACATGGGTATCAAATTAAAGGGTTCGCTGAGAAGAATACAAAAAATAAAATGACGTCACTCTTAAGCGAGATTTTTAGGTATTTTTACACGATTGCCCAAAAAAATGAGTGTTTTAACTTTTAAACTAAACTTACCATTCGTATGGGCCACATGCATGAAGTAATCAGCGATCTCGTGCGGATCTGAAAATAATACAATCAAAATGTTCATATAATTTATTCAAATAATAACAACCGCTCGGGTCAAACTCAAACTCAAAGCATTTATTTCAATTAGACCATTACAGGCACTTTTGAAAGTCAAAAACAAAAAAGCTAAGCTACAGTCACAGTCACAAGGCATAAAATAAGCGAAAGTACTGTAGTTGCACATTCCAAATCGTAGATCTCTATGGAGAAGAATGGGCAAGAAACTCCATGGACACTCTTTTTAATCAAAATGTTGTTACAAAATCTTGGTTACATCATTCATGTTGAGATTATACATATATGTGAGAACGATGTACAAAGACGTTCACATTAAGAGCGTCCAGAGTAAAAGATTAAACTAACAATTTAAAGATAAAGTAATTAAAATAAACCGTGACAGCTAAGAGATGACCAGTCCCAACTGACAGCGCCCGTTCACGAACATGACGCATGGATCAGCGCCATTCAACTCAACCATATTGAAGGGAACTAAATGACCCGACACACCCGCCACCATCAGCGAGACATTTGTGTGAGCATGACATTCTCTCAGCCACCAGGGCACATTCAAGTCAATGAAAGATAACTAAATGTAAATGGTAGCTTTACAGTACATAGTACTCACACATGTGCTATGCGATTATATAATATGTCGATCTTTAGGTTAAGCCGCGCTTGCCTAGGTTGGTCGGTGGATGGGTGACCACCCGTTGCATACCGAGTTTCCTTCGTGCCTAGGAAAGCACGTTAAGCCGTTGGTCCCGGCTGTCATTTGTAGATCTTTGACAGTCGTTAAGGTTAGTAAGTGGCCCGAAAGTCTGACAACCAGTCTTACCAAGGGGTATCGTATTACCCAGTACTAACGGGGTTGTAGAGGTCAGATAGGCAGTCGCTCCCATGTAAAATACTGGTATTCAGCTGCATCCGGTTAGACTGGAAGCCGAGCCCAAAATAGTTGGGAAAAGGCAGGCTGATGATGATGAGCGCGATAATCAGCCCTATTGACTTTCAAACATAGTAATCAAAACTTGGAAGTCAATTTTAACCTACTTCTAATTGTCTTATCGAAATGAAACTTTTTAAGTTTATGTAGCTCGGATGACAATACAATAATTTGGTGTTTTGGACCGGATCTGATGATGGATAGCGGTACTATTCAGTGGCTTCCAGTGTACCCCTCTAGTTTGGGGTCATATGATTCCTTTTGATCAGTCCAATATATTTCACTTTGTGTCGAGGGTCTGATGATGGAGCCATGAGGTGGAAAGTGTTTTTTTTTTTGTACCAACAGGTACAATGCTCCCCAGTCGTTCTGTGTAAAATACTGGTGTTAAGCTGCATTCAGTTAGATTACCATCTAACTGATTGCATGCAATACCAGTAATAGACACGTTGTTGGGAAAAGGCTAGGCAAATGATGACGATGTAAATAATAATATTTAATATTAAGCTTACCCTTTTCTCCAGATATCTTTTGGAGACTCTCAAAAATGCCGTCGAAATCGTTGTGACCAATCAGCGGTTTCATAATAGCAAACGCCTTAAGCACGTCTGAAATTAAAAAAAAAACAACTATGAAAACATTGCACGTTTGTAAAAATAAAAAATAAAAACTTTTTATGGAATAGACAAAAATTTAAACGAAGTGAGAACCGTCAAATATTTAAGCAAAGCTAAAAATTCCGTAGACAGAGAATGAAAAATTCTAACTTTTGACAGTTCTAACTAAAACTACAGAATAAAAATTGTTTCTTAAGTTATTAATTTTACCCAAGTTATCACTTTGGTCTTGTTTACAGATTATGTATCGGGTAGAATGAAAATTGTAATTTGATTACCGTTTTCGTTTGTCATTTGTCTCAGGAGCTCCACTATTATACTGATATCTGAAAAAAGAAAAAGTTTTTTTTTTTAAAGAGACACGACGTTCGTCCTCTACGTCGTATCGAAGAGTTTCGACCACGTATACTCAGCCATGTTAGTATTGGTCTTTCATAGTGCAGATGTTATTTAGAGACAGCAGAACATGAGGAGAGGCAACGCTTGTAATTTGACTAGATTCGAGTCGAGTTGTGGCATATCAGAGTACCCCATATTCTTTACGTTGCAAAAATCCTCCTTGCACACCCTTTACTACCCTCTGACCGCCATGGCAGTAATTGGTAAGCTATGTCTAGAGTTACCACAGATTTTTGACATGATGATGTATAACTGAACATTTTCTATCAAAAGTAATAATAAATAATAAAGTAAAAAAAAAAACTTACGTGGAGACTCATCCATGAGCTTCAAGAAATCCAGCACATGCTTCCAACTCCTGGAACCCTTGCATTTCCTCAGGAAGTCGAAGACATGATGACGATCTGATGATTAAATAACCCAGGTTTAAGGTGGCCGCCGGATAGCCCGCGAAATTCAAATTTTCTTACGTTTTTGGCAATTGGCAGGTCAGTGTCAGGTTGTATGTTGATTAAAATATGATTCTCTACCGGAACACGTATGTATTTACAGAATTATAAGCACTAAAAGTCATCAATACAACCCTCTAAGTTCATTTAATCCTATTGAATGACTTTTTCATGAAATATAAAATTTGAATTTCGCGGGCAACCCTGGCGTTTCCCCCTTAAATAAAATTCTGCCAGTTTTTCCGAAGGGCATCGTATCACCCAGCAACTAGATTGTGTTGTTCAGATTGGCAGTAGTTTCATGTAAAATAATGGTATACAGATGCTTCTCGTAACATATTTGTACTGAAAATTGAGGGTATTTGAACAATGTTTCGCTCACCTGTAAGTCCTGTTATATTTTCGATGTATTTCACAGCAGATGCTTCATCTAAAATAGAAATAGTTTATGGTTTTAAGCTTGTCAATTCTGACTCAAATATGTAGGATTTATTATGTGGTATGTATTTATGTAGTGATGTACTTCAATCGCAAGTTATGGGCCAGAATAACGCCATTTTTTTGAAAATATAATGGCTCTCGTTTTAACTGCAGCATTACCTTAGTGAGTCCGGTTTTGGACTACGGATATTCTAGGTATTTATGTAACAACTATTTTAAAACTCAAATACACTACGTACCCAAGTATGTAGTGTATTTGTGTTTCAATCCACTTTCCCGCCATTTGGCATCCATTTTGTTTTTTTTTTTGTTGTGATA
Source organism: Eurois occulta (assembly GCA_950022335.1). NCBI lineage: Eukaryota > Metazoa > Arthropoda > Insecta > Lepidoptera > Noctuidae > Eurois > Eurois occulta. The sequence goes on along the minus strand of OX465504.1, from coordinate 9,405,275 downwards.
AACTCTACATGTGTAGAAAAAAAAATATCTCTCGAATTTTTGGTCTTACTTAGATAAAATAGGCTTATTCGGAGGGCAACAATATTATTTATCGTTTACATTACGAAATAATGGATTCACATTTTTGTAACTTTTAGAAAAAAAGATGAAAATAAAAAAAAAAATCAAAAAATTATGCAAATCGACATTTGTTTTTTGTGAACAAACAAACACATTTTTTGACAACAAATTATTTGCAAATCAACTGTGTATTATTAGAATAGTTGTAGTTAAATGAGTACCTATAATATCGCCATTCCATGATCGGACACATTGTATAGCAAAGTTGAGGACTACTTCTAAATATTATTTGTTTCGAAAACTTACAAATTCTATAACATTTTCTCGATAGAAAAAGTTCCCTCTAAAAGGACAATATTCAACATATTAACACTAACAAATCAAATGGACGGACGGACAATAACAAATGGATAATATTCAATTAAAAACTTTAAATTGGGTCATGAAACTTTGTAGGATAACGAGATAGACGATCAATGTGTAAAGCATATTATAACGTTATCCGAAGCATGGGAAATCGTGTACAGACTTTAATTAGAGCCCGTGGCGGCAATACCCGATTCTAAAACTCCTTTTTTTTGTCATTTTTGTTTATTTCTTCACCTAGAAGTATTGTGTGAGTCACTTTAGCGTTTATTTCAGTTAGTTTGAGTGCAATTAATTATTGATTAACTAAAAAAAATATGTGCTACATTGTTAAGAAAAACGACCTTTTTTTTGTGTTCCCCTAATTGTGCCGGTGTGTGTATATGGATGGATTGCTTTTTTTTTAAACCCGTTGTTTTTATCCTAAAAGCCATTCCTTTCAAACTTCAAGCTTTCTAACCAGCCACAGCTCGGACCGCCCTGCCCTCCCAAGTGGTGGATGAAAACGACAACACACGAGAGATCAATATTAGGTATTATTCAATTAAAAACTTTAAATTGGGTCATGAAACTTTGTAGGATAACGAGATAGACGATCAATGTGTAAAGCATATTATAACGTTATCCGAAGCATGGGAAATCGTGTACAGACTTTAATTAGAGCCCGTGGCGGCAATACCCGATTCTAAAACTCCTTTTTTTTGTCATTTTTGTTTATTTCTTCACCTAGAAGTATTGTGTGAGTCACTTTAGCGTTTATTTCAGTTAGTTTGAGTGCAATTAATTATTGATTAACTAAAAAAAATATGTGCTACATTGTTAAGAAAAACGACCTTTTTTTTGTGTTCCCCTAATTGTGCCGGTGTGTGTATATGGATGGATTGCTTTTTTTTTAAACCCGTTGTTTTTATCCTAAAAGCCATTCCTTTCAAACTTCAAGCTTTCTAACCAGCCACAGCTCGGACCGCCCTGCCCTCCCAAGTGGTGGATGAAAACGACAACACACGAGAGATCAATATTAGGTACTCATTATAATTTTTAAATAAATGTCAATATTTTATCTGGAAATATTTAATTGTAAAATTGAGTGCACAGATGCAATGGTATAAAATATACTTAGCTGCCATGCATATTTGTTTGGAGCTGTCATTATTTAAGTATGGTATGGTAGTAAGGTCGATAACCTTCTGTATTTAAAGTTTATCTGATATGTTCTTAAGTATTTTTTTTTCGTTCTTAAGTCCAGAGAATGAGGAGGAAAATGTGAGGAAAGTTTCGAGTATGACCAAAGAAACGATGGATGGCCTTTGTGAAGGATGATATGGCACGAAAGGAGGTATCTGATGAGATGCCCAAATGAATTGGGAGAAGGGCAAGTGAATGATGATGATTTATGGAGGTTCCATCCTTTACCTGACTCTTTTTATTAAAAGCTTTTATTTAACATGCCTCGTAATCAATTAGTTAGTTGATTATAAGTTAGTAGGTATGTATTGGTCAAATCATGCTACTGAATTTCAAACCAGTTGAGCTGAATTTTTGCACACACCTTTGGTTCTGGTGACAATACAGTGGCCAGGATCTCATGTAAAAGTACCCTTAACGAAGCCGAAAGGCACTTGTTCTCGGCGTCATTGCAATTATTTTTTTGTTCTGTACCATACCCGGGAACCTTCTACTCACGGAGATCTTGGACAGTGGTCAAAGTTCCAACTTCATTACTACTTTTTAATGTTATAACTTTAATTTAAACACCTCCACGACCCGCGTACTATTCAATGGATCCATCAGCACAATGTTTTGAGTGCAGAGTCGAGTCCTACCGTATACCGTGATTTTCTACCCAAAAAAAGGGCGGTTTTTCAGCACTAACTTTGCGTAGTTAGTTTGATGTACAGAATGCTGTTAGACGGCTTCGTGAAGGATCCGTTTACACCTTTTCGAAAACCGTCGAACCATTGCGGTCTGTCAAACAGGAACTGTGGTGGCTTTATTGCTGCAGTTTGTGGTGGCAATGGAGGTGGCCTTTTTCTTTTGGGATGGGAAATCATCCCGCTCTGGGCGGAGCGTCAGACTTTTACTGACTAAAACCCATCAATGTTCCTTCTTTTGCCCTTTGTGTTCCAGGGCCGCGGTATCTCTTTCGAACAGTTCCGCAGCCCTAGCAGGCATGAGCCTTGCGCGCCCCTCCGGTTTTCTGACTTCTCTTTGAGGCGCGCGTGGAACACGAACGCGCCGTCGAGACGGTCTGTCGTCATAAGACGGACGGACGGCCCATCCACAGGCCCGCGCCCACGGTGGCCGAGAGCCACCACGTGACGCCCGGGGTGTCTCCCGCGGCAGCTGGGACGTGAGGTTCTCTCCGTCTCACGTTCCGCCACCTCCTTCGCTAACATGACTGCTTCGCAGAAGGAGGTGACGTCTTCCCATTCCCTCTCGCTCCGGACCATAGCTTGGTTCGGGGGCGGACGCGAGAGGTCGTCGCCGCCAATCGCCGCTACGAGGACACGGCGGTGCTCCACCCAAGCGGAGCAGACCTCCACGGTGTGTTCCACCGTGTCCTCCGGGCGATCCTCGCAGTGGTGACAGCCGGGCGTTTCCTCCCGCCCGATTCGGTGCAAATACCTCCCGAAACAACCGTGTCCGGTGAGGACCTGCGTCAGGTGGTAGGTGAGGGCGCTGTGGCGCCTCTCTAGCCACTTCTCAAAGAGGGGACTTATCGCCACTATTGTGGCGTGCCCTGCGCGGGGTTGCGACAGTCGCTCTCTCCATGTCGCTATGAATGGAGGTGGCCTCCGGGAGTCTATCCTCAAACTCGTAATTTTTCCCGCCATTCGGCCGTCTCAAAAATTCACAGCTATTTTTCCTGACTTTATGTACACAGATGTTGGTACTACGTAGCATGTCCTCGATTAAACAATTGTTTAAACTAAAATACGGTTCATCGGCAAACATTTAAAGTTAAATATCCGATAATCGCTAATTTTGATTATTATGATTGTTATTGGTTATTTCGCTTTGGAAGTGAATATCGTGAATTAATTTGCATTTTAAAACATAAAATAGCTAAAGTCTGTATTTTCGAGAGGTAGTTATCGTGTTGTGGAGGTTAGATAGGCAGTCGCTCCATGTAAAATACTGGTGTTCAGCTGCATCCGGTTAGACGGAAAGCCGACCCCAACAAAGTTGGGAAAAGGCAGGCAGATGATAGTTGCTTGTCATGCTAGGTTACTTATTCTTTTTAAGAGGCCCCTTAAATCGATGAAAAACCTTTTTAATAAATACGTAAGCTTTACTGTTAGTCTACAGGGTGAATTTTTCAAGAGGGCGTGGATGGCCAAATCCAAAACTATGAGTATAGAGAATAATTACGCGAGAGAAGCCGGGAGCAAACGCTGGTACATTATTTAAAGAAGGTAAATATCAGAACTTACCACGGTGCCCAGTCAATTGATGCAGCAGTTCATTGCTTTCCTTGTGACCTGGAAAGAAATTGTTTAATTTAAGTGTTTGTCAAATGGGGAAAGTTTGGAATATAAATGCTAATAATATAAAATAGGTGTGAAAGTACCCTAAACGAAACCGAATCTTGTTCTCCCCGTCATTATCAAATCATCAATTTTTTTTTCTGGTGTATATCTGGGAACATTCTACTTAGTTACGAATATATTCGGGATGGAAGTTCCAACTTTTTTTTTTTTAAATACAAGTATTTAATGTTACTTAACTTTAAACACCTCCACGACCCCCGTACTATTCAATGCATCCATCAGTACTATGTTTTTAGTGCGTGACATTGAGTACTACCGTAAAACGTTTCATCAAGAATTAAAAGTCGTATCCCAGCAAAAAAAAAATACTAAGTCCAAATGGGTTCAATGACTATAGTCGGCGGTGATTGTTTTTTTTTTTAAATCTCGGCAAAGAGAATATGCGTCTTTAAATCTTTTTTTGAGTATTTAAATTGTGTTTATAAATAGAACATCATAGATAAACATCATTATTTAAAACAAATATTTACTTTTAGGAACAAATTAATATTTTTTGTGTTTTAAATTAAAAATATTTTAATTTTATATTTTTCATATTAGGCTGTTTAGCGGCATCATACCTTTGTTTCTTCTTCAATCTGGCGAAAGCAAAGCGCGGAAAAAAAAACAAATTAAAACATAGTTTCCTAATAATTCCTGACAGAAATACATTTCTCATCAAAAAAATCGAAACACTTTCGTTTTTATTGTTTTTGTCCTAATTTTTTACAAAAGAGAATTAATTCCATGAAAAAAAAGACATTATTGTGTAGCTGGCAGTTTGGTCATTACAGTAAGAAGAAAAAAATCAAAATTCGAAATTAGAATTTCATTTGTTTATCCTATAAATGAAATTAATCACTGTTTTGAGACAAATGTGTATTTAGGGTTGGAGTACGTTTCTCGTTTAAAAACTAAAAATTAGCGCTTGTCTTTAAACTTTTTGTTTCTTATTTCATTTACTGTGACTTTGGGACGTCTGAAAAAACTTTTTTTTCTAAAACATATGGATACTTCGCCCGCAGAAGCCGCCCAAGTGGTGGCATTGCTGGATTCTGGACTTAGTCAGCGTGTTGTGGCTGCAAGATTGCATCGAAGCTTATCATCTGTTCATAGAGTCTACAAACGCTATCGGGAGACTGGTTCGTTCACGCGCCGTTCAGGATCTGGCAGGAATCGGGTCACTTCTGAGCGAGATGATCGATTTATTGTAACAACTTCTTTACGAAATCGACGCCTTAACGCTTTTCAACTGCAGCAGCAGCTTCGCGTTGTACGAAGAGTAGCTGTAAGTGACTCTACAATAAGAAGAAGGTTGAAGGAACGCGGATTGGCACCGCATAAGCCAGCGAATGGGCCGAAATTAACTGCAGACCATCGACGAGCGCACCTTAACTTTGCACGCGAGCACCTAACTTGGTCATACCTTCAGTGGAGCAAAGTACTGTTTTCTGATGAGTGTAAAATTATGCTGTATGGTAACGACGGAAGGAACAAGGTCTACAGAAGAGATGGAGAACGCTTTGCACAATGCTGCATTGAAGAAAAGGTCAGCTATGGTGGCGGTTCGTGGACGGTTTGGGGAGGAATCAGCGCCGACGGTAAGACAGAACTTGCCTTTGTGTCTGGGCCACGGCTGCCTGCACTAAACTCTTATCGGTACATCGAACAGTGTCTTGAACCTCATGTGATGCCCTATGCACATTTTATTGGCAACGACTTCATATTCATGCACGACAACGCTAGAGCTCACACCGCGGGCGTCGTACGAGATTATCTTACCGAAGTCGGTATCTCCATTATGGTATGGCCAGCAAGAAGCCCGGACATGAATCCCATTGAACATCTATGGGATGAATTAAAGAGACGAATTCGAGCAAGAGATCCAGCCCCAGAAACACTTAGCCAGCTGCAAAATGCAATCCAAGAGGAATGGGATAATATACCACAACATGTGATCGTGACTCTCATCCGATCGATGAAGAACCGTATGGAAGCAGTAATAAGAGCTCGCGGAGGGAATACAAGTTATTAAATAAACGTTTCTTACATTTTTTTTTCATTTACGCGTGTTGTTTTACCCATTTCCTTCATATTCCATACAGGGTAAAAATGACTCATTATACAAAATACGAAACCTATGAAGACTTAATTTGAATTTAGAACAATAACATTAGGATTTAAAAACCTCATACTACTCACTATTAAATGACATTTTACATTTATTCCTAAATATACACATTTTTCTGATAATCCTTATCAAATCATAAACTGCGAGGTGTTTCGATTTTTTTGATGAGAAGTGTACTTTACGTTCTAATATTTTATTTCTTCGAAATTGTATTGAAAAACGTCGTTTGATACGCGTGGGGATTTGTTGTACTGCAGTTCTCGGCTTCATAACACCCTTGCCTGTTCAGCCGCGAATGCAATAACAAAGTTTCCCCATTTATATCAAAATGTACTATTGCTGTGTCCTACAAAAGTGCAATACCTATGCCAAAATATACGGAATAGCTGTTATTATTTTTATTGTAAGACTTAGATACCTTATCACTGTATAACTAATAACTATTCTTAATTTTTAGATAATTATTTTCATAGTTACAGCTAAGACCTAATAACTAAAGATACCCTCAATTGAAATGTGAACTATTTTGGTCATTGACCCCGAAGTTGTTTATTCTATACTAATATTCCTATGCCAAAAGCATAATGCCAATATTATTATGCCTATGGCATTAAGTCCGACTCTGTACTTTGTGCTTGAAGTGTTAAATAAATAAATAATTTATAAAGAAGTAAAATTTGTTTGTAAGTTTCTATGTAGGGGGTAATGTCAGGAACTAATGATCCAATTCTAAAAATCTTTTCACTGGTAGAAAGCTACATTATTCGTGGATGCTTTATGCAATAAATTATATTTATGTCATGCATATTAGCCGAGCTATCACAATTTTTCGACGGACGAAGTCGCGGGCGTCGTGCTAGTTACCTATATATTATAAGTAAAGTTATTAAGAACATAATATACAAACTACAAATAGATCTAAAATAATAATAAAAAAATTAAGAAAGAGTAAGAACTTTTATATACAGGCTGAATTTTTCAAGTGAGCGTCGATGGATGAAAAACTTAAACTGCGTCATTAGACTTTTGTATATTCCAAAAAACCAAAGATATTTATTAGATTAGACTTATAGAGCGGACATTGGGAAATATTTGCAAACAAACATTTTGATCTCGAACATTTTCTATTATGACATACGAATGCTACCTGTCAAGCGCCATCCACGCCCACTTGATAAATTTACCCTGTATACAACGACAACAATACCTATAAATTACAAGAGATTGATACTTACTTCTGAATCCCAAGACCACTCTCAATTCATCAGAGATGTAAAAATGATCCGCACCTGAAATAATTCAAAGAATTTTTTAATTCAACTCAGTAACTTGATTGTGGAGGTCACATAGGCACATTGTACATGAAGTGACATGTACAATACTGGTATTCAGCTGCAACCGGTCCCCTACAAAAAAATCAGATTATTTTTATGTCCAAAAAGAATTGCATTTCCCAGCAATTTTAGCGTAGAGTTACTTAGTTTGATGTACAGAATGCTTGGTTGACGGCTTCGTGTAGGGTCCGTTTAGTAGTTGTAAAAACCGGCCAAGTGCGAGTGTGACTCGCGCATGTAGGGTTCCGTACCATCGTAGCCTTTAATTTTTAATTTATTTTTAATTATTTGTTGTTATAGCGACAACAGAAATACACATTCTGTGAAATATTCAACTGTCTACTTATTAAGGATCATGAGATACATCCCGCTAACAGATAGACAGACGGGCGGACAGCGGAGGGTTAGTAGGTAACCCACGGGACCCTATTTATCTATAATCTCAACATTAATGATGTAACCAAGATCTTGTAACAATATTTTAATTGAAAAGAGTGTCCATCGACTTTCTTGCCCATTCTTCTCCATAGAGATCTACGCTTGTAATGGGCAACTACAGTACTTTCACAAGTTATTATTCCTTGTGACTGGGACTGTAGCTACATTTCACTGTGTTCTTTGTTTCTACAGTTCAAAAGTGCTTGTAACTGGCCTACTTGCAATAAATGCTTTGATTTTGATTTAAGATCTTCTGGAAATTAAAAGAAAATGGATAGCATCTTCGTCTTAGAGCGGGTTCAAACTAGCGTATTTTTCTGCGCGTATAAGCTCATATCGTCTCAGTTGTGCCACATTTTGCGCTTCAATAAATCAAACGCGCGTATACGCGCCTATTCCAACGTGTTCGGGGTGAGAGTAAACTGCTATTGCAACTACAGTACTTTCACAAGTTATTATGCCTTGTGTCTGTGACTGTAGCTTCGCCTTCTTTGTTTTTCTGACATTCAAAAGTGCCTGTTAAGGTCTAATTAAAATAAATGCTTTGAGTTTGAGTTTTTTTGTTCTAAAAAGGCTAGGTGATATAAAATTTACAAATATAACTTACTCTCCTCTCTTCTCCTGAGATGCTTCCGTCGCTCTTGCCACTCCTCCCGTTCCTCCTCAGAGGTATATTCGTAGTCGTGTTCGTGAGAGTGCTTTCTAACTCTGCGATGATTATGACCTCTTTCGTCATCGTTGGCTGGAAGGAGATTAATAAAATTGGTTAGCAGATGGCAGTTGTACGACGCAAATTTGTAAAGTACGTTAAGTTTTAGACTCTTGTACTACATTAAGTCAGTTAAGTCTCTTGTACTAGGAGGATGAGCCGACCGTATTATCATGAACCAAGAACTGCTCGACTTAGGGGCCGTCTCCACGAGCGAGAGAATCGCGGCGATATTATCGTCGTGCCACGTATTACTATGAGGCCGTCTCCACGAGCGAGAGAAGCGATATTATCGTCGTCCCACGTATTTGTATGCGAAAATATCGCCGCGGTGGAGACGGCCCCTTAGACATTCCTAATGGAAACTTCCAACAACACATGAATCAATGAAGCCCAGCTCCAAAGACTTGAACATCGCCGCAAAGTTGGCAGCCTATCGGTTTTTTATCGGTTATTTTCCGGAGAGTGTGCTTTGGAATTACACAATCCAACTCCCCCATCCCCATTCTATCATCGGACGAGCAGAGACACGGCGAAGCGTCAAATATTGATTTTTTCAGCAACTTTACATAGTCATAGAAATCACGATTAGAAGACAAATCAACGGGCTATTACACAAAGCATAGTTGCAGAAAGGTTACAATGTCTACGCGACCGTAGCACGCGGTGCAATGCACGTAGTGGACTATCTTCTGTTGAGAAAATAATCTCTGCATGGACAAAAACTGCATTAAATTAGGATTATTTTATTCTATCGAACTTAAATCATAAAACTCCTTTGTGTAATAAACTCCACAATCACGAGAAATATTAGAAAAACCTGAAGTCCAATTAATTCTGCGTCCTACTAACGAGTTCACTGACGGTCGACCACTTTTCAACGTTATTACTTACTAGCTTTTGCCCGTGGCTTCGCTCGCGTTAATTTAGAATTTGGCAATCAATTCGGATTGTACTCTGGTTCGAAATACACGTGGCGCCATCTATTATCACAAGAAAGTTATTGTTGTTTTCCTTTTTCGGGACGAAAGGTATTCTATGTCCGTTTCTGAACTGTACACCTGACATCGTATACGCAAAATTTCAGGAAGATCGGTTCAGTGGTTTAGGCGTGAAAAGGTAACAAACAAACAAACTTACTTTCGAATTTATAACATTAGTAAAGATAACTTCTTACTAATATTATAATAAATGCAAAAGTTTGTGAGGATCGATTGATGTTTGTTACTCTTTCACGAGAAAACTACTGAACGGAGTTGAATGAAAGGCACATAGATAGTTTATAACCTGGACTAACATATCATCATCTGCCTAGCCTTTTCCCAACTATGTTGGGGTCGGCTTCCAGTCTAACCGGATGCAGCTGAATACCAGTATTTTACATGGAGCGACTGCCTGTCGGACCTCCACAACCCAGTTAGTGCTAGGTAATACGATACCCCTTGGTAAGACTGGTTGTCAGACCACTGACTACCTGTAACGACTGTCAAAGATCTACAAATGACAGCCGGGACCAACGGCTTAACGTGCTTTCCGAGGCACGGAGGAAACTCGGTATGTAATGGGTGGTCACCCATCCACGGACCAACCTAGGTAAGCACGGCTTAACCTAAAGATCGATCCGAGCGGCTGTTCTTATTTAGCCACGAGCTCCTCCTGGACTAACATATAAGATACTTTTTATCCCGGTGTATGATCCCGTGGGACAGTTATTATAAATGCGAAAGTTTGTGAGGATCTGTCCACCCAGGACGTTATTACTCTTTCACTTGAAAACTACTGCACGGAATACGGAAACGAAGATACTTTTTATCCCGGTAGTATGATCCCGTGGGACAGTTATTGAAGCGAAGCCACGGGTAACAGCTAGTAATTCAAAAGGTTGAAAGTGGCAGACCCTTAGTGAACTTGGTAGTACAACTTTAGTAGGAAGATAGAGGATACAATCAAGCAATATCAATAGTATTCTTACCTGATTGTTCGGCTACTGTTAGCGTCGCTTGGACCTGGAACAGAACAATTACATTGGTAGCTTAATCAGCCTATAATGTTCCCACTGTTGGGACACGCGGCCTCCTCTCTAGAGAGGGAATGGGCTATAATCCACCACGCGGGCCCAGTGCGGGTTGGGAGATGTCACATGTCTTCCAATATTTAGAACCGCTGATTTAAAAAAATACCGATGAGACGGACGGCGCCGCCGAGGCCGGCCCAGAAAGAGGTGGTGAGTCGCGAGGGTTGGTTCGAGGAGGCATGGGAAAAGAGCATAGCATACCATAATCAGCATAAATGTTCCCACTGCTGGGCCTGGGACACACGGCCTCCTCTCTAAGAGAGGAAATGGGCTATAATCCACCACGCGGGCCCAGTGCGGGTTGGTAGATGTCACATGTCTTCGAATTATATATCAACTAATAATTGCACCCTTAATCTCTTGTCACAGAATATTCGCAGCGTTAACTGTAACATGCCTAATCTAACTACACTTCTGCAAAGGTCCGAAATATCTTGGGATATTTTAGTCCTCTCAGAATGTTGGCTTCCCTCAGCTCGGAAAATACCTAATCTCGATAACTATAATTTTGCATCAACAACTACTCACAGAACGCAGAATGAAGGAGTGGTTATCTACTTTAACAGAAACCTTAAAGTAACTATTGAAGAACCCCAGATAAATGACGCCAACTGCCTACTGTTAAAATTAGACACCGAAACGTGCATTATCGGAATCTACCGCCCCCCGAGTCAGACCAACACCAATAACTTTATTAGCTCATTAGACTCATTACTCTCAAAATTAAAAGGTTTTAAAAATATTATTCTCTGCGGCGATATAAACATCAATATAGCCCCCCACAGTCCAGACAATCGCTCACATGACTACCTAAACCTACTAGCAAGTCATTGTTTGCTCCCAGGCCATACGGCACTTACACATGGACGCACGTGCCTAGATCATATTATGCTCAAAACAAAATTAGACGCTAATTGTTTCATATTCGAGTCACCAATTACAGACCACGAAACTGTTGCCATTAGTTTAAACTTAGAGTCTCGCCCGAATTACTATAATAAAACGGCCACTAAGATTGACTATGAATCGCTCGATGAAACTATTCAAAATACTTCCTTTCAGCCAATACTTGAGTGTAATGATGCCAACACTGCAACTGACTTGCTCGTGACGTACCTTTCGACTGCAATATTAAATAACTCCAAATTGGTAAAAATTCCCAGAAGACAGCAGGTCAGTAAGCCATGGATAACTAAAGGGTTGCTGCGTTGTATGAAGAACAGGGATAATCTATATAAAAAACTTAAGCGAGATCCTGAAAACGAGATTACCAAGCTAACCTACAAACGCTATAGAAATTACTGTAACACTATTATTAAAAAAGCTAAACGAAACCACGAAAAAAAGGAGATTGAAAATGCAAAGGGTAATAAAAAGCGGCTATGGGATGCAATTAAACAGATAAGTGGTGCAACCAAGCCAGCAGACTTCTCTTCCTGTCTTATTGCATCCCAAAACAAAGATAGGGATTTAAATAAGCTCAATAGTTTCTTTGCTGACGTGGGTAGAAGATTGGCGGAGCAAACTACCACTACGACACAATTCAGTCCAATGCCAAATGACTCTTCATCTACTACTGCCGTAAACTCATTTGTAATGCTCCCTCCTGATGAAGAAGAAGTATTTTCCCTCATCAATGGATTAAAGGAGAATTGTGCTGTAGGAATCGACCATATATCCGGCAAGATCCTAAAGAGATACATAAACTTTCTTACGTCTCCTATTGCCCACGTCTGCAAACTTGCTGTAACGACAGGTGTTTTCCCTAGGGCATTTAAACTGGCGCTTATTAAACCTATACACAGGGGAGGGGAGAAAGACTGTGTCGATAACTACCGGCCTATCTCCATCTTACCTATTTTGTCTAGGATCCTGGAACGGCTTATAAACCGACGACTAACAAATTACCTCGAAACAAACAATCTTCTTTCGCCTGCCCAATTTGGTTTTCGTTGCAATAAATCAACCAATGACGCGGTACATGAACTTTTGCAATCCATTATTACCAAACTAGACCAAAGGAATAAATGCTTAACACTGTTCCTTGATCTTGCAAAAGCCTTCGACACAGTCTCTATCCCACACCTACTCAAAAAGCTAGAAAGGCTTGGTGTAAGAGGTATCCCCCTAAAATTAATGAGGGACTACCTAACTGAAAGAAAACAAAGAGTCCGGATCGACCATGGGTTGAGCAGTGAGGCGCTTGTCGAATATGGTGTGCCTCAGGGCAGCATACTCGGCCCCACACTGTTTTTGATTTATATCAATGACCTCTGCCAACTTCAGCTCCATGGTGGCAAAATTGTTACGTTCGCTGATGACACCGCCCTCTTTTTTAGTGGACAGAGCTGGGCGGATGTTTTTCATATTGCTCAAAAGGGTTTTAACCAAGTTTGCGATTGGCTACGATTAAACATATTAACTTTGAATATTAACAAAACTAAATATGTCACGTTTGCTCACAGGTCAAATCAACTGCCTCCACCCTATTTTAGTATTGCCTGTCATGCTTGTGTTCCGGGCACCTCCTTATGCTCTTGTCCCATTCTCCAAAGAGTTAATGACATCAAATACCTTGGTATTGTTATTGACCAATTTCTGACCTTCAAACCGCATATAAAAGCCCTGGTAGCCCGTTTGCGTAAACTAATCTACATCTTCAAAACTCTTAGATATGCAGCAGACAGACGGGTTACTAAGATGGTCTACGACGCCTTATGTCAATCCCTTATCGACTATTGTATTATTTCCTGGGGAGGTGCCGCCAAGACTCACCTAATTGATGTCGAGAGGGACGAGAGGGCACAGCGCGCTATTCTCAAAGTTGGCGCCGGGCTTCCTTATTTATTCCCTACTGTAGACCTTTTTAAAGAGTGGGATGTGCTTACTGTAAGACAGTCCTTCGTGTTGCGTACAGTGCTGAAGGAACACTCCCTGTTGCAATACAATCCGAATCTCCAAAAGGATAAGCGCCGAAAAGGCAGGGTATGCCAAACACAAGCGTGCAACCTTTCTCACTCCCATAATTTCTTCACCTTTCTCGGACCATTCCTATATAATAAAATAAATAAAATTCTTAATATATATCCTCAAACGAAATATAAATGTAAAACGTCAGTCACTGCATATTTGAAAACACTAGACTACCAGGAAACAGAAAAACTGTTGATCCCGCTCAGATAGACAATCTCTGTTAATTAACCATTCGTTCTGCTGCTTTTACAAACCTTTGTACTCCCTTCAATCATGCTCGCCCCAAATATACTACTAACCATCCTCGCACTACAGTCACTCAAGCAACCTACTACCCATACACGCCTAATCACATTTTGTACATACACACTCTCCAGCTACTCACACGCGTTCCTATATGTCCACAATAATTTTGTATTTTTTTTTTCTTGTGTTTTAAGTTAGTTTCCTGCACTCTTCTTGCTATGCAATAACTATTACAGTAAAAAGTAGGACGTAGCAGGAGAATAGCTGCGGGAGGGCCCTGGTGACTTGTAATACAGGTTTGTATAGAGACCTACTTCAAGCACCAGTCTCTCACAAAGTTAATTCCGTTTTCATGTTCCACTGTAATCCTAGCATTAAGTAACTTGTGTAGAGAAAATAAATGATATATTATTATTATTATTATTAATTTTTGGTTCTAGGACATGCTGGTTTCCTCACAATGTTTTCCTTTACCGTTTTTGAGAGCAGTGGTGGTGAAATAAATTACACAAAGTAATGCGCCAGCCTGGGTTTGAACCCACGACTTAGGTACTGTTCGTAAGTCGGGGCCGCCACCACTGGGCCACCGCTGCTCTCTCAAATTTAACATTACATTGGTAAACTGGTTGAAGTCTCCAACCGTTCCATTCCCACCTAACAGTGTTGGCGACTTAATAATATAACGGGCGTGTACCTTTAAAGTTATTAATTTATAAAACTAAGCTAGTTAAGTTGGAGGCACACAAAGATTGGTAGATCGAGGGTTACGGATGTCTGTAGTCACTTCTGCAGGGATAGGTACTCTCCTGTTTGCCGTTGCAGGCGACATCCCGCTGCTGGCCGGAGATGGAAGTTGGCCGAAGTTCAGTGACGTACTGCACAGTGATGTCAATGGTAGATAAAACGGCGCGGCCGTCCGACTTGCTCAGCACACCAATGGCGAAGCGTCGAATTGGTCTTCGGCCGATATTGGCCAATTAAGGAAATTAAAAGAAGGGGATAGTCTCCTGTATCGTGGGTACGTTTAGAAACCCGGAACAACTACCTGTGGGCCATACAAATATTTGTTTCGTGCGGGAATTGAACCGCGACACGCAGGGTCATAGAGGGCCTGTTTCACAAAACATCTCTACCACTTATTAAATGACTCTTAAGGCCCTAGCGAGCACCCAGTGTAAACGTAATGCATCAATTTTAAAATTAAAATACTCGTTTCACATACTTATAATATTTTCATCATTTTGATAATTTAATTTATTCATATCTATGGATGGTTCTGATTGTGCTTGTTGCAAACAATTAAACTAAAAGATAATTGTATTTTCGATTTAAACATCGACGTACCTATTTACGTTACGTTGACACTGCGCGGGGTAGAGCCTCGAGTCTTACCTTACCTTATAAATGGTGAACTCCAATGTGTGTACCGTTTTCTTTATCAGACTAAACACCCATTTTCAAAGGTAGGTTCAAAAACATTAAACTGAAGGAATACACTTAGAAAGGTAGGTTCAATCACTCTGAGCAAAAGGAATACCTACCATAATCTTTGACAGAAATCAGTGGCGTTATTTGCCACGCTCCCTTTTTTTTTTGGGATGGGAAATCATCAAATGACCCCTCCCGCTCTGGGCGGAGCGGAAGGGAGTGTCAGACTTTTACTGACTAAAACCCATCCATGTTCCTTCTTTTGCCCTTTGTGTTCCAGGGCCGCGGTATCTTTCGAACAGTCCCTCAGCCCTGGCAGGCATCGGCCCTTGCGGGCCCCTCCTGTTTGCTGACATCTCTTTGAGGCGCACGTGGAACACGAACACGCCGTCGACACGGCCTGTCGTCATAAGACGGACGGACGGCGAGCTAGCCCATTACTCACCGTCCACAGGCCCGCGCCTACGGTGGCCGAGAGCCACCACGTGGCCCCCGGCGCCCCGGGGCGTCTCCCGCGGCGGCTGGGACGTGAGGTTATATCCCTCTCACGTTCCGCCACCTCCTTCGCTAGCATGACTGCTTCGCAGAAAGAGGTGACGGCTTCCCATTCCCTCTCGCCCCGGACCATGGCTTGAACCCGGGCCGGACGCGACAGGTCGCCGCCGCCAATCGCCGTTAGTGCCTAACCTGGTGTCAGATTTTGATGCCACACATGGGCCTCTGACTTGGCTTTACATGCCGTCGAGAAATACCTCTCAGGCATGCTGGTTTCCTCAAGATGTTTTCCTTCACCGAAGCAAGTGATAATTATACAATAGATACGCACACGAATCCGAAATATCAGTGTCTTGGGTTCGAATTCGAGACTTATGACTTGGCAGTCCGATGGTCACACCACTCGGCTATCACTGATACTTATACTTACTGCCTTTTTCAATAATTATTAACACACGCATTTACTCATTTATCTTACAAAAATCCACTAAATTATTAAAAAGATCTCCACAATCGATTACGAAAGTCGTAAAAATCCAAACAATTTTAACACCAATTTACTTTTTTAGTTCGGACCCTACCATCTAACTATCCCTTGAAACAACACACTGTATCAACACACAAGTAGGCACCTACCTATACACACACACTTAAATAAACAAATACTTAAAATAATAGGTATCTACTTACAAGTAACAGAGCAGATATCAATCCTTCACAAAAACGCATTATTACTAAATTGGAACACTCTTCAAGTGGACAGATAAAAACAATCTGCTAACCACTGTGCGTTTAATTTAATTTGTCAAGATTTATATAATTTATTGTTCAAATATAAAACAGCTGTGTACACGCCATTTTGAATTACGAGCATTTTATTTGGTTTTAAGTGACGTGGTGTAACCCAAGTTATTTAAAGATTTTTGTTTGGCTACTTACTGCATTCTTAAACGGGCCCATCTTTTCCATTAGGCACTTTGGGCAAGTACCCAGGGCCCCACGATCTAAGGGGGCCCAAGTTACTGTTTTAGCTAGTAACTTTCAAAAGAAATTTAATTTATTTTAACCAGGCGCATGCGGGATTTAAAAATTTACGAGCTCGCTTCGGTCACTTTTATATATCCTAAATTCTCTAACTTTTCAGCATGAGTCAATAGTTACCTACTTATATTTATTCACTAGCTGTTGCCCGCGTTCGCGTGAAATTATTATAAAAAATATTATTTCCTTTTTCGGAATCGGATTTTGTTACCAATTTCAAGGGTTTTTTTTTTGCACGAACCCTAATTATTTTTCAAAAATAAAAGTAGCCTATATTAAATCTTATAACATCAGCTAGGTATCTGCCAGTAAAAGTTCCGTGAAAATCGGTCTAGCCATTTCGGAGATTAGTCGGAAAAAACAGACAGACAGACAATTGAAAAAAATGTGTTTTTGTTATGTGACGTATATATTTTCATAGGCATTCAGTAAAAAGCTGTTATTTTAATATTACAAACAGACACTTCAATTTTATTTATTTGTATAGATGTATAGATGAACTGACTGTTACATGAAAACCTAAACTATCCGAGCCGGGGTGCAAAAAAATTCACTTGCTTCTTTCGCTCTTGCATCACCATACGAGGGATTTCTAGTTCCCACGACCTCCAATTGGTTAAAGACAGCCCTGGTCATAGGGGCTGAGTAAACGACAGCCTTATTGACTTGCCCTTAACATGGCGCAGGCACTACATGGAGCAGGAAGATCTTCGATGTCGATGGCATCTAAAATGTCGCCTCAGAACTGAGCCACGAGTTTGGCTCCTTCAGCAGCGTGCAGCAGTACCTGTTATGAACAAACAACAGGACACGCAGGACACGATATACATTGCCCATCGTTTGTAGAATCGTGTGACATTTACAATCCAGGCCAATGAATCTGAGCTGCGGGACTGTTCGAAAGAGATACCGCGACCCTGGAACACAAAGAGCAAAAGAAGGAACATGGATGGGTTTTAGTCAGTAAAAGTCTGACACTCCCTTCCGCTCCGCCCAGAGCGGGAGGCGTCATTAGATGATTTCAATAAAAATGAAAAAAAGGCTAATGAATCTCCCTCTAGCTGCGCAGGTTTTCCTGCGGCAGTAGTAAGGCACGAAGATGATAGGGATATACAGGGTTATTTGTAAAACACCAGTAACCTCTTAAGAGGTCATTGTACTCATCATTATGAACAACTTTTACTATGGGACCAAACCTGAAATCGCGAAAAAAAAATCAGCTGTTCCCTACATTTTGACGAGTTAATCGATCATAAATGTAGGGAACAGCTGATTTTTTTTTTATAATTATTATTATTATTTATAACCTGGATTAACACATAGGATATTTTTATCCCGGTAGTACGATCCCGTGGGACAATACCGAACTCCACGGGGGCAAAGCCGCGGGAATAATAATAATATAAACAGCCATAGTGCAGAACAAATATGCTGTGTCTCCTTAGACATCCCTCTCTGGTTGACTGTGTAAAGGCTGCAGAATAGCTCCCTACGTGTTACCAATAATGCCATGGCCCATCTGATAAAGTCTTAGCCCAGTGCGAAGCCAGGTGGACCGTACAGGTAGCATCTTAGTCCGGTGGGGGTTTTCTGATGAAACGAAGTGTGACTGCGGAGCCTCATCACCAACGATGTCCCATCTTCTGTCCTGCTCTCAGTCTAACTCCAGCAAACATTGCTGTGCACCAGATTGAAACGTATGGCAATTAAATGCACATGAGTAATTTATCAGGTGAGGTGAGAAGCTCGTGGCTAAATAATAACAGCCGCTCGGATCAGCCGGGTCCAACGGCTTTACGTGCTTTCCGAGACACGGAGATAACTCGGTATGTAATGAGTGGTCACCCATCCACGGACCAACCGAGGCAAGCGCGGCTTAACCTGAAGATCGGCCCGAGCGGCTGTATAGCTAACTGTAATACCCTACTACTGTAATATCAACGCTATATTACAAAAGACGACCAACTTTGTTAAAACAATGACACTGACGTAGTATTTCTAAGCAAATAGCTTGTAGCAATATATTTGCCGTAATGATTAATGATCGTCGAAAAAGCGCACGTTTTATTTTATAAGCAGTATCTTGAATTGTGAATGTTTTTATTTGGCTCTTCAACAATGAGTACACTATTACATTTTTTTTATACTTATATTAAATGGGATTACTCTTGACCTCAATCTAGTCCTGAGGACAGAGATGAGGTCGACGATGGAACGAGCTTACCCAGAAGAAGCCTATTAACTCGCGACTTAAATAGATTGGGGTCTTATGAACTTGGGAATTAAGTATTTATAGTAAAACATTTCAAACTTAAGCATAAGTGCTCCATTACTTAAAAAAACCGGCCAAGTGCGAGTCGGACTCGCGCACGAAGGGTTCCGTACCATTATCTATAAAAACGGCAAAAAAATCATATCTGTTGTATGGGAGCCCCCCTTAATATTTTTTTTTAAATTTTTAGTATTTGTTGTTATAGCGGCAATAGTAATACATCATTTGTGAAAATTTCAGCTTTCTAGGGTCCCGTTTTACCCTTTGGGTACGGAACCCTAAAAAAGAGCACTACATGCACTATATGCTCCATAATAGCTAAATAAACAATGAAAAATAAAAAATGAAAAGAATAGTTATTGTTATGCAGAGGAATGAGGAAAATGTTGATAAGAAAGTTTTGATTAAGAAAATGGATGGCTATAAGAGTTGAGGAAGATCAAAGAAACAATGGATGGACTGTGTGAAGGATGATATGGCTAGAAAGGAGGTGACTATTGAGATGGCGAGTAATAGAGAGGTATGGACGAAGACCTAGAAGAAGATATCATCATTTTCCTGCCCTTATACCAATTTATTTGAGGTCGCCGCAGCACGACTTGTCCTTCCATACTTCTCCAATACTCGTCATCTCAGCAGACACCTCCTTTCTAGCAATATCATCCTTAACCTGTGTTAAGGATGATATGACACTGTGACTGTGTGATGACACTGTTAGAGGTAGTGCATCTTTACCTAACCCATTCGTTCCGCCTGCTGAAAATCTCCCGCCTGGATATGAGTTGCCATGGCTAACCTGGAAGTCTCTGAATAGACTCAGGACCCAGGTTGGTTGTAGTAAGGAAAACCTGCTCAGGTGGGAAATTCATTAATGACTCTGCCCTGGAGTGTAAATGTGGTGCTGTTCTACAAACGATGGGGCACTTAATATCGTGTCCTGCGTGTCCTGTTGTTTGTTCGCTACAGGAACTGGTGGACGCTACTGAAAGCGCCGAACTAGTAGCTCAGTTTTGGGCTGATACAATTTAGATTGCCATCGATACGCTAAGAAGAAGATCCTTAACACAGTCCATTCATTGTTTCTTTGGTCTTACTCTCATCTAGCCATCCACGTTCATACTCAAAACTTTCCTCACGACATTTTCCTAATTCCTCCAAATCACATGCCCATCCCATACCATGACAACTGATTAACACACAATTTCACAATGATCGATAGTTGAATGAAAAGAAACTGAGAATCGGGTTGAAACTTGGACGCTCACCAGATACACTATCCGATATCTACGACTGGGTAAAAAAACACCGAAATACGGCGACGAACGAGACTTACGGGCATAGCAAAAGCCATAACAAAAAGAAAGTTGGCGGGCTATACAGCGTGTAACGGAAGGGGGGTATCAACCCTGAAGGAGGTGAATATGCTCATGAAACTCAACAACTTTCCCCAAAGAACATAAGTCGAAATATGAAAAAAAAAATTGGCCCTCCCTTACAAAACTGACTACCAGCTGATTGATTTACTATGGGAGGGCCAATTTTTTTTTCCATATTTCGACCTATGTTCTTTGGGGAAAGTTGTTGAGTTTCATGAGCACATTCACCTCCTTCAGGGTTGATACCCCCCTTCCGTTACACGCTGTATACATATGCCGTAGACTGTATGGAAGATGGGGGACGAAAGAGCTGGAGTGGGGACCACGGACGGGACGGAGGAATGTGGGGAAGACAACCGAGTAGGTGGACAGACGATCTCAATAAAGTGGCCGGAAGAAACTGGACAGCCATGACACAAAACCGCCAAAAGTGGAGAGATTTGGAATAGACCTACACTCAGCATTCAATTGCGCGTCCAATATAACAACGTTTTCAGGATGATGTTGAAACTCCCTCGATTCTGTAGTGCCTCGGGGATCATTCAAGATTCTTTATTTGATCATTCATTCGGGATGTTTGCCCAATCGCATACAGATGGTTTTCATGCAATCATCAGAAAAAAGGTGGCATCGCTTGTGAGGATTCGGGGGAGTAGGTAGCAATAGCATCCTGAAAGCCGTGGCTGAAGACCCGAGAGCTCCTGTGCTGAGACATCTCATGCGGAATCATTGTCCGCAGGAAATGCCTCGTAAATACATGACTCACTAACTTTATTCTTCTTTTGTTACTAATCCTAGTGTGTAAGGAGTTTTACTAACAAAAATGGTTCCTATGTTGTCCCAAATAAAACAATTTATTATTATTATTTATTGGGTGACCAAAAGTTGAAGAAGAGAATGTAAAGAATTAATCAAAATGATTTAATTCTACGTAAAAGGATAAACAGCTGTGTAAATAAAACATTTTTTTTGCTATTCAATAAATCTATTTTGCGACGTTTGGGCAAATATGCGCTTTATAATTCGCAGAAGTGGACGTCAGATAGGTAGTCACTCCTTATAAATTATAACTGATTAAAAATATCTTTCTCCTTATAAATAGAGAGAAAGGCACTTCAGTGCATAATATAAAGAATGAAAATTCCATGCCGAAAACAAAGTACTTACGACCCTATGTAACTGCAAGAACAGGCCATCAAAGGATCTGCAACAGAAAATGGACCCTTCGTCTCCCGAACAATGATGTCCTAAATCGCGCTATCAACGTTTTCTTAGCTAATAAAACCAGCACGTTATATCGTGCTGCTTGTATGAAGGAGTCTCTCACAAAGTATTTACTCAGTAAAGCAGTGGTCAGGGGTGGAGCTGTTCGCGGGCCTGTGGACGGTGAGTAATGGGCTAGCTCGCCGTCCGTCCGTCTTATGACGACAGGCCGTGTCGACAGCGCGTTCGTGTTCCACGCGCGCCTCGAAGAGATGTCAGCAAACAGGAGAGGCCCGCAAGGGCCGATGCCTGTTAGGGCTGCGGGACTGTTCGAAAGAGATACCGCGGCCCTGGAACACAAAGGGCAAAAAAGGAACATAGATGGGTTTTATTCAGTAAAAGTCTGACACTCCCTTCCACTCCACCCAGAGCGGGAGGAGTCATTTGATGATTTCCCATCCCAAAAAAGCTGTTTTACAGCCACCCCTAGTTGAAGCGATATGCTGATGTGAAAGCTACCGTGACTAAAGTGTGCAGCTGAATCTGTATCCCGAGATGAATAACACCTAGAGGGCAATGTGAAGTCGTTCTAGCTAATGTGTAAAAGTCCTCGGGGCATGTGAAGGAGGAATATGGCCCTCCACCCCAATGTAGTAGACGATTTGACTCCTTTTTACGGATTTATCGATTTATGTTGTAGCGGCATTACAAAAAGTACTACAGCGCCATCTATGATGCAATGAAGAACTAACGACAAAATACCGAATTTATCCGCGACCTACGAGTATATAGAGAAAACCCGACAAGAACTATCGGGCTTCTGTGGTCAAGAATGAAATTATGCTTCTACCAGGGTGCTGGATACTGGGCATTTAATTTGATGGGAGCAGGCTCACCCCCTATTATATGAGACTTGGCAAAATCATATTCTGCCTAGCCTTTTCCCAACTATGTTGAGGTCGGCTTTCAGTCTAACCGAAAGCCATGCGAATGCTAGTATTTTACATGGAGCGACTGCCTATCTGATCTCCACAACCCGGTTAGTACTGGGTAATACGATACCCTTTGGTAAGACTAGCTGTCAGACTTTCGGGCCACTGACTACCTGTAACGACTGTCAAACATCTACAAATGACAGCCGGGACCAACGCCTTAACGTGCTTTCCGAAGCACGGAGGAAACTCGGTATGTAATGGGTGGTCACTCATCTAAAGACCAACTTAGGCAAGCGCGGCTTAACCTGAAGATTGATCCGCTTATTATTTAGCCACGAGCTCTTCTTGACTGAGCCTAGGACACAACCGGTGTGGAGTTAAAAAAGGGGATACAAAGAAAAACATAACATACATTTTAAAATAATTTATTTCTTTAATACACTTTGGTACATGCCTATAGAGTACACAATTATGTATTTAATTATTAATCTTTGATTAAATATCAACCTTTTAACGTATTTTTTATTGCGATTGTCAATTTACGATCAAAAACATTCCAACCCTCCCTTTGGTCTCGGCGAGTTGGGTAAAAGGGACTTAACTTTTTGGGTACCATTTTTTTGGTTAAATTTTGTATTCAAATTGGCAATCACAATAAAATCAATTCTCTACAATTATATTTGACAGTCGTAACTAGAGAACGAAAGCGATAGAATCGTCTAACTCACATTTCGACGTAAAGGCACCAATCCACAAAAAATGAATCTGACTTCGGTTTTAGCTTGACTTTGTATGAACATATAAATGGGGTAGTCACAGCGATCTTGAAGAGAGGAGAGATTTGCCGCATTAGCTGCGCGATTTATTTGTTTGCTAGCCTCGCATCCGTGCGTAATGTGGCCATTCGACGCAGTGGACGATCCTGCCTACGTGTTCATACAAAGCGAAGCTGTCTGTGTCCGTGGGCTGCTGTGGAGAGGCGTCTTTATTTCCACACTTACAAATCACGGTTAACGGACCATGTTCGTACGAGCGGATCTCCGAAACCATCCAATCAATTTCAATGTAATTTTGTGAACGAATAATGTGTGTAAAAATACCCTTAACGAAGCCGACAGGCATTTGTTCTCCCCGTTATTGCAATATTTTTTTGTTTTAGTTTTAATCATACCTGGGAACCTTCTAGTTACGGAGATATTGGGGGTCAAGGTTTCAACTTTTTGACAAGTTTTTTTTTTAATTCAAGTTTTTAATGTTATTACTTTAAATACCTCCACGACTCCCATACTATTCAATGCATCCATCAGCACAATGTTTTGAGTGCGTTACATTGAGTCCTACCGTAAAACATGATTTTTCACCCCAAAAAAAGTCGTTTCCCAGGGATAAATTTTTGCGTAGAGTTACTTAGTTTGATGTACAGAATGCTTGGTTGACGGCTTCGTGAAGGGTTCGTTTACAGCTTTTATAGTTGGTTCCAGCTTGAAAGATAGGATAGTATTGGATTCGATAGATGGCGCTGTGCGAAACCGGGACGGGTCGCTAGTTTCTCAATAAAATGTGACTTAGACCACTCTAACGCAATCTTAACAAGCCTTGAATAAACAACTAACTATCCCATATTTAATCAACGATTCAAAGATATGGATTGAATAATTAACGCGAATTACATAAAAACTACTTTCGACTAAAAAATTGTCTAAAAATAAGAAAAAAAAATGCTTTTTGAGACTAAGAATTCTTAAACAAATTCATCTAAGCGTAATGATGAGTGAACATAATTTTGTGCAATTTGAGTTTTTTTTTTTGTGCAATTTGTGCGATTTGCAGAATTATATAAGTCTTGTTTTTATTCTAAACATTGATGTAAGATACATTTTTTGTTGATTTAAAATTGATTTGCGACGAAAATGCTAGCTTTTTTAAAATGCACTGATCAATAACTTGTTTTACAATAAAATTAGTTTCTTAAAATGGAACATTGGACTTAAAAATAAACGAATATTATTTAAGTATTTCTAGAGAGATTTCAAATGAATATTACTTTTTTCATTCAAGATCTAGGGTGTAAATGAGCCTTATTATAAGAAAAGTAAACCTTACTAAACAATAATAAGCTTTAATTTTCTTTACATTTTTTGCCGTAGATGCGCCTCTTTTGTGGACGAAATTGGTGCATTACTTATGTTGATCAGTGCAATTTTAACAACTTTTACAAAATAATACAGTCTGTCTTAAATAAACATATGATTTTGTGCACCTTTGACAATTTACTGTGCACTCTGACAATTAATTACGTTAACAGATACGAGATTTGTGCATTTTTGCAATTACATTAACATATTACTTTGAGATTTTGTGCACTCTGACTTAACAACGAAAACTACAGCTAAAAAGACAAAAAATATAATACAAAAATAAATTTCTAATAAAAAGTATAATAACTTTGGTATTTTTTTTTTGTCATAATCATTAAAAATAGAGAGAAGTCTGAATGTATTAATTAAAAATAATATAGTACTGTGGTTTGACGGTACAGATGCCAGCACATCAAGCTACTACAATCTGTCAAATTTCTTTAATAGATTTTCAACTTTATCGCTAAAGGAGAATGTCAGTTTTATAAGGTGTGCTGGTCCAAGTGTGTTGCAGATATGAATTGAACCTTAAATGACAGGTCTAAACCAGTACAACATTTTTTTAAATGCAAAAATAACAATTCCTCTGGGATTTTTTTTTTTTTGCTGCCATAATCAATATTGTTATACTCGGTGACACCTTTCGTTTAAGGTACAATGTACATCTGCAACACACTTGGACCGAAATTGACAATCTCCTTTGACAGCTTCAGTTAGCTTGATGTGCTTGGCGTCTGTACATTGGTCGTATCGTCTATTTCTCAACTATTTCGGAGTCGGCTTCTAGTCCAAATTACAACTCTACTTTAAATACCTCAATGACACGTGTCATAAAGGTATTAGAAGAACAAGTATAAATAGCTGATGAATGCATTGAATAATACAGGTCCTGTACTATTCAATGCAGAGCAATAATTTTTGCGTAGTTACTTATTTTGATGTAAATAATGCTTTGTGTAAAGTCCGTTTACAACCTGTATGTATTACAATGGGATATTGTAAAAATTGTGTTTCAATGTGGGTATACATTATAGTATTATTTTATTCTTTTTTATTGGCTATCAAACCACAGTACTAGATTATTTTTGCCTTATGTCGTCCTAATTTAAATATATTTTGCTAACATCAATGGTATTACGCTGAGGGCGAAACATTTAAATTTAAACGAAGACTAGATATGGAAGACTAAGAAGATACAGGGTCAATATTTCAAGTGGGCGTGGATGGCCAAATCCGAAACTATGAAGAATAAAAACAAAAGTTTGTCGTTTGCCGTATGTCAGTACTTTCCAGAATTTGATGTTATCGAATGGTGTAATAATACAGTGTTTTCTTTCCAAAATCATTGCATTCGATTCCTGGCTACGAATAGATTTTTTTTAGGGTTCCGTACCTCAAAAGGTAAAAACGGAACCCTTATAGGATCACTTTGTTGTCCGTCTGTCTGTCTGTCTGTCAAGACCTTTTTTCTCAGGAACGCGTGGAGGTATCAAGCTGAAATTCATACCAAATACTCAAGTCTATGGTCTCTTGGAGCTGTGAAAAAATCAAACTTCTAAGTCAACGCGATCAAAAGATACTCCCGTTTATGCCGCAAATTTTCGACACTCGCAAGGGAATCAAAACCTACAGGGTACTTCCCGTGAACTCAGAATCTTGAAATTTGGTATGAAGCAACGTCTTATAGCAGAGATATAGGAAAAATTGCGAAAAGTATACATTTTTAGTTATATCATATAATAAAAATATTTTTAATAATTTTAAACTTACTACCCCTTTCCTCATGAACGCGTAGTGGTATTATATTGAAATTCATATCAAATACTCAAATCTATAATACCTTTAAGCTGTAACAAAATCAAACTTCTGTGTCAACGCAATCAAAAGAAACAGGAATTAAAACCGCATATTTTGAAACTCGCCACTACTCGCAAGGGAATCAAAACCTACAGGGTACTTCCCGTGAACTCAGAATCTTGAAATTTGGTATGAAGCAACGTCTTATAGCAGAGATATAGGAAAAATTGCGAAAAGCATAAATTTTTAGTTACATCATATAATAAAAATATTTTTAATAATTTTAAACTTATTACCCCTTTACTCATGAACGCGTAGTGGTATTATATTGAAATTCTTAACAAATACTCAAGTCTATAATATCTTTAAGCTGTAACAAAATCAAACTTCTGTGTCAACGCAATCAAAAGATACAGCAATTAAAGCCGCATATTTTGAAACTCGCAACTACTCGCAAGGGAATCAAAACCTAAAGGATACTTCCAGACGACCTGGAATCTTGAAATTTGGCATGAAGCAACGTTATAAAGTACACATATAGGAAAAATTCCGAAAATCTTAAATTTTTAAAATTATGTCTATCACTTCTCTTCTTAAAGAGATGAAGATTTTTCCGAACATACATAATGTTTTCATATATGTATTGACAAGGTACCGTCAGCTTTCCACATTGTTATGTTATGGATTTCATTTAGCAATAAAAATACCATAACTTTTACTTATATACCTACAGGTTTGTACGGAACCCTCGGTGCGCGAGTCTGACTCGCACTTGGCCGGTTTTTTAAATCCACTGCTGCAGTTTCAGTTTTCGAGACTCCTTTGAGTATTTTAGGCAATTCCTCATAGTTTTGGAATTGACCATCCACGCCCACTTGAAAAATTCACCATGTATAAGGCCAGCGCACACCAGGGACGGTGCGGCAAGCCATTTTATCTTTACCCAACGTAAATTCATACGTAGCCCCTAAATAATGATCTCACTCAGATCCTGCCTGTCTCTTTGCTGCCCTCTCCAGCGACCGTAAGCCGAGGCTCGTACCCCACAGGGGGTGCCCTTATAGCGCTATCGCTTAGTTTATAAGTAGTATGCCCCTGGCTGGAGGCCTTACACTCAAGGCATCCACAGGATAGTCCGGTTAAGCAGAAGCCAGCCTCATACGCTGACCTGTGTGATGCCACTAAAAAAAAACCGGTAGGCTCGATCTGGGTATATGTATCTTATTACGACTAGCTACGTATGAATTTACGTTGGGTAACGATATATCTCGCAGAGCCCTCCCCGTTTGCGCTGGCCTTCGTATGGAATTAGTAAAGGCTCTGTAGTTTCTGCCTTCCCTAGGAAGTGCAGGAATTGATGTATGAAATATTCATCAACGTTCGAACTGCAGGGCATGTGCATGTGCCTTCTCTATGTGTAAGGTAAAAATGCGTTGTGGACCTACGGTTGAAACTTTCATAGTTTTAAACTGTAATTTTAAATTATAAAACACATTTGGTCGTTTTTTAAATCGGTGGGTCGTATTGTATTTAATCTTTGGTCATTTGGTCAGGCATCTTTTAATTTAATTTAAACATGTAATTCGAGCAACAAGACTCATAGTGTTAGTAGGTGTTGGTTTTTTAGATGGCAAAAAAAATTGTCGATATTCTTTTGATGTCTCTTTTGAGAAGAAAATAAATACCCTTAATTCTTGTCTATTTGGGTATGTACTTAAGTACGTCAAGTATAATGGGTGTAAAAGTACCCTTAACGAAGCCGAAACCCATTTTTTTCCTCGTCATTGTGTTTTTTTTTTGTTGATCTAGTTACGGAGATGTTAGCGGTCAAGTTCCAACTTTTTAATAAGCTTTTTTTTAATAAGTTTTTAATGTTATAACTTTACTTTAAACACCACGACCCCCGTACTATTCAATGCATCCATCAGCACAATGTTTTGAGTGCATTACATTGAGTCCTACAGTTAAACGTGATTTTTTCACTCCAAAAAAAGTCGTTTCCCAGCAATAATATTTTTGCGTATAGTTTGATGTACAGAATGCTCGATTGACCGCTTCGTGAAGGGTCCATTTACACCTTGTATTCAGTGCAATCAGCCGTTACTTTACTAACTGGATAATCTTATAATCACAGCATAAGCTATTATCAAAATAGCACGTTTTTATAGAAAACATTTAAGAAATAATATTTTTTTCTCTGTTTTCTTTTTGTATAAAATTAAAAGTAAGTAATCAAGTTTCAAATGGTTTCACCCTCAGTGTGAATCTACTTAAACTAGTGTAAGAGACGGCGATACAACTATGATTCTTATTGGCCCAGATTTTTTTCCGTTGACTGTACGCACGGTCAATCAAGCTATAAAAAACCAGTTTATGCGCATCTCTCATTGTACAGGAAATTTATACAAAGCGAGGCCATGGTACACTGGAAATTTATAGCTTGATGTGAGCCGTGTGTACAATCTCTCAAAGTCACTTCGCATCACTATAAGAAAGTCAGCCCCGGTACTAACATTGCTGACTTGCTATACTCTAAGATCCCGCCTAAGATCCGACTTTCACCCATCTGTTTACCGAATGAAAAATACTTTTTAGTAATCTTAACACAAGAAAATAAACATAATTGCGATATGGCTTGCCCGACGATATTAAGTAGTCAAACTTTTGTGATATTTTTTATTATTATTTTATATTGATTGAAAGTAAAGCCGCCAGCGCATAAAGTTACCATAAACTGATTTCTCCAAATGATTTTAAACCATAAAATGTTTAAGGTCAAGTCCAAAATCGAATGAGAAAATTTGACAGTTTGAATGACAGTTTGTGGTAATTTGATGAGATGGCGACTGCACAAAGCATAAGGGACAAGAAACTGTTGCGTTGACTATCTTTTTGTCCCTTTTTTGTACTGGGTAATACGATACCCCTTGTTAAGACTGGTTGTCAGACTTTCAGGCCACTGACTACCTGTAACGACTGTCAAAGATCTACAAATGACAGCCGGGACCAACTTAACGTTCTTCAACTGACTGAAATGGACTAATTGAAATGAATGCTTTGAGTTTGTTACGAAAATCCCGGATCGAATCGTAATCGTACCGTCGTCGTCACGTCGAAGCTAAAACGTTAAGATACCACGAATATATAACATTACCTTGAAGGAAGCGACTGTTACCTACTTTTATAGATGATTTTATGCAAGAGAAGATAATACTGCCTCGTTAGTCTAAGGGTCGCAAGCTCGACTGCAGAGTTTGAGGTCCTGGGTTCGATTCCCGGGTCGAGCAAAGTGATATTGGTTTTTTCCATCAGGAATTTCTCAGTAGCATGGGGTGTGGATTTGTGCCCGGTTGTTGGCAATAGGCTCGCCCCTAAATACATAGGACTTAAAACATAACTGGCGAAAACCGTTCGGGGATTACAGAAGTAATGTTATGTTATGTAATTCGGCAATGACCATCAACTGGGCATACGTCCACAGTCCGAGCTGCTACCGACACATTTTGGGAGGAAAAACCCAATAACACTGCCTCACCCGGGAATTGAACCCAAGACCCCATGCTCGGTAGTCGCACTTGCAACCACTAGACCAACGAGGCAGTTTCTACTATATTCATCTTTCTCCTACCGTTCTCCCAATTTATTTGAGGTCGGCACAGCATGTCTTCTTCTTCCATACTTCTCTATCACTTGATTACTTGTAATATTACCTTCTCTTACAAAAAACCTTTTTACATTAAATTCCGTATTTCCTATAATCTAAACACAACTAAATATATAAGACGTATTTAATATTTACAACAGTATTTTTATTAAGGTACTCAATTTTTAAAAACATGAGTTTTCTTTTTCATAACGAAAAAACGGGCAGTATCCTTTTTTTTAAACAGTCTTTTGTTGTCAATTTTTTTTTTTCAAATAAAAGCTTTGGCTGCTCTAGTCTCTGTGGGATAATTTAAAGAAAAAATTGTTCCTTTTAAAATTTTTTTTTTTGTTTTTTGAGAATTGCAATTGATTCAAGTAGAAGTGGAGACCTAAAATGGTTGATTAGCAGAAACATAATGGGATAATAATATGAATTTCGTTAAAATTCTTTAAGTGATCAGACGCAGTTAATACAGGGTGTAAGGGATACCGACGTTAAAACTCTTACCACGTATTCAATACATCATTCTGAACCCCCACCAGTAGCGAAGGGTCAATTTTTGTAAGAGGTAAGCCGAGTGATTAAAGATTATGTACTCCACATATCTTTAATGTGATTATAATTATTTGTCTATAGAATACTGACTGTGCCATTTTTCAAAGGGAAACCGGTAGGAATCGAGTTATATGGAACCTTCGCCACTGACCCCCACACATTGAAATTTTCGTCATAAAAAACAGCGGTTTCCTACAAAACTGCAATATTTACACGGTCAAAATGTATGGAACAGCTGATTAAAAAAAAAATACCGATGAGACGGACGGCGCTGCCGAGGCCGGCCCAGAAAGAGGTGGCAAGACGATCTGGACGCGTACCGCGAGGGCTGGTTCGAGGAGGCACGGGAAAAGAGCATAGCATAGCATAATCAGCCTAAATGTTCCCACTGCTGGGATACACGGCCTCCTCTCTAAGAGAGGGAATGGGCTATAATCCACCACGCGGGCCCAGTGCGGGTTGGTAGATGTCATATGTCTTCGAATTTTTGGTTCTAGGACATGCCGGTTTCCTTACGATGTTTTCCTTCACCGTTTTTGAGAGCAGTGGTGATGAAATAAATTACACAAAGTAATACGCCTGCCTGGGTTCGAACCCTCTACTTACTGTTCGTAAGTCGGGGCCGCCACCACTGGGCCACCGCTGCTCTCGGGAAAAGAGCACATGGAACGAATTGGGGGAGGCTTTTGCCCAACAGTGGGACAGTACAGGCTACTAAAAAAAAAACCGATGAAAAATGGGGGGCGTTTTAGGGGGGGATTGAAGGAAGATGTACTGAATACGTGGTAACCGTTTTCGCGTCGATGTCCCCTCCAGCTTGTATAATGAATTATCTTTGTGACCATTTTACTAATTGTAACGTAATTCGTATTATTATCCTGTTATGATTCTGCTACAACGGCAATTTTAGTTCCCGTGGTCATATACAGGATCACATTACATTTATGTAACGAAACTCGACAGACGTGACGTTGGTGATCTGAAATCTTGAGACTGTTTGGTGGTTAAGTGGTGGCAAGAGCTACTGCTGAGCGTGGAGGTCTTGGTTCGATCCTCAGGTCTGGCAAAGTGTTATTGGGTTTTTCCACAACAAATTTGTCAGCAGTAGCCCGGAGTCTACATTTGTATCCGGTTGATGGCTCAGTCGCTCCCTCATCATCTGCCTAGCCTTTTCCCAACTATGTTGGGGTCGGCTTCCTGTCTAACCGGATGCAGCTGAATAACAGTATTTTTGGAGCAATTGCCTATCTAACCTCCACAACCCAGTTAGTATTGGGCAATACGACCCCTTAGTAAGACTGGTTGTCAGACTTTGGTCCCACTGACTACCTGTAACGACTGTCAAAGATCTACAAATGACAGCCGGGCACGAGTTAACGTGCTTTCCGAGGCACGGAGGAAACTCGGTATGTAATGGGTGGTCGCCAACCTAGGCAAGCGTGGCTTAACGTGAAGATCGACCCCGAGCGGCTGTTATAATTTAGCCACGAGCTCCTATACTCGCTCTTTATTACATTTAATTTAAAAGCAAGTGGTAAAATGCGGGTATACAACAAAACGTTAATTTTTTAACACGGTGTTTATTTATTTACAATTTTATCTCCATAATTTGATTTCAATACCCGTCATGTCTGTGAAGTTTCACTCAATAATTTATTTTCCACCCTGTATATAACTTCTAAAGGCGTTCTAGATACACAATCAATTGCAATCTCCGCAATTTTTGTTCAGGAACAATTGTTTATAACTACTTATTAACATAGCATTAATTATTGCAGTTTAGAGCTCACACAATACCAATTGTCTGTCTCGTAATATCATTATTATGTCTTATACTAACGAAAAGACAGCCTCCTTACATTTGAAACACGTACACCCTTCTAAACGCGTTCCATACGAAAATGAACTGTATTTGTAAGAAGTTAATGTGCATGTTCCTATAACTGTGATCGAGCGAGAGTTTTGAACATTAACTTCATGGACGTAAGGTTCATTTTTGTATTGGCCTCAATAAGCTATACACAAACCAAGTATTCAGGTTTCCACTGTGTCGTGACGACAAATATTCGGTTTATGACAATAGGTGGGTTCTATGGCTGCCTCGTTCTCTTGTTGGTCCTGGAATCGATTCCCAGGTCGGACAAGTGTTATTGAGTTTTTCCATCAGGAATTTCTCAGTACCAGCCACGGATTTGTGCCCGGTTGATGGCAATAGGGTCGTCCCCTATTACATGGGCCTTAAACATAACCGGCGAAATGTGGGTGTACTATTAGTTACGCCTCTGCCTAACCCTCTGGGGATTACAGGCGTGATGTTATGATGACAATAGGCTCGCTCCCAATTACATAAGAAACGTAGCTGCGACGATATGTGAGGTCCCCACTTCTACCCTACCCCATCAATGAACACAAGTATACTTTTATGTAAGTATGAATAAGTTATCGTCAAGACACAGTGAGAGGTCTCTTAAGCCTCGTTCGCATGGACCATTTTTATCGCACACTGGATTTTCAACTCTCTGCATTGAGCCAAGCATTGAGAATCCAACTCAACCCATCGTGGCAGGTCAAAAAACGACGCAGTTGGAATTTCAACCGTCGGCGCTTAGTATTGCGTTGAAAATCCATTGCGCGATGCGAATGAGGTATTACTAAAAAATACTAATTTATAATAAGACAGGCAACTGCAATTGCTTCTACGGTTGTCGAAACCGTAGTCAAATCACATTTATTTTTTATATAATTTCGATATATAAATATTTTATGTATTATTTTACATAGTGTTATATTTCTTTGTCTAAAGAGAGCTAAAGAAGACTTATTAGGGCTTTTTTTATTTTATATTTCAATTTTATAAGCCCCATTTTTGAACTAGCGACCCGGCCTTGCTTCGCTCGGTTTTTACGACTTGATAAAACATAGAGATTTCAAAAAAAAGCTTCCGGAATAAATTCTTTGTCGACAGTCGTTTTTCGTCTGTCTATAAGTCTAAGTCTGAGTATGTTGGGGTCGGCTTCCAGTCTAACCGGATGCAGCTGAATACCTATATTTTACATGGAGCGACTGCCTATCTGACCTCCACAACCCAGTTAGTACTGCGTAATACGATATCCCTTGGTAAGACTGGTTGTCAGACTTTCAGGTCACTGATTTGTAACGACTGTCAAAGATCTTCAAATGACAGCCGGGGTCAACGGCTTAACGTGCTTTCCGAGGCACGGAGGAAGCTCGGTATGTAATGGGTGGTCACCCATCCAAGGACCAACCTAGGCAAGTGCGGCTTAACCTGAAGATCGACCCGAGCTGCTGTTATTATTTAGCCACGACCTCATAAAACTCTCACAATCATTTAGAAAATTTATTCCAGAAGTTTAATTTGTATACAAAGAAGAAATCATATGGTCGATTTTTCGACATTTCGCCAATGCAACCGAAGCAGGGGCGAATCGCTTGTACTTAAAAATAAGGGTATACACACGGCGGCACTTACTTAACCAATATAACCTGACTTCGCTTTGTAAGAGCTTCTCTTACGATGAGAGATCAGCTTAATTTCGTTTTCATAGCTTGATTGGCCGCCGTGAGTACATTAGAAAAATCCGTATTTTTGCTTTTAAAATTGCTACTAACTTTCCGTCCTTTAGTTCAAGAAATAGGCAGAAATAAACTCAATCTGAATACTCGATATTTCACTAACAGTAATCATTCCAAGTTTTTAAACGGACATGGTCAGTAACATTATCATTAACACTGAGGAATCACCCACACGCAATAACTTCAGTTTATCAGTGATCATGGTGCTTGCAACACCGATATATCGGGAACTCAAAACAAATGGTAAACATGGTAAGTATCCCGTTTCCAGTGTTAATGATAATAGTAATCATGCTGTTCATTAATGTTTTCTCAAGACTGGGTCCCAGCCAGGGGGCCTTAAATTGCCGCATCTGCTAAAGCGGTCATTTTAAGGCGCCAAGGTAGTCCGCGAAATTAAAATTTTCTTACGTTTTTTTGCAATTTGCAGGTCAGTGTCAGGTTGTATGTTGATTAAAATATGATTCGCGACCGTAAAAAATATTGCTTAACAGAGTTATAATCATTAAAAACATCAATACAACCCTCTAAGTTCATATAATCCCATTAAATAACTTTTCCATGAAATAATCATTAAATGTTAATTAAATGTACTTATGGAGCTGTATTGATTATTTTCATGATTATAATTCTGTAGTTACATACGTGTTTGTTAAATGTTTGTGAACGCAACCTCAATTAGTACTTGCTTTGGTCGCTAGGGGTCTCTCTCTCTATCTGTCACTACGAACGAAGCTTGTTAACTGTAATTCTAATTTTCTTATATAAAATACACTTTTATTCATCAAGTGAGTCTGTTCTTATTAATTGCACCACCAATAATCCTTTATGGTAGCAGAGCGTGGTTTGCAATCAGATATAGGATCGTAAAGAATCAGAAAAATAAAAGTGTACCGGTAAAATAGTTTGAGGTTAAGAAAATTTTTCTGACACGTGCTAAAGCCGGCACCGGCAATTGGAAAAATAGTCTCAGGACCTAACTACTCAGAAAGAAAATAAGATGGGCTCATATATGTTTAATTTGGAGAAACTCACAGGTCGTGAGAACTTCGCGACATGGAAATTTAGTGTAAAAACATATCTGGAGCACGAGGACCTTTGGGAGTGCGTGGAGCCTAGTTCAGAAGGTGCGGTTGATCATAAAAAGGATATTAAGGCGAAATCAAAATTGATTCTACTGATTGATCCCCTAAACTATGTTCATGTTCAAGATTGCAAGACCGCACGAGAGGTTTGGAATAACCTAAAAAGGGCCTTCGATGACAATGGACTGACAAGGAAGGTAGGTCTGTTGAAAGATTTAGTTAACACATCACTCGAATCAAGCAACAGTGTCGAAGATTATGTGAATAAAATAATGACCACCGCGCACAAACTGCGAAATATAAACTTCGAAGTAAATGAAGAGTGGCTCGGGACGCTAATGCTTGCAGGTCTTCCTGATGTCTATGCGCCTATGATAATGGGGCTAGAAAGTTCTGGTGTACAGATTAGCGCTGACTTGGTCAAGACGAAGCTGCTACAAGAAGTCAAGTCGACAGATGCAAGTGCAGCTCTATACACAAACTCTAAGAAGACGAAGAATAATCAGCATCCCGATAAACCTAAGGGGCCAAGGTGTTATAATTGCAACAAGCATGGTCACTATGCAAAGTTCTGCAAGAGTTCCAAGAAAGCGACAAACAAACAGCATAAAGATGGAGACAGTACAAATTTTGTTGCAGCGTTTTCAGCTACATTGGATGGACTAAGTGACAGGTGGTTTGTAGACTCAGGTGCATCTATGCACATGTCTGGAAAACGAGAATGGATGTACAACGTCACCAAACCACCTGTGAAGAGTATAACGGTAGCCAACAAAGAGCCGTTATTAGTAGATGGTGTTGGATGTGTCAACATTAGACTACCCGAAGGGAATATTCAGGTGAAAAATGTTCTATATGTCCCTGGTTTAGCAGCCAATCTACTCTCTGTGAGTAGCATAGTTAAAAGTGGCTACAAAATAACATTTAATGACAAAGGTTGCCATATACAAGATACAAATAATAAAATAATTTGTTCAGCAACAATTAATAATAAACTTTATGTACTGAACACAGTAAATAATTCTGAGACTGCTCACTTATTATCGTATAATGAAAAAGTCAACAACACTTATTTATGGCATCTGCGGATGGCTCACCTTAATGTTTCAGATATAAATAAGCTGTCTGCCTGTGCTGAGGGAGTGACTCTGAACGAAGGGAAAAGTGACACTATCAAGTGCACACATTGTTCGGAGGGTAAGCAGACGAGACTTCCATTCAACAATGTGGGATCTAGAGCCACACAGCCTCTGGAACTCATTCACTCGGATTTATGTGGACCAATGGAAAACGAGTCGTGCTCAGGTATGAAATACTTTATAACATTTGTTGACGATTACACTCGGATGGTTCATGTATATCTAATGAAGGATAAACTTAATGTACTTGAGGTTTTCAAAGATTTTAAGGCAAAAGTAGAAGTTAAGCTTGAAAGGAAAGTAAAAACCCTCCGAACAGATAATGGTAAGGAATACTGCAATGATCGCTTTCAGAGTTATTTGTCTAATCATGGAATAACACATCAGACGTCAACTCCCTATACTCCGCAGCACAATGGCCTAGCGGAGAGGATGAACCGCACTCTAGTTGAGCGTGCAAGGTGTATGTTGTTCTATGCCAATTTAGAAAAGAAATACTGGGCGGAAGCTGTAGCTAATGCTGCTTACGTCACAAATCGTTGTCCCACAAAGAGCCTGGGAGGTAAGACTCCTTATGAAATGTGGCATGGGCATAAACCTAATCTATCACATATTAGAATATTTGGTTCTGATGCCATGGTCCACATTCCGAAGGTGAAGAGGCAAAAATGGGACAAAAAGTCAATAAAAATGATACTGGTTGGATACTGTGATAATACTAAAGGATACCGCCTACTAGACACTAACAGTAACAAAATAATTAAAAGTAGAGATGTGATTTTTCATGAAAAATTTGATAATAACATGTTGTGTGACAACAATGTTTCAGTTGATACTTGTGGTGAGAGCCTGTCTTCAGAAAGCACCAGTTCATCAGTTACAGATAAGATCAGTCATGACAGCCTGGTGAAAGACAGCCCAAGTCAGGAAAATTCAACAAAATCAGGAAGTTCAACGGCCACAGGTAATAAATTTAAAATTGATTCACAAGATGAAGATTCCAGTGAATATCAATCAGGGACAGATGATTTAGACGAGACTTACCAACCGCCTAGGCAAGCATTTAAATCTCAGGATTCTGTCAGTAATATTACTCTGAGGCAGCCACGTAATAAAACAAAACAAAAGAATGAGAATAGTCTGTATTGCCTTTACACTAATCTGTCTGACCCACAGTCAATAGAAGAAGCCCTGTCATCCCCACATGCTATGCATTGGAAGAGAGCTATGGATGAAGAATACAGTTCCTTAATTAAGAACAACACATGGAACTTGACAGATCTTCCTTCTAACAAAAAGGCTCTACCATCAAAGTGGGTGTTTAAAACAAAAACTGACCAGTCAGGTAAAATTGTTCGCTATAAGGCAAGGTTAGTCATAAAAGGATTTGCCCAGAGAAAAGGCATAGATTATGATGAAATCTACTCTCCTGTTGTGAGGTATCAGACCATACGTTTTTTACTTGGTTTAGCCGCTAAACATAACCTAGAGATTGAGCAGATGGATGCTGTCTCTGCATTCCTGCAAGGGGAAATAGACACTGATATCTACATGGTACAGCCTGAACTATATGAGCAAGGATCTAAAGTATGTCATTTACATAAATCCATATATGGTCTGAAGCAAGCTAGTCGACTATGGAACATAAAATTGAACAATGTTCTGCAAACCATAGGAATGCAACAATGTAAGACAGACCCATGTGTATATTACAATACAGAAAAGAATACTTACATTGCTGTGTGGGTTGATGACCTACTTATATTTACTTCTCAACAAAGCATGAAGGAGATTTTAAAGGATAAACTAATGCAACACTTTGAAATGAAAGATTTGGGAAAAGTAAGTCAATGTTTGGGGTTCAATATTACAAGAAATGGAAACTCAATTATGTTGGAGCAGAAGAAATACATAAGTGAAGTTTTGGAAAGATTTGGAATGTTGGAATGCAATGCTGTAAAAACACCTATTGAAGTTGCACTAAAATTCAGCCATGATATGAAGACTGAAACAAGAACTGATTATCCTTATCGACAGATCATTGGTTGTCTACTCTACATAGCTCAAGGCACAAGGCCAGATATTGCATTCGCAGTCAACACACTAAGTAGATACAATAATGAACCAAAGACTGAACATGTAGCTGCAGTAAAAAGAGTTCTAAGGTACCTACAGGGAACTCAGGATCTCAAACTCATATACACCAAAGATGGTAATGCAGACATCATGGGATATTGTGATGCCGACTGGGCCAGTGATGTGCTCGACCGCAAGTCGTGCAGTGGTTATATATTTTTGTTACAGGGAGGTGCTATTTCATGGTCCTCACGCAAGCAGCAGACCGTGGCCTTATCAACGGCAGAGGCAGAGTATATGGCCATGTCTTCAGCCACGCAGGAGGCGCTATGGTTGCGCCAGCTTAGCGGGGAGCTTGGTTGTGAGCCGAATGAACCTCTCGTCATCTTTAGTGATAGTCAAAGTGCTATAAGACTTTCTACTAATGATTGTTATTTACCCAGAACCAAGCATATTGACATAAGGCATCATTTTCTTAAACAACATGTTTATAATTGTGATATTAAATTTTGTTACTGTAAGGGTAGTGAAATGGTAGCAGATATTCTAACTAAAGGTACTACCTCTGAGAAACATACTTATTGTTTAGCAAGAATGGGGCTTGCGTTCAAGGGTGGGTGTTAAATGTTTGTGAACGCAACCTCAATTAGTACTTGCTTTGGTCGCTAGGGGTCTCTCTCTCTATCTGTCACTACGAACGAAGCTTGTTAACTGTAATTCTAATTTTCTTATATAAAATACACTTTTATTCATCAAGTGAGTCTGTTCTTATTAATTGCACCACCAATAATCCTTTAGTGTTGAGGTCGCGAATTATACACTTCTCATCAAAAAATCGAAACACTTTCGTTTTTATTGTTTTTGTCCTAATTTTTTACAAAAGAGAATTAATTCCATGAAAAAAAAACATTATTGTGTAGCTGGCAGTTTGGTCATTACAGTAAGAAGAAAAAAATCAAAATTCGAAATTAGAATTTCATTTGTTTATCCTATAAATGAAATTAATCACTGTTTGAGACAAATGTGTATTTAGGGTTGGAGTACGTTTCTCGTTTAAAAACTAAAAATTTGCGCTTGTCTTTAAACTTTTTGTTTCTTATTTCATTTACTGTGACTTTGGGACGTCTGAAAAAACTTTTTTTTCTAAAACATATGGATACTTCGCCCGCAAGAGCCGCCCAAGTGGTGGCATTGCTGGATTCTGGACTTAGTCAGCGTGTTGTGGCTGCAAGATTGCATCTAAGCTTATCATCTGTTCATAGAGTCTACAAACGCTATCGGGAGACTGGTTCGTTCACGCGCCGTTCAGGATCTGGCAGGAATCGGGTCACTTCTGAGCGAGATGATCGATTTATTGTAACAACTTCTTTACGAAATCGACGCCTTAACGCTTTTCAACTGCAGCAGCAGCTTCGCGTTGTACGAAGAGTAGCTGTAAGTGACTCTACAATAAGAAGAAGGTTGAAGGAACGCGGATTGGCACCGCATAAGCCAGCGAATGGACCGAAATTAACTGCAGACCATCGAAGAGCGCGCCTTAACTTTGCACGCGAGCACCTAACTTGGTCATACCTTCAGTGGAGCAAAGTACTGTTTTCTGATGAGTGTAAAATTATGCTGTATGGTAACGACGGAAGGAACAAGGTCTACAGAAGAGATGGAGAACGCTTTGCACAATGCTGCATTGAAGAAAAGGTCAGCTATGGTGGCGGTTCGTGGACGGTTTGGGGAGGAATCAGCGCCGACGGTAAGACAGAACTTGCCTTTGTGTCTGGGCCACGGCTGCCTGCACTAAACTCTCATCGGTACATCGAACAGTGTCTTGAACCTCATGTGATGCCCTATGCACATTTTATTGGCAACGACTTCATATTCATGCACGACAATGCTAGAGCTCACACCGCGGGCGTCGTACGAGATTATCTTACCGAAGTCGGTAGCTCCATTATGGTATGGCCAGCAAGAAGCCCGGACATGAATCCCATTGAACATCTATGGGATGAATTAAAGAGACGAATTCGAGCAAGAGATCCAGCCCCAGAAACACTTAGCCAGCTGCAAAATGCAATCCAAGAGGAATGGGATAATATACCACAACATGTGATCGTGACTCTCATCCGATCGATGAAGAACCGTATGGAAGCAGTAATAAGAGCTCGCGGAGGGAATACAAGTTATTAAATAAACGTTTTTTACATTTTTTTTTCATTTACGCGTGTTGCTTTACCCATTTCCTTCATATTCCATACAGGGTAAAAATTACTCATTATACAAAATACGAAACCTATGAAGACTTAATTTGAATTTAGAACAATAACATTAGGATTTAAAAACCTCATACTACTCACTATTAAATGACATTTTACATTTATTCCTAAATATACACATTTTTCTGATAATCCTTATCAAATCATAAACTGCGAGGTGTTTCGATTTTTTTGATGAGAAGTGTATTTTGTTTCACATACTACCTGAAACTGACCTGCAAATTGCAATATTTGCAATAACCTAAAAAAAATTAGAATTTCGCGGGTTACTCTGGCGCTTCCACCGTAAAGTGTTTCTTAAAGTTCCTAATTATATTAGGTACTAAATATGATACTAGTAATGATATTGATAATTTAAACTGTTCTTTGTGATTATATTCTAGTCTTAAGTTATTTTGCTGCGCCCTAACAGGGTAATGTATTCATTTGTGTTTAAGCCAAGCTTGTAACGGTGTGTACATTGTTCAATAAATAAATAAAGTGACCGCTTTAGCAGAAGCGGCTATTTAAGGCCCCCTGGCTGGGACCCACACTTGATAAAACATTAATGAACAGCATGATTCCTATTATCATTAACACTCTAGCGCTTCCCCCTTAAGCCCATCAATTGTATGGCAATGCAATTGCAGCGCTGGTCCAGTAGGAACGTTATACTTGTTCAGCTGTTGGTTCAAAATCGTTTGACACCAAAGATTTTAAACGTTTCTTTACCCCTACTGTGGCAATATACGATAAAGTTGTTATTTCGTTGACGATGATATTTTAATATTACTGTCTCGCTCACTCATTCCAAAAATTTTATCTATCGTTTCATGCGCGATGTGAGAGCTCACTATTTGCAGCGTAAACACTTTTTTGCGGAGCTTTAGAACGACAAGGGTACTTCTAACGGTTTAAATCTTAGCTTAAAATGAAGTGATACTTCACATCAAAATGAATAATACCGGGCTTTTCTTAAAACCGGGCTTCTCAGGGTGAACACTTTTTTGCGCAGCTTTGGGAGTTTCTAACAGTTTAAATCTTAGCTTGAAATGAAATGATACTTCACTTCAAAGTTAATTGTGTTTTAAAAACCGGTTATGACGAAATTTCGAGTTTTCAGACTGAATGGAAAGCCTAAGAGATTTGACTGTTTTTTTAGTAGGTATTTATAATTATGTTACTAAATTATATGCTTTCTCTAATACACATAGTAAGCTAGAAGTCTATGTAAAGATTATGTTGATAGAAATAATGTCTTACTCTTGACCGCCTTTTTGGTGTAGTGGTCGCAATCGCCACTGCTGAGCCAGAGGTCCTGGGTTCGATTCCCAGGTCGGGCAAAGTGTTATTGCGTTGTTCCATCAGGAATTTCTCAGAAGCAGTCACGGGGTCTGAATTTGAGCCCGGTTGATGACAATAGGCTCGCCCCCTATTACAAGGGACTTCAAACATAACTGGTGAAATGTGGGTGTACTATTAGGTACACCTCTGTCTAACCCTTCGGAGATTACAGGTGTGATGTTATGTTTCCAGAATCAAAAAGTTATCTTTCAAGTTTAAGATTATTTCTTAACATAAAATCACGCTGTAAACTTCAGTGTTACGCAGAGGTAGTAATGAAGTCACATTTAATAGGGGGTGAGTTTATTGCCATCAACTGGATCAGAATTAGACTCAGCGGCCAAAAAACCGAAACTTTCCCCGTCCTGGGAACTGAACCTAGAACCTCACGATCACCAGTAGAGCGCTAAAGACAACTAGGCCAAGGAAACACCTCTCAAACAAATTTTCAGTGTGTTTTTTCAATTACTCGGTAACACACATCCCTATCAACACAGCCACGCAAAAAATATCAACGTACTAATGAAAACTTACTATTATACAATGAGTATTATCAATTTAAAACAACTAGCGCCACAGCGGCGAGTGGTGGAACTGAACAAAGAGCACACTAGCGCCACAGCGGCAAATAGAAGAACAATATAGGAGTGCCTGCTTAATTGTAAGCAGAAACAAACCTTATGCGTCAGACATAAAGTTTATTTTGAATTACCAATTGATAGTCGACCTCGTAGTCCTCTCAGTTATTTTACATCTAACTTTTTATCACTCTCAATACCGAAGTGATTTTTATTCCTATTAGCATAAGGTGGCTTTTGTGCAGTATTGAACTTTATTATCGTTATACGTCACATAATCAAAAAATAACGACGATACAGCGCATCAAAGATCAAGAGAGGGATCTTGTGATCACTGGACGGTAGAAAGTAACAGAAATTGTAACGTCACGCGAGATTTCAACGCGCTGTATTTCAACGCGCTGCACTTCAACGCACTGTATTTCAACGCGCTGGATTTCAACGCACTGTGTTTCAACGCGCTGGATTTCAATGCGCTGGATTTCAACGCATTGTATTTCAACGCCCTGGATTTCAACGCACTGTATTTCAACGCGTTGTGTCGTGGTCATTTTTCTTTTACATGACAAAAGAAAAAATACATGTCCAACATTTTTTGGTGATCTAACTGACGTACTAATAGTAGTAGAATTTTTCAGGAAAATACCCCATTAAATAAACTGAGAATGGAAGCTAATTGCTTGACCATCCTACGGTTAAATCTCATTTACACATTAAATTTAATGCTAAATATTTAGTTTTATTTCCGCAGCCGCGGTCGTAGAGTCAACATCTCCTGAGGATGCCCCGTGGAGGAGAGAAACACGTGTCGAGTATCGGTTTTCTTGTTTATTTGGATGCATCATCTTCATCTGCCTAGCCTTTTCCTAAATATGTTGGGGTCGGCTTCCAGTCTAACCGGATGCAGCTGAATACCAGTATTTTACATGAAGCGACTGCCTATCTGACCTCCACAACCCAGCTAGCACTGGGTGACACGGTACCCTTTGGTAAGACTGGTTGTCAGACTTTCGAGCCACTGACTACTTTAACGACTGTCAAAGATCTACAAATGACAGCCGGGACCAACGTCATAACGTGCTTTCCGAGGCACGGAGGAAACTTGGTATGTTATGGGTTGTCATCCATCCACAGACCAACCTAGGCAAGCGCGGCTTAACCTAAAGATCGACCCGAGCGACTGTTATTATTTAGCCACGAGCTCCTCTCTTTATTTGGATGCATGGCAAGCTAATTTATTAATGCTTCTCCTGCATGTGCATATTTATGCGGGCGGGAGGGCGGCGCTGTATCCTGCCAGGCTTGTATCTTTTTTCGTGGAATTAAAATTAAATATTTTGCAAAACATTTAATGTCAAGGATTTCAGCAAGATAACGCCCGATTCTATACCTTATCTCATTTACACGTCATGCCACAAGATGGTTACTTTTTCTTAAGATGATAAGATTCAAAATTGTTGGTACACCACGTAACTTTAAGCTTCGGAAGAGCGAAGTGGCCTAACACAGGCAATTTTTGTCTAAAAGGTCACTTCAACCACTAGATAAGTATAGTACAGTTAACTAATTAAATTCTTAGTGAAGTTTCAATACACTGGAAATTTACGTCAAAAGTGGTACCAGTAGCGAAGGGTCAATTTTGTAAGAGGTAAGCCGGAGTATATATCTTTCATGTGATTATATTATTTGTCTATAGAATACTGACTGTGCCATTTTTCAAAGGGAAGCCGATAGGAATCGAGTTGTATGGAACCTTCGCCACTGAGTGGTACCTTAACCAATTACGAGAACGACTATTCGAAAATATGGCAAATTGAAAGTGTACACTTACGTATTGCTGTCCCGCTCACACATAATGTTCACTGTTCTAATTCTACCGGATAATGTATATTAAGTTTCTTATTCTCGTTCGAACTTTCTGCACTTGTCAGCCATTGCAGTTAGTCGATGTATGTTGGTCGCCTCAATGGTAAATAATTCTTCTCAAATCGATTGTTTAAATTTTATGGTGAATATCAGAACTTACAAGTTGCGACGCCAGCGCCACAGTGG
This sequence comes from Eurois occulta, assembly GCA_950022335.1. Classification (NCBI taxonomy): domain Eukaryota; kingdom Metazoa; phylum Arthropoda; class Insecta; order Lepidoptera; family Noctuidae; genus Eurois; species Eurois occulta. The sequence continues at coordinate 9,360,414 of OX465504.1, read as the reverse complement.
CGTGTTGTAGAACTCCTTGGTTTTTTTTTTAAATAATGTTGCGACACTAGCGCCACGATGCGGGTAGTTTTAGAACTATATCGTGTGAGTTCAAACCTCTTTGGATTGGTAGTCTTTTTGTTTTTCTGCACTGGTATTGAAACCTCCTTGATTTGATTGATTTTTGTTTTTTTTTCAGGAGCGGCAGAACTCTTCTTAACATTTGTGTTTAAAACCTTCTTGGTTGTTATTTTTCACACTTTTATCTTATTTTTCTTTTTAATTAGATGAAGTCTCTTTCCTTGCTGTAAACGATACTATAGAACGAATTCCTTTTACTGAAGTCTGAAAGAAAAAAAAGAGAAGTTCTGAAAATGAGAATGTGAAGTAATTGGTTAATAATGCGGTCTAAATGAGAGGACAATATGAATGAAATTATGAAACTAGAAAGGTCTTAAATCTAGGAAGTTATGAAACTGAAATAAAGCTATGGAAAAGAAAAGTAGCAAGACGTGAAAAAAAAAATTAAAAAATCATAGAAATTATAAAAGTGAGAAATTACGAAATTGTGAAGTAAAGGATATGGACCAGTTATGAAATTGAACTTACTAAAATTGACTAAATTTCTACAAAAATGTTTTGTGGATAAATTCATAGACTGAAAAGTTATTGTAAATGTCAAGTTATGAAAGTGAAAAATTAAGAAATTGATATTACGAAAATTAGAAGATCCGAAATAAAATTGAGTAGCAAAATAAATTGATTGGTTATACGCCGTGATTTTTAGTCGTCTTACAACGGCAGCCCACTTCATGTATCCAATGCCTACTAAACTTAAACAAAAATACGTATTTAAGATATTTGAATAATTTAAAAATAAAAATATTAATATTAATAATTCAAAATTATTTAAAAACTTTAGATATTAGATTGTTTAAAAAAAACTACATGTATAGTTAAACACTAATAATTTTTATAGCATAAAAGAATTTACTGACGGGAATCATTGTTTAACGTAACCAATAATATTTGCATGCTATTATATATAAGCAAAACATGTATGATCTGTAATGCCTTTAATATCTTTTAACACCATGTTTTACGCAAATAAATATTTTTTCTATTTCATTATTCTGACGCATGACGTAGTTGAAACACCCGCAACATCTGTAGCGAGGGATGATATAGGGTAGATATGTTCTACCGTTGGACACGTAAACATTATTAAGAGGAAGTTTCATAATTCTAATGTATTATTTATTTGTCTTTGTACCTATTATCTTAATTCATCATCAGAGGTCGGAATTAGGTAGGTAGAGTTATTTAAGTACCTGCATCGAAATGTTGATATTAATATGGATCTCCCCGGGATTTCAAAATCTAGTACATTTCGTTAAGCGGGGAGTGCTCCGCATTTCCGCTATTGTTTTCTTTTTTTCTCACAAGCTATGTTGTGCGAACTACAAATGTGGCAAAATCGCGCGTGTGCGCATTGGAATTTTGCAAATTCGGACATCCGATGTCGTTGATGTAAATTTAGCAACATCGCGCGTGCAGTGATTTAAATTGTTGAAGTAAATAACTTTTTTGTTTAATAAATCACGGGAATTTTCTGCTCTTTAAAATTAATCCCGGGATTTGGGACATATCCACTTTATTCTTTCACTGTATGAAATCAGTGTAAGTACATGAATAACTCTACCTAATTCCGACCTCTGTTCATCATCATCTGCCTAGCCTTTTCCCAATTATTTTGGGGTCGGCTTCCAGTCTAACCGGATGCAGCTGAATACCAGTATTTTACATGGAGAGACTGCCTATCTGACCTCCACAAGCCAGTAAGTATTAACCTATTATCCTAATTAATGGTAAAATATAAATAATCGCGTCTAGAGGTATTTTAAATCGGATACATTGAGTGGACCACCTTTGTAAGACGACTAAAAAGTCACAGTGTATATAAGGGCCCATTAAAATAATTTTAAAACAGCGTTCAGTACGTCTAACCAAAGATATCCAAGCAAACAAAAAAGCTGATTAAATTGATTTTATTTTGAGCTAAAATAATAAATTGCCGGCACTCTAGAATAAACACATCCACAAAACGGTCAAAATAAAATCACTTTAATCAGTTTTTTTTTGCTTGGATATCTTTTGTTAGACGTACTGAACGCTGTGTTAAAATTTGTCCATCTATTATAATGGGACCTACTCTAATATGAAGATAATTTATATGAAATTGAAAACTTAACAAGTTTTGCAAGCAGTTGCTAAATTGATAGAAACTAAACTAAAGTATGAAAGTATAAAACGAATTGAAGAAGAGAACTAGGTAAAAAACTTGTCCTAACATACGTACCTTCTTCTTGGATCCATTGAGATAGTCTTTGTACATTTCAGATCTTAGATATCGAGAGTAACTGTCCGACTTCATCAGATGATATACATGAGCCTGAAAAAATTGATTACATTGTTAATTTAACTTTTTGAACGCAATTGTCACATATACGTGACAAGCAAGCGCTTGCCCTGTACGCCAAGGACACAAATATGTGACAAAAAATGCGGTGCACTATAACACGAAATAAACAATTAAATAGTTTTGGAAGTCCTTTTCGTTTTGTAGGTATTTGCGGTGAAATTGTGGCTTGGCGTGGAGGGCTCGCGCGTGCGTTTATGTTCTGGCGTTCAAAAGGTGATAACGCGTGTAGCACGCGAAATTGAAATGTTCTTACTATTATGTATTTGCAATTCGCAGTTCAGTGTCACGTTGTATGTTAATTAAAATATGATTCGCGACCGTAACAAATGTGGCTTTACAGAATCATAATTTTAAAATCATCAATACAACCATTTAAGTTCATTTAATCCTATTTAATGATTTTTTCATGAAATAGTAATTTAATAGATGGGATAAAAATGAATGAAATGAATTTGGACGATTGTATTGATGATATTAATGGTTATATCTAAAAGTCAAAGATTTTTATTGTGAGACAGTAGTTACAGAGTTGTCATTGAGTGAATTTGATATGCGTTTGCACTGCTCCACCATGTAAGGCATACAATAGTTCCAGGGCTGCGGGACTGTTCGAAAGAGATACCGCGGCCCTGGAACACAAAGGGCAAAAGAAGGAACATGGATGGTTTTTAGTCAGTAAAAGTCTGACACTCCCTTCCGCTCCGCCCAGAGCGGGAGGAGTCATTTGATGATATCCCATCCGAAAAAAAAAGGCGCGGACTGACTACGATTTTAAACGCTACTAGACCGCGTAAACTATTGTGCTCACTACAGAGCGTGAATAAGGTTGAAAATTGAATATAATATGTATTTGTGTTGACATGTGACTAAGCTGCGAATGGGCATTTATTTTACAGGTTTTCTTTATGTTATTCAAAATATAGACATTACATTAATAATAAAAATTAAATTAAATAATTGTTTGGTTAAGTTTAAAAAAAAATGCTAATTCTATTAAATTCTTTAAAAAAAAACTGTTGTTATCGCTGGAAATACAGAGATCTTCGACGCCAAAGGTTATTTTTATGCCGTAACTTCCCATTTTTTTATTGGGAATATCAAACTATTATTTTATTTTTCTGTTCGGTTAATTTTTTCTTTAAACCCTTCTCTGACCACTGTATTTTTTGCGTTAGATATTTTCATTGCATTACGTCATACTCGACTATCTAAGAAACCAAGTTTTGGGAATATTGAGGTAACACCGCGCCTTAAGTAGAAAGCGCGTGTAGCCCGCGAAATTTAAATTGTCTTACGTTTTCCACATTTTGCAAGTCAGTGTCACGTTGTATTTTAATTAAAATATGATTCGCGACGGTAACAAATATGGTTTTACAGAATCATAATCGATCATCAATTTTTCATGAAATAGTCATTCAATGGGGTTTAATGACTATAACTCTGTAACTACATGCGTGTTACGGCCGTGAGTCTTTAATACTTTTTCTTTTTTAGGGTTCCGTACCCAAAGGGTAAAACGGGACCCTATTACTAAGACTCCGCTGTCTGTCTGTCTGTCTCCAGGCTGTATCTCATAAACCGTGATAGCTAGAAAGCTGAAATTTTCACAAATGATGTATTACTATTGCCGCTATAACAACAAATACTAAAAATTAAAAAAAAATATATTAAGGGGGCTCCCATACAACAGATATGATTTTTTTTGCCGTTTTTATAGATAATGGTACGGAACCCTTCGTGCGCGAGTCCGACTCGCACTTGTTTCTACCCGCGGCGTCGTCGCACGCGCAGCTCGCGACACGCCCTATATTTGTGTTTGCGGTATCTCCGTAAACAAAAAAAAAATACACGAAAAGCGCAGCGTCTCCGTAAATGAACCGTAAAAATAACGAGCACATGTCTTTTTCACAGTTAATGGCAAAAATGTGAGGTACCTGAGCTTGGTCGAAGCAATATCTGTCAGCTGCACCAGATTCTACTTTCTGACGAGTCAATTCCCTGTAAAAAGAAAAAAATATATATTATGAACTAGCTTATGCACGCGGCTTCGCCCGCGCGGAAATCCGTATTGTCCCACAGGATCGTAATACTTGTGAAGCTTAACCTCTGTGAATTCTCTCAAAATTAGTAGGTGGAACTTCTAAGTGTAAGTTTTAAGTTTCACCAATTTAAAGCACCAGTCTAAGAGTACCTGCTGGCCGCGTCAATGTTGATGGGAGAGGGCGCGTCGCTCGCGAGGTACTCCTTCCAGATTTCTTTAGCGCGAATAGCCACGCGACGGATAGGTAGCGCCTTCAAGTCTTGTACGGCTAGCCAGAATCTGAGGGAAAAAGATATCGCCGTTAAAATAATTATAGTCAATTAAGGGGGAATCCATTAATAACAGCAGTCGATTTTGTCGATTTTTCGAGCCCCTCTACCCCCACGGGCACTTTTGATTAGAAATTCAATTCAATTTTTTTCAAGATATATTTTTTAATTATTTATTTGTTTAGGATCTCCAACAAAGGATGTACACAAGCAAACGAAATAAATAATGGACGAGAAAAGTATCACGTAGGTGTACTGTGTGTTTATTATTGCTGCAATAGTGCATTCATCTAAGTGACTCAACAATTCGGGATTTGCAGCGACAATCTGCAAATCCCAAATTGTTGAGGCAAGTCACAGTCAGTTTACTTCTGACCCGATGATATTTTATTAACATAAAGGGTAGACAGATGACGCAGAGGTGCAGTACACCCTTTTTTTCGGATGGGAAATCATCAAATGACTCCTCCCGCTCTGGGCGGAGCGGAAGGGAGTGTCAGACTTTTACTGACTAAAAACCATCCATGTTCCTTCTTTTGCCCTTTATGTTCTAGGGCCGCGGTATCACACACACACCATACAATACACTCTCATTTCGCAAAAGCTCGCTGTTTGGTGCAGCCGGCCGGCTACTGACGTATTCCTATCGGTCATACTCGACAGCATATTTTGTTAACACTTACTTGAGATTTTCTCCGCTGAACTCCTTAGACAGGAACCTGGCGAAGTGCTCCTTGCCGGCGTTGTCTTGTAAGAGCTCGCGAAGAGAGAATGACCAGCGTCGGACGCGGCGCAGTGGGAGAGGCTCTTTGCTGTAATAAAATTAAGATGAAAACCGTTATAGACTGGAAGCATATTTTTTTCATACAAAAACCGTTCAGTGCGAGTCGGACTCGCGCACCGAGGGTTCCGTACAAACTTGTAGGTGTTTTGTCATCGAACTACATATTTACAGTTTTCAGATTTTTTCCTTTACATGTGCTGTAAAACATTGCTTCTTGCCAAATTTCATGATTCTAGGTCAAAGGGTAGTAGTACCCTTTAAATTTTCATTCCCTTGACAGGTGTCGAAAAATACGTTTCTTGCGGCATAAATGGCCGTATCTTTTTTTACGTTAACTTAGAAGTTTGATTTTTTCACAGCTTCAAGGGACTGTAGACTTGAGTATATGGTTTTAATTTCAACTCGATACCTCCACTCGTTCCTGAGATAAAGGGTCTTGACAGACAGACGGGCGGACGGACAACAAAGTGATCCTATAAGGGTTCCGTTTTTTCCTTTTGAGGTTCGGAACCCTAAAAAATTTATTTAGTCGATCTTCAGGTCGACTTTTTAATTGTTTTTTTTTTCCCAATTTTTTTTCTTCTTATTGGATTTATTAAACCAAATCCATAATAATGGGCACATCTCCATTGTCTTTCATTTGATGATGATAATGTTATACAGGGTGGAAGGGATCAAGGGACACCGACGCGAAAACGGTTACTTATTTGGTAACGGTTACGGGTCAAAATGTATGGAATAATTGATTTTTACCTCTATGTGCGGGGGTTCAAAATGATGTACTGAATACGTGGTAACCGTTTTCGCAGTCCCTTCCATCCTGTACAGGTAAAGGTGTGACGGCACGGTTGGCGCAGTGAATAAGCGAATGGCTACTATGCGTTGTGTCGCAGGTTCGATCCCTGCACGGATCAAATATTTGTATGGCCTACAGATAGTTGTTCCGGGTCTGGCTGTTTTTGTATGTGACTTTAAATGTTTGTAAATGCACCCACGATACAGGAGGACTACCCTATGAAGTTTAAAAAAAAAGATTACCATTGTTTCTCCTGGTCCCACAAGTCAGTACATGAATCGCCGAGCCAGGGGTTGGGCCACTCCGGCGGAGTGAAGAACGCGTCGTAGTCGGCGTATTGTTCGCAGTACGCTATCATCCTGAGGACAATATGTAGTTGGAAATTACAAACTTTTATAAACACAATAATTACAAAATGTTACAATTATCAAATAAATACTAATATTCATCATCATTCTCTTGCCCTTATCCCAATTTATTTATGATTTCTTCCATATTTCTCTATTACTCGACATTTCATCAGACACCTCCTTTCTAGCCATATCATCTTTTACACAGTCCATCCATCCTCTTTGGTCTCAGATATTATTTGGGTATCGAAATATGAATTCAGTTTTTTTAATTATTTAGCTTTTTTAATTTGACCTTTTATAAAGTTTTGTTTACCAAGTATAAATGATAGGTATTTATAATTATTTTTTATTCCTTTATTTATTTTTTTAAAAATTAATTGAATTTTTAAATATTAATTAAAACATATAAAAATAGTAGCCCACCGGCATCCGGAACAGGGTCCGAGCTACCGGGCCAGGGCTCTTGAGAGAGGAACGTCCTAACAATACGAGCCGTGTCCAGAAATACTGCTTTCTGAATCAAGCCCTAATTGATCCAGCTGCCAAGCGAGTCTCTTCAGATGTTGGTCGAGGCTATTAGCTATTAAGCCATTGCTGCTTTCACGTCCCACATGTCGAGAACCTCGCGAGTAGTCGCGAGCCAGATCGAGATATTTGAATTATAGTTATTATTTATTTGGTAATTATTATGTTATCTTAAAAGAGTTTTTAATAAAAAATATATATGTTACGGCTAAAGATGGGTGTCAACATAAACTTAAGATTAGCCGGCTAAACTCCGACGTCAGGGGCACCCCGAGGTTCGGTTAGTTAGGTTCCTGTAAACCTTGCAGACAGAAATAGGAGCCCCGCGCAGCGGGGATCCGTCGACCTGCTGATGGAAACGCTAACCCTAGACGGTCGACGACAGGGGCACCCCGAGGTTCGGTTTGTTCGGAGTTTAGCCGGCTAATCTTAAGTTTATGTTGACACCCATCTTTAGCCGTAACATATATATATACACCGTGAAATTTTAATGGTTGTTTTCCCGCAGCGAAATGGTTTTGTCTTGGTAATACAATCGTTATATAAACAAATAAAATATTAGAAACAAAAAATGGCAGATAAACCATTGTGATAAACAAAACTCGAAAGCGACCACGACCCAATAGTAATACCCCCCGATACCTACGCTAAGCGCAAGCCGGGCGCCGAACGGCCGCGCGGCCGTTGACCCGCGTGCTTTTCAATCAGCTGATAACTTATACTCTTCAGTTGAATTAGATACTTTACTAACAAAGTATTTAAGGCGTATTTCAAAAATTTGAATCATAAGTTGATTCAAATTTTACAATGATTTTTATTAACTAAACTACTTTTAAATGTTTACTATTACAACAGTACGAGTAGGTACTCACACTTCCCGGTATCGGAGTAACTGTTCGAAGTGCAAGCCACTGCGTTGTATACACAATCGAGCACGTTTTAATAAGGTGTCTCTGTCACTTCTAACGATATTGAAAGCGTCCACTATCGCAGTCATTAACGCGTCGCGAGTTTCGTGTTCCTCACGATACACCAGGCGCTTGACCTCAAGTAAAAGTCTAACGGAGTTAGGTTCGGGCTCCTTGCTGGCCAAGGCACTGGCTTGGGGGTTCAGAACCCCGCAAAGGCGGAGCGACTCCAAGTATTGCGGCTCCGCGTAAAAGTCGCCGGGCAGCATGGGAGTCATAATCAGCCCTAGCATACAGTTGCACCATAGCGACGTACTCCAAATTGCAATAACTGATGTCGATCCATTGCACTGATAACGCGTGCTGCGCGTACGACATTCGCGGGAAAACTAAGTGCGCCGCCGCACTAATACAATACCTACGAAACCGGCGCGCAGCATGCCGCCGTTTGTAATTGTTGCGCACCGGCTAGTTTATGCCGTATCACTACACGTGAGAGCTTATTTTACTTTGAACATTTATAAATCGGTCTTCCTTTGTCGGCATCGCGGCTGCATTCTGTATTGTTGCGTGCAAACTAGTTTATGCCGTATAACCACGTGAGAGAGCTTATTTTGCTTTGAAAATGTATGCATCGCTGTTCCCTTTGTCGGCGGCGGCGCGTGCGATTCGTGTACCTACAAGTAACGTCTAGTGTTACTACTGTTTCTCACGTTTTCGAGTTGATGAATATTTTTTTTAATTATGTTAAAACAAAAAAAATCTTTATTTTTTTGCTTTAACTCGATTCTTCGAAAGTACTCCTTATGGCAAGTTGTTCTGCCGCGGGAAAAAAACCATTAAAATTTCTCGGTGTATATCTTGGGACAACCAACACACCGCCATCTGATCCCAAACTAAGCAGAGCCTGTACTATGGCAACCAGACAACTGATAAACATACATATATAAATAACACACACACACACATACACACACACACACATACACACACACACACACACATATTATATTAATATTATATAAAGGAGGTGTCTGCTGAGACGACGAGTAATAGAGAAGTATGGAAGAAGTAGACATGCTGCGCCGACCCCAAATAAATGAGGACAAGGACAAGAGAATGATGATGATGATGATGATTATAAAGAGGTAAAAATATTTATAAATATAAAAAAAAAAACAAAAAATTATTTATGTTTGTTTGGATATAGAGGGTAAATAGTTACCTAGGTTATATATTCTATAGTTAATAGGTAGCTCTCAATAGTTTACCATCACATCTGGAAATTGATTTATTTTGCACCAGCGCACACAAAATTAGAAATATTTTAAACAAGGAGTATTTTGGTGACCGCCATAAATAGCTTTTAATTCCGAATTTTGATGTTGCATGACTTGACATACCCAATATATTATCTCGACAATTTTATACCAATTTAACAATGTAAAATCGCTGTAACTGGTCAACGCAGGTAACTCAATACTAATTAGATATATATTATGTGGAAGCTTGTAATTAGCAAATGTCACTACTTATGGATGATATTTATAATTGTTATTAGTCTGTAAGCTTTCTTTAAAATTAAATAAATAAATCTTCGGAACTTCTGAATCATTCCTGAAAATTCTTTCGGAAGCTCCATTTTTCAGACATTCATACAAGCCTAAAAGCTTAGCTCGCCGTTACACAATCACGAAATTTCATTGAAATCTGATTGGTGGTGTCGGAGATTAGCGTGTACGAACATAGTGACACGTGGTTTTAAAAGTGGGCGTAAAAAGACCCATAACGAAGCCGAAAGGCACTTGTCTCTCCCCGTCATTGCGATCATATTTTTGTTCTAGACCATACCTGGGAACCTTCTAGTTACGGAGATATTGGGGGTCAAAGTTCCAACTTTTGCACAAGTTAGTGTTTCCTGCCAACATTTGCAAAAAACACCTCAACGATTTTTGGACAATTCTCGATTTATTGGTGCGACTTTGGGGCTCAACGATTTTTGGATGATTCTCGTTTTATTGGTGCGACTTTGGGGGAAAGTATAGTGTCGGACACATGGTCTGTCATGGCGTTCAACGTGTGAATATAACTTTACTACCTCCACGACCCCCGTACTATCCAATCCATCCATCAGCACAATGTTTTCAGTGCGTTACATTGAGTCCTACCGTAAATCGTGACTTTTAACCCAAAAAAAAGTCGTTTCCCAGCAATAATTTTAGCGTAGAGTTACGTAGTTTGATGTACAGAATGCTTGGTTGACGGCTTCCTGTAGGGTCCGTTTACATTGTATGAAGATTACTCACATATCCTGCACTTTGCTGAGCCGAACATTTCGTCGCTCGAGGCGCGCTCTCAGCATGGACACTTGTCGCTTCGCGCTGTCGATCTGTTGCTCGATGCTGGGCGTCTTCGTGGCGGGACCGGGGAGGCAGGTCACTGCGATGTCGGGCTGGGAGGGTTCTCCTGGGGATTTTTTTTTTATTGTAAAACGGATAATATCATGTTTTGTATTTATGTTATGTTTTGAACGCTGTTTTAATCTTTCAAGGTTTAAAACTAAACTTATATTGTCACTTACGGGATACCTTCCGTGATTGTTCTTGTATACTACGTTTATGTTTTATTTTTTGCGAAAAAAAAAACACTAAAAAGTAGAAAATAACTTTACTTTCGGAAATTGGTGACTTTTGTTTGTTTTATTGACTTTTTGATTACCGACTTAGAAAATTTCTGTGTGGGTAGCTCAGAATGATGTACTGAATACGTGGTAACCGTTTTCGCGTCGGTGTCCTTTCCACCATGTATAAGATTTTCCTTACCATTCTCCTTGATAGTATTCTCATTCTTCTTCTGTATCTCTTCCTCGCTCTCCTGAGGATTTGTGATCGTCACTATCGGGTTGTTCTGAAAAAGATAAATAAGTTCATAATAGAAGTGATATTCTGTGTAAGACTGTGATAGACTGTGTCTTATGTGGGTATCAAATGCTTAGCCTTTTTCCCAACTATGTTGAGGTCGACTTCCAGTCTAACCGGATGCAGCTGAATACCAGTATTTTACGTGGAGCGACTGTCTATCTGACCTCCACAACCCAGTTAGTACTGGGTACTACGATACCCCTTGGTAAGACTGGTTGTCAGACTTTCAGGCCACTGACTACTTGTAACGGCCATTTTAGCTCCCCTGATCATATACAGGATCACATTAAATTGGTTGGCGATACTCGACTGACGTGATGTTGGTGATCTAAAATCTTGAGACTGTTTGGTGGTCAAGTGGTGGCAAACGCTACTACTGAGCGTGGAGTTCTTGGTTCGATTCTCAGTTCGGGCAGTGTTATTGGGTTTTTCTGCATCGAATTTGTCAGTAGTAGCCCGGAGTCTACATTTGTATCTGGTTGATGGCAATACTCGCTCCCATGTTCTAACTATGTTGGGGGCGGCTTCCAGTCTAACCGGATGCAGCTGAATACCAGTATTTTACATGGAGCGACTGCCTATCTGACCTCCATACCAGTATTTTACATGGAGCGACTGCCTATCTGACCTCCACAACCCAGTTAGTACTGGGTAATACAATACTCCTTGTTAAGACTGGTTGTCAGACTTTCGGGCCACTGACTACCTGTAACGACTGTCAAAGATCTACAAATGACAGCCGGGACCAACGGCTTAACGTGATTTCCGAAGCACGGAGGAAACTCGGTATGTAATGGGTGGTCACCCATCTACAGACCAACCTAGGCAAGCACTGCATAACTTTGAAGATAGACCCGTGTCAGTGGGTTTTGGTATACTACACCTCTGTCTACCCCCTCAGGGTACACAAGCGTGATATTATCTAATAATATCTTGGGACAACCAACAAACCGCCATCTGATCCCAAACTAGGCAGATCCTGTACTATGGTAACCAGACAACTGATAAACATACTTATATATTTCTAAATACATACATATTATAGATAAATTACACACCCAGATACAGAACAAATAATCGTACTCATCGCACAAAGATTTGTCCTGTGTGGGAATCGAACCCACGACCTCCGTCCTAGAGTCAGGGTCACTAACCACTAGACCAACAGGCCAATTATATATGCCTTACCTTCAGATTGTGTTGTAATATCAGCTCCTGGCATTGTCGCAGCCTCTTAGCTTTCAACGCGTTGATGCGAGATAACTTCTTTGGGTCGATCTCTGTTGTGTTTACGCAGTTAGGCTGGAATTGACATGTTTAAGATTATTGTTTATTCTGGGTCTACGTTTTGAATGAAAATAGGGCTTAATAATCATGTCCTACAGTGGAGTATAAACGGTGTAACAATACCCTTAACGAAGCCGAAAGGCACTTGTTCTCCCCGTCATTGCGATCATTTTTTTGTTCTAGACCATACCTGGGAACCTTCTAGTTACGGAGATATCGGGGGAAAGTTCCAACTTTTTCACAACATTTTTTTTTAAATACATGTTTTTAATGTTACAACCTTGAATACCTCCACGACCCCCGTACTATTCAATGCATCCATCAGCACAATGTTTTGAGTGCGTTACATTGAGTTCCACCGTGATTTTTACCCCAAAAAAAAAGTCGTTTCCCAGCAATAATTATTGCGTGGAGTTACTTAGTTTGATGTACAGAATGCTTGGTTGACGGCTTCGTGGAAGGTCCGTTTACACCCTGTATTGTCAGTACGAAAACAATAAGACGTCATTTAGTGCTTGAGAGCCCTGACACAGCCAGAAGGTGACGCGGCAGACCTCGTAGAAGATGGTGGGAAGAGTTGGACAAAACCAACAACCAGTGTTCCACATATTTTTTTTTTTCGGATGGGAAATCATCAAATGACTCCTCCCGCTCTGGGCGGAGCGGAAGGGAGTGTCAGACTTTTACTGACTAAAACCCATCCATGTTCCTTCTTTTGCCCTTTGTGTTCCAGGGCCGCGGTATCTCTTTCGAACAGTCCCGCAGCCCTGGCAGGCATTGGCCCTTGCGGGCTCCTCCTGTTTGCTGACATCTCTTTGAGGCGCGCGTGGAACACGAACGCGCCGTCGACACGGCCTGTCGTCATAAGACCTAACCCATTACTCACCGTCCACAGGCCTTCCACATAAGCCCTGGATCGAAACAACTGGAAGTCATGGGGAGAGGCATTTAGCCCAGCACTGGGATGACACAGGCTACAGTATCAGTATTAGTACTTACCATGGGTCGGTGAACATCCCAGAACGCTCGCTCCTGACTGTCTAGAACCTTCCTCTCCAATTTATCGCGTTTCTTGTCAACCTGGAAAATATAATAGACAAGTCATCATCTGCCGAGCCTTTTCCCAACTAAACTATGTTGGGGTCGGCTTCCAGTCTAACCGGATGCAGCTGAATACCTATATTTTAGCAGTATTTTAGTAGTAGTGTTTTGTATCAGTATTTTTTTTTGTTTTTTTTTTTTTGGTAGCGGTACTGAGTGCAAAAAACGAACAAGAGGGTAGACCGATTTGTCTGCTCATAAACACCCACCCGCAATAACTTCAGTTTATCCGTGATCATGGTGCTTGCAACAGTGTCGAAATATCGGGAACTCAAAACAAACAGTGGACATGGTAAATATCCCGTTTCTAGTGTTAATTATAGTATTTTACACGAAGCGACTGCCATCTGACCTCCACAACCCATTATAGTGCTGGGTAATACGATACCCCCTATTTTTTTTTTTTTTTGGTGGGTGGGAAATCATCAAATGACCCCCCCCCCCCGCTCTGGGCGGAGCGGAAGGGAGTGTCAGACTCTTACTGACTAAAAACCACCCATGTTCCTTCTTTGGCCCTTTATGTTCCAGGGCCGCGGTATCTCTTTCGAACAGTCCCGCAGCCCTGGCAGGCACCGGCCCTTGCGGACCCCTCCCGTTTGCTGACAACTCTTTGAGGCGCGCGTGGAACACGAACGCGCCGTCACGGCCTGTCCGTCGTCATACGACGGACGGACGGTGAGCTAGCCCATTACTCACCGTCCACAGGCCCGAATACGATACCCCTTGGTTAGACTTTTGGGCTACCTGTGTGTGTGTGTGCTAGCCCTTACTACATGGGACTTAAACATAACTGGCGTAATGTGAGTGTACTATTAGGTACACCTCTGCCTAGTGTCCATACCTTGCTCTGAGCCTCGGCCTGCATGAATATGAACTCCCATTTCCGGCTGAACATCTTCTGTAGTCGCGCAAGAGATTCGGCTTCATAGTCAGCTAGCTCCAAACGTGCCTTGTTCTGCATTGTGCGCTTGCAGAGGTATACCGCTGAAAACAATTATAAAAAAACTGTTTTATACATTGAAAAAAAAAAATAACGAAGATACTGTTTTTGAGAGAGAAAGAACGGTATCTGTAAGATTTGTGTTTTTGTGTGTTTTGAAAGCGAAAACACACTGCCTTTGAAAGGGAAAATGGTCTGTTTTTGAAGAAGAAAAAACCGTTATTGAAACTGCTAAAATCATTTCAATTATCAATTCAACAATGTATAATAAATCACATCATCTGCCTAGCCTTTTCCCAACTACGTTGGGGTCGGCTTCCAGTCTAACCGTATGCAGCTGAATACCAGTATTTTACATGGAGCGACTGCCTATCTGACCTCCACAACCCAGTTAGTACTAGGTTACACGATAACCCTGTACAATGTAATGCCAGTGCCAGGTGGTAGGATAATGCATGTTGAAGAGGACTTAGAGAAACAAAAAAAAATTGATGACAGTGGTATATTCACCATAACTGGCTCACATGCACCTATGCATCGTGTGGGTCATTAGGTTTTTGGAGACCTCATGGTTAAGGAAATAGAGTAGAATAAGATATATTCTATTCATTGCGCAGCAGTGTACAGTTATACCAGAAAAGCTAATGGCTTCATTAATCGCGCAAACACCCTCACGAAGGCAAAGCTTCGAAGTCTTCAAATCATTTCTAGTACACCTATCATTGCGTGTTTGAATGCAATAAATTAGGTACTTACCATAGTCAGTGTTCTCCGGTTCCCATTGATTCGATGGCCAAAAATATGGTGTCTGGAATCTGTAACCAGATAAATTAAATATAAACGCTGTGCAAGCCTTTTTAGGGTTCCGCACCTCAAAAGGAAAAACGGAACGCTCAATCACGGGTCTGTCCGTCTGTCACAGCCAATTTACTATAAAACTACTGGACCGAATGAGTTGACATTTTGGTACCCCTAAGTAAGTCAAAGACCCAAAGACGTACGTGTAACATAAATTAATGAATTTTAAACAAGGGACAACCCCAATGAATGACTTTTTTATTTAAATAGACTTTTTTATTTATTTTTTATTTTACACTTTTTAAGTGTAAAATTAATTAAAAAACCCGACTGCGTAAAAAATAACTAAAAATTATTACATCAAATACAGGACAAAATAGGACACAAGAGTGAGGTTATACTAGTATTACACTTACCGGTAGTAAGTGTTGTCGTTATTGACAGTCAGTTTGTGGTCGTCTATGGGGAACAAGTACCCGTGGGCCGCTAACAGGTGCGCCATATGGACGGGCTCCCACGGCTCGTCCATTTTTATGTGGCGGTTTATCCAAGCTATGAGGTCTGTGCCGGTAAATACCTGTAAAAGAAATAACAAGAATGGTCAGACTTTTACTGACTAAAAACCATCCATGTTCCCGGGCCGGGGTATCTCTTTCCAACAGTCCCGCATTCCTGGCAGGCATCGGCCTCTGCGGGCCCTTCATGTTTGCGCGCGTGGAACACGAACGCGCCGTCGACACGGCCTGTCGTAATACGACGGACGGACGGCGAGCTAGCCCATTACTCACCGTCCACAGGCCCGCGCCTACGGTGACCGAGAGCCACCACGTGGCCCCCGACGCCCAGTGCTTCTCCCGCGGCGGCTGTGACGTGAGGTTCTCTGCCTCTCACGTTCCGCCACCTCCTTCGCTAGCATGACTGATTCGCAGAAGGAGGTGACGGCTTCCCATTCCCTCTAGCCCCGAAGCATAGCTTGAACCAGGGCACAACATAATACCTATGATTAGCAACGTTCGGTTACTAGCCGAAAGTTAAAAGTCCAACGGGACGGTCGATACCCCTAACAATATTTTCGAAAAACATCCACTGCTGGACATAGGCCACCCCCAAGTGTCACCACATTGACTTGTCCCGTGCGTCTCGCATCCAGCGGATCCCCGCAACCTTCACCAGGTCATCGGTCCACCTAGTGGGTGGTCTTCCAATTCCAATGCAACATAGAATAAAAGTAAAAAATTCTGGTTACTTACCGAAGGTATCTTAGTCATGAAACTCTTGACCGTCCTGACTGGTACACCGGTGTTCTCATCCTGCATCTTCTCAATGATAGCCTCCATCTGAAACCAACAACGTAACTTCTTTTGAATTGTTGGCTAACCAAACAACTCTCAGTGTCTTGGGAGTTTGGGACCACACTTTTTGAGGCCTATTTTCTGCGACATGGCATCTCTCAGGTCAACTGATGAGGCTGGCTTCTGCTTAACCGGACTATCCTGTGGATGCCTTGAGTGGCCTCCAGCCAGGGGCAAAAAACTTATAGACTAAACAACAGCGCGCTAAGGGCACCCCTGTGGGGTTCGAGCCTCGGCTTAGGGCGTCGCTGGGGAGGGCATCAAAAGGGACAGGAGATCTGAGTGAGATTATTTAGGGGCTGATTTAAAACTACCGGCTCAGCATCGCGGGCTGGCTCGAGCAAGGGTCGAGGGGACCTATCTTTTGTGAGTGTACAGATTCATTTTTATTTGAACCAGTTGACCAGTTTTGTTCAAGATGGCGGCCGGAAGTCGTGGTCGTGGCTTCGTAAAGCGCGAGCTATTAAACGGTCTTGACGCAAAACGACCCTTTCGCAAAACGTTTTGTTGATTAAAAAGTTTGATTCGCCGAAAACATACAGGTTCCTCTCTCTGGAGCCGGGACCGCCAGTAGCTAGGATCCTGTTCCCGATACCGGTACTACATTTATTTATTTTTAATTTCTTTTTTATATATTTTTAAAAATGTATTTAATTTGTAAAAAAAAAAATAAAGGAAATAATAATTTGATAATTGCCCCGGATGCCCAATGCTCTGCAAAGATTTAAATTAATTATTTATAGTAACAAATAATATAAATGAACCACCTTCGAACACGAGAGAAGAGGAACTGGACTACACTGATGCTATTTTGTTTTTAAAACAAAAGAAGATAACCAAACATTGAGACAATAGCATATTGAATTATTGACATTACACTGTATAAACAGGCAGTATATGAAACTAGGACATCTCGCTTACAATGGGTGTAAAAGAAAAATGTATACTGCATGTCGATTATTATTTTCAATCATTTACCAAATAGCTTTCAAGACTTACCGCTGACAATGTTTAAAAAAATACTTTTCAAACTCTTATTAATTAATAGATATTATACCGTTAAGGACTACTTAGAAGACAAGTCAATAGAATTTGTAATTTGTAAGTTAGACGAATAAAATTGACATTGCTTATGGTGAAAACATTTGCACGCCATGTTATGGCAGGATAAACACCTTATGTACCATATTCTAGCAAATAAATATTTTTGATTTGATTTGATTTGATTTGAAAAAAATTCCATAGCAAAGCCGAAAGGTACTTGTTCTCCCCGTCATTACTATATTTTTTTTTTGTTTAGCTAGACCATACCTGGGAACCTTCTAGTTACGGAGATATTAGGGGTCAAAGTTCCAACTATTGCACAAGTTTTTTTTTAATTTTTTTTTTTAAGTTATAACTTTAGTTTAAATACTTCCACGAACCCTGTACTATTCAATCCATCCATCAGCACAATGTTTTGAGTGCGTTACATTGAGTCCTACCGTTAAACGTGAAATTTTTCATCCCAATAAAAAAAGTCGTTAACCAGCAATAATTTTTGCGTAGAGTTACTTAGTTTGATGGGGTCCGTTTACACCCTGTATATCAATCTGCCCGACTTCCCCGGTGTAGACAGAGATGTACAGCACATAAATATTTAGCAAGCTACAAGTACTGCACGGGACCGGCATCAACTGTGAATGGGACGTTTTGCGTCAAGACCGTTTAAGGGAGTTCGCGCACTACGCGGCCACGACCACGACTTGTCGCAAGACCGGGCGCCATCTTGAGAAAAAACTGGTCAACTGGTTCAAACAAATAAAAATAGATCTCTACACTCATAAAAAATAGGTCCCCCGCCCTTGCTCGAGTCAGCCGACGATGCGGAGCCAGTAGTTTTAAATCAGCCCCTAAATAATGATCTCACTTAGATCCAGCCTGTCCCTTTGGTGTCCTCCCCAGCGACGCCCTAGCCGAGGCTCGTACCCCACAGGGGGTGCCCTTAGCGCGCTGTCGCTTAGTTTATAAGTTTCATGCCCCTGGCTGGAGGCATTGCACTCAAGGCACCTACAGGATAGTCCGGTTAAGCAGAAGCAGACTCATAGGTTGGTAATAGGTAGACAGTTGAAATTTTCACAGAATATGTATTTCTGTTGCCTCTATGTCAACAAATAATAAAAATATTATATGGTGCTCCTCTACTACGATGGTACGGAACCCTTCATGCGCGAGTCCGACTCGCAACGACATGGTTTGTATGAGAGATTTTTTTTTTCGTTTAGTTGCGCAGTTGTCATTTTCTTCATTAGTAAACTGCGCCCATGCGAAGCCGGTGCGGGTCGCTAATTGTCTATAAATAATATATAGCACGGAAAACAGGGCATAAGGAAATAGGCACACTATTGTCATAGTTATTTCGTACCAGCGACCTTCGTTCGCGTGAAACTATTATTAAAAAATATTACTTCCCCTTTTGAACCGAACTAAAATAAAAGCAGCCTAAGTTAGACCTTATAACATCAGCTACCAGTAAAAGTCCCGTCAAAATCGATTCAGCCGTTTCGGAGATTAGACGGAACAGACAGACAGACGACAAAATTAAAATTGTGTTTGTTACACGTGCCCTATTAATTTTCATATGCATTCAGTAAAAAGTTGTTATTTTGATATTACAAACAGACACTTCAATTTTATATGTATATGTTTATAGATCGGAAATGTAACATTCCAATTTAGTAGCTTCATCCGCCGCGCATTTTATTGCGTGCGTTGTTGCATCGTTAATGAGAATGCCACATTGAATAGTACAGTTCTAAATAATAGTAGTAATAACAGCAATTTCAAAATCGGACGGGTCGATTTGGAAGGTTTAGCAGAGCTTGCCTAGGTTGGTCCGTGGATGGGTGAATGATATCGGTTAGTATATAAACGAGCGAAAATAAATTCAAATTAAATGTGTCTAAAACACTGAATATGGGCTACTGAAATACAAAGTGGGCGACAAGCAGTCGGCGAATACAAATGTTATAAATGGCGACTTGAAAATACACAGTTGTTTAACCTTTCGTATCGGAACGTAGATCTACACGAGACACAATCACTTTTTAATTGTGTCTATATACTCGGCATACGAGTGGTTAATACGATGAGTGTGAAAATTCAAGGACTCGGAAAAAAAACTAAAACAAGCTTATTAACCACTAGATTGTAGATAAAGCAAAGTCGACGTAGCCGGGGTTTTAGTTCGCGCGCTTCTCCCGCTCACTAGACCCCGCCATCCCCTTCGAACTTAACCTGTCCGAGTCGGGGAGCCACAAGTCCTGAGCTCGCTTCACTCGCTCTTGTTTCCTATATTCTCCTAACCGCAATGACCGGATTAATAGTTTCTTTTTGGTATAATATTCACCCGTCGAGTATACAGGGTGTAACAAGACCCTTAACGAAGCCGTCTTATGTACAGACGCCAGCACATCAAGCTACTACAATCTGTCAAATTTCTTTAATAGACTTTCAACTTTATCTCTAAAGCATTAGGTTCAAGTTTGGTTGGGAAAATCTGACAGTTTCGGGGGTTGAGTAACTACGCAAAAATTATTGCTGGGATACGACTTTTTTTTGGGTTTAAAAATTACGTTTTACGGTAGGAATCAATGAAACGCACTCAAAACATTGTGCTGATGGATGGATTGAATAGTACGGGGGTCGTGGAGGTGTTTACAGTCAAAATCTTACGTTAAAAACATTGGAACTTTGACCTCCAATATCTCCATAACTAGAAGGTTCCCAGGTATGGTCTAGAACAAAAAAATGATCGCAATGACGGGGAGAACAAGTACCTTGGCTTCGTTAGGAGTCTTGTTGCACCCTTTATTAGTCGCCTTTAATAATTTCCCATTGATATCTTGATATGTCGCTATTACTACCGTACGAAGCAGGAACAGGTCGCAATTTATAGTATAACATAATCATCATTTGCCTAGTATTCTCCAACTATGTTGGATAAGGATAACATATTACTGTAATAAAGTAACATTTTCCCCGTTATAACAGACTTCTAGAAAAAGAGGTTATGTATTCGGCCGTCATCTTTTTTTCTAATTTATGTACACCGATATCTCCGTGATTACTGGGCGGGGTCCCAGATGAATTTTATTGTTAGTCCCAACTTTGCTTGACCAGTAATCAGTAAGTTTGATTATCAAATAACCACTGATTAATTTATGCCACATTTCTAAAACACGTGAAACTAATTAATTCAAATATTAGTTTACTAGTTTTTGCCGGCTTCGCTTGCATTATGGTCGGAAATTATACCACTGAAACGCTTTAAGCCACTCGGGGACCATGTAGCGTTCCATTAGTGAAAGAATTTTCGGAACCGGATCAGGAGTTCCGGAGATTACTCGCTACATACAAACTTTTACATAACATAACATCACGCCTGTAATCCCCGAAGGGTTAGGCAGAGGTGTGTCTAATAGTACACCCACATTTTGCCAGTTATGTTCAAGTCCCATTTAATAGGTGGCGAGGTTATAGCCATCAACCGGGCGCAATCCAGACTCTGTGGCTGCTACTGAGAAATTCCCTTTCCACTTTGCCCGAGTTGGGAATCGAACCCAGGACCGCGTGAAGTCGTGCGTATTAGACCAAAGATGCAGTCAAACAAAATTTTCCTCTTTATAATAATAGTGTAGACTAATCTTTGTGGTTTTACTCACGAATTAATTTGTGGCTTTTCTGGCTAATCTCAAAGTTGAATGGAAGTATTAGTCATGACTTCATGAGCTCATCACGAGAACTTTACTCGCGACTTTGTCGCATGATCAGATGTTGAGTCACGAGCACCAATATACGTCTTTTTTTTTGGGTTGGGAAATCATCAAATGACCCGTCCCGCTCTAGGCGGAGCGGAAGGGAGTGTCAGAGTTTTACTGACTAAAACCTATCCATGTTCCTTCTTTTACCCTTTGTGTTCCAGGGCCGCGGTATCTCTTTCGAACAGTCCCGCAGCCCTAGCAGGTATCGGCCCTTGCGGGCCCCTCCTGTTTGCTGACATCTCTTTGAGGCGCGCGTGGATCACGAACGCGCCGTCGACACGGCCTGTCGTCATAAGACGGACGGACAGCGAGCTAGCCCATTACTCACCGTCCACAGGCCCGCGCCTACGGTGGCCGAGAGCCACCACGTGGCCCCCGACGCCCGGCGCGTCTCCCGCGGCGGAACCAATATACGTCTACAGTTTTCAAAATTTAAAAGCTAGGTAAGGAAAGATTTTCGCGAGAAATAACGATTCTTACTTAGAGATAGGATCTTTTACAAGAATATATGAATACTATATTCGTAACAAAAAGAAAAAGGTGTTCCAAAAAGGGTCTATGGCACAGTGAGATATTTTAGGAGTACGTTTTCACGAGTTATATGACCATAGCCCAGGTGTAATGGGACAAACTCCTACAAGAGACATTCATGACCTTTTTTCAACATGCGCGAAATAGTCGCTTCGCTTGTTTTAAAGATGGACGCAAATCTCAGGTTTGTCCCCAGTCGCTGCGGGACTGTTCGAAAGAGATACCGCGGCCCTGGAACATAAAGGGCAAAAGAAGGAACATGGATGGTTTTTGGTCAGTAAAAGTCTGACACTCCCTTCCGCTCCGCCCAGAGCGGGAGGAGTCATTTGATGATTTCCGAAACCAAAAAAAAAAAAAAAAAGTTTGTCCCCAGTCCGCAGCTTTACCAAATGAGCAACTTTAATGGGTTCTAAAATACTTGTTCAAGGTCATTATCCCAACAAGCTCATCACTTTTTCAGCAGATGAAAAGATTTTTTCGGCCACGTCTGCAGTCAGCGTATAGTCAGCGACTAGTGTCAAAAAGCACCAACTAATCGGCTGAACTGATAATATGAAATTTTTACTATCCGGCCACTGACTACCTGTAACAAATGTCAAAGATCTACAAATGACAGCCGAGACCAACGGCTTAACGTGCTTTCCGAGGCACGGAGGAAACTCGGTATGGAATGGATGGTCACCCATCCACAGACCAACCTAGGCAAGCGCGGCTTAACCTGAAGATTGATCCGAGCCGCTGTTATTATTTAGGCACGTGCTAAAAGTATTACAGTACAACAACGTACCTTTTTATACACCAGGTAGTTAGGTGACTCCTCCGGTGAGGGTATGGTGGACATCAGAGCTTGTACTTGAGGTGGTAACAGCGATACCGGGTTCTCTTTCTTATCCCGGTCCTTTTCTTTTTCTTCTTTTATACATTTTGAATTGTCTCTGGAACAATATTGTTATGATTTTTGAAATTGTTCTTGCTTGCCAATATTTTTTACAGGGTAAACGGGACAACGACGCACAAACAATTATCTATGTTTTGTACAGTTCAGTACATCATTCTGAACACCCCACATGAGAAAAATCCAGAAGAAATTAAAAAAAATATATATATATATAATTTAAAAAAAACCTACACCTACACGGTCAAAATGTACAGAAAAGTAGATTTTTTTAAATTAAATTACTGTTGTAAAATTTATATGTAGGATGATAGATAGATATACGAGGGTCATTCAATAAATACTTAGCCTACAAAAAGTAAACGAAAATTTTGGAAAAGTGGCAATTTATTTTTCAACATAGTCTCCTTTTAGTTCGATACACTTAGCCCAGCGATGCTCCAACTTTTTTAACCCGTCCGAAAAATAGTTTTTGTCAAACTCTGCAAAATAGGCCTCCGTGGCGGCGATGACCTCCTCATTTGATCCATATCTATTCCCGGCGAGAGATTTTTTCAGATTAGGAAACAGAAAGAAGTCACAAGGGGCCAAATCTGGAGAATACGGTGGATGGGGCAGCAATTCGTAGCGTAATTCGACCAATTTGGCCATGGCAACGGCAGACGTGTGAACCGGTGCGTTGTCGTGGTGAAACAGCACTTTTTTCTTCGCCAGGTGGGGTCGTTTTTTCTTTAATTCGGCGTCGAATCGGCCCAATAAATCGGCATAGTAAAGCCCTGTAATTGTTTTACCCTTCTCGAGGTAATCGATGTAGATCACACCTTGTGAATCCCAGAAAACGGTGGCCATAACTTTTCCCGCCGATTTTACAGTTTTCGCCTTCTTTGGAGCACGTTCCCCGGTCTGGATCCATTGTTTTGATTGCTCCTTGGTCTCTGGTGTGTACCAGTGGATCCAGGTTTCATCGACGGTCACAAAACGACGCAAAAACTCCGCTGGATTCCGCTTAAACAGCGCCAAACACGTCTCCGATGTGGTCTCACGGTTGCACTTGTTTTCCGGTGTGAATAAACGCGGCACCCATCGCGCCGACAGCTTTCTCATGCAGAGTTCCTCGTGAAGAATATGATGCACTGTTCCTTCTGAAATGCCTACAGTCTCAGCTAGCTCCCGAACCTTCAATCGGCGATCTGCCAATACGAGATCATGGATTTTTTTAATGTTTTCCTCCGTAGCAGCTGTTTTCGGTGCACCTGGACGAGGTTCATCAAAAACCGACGTACGGCCACGTGCAAACTCGTTGAACCAATTCTTGACGGTGGCCATCGATGGAGAAGAGTCACCGTACACAGCATCCAAGCGCTCTTTGATTTCGATGCGCGTTTTCCCTTCCAAAAATAGGAATCGAATTACCGAACGATATTGCTCTTTTTCCATTTTTGTAAAACCGATCGATACGTTCGCTTCCATATGTTGTCAAATTAAAACAAATGAAGGGATTGGAATGAAAATTTGAAAAAAGAATTAAAAAAGAATGTGCTACACTGTGGTAAAACTCTTTTGAAACTACAGCGCCCTCTGGCGATGAGGCTAGGTACTTATTGAATGCACCTCGTATATAGTGTAATAGTGTATAGTATTATATATAGGTATTGTATGCGTTACACATATTATATTGTATGTATTAGTTTAGTTTATAAATAAGTTGGTTTAAGTTTTTAAATTTCCTGATTGTGCACGTAGGTTATCCTCTATCGCTAATCTCGCAATCAAAGTAAGGTTTGCTGTAAGAAAACCCAATTTTGGGTTAAGCTCGCCGTTGTACATAAGCTATATATGTTTTAATGTTGTGTGTATATCTTTTAATTTTGTGTGCAATAAAGAATAAGAATAGATAAACCATTTATTCGGTGCACACAAAAGACATAGCACAACACACAGATGCACAATTAAATGATACAAATTATATGAAAATAAATTAAATAAAACGGGATGATGTACTGGAAACGTGGTAACCATTTGTGCATTGATGTCCTTTCCACCCTGTACAAAATCTCAATAGATATAATAGTAGAATCTCCAACAAAAGTCACTCTATCATTAATTGTAACAGGAATCAGGATGTAATGATAACAGTTTTTGTTGGTGAAATTAGCAACAAGTTTTGGCTAGATAAAATTTGTATTAATTGCCACCATGCATAATTTAAAAATGTGTTCTAGTAGCAGAAATTATTAACTATAGTACTCTTGGTCTTAATCAAAATCAAGCATTTATTTCAAGTAGGCCAGTTACAGGCACTTTTGAGCTGTCGTAACAAATACAACGAAATGTAGTTACAGTCCCAGCCACAAGGCATAAAAATTGTGAAAGTACTTTAGTTGCCCATTCCAAAGCGTAGATCTCTATGGAGAAGAACGGACAAAAAAGTCCATGTACACTCTTTTAAATATATAGAATATTGTTACAAAACCTTGGTTACATCATTCCTGTTGAGATGGTAAATGTTTAGAACAGTTGGTTTTCTTTAATTACCAATGAAATATTTAAATGCTTGTGGATTTCCAAATTATGTTTGTATGTACCTACTGAATCTGTTTCATGATGTGTCAAGACTCACAGTATTAAATACTATAGTGATTTAATGTGTCCATAGATTTTTGTCTGGGGAGCAGAAACTCTTTTTTTATTTAAACCTATAAAGCCAAGTATGTCATAGTAAGAGTTTCTAACTGAACTTGCTTTATTACAAGCTTTTGTTGTACTTGCACTGTTCAATATGTATGTATGTAAGTTTGTAAGTTGCACACTTCAAAATTTGCAAAACATTTTTTAACCGATTGAGCTGAACTTTTGAACACACTTTTGGTTCTGATGACAACATATTTTTATGACATGACAACTACTAGATGAGTGAACTCCTCAGTGGTTGATAGCACTGACTTGAAACTTTGTATACCTGTTCAACTATCCAAAAGTGTCTTAAGTTTTTTTAAGAAATAAATTCTTTGAGTTTAAGTTTCACTGGTTAAAATATTAACAATCTTATTATTTTGTACAACATTGATAACAAATTTTAATGAGCAGGCTTCCCAAATTGGCACTAATAAAATATAACAATTTCTACAACAAATTAAAGGAGGAATGGTGGTCATTTTTTTTAGTTACCCAGCTGTGGTGTCTTCTCGATAAATTAGATAGTTAATACTGGATGACTAAGAAAAGAATAAAGTTATGTTACAGTACTACTTATAACTTTTTTTTTGTAAATTAAGTACAATAATTCAATGATGTATATAATACGTCATTGCAATAATTATGTTATTTGACTTTCATAACTTTGTCTATCAAAACTTCAGCTAAGTATTTTTTCTAATATTTTATTCTCATTTCTGAAACTTACCTGGATGGCCCCTGCTGACAGGCCTTAGATGCCGCCTTTTCCGATGAATTCATCGTCACCATTTTAATTTCCAAAATAATTCATCACACCACAAAATAACCAACTTTTTAAAATTGTTTTTGATTGGCGCCAAAATGTTTACGGCTATACTTTTTTTAAGATTCTTTGGCAACGATCCTCGATTGTTAAGCCTCTAATGACCGCTTGTGGCTTGTTTTACATCGCCACAAATAGCTAATATAAACTTCACAATGTTTGGAAATTATCTAAACACTGTTCACTTTCAATAGATATTTACACAAACGATAAATTTATGTACAAATTACACTTTACACAGACATAGACTGTACGTAAAATTCACTTCATAATTTATTTACGAAAAAAATACGCACAGTTCGAAGTCACAATAAAACCTTTTTTCTCTATCAAAACTGAGACTTTGAGTATTCTTTTAGCCTCTAAACGGATGAAGACACCAAATAAATGTTAATAATCGACAGTTTCAAACACATTTTTGGTTTTATTTGTGATTATTTGACCCACTTGACTAGGTGTTTTCCTTTTTTGTTTTTATAGTTCAAGCACATCAAATGGCCAGCTGGCAGTCACAGGGGTCTGATTTACACCGAAAACCATCTTGTTTTATTTATAAAACGTAAATAATAACAACCGATAACAGAATTTAACATTTTGATAATAGCACGAAATGTCAAGACCGTTCGCCATTTATCATCATCTCAAGTGCGAGAGCTTTTTGGAAAGAGACAAGAGATTTGAAAGTTGCTTGTGTGAACGAGATAGCAAATCTATGGCAACATAACACGAATAAAGTGAAAAGTCGGTGCGTCCACAATTGCAATACGTGTGGAATGTCCTACTAAATTTTGTCGTTTGAATAAATGAATAGATGGCGCATGTGTTTAGAAGTTTATCGAACGCCGTATTTGGTGCTATTTTTAGATCATAGAAAAACAGCAGGAAAATTATTTGCACAATTAATTAATTAATACAATAGTTCCCGATAAACATTAAACAGTAAAACTTCCTTATTCATTAGTTTTCTATTTCATTAAATTACGAACATCGTATAACTTTTTGTACCGATACAAGATGGCAGCACTTGTTCCTGAAAAGGCAAAATGCCGCTCTTTTGTCATTTTATTTTTATCGTCATTTGTTTGGCAAATAATTGTTTTTGCCGCTATTTTTTTATTTTAACAGCTGTTCGAATATTTCAGACAAGTTTCATATCTAAAACAGCCTGTATCAATACAACACTCTAAGTTAATTTAATCCCATTTAATGACTTTTTTTTATAATACCTAGTAGTACCTACATACGTAAGATTATGTCTAGCTTAATTTATCAGGTAAGAAGTTAAGATTGGGGGGAAATCGCATGAGGTAATTATAATTTCTTTTGCTTTTTTTATTTCAAGTAGGTATTTTTCTTTTACGAGTAATCTGTCTGACATGCGTGGTCGTAATTATGTTTACAAACAAAAGAATGCTGGAAAAATTGTAAAGAAAAATGTGTAGAATGCAGCTCGAAGGTTATTAAGTGAATGTTGATTGCATTTCAGACGCGGAACAGTGAATAGGTTGGTAAATATATTATGTATCTACTTATCTAGATTGTTACTGACGTGTCTGTCTATTATAATACTTTAATGTACTGTTACTTTTGGTATTCAAGGTGTTTTTCCTTTTACCGAGGCAATTTTTATCAAGGTTTTTTTTCAAAGAGTTGTGAACCTTTTATAAAGATATTAGAAACATTTGACTGCCTCATAGGTGTAGTGGTCGCGACTGATCTAGTCCTGGGTTCGATTCTTGAGTCGGGCAAATAGTAATTGGGTTTTTCCAACAGGAATTTCTCAGTAGCAGCCACGGAGTTTGTATTTCTGCCCGGCAGTGCCGGCGTAAGGGCCACTGACACCCCGGGCGAAAATATTGTGGCGCCCACTTGGGGGAAGCAATATCAAGTGTTAGTTTTTTGCTGATCCCAAACCCTCAAAAAATCCATCTAAAAAAAAATTCAATAAAAAATATGCATATACACAGAGCGTAGAGCACAGTTTTGAGGGTTTGCACCAGGGGAGGCCAGAGACTCCAACTCCAGACCTTGGCGCCCCCCAGAATTTGTCGCCCTGGGCCGTCGCCCCGTCGCGCCCCCCCCTAACGCCGGCACTGCTGCCCGGTTGATATTATACTCGCCCCCTATTACATTGGACTTAAGGCGTCTGTACTTGACTCCTTGTTTATGGTATTCCTAAAATCTTATACAACTGTGGTGCGTAGAATCACCAACCGGACACTGTGGCTGTTTTTTTTGTCGTGGATCCGTTTACAAAGATTTAAACTCACACACACAAACAGCCAAACCCGGAACAACTTCCTGTAGGCCATAAAAATATTTGTTCCGGGCGGGAATATAATCCGCGGCACACATCACAGATAAGCGCTCAGCAACTACCGTACGCTAACCATAAAAAAAAAGTTTCAAAGTTTTGAGAAACTCATGAATGAATGAATGAGACATTTATTTGCAAGACAGAAAAACTCAGCAACAGACCGACTTGGGGCTTGAACCTAGTCCCAATGCTCAGAAATCGCACTACATTGATACAGACGCTAGCACATCAAGCTACCTGTGTGATATAATCTCTGATTTAATATATTTTATAAGTAATATAATGTGCCTAATTAATATTAACAAAGCAAGACTGTAAATTTTATTATGACTATGATGTGTATGACTAATGAATGACATTGATGTAATTTCATGATGGTTCTTATGATTGTTTTATTGATTATGCATGTACTAGAAATATTTGCACGACTGATAAGTCGAATATAGTTAGACTAAAATTATTTTACCATGTTGTTATTATGTACCTACCTATATTTTAGCAAATAAATAAATTTCATTTCATTTCATTTTCCCGAAACTGTCAAGTTTAGTGATAAAGTTGAAAATCTATTAAATATGGAGATTGTCAATTTCGGTCCAAGTGTGTTGCAGATGTACATTATACCTTAAATGAAAGGTCTCACCGAGTACAATATTTTTTATTATGGCAGCAAAAAAAAATATCCCAGAGGAACTTTTATTTTTGCATTTATATTTATCTTTTAAAAACAGTAAAAACGGACAAAAAGAGAAAAAAAAAACTTATTTTTGTTACCTGAATAGACGAAAAGGAAACAAAACTAAAACAAACAAAACAACAAACAACACAAAACCATAAATAAACAAACAAACAACACAAAACAAGAAATAAAGAAACAAACAACAATCAATAAATAAAACTGATTATACTATTCTTCATCAATAACGTAATCTAAAAACTCTGCTGGGCGATTAATGTTGTCTTCGTGTCTGGCCCACCCCAGAAACCATACTACACACATTATATGGGCACAGCAGCCCAGTGTGCGTTTCCCTATAGGGCATGTGCAGTAATAATGTTTAATCCGATGTAATGCTTGATCACTTGCGTTTATCAATATGTAGCAGTAATATACTTTGGAAGATGTATGCCTACTGTTTATTTTGATTCTCAACAACCATACATTCGTTTCGATAATGTTGTAATCAGATATGTCGTTCAGTTGGTCAGTATCGCGATAGACTTCAATTATAATAAATGCCACGCCGCACATGCTTGCTGTAGTAGCTCCTAGCCAACTTCAATTGATAAGTGCCTAGTGCGAATATTATCTTCCGACAATACCGGAAAATCTTGCAGTTGAGGTAAATTCTCCGACATTCTCTCAAATGCAACTCTTTGTCTGTTGAGGTTTTTGGCAAGTACATAATCCGCTAAGTTATTAGGGCTATTTACGCGACTATTAATTACATCAGCAAAAGCTGCTGCATAACGATTATCAACCAGCACCGGGTGAAAAGCATTTATCAAGGCAGCTGCATTTTTAAAATCCACGAACATGTGTGATATTGCAACATTAAAATACTCCTGTCTGAATATCTTAAAATCGCGTTTAAAACGACCATTCACTACTTCAACAGGCCACCTACAAATCGTCACTTTTCTTGATTTATTTGCTTGGAGCGTCGTTAATTGTTCAGCTCCCCTTTGCATGGTCTCTGGCATAGCAGTCACATAACCCAGTGATTCCAAACCAGACACGCTATCTCTGAAACCTCGGTCCAGTATAAATACATCACCACTTCTAAAAAACCAGTGAAACAAACTGTTTTCATTGCTGGTTATTTCGTTGACTATCGTAGCGTCTGACTTTGTGGCAGCATGCGGCCCAGTTACGTCCAAAATATGTCCGTCGCAAGCAACGATTAAAAAGGGCTTAAGGAGATTGCGGAACTTATGAAGGCTGTATGACTTCTTCTGAAATAAAAAATTGGAGCTCTTTTGCACGTAAACATAGGTGCCGTCACATATGGCAATAGCTGGTCTCTCTTCTGCAGTGGCATTTGGATTTCCATAAAGAGCATTGGGGACTAGAAGATTACGAGCCGATACTTCTTCTCTCGTCATGTGGTCAAGCCCTATATACCGTGGTACGAAATCTTGAGACATACACTCTCTCGCTATTTTTATCAACCGTTCAAAATTGGTCCTGCTCGTGCGAAAAAATGTTGACAATCTCTCATCGGATTCTCCACTCCTGAGTTTTGTTAGGTAAAAACCTAACGCTTTTTTAGGATGTCTGCACCGTTCGCTTAAAGAAGGAGTCTCTTCTAGAATACGATTGAACTCTTCTGGAGTCTTCCCAATCCAGTAATGAAGTTCATGTTCGTCAGCTTCTTCTATGTTGTTAAAGTCTATTAGTACTCTAAATCGAACACTTTTTTTAAATAAATCAAATATATCCAGAATTTGTGTATGGTTGAAGTCATGGCATCGGTTGGGAGCGTTGAATAACTCTTCCCAATTATTTCCACGTAGATGTTCCTCACACACTCGTGCACTCTGAGGAACATAGTAATTGTGGCTTGTAAAAAAAACGATTTTCAACCTTTCTGGAATACGACAGCGCGTTCTATTGCTACACCCATGAAAAATGCACGAGTTTGAAGTGTTTGGTGCTCTTGTGTAATCAGCAAAATTAAATGGCAGCCCTCCCACTGCATGCTCAGCTTCAGGTTGTCCTGCAGGTTGTGCTAGTTCTGCGGGTTGCAATTGCAACCTGCGTGATGTTTCCCAGCAGTTTTGACAAACTCTTTCTTGATTATTGAACGTGATCTGAAAAAATCCATCAAGTTACATGCATGAAGCTAACTGTATAAATAACCTGCCTAATAACTTCCGCATCTGTGTATTAGATTGCAATCAAAACGAGACATTTTCGAAGTCAAAATCTTGTCAGGCCCATCTATCGTATCATGGGGTTTATTATAAGACTATAAATGTAGGTGATATATGTACCTATCAATATTATACCACTAATTGTGATTTGATTACAAGGTGCAGTATTCGTATAGCTATTGGTTTATTTTTATGCGCGTCTTAACAAATACTTCAAGATAATTGTACATTTAATAATGTTTAATACTAAAAGCTAACTGTACATGTAAACTATATATATGCATAGGTACATAGGCTATTGGGCTGTTATGATGATCTATTACTTTACTATGTAATATAAATAAAAATTATGGATAGGTACCTGTCGTGGTGATATACGTTGTGTTATCGCATCTACGATATCACGATGTCTATTATAAAAGCCTTGTGTTAACACATAGTCTCTTCTTCGCAGCACAGACCGATCACACACAATACAAACAATTCCAGCAACAGGTCGGAACATTTTAACCACAATAATTATTAATAAGATGAATTAATTAATAAAATGAATTAATTAAAAAATTGAATTAACAACGTAACATTTAGTAATTATCGAACTTATGAGACCTTTTACCCTTTTTTAAAAACTTTTTTTTTTCTCTTTTTTTTTTTTGTTTATTTAGTGCCTGACTTTGTGTAAGAGTTTTTATGCTGCCCATGGACCGCTGACTTGGCTTTACACGCCGTCGAGAAATATCTCTCAGGCATGCTGGTTTTTAATGTAGGTAAATGCAAAAATCTCTATTCCTCCGGGATATTTTTTTTTGCTACCGTAATAAAAAATGTTGTCCTGGTTTAGACCTATCATTTAAGGTACAATTCATATCTGCAACACACTTGGACCAGCACCTCTTGTAAAACTGACATTCTCCTTTGACAGATTGTAGTAGCTTGATGTGCTGGCTTCTGTACGAAATTAAAAATTACAAGTAAATCAAAGAGTGGTGAGTATCTATAAATATAACTTGTGTGGCTTGGGGAAGATGCCTAGTCAATGATTTTACTTTATTTATTTACTAGCTCTTAATTTAGAATTTGACAATCAATTCGGGTTGTACTCTGCTTGTTGGCGCCATCTATTATCATTAGAACGTTACTGTTGTATTCCTCGGGAACTGCACTTTTTCAGTATGAAAAGTACCTACCCTATGTCCGTTACTTACTGTACACCTGACAACGTCTATGCAAAATTTCAGGATGATCGGTTCAGTGGTAACTGTGGTAAGGCGTGAAAAGGTAGGTACTAAAGAAACTTACTTTCGCATTTTTATATTATTTATAGTAAGGATAAGGAAATAACAAACAGTAGCACAATAAGAATTAGTCATAATATCTTAAATTAATATTACATTTCAAAACAAATAAGCTACCCACTGCGTTCTCCACAGATTAAAATTTAAAGTATTTAAAACTATAGTAACAACACCACGCACAATGGTCCACTTTAAGGACTAAGTGCGGAAACCAAAATCCCTAACATAGTAACAACACAAATACAATACCTATGCAACGGTCTTTATCTCGTACACGTAAAAGAAACAAGTGCGAGTCGGACTCGCGCACGAAGGGTTCCGTACCATTATCTATAAAAATGGCAAAAAAATCATATCTGTTGTATGGGAGCCCCCCTTAATATTTTTAATTTTTAGTATTTGTTGTTATAGCGGCAATAGTAATACATCATTTGTGAACATTTCAGCTTTCTAGCTATCACGGTTTATGAGATACAGCCTGGAGACAGACAGACAGACAGACAGCGAAGTCTTAGTAATTAGGGTCCCGTTTTACCCTTTGGGTAGGGAACCCTAAAAAATACGTTTTTTTTTGCGTATGTCACATTACGTTATTTTGTCATATAAATTATAGTCATTTGCTGGTCCAATAAGGTTGCTTGGATTTCGTCCCTAAATGCATTATTACTTAGAAAAAGAATGTCGATTGAATGGAACTCATTGTTGTGTCTCACTACTTCTGATACATGGTAAGCAAATACGGGGTTGGCATATCCGAATAGATAAAAATCCCCTTTTCGTTCCTAATTGTGTCTCTATGGGCCAAAGTTGCCTGAAAATAAATGGATGTTATGTTACGATTTGTTTACGGGGAAGCGCTAGGCTAGGATAGCCCGCGAAATTCAAATTTTCTTAGGTATTTTGCAATTTGCAGATC
Source organism: Eurois occulta (assembly GCA_950022335.1). NCBI lineage: Eukaryota > Metazoa > Arthropoda > Insecta > Lepidoptera > Noctuidae > Eurois > Eurois occulta. The sequence continues at coordinate 9,326,746 of OX465504.1, read as the reverse complement.
AGTTTCAGGTTGTATGTGAAACAAAATAAAATTCGCGACCGCAACACGTATGTAGCTACAGAATTGTAATCATGAAAATAGTCAACACAACTCTCTAACTTCATTTAGTAGTTCAATTATTATTTCATGAAAAAGTTATTCAATGGGATTAATTGAACTTAGAGGGTTGTATTGATGATTTTAATGATTATAATTTTGCTTAGCCATATTTGTTACGATCGCGAATCTTTAAACCAACATACAACCTGACACTAACCTGCAAATTGCAAAAAAACATAAGACAATTTAAATTTCGCGGGCTACCCTGACGCTTCCACTTAACAAAGAACTAAAATAATACGATGTAGTAACGCATAATCGAAAATCTATATAAAAGTTGTTACAAAAAGACAAAGAACGCTTGTCAAGAGAATGCATTAGCGCTCGACCAGAGACTAAGGTCATTTACTTTCGAAGCCCGAGGTCACCGGCCTACAGACATGGAGCCTGCAACCCTTTCCTCATTGTAACTATACTTATACTTAGTTTCTTTGTATTTATTTACTTATTTATTGAACTGTTTTAGAACCCAATGGCTTGGCACGCGTCGATGGGAAGAGACCAGATGGTATGACCATATAATGCCTTGGAAGTTGGGTAGGCCTTTGGTGTGGGACGCAACTTGCGTCGACACCCTTGCGCCATCCCATCTTCCTAGCACAGTGGGCTGCGCTGGGGCGGCTGCTGCAGGTGCTGAAAACCTCAAATTATTGTATTTACAATAATTTAATTGGTAGTTATGTCCCAGTCCGAGTGCCCACCTAGTATTTCGGGAAATCGCCGAGCGGTTGGTCGACTCTTCACGTGACCAGAGGGCGGGCCTATTTTTTGGCCAAAGAATCAGCATTGCCAATTGCCATCCAACGTGGTAATGCTGCCAGCCTTCTGGGCACTTTTCCTGTTGACAGCGATGCGGACGAATTTTTTGGACGCCCTGTAACCCTTTTCTACTTGCACATAAGTATTTATTATTATTATAGTTGCGTAGTTTGTAAACAATTTAATTATCTTTGAAATAACACGACAGACAAATAGATTGCAGATGTCATTATGCAGACATTTTGTAGATTACGATAAGATAAAGATTTATTTCTCACCACATTACATAAAAACATAATAAGGTTTATTTTTTATGGGACAAGCCCGCCACACTATTCCCAAGCCACTGTAACTCCTGAAAGACAGAATCAACAGTGGCGACCACCAGAAAAGCGCCGAGACAATGAAGCTCGACGAAGTCCCAGAGAAACAATTTAACTGTCTTGGATCCCGCAACGAAATTAATCAGCAAAGTAGGTATAGCGGAGTAGTAGGTAAGGTAAGGTTGTTAGGTTTTGTGAACACATAGTCCGAAGTACGAGAAATATTATAATAATTACTATGACTAGTAATGACTAGATCGTAAGCAATTTAGTCTGACTTTAATTAGGTACATAGAACTTCCGAATTTTGAAAACATTTTGCTTTCAGCTATTTTAACGTCAAGAGGTAGCGCGTTCCAGAGCTTTATTGTTATTAGATTATATTATTATTACATCATTGTTTTGTTCCAGAACAAAAAAAATGTCGCCATGACGGGGAAAATAAGTGCCATTCGGTTTCGTTAGGGATATTTTAACCCATTAAGTAGGCATATATCCACTGAATGAATGATAAAGTGCTGCACTAGAGATGAACACAAATTATGTCTCAATGCTATATGTCCATTTCGTAGATTATGTAACATGCTTATTTATTTGCTATAAATACATCAACGGTAGTAGTCGTGTATAAATTAGCAATTCAAATCACACAAGATTTGCCACGCCTCGCTGAAGAATGTGGTGGAATGTTTATATCTACGAGTACCTACACACAAAACAAAGACAAAGAAGTTTTAACTTTTTTTTTTTAGGATGGGAAATCATCAAATGACTCCTCCCGCTCCGGGCGGAGCGGGAGGGAGTGTCAGACTTTTACTGACTAAAACCCATACATGTTCCTTCTTTTGCCCTTTGTGTTCCAGGGCCGCGGTATCTCTTTCGAACAGTCCCGCAGCCCTGGCAGGCATCGGCCCTTGCGGGCCCCTCCTGTTTGCTGACATCTCTTTGAGGCGCGCGTGGAACACGAACGCGCCATGACAAAGAACTCCTTCGTCTCGCCTTGTTGTTCTAGACGTCAAAGCGCGACTGCTGAGCGAGTCCTGGGTTCGATTCCCAGATCAGGCAGTGTTATTGGGTTTTACCATCAGGAATTTCTCAGTAGCAGCGGAGTCTGGATACCCGGTTGCTGGCAACACACTCGGCCCCTATTACATGGGATTTATACATAACGACGACGAAATGTGCGTGTACTATTGGGTAGACCTCTGCCTAAGCCTTTGGGGATTACAGGCATTCGTGATGTTATGTTATGTGTACAAAGAACTGCTGCCTCTTAGTGATCGCTAGTGCTTAGCGCGAATACTTTGGGTCCTGGGTACGATGCCCAAGTCAAACAAATTACTGGTACTGGGTATATCGCTACGAGGTCAAGCTAAATTAATTAACATATTCTAGTGCAACAATAACTAGTTAAGTTAATTTAAAACGAAAATGAAATAAAGTACCTATGTACAGTTATGTCACCTATTTCGTTTCATTGTTATCAAAAGCTTTTATTTTAAGTTTCATATACCAAAATGGTTCATAATTATGAGGAACCTTTATTCATTTTTCTAACATAGTATTTACATTTTTAAATATTTTTAGTAACGAAAATTATAAAAAAACATTTAAAAATACAAAAAAAATAGTAGCCCACCGGCATCGGGAACAGGTTCCGAGCTACCGGTGGTCAGGGCTCTTGAGAGAGGAACCTCCTAACAATACGCACCGTGTCCAGAAGAAATGCCTTCTGAATCAAGCGCTTGATCCAGCTGCCTAGCGAGAGCCTCCTCAGATGTTGGTCGAAGCTATTGGCTATTAAGCCATTGGCTGACACGACTATCGGCACAATGACTGCTGTACCCACGTCCCACATGTCGACAACCTCGCGAGCCAGATCTAGACATTTGAATTGTTTATCTTTCTCTGCTTTCACGAGGTTCTCGTCATGCGGAACCGTAATATCAACAATCATTGCGCAACGCTCCAATCGATCTATCACCACAATTACAGGCTTATTGGCAACAATAGTCCCCAGATCCCAATGCAACGTGATATTACCATCATCGAGAACTAGGTCGGGCGCATACTTATAGTATGGCACTTCTGATTCCACAAGTTTGTACTTCAAAGCAAGTTGCTGGTGGATAATCCTTTGCATAGACACAATCTCCGTTAGCCAGACGAGAACACCCACAAATAATGTGTCAGATCGATTCTCCTGGACGGTGGCATGCCCGACATTATGTCAACCGTGCCATCCTTCACAATGTATTTCCGGTAGTTATTCGTCATCATAACTTCCTCCATTATTGCACAGACAATACCTTCGGTTTCCCCGAATAGGTCACCGAAGCGCAGTCAAGACACGGACGCTAAAAGTCTACATCGGGCCCATGTAGTGCCCGGTAAAAGCGTCCGTGAAGCTCCTTGCCCTGCCATACCTCCTTGCGGTCATTAGTGTCTACTACTCTAGGCTTGCACCTAGGAACTATGAGGAACCCTATTGTTATATGCGGTGAAGCTGTTTTTTTGTAATAACCGGTGAAATTTTTTATATATTTCTTCATTCTGAGCCCCCCCTCAGAATGATGTTCTGAATACGTTACGTGGTAACCGTTTTCTCGTCGGTGTCCCTTCCACATCGTATTATGTAACGTAACATGTATGTACATACTACATACTTACCATCTATCTACCCATGTTATGTGAATAATTTATTTGATTTGAAACTCCAATGCAGGTATTTCTTAATGACCCGCTCCGTGTTCGCACGGGTCCAAAATTCCGACCTTTTTAGCGGATTTTCGTACAGTCTTCGTTCATACCTACTATACCCTTGTCATGCTCATGACAAATACGAACACAACAAAAAAAACAGTCCAGTCGGTGGAACCGAGCCGTTGCGACAGTCACACAGCAAAAACAGCTACTCAGGTCAATTTTTAAGTTAAACCGTGCTAGGTTGGTCTGTGGATGACCCATTACATTTCGAGTTTCCTCCGGTCCCCGGAAAACACGTTGGTCCCGGTTAGTTGTGAAAAGGCTAGGCAAATGATGAGATTATATAATTATTATCAACGTTAAAATTTAAAATTGCATTGTTTTTACAATGTACTTTGCACGCTCTTATCGGACTTATCGCAAATCAAGTGTATTTTCTTTACACAGCTATGTAGTTTGAAAAAGCGATTATAAATATTACGATTCTTTTGTTTATTTAAAACAAAGTAGAGCTGCCTGCGTCTTCGCCTAAGGACACCGATGCTAAAACGGTTTCACGGGTTGGTATCAGAATGACTGGATCGCAAATGGACCACGTCGCTCTTAGTCCAAATCTCAAAATGTCTTAATCTCAAAATACCTAAGTCGCAAAATGACTACATCGCTTTTAGTCCACATCTCATAATGTCTAAATCTCAAAATACCTAAGTCGCAAAATGACTACATTGCAAAAAGTCCGAACAGTTGTGTAGGTACCTATACATTAATCTCTTCGTTCTTGATGTTGGATGATTTCATGCCTGGCCACTTGGAAATATTCATGATATGAAATAAAACAAGTATGTGTCATTCGTGCAATTCACACAGATATGTCACTGTACATTTTGTGATTTTGAGACTGAACTTTAACTTTAAAGTTTACGTTTAAATACCCGTAAATATGGCGAAACCTAAAAATTGATTATGTCGTTAATTTTTTATTTAATCTTATTAAAATTAATTTTATTTGATGAAAAAATAGTTGTTTGATTTAATTTAAACACCCCCAGCATCGTAAGCTTGACAAGTATTAAATTACGCAGAAAAATAGTGGTGGCCCTTATTTTTAACCGACTTCCAAAAAAGGAGGAGGTTCTCAATTCGGCCGGTATATTTTTTTTTTTTTTTTTTTTTATGTATGTACACCGATTACGCCGAAGTTTCTGAACCGATTTACGTAATTCTTTTTTTGTTTGATGCGGAATAGTTTCGAATTGGTCCCATAAAAATTTGATTCAGGTAGGCCCATTAGTTTTTATTTTATGAGCATTTGACTCTGAAGTCTGTTACTTGTTTGTTGTTGTTCGCATTTATAATATTAGTAAGGAAGTAAGAATAAGCCTATTACCATGAAATGTATGGTTTAAAATGTAAAATGAACGCATAGAAATATTTGTATAGGATATTGCCACTAAAAATGAAAAAATAAAAAAACTTTTTGCAAAAAATAAAACCGACTTCAAAATCACAAAGAAAGTGAAAAATAATTTTAGCTTCAGAACTCGGTGCCAAAAAACTGAATCAAACAAACTAAAGTCACCGACTTCTGAAACTAAAATTATTTTTCACTTTCTTTGTGATTTTGAAGTCGGTTTTATTTTTTGCAAAAAGTTTTGTTTTGAGTAGTTTAAATACATTAAATAAATTATTGTTTGAAAAAGTAAGTGGTATGGGTTGGTATCAGAATATGTATTATGTCTTTCTATCTAGACCCAAAATAGGGGATTTTTTAATTTTTGTTTGTTTGTAGGTTTGTCTGTTTGTTCAAGCATCGAAATGGACCGATTTGGTTCAAGTTTGGAGTAAAGGTAGAGTGAATCTTGGGGAAGCACATAGGCTAGGGAAATTAAAACATTTACAGCATTAAACATTTATTTTATTTTAATTATATTACCTACTGAACGAAAAAAAATAAAATTAATTCCCTTATAATAAAATAATACATTATTCTTCTTATTTCATAAGGATTTACAAATTATTAGTAGTTTAACTTGTATTTTAGGTGATAAATATTTATAAGGAAGTTTAGCGGTGTAATATCTTCCCTTCGGAGTTTTGTAAGCTCCCGTCGGTAGTTTCTGTCAAAAAGTATTGCTTTCTTTTTCCTGTTTTCTGTTTTGAAAAAAATTCCTCTCACTACCATATCCTGGTATCTCGACTCTTTTTTAAGTTTGTACAGAAAGTGGATCAATGTGGTTCTTTTTATTCTAACCCCAAGACGACGATGCCAAGCTTCCATTGCATTGTTGGTTCGGTGTCTCTCATAACAACATGATATCAATGCTTTTTTTATGAGCCACTGTTTTTCAAAATAGGTTATGAATGCACTCATTCCTTCACAGTTTTCCGCGTAGTTAACTATCGAGTTCCAGCCAATATTTATAAATGACGATGGCAACAGTGGTAAATTACATACCAGTCCTGCAATTTCTTTTCCTTTGTCTGTAGTTGTCAGCTGCAGTTCATCGGCTTTTTTCCAAATAGCTTTCGAAAAGTGGAAATAACATCCTGTTATTTTACCATGGGGGAAAACTTCTTTGAACGCGTTTATTTGTGCCAATTCAAAATCACATTTATATTTATTAATTTTGATCCCCAATACATCACGTATCAATGTGAATAGGGCACAATATGTTGCTTGAGTTTTATTCGGTAGCAAAGCATACAGCACCGGAAGAACATTCGTAGTTTGCTCATCACTCGCCCCATCCACATGAATAGAAAAAAGCTGGTAGAATTGAATAGGCACCGGCTTAAATGTTCCATCGCCGAAAAAAGTTTTATTGAGAGAGCTCTGTAACTGTGCATAGTTTTTGCATATTTTAGAGGCAAATAAAAATATCTTGTTATGAGAATCCAACTCGTATTCGCTGACCAAAAAATTATGCTTGATAATGTTTGGAATTTCGACATCAGTAGATTTAGAAACTTCGGTAGTGTTTACTTCTAAAAACCTTTTCCGTGTTCTATGTAACGTATCCCTCACAGATTCAAAAGAAGACATCTTCTCATTATCTTCTTCTTTAACGTATTTAAGCACAGTTTTTTCGTAAAGTTTCTTTACTGATGCCATGCTTTGGCATACTTTGTTTTTTGCGGCATTGACAACGATGTCCCTTTTCTGTTTTCCAGGATTTGACACACAACTATGAATGCTTTCACGGATTATTTTAGTTTTGTTATCATTTATGGTGATTGACGCACTGCACTCTTGTCTATTTGCACATCGCCAAAATGAAGTTTTCGACACATTATCTTTTACCCAATTATATCGGTAACCGTTGCATAAAACAGCCGGTCTATTTTTGTTATTTGAAATAAATATAATTTCATTGCTAGACATTGTGATCAAATACTATGTAAGAACTACGTTATTCTTGTAATCATATTAGCAGTGACATATCTGTGTGAATTACACGAATGACACATACTTCAATTTGTTTTATTTCCTATCATGGATATTTCCAAGTGGCCAGGCATGAAATCATCCAACATCAAGAACGAAGAGATTAATGTATAGGTACCTACACAACTGTTCGGACTTTTTGCAATGTAGTCATTTTGCGACTTAGGTATTTTGAGATTTAGACATTATGAGATGTGGACTAAAAGCGATGTAGTCATTTTGCGACTTAGGTATTTTGAGATCAAGACATTTTGAGATTTGGACTAAGAGCGACGTGGTCCATTTGCGATCCAGTCATTCTGATACCAACCCGGTTTCACGTATTCAGTACCTACACCATTCTGAACCCCCCCCACATAGAAAATTTTCATCAGTAATTAAAATAAAAACAGCTGTTCCATACATTTTGACCGTGTAGGTATTGCAGTTTTGGAAGAAACCGCTGTTTTTGTTTAGTAAAATAATAACTGAGGATAAATTTCTAAGGGGGGATCTACCCATATGGTTATATAGTCTTTGGGTCTACCTGACCTCGATTTGTATGAGCTTCCCGTACAATGAGAGATCAGCTAATTTGTTTTTCATAGCTTGATTGGTCGGTGCGCGTACGAGGGTACTCTTATAAACTCTTATTGAAGGGATGAGCCTTTACAAGTTGGAAAAGCTCAATGTCTATGGTATGATAAGTTGTAAATGTGCCGATTTGAATAATTATCGGTTGTCTTAAACCGTTCTTAGAACGAATGCTGTATCAACTTTCCGGCATCGCGCCTCCTCAAGTTCGCAGGACTATAGGCAGCCGTATCGAGAGGACGAAGCTACAAGCTGACTCACGTCACCCAATGCACAGCTACGTCTCAGTGCCCCAAAGGCACTACCGACTTGGGTGCGTGGGCCTAGCTAGCCCAGTCAATTTCAACGCCTCCACAGCAAGATTCAATCTCTGGTGAAAGTGGTTTACTTTGAACAGCTGACAGCTTCAACGATCCAACAGAAAACCCTTCACCTGGACACGAGTTGCCGTGGCCAACTTGGAAATCCTCTAAACAGACTTCGAACCCAAGGCGGCCGGAGCAAAGACAATCTCTGCCGATGGGCGTTATGGACGGCTCAGACCTCAAGTGCGTGTGCGGCGTCTCCCCACAAACAACGGCCCAACTTCCATCTTGCACCGCATACCACCTGCGCTCTTGTTGATTTATTTACTGCATCAGTGAGCGGAGTTCACGTGGCTAAGTTTTGGGCTAAACATATTTCAACTTTTTGCCATGGAAACGCTAAGAAGAAGAAGACCAGGCACAAATCTAGTCTCTGCTAGGTGCCTGTCCTGATCCCTGACAACAATATCTCCGATTTTGGATTCGAAGATTCGAACACTGCCTAAAATGACCGATTTAGTAAAAAGATTAATAGATTAAAATTCTTAAAATGGTCACAGACGTAGTTAATATTATGAATTGTAACGTAATTCATTTTAATATCCTATTAGCATTCTGCTGAAGCGGCCATTTTAGACTCCCAGAACCTCAGCAGTTGCTCTTTGCGACCACTAGACCAATAGAACGAGTAGTTAAAAAGCAATAAACGTAAGTGACTAAAACAGTTATTGAATGGAAAATGCTGATGGATGTCGAGAGAGGAAGACCAAAGAAAAGATGGCAGAAGATTATGTATCAGTGGCGAAGGTTCATACAACTCGATTCCTTTTGAAAAATGGCACAGTCAGTATTCTATGTATAGACAAATAATATAGTCACATTAAATATATGTAGGTACTCCGGCTTAGTTTTTAAAAAAGTTACCCTTTACTACTGAAACGTGTTATGCCTAGTCCAAAAGGGACAACGGCAGCAAGATAACTGGACGAGCCCAAATTAAAAGTATTTCAAAGTCATAATGCAGGGGAAACCCCAACCACACGGTAATGAGGCCAAGATGATAATTGGTGATGTGGTCGAGTACCTACCTACTTCAGAAAATGTTCTTTTTTTCAACTGTATCGCTAAAGCATTAGGTTCAAAGTTAATTGGGAAAATTTGACAGTTTCGGGTAGGTCGATGTGCTGGCGGTACTATAAAGATAGTGAAATATCCTTTATTATCTTTATGTATGTATGGCTAAGATATCTTTCGTTGCAATAAACGTAGCTTATCGATTGTAGCATCGTAAATATTATCAATACTTATTTACACAGATTTTTTTGCGATAAAATGATGAATTACGTCATATTCTTGAAACTCGACAAACAATAATAAAGATTTTATTTTAGACTTGAAAAATATTATTTTGTTGTTATGGAAATGTTATTTCAAGGTTATGTTGTTTCTAGTACCTTCAGGATAGACCAAAATGTTAAAATCGTCATCATCTGCCTAGCCTTTTCCCAACTATGTTGGGGTCGGCTTCCAGACTAACCTGATGCAGCTGAATACCAGTATTTTACATGCAGCGACTGCCTATCTGACCTCCACAACCCAGTTAGTACTGGGTAATACGATATCCCTTGGTAAGACTGACTGGTTGTCTGACTTTCGAGCCACTGACTATGTATCCCTCACGCAAACTATTCAGTTTAGAAAAAAATGAGAAGATCATTTTTGAAGACCTATCCATAGATACCACACAAGTATTGGTTTAATGAAAAAAAAAATTGAGTTTCAGTTGTAAGTATGGGGAACCCCTAAAAATTGTTTTTTTTTTATTTTTGTGTGAAAATCTTAATGCGGTTCACAGAATAAATCTACTTACCAAGTTTCTACAGTATAGTTCTTATAGTTTTGGAAAAAGTGGCTGTGACATACGGACGGACAGACAGACAGACAGATATGACGAATCCATAAGGGTTCCGTTTTTTGCCATTTGGCTACGTAATCCTAAAAATCGTATCTTAAATAATGACTTTTACTCTTGCGAGCGCTTTTATATAGAAACGGGTGTTTGTCCTGTCAAAGGAAGTCATACATTTTGCACACAATAAAAACAAAAACACCGTAGGTATACTTAATTGTCTATGAAACAATTTACAATTGCGAGGTTTACTATCTCATTATGACGTCATTTCCCTTTCCGTTGATAACGTAATTAAATAATAGTGTAATTGATTTTCCATTAATGCTAATTGTGATTGCGCGTAAGTACCTACTTCATTATCATTTCCTAGTAGGTACTTAGATTTTATGAGACCTGTTTTAAATTACGAATTGCGTAAAGAGACAAAAATATCCATTTTGGTCGTGAATCTCATATGACTAAAAGAGTGATGAATATACATGTTCTTCTTCTTAGCTTATCGATGGCAATCTAAATTGTATCAGCCGAAAACTGAGCTATTAGTTTGGCGCTTTCAGTAGCGTCCATCAGTTCCTGTAGCGAACAAATAACAGGACACGCAGGACACGATATTAAGTGCCCCATCGTTTGTAGAACAGCACCACATTTACACTCCAGGGCAGAGTCATTAATGAATCCCTGTTGATGGGTGGAGAGGGAGAGGAAGACCAAGGAAACGATGGATGGATTGTGTGAGGAATGTTAAGAAATACTAGCTTCTGTCCGCAGCTTATAATTAGGTACTTCGATCGAGTCAATCGTCTCAGAGAATATGAAGTTTCACAGATAATTCAACCCCCATTTCACCCTTTTGGTGGTGGAATTTCAAAAAAACCCTTTCTTAGTGGATACCTTCACAACTACTCTTCACAAAGTAGGTACCTATACACTTTCCATTCTCACTTCATGTCTCTAGAACCAGCGGTTTGGGCTGTGCGTTGATTGAGTGATGTATTTATTTATTTTGGCACGCCAACAGCAGTAGGTATATACCTACTAAGAATTAATGTGAAACAATAAAAATAACATAAAAGTGGTGGTAGGTATGTATGCCTATTATATTATATACAGGTATACGCAGCATTCACCATAGGACGACAACATAATGGACACGGCTCGTATTGTTAGGAGGTTCCTCTCTCTGGAGCCCTAACCGCCGCCGGTAATTTTGGACCCTGTTCCCGATACCGGTGGGTGGGCTAATTTTTTTTCATATTTTAATGTTTTGTATTTTTTTTTTCTAAGGAATATTTAAAAATGTAATTGATTTGTAAAGATATTTATAAAGGAACTACACAATACAATTTGAATACATTATAAAATTTACTGAAAACTAAATGAGATGATATGAATTATGATGTATATGTGTTATGTGTCTGATATCTAATTACTTATTATTTACATTATTATCTCCCATATACATCTTTATACAAATTCATTACATTTCTTCATAAAATAAAAAAACCGGCCAAGCGCGAGTCGGACTCGCGCACGAAGGGTTCCGTACCATTATCTATAAAAACGGCAAAAAAATCATATCTGTTGTATGGGAGCCCCCCTTAATATTTTTTTTGTTTAATTTTTAGTAAGTATTTGTTGTTATAGCGGCAATAGTAATACATCATCTGTGAAAATTTCAGCTTTCTAGCTATCACGGTTTATGAGATACAGCCTGGAGACAGACAGACAGACAGCGGAGTCTTAGTAATAGGGTCCCGTTTTACCCTTTGGGTACGGAACCCTAAAAAGAAATTAAGAATTAAATAATGAATATATATTTTTTTAAATATAAAAAATTGTAGCCTACCGGTATCGGGAACAAGGTCCAAACTACAGGCGGTCAGGGCTCCAGAGAGACGAACCTCCTAACAATACGAGCCGTGTCCAGCTTTCTGAATCAAGCCCTTGATTCAGCTGCCTAACGAGAACCATTTTTTTCAGTTAACATTCTTGTTAACTAGTTGCAAATATTGAGGAGAATGGAAGAAAATAACGTGATGCGCCGACCCCAAGCAGCATGGGACAATGGCAGGAAGATAATGATGGTCACACCTTCATAGTTTTACAAAACATAAATCTATACTTAATAATATTATAAAGCTGAAGAGTTTGTTTGTTTGTTTGCTTGAACGCGCTAATCTCAGGAACTACTGTCCCGATTTGAACAATTCTTTCAGTGTTAGATAGCCCATTTATCGAGGAAGGCTATAGGCTATATATCATCACGCTAAGACCAATACGAGCGGAGCACTAATGAAGAATGTTTCAAAATCGAGGGATATTTTTTCCTATTGAGAGCTTCCGCTGCGTGCGCTGCGTAAACGGTTAAAGTTTCGCAAAAACCATGTATTACAGAATTATTCCTCTTTAAAAGTTCTAAAAAAAGTCCGCGACAACATATGTCTATCTTTTAAGGTTAGCTCACTATAACCTTTTTTATGCTAACTAAATTTGTTCTAAAATAATGCATTATTTACGAAGGCGTTTTTGTAAATATGGTATTAATCCTTATCCAAATAAATACGTTATTCATCACAAGTATTTAATTTAAAACAAAATTGCCTTTTAATCATTCGATTTAAGCGAACGTCTTAGGAGCTGTCGCAGTTTTAAATATCATCACGCTAAGACTAATAGGAGTGGAGCACTAATAAAGAATGTTTCAAAATCGAGGGATATTTTTTCCTATTGAGAGCTTCCGCTGCGTGCGCTGCGTAAACGGTTAAAGTTTCGCAAAAATCATGTATTACAGAATTATTCCTCTTTAAAAGTTCTAAAAAAAAGTCCGCGACAGCATAAATATGTCTATCTTTTAAGGTTAGCTCACTATAACCTTATTTATGCCAACCAAATTTGTTCTAAACCTATACTTATCTATACTAATAATACTAATATATATATTATATATAATATTATAAAGCTGAAGAGTTTGTTTGTTTGTTTGCTTGAACGCGCTAATCTCAGGAACTACTATCCCGATTTGAACAATTCTTTCAGTGTTAGATAGCCCATTTATCGAGGAAGGCTATAGGCTATAATTATATCATCACGCTAAGACCAATACGAGCGGAACACTAATGAAGAATGTTTCAAAATCGAGGGATATTTTTTCCTATTGAGAGCTTCCGCTGCGTAAACGGTTAAAGTTTCGCAAAAATTATGTATTACAGAATGATTCCTCTTTAAAAGTTCTAAAAAAAGTCCGCGGCAGCATATGTCTATCTTTTAAGGTTAGCTCACTATAACCTTTTTTATGCTAACCAAAGGACAATGCTCATGGAAGTATGGAATCCCGTACCATGCTGCATCAAAATCAAACCTTGTTTTTTATAGACTACACTGATCGTATTAACTCCTACAAAAACTATTTTTGAAAAAAAAACCCGCGTTTCAGAGTTATTTTATAAAATCGAAACTAACCTAAAAAGTAGGTCTATTTTTCGACGCTACCAACGACGTATTTTAACACACATACATTACATTATTGCTCTAAAAACAGCGTAATACACTAATATTAGTAAGAATTACGAGTTAAAGTAACATCCACAGTATGCTTGACTGAAACTCGATTTTATTTTAGACCTATAAATTGCCAATAGTCAGTCAGTACAGTACAAATGTCAGATGCCACAGATAAGATAACTATAAACCATAGAGTATAGTAAGTGCTATAAACTAGTCGGGATTTAGGGATGTAATCGATAAATCAAAATCTTTAGGCTGAGAAAATCTATTTTGTTGCAAATAGCAATAAACCAAACTAAATCGATTTGGTGTACTGATCTTACTTAATTGTAATTAATTTTAGAGTCCGCTCGACAGACAAGGGTTTGTTCAATTGAAACGGAACGTCATTTATATTCAGTTGAAACGGAACGTCATAAAAAGGGAGTAAAACAATATTCATACTTTTAAACTCGAAAAGTATATTTCCAGTTCAAAAATCAAATCCCCGACGCGTAATGCCGTAAAAAAATATGAAACTAATTACTATAATATTTTGGTTTTGAGGCGCGAGACTTTTTGGTACCAACTTTGGTCATTCTCTTTTGTTCTATATTAATGCATTATTTACGAAGGCGTTTTTATAAATATGGTATTAATCCTTATCCAAATAAATACGTTATTCATCACAAGTATTTAATTTAAAACAAAATTGCCTTTTAATCATTCGATTTAAGCAAACGTCTTAGGAGCTGTCGCAGTTTTAAATTTTAAAATAAAATCACAGCAAAATAATGATCGGGTACTGCGCGCACATTGTGCAAAGCCGGGCAGTCATGTTAGCCCAAAGTAACTATTCCACGCGGACGAAGTCGCGGGTGGAAGCTAGTGTGTTATAAATGGCTAGTTTTCACATAACATTATGCCTGTCACCCTGTCAGGTTCTAATTCTTATTTATTTATTTAAATTTCATGTACCATAGTGGTACATAGGCGGACTTAATGTCACAAGGCATTCTCTACCAGTCAACCTTTGGATTAAATAAGAAAACATTGTGATAGGGTACAAAATAAATATCAAAAAAAAAAATCTTGTTTTCGAAAATGTATTATACTTATATTGATACTAATACACATAATATAAATAAAATAAACTACTAAATATTTTAACAAATACTAAAATAAAAGAAGAAACCTAATAATAATTACCATGACTCGACTTCTAATTGAGGGCTATTTATCCTGACTTAAGTTGGTTACGAACTTTTCTTTTAAAAGTGAGTTTGCTTTCAGCTTTTTTAATGCCAAAAGGCAAAGGCAAAAGGCAAGGTTTTTTAATTCTTCTTAGCGTATTGATAGAAAAAGTTCTAATGTTATGTTTAATCCAAAACTCGCCTATTTCTCCGAAGGGCTAGGCAGAGGTGTACCTAATAGTACACCCACATTTCGCCAGTTATGTTTAAGTCCCATGTAATAGGGAGCGGGCCTGTTGCCATCAACCGGGCACAAATCCCGACTCCAGCTTGCTGCTGAGGAATTCATTGTGGTAAAACCAAGACTGCTGAGGCAAAGTTTGTTATTGGGTTTTTCTATCAGGAATTTTTCAATAGCAGATTGATGGCAATTAAGAGGCTCTACATGGGACTTGGACATAACAGTCGAAAGGTACACCTCTGCCTAACCCTTCGGGGATTACGGGCGTGATGTTTTCGTCACATTTCAATCAAGGTATATATTATAATAAAAAAAATATTAATTATATTAATATAATATAGTATATTACATATTGTAATAAAAAAATAAAACTGAGTTTATTGACTGCTTGTTGTCTAGTAAGGACAAAGATCTTCACAATTAATACAATCAATTACTAATAAGTATTTTCAAGTGTTTCGATATCACAAGATAACGTAACACTCAGATTATTTAGGTTAAAAGCATTTCACAATTAAATTGTTGTTTAATTGCAATTGCGTTTCGTTTGTTATCAATGTTATATTGTACCTACATGTTTATTTATTGTTTATCCCTACTAAATGATAGCATGACGGTTGACAGAGGAGAATGGAATAAAAAAAAACCGGCCAAGTGCGAGTCGGACTCGCGCACGAAGGTTTCCGTACCATTATCTATAAAAACGGCAAAAAAATCATATCTGTTGTATGGGAGTCCCCCTTAATATTTTATTTTTTATTTTTTGTATTTGTTGTTATAGCGGCAATAGTAATACATCATTTGTGAAAATTTCAGCTTTCTAGCTATCACGGTTTATCTATGAGGCTATATAGCCTGGAGACAGACAGACAGACAGACAGCGAAGTCTTAGTAATAGGGTCCCGTTTTACCCTTTGAGTACGGAACCCTAAAAAACGTGTTGCGCCGAACCTAAATAACATGGGACAAGGGCAGTAAGATGATGATGATTGTTTATCCCTACTATCCCTACTTTCCCTACCTACACGGCCTCCTCTCTATGAGAGGGAATGGGCTATAATCCATCACGCGGGCCCAGTGCGGGTTGGTAGATGTCACATGTCTTCGAATTTTTGTCTTGTTTTGCATTTAAATAGACAGAAGATTTTGTTGTGCTTTAAAAGGATTTAGCTCCATTTGACCTTTATGTATTAATCTCTACTCCCTACTAATATTATAAATGCGAAAGTAACTCTGTCTGTCTGTATGTCTGTCTGTTACGCTTTCACGTCTAAACCACTGAACTGATTTTAATGAAATTTGGTACAGAGATAGAGTTGACCTTGAGAAAGAACATAGGATAGTTTTTATCCCGGACTTTTGAAGAGTTCTCTTGGAAACGCGATATAACCGAACTCGACGCGCGCGAAGCCGCGGGCGGAAAACTAGTCGTAAATATAAATGCAACTAGCTGTGGCCCGCGACCTTTGTTCACGTGAAATTATTATAAAAAAAATATTACTTCCCTATTTGAATCGGAGTTTGTTAACAATTACCCGGGTTTTAATTTATTTGTACGGAAAGCCTCCTTACAAAATTAGCTATCTGCCAGTAAAAGTCCCGTCCAAATCGATCCACCCGTTTCGGAGATTAGCCGGACCAAACAGACAGCCAGAAAAAAATGTGTTTTTGTTGAAAGTGCCGCATACATTTTCATTTAAGAAGAATAAGAAGAAGAATAAGAATCATTTATTTGTCAAACATGCGTTTACATACACTGATTGATCAGACATGCAAGGTATTGAGTAAATATATGTTGTGAGCGTCCATGTTTTGCCAATAACGGCGTACAAATTATAAAGGTATAAAAAAAGTTATTCAAATTCATTCTTAATAAATAATCATCTAATAAATAATCTAATAAATTCATTTCAAAATACAAAAGAGCTAAAATAATAATTGATGTCAAGATATTATAGTAGGTAAGTATTATTATAGTCAAATAGAAATTAAATTATGTCCAGAATATTATGCAGTCAAATAGAATCATTCAAGAGTCAATTATTTAAAAAAAAATCACATTATCTAATTGTTATTTTTAACTATGTATTTCTAAATGTATCTGAAGTCGGAGTAGAAAAGTCCTTTTCATTTAGAAAATCTATAACATTATAATACACTTTAGTAACTAAAAAACTTCTCAGCATTCAGCATTCAGCAAACGCTGTTATTTTGATATTACAAACTGGTGCTTCAATTTTATTTATTTGAAGAGATGTACATAGATAAGTCCTGTCCTGCACCCTTTTTTTTTTGGGGTGTGAAATCATCAAATGACTCCTCCGGCTCTGCAATGGGCGGAGCGGAAGGGAGTGTCAGACTTTTACTGACTAAATCCCATCCATGTTCCTTCTTTTGCCCTTTATATTCCAGTTTTTTTCCATTCCATTCCAGTCCATTTTTTTTTTATTTCCAGCCTATTAGTTCAGTAATGTGAAAAATTTCGCAGACGATTTAAGTTTTCTTATTTTACGTTTTTTTTCACTTTTTATACGATTTCTCGTTTCGAATCACTTTTAATCATATAAGTTAGTAAGTAAAATTAAGGTTTTAAAAGGTGAAAATATATGTATAGATTTTTCACCTTTTAAAACCTTAATTTTGATACCCCACACAAAATAAAAAAAAATTCAAACATCTCAAAATGGCGCCCAAAATCCGCCATTTTTTTTTTTTTAGTTTTTAGTAGCAAGTGACGATCGCGCCACCCAGACGAATCTAACGACGTACCTATAATTACTTAAATTTATAAAAAAGAATATACTTACGGGGTGGAAGGGATACCGACGCGAAAATAGTTACCACGTATTCAGTACATCGTTCTGAGATCACATAGAAATTTTTGAATACGTGGTAACCGTTTTCGCGTCGGTGTCCCTTGCTAGTTCCGTTTAGGAGTTACGAGGTCACAAACATACATACATACATTTCTCATTAGCACCCCGGAACTGCGGAGGTCAGAATTCGTACGTTTGATGGCAATAGGCTCGGCCCCTGCTATATGTGTGTGAGTGACGCTTGCTCATTATACAGTCAAAATAACATTCGACCCAGCCTGTCCCTAGAAGCCCTCCCCTCAATGACTCCCTATTCGCTAAGCCGAGGTCCGAACCCCACAGGGGGTGCCCTGGCGAGCGGTCATTTAATTGTATATCCTAACCTAACCCACTCAGATCCAGCCTGTCCCTTTGCTGCCCTCCCCAGCGACGCCATAAGCTGAGGCCTGTACCCCACAGGGGGTGCCCTTAGCGCGCTGTTGTTTAGTCTATAAGTTTTTTAACTGCAATATCTGGAGGCCTTGCACTCAAGGCACCTACGGGATAGTCCGGTAAAGCAGAAACCAGACTCATAGGTTGACATGCGAGATGACATAAAAAAAATAAACTGACATGCGTAAGTTGGGAACTGATCACCTAGGAGTGATAATCGAGAAAAGGTTAATTATATTATTATAATAATTACGTATTACGATGCATCGATAAATATTATTTATTAACTTCATGATTATGTGGGTAACCTCTTATCGGTGTCTGTAAAATTATGTTACGATGTCGCTCTGTCAAGGTCATCTGATTAAAACATACCTAATAATATATATCCTGCTTGCGGAATATTATGATTATTTAATTTAGAGGAAATTATAGTGGGTGTAAAAGTAACCTTAATGAAGCTGAAAGGCATTTGTTCTCCCCGTCATTGCGATACTTTTTTTGTTCTGGACCATACCTTTTTCTTTTTTTTTTCGGATGGGAAATCATCAAATTACTCCTCCCGCTCTGGGCGGAGCGGAAGGGAGTGTGAGACTTTTACTGACTAAAAACCATCCATGTTCCTTCTTATGCCCTTTATGTTGCAGGGCCGCGGTATCTCTTCCAAACAGTCCCTGGCAGGCATCGGCCCTTGCGGGCCCCTCATGATCGCTGACATCTCTTTGAGGCGCGCGTGGAACACGAACGCGCCGTCGACACGGCCTGTCGTCATACGACGGACGGACGCAGAGCTAGCCCATTACTCACCGTCCACAGGCCCGTTCTGGACCATACCTGGGAACCTTCTAGTTACGGAGATATTGGAGGTCAAAGTTCCAACTTTTTCACAAGTTTATTTTAAATCCAATTTTTTAATTGTTATAATTTTACTTTAATACCGCCATGACCACTGTGTGACGGCTTCATTAAGGATCCGTTTACAGTGTAAACGGACTCTACGAAGCCGTCGAGCCGGTAGCGATGCACAACTCAAACTTGACAGCAACATTTTGAGCTATTTTGCTATTCAATCATTATTTTTGATTAGGAAATAGCATATACATAATCTATTATTTACCGTCTGCAAAAAAAGGAGGAGGTTCTCAATTCGGTTGTATTTTCGTTTTGTTTGTTAGGTACCTTATAAGCTCCGTCATTCATGAACCAATTTAAAAAAAAAATGTGCAAGGCTACTTTCCGATTGGTCCCATAGTTCATCAAAATCGGTTTAGTATGTTGACATTGACATGATGGTCCTTAATAAATAATAACTTCTAGTTGCAATGTAAAAATTGATTCATGACAAGAATTTGTATGGCTACAACTACAAATGGTAAAAAAGTCTGTAGCAAAAATGTAAATAAAACAAACAAAAAACACCGACTTCCGTAAGTTAAAGTTATTTTCCACTTTTTTGTGTTTTCTAGTCGGTTTTTTTGGCAACATTTTTTTTCATGTTACAATTTTATAGATTTTAAATGACGCTTACAGCTGTATCCGATGATTCTATAAATATCTAGCTAGGTACAAGAAGTAAAATTCAGCTTAAAATAACTGTAACCAGGAAACTTCCAATAATAACAGTATTATCAATAACAAATTAAAAAAACAATAAAATATGCATAATAGGTAGTCTCTTCTCGGCACTCGATCGTCGCCCGTCGGTAATAAAAGAACGTCAATTGACCTTGACATTTCCTGCCATTATCGTTGACATTTATAAGCGCGCGAAAGTTACATTTTTTAAAGAGCATAGACTAAAGGATGACACGTTTGCAAATGAGGTCGGTTGTGTTTATAAAGGTGTTTTTTATTGGTATGGAAAATAACTACCTAGTGCTTTGTAATAAATGGAGCGTGAATTGAAAGAGGTACTGATAATTTTTATTTGGTTGATTGCTTCGCTGTCTGGTTCCTTTGTTGTTTGGGTCAACCACCTTCAAATGAATGATTTCTTACAGGGATTTATAAAAGAAAAATCAGGCGTTCACAGTATGACGTCACAACAGCACTTTTCGATTTTTATGGAGTTGAGGCCACAAACCTACAGCTATGCACGCGCACCTATACGCAAGACTAATTAAGCCATACCAAACCGGTTTATGCGGAACTGATTATACGGGAAATCTAAACGAAGCGAGGTCATGTTATACTGGAAGTCTATAGCTTGATATGGCGTGTTGTGTACCTGCTTGCACAGCGGATAGTAATTATAATACCTACTCTCATTTTACTCAGTATAATTATCTCACTTTCTCGCCGTAATACTCAAAGATGGCACCTTCAACAACTACATATTTTTATCACAGGCAGGAATTACGGGAGACAGATCCTGGCATTGACTCGTTAGCGGTAACATGCACAATAACAGTGAAACGTTGTTTTTTTTTTTGAATGGCATCTCGTAGGTCAACCTAGGAGGTTGTCGTCCACTTAACCGAACTCTCCTGTGGGTGCCTTGAGTGTAAGACCTCCAGCCAGAGGCAACATAATTATACTCGTGTAAATACGATACGTCGATTCTAAAGGTATCAAAGCCATACATTTATAACTAAACTAACTTATGCTCGCGGTTTTGCCGCGTGGAGTTAGGTAATTTTACTGTCCCACGGGACCGTACTACCGGGATAAAAGTATCGTATGTGTTAATCCAGATTATAAACTACCTGTGTGCCAAATTTCATCAAAATCCGGTTAGAAGTTTTTGCGTGAATGAGTAACAAACATCCAGACAACCTCACAAACTTTCTTCTTTTTTTTAAATATAAGTAAGATTAATAGGAAGGATATTTGTGTGAAGGTGTGTTGTATATTGACGTACCTAACCAACATATTAATATATTATGTGAAGAAGTCCCTTTTTCTTTTATTCCGCCGCAAGCCCGCAATGGCCATGACATTAGAAGTTTAGAGCGTACTGCGCCATTTGACATTTGTCAGTGAACTTTAAAATTCTGATCACGATGTATCGAGACAGCACTTAGGACGATTTTACGAAACTTTTCTGTTGTTTTGATTTTACTTTTGTTGTTCGACTTTCGGCTTTTTTTTCTGATGTTCATAGAGTAGTAGGTACCTAACGTAAATGAAGAAACAAAAGACAGGGCCTTTTTCACGATGTCGGAATCCACTAACAACTTTAAGTAAGTTGTTAGTGGATTAAATTTAAAAAAAAACCGGCCAAGTGCGAGTCGGACTCGCGCACGAAGGGTTCCGTACCATTATCTATAAAAACGGCAAAAAAATCATATCTGTTGTATGGGAGCCCCCTTAATATTTTTTTTTTAATTTTTTTATTTGTTATAGCGGCAATAGTAATACATCATCTGCGAAAATTTCAGCTTTCTAGCTATCACGGTTTATGAGATACAGCCTGGAGACAGACAGACAGCGAAGTCTTAGTAATAGGGTCCCGTTTTACCCTTTGGGTACGGAACCCTAAAAATGGAACAGAATTTCTTTGAAATTATCTCCCGAGTAAGTTAACGGGGGCTTAATTAGACAAAGCGACATACAAGGTGTAAACGGACCCTTCACGAAGCCGTCAACCAAGCATTCTGTACATCAAGCTAAGTAACTCCACGCTAAAATTATTGCTGGGAAACGACTTTTTTGCGTGAAAAATCACGTTTAACGGTAGGACTCAATGTAACGCACTCAAAACATTGTGCTGAAGCATTGAATAGTACGGGGGTCGTACAGGTATTTTTAAAAGTAAAACTAAAACTAAAAAAACTTGTGAAAAAGTTGGAACTTCGAACTCCAAATATCTCCGTAACTAGAAGGTACTTACCATGGTTCAGCACAAAACAAAAAATATCGCACTGACGGCAAAAACAAGTAATTTTTGGATTTGTTAAGGGTATTTTAACACCCATTATAGTGTCAGGCAGTAGTAGAAGCCTGCCAGGGCTGCGGGACTGTTCGAAAGAGATACCGCGGCCCTGGAACATAAAGGGCAAAAGAAGGAACATGGATGGTTTTTAGTCAGTAAAAGTCTGACACTCCCTTCCGCTCCACCCAGAGCGGGAGGAGTCATTTGATGATTTCCCATACGAAAAAAAAGGCAGTAGTAGTACAGACAGGCAATATTGGACACTTCGATATGCTGAAATAAGTAGTAGCTGTAGCAGCTATATGTGACCGAGGAGTTGACAGATATTGGTATTGGATTTCGGCTACTTCCAACGGCCGCTTCTCTAGCCAGCCCCCGTATTCACAGACGCTTCGATTCGATTTAGATTTGTAAAGTCATAGGTATGTGTAGGTTTTACTTATCTTTTTCTGTTTCTGTCCTGTTGTATTAATGCGCCTTATGATTATTGTAATTATTTTTGTTTTTTTTTTATGCACGTCATGTCCCTGCGACAAATAATTTTTTTTTTCTTTCTCTCTTTCTTCTTGTATGTCTATTTCGTTCGCTTTCGTTATGCTAAAAAAGATAGACTAACAACGTCTTGCCAGAGCCACGCTCTCAGCCGCATACTATAGCTTAATAAAGTGTCCAACATTGGCCCTGTCTGTTAGTAGCATAGTGTGTACAATATTGGCCATATCTCGTTGGTTATATGCGGCCATATTGGCAGTACGTGTTTAGAATTCCACTCAACCTTCGCCCGCGGCTGGGGCACTGAACCCTTAGTTATGCAGTGACTTACTGCAGTACGTAGGCGTAAAACTACGCATTCGCTTTTGAAGAGAAATGATGGCGTATGGCTTAGGTATCTATGCCTGATTTTCCTAACGATGAGGTGTATTCCTAGCTGGTATATGGCTCGTCGATAAATAATAACAGCCGCTCTGATCGGTCTTTAGGTTAAGCCGTGCTTGCCTAGGTTGGTCCGTGGATAGGTGAGTTAGTGACCACCCATTACTTACCGAGTGTCCTCCGTGCCTCGGAAAGCACGTTAAGCCGTTGGTTGGATGTCATTTGTAGATCTTTGACAGTCGTTACAAGTAGTCAGTGGCCCAAAAGACTGACAACCTGTCTTAGCAAGAGGTGTCGTATTACCCAGTACTAACTGGGTTGTGGAGGTTAGATAGGCAGTTGCTCCATGTAAAATACTGGTATTCAGCTGCATCCGGTTAGACTGGAAGCCGACTGCCGACCCTGACATAGTTGGAAAAAGCTATGCAGATGATATTCAACACCCACATTTCGCCAGTAATATTTAAATCCCGGGACCGGTCAATGTGGTAACACTTGGGGGAGGCCTATATCCAGCAGTGGACGTCTTTCGGCTGAAAAGATGATGATGATGATTTAAATCCTCATCTAAACGTGGACACCTGGTCATCAGTCTAAACTCTGGGCAGTTGGAGGACTAAGATTTTTTGAAAACAAAAACCACACGATGGAAAATTTGTCCGCGAACAAAACACAACAACCTATGAACGGCATTTCTATCCGGTGGACCAAAGTCCCTCGTCTGCGCAGGCTCTTTTTATTATTATTTCCTTTATTCATCTTAATACAAATTTTCGTACATTTTTAAATGTTAATTAAAAAAATATGTGAAAAAACATTTAAAAAAAGAAAAATAAAATATTATTATTATTTGTACACAAGGAAAAAAAACTTACATAACACACAGTAAATAAAGTTGTAGAGTGAAGACATAATGACGTGCGAACTTCTGCCTCCTAAATAGGCCAGAAACCTGTGTTTTTTAGGAGCCAATGTTCCTTCAAATAATAGGCACATAATGGAATTGTCAATCGTGCAAGTAGTTACGTAGTAGCATTTAAAATATCTACTTAAAGCGCAGTTAAAATACAGTATAAGTTAGATAAGAATTTAGAATACAATTTTATTAAGAATTTCAGTTCCGTCATACGTTAACTTCTGCAACCATTTGGCATTTAGGCACTTTGCTTTAAGAGACCCAAGCTCCTACGATCAGCAATCATGCACTTGCGACTACGAGACCAACGATGTAGTTTCAGGCAAGGCTCCAGTACTAACTGGGTTGTGGAGGTCAGATAGGCAGTCGCTCTATGTAAAATACTGGTATTCAACTGCATTCGGTGAGACTGGCAGCCAACCCCAACATAGTTGGGAAAAGGCTAAGCAGATGATGAGTAGTAATATAGATACCCCCATAGACACAGTCCCTCAATACGGCCAGTTTCTAGTGTTATAGTAACTGAAGAATAGTAGTGGTGAACCAAGTCCCCCAGCTGTCACCCACCTGTCATTATTGCCTGGGGGCTTGGCTGTCAAATAGAACTCGTATTATTAAAAAAGTCGGTGAACTGTAAACTCTTGGCACATTATAACATTATCTTGCGTTAGCTAAGCATATAGCGGAAAGTGAAAGGAATATGAAGGTCGTATGGTTTAAGACCGCCTTGTCTTTTAGTATAGATGAAACGTGTTTTGTTTGATATTGAAAATATTTATTAGCTAGTGGACATTTTTGTGATTTGTCACATGTTTTTATTAAGCTTCAAGATTGTTCTTTGTTACGAGACTTAAGTTATTTACAAACTACAAAATTATAATAGTAATAAAAATATGTACAAGTATCAAAAGGGTTACAGGACGTCCGAAAAAAAAAGAACAGCTTAAGTGACTTTGCAAATTTGCCTTTCATTTTTTGAGATCTAATATCAGCAGGCAATTGGTTAAGAAGGTAGGGTACTCTTTTATCAAGGGTTGTTCGGTCGCCAAAATAATTCCTTATTTTAGGTAGGTACATAAAAAAAAAAAAGACAAATGTCTTCTTTCTAAAATTATATAAAAAGTAGGTAAACATAAGACAAAAGGTAAGTAAGTAACACACAACACACACACACACCTAAGTTGGTACTTAGATAATTACGTTAGGAACTCTTCAGACGAAACCCAAAATCTGGATTACACACGTCTGACTCGTCTGCCTAACCTTACGAGAATTAGGTACTGTTATGTTATGTTATGTTGTGTTTGGCGAAGATGTTCTAATAAGCCTGAGACTAATACCTGTAGACACGCAATACTGATGTACACGC
Organism: Eurois occulta; assembly: GCA_950022335.1. Classification (NCBI taxonomy): domain Eukaryota; kingdom Metazoa; phylum Arthropoda; class Insecta; order Lepidoptera; family Noctuidae; genus Eurois; species Eurois occulta. Next base: position 9,301,427 of record OX465504.1, on the reverse strand, counting down.
GTTTGGATGTAACAACTCGAATTGCATGTAAGTAGATATTTACACAATTGTTTCAAGTAAGTGTGATGACGTAAATTCATGTCATTCTATGAAAATAATATTTTTCAGGGTTCCTTACGTCGTTTTCATTATAATTGTTATAGTTAGAGTAAAGCCATTTGAGTGGAAAAAAATTATCATACCACCATTCCACCAGAGACTAGCTGGAACAAACAGAGAGACAGACAAAAATTAAAAAAAAAAAAAATTTTTTTTTTGTTATAATTATAATAAGTACCTACCCAATAAAGAAAGCATTTAAGATGCAAGCAGATAAGATGCATTTTTTTAAATGCTGTTATTTTAAAGTTAAATTACAAACAGACTAATATTTATGACAATATTGTGTACTTATGTCAATGTGTGCATGGAATGCGGCCCAGCTCGGCTCTACCCTACAAATTAAACAGATTTTATAGTGTATTATTTATGCAGTGTGCTTATAGCTATCAGTACAGTAGTATCATTTGTGTCCCTATTTATCTACATACATAACAGTGGTGACGATTCTACCCACAATCGTAAAAAAAATCCTTTATTTAAAAATGGCTCACTCATTTTGTGACATTTTATCGACTTACGATCATACTCAGTCTTTGATATTTAGTAGTCTTTGATCATACTGTCAATGATTGGAAGACATACAAAGGTCGGATTACGCAATGGTTCTGGTGGGTGGTGGGTGGTTCGGAATGGTTGTGGTTCTTGTGTCCCTACGTACCTACCTAATAACACAGACACTTCAATTTTATTTATTTGTATTTAGATGAATGTATAATTAATCCTTTTACAGTTTTGAATTGTCAAAGTGAGTTTCAATCACAAACAAAATAATAATAATAATAAATAATGGGCTACTATTTTTTATATTTTTAAATGTTTTTTTTATATGGTTTTATATTCTAATATTTAAAAATATAATTAATATGTGTAAAGATAAATAAAGAAATAATAATAATAATCTTTATTGTGTTAAATTCTGTCACTTACGTGATATCTTCCGTGATTATTCATGACTTTGAACTCCTGATATTTCGACGCTGTTGCAAGCCATGACCGTGGGTAAAATCATGAACAATCACGGAAGATAACCCGTAAGTGACAGTATAAGTTTAGTTTTAAACCGTGTCAGCTTAAAACAGTGTTTCAAAAAGATGATACCAAAGCTTCTATCATGCCTTGCAGAGGTCCATAATACATGACGGTATTCAGCAAAGTTCCATGGTATTCGGTAACCTATTTACCATGAGGCAGGCCACCTCCTTTTTCTTCTTTAGAAAAAGCAGCATCTCACAGGTCAACCTATGAGGCTGGTGTCTGCTTAACCGGACTATCCTTTGGATGCCTTGAGTGTAAGTCCTCCAAGCAGGGGAAAAAAACTTATAAACTAAGCGACTACACGCTTAGGGCACCCCCTGTGGGGTACGAGCCTCGGCTCAGGGCGTCGCTGGCGTAGAATTACAAAGGGACAGGCTGGATGAGCTGGAAGGGAACGAGATCAGTATTTTTTTTATTTATTAAAACTTTATGCGGGTGATTATTTGAACATGTGCATATCACGCGGCCCTCCCCAAATAACTACTTAGTTAGATATAAAGTTATGTTTTTTTTTATTTCACGTAAAACATAGTTCCAGCACTATATACAGATGTACATAATATATTCATATTGTTATAAACAACTAAGTTATGTTCATAAACGTTCCTCAAATCTCATCACCATTCGTGTCCCAATTTCCAAATTTTTGCAGTTCATGCTCAAAAAGTTATAAAAATACCCTAAAGATCGTATTTTTAAGAAGTAATTTGTATAGTGCACAACATGTTTTACCAATTAGCAAAACTATACACATTAAAGAACACTTTTAGGTAATTTGTAACGACTTTGAAAATTGTCCCAACACTTTATACTCACTACCATTTGTTCACACAGTCGCAGGGTAAATTTTTTCTGCGTAGTGTATTGCTATCTGTAAGAGTAACTCGGCGGTTGCACTCCGTTTCGCGTCTCGACTCGTGCGGGTCACATTTCAAAAAGTATTTTGGCACCAATTCTAGCCTATCTTAATCGCCCAGAAATTGTGTTTGGCAAACAAAAATCTCCTTACCGTTCGAGTTTCCCCTGGTAAGTCTAATATGTTTATTTATCATTTTCATGCATTGTAATAGACGCCATAGGATACTCTTTGGTTTGATCAAGTTCTCAATTTTTTAAGTTCTACAAAGAACGTATAATGTGAAAAAGTGTACAAAAACCTAATTACCATTTATACAATTACCATTTTTCCCGTTCGTATTTTAGCGAACGGTAATGAGCAATTGAAAATGGTAATTAGTACCAGTATAAGCTGGCCTCTTATTATATTGAAACGCCTTACTTCGCTAGGCCAGCCCAAGGTAGAATTGTTACTACCAACGCGTGATCGATTGTTGATCGTTCGGTGTGAACTGGGACTTCCGCAACAAAATAAACCTACATACTGGCTACCCACCTACCACTATTTTCTTTCAGACTAAACATGCCTCGGCAAAAGCAGCAATCGAAGGAGGAAACATTGGCTAAAGTCAAAATCGCGCGCCCGAATCGATACGCTAAAATCAAAGCTGACCCTATTTTATACGCGTTTCAAAAAGAAAAAGAACGACAACGATACAAAAAACGAAGAGAACAGAAAATACTTTTGTCAGTAGTAGAAATGACGCCAAGAGCTAGAAGGCTACAGCGGAAGAAATGGAGAGAAAACTTAAGAAAACATTTAAAAAAAAAAGAAATTAATAAAGGAAGAAATTAAACATGAATAAAAATACACCAAGTCCCAGTGACAGCGAAGATAATATTAATGAAAATAGACAATTCATGTCAAAAAAAATAAGTAAATGTGAAATGCATGATTTTTTCGAATATAATAGAATCACTGCAACGAAAAAATCATGCGTATAGGAAAATAATTATAAGACTGAAAAAACGACTGCAGAGTCCTAATTCTAAAGTAACAGCACTACTTAGAGACAAAACCAAAGTAGAAGAAGCTAAGAAGAAAATTTTATTTGGAGAAGCAATGAGGAATACGTTACTGTCCGAGTGAGAGAGATTAAGAACACTAACCAAAGAACAAAACAGCTGTTCCCTACATTTTGACGAGTTAATCGATCATAAATGTAGGGAACAGCTGACTTTTTTTTTCGCGATTTCAGGTTTGGTCCCATAGTAAAAGTTGTCCATAATGATGAGTACAATGACCTCTTAAGAGGTTGCATGGTGTTTTACAAATAACCCTGTATAGGTCTAAGTTCTATTTACACTGAGTTTTGAACTAGTGTTCTAATTGATTTTATTTGAATTACTAGACAGATAATGTTATTGATTTTTAGGAAAACCGGTTGATTTTTGAGTATTTTTTTTTTATTAAATCACTTCGCTTAATAGCTAAGTTTGATGTCATTTACTGTCACCTAAATAATTAATAAATATGTGATTAAAGTACATTATTCATTTTATTTCTAATTACCAATCAAGAAGCATAATTACCATTTTTTAAATGCTAATTACCGTTTGTTTCATATCTCATCACCGTTCGACGAAAATTTTCAGCTTTAGATTCAGACCTATATAGCAGTTCAAATACTGTGCGTTTGATTTATTTCGTTAATCTGCACTATAAACTTTAGGTTAAATCCAGAAAAGTTGTAATTGGAAGCAATATTTGACCTTAATTTACGAATCCTGAATATGTCTATCTTCAAATATTCACCCATGCACAAGTAAAAATTGTACAAAAGCGGACTCAATACCATTTTCTACCAGTCTACCGTACGTAGTCTACAGTCTAGTAGTTTTCTAGTAAACTAAGTAGTGTAGTGTCTAGCGTAGCCTAGCACTGGCCTGCAAATTGCAAAAAAACGCAAGAAATTTTGAATTTCGCGGGCTGGTTGGAGCATTCACCTTAAGGATATGTCTAAAACTACAGGAAGGTGACCTGCTTGTTTGTCACTCTTGTATCCGTTTTCAGTTGGCAACACCTATATGTAATGCCAACATAAAAGCGTATTGTGGATTTTCAACGCTACTAGGCTCACTCAGCCGAGAATTGACAAACCAACGTTTAGGCTTCGCTTCCGTTATGTACGGAAATTAGCTCACAGGAACGTTTTAAATGTAGCCTATGACACTCGGGGATAACGCGTAGCTTCCCGTCAGTGAAAAAAAATCGGAATCGGATCAGTAGTTCTGAAGATTAACCCCTACATACAAACTTACAAACGAATATCTCATTATTATTTATGTTTGTATAGATAGGCGTTGCTTAACTTTAGTGAAAACTGACAAATAACATACACACTTGGTTCTTTGAAGTACTTGTTATTCTTACTTAATATCTTATATTTTACTATCTAATGCCCGCGGCTTCGCCCGCGTGGATGTGTGACAAATTATATACTAAAACTTTCCTCGGGAACCACTCTATACATTGGTGAAAACAGCATGAAAATCGGTGCAGTATTTTTTGAGTTTTTAGTGAACAGACAGACAGACGCGGCGGAGGATTTTGTTTTATAATATGCAGTGATTATCTTATTGACGTGCATTTTGACTCGTTTGGCAAGTTCCACAGAATAACATTTAATAGCAAAAACAGCATCCTCAGGATGATTGCTTCCCGCACTGACTGTCCGAAGTGGATGTGTATATCTACGGGACAGTTCTGACATATTATCTTGTTTATTTGTAATGTTTTATGTGTGTACAATTTCTAATTTAATGGACGTAAGAATATTTAATATTGACATTGTATATTTAATTTAATCTATATAATTGTTCTAAATATCTTCATTTCTGTTGTCTATGCTATTAGTTGAATTATTTTATTTTGTTATTATTATTATTCTGACTATTTTATTACTATTATGCTTTATGAATTGTATCTGAATTAAACGTTTTATTATTAATAGTGTGTAACACTCCAATTCCTTTTTGAGATTGACTGTTAATTGATTTTATGTTATTTTTGTTTTGTGTTATTTTTATTGCTTTTATGACATTTTAATTGTGAATTTGATTTTGTATTGTATTATTTTAATTGTGCTTTTGATTTTAATTTTGTGTTATTCTTGTATTTAATTGTGATTTGGTTTTTATTTTTGATTTTGTTTTTAAATTTGGTATTTAATTTTGATTATGTTTTTAAACTTTGATTAAAATTTTACTTTAGACTTTAATATAAGTACTTAACTGGTTACATTTATTATTTTATGGGGCATGCGGTGCTAACCTATAAGAAATTGCTATACTAACCTTTGATAAAAGAATCATTATTTTAACATGTACCTAACAGTAGCAAGTAGGTAGGTACAACAATTGTTGGTTGGCCAGAAATAATAAATAAATACCTAAGTAAAATATTTCTCGACCGCATATAATATAAAACCAAGTCAGAGGCCGATGGGCGTCACAAAAACTCTGACACCAGGTTAGGCATAAACCACAGGATAAAAAAGCTTTCCCTACCTACTTACCCAACTAATTTATATAGCATAGCTTGATAATTACTTTTTTTAGGAGAATTTTAGGTCCCAGTCCCACTGCTGGGCAATAGCCTCCCACATCTCCCAGGTACTCTTCTCCTGCGCCATATCACCAGCCTCCGTGATGCGCGTCCAGAAATCATCTCGTCACCTCTTTCTCAGGCATCCATCGCTTTGATGAGACCTTTGCCCAGATTTACTTAGAGCATGATAAATTGATAATTACCACTTACTTACTTATAATTTGCTTATCTAAACCAGTTTTGTTTAACGATTATTGGTATTAATATGAGAAGGTGCTTATGTAGACCGATAAGCGAGTACCTACAAACAAACGATAAGTTTTTACATTAATTTCAGTAAAAAAATTTATTGCCATCGCGAGTATAACCTGGATGAATTTGGTACAAGAGCGCGGAAATTGTCGCTGCCGGCTTTGGTCAGATGTATGTTCAGCAGCTGGAGTACCAAGTTGGGATGCAGTAGCGTCCTTCTGCGAAGAAGTGATCTGTCAGGAGGAAGTGTCAAAGCGCCACGTTACCTTGATGTTGCCTTAAAAAGAGCCAGCGGGCAATAGACCGCGGAAATTACAGTCGGCATTGCACGAGCTAATGTTAGTCGGGTGAAGTGACATCGGTCCCGGACACCACTAAGGAGGAGGAGGCGAAAGCCACCGCTGAGGCGTCGCGAACGTCATGCAAAGCAGTACCCGCCGGGTACTGCTTTGCATGACGGGTACTACCCGGGCCCCTCATAGAAAAAAAAAGCGGGACGTTTGCAAAGAGGACGGAGTTTTTGGTGGGTGCGTGCCCCACATAACCACACCGCCCACGGGCACGGACGGTGTGGTATGCGGTAGGCGTTTTCTTCCACAGGGAAAAAAAGGAGCGTGCAGATTTTATAGAAGTCGGGCTGTGGACGTTGATGATGAAATGGTCCAACTAAAAATGCGCTCTTCTTACCGTTTACAATATAAGTATTTTAAGTACCTACAGACGCCGCCAGCACATCAAGCTACTACAATATGTCAAAGGACAATGACCAAAGTTGGTACCAAAAAGTCTCGCGCCTCAAAACCAAAATATTATAGTAATTAGTTTCATATTTTTTTACGGCATTACGCGTCGGGGATTTGATTTTTGAACTGGAAATATACTTTTCGAGTTTAAAAGTACGAATATTGTTTTACTCCCTTTATATGACGTTCCGTTTCAACTGAATATAAATGACGTTCCGTTTCAATTGAACAAACCCTTGTCTGTCGAGCGGACTCTAAAATTAATTACAATTAAGTAAGATCAGTACACCAAATCGATTTAGTTTGGTTTATTGCTATTTGCAACAAAATAGATTTTCTCAGCCTAAAGATTTTGATTTATCGATTACATCCCTAAATCCCGACTAGTTTATAGCACTTACTATACTCTATGGTTTATAGTTATCTTATCTGTGGCATCTGACATTTGTACTGTACTGACTGACTATTGGCAATGTAAAGGTCTAAAATAAAATCGAGTTTCAGTCAAGCATACTGTGGATGTTACTTTAACTCGTAATTCTTACTAATATTAGTGTATTACGCTGTTTTTAGAGCAATAATGTAATGTATGTGTGTTAAAATACGTCGTTGGTAGCGTCGAAAAAATAGACCTACTTTTTAGGTTAGTTTCGATTTTATAAAATAACTCTGAAACGCGGGTTTTTTTTTCAAAAATAATTTTTGTAGGAGTTAATACGATCAGTGTAGTCTATAAAAAACAAGGTTTGATTTTGATGCAGCATGGTACGGGATTCCATACTTCCATGAGCATTCTCTTTTCTTTAATACATATATTTTCAATTTTATCGTTTATAGCAATAGGTTCAAGGCTGATTGGGAAAATTTTTCAGTTTCGAGTACCTAGCTTGATGTACTGGCGTTTATACAAACCTGAGTGATCCTGTGGGGTTTTCCCTATCGGCAATTTTTCGGGAGCCTTAGGCAATGAGTTTCCAAAAATCACTGATTCAACTAACTTTTACAAGACAGAAGTTCAAGTACTAATGACTCCCGAAACGACCGCTTTTCGCAACTTTTTTGGAGTTTTAGATGGGGGCAAGAAGCGGCACGATTACGTCAAACTCACGGAGTAAACTTAACGAATATTTGAACGATATTAAAATTTAAAATAATCGTTTCGCACAAATGTTAATTACTTAGTATTAGGACTGTAGGAGCTTGTCGCAAAAAAAAAAATGCGCCCACTCTTCTAGCTTTGTCAAAGCCTTACAAAAGCTGACAAAAGCGGCGTTTACCAAAGGATTTGTTTTATTTCCTGCCAGTGTAATCGCTACATTGATCGTTTGAACTTTAAACCTAACCTTTCGAACTTCAATAGACAAAATAAACTCTTGCATGTTGACATTCGGGCCGTGATCGTAATGTATTTATTACAAAACCCGCTAAACAAGTTTCTTAACCTGACTCAAACCACAGCCGAGAATTGCGAAAATACAAGTTGCGCCATTTTGAAATTGCAAACTTAATAAGTTTGTAATACTAATTTCGAATTTGGAATATTGTTTTGTGGTCTGTTGTTTTTAGGGTTCTGTAACCAAGGGTCTTTACCAAGGCTCCGCTGTCTGTCCGTCTGTCACACGGCTGTATATTTTGTACCGTAATAAGTGGACACTTGAAATTTTCTCAGAGTATGTATTATTTTAGCTCCTATAACAAGAAAGAAAGAAGTTAAAAATTATAGCGACGTTTTTGTAAGGTTTCGCACTTGGCAAGTTTTTTTTTAAATATTTCTTTAATGGAAGAACTCTATGGTCCCGTACAGCATGCCCGTACGGCACACGTCTTGGAATTTTTGGTACTAGGACATGTCGATTTCCTCGCGATGATTTTCTTGGCCACGTTTTAACCTTTTGAATGCCAGAGCACAGACGCACGCGCGTGCCCTCTACGACAAACCACAATTTTACCTACCATTTTGTCACATATTTGTGTTGTTTGGCGTTCAGGGCGCGTGCTTGCTTGTCACGTATATATGACAATGGCGTTCAAAAGAAGCGCAAGGGTAGCCCGCGAAATTCAAATTTTCCAACGTGTTTTGAAAAACTACACTATTTCATGAAGTCATTGAGATTAAATGAACTTAGAGGGTTGTATTGATGATTATAATTCTGGAAATACATGCGTATTACGGCCGCAAATCATATATTAATCAACATACAACCTGACCCTAACCTGCCAATTGCAAAAAAAAAAACAACAACAGGTTGCACTCCGGGAGTGCCGGCAGAAGTGAAAACTTGAATTTTAACGTTGTTTATTTTTGATATTTTGAAATGGTTAGGGAATAATTTTGCACGAATTGCTTTAATTAAGAACATTGCTATACTGAAAATAAAAATATGTTCGACTTGCTTTACAGCCATTCAAACCATATCCCACCACTATCAGTTTACAATGGATTCAAATATCCACCACTTTCAAGACTGGCTTATCTAAAGACTTTCGCGCCGGCGGTCTACTCTCCCTCCGTGTTACGAACAGCCTCCCAAAGGTTGGATGCCCCATAAGATAGGCTTACCGAAAACGCATATTGTTCGCCTACCTGAGATTAGTGACCGTTGTGTAAATGGTCAGTTGACGCGAGTTTAACATTTTTTACCCATCACAAAAAGTGCACAACGCCGCTAAAGAAGTTTTCACTTCAACAATCCTCAATTTGAATTTCGTGGTCTATCCTGGCGCTTCTACCATAAAGTACGTAAGTCTTTTTTCCGTTACGACATTCTCATCACTATATTGGGCAAGTCCTTTTTGCAGGTAAAGCCGTCAGACGAGTTTCATAAAGTAAAAGACAAACATTGTTTAAAAAAGGTACTTTAATAATTTTATCATTAAAAGGAACGATAATATTATAATAATAATATATAAAATCTCATATATTTTATTTCGACTAAATATTTTAAGTACACAGTATAATACAAGAGTATAACGAATAAAATTCTTCCGACTAATATAACATCACGCTAGTAATTCCTGAAGGGTTAGGCAAAGGTGTACCTAATAGTTCACCCACATTTCACCAGTTATGTTGAAGTCCCATGTAATAGGGGGTGCGCCTTTTGCCATCAACCGGGCACAAATCCAGACCCCGTGACTGCTACTGAGAAATTCCTGATAGAAAAACTCAATAACACTGCCTGGCCTGGGAATCGAGCCCCAGAGCTCATGCTCAGCAGAAGGGTTTGCTACCACTGGACCAACGAGGCAATTATTATTTTATTCGGAACAATTTTTAATATCTTAACTATTTACGCTCTGAAATCTTTCCTTTAGAAATAACATAAAAATAGGAATGCTAAAACATGAGATTTTTTTTTACAAAATAAACTCAATCATTACTATAATATATTTCATAGATAACAGAAAATTACAAATTAATCCAATTTATTAAACACAAAAAACGAAAAATATAAATTTATAATCAATCAAATTGAAAACAAAATAATAGTACTTTGAAAATAACATAATTTTGTAAATGTAAATAGAAATATTGCTATTTTAATTCTAGGCCATGCCAAAGGCTCGGACTACCCTATTTTTAATAATATTTTTTACATTGGCTACATTTTTTACATTATTTTAAGGTCAGGGTAGCCCGCGAAATTCAAATTTTCTTACTTTTTTTGCAGGTCAGTGTCAGGTTGTATGTTGATGAAAAATGAGTCGCGCTAGTAAAACGAATGTATTTACAGAATTATAATAATTAAAATCATGAATACTCTGGAGTTCATTTAATCCCATGGAATGACTACTTGGTGAAAAAGTCATTCAATGGGGTTAAATGAACTTAGAGAGTTGTAATGATTTTAATGATTATAACCCAGTAAAGCCATATTATTACGGCCGCGAATCATATTTTAATCATCATACCGACCTGCCCTGCGATTTGCAAAAACGAAACGAAATTTGAATTTCGCGGGCTACCCTGACGATTCCATGTCGAGGCAAAATCACATTTGCACGCACGGATCAGAGTTTTCTTACATCTTTTGCCCTTTCTGTCACATAAAATTGCAACTCACTAAACTAAACTAAGATACTCGAAAGCGCCGATCTGTGCGTGCAGATGTGATTTCACCGTTATTAAGCTATCAGCATAGGGTTTTTAAAACAACTATATTATATATTACAGTAAATTGTTCCCTAAAATTTTGAATTCGCTGCCGTTAAACTGTTAAATAACAATTACATAACTTGATTTTAAAACTAATTCTTGTGATGATTTCGTTTAAATTGCTGTACAGTTGGAGAAATTAATTGCTGTGTTAGTGTCAAGAATCTTTAGCCCAATGGATAGTTGAATCCATTGATCAATAATCCACAGACAAACCTTCTCAAAAAAACTTTTTATTTATTTTAGGCCTGGTAACCCGAAGCCATACAGATTTTATGGGGGAATCGCGTTTTGACAGGTCATAAAAAACTACCCTATTTGCCATAGTTTCTCATACAACTGTCAAAGAACGAAAATCGTGACTTAAAAATACACTTTTTAACAATTAATTTCCCAGAATTTACATACTAAAATTGGTGAATTTTGGCAGTAAAAAAAATTTTTTTTTATCGAATTGGCAGTAATTTAGCTTTATAAAACTTAACTTTTGGTTAACTATACAAAGAGTAAATAGATCTTTTGCGCGACAAAAATATAATTAATCGACATTATTTCCTATTTAGATAACGCGGTAAAAATATTACTTAATGCGAAATCAACGATGACATCTGTATGATTTTTTTTTGTGTTTATAATACATAGGACAATTTGTTAAGCACATCATCCTTCGTCATCATTTTCATCGTTAGTAAATTATTTTTTGAGCATCTGGTTACGAAAATGAAGCATCTAAAGAAGCAACTAAACGAAATATTTACAATTTAAGTAAGTATTTAGTACTCCACCAAAAAACCATATTAGTAGTTGCTTATTTTCTTTCTACATAAAACTTTTACTTAGGGCTCATTTACAATATTGCTTACGGAGACGCGGGATTTGAAGCGGATGTCATCTGCACGCTCCGCCGCAAGTAACGCTAAATTTCAAGCAAACGCGCGTAAAATCGTTTCTCCGTAAACGCTCTCATACATCGCCATGTGGGCATATGTTTGAATTTATTGCGGACCACACCACATGAAGCGCCGCGTCTCCATAAAAGAGCCCTAAATGTCCATTTTAACAGACACTTCGATACCTAAATTAATGTCAAAAATATCATTGAACTGTATGAATTTCTACGCTCAGATGATCGTCGAGATTTGGCATTCCAACATCATCTGTCTAGCCTTTTCCCAACTATGTTCGGTACGGTTCTAGTCGAACCAGATGCAGCTGAATACCAGTATTTTACGTGGAGCGGCTGCCCGCCACAACCCAGGTACTACCAACGAGTTCACTGACGGTCTGCCATTTTTCACCCTTATACCCTAAGTTATAAGGTTGAAAAGTGGTCGACCTACCTACTGTAATACGATACCCCTTGGTGAGACTGGCAGTCAGGCTTTACTAAAGTTCTGTCCAAACTATAAGTCGGCTCGGAAGTTGCGAAGCTGCGAGTGACGTTCTGCGCATTATACAGTGAAGACGATGCGTCCTGTGCGCTGATACCTAAAATTGTGTTCTGCGCAGCTTTACGTTAGATGTTCCGGGCCGCCATAAAGAACCGTTATATCTGCGCAGAACGACACTCGCAGCTAACTTCCGAGCCGCCAAAAAGTTTGCACAGAACTTTAAATGAATGTGAATTTTGGAATTTAAACACTGCTAAGCACAGACATTTGACATTCTGTTGGGAATATGGCGAGCAAATCAATAGCATTTAGACAGTAATTTAAGAGTATTGTGTCTGTTAAAACGAACATAGTCCAAGTAATATATTTTAAGGCTGTTTTTCTTGGTAGAGAACTAAATAACCTTTAGCATAATATATTTTGAAAGAAACGATAATCTAGTTATCTCGTATAACAAAAAAAATGTTTGATATAAATCTATAGATAGTTTTTTATCTTTCGAGATTTATTAACAGGTATAGTTATTATATCACATTTTTTTTAAATAAATATTCAAAACTGATTTCGGCATGATTATGTGAGAATGTAATACTATCGCGCCTCAACTAAAGGGGGTCAGCGTGAAAACAGGTTTAAAAAAACCAAAACAAGATTCGCTTACGACGACCTTGAGAAAAAAGCGAAATTGTGGCGCGAAAGTCAATCAGTAACGTTATAAACGACTAGTATTTGCCATTGGCTTCGCTCGTGTTATGGCGAAAATTATACCACGGGAACGTTGTAAATATAGCCTTTGACACTCGAGGATAATGTAGCTTCCCATTGGTGAAAGAATTTTCGCAATCGGATCAGTAGTTCCACTAGTTCCGAAGTTTCCCTACATCCAAACTTAACCTCTTCATAATATTAGCATAGACCAAAAGTCCAAAAGTAAAAAAAAAGAATTGTCGATGATTTTAAAAATAAAACGCTAGTTCAGGATACTTCCAATTTTGAAAATAGAATAGTATCAGATTTTTCCCGCGAAACAAGTGATAAACGTAAAAAAAAAATCCTCATTTACCTTATAATGATCGATATAGTTCCGCCGTATAAATGAATAATTATTGCCAATTTTGACAACTCGATAAAAGCTAAGCTTTTTGACATCCAAAAAATATTTTAATTCTTTTACTAACACCTAAATTGTTGTCTAAATAAAAGTGCAAAGTTGGATTTTCAATTTTTGAAATTCCAATACAAACATAACATAACATCACACCTGTAATCCCCAATGAATTAGGCAGAGATGTACCAACATTACATTCACATTGCAGTAATGTTTAGGAGTTGCTTAATGCTAGTTAAAACCGGCAATACACTAAATGAGTTGCATAAAAACTCATTAGAAATAATGGGTAATACTAATAAGCTAATTATTGCTATAATTGCAAGCAAATTATAAAATATTTAATGTAATTACATTTCTTAACCAATAATGACTTAAATTTTCACATCACTTAGTCCTTTCCATAGAGAATTTAAAAAAAAAAACAAAAAAAAATTCTTCGAATTTTCAACGCAAATAAATATGTACCAACATAAAATTTCAATTCGCTTATATAAGTCCGAGAAACAACACTAGGCCACTTTTCTACGGCCACAGAATTTTATCAGTAATTTTTTGTAACATTTTAGAAAACCTAACAACTAATACCTTTCATGATACTATCCTAGTGGTTACCATTGGTGCCGTTGGTACCATTCGTTCCGTTGACTCCATTCCCATTCAAGGCAGTTTCTTGCATACTCTTAAGGTGGTATGGGCTGATAGTGAACACTTCTCCGCTAACCAAGTCTTCAAGATTCTCCCCTCCATACGAGAGGAGCGGTGAAATCTCCACATCAATGTGGTCTTCTACAATTCCACCGGCTTCTTTAATATATTTTCGGTGTAGTCTTAATAGGTCCTCCCTAGCGGTGGAAGGGCAGTCTTTTTTTGCAGCATCAGCATTTTTCAACGCAGAGAATTCCACGTCTCTAGCGACTTCCAAACAAATAAAGTTCTCAGCAAACTCGAAAACATCAAAAATGAACTTCTCCATTTTGATCCCATTCGGATCTGTTGGCTTTTGACGAATACCTTCATGGTCTACGTAAGGAATCTTCTTCTTGGCTACATGGAGCTTCAGCTTAGATTCAAAGTTGCAGATTTTTTTCAAGAACTCTGAAGAGAAGTAGTGGTTACAGATGTTTCCAGCTGAGAATGTCAGTCTACCATCAGCGGTACGACTTTCTGCGGCATCATCGGTTAACTCGGAGTACTCCACGACTTTGTAATGTCCATTTACTCGGCACACAACACCAACAGCTTCACTTGGGGTTGATTTCTGAACAACTTTGGCTGCACAATCCGCATTCTTACTCTTACAGTAGCCAATGAAAACGGGATCAGCAACTTTAATAAGAATATTGTCGACCGAATGGGCATGTAAGTGCTCCACACCACGTTTAGCAATGTCTGTTAATACACCCTGAGCTTTTAGTGCTCGGTAGAGTCCTCCGTTTCCATCAGGCGCAGAAGAAACATGGTGTTTCTCATCCAGGAATATTTTCCCTTCAAAATCAAAGCAGGGCAGTGTTCCTTGATCGAAGTAGAAAATGTTCTCCTCATTTAAGCCGAAGTAGGAATGACTCCTAAAGTAGTCAGCAGTTGGTCCCTTTGTATGCTCAGAAGTCATAATGTACCAGGTAATCTTGCCTTCCTTTCCATACTTCTCAGCAGCCATTTGCTGCACCCTCACGATCCTTTCAGCCTGGATTTGGAATAGAGTCTTCCTGGACGGTAATCCAACATCGTACATACCTTTTGGGTGACCGAATCCAAGTCTGGTAGCTTGGCCACCGGCAAGCAGTAAAACACCAACTTTCCCATCACTAATTTCTTTTAAACCAATACTTTCATACTCCTCAATTTTTTCGTTGCTCAAATTAGGAACAGCTTCGTAATGAGAGTCAGGAATTGGTTTTAAATCTTCAACTTTTTCTGTAATAACTTTAGTTGTATCGTTCGCGCGCCTAAATAATTCATTCACTTCGGCGAAGTCGATTTTTTTTAAATCACTGATTAACTGGTCCCGCTCTTTTTCGTTTAATTCCGGCCAGTACTTCAATAGATGTCCTTGGCCATGGGAATTTAAGTTTTCGAGAAAATGATCGTAAGACATTTTTTTATCGTGCTATGTCTGCCCGACGCGATTAGAAAGCGAACACTGGCTCATAGTTACGTTACGAACAAGATAACATTTTCACAAATTCTCCCACCACGGTTCTGCAACATACACGTCGGCTCAATTTGACATTTCCAGACATTTTTGTATACAAATCTTGTATTTACATTTGTGGCTGTACTCCGATGCTGAAATTTTGAGAGATTCGATTGTGTTGCGTACATTACTGGTTTAATACAACTTTGAATGAAAACAGTACAAGTAAAATAACGTTGTACCGCGTACATTGCGCTCAAAACCAACTTAATTTTGTATTACCAGCCTTTGGAGTGCTCTGAAAGTTTAAAATGAAAAAATTGATTTATTTATTTTTACTTTTTAATTTTATTTTTGTGATTTCCAACCGAAATATATTAATTCATAAAGCGAAAGTTTATTCATCACGTAGTGTTTCATTAGGATTTTTTATTCACATAATAGTAAGTGTGTAAGCCATAACTTTGGTGTTGAATGGGAATATTATTTAATTTTTGAACGCACCTCATGGTTTTGTCTATGAAGTGTTTTTGACATTTTATGTTTTTAATTTATTTCGATTTCATCAGAATCACCAGAGAAAATCTCAATCAAAATTAAAAAAATTAATCAATCATGTTGAAAGCAATTTTATTTTTGTTGTTGTAATTAATATAAAGTCTTGAAATGCATACAATTCCGTCCCTCACACCATTGAACTCCCAGCAGATGCGAGAAGTCCCGTCAGAAAACTTGAACTTTAGTTAGTCTATGGCCTCCATGCGGGCGTTCTGTCAAAAAGATGTCAAATGAGTTCATTCAGGAAGCACTTTATTTACTCTTGATCGTTAATGAATTCGTGCTTCACATTGTATTTAGTGTCATAAACAGTATATTTTTTATACTAAAGTTGTTATTACATTACGTTTTTAATGTAAATATGACCGAGTCAGCGAAAAAGCGAAAGAGAAATTCAAATGAACAACCTAACCAAACTGTAGGACTCCGGGGTGTTATAGATGCAAACTGGCAAAAATTCTTATCAAACAACCTTATTATGGACAAGAAAACCGAAAAACCAGTACAGGAAAACAACAAAGCCCAGTTTTCTGGCACATTCCGTCGTGCAAGAAAGAAAAAGGCAAAAGACCACGAGAACGTTCAAAATATGAAAACTTTAAACTTGGCATCTAATGCGGATACCTTAGTCAATAACGTAGATATTAAAAAAAATAGTGAATCAAAAAGAGAGAATGGTGTGGTGAAAAATAACAATAAAAATCGGATAACAAAGTTTTTAGCAATGGATTGTGAGATGGTTGGCGTAGGTTACGATGGTAATGACCACATGTTAGCTAGAGTTTCCATAGTCAACAAATTCGGTGACTGTATCTACGACAAATTCGTGAAGGCGAGGGAAGAAGTCAAAGACTATAGAACTGACATTAGCGGAGTGAGAAAAGAGGATTTACTCAATGGAGAAGATTTTACTGTAGTACAGAAAGAAGTTTCAGAATTGATAAAAGGCCGTATTCTAGTCGGCCATTCCTTGAAGAATGATTTGTCTGTACTGTTCCTGTCGCATCCTAAAAGAAATATTAGAGACACATCAAGATATAAACCATTTAGAAAGGTAACTTACATTACAATTTATACTAATACTAGCAACCCGCTCGTGCTTTGCATAGCGCCACCTAGCATAAGCATAATCAGCTTGTAACGTTCCCACTGCTGGCTGCTGGGACACTTGGCCTCCTCTCTATGCTCAGTGCGGGATGGTAGATGTCACATGTCTTCGAATTTTTAGTTCTAGGACATACCGATTCCGTTTCCTCACAATGTTTTCAATGTTTGTGATGAAATAAATTACACAAAGTAATGGACCTGCCTGTATTCGAACCCACAACTTACTGTTCGTAAGTCGGTGCCTCCACCACTGGGCCACTGCTGCTCTCTAGCGCTACCTATTGGATCCTAATTTGTCCTATCTTTCAAGCTAGAACCAATCGTCGTCGCATTGGTGGTTTCGGATATTAGCATGTATTGGTGGTTTCGGATGTTAGCGTGTAAAGACATAGTGATATTTTTATATATAATTATATCAAGACTGTAGGTGTACTACCTACTGTTTGTCTGTTACATTTACTCTGTTCACACCTTATAGGCTGAAGAGATTTGAATAAAATTGGCACATGAATGGAGCATAACTTGGGTTTGGAAGTGGGATAAATTAATCCCAGCAGTATATTTTCTTGGGATGTTATATGAACTCTTTGAATAAGTTAATATGTTTATATTGTTCATTGTTTGTAGTTGTTTTTGTTGTTTTTTGTTGTTCGACTCACAATCCTCTCAATCAATGCTTTTTCTGGTCTTCCTTTCCTTTATGGATATCCATCAACATATCTATCATGACTATTCATGACCAAATAGTAAACATGGTAAATATCTGTTTATTTGTGTTAATGATAATATTTGTGTGTGTTCACCATTTACATTACTAGTGATAGCATAGTGGTGTGACTGTTGGACTGCCAAGTCATAGGTCTCAAGCTCGAACCCAAGACACAAACTTCTGATTTCTTGGATTCATGTGCGTATTGAATAAATTATAACTTGCTTTGGTTCACCATCTTTCTGAAGAAAATCATGAGAAAACCAGCAATGAATGATATTTCTCGACGGCATGTGAAGCTATGTCTGAGGCCCATGGGTGGCATAAAAAGTCTGACACCAGATAGAAAACCATTTACAATTTTTTGTTGACTAACTCCACTATTTTCATACTTTCAGATCACCAAAGGCAGCACACCCTCATTAAAACGCTTAGCTAAAGAGATCCTCGGTATTGACATCCAATCTGGAGAGCATAGTTCAGTTGAAGATGCTCGGGCCGCCATGCAACTCTACTGCAGTGTTGCCCGGCAATGGGAACCCACGCTTGTGGATAAACGAGGGAAGAGAAAAGTAAATCCTGAAGATGATTAAGCGGAACAGGGTTTGAAAATTTTGGCCTCAGTAAAAGAGCCTTTTTGTCGAAATTGGGGCCTCGCCTAAAATCTGTATTAATTAATAGCTGGCTTCAATACAAACTGGTATTGTATGTGACAAAATCTTCTAGACTAGAGCAACTGTCAAACGGCCCCTGAGCCACCTAGTGGCCCAAATAGGTCTTTCATCCGGCACGCGAGCTATTTAAAAGTTTGTATTATACGTATACTGGCTGTTGTCCGCGACTTTCGTCGCGATTATTATAAAAAATATATATTACTCGCCTTTTTAGGGTTCCGTACCCAAAGGGTAAAACGGGACCCTATTACTAAGACTTCGCTGTCTGTCTGTCTCTCTCTCTGTCTCCAGGCTGTATCTCATAAACCGTGATAGCTAGAAAGCTGAAATTTTCACAAATGATGTGTTACTATTGCCGCTATAACAACAAATACTAAAAATTAAAAAAAAAATGTTAATGGGGGCTCCCATACAACAGATATGATTTTTTTGCCGTTTTTATAGATAATGGTACGGAACCCTTTGTGCGCAAGTTCGACTCGCACTTGGCCGGTTTTTAATCGAATTTTGATACCCATTTCAAGGGTTTTAATTTTGCATGGATCCCTGATTATTTCTCTAAAATAAAAGCCTATGTTAGACTTTATAACATCAGCTATCTGCCAGTAAAACTCCCGTCAAAATCGTTTCAGCCGTTTCGAAGATTAGCCGGAACAGACAGACAGACAAAAACTGAAAAAAAAATGTGTTTTTGTTATAAGTGCCATATAAATGTCCATAAGCATTCAGTAAAAAGCTGTTATTTTGATATTACAAACAAACACTTAAATTTTATTTATTTGTATAGACTAAAAAATGTTCATAAGTCAGTTATTCTCGATACTATAGAGAATAACTGACTTAGGAACATTTTTTGGAAAAGCAACACTCTGTAGACTCTATAGAGTGTTGCTTTTCCGAGATATGAGATGTCAAAGTTGTACTGATGATAAATATTTTAATATTGTTGATAGCTTATATTTAACAACCTGATGCTTTAGAAGATTTTGTCTCCAACAATACTTGTTTGGATTGATTAATACAGGTAACAGGCCTGACAAATATTTTGAAATGAAAATAAAATGCCGGAAGTAAATCAGGCCAGGTCCACAAAGATATTCAAACTCCGATTACCAATGTAACTGGACATAATCCTCATGCCACCATGTTCAAGAGCTTTGTGTCTTTATGACAGTAATATTGATGACACTAACAGCTAAGAAGTAATTACGTTCACTTCAGTGAAGTGCACCCTAAGGTCTGGACTGCACCAAAGTGGGGCTGGGTAGGGAAGATTCGACCAATTATCTCTTTACCGCCCAGCTTCTCTCCACTATGGTGAAGTCCAGGCCTTGTGGGCCATCCTTCTGAAGGCGCAACTGCAAACGCAGCAGAGCTAATTGCTATGAGAGACTGCAGCGACACATCAAGGTATACATATCCGGTATAACCTGACCTCACTTTGTATAGGCTTCTTGTACAATGAGAGATCAGCTTATTTTGGTTAGGCATACCTTGATTGCTCGTCGTTCGTACTACGGCTTACTATTAATTACTGACAACTGTGTCAAAATTATAATATAGTGGTTATATTTTTGTAAAAATTAGGTTAAAAAATCTGTAGTAAGTAGCTTGGTTCAGCTCTGCTGCAAAAAATTATTTGATGTTTCCTCAAATCGAAGATTGTAATTGTTTCTTTGATAAATAAACAAATGTGTTATTTAGTACATGTTTATACTGATTAATTAAATATATTTTTCTATTACGAATCTGTGGTTTTTTTTTTAATACCTGTAGCTTTTCTATGTTTCTTAAACATAGAACTACATGAGGAGCTCATGGGTAAATAACAGCCGCGCGGATCAATCTTCCGGTTAAGCCGCTCTTGCCTAGTTTGGTATGTGGATGGGTGACTACCCTTTACCGAGTTTCGAAAGCACGTTAAGCCGTTGGTCCCGGCTGTCATTTGTAGATCTTCGACAGTCGTTACAGGCAGTCAATGGCCCGAAAGTCTGACAACCAGTCTTACCAAAGGGTATCGTATTACCCAGTACTAACTGGGTTGTGGATAGGCAGTCGCGCCGTGTAAAATATTGGTATTCAGCTGCATCCGGTTAGACTGTCGACCCCAACATAGTTGGGAAAAGGCTCGGCAGATGATGAAACATAGAACCACAAAAAACTTATAGGTAGACACACCTTTCAGTTCACTAAAATTCATAGATAATTATATTTTATGACTTCAATGGTATTAGTCATTCTAGGCACGTGAGTGGCAATGCTGGGAGGGGACGCCCTAGAAGGACATACACTGACCTTATTGGTGAGGTTCTTCAGCGCGTAGTACTCGCAACCGGCGCGTGCATAGATATAATAAAGAAGGAGATATGGCGTGGAGTTCAAAATGTATACAAAACCGGTGAAGCCACAGTTGCCCCACCATGACGATAATATTGCACACACAGTTCTGTCAAAACAATACTACGAACAAGTGCACACACGCGCCATCGATAACTCTGTCATTTAAATATAAACCTTATTCTTTAAACCACAGCGTACTTTTTCCGTATAATTTACTCACACTAAAACAATTATCATTGTGTGTCGTCGGGACACGGGGGCGGATACGACACAGTGCTTGACTAAATCGAAGAGTTATCGATAAATATATCGATAATTTTTTTTAGAAGGTTTTGGAAATAAAGTATATAAAAACAATTTGAAACCAACAAAACGTTATTCAATTAATAAAAATATTTTGGGAAACTGAAACGGTACAATTACAATTTGTTAGTGACATACTGAATTATAAACGAAGCTAATCATAAAATTGTAAGTTAAGCAGGCTCTTAAAAAATCCCTAAGCAAGCAGTATTTTTAGGAAATTAAATTCTTCTTTCTTTAGCAACTAGGGGTTTATGTGACAAAAAGACACACGCATGCATTATAAATAAATAGCATGAATTTTGACCCATTGCCAAAATTTGCATGACGTCACAATATAGCGTCTTCAAACCCTCTTTAGAAATTCTGCGGCATAGTACATAATTAAGACTAAGTATTATGATGCTGATTATTATAATGCATACGAAGTTAATGGTGCATTTATGAAGACTTCAGTTAAATACCATAGCCATAACAAGTGACGAAGTAGCTTATAATTCAAACCCAAGGACATTCCATAGATTACTTAACTAAACATTAATGAACTTACTTTACGATCTTTGGTTAAGCACTACTACGCTGTAAAATAATAAAAATGGATAAAAATGCATAGAACCACATCTGCCTTCCAACTGGATTACAAGAGTTAACAAATTGAAGAAAAATCTGAAATAATAATATACTAACTCGCAGTCGACTTTCTTGTCGATAGACTTTGTCAAACCTCCACGAGCACATCACTGGCTCGCGCTCAAATACGGCGGACCGGAGCAGCGGACGCACCATGCGACATTACGGCTTATTGATATTTCGTTATGTCAGCTTTACATTGCTTGTTCAGTCACTCAGTGACAGACTGAGGTGGTTGTAAAAGAGCAATGTATTTAATGCAAACATAATACAGTCGGAGTAATACAAGAAAACAAAAATAAAGTAGTACAAGTCAGATATATTTTAGGGATTGTTGTTTTTCGTGATTTTTAAGACAAATATTGTAAAATACTTGTACTTTCCTATGGAAACTGATGCCATGACTTCTAAAATGTTTGTCTTGGCTTCTATTTTTGCTCGAAACCACCGAACAAGACGGCATAATCGTTGTTTTTACGAACGTGGTTGACAACACACTAACTCACGGTGACGGCCATTTTTTCAATAGCTGAGCGTAAAGCTCAGCACCGCGTGGTCGCCGACACTAGGGATGGCGATCTGAGATCGATTAATCGAAAAATCGATGTTTCGAGCCAAATAAATCGATTTTTTAAATCGATAGGTAACACTGAATCGATTCAGTGAATCGATATTTCATCCTAGAGAATCGACATTCGATTTTTTCTATTCACTGGGCTGTGTTTAGTTTCCTGATTTCGCCTTTAAAATAAAAAAAAGTTTGTGATCCATCATTTAAATTCCCCAGCCCACCAAAATGTGTTCAGTAGTTTTATAGTTACAATTTGAAGTCAGTTTTTGACGTGACAACGTCTAATAAATCGATGAACGGGCTCGCTCATTGTCCGGTTACGCTCATTGTACGCTTGCGCCTCATCTATCTCTTGTAATGACGTTGTCACGTTAAACTATCGTCCGTAAACCAACTTGACAGACAAACAAATACATCTAAAAAGTAAAATTATGTCTTTTTTTTTACCCGATACTTTGTTAAGATAATAAAAATAACTATGATTATGAATTTCCTGAACTAAAAAAATCCCTGATTTTACTACTGATCGTTTATTATGGTTTCTTGTTTTTCATAAAATGGATTTTCATTGTAAATGCAAACATAAAAAAAAATCGATTTTTTAGAAATCGATCTTTTAGACCTCGATTTTTTTATGAATCGATTCATCGAGTTACGATTCGAATCGATTTAAAAATCGATCTTTTTCGGAAAGAATCGCCATCCCTAGCCGACACGCCCCCTTGCCACTTCTCCTGTTTTTAATATTTCTGTGGGCGCGTGTATGACCAGATGTATGAACGTGGACGAGGCGAAGAGAGTATGTAAGGATCGTACCAGGTGGCTTTTGCGGTTTCTGCCTACCCCCGCCGTGGGGAAAGTCGTGAGTTTATGTACCTATGTATGACTATGTAGTCATTCTAAAATCAACTTTATTTACTCCGTAAAAAGTTGATATTCCTTTAACACTTTCGGTGCCCATAACCCAGCATAAGGGTCGAACAATAATTTGTTCACATGCCCACAACCCGTATCCGAGTCGTCCTTATAAGTGGCTATAGATGACTTGTCTTCATGCCCAGAACCCGACTAGCGGGTCCATAGCTAAGTACGCTTTAAGGAAATATTATTGTAAAGAAGGGCTTAATGGGCTGCGGGACTGTTCGAAAGAAATACCGCGGCCCTGGGAACATAAAGGGCAAAAGAAGGAACAAGGATGGTTTTTAGTCAGTAAAAGACACTCCCTTCCGCTCCGCCCAGAGGAGTCATTTGATGATTTCCCATCCGAAAAAAAAGGGCTTAATGGGCTGAGACATTCCTGACGGGAAACCACGACACTATCGACCTGGAAATGGAACTCTGGTCACGACGCTCAGTAGTCGCGATTTTAATACAACATAACATCACACCTGTAATCCCGTAAGGGTTAGGCAGAGGTGTAGCTACTAGTACACCCAAACCTCACCTGTTATGTTAGGGGGCGAGCTTATTGCCATCAACCGGGCACAAATCTTTCAAAATCAATTTCCCATATGTGTAAAATGAGTTTCTTTTTGTAAACTCACTTTCCTTATTAAAAACGTTACTTTATAATAAAAATCGAAATTTGTTATATTGTGAAACGAGATCAACTGCCGACAAACGTTTTTGCAGTTTGGCAGACTTTTTATATGTTTGTATTGTTAAACAGATTTTGAATAAAATAAAAAATCTAGTCTCCATGGCTGTGACTGAGAAAAACCCAGGACTTCATATGCTCAACAGTGGCGCTTACGACCACTAAATCAATGAGGCAGATGAGTCTTTGGAAAAAGAACTTTCCGTCCCAACAAATATGGCTTATTCTTCAATATCAACAAAAAATATGTGTAAGTTTTTAAACTGTTATGGTTACTAACATTAACACTAGAAACGGGATATTAGGTAATTAACACAGGAACTCAAAACAAACACTAAACATAGTAAATATCCCGTTTCTAGTGTTAATGATGAAAAATGTGTGGTAATGTAAAACAAAACAACATATTCAAAACGAACTGCACTTTATTATGTCTTATATTTTTATTACAAATGCTTTTTTTTAATAATATAATTATTATGCCACAGTTAAAATTCAATTTTTACATGACTCTAACTATTTTATAATATAAACTATCTTTTAATTCTTCGTTGCTTGCTCAAAATGTATGGATGGACATTCTTAATCAAATAATTAACATCAATGGTTATCAGTAATCATTTTGACGTGAATTTTGAATTGAAAATTTCAATTACACGCTTTATTTCAACGCGAATCGGCTTGAGCCGAGAAAGTGCAACTTCATGCAATAAAACCGAATAGTCCGACGCGGTGTTGTCGAGTCCGAACCGAAACGAAGTAAAATATTAACCTTTTGAACCCCATTGTCACATATACGTGACAAGCAATCGTGCCCTTTACGCCAACGACACAAATATGTGACCAAAAAAAATGCGGTGCACTATACCTAACACGAAATAAATTAGCAGTAATTAGTGCGAGTTTAAATAAAATTTCAATGTAATGAGTAGTGTTTATTCGAAAATTACAGACAAAAATTTTATTTGTTTATCGATAAAATATTGAAATTCCTTTTATTTTTGTAGGTATTTGCGGTGAAATTGTGGCTTGGCGTGGAGGTCACGCGCGTGCGTTTCTGCTCTGGCATTCAAAAGGTCAAAACATTGAAGATTTTTTTTCTAAGTATAATACAAATAAACTAGAACTAGTATTTTCAATTCAAAATTCACTTTGTTCGTTAAAACCATTTGTGTTTTATAGGACATTTGAACTTTCTAAAATAATTCATGTAATTGTGGTGTTCTACATACATTTGTAAAGTCCTGAAATGGGCTTATATTATAATATAGCGGACAATAGCCGTTGACCACTTTTCAACCTTATTTCTAAGGTCACAAGGACAATTATGGTATTTTTAAGAAATTTCGCATGTGATTTTTATTTCTGACAATATGGTGGTGTTAATTCCAATTGACCAATCACCTTAACCTTTTGACCGCCACAGTTTAAACGCACGCGCGTGCCCTCCACGCCAAGCCACAATTTCAACTACCATTTTGTCACATATTTGTGTCGTTTGGTGTACAGGGCTTGCTTGTCACGTATATGTGACTATGGCGGTCAAAAGATCAAAATCCTTGGCCAGCTATTCCGACACGTGATTGATAGCCACCGAGACGACTTATAGACTTGAATTTGAACGTTTTAAAAGTATGAGAATTTGCCTTGGCGGCTCAGGGCCTTAAGAGTGTTCATCTAAAAAGTTGCCAATATTTACTTGTTTTATTTGATTTGGCAATATGACTGTATTGAAATAAGAAATATGGCTAACTAGTGAACTAGAATATTAATAATGAATTGCAATTAAATCATTGAATTTGATGTTGTTACCGTTTTAGGTGTAAAAAGGGCATTTGGAAAGTTTCCAAATACATTTTTTACATTTAAAACTAAATATTCGGTGTTACAATATTAATAATTGCATTTCATAATCAATATTTTAGTTCACTAGTTGGCCATATTTCTTATTTCAATACAGTAATATTTATATTATGTTGCCGACTTTCTGTATAAACGCTCTTATGGCAAAAGCGACAGATTAGCCCGCGAAATTCTATACGTTTTATTCAATTTGCAGATCAGTGTCAGATAGTATTAACCTTTCGTATGCCGGAACGTATATCTACACGAGACACAATCACTTTTTAATTGTGTCTATATACTCGGCATACGAGTGGTTAAGAAGTGGTCAACCGCCAATGTCCGCGATTATACATCAAACCTTTTTGAATGGATATTTTCTTCAAATAAAGGGCATTTTCACTAAAAATTGTGCTTAAACAAAATGTACTCGTTTCCGTACAATTATCTCCTATATTAAGGCATTTGGGCATTTTTGGTTATCAATACATTTTCAAGATTTGTTATTAACGCTTAAATCATAGATTCGCCGGTCAGTGGGTAGCCTTAGGGGCGGATTTTTAGGAGTTGGAGTATATCCTTAGGGGGGCGCTATGAGAAGCAAAGAAAACGAAAAATTTTCTAAGTCCCGCGCCATAGCGCCCCTAAGGCTACACTCCAACCGATTCGCCAAACCGCGTCATAATACAGGGTGGAATGGACATCGATGCTAAGACGGTTACCACGTATTCAGTACATCATTTTGAAATCCCACATGGATTTTCTTAAACTGAATTTTAAAAAAAATCTGCTGGTCTATACATTTTTACCGTGTACAGATGCCAGCATATCAAGCTACTACAATCTGTCCAATTTCTTTAATAGATTTACAACTTTATCGCTAAAGCATTAGGTTCAAAGTTGATTCGGAAAATGTGACGTAGTTATTGCAGTTTTGTAGGAAACATCTCATTTTTGGGAAGTAACCGTTTGTCCGCGGATGTCCCTCCCACCCTGTATGATCGCGTTTGTAGCTCGTTGACTATGAGTTTTATCTGCGTCGAATTTTATACTTAAAGTCAATTCAGATACAGTCCTTTATTGAGTGACATCGAAAAAACGCGAAGATTTTTGAGCTCGGTGGAAACTGACCGTTTTTCGCACGAACTAAGCACACACGGCCACACATCAAGCTATACTTTTCCAGTATAACATGGCCTCGCTTCGTATAGATATCCATTTCAATGAGAGACCCGCTTATACTGGTTTTGTATAGGTTAATGGGTCGCCTTGTGTACAATAAGGGCAGATCTATGATTTATATTTATACAGAGAAGAGTTATTGTCAGTAAGACATACTATTTATTTTATATTATGTAAGTATCAATGAAATCTATGTTTTACGTACTAACCACAGATTTGTAAAGATTTTGTCTTGCTAGAAAGGAGGTGACTGCTGAGATGACGGGTAATAGAGAAGTATGGAAGAAGAAGACATGCTGCGCCGACCACAAATAAATTGGGATACGGGCTGGAGAATTATGATAAAGTCTTGCTAGACCACTAACAAAATCATTCATCATATGCCTAGCCTTTTCCCAACTATGTTGGGGTCGGCTTCTAGTCTAACCGGATGCAGTGAATACCAGTATTTTACATGAAGCGACTGCCTATCTGACCTCCACAACCCAGTTAGTTCTGGGTAATACGATACCCTTGGTAAGACTGGTTGTCAGACTTTCGGGCCACTGACTACCTGTAACGACTGTCAAAGATCTACTAATAACAGCCGGGACCAACGGCTTAGCCTGTTTTTTTACCGGTATGGAATGGATACGAATGGTCACCCATCCACGGACCGACCTCGTCAACCGTTGCTTAACCTACAAACCTCGATAAGCGAGTACGTAAAATATATTTGTCATTGATTGAGCCAATTATTTTCGGAAGAAAAAAAATACGTGTTTTTAGTTTTCAGGCTTGTTTGTACATTGAAATTCAGTTTGCAAGTGCAAATATTATTAAAGTTGAAATAGAGCGAAATTTGACATTGCTCAAGCTAACTCCAGTAGCTTTTCATTTGCAAAATCAATCTTATATGTATATGTTACGGCTAAAGATGGGTGTCAACATAAACTTAAGATTAGCCGGCTAAACTCCGAACTAACCGAACCTCGGGGTGCCCCTGTCGTCGACCGTCTAGGGTTAGCGTTTCCATCAGCAGGTCGACGGATCCCCGCTGCGCGGGGCTCCTATTTCTGTCTGCAAGGTTTACAGGAACCTAACTAACCGAACCTCGGGGTGCCCCTGACGTCGGAGTTTAGCCGGCTAATCTTAAGTTTATGTTGACACCCATCTTTAGCCGTAACATATACACTTAACGTTCGTTTGTAATGTAACTCTCGATCGCCGTCGCATATAGGAATATAAATTTTACTGTACACGAATAAGTTTCAATTTTGTATGAAATGCTACTGTACTTAGCTTTAGACGACATATTAAAAGACATTTTCATTGAAAATAATAATAATTAAATTAATATTTCGAGTTACTTTCAAAA
Source organism: Eurois occulta (assembly GCA_950022335.1). Classification (NCBI taxonomy): domain Eukaryota; kingdom Metazoa; phylum Arthropoda; class Insecta; order Lepidoptera; family Noctuidae; genus Eurois; species Eurois occulta. The sequence goes on along the minus strand of OX465504.1, from coordinate 9,273,186 downwards.
CGATTAGGCGTTTATTGTCATAGACCGCTAGAGGGCGCTGAAATCAACATTTTTAATACATAAAGGTCCCATTATAATAGATGGACAAATTTTAACACAGCGTTCAGTACGTCTAACCAAAGATATCCAAGCAAAAAAACACTGATTAAAGTGATTTTGTTTTGACCGTTTTGTGAATGTGTTTATTCTAGAGTGCCGGCAATTTATTATTTTAGGTCCAAATAAAATCAGTTTATTTGGACCTATCAGTGTTTTATTTGCTTGGATATCTTTGGTTAGACGTACTGAACGCTGTGTTAAAATTTGTCTATCTATTATAATGGGACCTTATATAATAGTATTTATTTTTTAATAAATATTTCAGCACAAGCAACGCAATGACTAGGTAATACAAATTGGTTTGGGACGTTTACACAATGGCCCATGCTGGTCCAACTTCGGCCATCGTTTAATATAATTACCATTACACTAAAACATCGAAACTAGTTTTTTTTAAACACACCTACATTTCGCCAGTTATATTGAAGTCTTATGTAAATGAGGCGAGCCTATTGCCATCACCCGGGCCCAAATCTATACTCCGTGGCTGCTACCGAGAAAATCCTTATAAGAGAAATTCAATAATAATTCTTAATCCACAAGTTTTAAGGTTTAAAATGGTTCACCCAACCTAGACCATAGTGTAAACGACTCTTACATAAATAAGTTTTTTATTTTATTTATTACTTTATACAATATCTTTTCTACTTATTGTGCATTTATTTAACTTTCTTAAATTGTTCTTAGAGTAAAAGATTTACATGTAAAATAGTGTAAATGGGTTAGGCAGATACCTATCTGGCTATAAATTGTGAGAAGGAAACTATAAAAACATAGTTTAAGGCATAATATAACATCACGGCTGCAATCCCCGAGGGGTTTGGCAGAGGTGTGCCTAATAGTACAACCATATTTCACCAGTTGTGTTTAAGTCTCATCTAGTAAGGGCGAGCCTATTGCCATCAACCGGGCATAAATCCAGACTCCGTGGCTGCTACTGAGAAATTCTTGATGGATAAACTCAATTACACATTGAGACCTGGGAATCGAAAACAAGCACCTCATGCTCAGCAGCCGTGCTTGCAACCACTAGACCAAACCAACGAGCTAGTTTAAAATTAAATATTAACAAGTAAATCTTTTCTCTAATTTAAGGGCAACAAGTATATTTCGATGCTATTTTTTATTAATTTATATATATTTTAATACCTAAAGTGTTTTGCACCATTTTGAAAAAATATACCAATTAAAACTTTCGACAGAAATATTGACCATTCGAGAGAGAAAAGAGATTTTTGAATAATTTCGAGTATTTTTTCCTCTTTTAATATTGTTGTCATTTAAAGTGTACAAAGTATTTTTAAATAATTAATATTCGAGAAGGATGTCTAGCATAATCAGCCTATAATGTTCCCACTGCTGGGAATGAATGAATCCACCACGCAGGCCCAGTGCGGGTTGGTAGATGTCACATGTCTTCGAATTACTGGTTCTAGGACATGCCGGTTTCCTCACGATGTTTTCCTTCACCGTTTTGAGAGCAGTGGTGATGAAATAAATTACACAAAGTAATGCACCTGCCTGGGTTCGTACCCACGACTTACTGCTCGTATGTCGGGGCACTCGCCACTGGGCCATCGCTGCTCTCCGAACCAGCATGCCTGAGAGATATTTCTCGACGGCATGTAAAGCCAAGTCACAGGCCTATGGGTGGCATAAAAACTCTGACACCAGGTTAGGCACTAACCACACGATAAAGAATAATAGATATTCGAGAACGAGGTTTAATTTACTAAAATCGAGTGTTTCTTAAAATGTATTAATCTCGATTGTACTGTGTTTAAGGCGAAAATTGAGACAAAATAAAACTATGCATTTCAATTCTAGATTATTAGGGTTCCGTACCGTAAAGGCTGCCAACGGGACCCTGTAACTAAGGTTCCGCTGTCAGCCCGTTTATCACAGCCCTGTATCTTAAGAATCATATTAAGTAGACACTTAAAAAATTAACAGACTGTGTACTATGTATTACTTGGGTCGCTATAACAACAAATTAAATGAAATTAAAAAATTACATAACATTTTATGCTCGATCCAAGTAATTACGTATGTACATAAAAATTGCGTACGGTGGTACGGAACTCTTCGTTTGCGTTTCCGATTCGCACTTGTTCGGTTTCTTACACTGAACAGGCAACACTGACAATGAATATTATTCGAGTAATGAATGCGAGAACGAGTTGTTAAAATAACACTTGGTTTAGAAACAGATCAACCGACTTATTCGCTTATTCTGACATAACATTATTGATACTTAATAATATTATTTTAAAATGACAACAATACTAAACGACACGTAATATCATAGGACGGTATCTTATAGATATTAAATAAAATAATTATATTTAAATCGTCAATATTTCTGCCAAAACAGGAAATATAAAAAAAATCACAACTTTACTATTAAATAACAGAAAACAGGGCAAACGCACCAATTGTCGACCTTTCAGAATATAAACTACTTTAAAGCATCACTTTTCCTCGGTCATGTACGACAATCGGTGTTTCTACCCTTTACACTTTAAATAATAAATTGTTAGTAACAAATTATATACAGCTAAGTAATAAGTACATTTTAATACGAAATGTTGCTATTTAAAAAAAAACTAACATTATAGTAGCATTTTTCAATTTGTGGCAACACAAAAAAAGAGTTGACTACAAAAACGTACCATTCGAGTTATTGCAAACAAAAAAATTACAAAACATAACATAATGACTTTCCTACCATCCTTAGTAGGTTTATATCTACCATTTGGGAGTATTTTTATTTTGAAATATCAAATTCAGCGGTAAAATCATCCATTGCAGCGTAACAGGAAGGTGTGGTAATGGTCTCTTTGCCAGCAGCTTAGCTCACGTTTATTTAGAATTTGTCAATCAATTCGGGTTGTACTCTGCTTGCAATAACATAATTCAATCATGATTCGATAGACACGTGGCGCCATCTATCATCATAAGAACGTTATTGTTGTTTTCCTCGGGAACAGTACTTTTTTCGGGATGAAAGGTACTCTATGCCCGTTTCTGTATACCTGACAACGTATGCAATTTCAGGATGATCGGTTCAGTGGTTTGGGCGTGAAAAGGTAACAAACAAACTTACTTTCGCATTTATAATATTAGTTAAATAGGATAGTATACCACACCGTTACACACGATTACTTACTTCCGATACACGCACTTTTTGTTTACCGACTAAGGATGGCGAGATGGATGTTGAGTCCATAATACACCATTATTTTTAGGTCGTTCTGGAGCCGAATACCATGAACTCGATCATCGAACTCGAAACGACTGGGACTATTTTTTTCAAAAAATAACAATAAAAAAAAACACGAAAGAATAAATTTAATGTTTTTTTTTTTAATAATGAGAACCCAAATGCATATTTGTGTGTAAAACGTATCCACGATCGGCAACACATGCGAACGATACCCTTTGAAATATTCATTCATCGATCGATTCTCATTATTTCACAAAAAATAGTCCCAATCGTCTCGAGTTCGATGATCGAGTTCATGGTATTCGGCTCCAGAACGACCTAAAAATAATGGTGTATAAAGAATTTAATTTGTGCAAAGCTGGTGAAATGTCATCTTATTTATAGTCCTTTATTAAAAATCTTAACAAAACAAATTTAACAGAAGCTCATATTACTCGTCATAGTAAATGTTTAAAGTCACGCCTGTAAACCCCGAAGGGTTAGGCAGAGGTGTTTATTAACACCCACATTTCGCCAGTTATGTTCAAGTCCTATGTAATAAAGGGCCAGCCTATTGCCATCAACCGGGCACAAATTCAGACTCCGTGACTGCTACTGAGAAATTACAAGTGAAAAAACCCCATACCACTTTGGCGTAGTACGCCAATTCATCAGTCATGGGTAAGTCCCATGTACTAGGGGGTGTTGGGGTGTTCAAGGGGGTGTTTCAGTATAAACGCTTGTGGAATGTATGTACATAACATAACCTCACGCCTGTATTGCCGAAGGTTTAGGCAGAGGTGTACTTAATAGTAGGTACACCCTCAATTCACCAGTTATGTTTAAGTCAAAGTTCTAGAGTGAACACTTTCTCAAGCTATCCGAAAACTAACCTTATTTGTATTACGTTAATTTTCATATTACTACAACAGGCTGTCATTAGCGTATTATACAGGGTAGAAGGGACACTGACGCGGAAACAGTTACCACGTATTCAGTACATCATTCTGAGCCCCCCCCCCCCCCTAGAAATTTTTCATCGGTTATTAAAACAGCTGTTCCATACATTTTGAACGTGAGTTAGTAAGTATTGCACTTTTGTTGGAGACAGCCGAATAAACGAGTAATAATTTCTATGTGGGGGAGGGGGGGGGCTCAGAATGATGTACTGAATACGTGGTAACCGTTTTCGCGTCGGTGTCCCTTCCACCTCGTATAAATATGAACCCAAAATTTATACAGATATGGTTCATTTTTCGTTACTTGCTTAGCTCGAGTGCCATGTAGTAGGGGGCGTGTAAATGTACAATCTATGCAGTTATGCGTAGTATATATTGCGACGAGGCTGACGGCCTATCTTGGTCATGTTGGCGCATAGTTCTTGATCTCTGGAAAATAGAAATAAATAATTTGTTACACATATTGTTACGTCGGTTGCTTTACGAGAACATTCCAGATTACGTGCTAGTCTCGAATGTTCTGTAAGGACCTGTCTATAAGATTAGAGTCTAGGATGTTCCACTATAGAACTGTCTAGAAGATTCGAGAAGGTTGTAGATATTTCTTGAAGGACAATGTTCCACTATGGAGCTTTCTAGAAGATTCGAGATAGTTGTGGAAACCTTCTCGAAAGATGATGTTCGACTATGAACTGTGAAGAAGGTTCCTGAAAGTTGTTGAAACTTCTCGAAGGATCGGTCGGCATATAAATAGCCGTCGTGTTTGCGGGAGCCGTCAGTCTGATTTTGGCTACACAACGAAGCGAATCGAAGTGAACTAGAAGTGCGATATCTGAGTGAATAGTGATCAGTAGTGTGCTTGTGATTAAGTTTTAAGTGTTTTGTGATTAATACAGATTTTCGTGTTAAATCGGGAGTATTTAATTTATCCTATACCCAGCTCGTAACAATATCAAGAGTAGAAATAGTACAGAGGTTGTTACATTTTAGCAGTTTTGGAGCTCTTTCTGAATCGATGAAAATGATCGACCTGACGGAATTACGACAAATCTCAACGGTTTAGCCAAGTACGTAGCAGATATTGATTTATTTAATTTGGCTCTTCAACAATGAGTACACTATTACCATTTATAGGAAAACAATTCAAACTTAAGTCTAAGTGCCCCATTACTTAAAGAAGAGCATTACATATATGCACTAAACACGGTGATAGGTAATTGGTAGCACATCTTGAAATGGGTAATACTAGAACTTGTTTGAAACAGGTTTGACTCCGATAGCTTGGAGTCCAAACTGGGTTGTTTTAGAGAAATTGGACTTTTTAAAGTTTTTTTGAAAATATTCCACCTCTCCACCATAAAATGCTAATTGTGAGAAATCTACGCCGTTCAGGATGTTAACCTGATACTTTTCTGACAGCTCATGAACCTGAATAAATCCTTCAAAAACCTATTTGTCAAAAAAAGTACATCTGCCTATGGAATTCAAGCGCCATAAAGGTCATGTTTTGAAATTTTCTTGAAACTTCCCTTATTTTGCGAGGCAGGTTTGCGATTTGGGTCTTGGATCGCAGTATACTGTTTCTTATACGGTCAGAAATTTTGACTCAAACTCAAATCATTTATTTCAACTAGACCATTACAGGCACTTTTGAAAGTCAAAAAAAAAGCTAAGCTACAGTCACAGTCACAAGGTATAATAACTTGCGAAAGTACTGTAGTTGCACATTCCAAAAGCTTAGATCTCTATGGAGAAGAATGGGCAAAAAACTCCATGGACACTCTTTTAAATCAAAATATTGTTACAAGATCTTGGTTACATCATTCATGTTGAGATTATACTCGTATATATATGTGAGAACGATGTACAAAGACGTGCACATTAAGACTTCTAGTAAACTTCATTCCATGGCTCGCTGGCAGACCCCGAGAGCAGCCTTTTTACGCTTCATTAATGACTGTGACGTTATTGTTATAATGACATTACATACATACAAAACATCACGCCTGTAATCCCCGAAGAGTTAGGCAGAGGTGTACCTAACAAGTACACCCACATATTACCAGTTATGTTTAAGTCCCATGTAGTAGTGGTCTAGCCTATTGCCAACTACCGGGTACAAATCCGGACTCAATGGCTGCTACTGAGAAATTCCTGATGGAAAAACCCAATATCACTTTGCCCGACCCGGGAATCGAACCCAAGACCTCATGCTCAACAATTCTGCCGTCATTATTAAAAAGGGCACAACTAACATTTTGTAAATATTGAGAAAATAGATGTTGAAATTACTAAAACTTAAAAAATGTTACAGGTGTGCCCTTTAATTTTATGCTATCTCCAGTTAATTTTGTTGCTAAAAATCACAAAATAATTAGGCAGAAACGCCTTTTTTCCCTGATTCCGGATATATACCCGGATATATATGTATAACTCAATTTCATGAAAAATGTTAGTTGTGCCCTTTTTAATTAAAACGGCAGAATTGCGGTTGCGACCACTCGACAATCGACAGTCAATCGGCAGTCAGTTTATTATTATGACGTTACTTTACAATTAAAGAAATATTCCTCACCTTATATCCCCCCACCCACCGTTACCCTTGACGAGCTTCTTGTTATGCTTCGCACCGCCCGCTGTGACGGTCGCACTCACTCGAGTAGGGAACAGGTACGGCTTCGCGTTCTGAAGGAGTTTTTGTACTTTGCTGATCACTGTTGAAGCGTTACAGTTTGATTTTTTGTGGTGGAAGCCGCTGGAAGGGACGAAAGATATGATTATTTTACATAACATAATATACCCCTATAAACCCCTGAAAGGACAGGTGGGGGTGGACCTGGCGCTGTAATTATTTAATTAATAAATATTAAATTATATCTCTAAAAGTTTTAAAAAGAATTGATCAATTTCCCTGGCCTATAAGTTTAATGAGACTTCGAAAAACAAATTAGGCAGATTCAATTTTTCATCGGTTTTTAAATAAAAATCAGCTGTTTCCTACAAAAGTAACCTACACGATCAAAATGTATGGAACAGCTGTTTTTTTTTTATAACCGATGAAAAAATTCTATGTAGGCTCAGAATGATGTACTGAATGCGCGGTAACCGTTTTCGCGTCGGTGTCCCTTACAACCTGTATAATCTACTTCTTATAAAAAAAAACCGTTTCATAGACAAATAAAATAAAATTGAAAAATTCAAAAGGAAAATATGAAGTACAGCTGAGTTTATAATATAAATGCAGAGATCACTTCAATTTGTTACACTCTGCCTGTATAACATTTTGCATAACTGAAAAAAAACTTAACTGCAATAGCAATTATGCTCACCATTCTCCAATATGAAACACCCGCGGGCCCTTACACACAATAACCTTGAACTTTTCTCTCCCAGGCATATTTTGTGACAGATGCAGCAAGGAATAGTCCCAATTATAATCATCATACGCACAAAACTGACTGTGTTGTTTCATAATATGACGCCAAACAGTTCTATTGAATGCGAAACCCATGTTATGCATACTAGAATGCCATGGCGTTATTTCCACCTGAAAACATTAAAAACATATGGTAGAAAAATTGGTTTTAGTGCTGGCAACATTTTTGGGTAATGGTAGAATTTTGGAAACGAGACGTGACAACATTTGTTTTTTTTTTGGGCTGGCAATGTTAGAGCTGTCAAATTTTTGGGGCGGGAATTTTTGACAGTTATCAAATGACATTAAGGTACGGATAAATTCTACGATTACTGTTTACAATGAAATAAATACAAATAACAAGAATTCTCTAAAACCATAAATTTGGAACAAACATTCATCTTATAACTAAGCATGCTTTAAAAGAGCAAGGCATTAAGTACTACCTATTTACAGCTGACAAAGTTACGGTTTTCTACAAGGTGCATTTCTAATCATTTACAACAACAAGACATACAGTAATATCAATAGTCCTAAGAAATTAAATAGGTTATTTTTAACAAGTATAAAAATAATAACTCAGTCGTAACAACACAGAGACAACTATAACTTCGTGACGTTCAAAAAAAGTTATCGCGTCATGCGCCATCTTTGTGTTATCGTCATACTTACACAAATCAGAAACTTTAAGAATAACCTATTCAATTATTTGGAAAATAATTAGATTGAGAAATCCACCTTGTACGCACGACGGCCAATCAAGCTATACAAAATGAGTTAATACGGATCTCTCATTATATGTACATAAAATCTATACAAAGCAGGACCAAGTTATACTGGAAATGTACTACTTCATATGCCGCGTGTGTTCCGTCGCGCGTCGTTAGAAATCATAAAAATATTTATTGACATGCTTATCAACCACAACCAACATTATTACTTTCTAATAGGTACATTCGATTTAAGCACTTAGTCAGTAAGAGCCCAGGCTAAAAATGGTGGCGAAAATTGGCGTAATATAAGGTTAAGACCCCAATAAAACACCACCAAATCTTTTACTAGTTTTATCTCGTATAAAGGTGTGAAAAAACCCTTAACGAAGCCGAAAGGCACTTGTCATTGCGTTTTTTTTTTGTTCTGGACCATACCTGGGAACCTTCTAGTTACGGAGATATTGGGGGTCAATTACAAGTTTTTAAATACCTCCACGACCCCCGTAGTATTCAATGCATCCATCAGCACAATGTTTTGAGTGCGTCCTACCGTAAAACGTATTTCTAAACACAAAAAAAAAGTCGTTTCCCAGCAATAATTTTTGCGTCGAGTTACTTAGTTTGATGTACAGAATGCTTGGTTGACGGCTTCGTAAAGGGTCCGTTTACACCTAGATATCGATACCCATGACATCTTTAGCAGACTACACCTTCTGCTTTTATTAGTCTATCATGGACTAAGCGCTTATAAGCACAAAAAAACAAAAGATTACAACCTCCTTAAAACCCGCCATGCTCAGCAAAGCGTTATGCATAAAAATTCTTAATTAAATACGGGGTGGAAGGGACATCGACGTATAAACTGTTACCACGTGTTCAGTACATGATTCCGAACCCCCCCCCCCAACTTAAAAAAAATCATCGGTATTTTTTTTTTGTAATCTGCTGTTTTCTACAAAACTGCAATACCTACACATTAAAAGAAAGATAGGCAGTATTTTTTTAAATTACCGATGCAAACTTTCTTTCTGTAGGGGGGGGGGGGGGGTTAGTGTGTACGAACATAGTGACACGTGGTTTTATATATAGATTTCAGTGCGTTCGGGCGACGTTGCCGCTACCGCTTCGGTCCCTTAAAAGACACTGAAGAATACATTTCGAACACCATACCTACAGAAAAAAGCCATTTTTGCAAAAAAAAAAACAAATGTCCAAAAAAAAACATGAAAAATAACTTTACTTTCGAAGACTATGCTTGTCACCGACCGTTTTAAGTCGAGGTGTTTCACATAACATAAAATTCTAACTAGAAGTTACTAAGATATCATCAACATAGTAAAAAATTTACTAAAGAAGCTAATACTGCTGTTTTTTTTTAAACCGTCCTAATATTTCTATGTGGTGGGAGGGGGAGGGGCTCAGAATGATGTACTGAGTACGTGGTAACCGTTTTCACGTCGGTGTCCCTTCCTATAATAACAGTTGTACTTCACACATAATTATTAGGACCAGCAGCAAAATGCTCGGCATGAGAGATAACAAACTAATCACAAATAAAATAGAGTTGAAAATAGCGTGCAGGAGATTACCCAGCAAAGACCGTACATGAGCAATTTGCTGTTCTATCTGTGTATTATTTTACAATATTAGGGAAAATAAAATTACATTTATACAGGACCAAATAAAATTATTACTAAACGTTGGCAGATTCGAAAAGAAGACAGGCAATGACATCCAAAAAAAGCTTTTTAATGCATTTGTGTCCCTCGTATCAAGCCCGTGTCTGTATTTACATATTTAACCTTTTCAACGCCATTGTCATATATACGTGACAAGCAAGCGCCTGTACGCCAAACGACACAAATATGTGACAAAATGGTTGATGAAGGTTGGAAGAGCGGGTGTTATATTTATTTGATCAGTTTTAATTTTAGTTACCCTACTTTCAACTCACGAGATGCAAATCCAATACATGCATTTTTATCCAGAAATAATTTAAGTGGCATTTAGGGTTACTTAGACTAAATACAACGTGTTTTTTTATATCACATAGCTCTAGGGTAATATTCTATAAGTAAAAAGATAATTCAAAATGTCCTAGAATATGTGGTCCAAAAATGAACAGTTTCGAAGATATCATCAATCATAAAATTAATTAGTAGGTACCTTTTTTTTTGGGATGGGAAATCATCAAATGACCCCTCCCGCTCTGGGCGGAGCGGAAGGGAGTGTCAGACTTTTACTGACGAAAACCCATCCATGTTCCTTCTTTGCCCTTTGTGTTTCAGGGCCGCGGTATCTCTTTTGAACAGTCCGCAGCCCTGGCAGGCATCGGCTCTTGACCTCCGGTTTGCTGACTCTTTGAGGCGCGCGTGGAACACGAACGCGCCATCGACGGCCTGTCGTCATACGACGGACGGACGGCGAGCTAGCCCGTTACTCACCGTCCACAGGCCCGCGCCTACGGTGGCCGAGAGCCACCACGTGGCCCCCGACGCCCGGGGCGTCTCCCGCGGCGGCTGGGACGTATTAGTAGGTACCTAAGTTTCATTGATAAATACGAGTAATTCATTTCATTCAAACCAATCATTCATATTTAAAGCCAAGAAAATGCGACGTTGTCATATTTCACGTTTAAGGTGTTTTACATTTACAATCGTGACTTTGTCGAATTATTTCGTGTGAAAAATGAAAACAAAATAAAAATATTTTTATTAGTTTATATATCTTAGCATTATGTATTTATATAAGTAAGTATATATTATTATGGACTCAATGTGTATTTATACTTAATATTTTACGCTAAGTTAGGTAAGGCACATAAACACATTATTCTCTTCCTTTTCTCACACACTATTGTCTACATTTCTTTTTCATTTCTCCTTTTGCAGGTCTGCTGGCAGAAATTTCTTGAGAAATAAGCAGTACCTATGTACTCATATATTTTAATGTTATTTTCCTGTGTTGTCTACTGTGTGTACATAAATAGTAAAACGACGTGCAAGCTATTAACTTTTCTTTTTCTGTTTCTGTCCTGCTGTTTTAATGCGCCTATGATTATTGTAATTATTTTGTTTTTTTTTGTATGCACGTCATGTCCCTGCGACAAATAAATATTTTTTCTTTCTTTCTTTCTTTCTAATATAAATAATTGAAAAATAATTCATATGCCACTTGATTCTTTGATATGGTCTCATTCACACCCTAGAGATATGGGCTATCAAAAAAAACACCTTGTATAATAAATAGCAGTATCCAAAAGGCATTGCTTAAAGCTGTCGTGCCATTTCCATACAATATGCGTTAGCAGGAAACAAAGCTAACAGTGAAACAAATGGTTGATAGCCATACAAATATTGAAACTACCACAGTTGGCAAAATCTATACTAATACTAGCTGTGCCCGGCATGCGTTGCAATGCATGTTTTCCTACCTACTACCCTACCTACCCTAATTTTTTGTGAATCTAAACCATTCCCAGATCCCCTTGAACACACACAAAAAATTTCATCAAAATCGGTCCAGTCGTTTGAGAGAAGTTCAGTGACATACACACTCACAGAAGAATTATATATATATAAAGATTATAAAGCTGAAGAGTTTGTTTGGTTGAACACGCTAATCTCAGGAACTACTTAAGTCCAATAGAAACGTTTGCAATTTTCTGTAGTTTACAATAGGTTTTATAGGGGTATGAAGAACAGGGTGTATAGTTCTTCATCCCCCATAGAAAAGGGAGGATCCTCCGACCAGCCGACAGTTGTTGTCTGGTTTATTTTCTCAAGTCGCGGATAACTTAAAGGTGGATGCGCCAAGGTAGCTCGAAAAATTATTTTTTATTACTTTTTTTTGCAATTTTCAGGTCAATGTCAGGTTGGATGTTGATTAAAGTATGATTTGCGGCCGTAACAAATATGGCTTTACTAAGTTTTAATCATTGAAACCCTCCAAGTTCATTGAATCCCATTGATTGAATTTTTCATGAAATAGTCATTCAATGGGTTTAATTGAACTTAACTTAATAGAGAGATCTATTGATGATTTTAATTACTACAATTCTGTAAAAACATAGGTACGTTTTACGGCCGCGAATCATATTTTTTTCAACATACAGTCTTGCACTGACCAGCAAATTGCAAAAAAAACCTAATAAAATTTGAATTTCGCGGGCTACCCTGACGCTCGCAACCTTAATAGCGCGATTTATAATTTTGACGTTAGTTCTTCGTTTGCGTCATAGATGGCGCTGTAGTACTTTTTGTACTACATTGCTGTAGTATTTTTTGTAGTGCCGCTACATTTTTAATATTTTGGGGCATCCCACTGTTGGCCACTTTACCGTATATTAGCAACCGAAAGAATTTTTTATATTTCTGTTGGTTTCCCTTATGGGCGATTTTTAAGTGGGGCAGCATCACCTCAGAACACGTTTTAATGCCCTGTGATTTCCATACATAGCGTATTTTTTATATTTGACAGATTATAGAATGTTGCCAGGAATTAAAACTACTAGTATTCTGTACATATTTTGCCAATTTGCAGTAGTAGCTACAGTTTGAATAAATAAATTATTTGGCTATCATCCACCAACGTAACACTATATAAGGTATCTATTTACAAATTACAGTAATACAAATCACAGTCCATATCAAAATACTAAAGATACCATATTATGAATGACTTAATAGCATTAAGCTGTTGCGCTGCACTGATTTTTTTTTCTACTTTAAACAGTGGTAATAGAGTCCTATTTTAAACGCATCCAGTAATTGGCTCGCGCATTTTTCTGAGCTGCCTGAACTATATTTAACCTTTAGGTGGTCATTGTACCTACACATTGTAACTACATTACGATGTCGATTAACTGATTACAACATAGGAACAACTGATAAAACAGGCGAATGTGAAACATCGTGTTAATCTTAGAATTCATAATTAATAAAAACTATAACGAAATATGGAGTTAAAAATAAAGAAAAATGTGTATAGTATACGCGCGCGCACACACAAGGGAGTCGATAGCGGTGGCGAAGAGAGGGAATCATGGCATGACAACGCCATGCTGTTTGCCGTCACAGCATACGAGTCGGTTTACTGCCAAGGCGCGCCAATAGATGTTTCACATCAAAAATTTGTCCCATAACAAATTTGTGTTCATGTTGACATAAATCGTCAAAATAAATGAGGCAGTTTTTTTGCGATTTCAGGATGCACCCCATTGTAAAAAGTAGTTCCCTTATTAAAAGGTTTAAGGTAAGCAATAAACTATAGTCGTATACGATCCAAGCCCACAGAACGTGCAAACGTGCAAAACAAAATACTAACACATCAAAGTTAACTCAGCATACAACAGCTCAGCACAGCTTATTGCTAGTAAAAACCCATAATCTAATAAATAATAACATTAAAACCTTTTGCGTCGCAGTATAAAGATGGGGGTACACTTGGAAGTTCCATGTCGGTGCGTTCTCATGCTTCTTTCTACGTTCTTCGTTAGCTGCCTTTACTTGCTGTATGTAGTTGAGGTTTAAGTTCTTCTTTCGCTGTTTTTTTAGGAGGAATTTTAATCATAGAACACACAGTACTAATTCAGATGCAACTTAAAGGTTCCAATCGACGTACAATCATGAGCACCAATATGTTTATATTTACCTAATTTCAACTTTGAGGCCCATTTCATAATAATGTGGGTTCTAAAATACTGTTTTAGTCATAACATGAAATTGCAATTAATGCAGTAGTAAAAAACCTGAGCACAAATATGCATACCTCTACATGTAAACCGTAAACTTTGATATACTGAACCCCCTTTTTTTATTAAAGTATAGTTTCTAAATCCTTTTTTTTTTCTTAAAATAAAATAAAAAAACATATAAAATACAAGATAGATATAAAACTTCTAAAGATAGGACCCTCTTTGGATAAAGGTTTCCTTCATTTGTTGCCACTTCTTTCTGTGTCTTGCTATAGTAAGCCAGTTTTGGCCCGCCAGCCCATCTCTTTTGGGGCCGACCATGCCTTCTTTGTTTCCAAAATATAATGGAACTATTTGTTACAACAAAAAGTTGCAATCAATACATTAAGAGAAAATCTCATATAAACGATGCTAAGTGCCCACTATACATAGCTTTTAGTGCTTGTAGACTGTACAGTCAGAAAAAAACTTCTTTGGCAGAATGATGAACCGATTTCGACCTGACAAAACTATTTATAGTATAACCACTTTAAGTGCGCAATTCAAGCTGGCATTGCTTGTCAAGAAAATTTGCAACGATATATCAATCTTGGTACATTCATTTTTGTTCGTGTTTTCCCGCCTGCGCATATAAGTTGGTTGAAGAGTATACAAATGATAAAGTATAACAGATTTATGTTAAATTTGATGACAATTTAATGTGGAAGTCAACTACATTATTTTTTGAAAGAGCAAAACTAGGCCGCATATCAGTGGTAAAAAATTATAATCAGGCGTCTTATTTTATTGAAACTCACTTGACGACGACATTACACTTCAATCAACTTATCTGTGCAGACGGGAAAACACAAAACTAAAATAAATGTACCAAGTTTGACATTTTGATGCTTTTTTTTTTGACAAGCAACACCACCTTGAAGTGCACATTTAAAGAGGTCATACTATACTCACGCTTATTTGACGTTTTTAAATGTCAATTCCAGCATGACATTGCAGCTCAAAACACACTAATTCAAAAGTCGTTACATTTGACAAAGCCAATGGAACCTTTAAGTTGTGAATTAACTGACAAAGTTCTTTTTTTAAACGTCAGTGGTGCTCCACACTTGTTCGATTCGTCACATAGTACAAATAGGGAATATGCAAGTAACTCATAACCTTTTTTAAATATTTTAAATATGAATTGTAGTTAACAATGTACTGAACAATAAAAACTATTTGGTACACTTTTTTAATATATCACTTTTTCTTTCTACGTGTGGATAGTGCCTAACCTTTTTTTTTTTTTCCGGGGGGAAATCATCAAATGACTCCTCCCGCTCTGGGCGGAGCGGAAGGGAGTGTCAGACTCTTACTGACTAAAAACCACCCATGTTCCTTCTTTTGCCCTTTATGTTCCAGGGCCGCGGTATCTCTTTCGAACAGTCCCGCAGCCCTGGCAGGCATCGGCCCTTGCAGACCCCTACCGTTCGCTGACATCTCTTTGAGGCGCGCGTGGAACATGAACGCGCCGTCGACACGGCCTGTCGTCACAAGACGGACGGACGGCGAGCTAACCCATTACTCACCGTCCACAGGCCCGCGAATAGTGCCTAACCTGGTGTCTGAGTTTTTATGCCACCCATGGGTCTCGACGATGTGCTTTGAGTTTGCGTTCCGTTTCACCAAAAACACGCAACATGAAATGATGTATTGCAAAATAAGTGATTTATTCACACAAGTCGGTTGTTCTGAATAATGTGCGTGTTATATAATTATCACTTGCTTCGGTGAATGAAAACATCGTGAGGAAACCAGCACGCCTTTGAGATACTTCTCGACGGCATGTAAAGCCAAGTCAGAGGCCCATGGGCGGCAAAAAAACTCTGACACCAGGTTAGGGACTAAGCACACGGAAAAAAAATACATGCATATTCCCTTTTGTTCATAAAGATGACTACAATCACATCGGTTTACTCGAGCAAGTGCCTACCCCTCTAATCACCACAAAAGTCGAAACACTACAATCACCACTAACCTTATCCCCATTGGAATGGTACTGATAAGTCTTAAGGTAAGTCCCGAGACTGAGGATCTCGCACTGCGGACAGCTCTTGTCTGCCGTGGACTTCAGGAGGCTCAGGATGTGCAGGAAGTCTTCGGCAACATAGTGATCTTCTTCTAGAAAGAGGACGTAACCTGGGGATGACGACATTATTTTTATATAAAGTTTTATTTAACTTGCATTGTCAGTTAGTTTGTTAGTATGTATTGGTCAAATCTTGCAAATGAATTTCAAACCAGTTCCCTCCAACCGATTGAGTTCAAATGCTGCAGATTTGGATCGCCTCCTCACGAGAGAACTCCTCAACGGTTAATAGTACGGAAACTTTTTATACAAGTTCAATGTCGATAGATAAACTTAATTTTCTTCTTTTCGTTTAATAAAAGCATGTTATTTTCTGAAGCATTGGAGAATAAAAGCCAATGAGAGCAAATCGGTACATGTAACGTTTACAGTTAGGAGAGAAACATGACCACCGGTAACGCTAAACTGCAAAGTTATCCCTCAAGAAAATAACGCAAAATACTTGGGCATGCACCTAGACAGGAAACTTACATGGCAAAAACATATTTGGATAAAGCGCAAACAACTAGATGGAAAACTGCGGTCACTGAACTGGTTATTGGGACGCCAATCACAACTAAATCCTAACAGCAAGATACTAGTGTACAAAACCACCATAAAACCAATCTGGACTTATGGAATACAACTGTGGGGAACGGCCAGCTACAGTAATATAGATATCCTGGAGAGATTCCAGACCAAAGCTCTGAGAACAATGTTTGGCATCCCTCATTGTATAAGTAATAGGTACATATACCTCGACCTCGGCCTAAAAACAGTTCGACAGGAAATAGCTCAAAACGGCCTGAAATACCAGGAGAAACTGACCGTCCATGTAAATAACACACGCTCTGAGCGGAGAAGGCGCTCTTCAGCATACCCGGCTAAAAAGAAGTGACATACCGAGCCTACATAAAAGATTTAAGTACCACTTGACATCAAGAGAGTCGTGTGAAAAGCTCATACAAGTATGGCTCTTGAGGAAAACATAAACTGAGAAATCAGACAAAAAAGTGGCTTATTGTTGGAAAACAGATTGCCATGAAGCAGAAATATAAAAAAAAAAATTGAGCGGCGGTTTATTTTGGCGCTGTTGTTATCGGAATTTTTGAAGAGACAAAAAATATCAGCATTTTGGTAATGCTTTAATCTAATGATCTGTTAAATATATGTATGTTTGGAAATAGTAGACACTTGTTATTGTTGTTGTCGACCAGTGGTTACTCCGAAGAGGAGGTAGTAATCAAGTTATTTAGAGGCTTCGCCACTGATATTCTGTCCTACTAAAAAAAATATTATTAAAGTTTGTAAACGTACAAACTTTCATAATATTTTTTTTTCTTTCACGTCGCAACAGAGCATCTTGTTACCCCATAACTGAATTGTGGAGGTTAACACTGGGTGTCTAGTCCATAATGTCCCACAGCTGGGACACAGGGCTCCCCCGTCATCATCTGCCAGCCTTTTCCCAACATGTTGGGGTCGGCTTCCAGTCTAACCGGATGCAGCTGGATACCAGTATTTTGTTTGGAAAAAAAAGCGTTTTTTCATGGTGACGTCCTAAGCAACAGTGACCGACCAGCTAGCGACTGACTATCTAACCTCCACAACCCAGTTAGTACTGGGCAATACGAAACCCCTTGGTAAGACTGGTTGTCAGTTTTCGGGCCACTGACTACCTATAACGACTGTCAGAGATCTTTAAATGACAGCCGGAAACACGTGCCACGAAGCTCGGTATCTAATAGCTAGTCACCCATCCACGGACCGAGCTTGGCAAAAGCTGTTTAACCTGAGCTTAGCCACGAGCCCCTTCACAAAGAACTACTAAAAATAAACTAACCTGTGTGCCCAACAGTACACTCCAGTTGGTTGAAGATCCTATTAGCCTTCCACCACCAGTGGTGCTTGGTTTGCGTATACTTCGCCTCCCGGTAGTGCCCGTGTAGATCTGGATACAGGGCGTTGTTGCACTCTTGTTTTACGGCCCTGAAAGTGTAATTTAAATAGTTAGAAGGAAGTATCTATATATCCTTGAATAGCCTAAGTTATTCCTTATAACATCAGCTGTTTGCCAGCAAAAGACCTGTCAAATTCGGTCAGATTCCCGGGACGGGAAAATTGTTATTGGATTATTCCATCAGGAATTTCTCAGTAGCAGCCAAGGAGTCTGGATTTGTGCCCAGTTGATGTCAATAGACTCGCCTTCAATTACATGGGACTTAATGTGGGTGTACTATGAGGTACACAGCAGCTTAACCCTTCCGGGATTACTGGCGTGATTATGTTATATGCCGCAAAGTGATGACAGAAGCAAGCGTCTCACTACTAAGTTTTAGGAAACAATAATCCTGCCTTGGCGATCACACGTGGTTATTTGAAGTATAACGAATTGTGTGATTTTGTGTCAGTTAGTAGTTACCCAACATAATTCATCATCATCTATTATTTTTAAGTGTTTTTGTAATTAATAAAGTTATTTCGTGTTTAATCGGTACTTCGGTAGTAATTAATTGATCCTATACCCAGCTCGTAACAGTATTAATCAAAAATGTGCACTGTGTTGCTATGTCTGGCATACCGCGGTTAAACCCGCGATGGCTTGTGTTCTTATGTTAACGTTTTTTCAAAACTGTTTGTAACAATGTTTTTTTTTTCGTTGCCTAATTTGTGTCCAACTGCTTGGCAAAAGCCTCGCCTTCCTCGTTCCAAACCTCTCTGTTTTGTGCAGTTTCCAGGAACACTTGCTTTTGAATAAAAACAAAACAGCTTCTGGTGGTGTTTTTTTTCAAAACTAACATAATTCTACTTACTGCTCAAACTTAGTGTCCCTGGGACAATCGTTGGGGTCCATCCCGGGAAACTCTTGGGGATGTGTCTGTATGGAGTATGGATAGAATATCTGCATCACCTGGAAACAATACAAAAAAAGATCTTAGCTTGAACTAAGTACGTCATGCTTTTGAATGGCAAAAGGAGAGCGCCCCTCTACGTATGGATAGAGGACTTGTTGCCGTTTTTGTCGACTTAAGGTTACAGACCCTCCGAAATTGTACCCTCAAGATTCATCATCATCATTTCAGTCGAAAAACGTCCGCTGCTGGACATAGGCCACCCCCAAGTGCCGCCACATTGACTGGTCCCGTGCGTCTCGCATCCAGCGGATCCCCGCAACCTTCACCAGGTCATCGGTCCACCTAGTGGGAGGTCTTCCAACGCAACGTCTTCCGGTTCGCGGTCGCCTCTCCAGAACTTCTTCGGGCTACGTCGGTAACCTTGGTTCTTTTGCGATTACTTCCATCCAATGTTTGTCTAGAAGACATGCTCGTCAATTTGTTCGATAAATCCCAACGAGTCGTCACACTGCTGATAGATTCAGACAATCTTCAGGTTTACCGAACAAATTAGTGACATATAAACGCATCGATTAATAATAACAGCCGTAAGGCTTCGCAAACCGCGCTTGCCAAGGACGGTCCGTGGATGGGTGACCCATTACATATCGAGTTGCCTCCGTGCCTCAGGAAGCACGTTAAGCCGTTGGTTCCGGCTGTCATTTGTAGATCTTTGACAATCGTTACAGGTAGTCAGTGGCCCGAAAGTCTGACAACCAGTCGATGCTCCTCAGTCCACTTATTTATCTACTTTAGTATGATGTCTACTTTAGTCTAAGTTCACATTTGAGTGAATATTTCCAATGAAAGTTCCTAAATAAATTTTAGTTGCAAAGGAACTTGAACCTTATCAAGTATTCATTGCAAAAGAATAACCCTTATCGTTTATGAAGTGAAGTTTACCTTAGTAAAGTCGATGCTCCTCACTAGAGCATTGATCTCGTCGTCGTAGTAGTCGTGTGAGAAGATGAGCAGAGTCCTGTCTATCTCCCGCGCTTGAGCTAGCGACACTATCAAATGACGGAGGTAGGTTAGGCGGGTGTGGACCTGTGGGCAAAATAAATGTATACTTTTCCATACATTTGTTTATTGTTCAACATATTTATTTTAAAAAACCGGCCAAGTGCGAGTCGGACTCAAAAACGGCAAAAAAAATAATCACGTTTGTTGAACTCTTTTTTTTTTTCGGAAGGGAAATCATCAAATGACTCCTCCCGCTCTGGGCGGAGCGGAAGGGAGTGTCAGACTTTTACTGACTAAAAACCATCCATGTTCCTTCTTTTGCCCTTTATGTTCCAGGGCCGCGGTATCTCTTTCGAACAGTCCCGCAACCCGGCAACAATCCCGCAGCCCACGTTTGTTGAACCCTTAAATATTTTTTTTTATTTTATTCTGTTTTTTAGTTGTTGTTATAGCGGCAACAGAAATACATCATCTGTGAAAATTTCAACTGTCTAACAATCACGGATCATGAGATACAGCATGGTCAGACGGACAGACAGACAGATAGATAGCGGAGTCTTAGTAATAGGGTCCCGTTTTACCATTTGGGTACGGAACCCCAAAAACAAACGTGTAAAGGAAACTCATTTATAAATATCGAATATAGATGGCCCATCGGCATTAGGAACAAGGTCCAGGCTGCAGGTGGTCAGGTGCATGTATACTTAAAGGGTGTAAAAGTGCACTTGTTCTCCTCGTCATTGCGATCATTTTATGTTCTAGCTAGACCATACCTACCTGGGAACCTTACGGAGATATTCGGTGAAAAATAATTAAGGTTCCGTGCAAAAAAATTAAAACCCTTGAAATTGGTAACAAAATTCTATTGAAAAAGGGAAGTAACATTTTTTTTAATAATAATTTTACGCGAACGAAGGTCGTGAGCAACGCCTGCCAGGGCTGCGGGACTGTTCGAAAGAGATACCGCGGCCCTGGAAAATAAAGGGCCAATGAAGGAACATGGGTGTTTTTTAGTCAGTAAGAGTCTGACACTCCCTTCCGCTCCGCCCAGAGCGGGAGGAGTCATTTGATGATTTCTCACCCCCAAAAAAAAAAAAAAAAAGGTCGTGAGCAACAGCTAGTTATTTAAATATAATGGATGTCCCGTAAAAAAATAAAACATTAAATTCATAACAGAAAATCCTTGGTCTGACCCCAGCTTAATAAAACCACGAGTAACATTTTCAGTCAAAAAAAGTTTCAACGCAAAACCTTTTGGCATAAGACAATTTGTAAAAAAAACACATGACAGCGCTGTCAAACACAAAATCAAAGCAAACTTGCGAAGTATTATTTTTTATTCAGAATTTGTATAATGTTATAATTTTATCATTTCAAGATGTTGGCCGACGACGATGAGAGCGAAGTGATTGTAGTAAGTCTTTTCATTTCTGGTATGCCACATAAAGATAGACTCGACATAGAAACTGCAAAAAACCACCTGGTACGATCCTTACCTTACTTCTTTGATTCGTCCACTTCATACTTTTGGGGGCCTAAATAATAATAATAATAAAGCAGTCATTGTGCCGATAGTCGTGTCGGCCAATGGCTTGATTGCCAATAGCCTCGACCAACATCCGAAGAGCCTCTCGCTTGGCAGCTGGATCAAGGGCTTGATTCAGAAAGCAGTACTTCTGGACACGGCGCGAATTGTTAGGAGGTTCCTCTCTCTAGAGCCCTGACCACCGGTAGCTCGGACCCTGTTCCCGATGCCGGTAGGCTACTATTTTTTATAATTTTTGTCACTATAAATATTTAAAAATGTAAATACTATGTTGGAAAAATGAATAAAGGAATAATATATTTATTTGCGTAAAACATGCTATAAAAAGGTATTACAGTAGAAAAATAGAGCAGACATGTTTTGCCAAGATTAAACATAGCATGCAAATATTTGTAATAACAATTTCTGTCACAAAATTATTATTATATTACAACAACGCTATTTTCGTTATAGGAATTGTTTTATACTATAGAAGTTGTTGTTAATTAACCATTCATACAATTAATTCTTAAAAATATATCTCGAGTTCGACATTTTCAGAATAATAGGCAATTTGTTATAAATTCGTATACACATAGTTAAGCAGCTTTTATTGTAAAATCACAGCTTTACCAGAATCATAGCTCAGCCTATAACGTTCCCACTGCTGGGACACACGGCCTCCTCTCTATGAGAGGGAATGGGCTATAATCTACCACGCGGGCCCAGTGCGGGTTGGTAGATGTCACATGTCTTCGAATTGGTTCTAAGACATGCTAGTTTTACTTCACCCGTTCACCGTACCAGAATCTTAAGATATTAATACGAATTACGTTACAATTCGTAAAATGGCCACAAAGTCACAATTCATAACATTAACTGCGTCTGCCATTGACTGCCTAGTGGTCGCAAGCGTGATTGCTAAGCAGTCCCAGGTCCGATTCCCAGGTCGGGCGAAGTGTTATTGGAATTTCTCAGTAGCAGATACGGAATCTGGATTTGTACCCTGTTGATGGGAATAGGCTCGCCTCCTATTACATGGGATTTAAACTTAACTCGCGAAATATGGGTGTACTAATACCTCTGCCTAACCCTTGGAGAATTATAGTCGTGATGTTATTGTTATCTTATGTAACAGCGTCTATGACTATTTTAAAGCAAAGCTTTGACCGAATGGTGTCCAAAGAAACCAGGCCCTCGACAAAAATGACGTCGATCGTCGAGGTGTTTCCTGTGACGGATGACGATGTCGTCAGTCACAGGAAACACCTGGATGACGCGACATCCATTATTGGCAGCGTAACTGGAAAAAATGTAGGCAACATCATCCACCTAACCTTTTCCCAACTATTTTTAATAACCGATGAAGGGTTTCTATGTGGGTGAGGGGTCAGCCGGGTCAGAATTATGTACTGAATACTTGGTAACCGTTTTCGCGTCGGCGTCCCTTCCATTATGACATTATCGCCGCTAACATAAGACGGATTTATAGAAGAAAAAAACATCCAATACTGTGAATTTCAATTATATTTTTCAACGTTTTACTAGTTTTCATTTATATATTTTAATTTGTAGCGGCACTACAAAAAGTACTACAACAACATAGAACAAAAAGTACTACAGCGCCATCTATGACGCAGAGGATAAACTAAACATCGAAATACATCTAAATCCTGCATCGCGCAAGTAAAGTTATTCGCGACTTAAGACTATATAAAAGAACCCGACTACAACCGTCGGGCAGTAGCCCACCAGACAATAACACTCGTCTGGTCGGAGGATCCTCCCTTTTCTACGGGGGTTGAAGAACTTTACACCCTGTTCTTCATACCCCTCAAAATTCAATTCAGTTAAACATAGTGTCAACAACATCATGAAACATCTCCATTTTATATTACGGTAATTTTTTAGCGTCACGTTCGGGTAAAACCTGAAGAGGAACCTAAAACGCGAGTCCCAGTAGCCATCAAGATCCCCCGGCGGAAGCAGTCCGTGAAGGTCACGGAGCCGCCGGTTATTGTCATGACTGCTGGTATGAAACCCAAGTCTAAGTGAGTGAAAATATATAAGGTGTAAACGACCCCACGAAGCCGTCAACCAAGCGTTCTGTACATCAAACTAAGTAACTCTACGCAAAAATTATTCCTAGGAAACGACTTTTTTTTTGGGAGAAACATTACATTTTACGGTAGGATTCGATTGTAACGCACTCAAAACATTGTGCTGATGGATGCATTGAATAGTACGGGGGTCGTGGAGGTGTTTTTAAAGTAAAGTTATAACATTACAAAATTGTTTAAAAAAAAAAACTTGTGAAAAGTTGGAGTTATGGTTCAGAACAAAAAAGCGCTGCTTACTATATGCTTGCTTAAAATACGTGTGGCTGATATAGTAAGCCACGAGCAAGTGTAATAACAAACATATTTCATTTCAGAAAACTGAGACAATGTCAGGTATCTCCGTTGACCCTGTACGAACTTAGTGCAGCTATTGTAGACGAATTGGATTTGCCTCAGCCCTTTGAATGGAACGAGGCACAGGTCGCGGAGTGGATGGGAGAGGTGGTTGGGTTTCCTCAATATAAGGTAAGGACTAAGGCCACGATATTCGGAAGAGCGCTTTTTGTAGCGTGCAGCGGAGCATTACATTGGGCAGTTCCATTAAGGTTGATGCGTCAGGGTAGCCCGCAAAATTCAAATTTTCTTTGGTTTTTTAGGGTTCCGTACCCAAAGGGTAAAACGGGACCCTATTACTAAGACTTCGCTGTCTGTCTGTCTGTCTGTCTCCAGGCTGTATCTCATAAACCGTGATAGCTAGAAAGCTGAAATTTTCACAAATGATGTATTACTATTGCCGCTAACAACAAATACTAAAAATTAAAAAAAAAATATATTAAGGGGGGCTCCCAATGCTCCCATACAACAGATATGATTTTTTTGCCGTTTTTTATAGATAATGGTGCGGAACCCTTCGTGCGCGAGTCCGACTCGCACTTGGCCGGTTTTTTTTCAATTTGTAGGTCAGTGACAGGTTGTGTGTTGAACAAAATATGATTCGCGACCGTGACAAATACTTATTGTTTAACAGTGTGTTTTCTTTATAGAATTTTTTTTTGGTTATTAAAAAAAATAATCAGCTGTTTCCTACAAAAGTGCAAAACCTACCTACACGGGTATGGAGTTGCTGATTTTGTTTTTTTTTTAATAACCGATGAAATATTTCTATGTGGTAACAGTTTTCATGTAGGTGTCCCTTCCACTCCGTATAGTATTGTTTTACAGGAATGTATGATCGATAACCAAATAAATGGGAGACGACTCCTTCGACTAGAGGACCCCTCAGCCTTACCAGAAATTAACATCCATTATTTTGAACATATCAAAGTAAGTTTTATTATGTTATGATGTTATTTTAGATGAACATAATCTTTATTCCTTAGCACATAAGCATATAGTTCCTACTGCTGAGGCCGAGCCCCGCGAGCCGAGCGGGATGGCCGAAATTCAACACGCGGGCACAGTAGTACGGGTTGATGAATGGCAGATCATCAGTCTAGTATTTTTCTAACTGCGTTGGAGTCCGCGTCTAGTTAACAGATGCAGCTGAATACCAGTATTTTGCATGGACTGATTGACTATGGAATCTTCACAAGTCACCTAGTTGCTGAGTGACATGATCGGTTGGTGGATAACTCATGTTTCTGTCATATAAAAAAATTAAGTCGCTTTCAGTGTTTTTGTGTGTGACCGCGTTGATTTGCTAAATTACGCAACGGATTTTGATGTGGTCTTTAGACCGGTTTCAGGCTTGCGTATTTTGAAGCACGTACAAGCTCGTAACGGCTTACGCGCACACATTACGAGCTTCAAAAAATTAAACGCGCGTACACGCGCTATTACCGGCGGTGTGTTCTAATACGCCGGACGCGGGTTTCGCTTATACGAGCTTATAAGTGCGTCAACGCTCGTTCAAGTCACTCGTAAAACAAAACACGCTAGTATACGCACCGAAAATATGCCTATCTGAAACCGTCTTTACCATCATTTCGTTTATTCCGGATGGATTATGTGCATAAAAGATTAATATCAAACTAGGATATACCGGGACGAACTGGATAGGTTCCGTTGGAACACGAAGAAGAACGTGCGGGTTCGCGAAAAGTGGAAGAAGTTGATCGAAGCCTTTACTCAGGAGTGGGACTGAGCAGGCTATAAAAAATAAACGTTTTCTTTCAGAAAATAACAGCAGCTGTCAGAAAGGTGTTTGCCACCGACTACGTTTTGTTCGCAAGAAGCGTTGGTCTGCCTTTTAGGAAACCTCTGACATACTGTACGTGGTTCAAATCTAGGACGGGACCTAGAGGGGGGATACGGCAGAGTTGGACCAGGTAAATAAAACGTGTACTCAATAAAAATCATCAAGTAAATTCATTAGTTCACTCGCTGGCACACGCACTGGCTAAGAGTGGTTTCAGACTAGCGTGTTTCTGTGTCGGCGAATCAAATTATGCGATTCAAAAAACTCGCTTATTTCGGCTAGTTCGCGCGAAGTGAGTGACACGCGGGGAGGCGTCTCTCGCGCTCGAGCTTATACGGGCGGCAAAATTCAAATCGCGTCTGGAAAATGGCGCGAATATGCGCTTCTAAAAACGAGCTTATATGCGCCGAAAATACGCTAATCTGAAACCGCCGTAAACCGCTGGCTCTAGAAGAAGGTAGCATTTATAAGGAAGGCACGGTAAAAAAATGATACCCTAAAGCGGTCAGATAGGGGACAAAAGTTTTCATGGAATTTCGCCACTCTTGTCAATGGGGGATCTCATCCAGCACACGGCTTGTGAACATATAAACTCATCCATTTATGTCACATGGGGTATGTAAAAACTACAGAACGGTCTACCAGCAACGATCCTTACGTACTCCTGTCGCCTCGTCCACGTTCAGATCTGGACTGGACTCTGCACATACACGCACGCCGGTTGCGAGTACTACGCACCCGACAGTTTTGAAGAACATAAGTTACTTCTATTTCCAAGAATAAGTCAGCAACCGCTCTTCATATTTCAGGAGTGATATACTTCGATGGATGAAGATTATACTGCCGAAACCTCTCTATCTAGACCACTGGGATTTGGTTTGGTAAGTTAGGAAAGATTATGCGAAAGTAAGTTTGTTTGTTACCTTTTTACGCCTAAACCACTGAACCGATCATCCTGAAATTTTGCATATACGTTGTCAGGTGTACAGAAACGGACATAGGGTACCTTACATCCCGAAAAAAAGTACTGTTGCCGAGGAAAACAACAATAACGTTCTTATGATAATATATGGCGCCACGTGTCTTTCGATTCATGATTGTTGAATTATAATAAACAAACAGAGTGCAACCCGGATTGATTGTCAAATTCTAAACTAACGCGAGCGAAGCCGCGGGCAGAAGCTAGTTTTCCCATAAAAGTTTACATCATCATCATCTGCCTGGCCTTTACCAATTATGTTGGGGTCGGCTTCTAGTTTAACCGGATGAAGCTGAATCCGGCCTCCATAGTCCATTTTCTGGGTAACACATTACTCCTTGGTAAGACTGGTTTAGACTATTTGGTTTCTGGGTGTCTGTAACGACTTCCAAGATCGACATTTCTCTTTGTTCGGTTCCACCTATATACCTTCTGAACTGCCCCATTGGTGTTGTAGTCGCCAGCGCAACTGCTGAGCGTGGGGTCTTGGGTTCGATTCCGGGGTCGGGCAAAAAGTGCTATTGGATTTTTCCTTTAGACATTTCTTAGTGCCAACAACCTGGAGTTTGGAAGTTAGCGGTATGATACCCCCGGGACTCGGAAAATGAATGCACGGTTGGGTCTACGCCTGATCTGTCTCCGATCGTGTCGGATTGCCGTCCTATCAGACAATGAGAGTAAAGGAACAGAGAGTGTACCTTGTGCACCGTAATATCTCCCGCGCCGATGGTGAATCTCCGCTGAGATTGACCGTTATCTAGGGTGGAAGGAACACCGACGTGAAAACGGTTACTACGTATTCAGTACATCATTCTGAGCCCCCCCCCCCACATAGACATTTTTCATAAAAACCGGCCGAGTGTTAGTCGTACTCACACGCAAACAGGGTTTCGTGGCACCAAACAATATGATAAAAATATTTTGAAGGGTCATTCATATGTTGTTTTGTTACATTGAACAGCAAAACTAAATTTGTTTTTCATAGTATGTTAATGAAAAACAAAGTTACTGCTGCAGTTTGATGAAAAAGTCCCATATGTCAAAAACTAAACATCAAATCTTTTTCAAACCAATTTTCGTTGGAAGTTTTTTTTACGTTCACCAATCCTACATTTTTTTCAGAATTTTCCTCCTCTTACTTAGAGGGGGACGAACGGATACATTTTACAACTTTGGAAGTGTCTATCTTTCAAACGATTGACTTTGAGAAAAAATGGTTTAAAGAACCTCTATCATTTTTAAATACCTATCTATAGACACGCACGTATAGGTTTGATGAAAAAAAAATTGTTTAGTTTCACTTCCATAACGAGCCCACGTTTTTTTTTCGGATGGGAAATCATCAAATGACTCCTCCCGCTCTGGGCGGAGCGGAAGGGAGTGTCAGACTTTTACTGACTAAAAACCATCCATGTTCCTTCTTTTGCCCTTTATGTTCCAGGGCCGCGGTATCTCTTTCGAACAGTCCCGCAGCCCTGGCAGGCATCGGCCCTTGCGGGCGCCTCATGTTTGCTGACATCTATTTGAGGCGCGCGTGGAACACGAACGCGCCGTCGACACGGCCTGCCGTCATAAGACGAACGACCCCACCCTTAGGCCCAGTATCCACCAAAGCGGAGAGGAGAGGAGACGAGAGGAGATGTGTTTGAATAAACCAATCCGATTTCGTTATTTCCACATCTCTTCTCCGCTTAGCTTTGGTGGGCCAAGCGGAGAGGAGAGGAGATGTCTCATTTTTCTATAGAATTTTGTGCAGCGAGCGAGCAAGCGGCGCGGCAGAGCGGAGAAGTGTCTAGTCGGGCGGCCGGGCGGCGCACGCGCTCTCGCACCCCTCACCCCGCTGCCTTCTCCGCGCGCCTCGCACATCCCGAAAGCGTCATTCATTCGATTGACTGGCTTTGAATGCAAGCGTGTGTCGTCCATATTTTTATATTTTCAGTTTGCAAAATGGATGACGAACATTTCATTGAAGTGGTTAAAAAATATCCGTGTCTTTGTAATACATTTTTAAGCACTTGTAAATGCAATTCAGATATAACTTTTGTAACGACATGACGTCTTCCTTTCGTAGACAGCACTTGACTGTTTTCGATCTCTCACAGCTTACATCTCTGCTACACACAGCTCACATCTCCTCTCCGCAACGCATCTCCTCTCCGCTTTGGTGGAAATAACCTGCCAGCTTCGCGGCACATCTCCTCTCGTCTCCTCTCCTCTCCGCTTTGGTGGATACCGGGCCTTAATCTTTATTTTTATTGTCGCTCTCCCCCACCCTGTGTATACCTACCTTGTGTATATCCCGGGTTGAGTCAACCCGCGATCATGGCGCTGCTGGTGACAGTATAAGTATACAAAAATAGAGATTAAGCAACTCCAAAAAACTTTTCAAAACTTGAGTAATACATGAGTTGCGACCGCCTCGAAATATCGGGAACTCAAAATCATGAACAATCACGGAAGATATCCCATAAGTAACAGTATAATTTTAGTTTTAAACCGTGAAAACTTAAAACAGTCTCTATTTTTATAACCATAATGGGCAAGTTGTTATAACATGGTTATATCGGATCTATCATATACAGCGTGACTTTTTAGTCGTCTTACAAAGGTGGTCCACTCAATGTATCCGACATAAAATACCTCTAGACGCGATTATTTATATTTTACCATTAATCAAGACAATAGGTACAAAGAAAAATAAATAATACATTAGAATTATGGAACTTCCTGTTAATAATGTTTACGTGTCAAACGGTAGAACATACCTACCCAGCGCACTAGTCGAGTAGATCATTGCTCGCAACAGGGTGTTTCAACATCATGCGTCATAATTATGAATAATATTTTTATTTTTAAATTATTCAAATCGCATAAATACTTTTTTTTATGAATGTTTAGTAGTCATTGGATACATGAAGTGGGCTGCCGTTGTAAGACGACTAAAAAGTCACGGTGTATTTCTCATCATCGCAATCACATCGTAATTCCGAAGATAGGCGAAAATAGCCGAAGCGTACACCTTCACTGGGAATCCTGTATATAGGGTGACTGGTAATTAGTGAACAACTTTCCCAAAAAAAAATATTTTTTTAAAATACTCATTCACCACAATAATAAAACGATAACGGCACGTGGCGGCCGGACTGTGGCGCGGGCGCTGCTTACAGAGCGGCGTCACGCGGCTATAGCTGATAGGTCAAAGGTGCGCACGCGCGTATTTTATACGACTAATTATTGTGATAAAAAGGAATGAGTATAAAAAAAAATGTTTCTTTGGGAAAGTTGTTTGTTATCATGAGTACAATTACGGGTTTAAGTATCGATCACTAATTACCAGTCACCCTATATAACGGATATCACAGATAGGCAGGCAGTAGCTCCATGTAAAATACTGGTATTCTGTTGCATCCAATTTGACTAGAAACCTACCCCAGGCTAGACAGATGATGATGAATGACGTCCCAGATACGAGTGTGCGCTTCGATGTTTGGTTTTAATCGTCAGGTACCTCAAACCAGACTGGCCAAAACAGATGGCAGCCAGAATACCAAAAGCAGAACTGGACAAGGAACAAACGTATATACCGCGGTATGTACCTACGTACGAAGAGTATTGCAACGAATACATGGTAAGTACATAATGTTGTAACATCACGTAACTTTACGGCTGTTAATCCTCGACGTGTTAGGCAGAGATGTATCTACAGGGTATAACATAATAAATGCAAGAGGGATCGCAGGGTCACGGAGGTATTTAAAGTAAAGTAATAATATTAAACATAAACTTAAAAAAACCGGCCAAGTGCGAGTCGGACTCGCGCACGAAGGGTTCCGTACCATTATCTATAAAAACGGCAAAAAAATCATATCTGTTGTATGGGAGCCCCCCTTAATATATATATTTTTTTAATTTTTAGTATTTGTTGTTATAGCGGCAATAGTAATACATCATTTGTGAAAATTTCAGCTTTCTAGCTATCACGGTTTATGAGTTACAGCCTGGAGACAGACAGACAGACAGACAGCGAAGTCTTAGTAATAGGGTCCCGTTTTACCCTTTTGGTACGGAACCCTAAAAACGTAAAAAGTTGGAACTTTGAACTCCAATATCTCCGTAACTAGAAGGTTCCCAAGTATTATCTAGATCGCAATGACGGGGAGACCAAGTCCCTCTCAACTTCATTATGGGTCTTTTTACACCCAATTATAACAAATGACATTTCTATAATTTTCAGGCGCGAAGAGAATTCATTATCCTACACGATATACCCTCTGAAGAACAGTTCATCTGGATGGAACACCTCCCAGGGTCCCCATCCAGGAGAGAGATCATGAAGAAAGAAGAAGAGAAGGAGAAGGAGAGAGCTAAGAAGAAAGCTTTCAGGTCAAAACTTGTGCCTAAGAAGATATCTTTGACTGGGCTGGCTGGCAAAGATTTGATATTGGCTAGAAGAAAAATGGCGAAGCCGAAATTTTTGCCTTGATTTCACGATGGCATCATGGATCCACCACCATTTTGTATTTCAAAACATTTCTCAAATGTTTACAGTGCTGCATGGCTCCTACTTTTGGCGTGAGACTTAGTCGGAACTGCCGCCGCCATTTTCTTCAATACAATGGCGAAAACCGTTAAAAGCTTACTATAGATGGCGCGACCATAGCTAGGTCCCAAACTCACCAATGAAGTGAAGCTATTTTGAAATATAAAATGACATTAGGTCGTTGAAGTTCTAACACCAGTAAGTAAATTTTTGGCAGTTTTGAAATTTTGATGCCGTTTGCTAGAGAATCGGAAGACGCGTTGTTTCAGCCAATCATAAGCAAGCAACTCTCTACCTAATTTTGAAGTGAACACAAATAAAAAAATGGTTTTGGACCTATGTAGGTATAATTACGCAGTATTTTCACTCTCCTGTAAAGTTACTATTTTTGACTTACGTCGTGTTAGAACTTCACCGACGATTACCAGATTTTCAACCAATGGCGATGCTCGGAAGCAACTATGCTAGCGCCATTAGTTTCACAGTTCCCATCCATCCATCCCATTTCCAAAAACAATTTCTTAAATGTTTACCAACAGCGCTCCTGGCACTGTCATGGCAAAAGAAACTTCCAGCACTGTAAATGTCGAGTGAGTGACTTTTCTTTAAAGCGTAAACGGTAAGGGCTCATTCACGGAGACGCGACGTGTTGTGCGGCGCGGTCCGCAATAAATTCAAACATATAGCGATGTATGAGAGCGTTTACGGAGAAGCGATTTTACGCGCGGTTGCTTGCGGCGGAGCCCGCAGGTGACATCGCCGCACGCGGCTTTCAACGCGGCGGCGCACGCACCATTGCGGCTAGTCAGTTCCTTTAATACTTTGGTCGCGGAGAAGCGGCGTGTGAAAAGTAGCGATACCCGCGAAGGACCACGCGCCGCTTCACGCCACGTGTCTCCGTAAACAATATTGTCATATGTTTGTGTTAGCGCGTGTAATAACGCGGGCCGCTGCACACGGCGTCTCTCCGCAAACGGAAAAAACGCGCAACGCGACGCGAGATGCCGCGTCTCCGTAAATGAGCTTGCTTCAATGAAATTGAATGCTGACAAATGAATGGCAAATAATAATCATTCTAGATGATCTTATTTTAATAATTTGATTGTACAAGTAAAGAAATCGTTGAAATTCGTTCATTTGTTTTTTTTTAGTGTCGTAATCCTCAATGGATGTCTTCCGCCACGCGACGCCAACTCGGGCCTATTTGCTAAGACGACGTACTTCCCGAAGCCCATCGCCATTACCTTACGTTCTGCTTTAACCGTTTTAAGCGATTTCTAAAAAAAGAGGAGATTATTTCTAGATTTAATTGCTTACCTGTATTGCTATGACAACTGTGTCGTTTTGTACTGCACCGAAGATATCTTCGTTGTATATCGTCTGCGCGTCATTGTACCTTTTGATTGCTCGCTTGATTTCCGTTATATTCTTAACTGCTATGCGCTCTGTGGAGTTCGCTGGAAATTGAGAAGAAAATATTTTAAAGAACTAAAAATTCGAAGTCATGACATCTACCAACCAGCACTGAGCCCGCGTGGTGGATTACTGCCCACTCCCACCCATAGAGAGGAGGTCGGTATTCCCGCCGTGGGAACATTATAGACTGCTTACGCTAAGGCACCTATTTTTGATCACGTGAGGTTTTATATCTAATCTCTGAAACGGCTGGACCAATTTTGACGAGACTTTTATTGGCAGATAGCTGATATTATAGGGTAAATCTAGTCATATTTTTACCTAAATAGGCCTTTGGCCAGGAATGGGACAGCTAAGGGTAACAAAAAAAAAGATATATATACAGGTGAATTTTTTAATGGCGTGGATTGGCCGAAACTATGAGGAATAGCGAAAAATACTCAAAGGAGTGTCGAGCTCGATTTTGATGAAAACTAAAACTGCATCATTCGATTTTTCGAAAAGCTATATTCCTAGCCAGGAATCGAACCCGTTGATTTTGAAAAAAAAACACACTGTATTATTACACCTTTCGATAGTGTCGCTAATGGGGATCGAATTCTTGTGAAGTAATGACATACGGCAAACTAAACTTTATATTTAAAATATGTCAGACCAACCTGTAAAATTCCTAGGATGTACAGTCAAGTACTTATGTAATTCAGGAGGCACCAGAGCTAGTACCTGCTCCGAAGTGTCGTTACCATTCATCAGCTCTTCTGAAATCAATCGATAAACTTTGAGAATAAAGTTCAAATTACATTGTGCTGTAGCTAGCAGTTGTACCCTTTTGGGAGGTGTAAGGTTCAAAGAAGAGAGTTGACTTTGGATTTTGCTGTGCTGTAGACTAGCTAAATAAGACATGTCAGTGTACCTACGTACCTACTGTTGATTAGTGAAAATAATCTTAACGTGAAACGAATAGGGTACAAATTATATTGTGACACACACCAGGTTCGCTTGGTAAAATCTCTTTCAAGAAGGATTATGCAGTTCAACCAAATGTGGTTCAGAATTCCCTCAACAGATGGCGTTACTTGTACTCAAACAGCTAAACAGATTTCGGCACACGAGTAGGTAGACCATGACTAGATAGACTATAGGACATGGGATACTTTTTATTCCAGTAGAGAAAATTTTCGACCCCCACGCAGGCGTAGTCGCATGCAAAAGTTAGTGGGTTACATAATGGTTCTATGTAACATTAATATCTGTGGGAAATATGTCAAGTTCTCGAAAATAACGTAAACTGGGCTAGTTGCCAGTAATTCTGCTAATTAAATGTATTACTGTACATGACAAACTAATTTCATAATTCAGACGTTGTCCAATGTAACGCAGATGAAATTTCGTGGGTAGAAATACTTTGGGACAAACACAATTGTTTACTTTAGAAGAAGTAGATTTTTAGGGTTTCGTAACCAAATGAAAAAAAACCGGCCAAGTGCGAGTCGGACTCGCGCACGAAGGGTTCCGTACCATTATCTATAAAAACGGCAAAAAAAATCGTGTCTTGTTGTATTGTAAAATCGTGTCTTGTGTGTGGGAGCTCCACTTATTTATTCTGTTTTTGAGTATTTGTTGTTATAGCGGCAACAGAAATACATCATCTATGAAAATTTAAACTATCCAACTATGACGGTTCATGAGAAACAGCCTGTGACAGACGGTCAGACAGACGGCGGAGTCTTAGTAATAGGGTCCCGTTTTAGCCTATGGGTACGGAACCCTAAAAAGGTACCCGTAAAAAGTTATTCTTAACCGACATCTGTTAGCCCTATCAGAATACCACCGCTGTGATATTTTTTAAATGTTATAGCACCATGCTGAGATTTTGGCTTTTTTTTTATTTTGGTGTCGTGCAATTTTATTCAATTCAATTCAATTTATTTATTGCATCAAATATGGTAGGTACATGAAGTTCTTATATAAATTGCTTTTTTTTTTATTATGTTTACCATTTTATACGGGGTGGAAGGGACATCGACGCGAAAACGGTTACCACGTGTTAAGTTCATCATTCTGAGCACCCCACATAGAAATTTTTCATCAGTTATTAAAAAAAACTGTCAAAATGTATGGATTAGCTGTTTTTTTTAAATAACCGATGAAAAATATGTGGCCCCGGCTCAGAATGATGTACTTACTGAAAACGTGGTAACCGTTTTCGCGTCGGTGTCCCTTCCACCCTGTATTATGAACAACTAAATAATGATGCAGTAAAATTACGAAAACAATATTAGGGGTCGCTGCTGCTCCCCGGTCTGTAAGGTACTCTCCATACACGTAACTGAGGAATACGGTATCATTGGATCTAAAGATATTTAACATCATTTTTAAATTGGGAATAGCGCCATCTATGGGTAGTTTACGGAAACTGCTAGCAGCACAAGTACATTTTAATCCTAATACACAAAACACACGTAGGATCAACGAAAAAAAGGTCCCAGATATAATGAATTACAGTAACGTGTAGTATAAACATGGCACATCGAATTTTAGAGAATAAGAAAGGCTCTGCTTTGTAGACCGTCTTCTCTGTCACTCATACATGACAGTCTCTTTTTAAAGCACGAAGTACCGTAAGGTACTTAGATTTTAACACCACTTAGACACTGCTTTCATTTGGTTATCTCGAACCTTTATTTTCATGGATTTTAACATATGAAATAGCATGTTTAGAATCACCGATGACCGAGGCTGTCCTGAAAACGCAACAGAAGGCCGTGTCCTAATAAGCAATCATCGCACGCACCCGAACACGCCTACGCGCCGACAGAGGGCGCCTTTCGATATTTCTGAACAAATGAGTAAATATGAACGCGGCGGTCGGATAGTCGCGTGAAGATTGCTATACTAGGAAAATTGGGATGAAATTACATTTACACGCACAGACCAGCATTTTCTTGCATCTTTTCTGTCCCTTTCTGTCACTTAAGACTTGCAACCCATGAAAGTGAGAGTTCCAATCGCAAATTAAAATGCTTCCGATGCGAATGTATGAGGATGCTTGCGACCAGACTTCTCGCTCCACCAAACGACGCCTTACGTGACAGAATGAGATAGAGATAAACGATAACGCTGATCCGTGCATGCAAATGTGATTTTACCCTCGGAGTATTAAGATTACAGGAGTTATTTACAAGAATATATAGCCAATATTATGATTATTGACAGTGTTATACAGAAAAAGATTTAAACACATTACCAAGCGATACTCTGAAATTCAATTTTTCATACTTTTCTTGGAAATTGCAACTTTGGATTTGATAAGATTCCACAATCGGTTCACAATGACATATTTTCAAATCCAAAGTTACCGGTTAGAAAAGAACATTTTTCGTAATTTTGATAAAAAGTCATATACTCAAATTAGGCTGATAATCAGCACTGTTTGAACGTCAAGATTACATTAGACAGTCCCCCAAAGTGCCAGCCTTTTGCATCTCCCTAACCTTTCATGAGAGATAGAGAAATTGCCAAAAGTTGTTCAAAATATTGGTTAAAATATGATCATATACGTTTAGCAAAATATATTTGTTCGTAAAATAATAAAGAGGACAGTTTAAATGAAATTACATAAAGGCACGCCTGTTTTCCCCGAAGCCTTAGGCAGAGGTGTATGAAACATAATCTTAAAATAAAAACAAGATTTGTACAAACATGAATAGCAGTAAGTACATAGTTTAGCTTATTTTACACAACATTTAACGATAAAATACATAAAGTAAAATTTCAGTTATTTTTTTGCACACTAATCACTTTTGATATACACATATAAAATTTAGAAAAAATAACGAATAGACAAACAGAAAAAAATAAATAATAAAAAAACCTTGATATGGCAACATTAGTAGTACTGAATCCAATTTTGGGTTAGTATCGTAATTGGAATCGTTATCTGAAAAATTTAAAAATTTTTTTCAATTTAGTGCGCTAACAGAGATGATAAAGTAAAGTTTATTCATCAAAAAGTAACATATTCGATTAATCACATTCAGAGCAAATCTGAGACATGTTTTAGAAGTATTTTAGTAAGCAGTAGTGTTAAGCTGCGAAGATATTTTAATTTTTCTAAACAAAGACTGTCGGCCGGTAAAAATAGACTCGTAAGATTTATACTAAAGCAACAATAAAAGATGAATCGAGTTTTACAAAAGTAATAATATTACTCCTAAATCCTCTCTCACATACTCATAAGTAAAAAAAAAACTAAAAAATTTAATAAGAGTGGGCGAGAGATCTACGACATGGGTTTGAAGTGTAACGTTAAGAGCTAAGATTACTTTTTTTTTAAAGCAAAGTTACCTTCTAAATAAGTTTTATGAAGCATAATACTCGTATAACACTGCAAAAGTTAAGAAAATCGAAACGAGAAAATTAATTTAAGAAACAAGTACGATTTCAAATGTAACTAAAGTAAAATACTAAGAAACATGAATGCCCAATAAATATTCGAAATGAGATGAAACCAATATTAGGAACAAAACATTTAAAAACCTTTCATAATATCGTTTGATAAAGTTTTAATCAATAGTCCTCGCAATATTATATCTTTATCTGAAATTATACAAACAAAAAGTTGTAAAAAAAGTATAAACAATTACTTCAGTACTACTTGTATTTGTGTCGATTGGCGTTGCTTTTTTTTTCGGATGGGAAATCATCAAATGACTCCTCCCGCTCTGGGCAGAGCGGAGTGTCAGACTTTTACTGACTAAAAACCATCCATGTTCCTTCTTTTGCCCTTTATGTTCCAGGGCCGCGGTATCTCTTTCGAACAGTCCCGCAGCCCTGGCAGGCATCGGCCCTTGCGGGCCCCTCATCATTGGCGTTGCTTGGCTTGCTTATTACGTATATGTGACAATGGCGTTCAAAATGTTAAATGGTTATTTTGAGAAATAAAAATCGACTTACTTCGCTAAATAACCATTTTGTGTATTGCTTAGGCTATTTTGAGCGCCATGTCCAGTAAAATGTAACAGTGCAATCATATTGTTATTTTTTGAGGACAGTGTCGAGTTGTTTACACACTCTTTCCTCACTTTTCTGTTACTTGGCTGACATATACACCCTATATTTTTATTCGTTTGGCTTTGACAGTCTTCCAGAAAACTTAAACAAATAAATGAAATTTTGAGTCTTTAAAAAATAATAATGTTAAAAAAAATACGAGAAAGTCATACCTCCATCCCTATACATGCCTCCACCAGACGCCGAGAGCATAATCTGCAGCCATAGACAAAAGAGGCCGAGTATAACAACAACTCTGGCGACCGACGCATATTTTAAGCGTGGCATCTCGTTTATCACTCAACAGATGGCGCTAGTTGCATGATCTTACGTAGTCCGCCCATCGGCCGCTAGATGGCGTTGTTTCATGTTTCGTTCAGCTCATCGTTATTTGATGGTTGTTCTGGTGAAGAAGAAAAACAATGTAAAAAAAATGATAGAGGTACAAGTTACAGATCATATCATCTTTTATGGTCTGCGGCATACAGTTTTCAGTCTGAATTTCAGTTAGTCATTGAAGACTTTATGACCTATACTGCACTGCTTAGTGACGCAATCAAAAGTGCTCTAGAGAAACAAATAGATAATTTATGTTAGCCTCCAGTGCATACCATGCATAAGGTTTAGGCTGGAATGTCAATTACAGCACAAAGTTAGCTCGCATAGTTGTTTGTGTGGTAAACCGACAAATGTCTTCTTAACGTAGGAATGTCTTATGTATTGGCCATAGTAGGTAAATAATGCACTTGAAACGACAGTAAAAACAGTACACACAGACAGTACACAGACAGTGACAGTTATGTTATTTATAATAATATTATATGTAATTGTTCAATTTATTTTCTAATTTAATACCATAATTAAGTATGCATAATTTCCAAATATTTAGTAAATGATTGTAATCCACAGCTAGATTTGCACACCATATTTGTACGCCTCCTGGCATAACATAGCGCTCTGTTC
This sequence comes from Eurois occulta, assembly GCA_950022335.1. Taxonomy (NCBI): domain Eukaryota; kingdom Metazoa; phylum Arthropoda; class Insecta; order Lepidoptera; family Noctuidae; genus Eurois; species Eurois occulta. The sequence goes on along the minus strand of OX465504.1, from coordinate 9,234,404 downwards.
ATCAAACATAAGATCTGTATTTTTTTACCTATGTTAACAAATAAATTATGATTTGATTTGAAAATAATATATCGTTGAAACGGCAGAGCTCTTACGAGGAGAGCAGGCAATCGCTTGACGAGTTAATCTACGAGAGCTATACTAACTAAGCTAAGCTATCGCTATCATGTCACACATGTTTATACAAATAAATGCATCTTTATCTTTATCTAGATTCGATCCCGATGTTGATACTGTAATCACGCTTCCAATTCCCATGCAATCGTTATGCTACACCTGCATTTGTTTATACAAATGTCTGAAATTAATTTGGCGTTTGTTTTGACAGCTGTTTTTGTGCCGCCATATTGTTTTCATTCCGCGCGAAAAAATGCAAAAAATGGCGACTGTCAGCCATGGGAACTGTTTTTTATTCGACTACGAAGAAGATATAAATGGTTGAATTGATATATTATGTGACTTTTAAAAAAAATCAAGGGGTTGCACTCCGGGAGTGCCGGCAGAAGTGAAAACTTGATTGATATTTTGGAATGTTAAGGAAAAATTTTGCACGAATTGCCTTAATTATCAGTATAAAAAACTTTCAGTTTACTGTTTTTTTTGCCTCCGTCTTACGAATTTTCGATCAGGTCACGTGTCCTAACGCGAGTTTACCCATCACAAAAAAAGTGCAGAACGCCGCTAAAGTAGTTTTCAGTTAAAAAAAGATAACAGTGATGGTCCTCCAGATCGTTTTCGGTTATAGCGGCCAATTCCAGCTGAGAATAGCCATAGACGCAGGAGAAATTAGGGTAAGGGAGGCCTTTTCCGTCGCTCAGAACCTTCATTTGCTAGTGCGAGAAACAAAGCGGGAATGCTACCGCACGCGGCAGCATCGTCGTTGCTCTCGGCAGCACGCTGTCTCTCGCTCTAACAAATGACAGGATATTTTTTTTTTTTTTTTTTTGGGGGGGGCATCTCGCAGTTCAACCTAGGAGGTTGGCTTCTGCTTAACCGGGCAAGTCCTGTGGATGCCTTGTAGTAAGGCCTCCAGCCAGGGGCATAAAGCTAATACTTAAAAACTAAGCGACCACGCTAAGGGCACCCCCTGTGGGGTACGAGCCTCGGCTTAGGGCGTCGCTGGGAGGGCAGCAAGGGGACGGGCTGGATCTGGTTTAAATTATTTATGGGCTAATTTAAAGCTACTGGCTCAGCTCGCGGGCTGGCTCCGGCAAGGGACGGGGGGGGATCGTTACAAGGACGTCGCGACGGACCTCGGCGGCGAGGTTTGAAAGTTGACCGCGGTTTGTGTGGTCTGTGTTTTCTGAGAGTACTAGTTTCCCTACTACTTTCCTGAAGGAGGGTAATAGGGTCGTCGGGAGTGAGGAGAGCATGCCGAGGACGTCGGATGCTGCTGATATGGGACGGATCGTATCGTGCTGCCGATGCGATCAGGGGGTTTCTGTGCTTGATAGCACGGTCAAAGAAGCGCTTTGAAAGGCGCTTCATGAATTGGGCAATGGTAGGCAACCTAAGGTCTAGGTGGAGGCTGTCATTACGGACATACAGGGGGGCTCCAGTGATTGACCGGAGAAACCGGTTCTGTAAGGTCTGCATCTTGTGGATGTGTCGGGGATGAGAGTGGGCAAAGATGACGCAGGCGTACGTCATAATGGGGCGGATGACTGCGGTGAAAAGACGCAATTTGCACTTGAGTGACAACTTGCTCTTTTTTGTAATAAGGAAGTAGAGCCTACCTACGGCAAAGGCCGCCCGTGACCGGGCTGCCTTTATGTGCGCCTCAAAGGACAGATGTTGGTCTAGGATGACTCCGAGATACTTGGCTTGCTTCTCCCAAGGGATAGGCTTGCCAAACATGGTGATGGGTTTGGGGGGAGAAACGTATTTCTTCCGGGATTTGTAGTAGAGGACCGCCTGACTTTTGTCAGGGTTGACCTCGAATGACAGGATTTGTAGTAGAGGACCGCCTGACTTTTGTCAGGGTTGACCTCGAATGACAGGATAGGAGCAGGTTCAACCCTTATAGTTCACAAATGTGGGCGGAAACACAGGTGTACTCTTTCTTCCTCACTTTTGTGGTCCCATGGGATGGCAACCCGACGCGACGCGAAGAGAGAGTTCAGGCCCAGGATCAAACGACTTAAGAGGGAACAGCGGCTGCGATTCCTCATACAAATGTATTCCCCTTTTTTCTTCCTGAATATTGCATCTCGACCAATATTTTTTTTTTTTCATAAAATCAAGGTCTGTTGTAGGCACGTCACTGTAATTTCCTTTTTGTCAGCAACTAATAAGTAAAGAAAATATGACCCTCCAAAAATAACAAAAAGTTGCCCCATTTTTACGGCCGTGATTAGAGGACTACCAGACAAATTCGAAAACCCTTTAACATAAAAAAAACTGATAGGAACCTAGACATACTCTTTCTTAAAATTTTAAAGTCAAAAATAAATTAATTGTCTCAGTTTTCGAGGAGAAAAAAGAGAAATAGGAGACGTTTTAGAATTTCGTTGTGATATAATGCTGCAGCTGTCCCTATCGCACTCTACGGGAGCAGGCTTGACGCAACGCGACGGCAATAGTTTCTTCAAATACCTATTTTTCAAATTCCTCGCAGACCCTGTTCCCTCTTAACACGACCAGGGTTTACATATAGATCACTTTATCTCGGTACTAAGTTCCCGTGGAATAATTTCAGATCTCAACACAGGCGAAGCCGAGGGCAAAAGTCGAATATAAAATAAAAATATTGCTCTTTTATCTATTACCTTTTCCAAGAATAAAGTAATTAATTTTAAGCCACTCCTGCTAGTTAATATAACTATTTATTAGTAGGAGTGGTTTACAATCTACGTAGGTTCAAAACGTGACGGTGACAACTTTTTAATAGTACTATTATTTATTAAACTGCCTCGTTGGTATAGTGGCGACTGCTGAGCATGAGGTCCTGGGTTCGATTTCCAGGTCGGGCAAAGTGACACTGGGTTCTTCCATCAGGAATTTCTCAGTAGTAGTCCGAGTCTTTTTCTTTTTTTTTCGGATCATCAAATGACTCCTCCCGCTCTGGGCGGAGCGGAAGGGAGTGTCAGACTTTTACTGACTAAAAACCATCCATGTTCCTTCGTTTGCCCTTTATGTTCCAGGGCCGCGGTATCTCATTCGAACAGTCCCGCAGCCCTGGCAGATAGTCTGAGTCTAGATTTGTGCCCGGTTAATGGCAATAGGCTCGCCCCCTATTTCATGGGTTTTAAAATGATTTTATTGGTCTGTTATTGGCAGATGGTTAATGTAGGAGTAACATATGCTTATTTTAATTTTAAATTGTTAACAAAATTCGACACAAATAGGGAAGTCAAAGCCAGAGTGAAAGAGCATTACCTTTCCTCTCAATTATAATTTATTATATACATTATATATTTTTATTAGTTTTAAATATATCTTAGCATTATGTATTTATATAAGTATATATTAATATTTACTCATGTGTATTTATACTTAATATTTTAGGCTAAGTTAGATAAGGCACATAAACACATTTTTCTCTTCCTTTTCTCACACACTATTGTCTACATTTCTTTTTCATTTCTCCTTTTGCAGGTCTGCTGGCAGAAATTTCTTGAGAAATAAGCAGGACCTTTGTACTCATGTATTATAATAATATTTTCCTGTGTTGTCTACTGTGTGTACATAAATAGTAAAATAAATAAGTAATATTTTTACAATAATAATTTGACGCGGACGAATGTGACGGGGCTCAGCTAGTTAATAATAAAAATAGGGTGACCATGAGCTGTGTATTACTGAGAAAGGGCAACATTTGCGTTTTAAAAGGAGGTCATTTTAAAATGGGGTGAGGACACGCACTTTAGGAAGTATTATAAACTTTTATGAAGTGTTAACAAAAAAACTGGCCAAGTGCGAGTCGGACTCGCGCACGAAGGGTTCCGTACCATTAACTATAAAAACGGCAATAAAATCATATCTGTTGTATGGGAGCCCCCCTTAATATTTTTTTTAAATTTTTAGTATTTGTTGTTATAGCGGCAATAGTAATACATCATTTGTGAAAATTTCAGCTTTCTAGCTATCACGGTTTATGAGATACAGCCTGGAGACAGACAGACAGACAGACAGACAGCGAAGTCTTAGTAATAGGATCCCGTTTTACCCTTTGGGTACGGAACCCTAAAAAGTAAAGTCACAATATTTTTGATTAACTGCGTTTCGAGTCTACACTAAAACGACAAAGAGGTAGTTTTTAAGTCTGAAAACCAGTCTTACCACGGGGTATCGTACCCAGTGCTAATAATAACAGCCGCTCGGGTCTATATTAAGGTTAAGCCGCGCTTGCCTAGGTTGGTCCGTGAATGTGTAACCGGCCATTACATTCCGAGTATCCTCCGTGCCTCGGAAAGCAAATTAAGCCGTTGGTCCCGACTGTCATTTGTAGATCTTTGACAGTCGTTACAGGTAGTCAGTGGCCCGTCTGACAACCAGTCTTCCCAAGGGGTATCGTACTACCCAGTACTAACTGGGTTGTGAAGGTCAGACAGGCAGTCGCTCCACGTAAAATACTAGTATTCAGCTGCACACTGTTAGATTGTAAGCCGACCCCAACATAGTTGGGTAGAAGCTAGGTAGATATGATGCAGTGCCGTTGATCAGGCTTTTAATCGGGGGTAAGTGGCGAAATTGGCAGCTAGCCAATACTAAGTGGTGACCTCTGTCTTCCACTGCAGTATTTATTAAAGGTCATATTCTCGTATCATATACCTACCTACAAGGTGTAAACCATAGTGTAAACGGACCCATCACGAAGCCGCCAACCAAGAATTTTGTACATCAAACTAAGTAACTCTACGCAAAAATTATTGCTAAGAAAATACTTTTTTTTTGGGGTGAAAAATCTAGTTTTACGGTAGGCCCGCAAAACTTCACCCCAAAATCGTGTAACGCACTCAAAACATTTTGCTGAAGGATCCATTGAATAGTACGTGGGTCGTGGAGGTATCTAAAGTAAAGTTATAACATTAAAAACTTGTATTTAAAAAGAAACCTCTTATCTTGTTTTCCGTTTTTTTGTGTAGTAAGCAACGACTTATTGTCGGGCCTATGCTGTCCCCCCATACTTGAGTACTAATGCTGTAACATGATAATATTGTAAAATGATAAAATCTAATCATTTTAAAAGAGTAACCATGGAGTTTCTTGCCGGTTCTTCTCCATAGAAAACGACCAACCCGAACCGTGCACCTTTTTGTCGACGTTTCATAAGTGCCCATGTAGGCCTATGTAAAATAAAAATGTTTTGATTTGATTGATTTGAAACTTGAAATAATGTTTAAACTTTGACCCCCAATATCTCCGTAACTAAAAAGTTCCCAGGTATGGCCAGAACAAAAAAAATTATCGCAATAGCGGGGGGAATATCTGTTTTGCGGCTTCGTTAAGGGTACTTTTACAATTCTAGACTACCTATTGGTACACTATCTACCAATCCACACTGTGCCCGCGTGGTGGTTTACAGGCTTAGGGTTAAACCTATCTTTGTTTCTTTATCGTGTGGTTAGTGCCTAACCTGGTGTCAGAGTTTTTATGCCGCCCATGGGCCTCTGACTTGGCTTTACACGCCGTCGAGAAATACCTCTCAGGCATGCTGGTTTCCTCACGATGTTTTCCTTCACCGAAGCAAGTGATAATTATACAATAAGCACATGAATCTGAAAAATCAGAGGTGCGTGTATTGGTTTCGAACTCGAGACTACTATTTACATCGTACTCACATATATGTATAATCTCAACATGAATGATGTAACCAAGATTTTGTAACAATATTTTGATTTAAAAGAGTGTCCATGGAGTTTCTTGCCCATTCTTCTCCACAGAGATCTACGCTTTTGGAATGTGCAACTACAGTACTTTCGCAAGTTATTATGCCTTGTGACTGCAGCTTAGCTTTTTTTTTACTTTCAAAAGTGCCTGTAATGGTCTAGTTAAAATAAATGATTTGAGTTTGAGTTTATGACTTGGTGGTCACACCACTCAGCTGTCAATGCTATAACCTCATCCAGCAGCACGGATTCTTACTGTTCCATGTTCCTACCCTTTTCTGTGTACAGCTATCGCTCGCGGCAGCATCGGCGAAGCGTTCGGTAGCACGCTCTGTTTCTCACTCAAGCAAAAGACGGTTTTGTGCAGAAAAGGACAGGAGGTACCTTTAAACCTTTTTTTCAGATGGGATATCAGCAAACACTCCTCCCGCTCTGGTCGGAGCGGAAGGGGGTGTCAGTCTTGTACTGAATAAAACCCATCCATGTTCCTTCTTTGCCCTTTATGTTCCATGGCCGCGGTATCTCTTTCGAACAGTCCCGCAGCCTCGGCAGGCATCGGCCCCTTCCTTTTTGCTGACATCTCTTTGAGGCGCGCGTGTAGCACGAACGCGCCGTCGACACGACCTGTCGTCATAAGACGGACGAACGGCGAGCTAGCCCATTACTCACCGTCCATAAGCCAGGAGGTGCAACCCTTACAGCCCGCTCGCTCTTAGGGTCAGTCTCCACCAAGCGGAGACAATCTCGCGCAGTTTTTTGACGTCGCTAAATAAAGGAATGAAGTGACAGTGTTAGTGAAAAAGAGCACTTTATTTCAGTACTATCTTTACTGTTTTAGAACAAGTGTATTCAAACGAAGTTTTTACTGTCCTTCGTATCTTATCGCGCGTTAATTTACCTTTGTTGATTCAATTGCTATAAAGCCTAATTGTAATTACACGACTTGTTTTTTAAAGCGGTTTTTTATATGCCATAAAAGTCGCATCTAATTACTGGTACATAGGTTGTTCACTTCAGATGGGCAGTCGCTGCATGTAAAATACTGGTTTTCAGCTGCATCCAGTTAGACTGGAAGCCAACCGTTGGCAGATGACGGTCACATGCAAAGGCGAATGCTTGGTTGACAGTTTCGTAAAGGGTCTGTTTACCAGTTATGTGTTCTATACAACCCTGCTCCCCAAGGAAAACAGGCGTGATTATAAAAGTACCAAGGTAGGTACTCCCTGATGACCTGTTGTAATATACCAGTGGCGAAGAGCCAAATCAAAATCAAAATATTTTTTAGGCCTACATGGACACTTATGAAACTCGACAAAAAGGTGCACGGTTCGGGTTGGTCGTTTCCTATGGAGAATAACCGGCAAGAAACTTAATGGTTACTCTTTTAAAATGATTTGGTTTTACAATATTATCATGTTACAGCATTAGTATTCAAGTATGGGGGGACAGCATAGGCCCGACAATAAGTCGTTGCTTACTACACAAAAAACGGAAAACAAGATAAGAGGTTAACAAAAGTTAACACACCTCTGAATCTACAAGGCCTACACGAAGAGAGGGCGAAGAGCCAAATATTCAAGCAACGTGACCCTTTTGGCTCAAGAGATAAATGTTTAAATTTCGCGGTGACACCAGCTCGATTACTGTACCGATAAATTTTTTGTGAGATCATCGCTCTGAAAGGTGAGAATGGGAACCTATTTTTCTTTTTTGTGTGAAGAATCACGGTTAACGGAAGCGCTCAATGTAACGCACTCAAAACATTGTACTGGTTGATGCAATTTATAATAAAAAAGGTATATTTTTTGGGTTCCGTACCCGAAGAGTAACCAACGGGCCCTATTACTAAACCTCCGCTGTCCGTCTGCCCGTCGTCTGTCAGCGGGCTGTATCTCATGATCCGTAATAGGTAGACAGTTGAAATTTTCACAGAATGTGTATTTCTGTTGCCGCTATGACAACAAATAATAAAAACAAATTAAAAATACAAGGGAGCTCCCCTAATGCGACTCCGACTCGCAGTTCGCAGGTTTTTAAACCATATCAGCGTTCAATATCTCCGGAACTAAGTACCCACGGGGACGTGGAAAAGTGTCTCAGCCTCGTTAAGGACGTTTTTACACCCGTTATACATATTTAACTTATAATCTACCACATCAGATTTCCCAGTTTAGCTCCTCGCGCATTAAGCGGCTTAAATCTTGACTTTGGACCGCATAAGCGACTTTAGGTCGAAACCAGGAATAAGTTTGGTCTAGCCTGTTCCCAACTATGTTGGGGTCGGCTTCCAGTCTTAACGGAAGCAGCTGAATATCATAATCCATTTTTGACATGGAGCGACTGCCTATCTGATCTCCAGAACCCATTTACTGGGTAACACCATGCCTCTTTGGACAGTTTGGTTGTCAGTCTTTCGGGTCACTGACTACCTGTTATGACTGTCAAAGATCTACGAATGACAGGACCAACGGCTTCACGTGTTTTCCGAGACACGGAGTGTTCTGTATGGAATAGATGCTCACCCATCCACAGACCGACCTCAACAAGCGCTGCCTAACCTTGTAAATCGACTCGTGCGGCTGTTATTATTTAGCCACGAGTTCACAAGCCCGACATAATACCGAACGGAATTCTAACGAACCTATTCACATCAAATATTCTTTACTTAAACGTAAACACATTAGAATCGCATTGTATCTGCCATTCTTACATACAATTACCGTAAAATTGTTAAGTAATAGTAATACCTTATATAAATATTTATTTATATTTAGATCTTGTATTAAGTCTGCCGTCCACTGCTACGTAAGATATGTACGGAGGTTTGCCACGTTTTTAGTTTACAGCTATGCGGTTCATTTATTTGCTCCACATAATATGGGTGCATCACATGCCAAGACAGTCGATTCCCTTTCAACTTTCAAGATAAGATCTAATATAGAGCTGTTATAACCAGGGAAGTGCTAGAATATTGCATTACCTTTATTATATCACTATCACTACATATTATAAGACAAAGTCCTCCGCCGCGTCTGTCTGTCTGTCTGTTCGCGATAAACTCAAAAACTCCTGCACCGATTTTCATGCTGTTTTCACCAATGGATAGAGTGGTTCTCGAGGAAGGTTTACGTATATAATTTGTCAAGTTTTTGTATACATTGGCTAAAATATAATGATATTTGTTGGAGGTGTCGAAAAAAAATAAGACGTCTGGGAGCTTTCAACAAAAACGCTGCCTAAACCCTTTGATATATAACAAAATGATGTATGGTGGAATTGTGTATCTTTTATAGATCTACAGAAAAGTCCGCGATGGCATATGTCTATTACTTAAGGATAACATACTATATCCAGTTTAATACTTTAAAAAATGGGGAAATTATAAAGCGGTAATTGGAATGCTATTTACACAAATGGCATACAAATTTAGATTACTTTTGGTCACGATAACCGACATCACTGCGGGCGAAGCCGCGGGCATCAGCTAGGTTAAAATTATAGATTAACTACTCAATGCAATCCCAAAATACTTTTCGAATATCAGATGACAATTTGTGACCGGAGCAGGTAACTGGGCAGAGAGAAAACTTCATATAAACGCGTGCCTGTACGAAACACAGAAGTTTTGCCCGCTCTGTGGCGCGACGTTCGTGATAATTCGGAAACCCGAAGATTACCGAAGCCCATACTTAGGAGATTTTACATGTGCGTAGCTTAGATACGGGCTGCTATGGAGCCGCGCCTTAACAAGTAGAATAAAACATTATCTATACATTTGTATTTTATTAATGTTAATTAGCTGGTTTTATCACACTTTTGTAACTGGTTTTACGCGTTTGTTAACTTTTTTTACGCAGTGTAGTACTCGCAACCGGCGTGCGGCAGATTTATGAACGTGGCTCAACGTGGACGAGGCGAAAGAAGTATGTAAGGGTCGTAGCAGGTCACGCCGTGATGGCTCTCGGCCACCGTAGGCGCGGGCCTGTGGACGGTGAGTAATGGGCTAGCTCGCCGTCCGTCCGTCGTATGACGACAGGCCGTGTCGACGGCGCGTTCGTGAAAGAGATGTCAGCTAACAGGAGGGGCCCGCAAGGGCCGATGCCTGCCAGGGCTGCGGGACTGTTCGAAAGAGATACCGCGGCCCTGGAACATAAAGGGCCAATGAAGGAACATGGGTGGTTTTTAGTCAGTAAGAGTCTGACGCTCCCTTCCGCTCCGCCCAGAGCGGGAGGAGTCATTTGATGATTTCCCAACCTCCAAAAAAAAAAAAAAAAGGGTCGTAGCAGGTGGCGTTCAGTAGTTTCTGCCTATCCCCATGACGAAAAAGCGTTACTGCGTGGTGATCAATGATTTTTCCTTCTTTGTACGAATCTAGCTTTGGCTCGCGACTTCGTTCCCGTTTTGTACGGAATTTAACACACGGGAACGTTTTAAATGTAGCCTATGACACTCGGGGTTAACGTAGCTTCCTGTTATTGAAAGAATTTTCGGAATCGGATCAGGAACTCCGAAGATTACGACCTACACACAAACTTACAAAAAAAATTTACCTCTTTTAACATTATAGACGCGGGCTTTTGTCTTACATTGGACATATTATAAACTGATTAAGTTTTATGTGTAAGTAAACAGTGAGTCAGACATAATTAGCCGGTATAAATCGATTTCTCTCTGTCGACAGAGCATTCATAGTATAGCAATAGAAAATTCTTAAATCTACACTAATCTATACAAATAAAATTGGAAATGAAATTGGATAAATAAGTAAGGAAAACCTGCTCAGGTGGAGATTCATTAATGACTCTGCCCTGGAGTGTAAATGTGGTGCTGTCCTACAAACGATGGGGCACTTAATATCGTGTCCTGCGTGTCCCGTTGTTTGTTCGCTACAGGAACTGATGGGCGCTACTGAAAGCGCCAAACTAGTAGCTCAGTTTTGGGCTGATACAATTTAGATTGCCATCGATACGCTAAGAAGAAGAGTAAAATTGGAGTGTCTGTTTGTATTTTCAAAATAACATGTGCCCCACACGACCTTCGCCCGCGTAAAATTATTATAAAAATATCACTCCCCTATTTGAATCTTATTTTATTAATAACTAGCTTTTGCCCGCGGCTTCGTTCGCGTTATTTTAAAATTTGACAATCAATCTGGGTTGTACTCTGCTTGTAATTCAATCACATTCGATAGAAACATGGCGCCATCTTTTATCATAAGAACGTTATTGTTGTTTTCCTCGGGAACAGTACCTTTTTTCGGGGTGAAAGGTACCTTATGTCCGTTTCTGTACACCTGACAACGTATATGCAAAATTTCAGGAAGATCGGTTCAGTGGTTTAGGCGTGTAAAGGTAATAAAAAATCAAACAAACTTACTTTCGCGTTTAAAATATTAGTAAGGATTTCAAGGGTTTTGATTTTTTTGCACGAAATGATTGTGGAATAATAGCAATTGTCCCACGGGATCCTCATGGGACAATTGCTAGTATTCCATAATCATTCAAATCCATGTTTCCAATTGCTGTTATTTCCAATGAAACAAATATCGTCTATAAGTAAGTGTGAATCAAGTTGATTTCTGAAAGACTAAGTCATGAAGAAGCTGCGGCCCAAACTGAACTTTACTCGTGGGTTTTAAAGTTACATTTCCAAAAACACACATAATCTTTTACAGTTTTAGACGCAAGACTGCTCAACCGACTGTCATTGCGTACACGCATTTGTTGCGTCACCAAATTGTATAAGAGCGCAATGGACCATGAGTTAACGAGACAGACGCTCAACTTTCTCTTCAATGGTCTAACCCATTAAAATAGTCATTTGTTGTGTTTATTATACTATTTTTATGATATTAAGTGAGAGGTTCTGAAGAGGAAGACAAAGGAAACGATGGATGTATTGTGTGAGGAATGATATGAATGTAAAAGGAGTAAATGAAAGAAAGAAAGAATACATATAACAAATAAATAACAATAATCATACAACGCATAACAAATGTTATAAATATAACAGGACAGAAACCAGCTTGCACGTCGTGACTGCGTCAAGCAGGTTACCACTCAGCATGATGCTGTGCTATGGGGGCCCACAGCACAGCGCTGGTTTTTAATAGTCACCCGTGAAAAAACGCACGGAAGTCAAGACAGCATAAATATTTGATTACATGAAATAAGAAAATAAAATAAACAGTAGTTTTTTTTTTGTCGGGTGGGAAATCATCAAATGACTCCTCCCGCTCTGGGCGGAGCGGAAGGGAGTGTCAGACTTTTACTGACAAAAACTTTTTTGCAAAAAATAAAACCAACTCCAAAAACACAAAAAAAGTGAAAAATAATTTTAGCTTCAGAAGTCGGTGACTTTTGTTTATTTGATCCAGTTTTTTGTCACCGACTTCTGAAGCTAAAATTATTTTTCACTTTTTTTGTGTTTTTGGAGTCGGTTTTATTTTTTGCAAAAAAGTTTTTTTATTTTTAGTTGCAATATTCCATAGAAATATTTTTCATCATCAGACCTGTAATGGCACTTGTAACCCAGATGGGTGCAAAGTTTTGATCAATATACATGAATTAAGTCCAAACGCAAGGTAGCTACTGTAAACAGTTGAGGAGTTCCCTTAACTGTCCTTCGTCTTCATCATCAGACCCCTTATGACAGTCACAACCCATCTAGGTGTAAATTTCTCATCAATACAAATTAATCAAACCCAAACACAAGGTGACTGCTGTAAACCGTTGAGGAGTTCCCTCGACTGTCTTTCGGTTCCATCATCAGAGCGACTCCAGACCTTCTTTAAATTGTAGTGCTTTAAAATACTTAATCAAAAAATTTACAAACGCACTAGTCGCCACTACAATTTTTGAAAGCTCCCTCAATTTCTCTTGGATGCCATCATCAGATCCCGGTTTCCTTATCATGGGACCACCCTTGAAGTATCTCCTTTCCAACAAAAAAAAAATATCAAAGTCGGTTCATAAACGACGAAGTTATCCGCGAACACACATAAAAAAAAAAAAAAAAAAAAAACATATATACGGTCGAATTGAGAAACCTCCTCCTTTTTTTGAAGTCGGTTTAAAAACCACCCATGTTCCTTCTTTTGCCCTTTATGTTCCAGGGCCGCGGTATCTCTTTCGAACAGTCCCGCAGCCCTGGCAGGCATCGGCCCTTGCGGGCCCCTCCTGTTAGCTGACATCTCTTTGAGGCGCGCGTGGAACACGAACGCGCCGTCGACACGGCCTGTCGTCACAAGACGGACGGCCCGCGCCAACGGCGCCTACGGTCGCCGAGAGCCATCCGGCGTGAAATAAACTGTACCTACTTGGATTACAATTTAAAACAATCATGGGATTGGGAAATATAATAAACACCACAAAAAAAATACAAAAGTATGTGCGCAGGCTAAACAATATACAAAGTGAAAACATGGCGTGTTTTTTGTCTCGCTCCCACCTCAGCTTCGCATCGCGATAGCGTGATAGCATGGCGGTTGACAGAGGAGAATCTATACTTATATACTTATTAATATTATAAAGCTGAAGAGTTTGTTTGTTTGTTTGTTTGTTTGCTTGAACGCGCTAATCTCAGGAACTGCTGGTTCGAATTGAAAAATTCTGTTTGTGTTGGATAGTCCATTTATCTAGGAAGGCTATAGGCTATATAACTTTACGGTACGACCCTTAGGAGCGTGTGACACCGCGGGGAACAGCTAGTGGAAGAAAAAAACGTACTGCGCCGACCCCAAGTAACATGGGACAAGGGCAGGAAGATGATCAGGTGAAGGGTGCTGAAATTAGGAGCTCGTGGCAAAATAATAACAACCGAACATGTCGATATTCTAGGTAAAGCGATGCTTGCTGAGGTCGGTGCGTGGATGGGTGATCAATACTGAACATCCATTACATCTTCTTCTTCAACCTTTGGCCATCCAATGCTTTTTTAAATTTATTATCGTTGGTTGGTGGCTAACCTGGTGTCGAGAGTTTTTATGCCGTTCATGGGCCTCTCTCTGACTTGGTTTTACATGCCGGCGAGAAATATCACTCAGGCACGCTGGTTTCCTCACGATGTTTTGTTTCACCGTTTTGAGAGCAGTGGTGATGAAATAAATTACACAAAGTAATGCGCCTGCCTGGGTTGGAACCCACGACTTACTGTTTGTAAGTCGGGGCCGCCACCACTGGGCCACCGCTGCTCTCACATGTATCTCATATTATTATCGTAAGATTCTGCTAAAGCGCGATGTAGACTCATCATCCGTTATCTAAGCATCTTGCTAATAAATATTAATGAATGCAATTAACAACATTGTCTTGCAAGTACACTGCAATAAAAAAACCGGCCAAGTGCGAGTCGGACTCGCGCACGAAGGGTTCCGTACCATTATCTATAAAAACGGCAAAAAAATCATATCTGTTGTATGGGAGCCCCCCTTAATATTTTTTATTTTTTTATTTTTAGTATTTGTTGTTATAGCGGCAATAGTAATACATCATTTGTGAAAATTTCAGCTTTCTAGCTATCACGGTTTATGAGATACAGCCTGGAGATAGACAGACAGACAGACAGCGAAGTCTTAGTAATAGGGTCCCGTTTTACCCTTTGGGTACGGAACCCTAAAAACAAAGGTCTCAATGTCGTGGTCGTTAGAACAATTTGCGATACTTAAACAATCACAATGTATGTGCCCATTGTGGTTGAGTGGTAAATTATGTCATTTTGACGTAAGACATTACTTTGTTTACTAGAACCCATCGGGCTATCTGCCCCGTTGGTGTCGTAGTTGCAAACGCGACTGCTAAGCGTGGGGTATTGAGTTCGTCCATAGACCAACAAAGTTACCCTGTTTACTGTTTGTTTTGAGTTCCCGATATTTATGCGCTGTTATAAGCACCATGATCACGGACAAACAAACAGAAAACATGGTAAATATCCCGTTTCTAGTGTCACAAAAGAAACATTAAATTTATTCTTTCGTGTTTTTTTATTGTTACTTTTTGAAAAAAGAGTCCCAATCGTTTCGAGTTTGATGATCGAGTTAATGGTATTCGGTTCCAGAACGACCTAAAAATAAGGGTGTGTAATGGGTGTAAAAGTATCCTTAACGAAGCCGAAAGGCACGCACTTGTTCTCCCCGTCATTTCGGTATTTTTTTTGTTCTAGACCATACCTGGGAACCTTCTAGTTAGCGAGATATTAAGTTCCAACTTTTTAAATACAAGTTTTTATAACCTTACTTTAAATACCTCTACGACCCCCGTACTTCATTCAATGCATTCATCAGCACAATGTTTTTAATGCGTTAAATTAAGTCCTACCGTAAAACATGATTTTTCACCCCAAAAAAAATATCGTTTCCCAGCAATATTTTTTGCGTGGAGTTTCTTAGTTTGATGTACAGAATGCTTGGTTGACGGCTTCTTGAAGGGTCCGTTTACACCTTGTATACACATTTTACTATAGGAATGTCAACTCTTTGAGCTGAGTTTAGCGTTGCAAATCCAACAAAGCATTTTCATTTAAGTATAGGTTATTAAGTGAAATAACCTAACATTATGAACATCACAATGATCTCATATACCTACCGTCTACCTTTGCGCTGACGCAACTATTAAGTGATACAAATAACACTAATTTCAGTAGAGTCACCACACACGCAGAGAAAATATCAGGACACGCAATACAGGGTGGAAGGGGACATCGACGAACAAACGGTTACCACGTGTTTAGCACATAATTCCGACCCCCTCCGCCCCACATAGAAGGAGGATTGGATTGGGAAGAGAGTTTTTGTGCTAGTATATCCCACGCTTCCAAGTATTAGGAAAATAACAAAACACGTCTTTCTTTTTTAGTGTTTAGGTATAGTTAATGGTTATATCCTCGTTATTGATGGAAAAGTACCTGCGAGTATAAAATATAGGTAATAATGTATATGGGAGCTGCATCTGCCAACAAACTGCTTTACAGTTTGGCAGAAGTAACATTTTTTGTAATATTTAGGATGTCACCACGAATAAACGCTTTTTCATTTTTTTTTTTTTTTTTTCTTCATCGTGTGGTTAGTACCTAACCTGGTGTCAGAGTTTTTATGCCGCCCATGGGTCTCTGACTTGGCTTTACATGCCGTCGAGAAATATCTCGCAGAAATGCTGGTTTCCTCACGATGTTCTCCTTCACCGAAGCAAGTAAACATTATACAATACGCACATGAATCTGAGAAATAGGGGGTGCGTGTCTTGGGTTCGAACTTGATGTCTATGACTTGGTAGTCCGACGGTCACACCACTAGGCTAGGCTAGGCTGCTTTTTTAACAAAAAGGAAATAGAAAAGAATATCTAGCTCTGCCGGCTCGTGATAGACGGTAGATTTCCGACGCAAATATTTGGTTAGGTATAAAATCTAAGTACCTACTACTAATGGGTTTTTTTTTCATGAACTAAGTTACTTTAGTAATTTTTGACCTACAGGTCTTCAGAGCGTCTCGACATAGATAACGACATTGTCGCAAACTTTCGATCGCTTAGTAATAACGGAAAAAATCGGTTGCAATAACGTTGCTTGCGAGAAATGGAAGTCTGAACATCCAAGATGCGTTTCTCGCAAGCATCGTTATTGCAACCGATTTTTTAGTTTTTATTAAGCGATACCGGCCCTGGTTAAGGAAAATATTATGAGGTACGAAGTAACAAACACGCAGTCAGCAAGTGTAGTGATTAATATTGTACTCAGTGTCAGTGATTTTCCCTGTCACTATTACGAGTATGTCTTTATTTATATGCTGTATAAAAGGGTGGAAGGGACACCGAGGCAACAGCTGTTTTTTTTTGTTAATAACCGACGATAAATTTCTATGTGCCCCCCCCCCCCCACATTTATCGTCGGTTGATGTACGGCTCAGAATGATGTACTGAATACGTGGTAACCGTTTTCGCGTCGGTGTCCCTTCCACCCGGTATGAATGTGGAGTCTGGACAGCAATGAGAGCAGGGAAAGACCAAAGAAACGATGGATGGCCTGTGCGGGGATTATGTGTCTATTTTTAGATAAAGTCTAATAAAGATCCGTATAAGGAAAATGCTGAATGTTGTCACCTCGTATAACATCTAGTTGCTGTATTTTCATACAAGCCCTTTTTTATTAATTATTTTCAAGAATGGTAGGTAATCTTATATACTAAGCCCGAAAACCGTAGTAATAGTTTGACTGTGGGGTCAGCGAGTCTCTATTAAACGTACATAAAACTAATTATGATTTTTATCTAGCACTTTTACACATTTCTTAATAATATCTTTATAATTTACTAGCGACCCGCCCCGGATTCGCACGGGTGCATGTATTATTCATATAAACCTTCCTCTTGAATCACTCTATCTATTAAAAAAACCGCATCAAAATCCGTTGGGTAGTTTTAAAGATTTAAGCATACATAGGGATATAGGGACCGAGAAAGCGACTTTGTTTTATACTATGTAGTGATTTTTTTTTAAACTTTATTCGTTTCACTCCTTATGTCTGCCGGCAGACTGTTCAATAGATATGGTATTCGTTTATTTAGGGTTCTGTAACCTAAGTAATTAGTGACTCTGCAACCTTGGCATGCCTTTACAACTACTACTCTAAATGATGTTCGGGTATCCGAACTGCCTGCTTGTCTTATGGGCTTGCCGTATTGTTGCCCCCTAGGCACGCCACTGATAACATCACAACTTGCACAAAATTCTTTACGTCAACTCAAACAAAATTCTTTACGTGCGAAAACACACAAGCGTATGGTAGTCAACGTAAGCATGTCAGTGTCAATTATTCCAAAATGAGATAGTTATGTGTCATTTTATTAGGTATAATGGGTTCACGATGCCGAAAGGCATTTTCTTTATACATTCTCCCCGTCATTGCGATATTTTATTTGTTCTAGAGTTCTAGACGATACCTGGGAACCTTCTAGTTACGGAGATATTGGGGTTCTTTTTGACAAGTTTTTTTTTTTATCAAGTTTTTAATTTTATAACTTTACTTTAAATACCTCCACGATCCCCGTACTATTTAATGCCAGCAAGTTTTTTTCGTAAAGTTACTTAATTTGATAAATTAGAACGCTTAGTTGACGGCTTAGTGAAGGTTCCGTTTACACCTTGTATTTAATTTGTGAATTGCCGAAAACGTCCGAAAGAATTTCAAACGCATGGTCATCCTACACAATAGTGAATCATTTCAAAATTAAGTACGTATGTTTATTTCGGTATGTTTACCGTGCGCATTTGATACGTTCCTGTAAATTGGATTCCATCATGTCAATTACCTGGTAATAAAACACTCGTTATTGTAACAACTATTCTTATAAAACATAACATAACATCACGCCAGTAATACTCGAAGGATTAGGCAAAGGTGTACCTAATAGTGCATCCACATTTCGCCACTTATGTCTAAGTCACATGTAATAGGTGGCCAGCTTGTTACCATCAACCGGGCAAATAGAGGATCCGTCGCTGCTACTGAGAAATTCCTGAAGGAACAACACAATAATATTCTAGGACCTCATGCTCAGTAGTCACGCTTGCGACTGGAACGAGCTAACCCAAAAGAAGCCTATTAACTCGCGACTTAAATAGATTGGGGTCATATGAACTTGGGAACACCGACGAAAGCAGAGAATTCCACTCCTTGGCTGTGCGCATAGTGAACGATGTAACAAAGCGCTTCGTGCGAATGTGTGGAACATCGACAAGGAATGGGTGATAACCCGCCGTATGCCTGGACTCCCGATGGAGGAAGCGAGATGGTGGAATGATCTCGTGGAGCTCTTGGGCACACTCACCGAAGTACAGCCTGTAAAAGGCCGACAGACATGCAACCTTGCGCCGGTATTCTAGACCATACCTGGGAACCTTCGAGCCTTCGACCTTTAAATACATGTTTTTAATTTTATACCATTAGTTTAATACCTCTTTGACCTCCTTGATTGAGTCCTACCGTAAAACGTGATTATTCACACATTTCACACCAAAACAAAAAGTGGTTTCCCAACAATAATTTCAGAATGCTTGGTAGGCTTCGTGAAGGGTCCATTTACACACTTCAGGGTGTGGTAAGTACAGACCAATCTGAACCACTTTCTCCATTGGACTAACATCGTAACAGCGGAAAAATCAACTGGCCCATACGTTTAGATCGAGTAGGTATTGACGTTTCGTTTGGGACCGCTGATTATTTTTGAAACATACATCACTACTGAATTCGCAACGCCACAATACGCTCCAAAACTGGAATCGCTGATGTGGGGAACAAGACCGCTGGTTTGAAGTGGGATTGCGCGGGTCATGTCTATAGGATGCATCAGGACCGATGGGCCAGAGTCGTCACGCAGTGGGTGCCAGAAGACGGGCGTCGTCGCCGAGGGAGGCCTAGAAAACGCTGCCGTGACGACCTAGAGGCGTTGATGAGAGATTGGCCAGAGAAAACCGCACGGAGAGAAGAGTGGAAGGCTATGGGTGAGGCCTTTGCCCAGCAGTGGGACAATAGAGGCTAAAAAACATCATTACTGGAATCCCAAAACTTCATATGTGACTAAAAGAGTGATGAATATAAATGTTGATGGATGGAGAGAAATAGGAAGACCAAAGAATAGATGGATGGATTGTGTAAGGAATGATATGAAGGAAAAAGGAGTAAATGATAGCGTGACGATTGACAGGGGAGAATGGAAGAAAAAACCGGCCAAGTGCGAGTCGGACTCGCGCACGAAGGGTTCCGTACCATTATCTATAAAAACGGCAAAAAAATCATATGATCTGTTGTATGGGAGGCTCCCTTAATATTTTTTTTTTAATTTTTAGTATTTGTTGTTCTAGCGGCAATAGTAATACATCATTTGTGAAAATATCAGCTTTCTAGCTATCACGGCTTATGAGATACAGTTTGGAGACAGACAGACAGACAGACAGACAGCGAAGTCTTAGTAATAGGGTCCCGTTTTACCCTTTGGGTACGGAACCCTAAAAAATGTGTTGCGACGACCCCAAATAACTTGGGACAAGGGCAGGAAGATGATGATATCGTATTTTTTTCACTAGAAAAATAACTGAAGACAAAAGTCTACACAATACACTGCATGTAACCAATTTCCTTCATTTTATATATTATGCAAATAGCTGAGGCCAAGGCCATCGATAAACGTCTAGGACTTACCATCACAATGGCTGACACAAGCTGGGTACACACGAACCATTACAATGTTATTTACCCAATAAAGACCGTATGAACCAACAATAGTACGCAAAAGAAAAATGCACTTGAAACAACAATTAATATAATCGAAATCGAAAACGACAATTAATAATTATAATCGGCAAAACCTTGGTGTTCTCATGAGAGCGGGTGGATTGTTGGCAGTCGCTTGACGGGTGTGGCAAACAAGCCCACAGCACACATGATGGTAAGTGATCACGGCTGCCCAGGGGTGCAGCTACCGCTGTATCAAAGAGGCTCCCGAGTAAGGGCGTGTCGGGAAAAATAACCACAAAATCTTCCTATAACTTCAAATTGTTATTGATAAGAACCTCGTTATAAGTAATTAAAAAAATAATCATCGAAATCAGTTCAGAATTGGCGAAGATATCGCTGGACATAAACACAAAAAAAAACGACGAATTGATAGTCTCCTCTTTTTGAAAGTTAGTTAACAATGTAACTTCATCATCATCATCAGCCTATAGCAGTCCACTGCTGGACATAGGCCTCCTCCATCGCACGCCATTCAACTCGATTCTCAGCAACTCTCATCCAGTTGCTACCAGCCACCCCGCGAAGATCGTCACTCCACCGACTCTGTGGGCGTCCCACCTTACTTTTGCCGATTCGCGGTCTTCACTCAAGAACACGCCTACCCCAACGGTCATCGGTCCTACGGCTAATATGACCGGCCCATTGCCACTTCAGCTTAAAATGTAACTTAGCGCGGCCTAAATAACTCAAATTTTTCGAGTTCGCTTCACGCACACTTCCATAAAGTCTTCATTTATCGCGAATCAGAAAGCTCCAATTTTTCGAGCTCGCTGTTCAATAATAACTGTCCGGAAAGCTCAAATTGTTACATCATAATCCTCTTTTTGAGGTTCGCCACACTCGGGATCAAAGGATCCCCAAAAAGTTTTGATATATGACCTTATTAGGACCAGCTACGCCAGAACAGTTTTGCTTATGCGTCGCCATCTCAGAGACTAAAGCTGAAATGTCGTATGTGATTGTGTCTACACCGGCAACCGTATTTAAAAACCTGAACATAGCAACCCTGCTACAATACCAATATAGCAGTAACAACCTCGTCGTGTGATCGTCGGACTGCCAAGTCATAGGTCTCCAATTCGAACCCAAGATAGACACGCATCTCTGATTTTTTCGGATTCATGTGCGTATTGTATAATTATCACTCGTTTCGGTGAAGGAAAACATCGTGAGGAAACCAGCATGCCTGGGAGATATTTCTCGACGGCATTTAAAGCCAAGTCAGAGGCCCATGGGCGGCAAAAAAACTCCGACAACAGGTTGGGCACTAACCACACGATAAAGAAGAAGATATCAATATCGGCTCATAATATTCCCACCGCTGGGAGAGATGACACCATCTAGGTGAGCCTTATTATAATAAGAAGTTGTTTTAAATCCCATTATTATATAGGAGTATGAAGAACAGGGTGTAAAGTTCTTCATCCTCCATAGAAAAGGGAGGATCCTCCGACCAGACGGGTGTTGTGTCTGGTGGGCTACTGCCCGACAGTTATTGTCGGAGTCTTTATGTAGACCTATTAGGCCGTGAATAACTTTGATAGCGCGATTCAGAATTTTGATGTTAGTTCTTAACTTGTATCATAGATGGCGTTGTAGTACTTTTTGTAATATGTTGCTGTAGTTTTTTGATTTTGTAATGGCGCTACAGGTGTTGAAACCCATGAACGCGGTGAACGGCCGCAGTTTCGGGGGACTATCTCATAGAATTTTGACATTCAAAATGTGATAATTCTCAGCCTGGGTTTGAATATTTTATGTTAATAACTTCTAGAGTCGAAAACAACAGAATTGCAAGATAATAAAGTACTATAACACATAGTTACGATTAGGGTAGGTTTCAGAGGTGGTGAGTCATGTTCATGCAAACACGCAGTTCGGTCAAGGTCAAGCCTTGCATGCAATTTTATGTACATATTTTATTACTAGTACTTCGCCCGCGACTTAGTCCGCAAAAAATCTGATAACTCGGCTATTAGACATGATATGAATATAATTTATAGTCTATTGGACTCACGAATATTATAGCTTTCTGCCAATGAAAGATTTTTTAGAATTGGATCATTCGTTCCGGAGATTACCCCCCTAGGCCCCCTACATACAAACAAATACCTCTTTATACTATGGTATAAAAGTATTTGTAGATTATTTTATTAAAACTAACTTAGTAAGTTGTAACAAGATATCACTACATACACACTATAGATACCGAGTGTTAAGGAAATACAGGGGTGTATTTCCTTAACGCTCGGTATGCAATAAATGGTCACCCATCCACGGGCCGACCTGAGCAAGCGCTACTTAACCCTACCTGGTAATAAATGTGATTTTAAATGTACTGTTTACGCTCATAGGTTCATCCTCATAAGCAAATTTCGCAATCGAAGTAAAGTTTTGTAAGAAAACCCAATTCTGGGTTAAGCTCGCCATTGTACTCAGCACATCAAGCTACCTACTCGAAACTGTCAAATTTTCTCAATCAACCTTGAACTTAATACTTTGGCGATAAAAATAAAAAAAGAAATTTGACAGATTGCAGTAGCTTGACGTGCAGGCATCTGTACTTACATAAGCTTTATTAATGCAATTTTGTGAGCATATTTTTTTAATGGTGTGTGCTATAAAGAATACATGTGTTACAACCATATTTCGCCAGTTATGTAAGAGCGGCGAGCTTATTGTGAACAAGAACTAGTGTTGACAATTCTGATTAGTATGTATCAAGTGCAAAACTGTTTTTTTTACTACAAATACTGTTAACGTATGTGTCAATATGCCACATAACAGTATTTGTAGTGTATTGTCCATTAGCAAAGAAACTCAAATGTCAAGCAATACTGGAAGAAACTGGCTGAAATGACTATGTTTTTTTTTGTGTTTGCAACCTATAAGGCTGTCTTCTGCTTAACCGGAGTATCCTGTGGGTGCTGTCAGTGTAAGGCCTCCAGCCAGGGACAAAAAAACTTAGAAACTAAGCGACTACACGCTAAGGGCACTCTCTGTGGGGTACGACTGTACGAGCCTTAGCTTTGGGCGTCGCTTGTGGAGAACTCCAAAAGGACAGGCTGGATCGGCATCGCGGCCTGGCTCGAGCAAAGAGCGGGGGGCGTGAACAGGGACGAGGCCGGAAAGACTGTGGTTTGTATCTGTTTGCGATTTGTACTAGTTTCGCTACTGCTTACCTGGACGAGGGTGATGCCGTCATCAGGAATGAAAAGGGTATGCCGTGGTCGGCGAATCTTGCTAATGCGAGAAGGTTCGTTGCGAAATCACTATAAAAATTGGCAACGACTTTTATTGTTCGCCGATATGGCTGCCTTGCTGTTCCAATCAGCTAAGGTGTGTTTCACAATGTTACCATCGATTCATGATCATCATTCTCCTGCGCTAATCCGAATTTATTTGATGTCAGTACAGCATATTGTCTCTCTATTGCCACATTACTCTATTGCACGTCATCTCATCAGACACCTCCTTTCTAATTAACACTAGAAACGGGATATTTACCATGTCCACTGTGTGTAAAAACCGAAAAAGTGCCGAAAAAAGTTCACGTCCAGCGAGTTTCGTGTGTCGGGAACAGAATCGAGTTGCGAGTGACAGTGGTAGCGGTACTGAGTCCAAAAAACGAACAAGAAAGAGGGTAGACCGATTTGTCTGCTCATAAACACCCACCCGCAATAACTTCAGTTTATCCGTGATCATGGTGCTTGCAACAGCGCCGAAATATCGGGAACTCAAAACAAACAGTGGACAT
Organism: Eurois occulta; assembly: GCA_950022335.1. NCBI lineage: Eukaryota > Metazoa > Arthropoda > Insecta > Lepidoptera > Noctuidae > Eurois > Eurois occulta. The sequence continues at coordinate 9,210,532 of OX465504.1, read as the reverse complement.
GGTAAATATCCCGTTTCTAGTGTTAATTATAATGTTAGTGACCATGATAGTTTAAAAAACTCCTTTCTAGCCATATCATCCTTCACACAGTCCATCCATCGTTTCTTTGGTCTTCCTCTACTCCTACAGCGATCCACATTCATGTTTAAAACTTTTCTCACGATATTTTCCTTATTTCCTCCGCATCATATGCCCATAGAATAGAATTTTATTGTGCAAATATGGGTAACACACAATAGTTGTTGTGAATTGTCAAAGCTCAGCCATATTTTACCATTCGGCATGCAAACATTTACATTATACCATGACAATCGATTATTAGTAGTATGGATATGTGCCCGGTTGATGGCAATAGGTTCGCCCCCATTACATAGAACTTAAACATAACTGGCGAAATGTGGGTGTACTATTAGGTACACCTCTAGCTAACCAGGCAAGATGTTATGTGATGTTTAGTAGTATGCCATTCAAAACTACTTTTGCGCTCTCGCTTCTTCGTGTATAAGCAGCCTTACCCCGCATACCAACCTTTCAAACATGACTACTCACAGATAAGTTATGATAATGAGGTAGGCCTATTTCCAGCCATTTTTTCGTTGAAGGCTGTTTGTCTATACAGCACTCGGAGAACCTAGACATTTTTCAATCGCGTTACGTGTTTCTAGGACTTTGAACTGAACATTGTCATAACTTATTCAAAAGGTTTTTGGTGACTTGTGTCAATTCAATAAATTTTAGAGTTTTCTATCATCCTTATTGCTGGTAGAATGTATCAAGGTCCTATAGACCTACCCTACATTTTAGGGTTCCGTAGCCAAATGGCAAAAAACGGAACCCTTATGGATTCGTCATGTCTGTCTGTCCGTCCGTCCGTATGTCACAGCCACTTTTTTCCGAAACTATAAGAACTAGGTATACTGTTGAAACTTGGTAAGTAGATGTATTCTGTGAACCGCATTAAGATTTTCGCATTAAAATAGAAAAAAAAAACAATAAATATTGGGGGTTCCCCATACTTAGAAGTAACCGAAACTCAAATTTTGAAGTGAAAACTTCTTTAGCGGCGTTGAGCACTCTAAAAAAATTGTTCTGTAATGGGTATAAAATCTTAAACTCGCGTCAGGACACTCGCGTCAGGACACGTGACCTAATCGTAAGACGGATGGAGAGTAGACAATTTTGAACTTAACCTTCAACATTTTATGGTTTAAAATCATTTAAAGAAATTTGGAAAAAGCGTAAGACGGATGGAGAGTAGACGATTTTGAACTTAACCTTCAACATTTTATGGTTTAAAATTATTTAAAGAAATTTGGAAAAAGCGTAAGACGGATGAAGAGTAGACGATTTTGAACTTAACCTTCAACATTTTATGGTTTAAAATTATTTAAAGAAATTTTTAAATGTTTTGGAACATGATCGTAGTTTTATAACTCCTAGCGACATCTTGTAGAATGTAGTAGAAAGTACATTAGCAAATGCAATGAGTAACTGTTGTGAGAGACCGCTGGTAGATGGCGCTAGCACAAAGCGCCATCTATCTTTGATATTGAAAACTAAAATGATGCATTGATACAGAGAACACTGTTACTGGTAGGCGCGACAGTTTTTTTAGCTGCTACTAGAGGGCGTTGTTATAAAAAACGTTGTTATAATCAAGTTTTCACTTCTGCCGGCACTCCCGGAGTGCAACCCGTCTTTTTTTTTTTTCATCAAATCGGATGGGGGTATCTATGGATAGGTCTTCAAAAATGATATTGAGGTTTCTAAGTGGTAAAATATGTCCCCCCCCCCCCCTGTAACTTCTAAAATAAGAGAATGATAAAACTAAAAAAAAAATATGATGTACATAATCATTACCATGCAAACTTCCACCGGATATTGGTTTGAACGAGATCTAGTAAGTACTTTTTTTTTAAACGTCAGAAATCGTAAACCACAATTTTCCTTTCATTCCATAAACCGAAAAAAAAAACCTCGATCAAAGTTACAGCGAACTACAAGAACTTGCCTGCCAGGGCTGCGGGACTGTTCGAAAGAGATACCGCGGCCCTGGAACATAAAGGGCAAAGGAAGGAACATGGGTGGTTTTTAGTCAGTAAGAGTCTGACACTCCTTTCCGCTCCGCCCAGAGCGGGAGGAGTCATTTGATGATTTCCCACCAGAAAAAAAAAAAAAACTACAAGAACTTTTATATTTATGTTACTTGCTGCTACGGAACCCTTCATGGGAGAGTCCGACTCGCACTTGGCCGCTTTTTTTAATACTAAATAAGCTTGCCTCTAGCCGCAACTCGCCTGAATTTCGCGATGACGCGGCCTAGGGTGGAGCACGCGCGCCTAGAAGAAACCGATTCACTCGAACATTGAAGAGATCCAGATCAAAATGATCGGGCAACAGAAGTTGGCAGTGAATTCTACAGTTCTGACATACACTATATGTATAATCTCAACATGAATGGTGTAACAAAGGTTTTGTAACAATATTTTGATTTAAAAATTCCATTGAGTTTTTGTCCATTCTTCTGCAACTACAGTACTTTCACAAGTTATTATGCCTTGTGATTGGGACTGTGTGTGTGCGTGTGTGTGTGTGTTCGGGTCCGTGGAACTTCAACTATACAGGGTTATTTGTAAAACACCAGAAACCTCCTAAGAGGTCATTGTACTCATCACTAGGAACAACTTTTACTATGGGACCAAACCTGAAATCGCGAAAAAAAAATCAGCTGTTCCCTACATTTTTGATCGATTAACTCGTCAAAATGTAGGGAACAGCTGTTTTTTTTTCGCGATTTCAGGTTTGGTCCCATAGTAAAAGTTGTTCATAGTGATGAGTACAATGACCTCTTAAGAGGTTTCTGGTGTTATACAAAAAACCCTGTATAACGGAGACTCTTCGCCGTACATCTGCTCGTCCGATGATAGAATGGGGATGGGGGAATTAGATTGTGTAATTACTAAGCAAAAAAGAAGCTCTAGAAATGTGGTGCTGGAGAAGAATGCTTGGCATAACCTGGACACAGTTCCGAACCAACGTCTCTATCCTCCAAGAACTTCGAATCACACAGCGTCTTTCTTCCACTGTCCAATGTCGTATACTCAGATTCTTTGGACATATCATACGTCAAGAAGACAAATCTGCGGAGCGACTTGTAGTACAGGGAAAGGTTGAAGGTACAAGAGCGCGCGGCAGGTCAATGCGTTGGACCGACCAAGTCAAAACTGCACTCAATGGTCCACTCCACGAATGCACAAGAAAAACCACAGTAAGGGAGGAATGGCAACGGATTGTGAAGCTTGCTACCCCTTTTTTTTTTTGGAGGGTGGGAAATCATCAAATGACTCCGCTCCCGCTCTGGGCGGAGCGGAAGGGAGTGTCAGACTCTTACTGACTAAAAACCACCCATGTTCCTTCTTAGGCCCTTTATGTTCCGGGGCCGCGGTATCTCTTTCGAACAGTCCCGCAGCCCTGGCAGGAAGCTTGCTACCCCTGATGTGACGACCACGACCACTCTGCCAAGAGTGTGACGACGAAGAAGCAGAAGAATTCCTAAGCACAACATTTCTTGGTTATGTCTAGTCCATCATTGTCACTCTCTTGTCCTGATCGTCATTTATTTATGGTCGGTCTTCTTCTTCTATACTTCTCTATTACTAGTCATGTGATACTTTCTTTATCATGTGGTCAGTGCTTAGACACACAACATGACACGATAGGACACGACACACACAGACACGATACACACACAGAACACGATAGCCTGGTGCCAGTTTTTAGGCCCCATGGGCCTCTGACTTGGCTTTACATGCCGTCGAGAAATATCTCTCAGGCATGATGGTTTCCTCACGATGTTTCCTTCACCGAAGCAAGTGATAATTATACAATACGCACATGAATCCGAAAAATCAGAGGTGCGTGTCTTGGGTTCGAACTTGGGACCTATGACATGGCAGTCCGACGGTCATACCACCAGACTATCACTGCTGTCATGCGATGTATAATACAGGATCAATTAATTAAATTAGCCAGCAAAACTCTACATATGTGATGGGTATCAATTTCTTAACATACAAAAAAAACATGTTTTTTTTTTGCGATAAAAACAGGCAATATCGAAGGACGTAGTTTATATTAATAAATCTTTGTTATAATATACAGTTTATATGAGTAAAGTTGAAGACGTGATACATTCATGAGTTTGGGAATTTCATACTTTATAAGTTTATAAGCAAAGCAAAACAAGTAATACCCTTAAAAAAACCAACCGCAATGTATTGTTAAAACCTATCATAACGTCATCTGGCTAGCCTTTCTAACTATGTTGGGGTCGGCTTCCTGTCTAACCGGATGCAGCTGAATACCAGTATTTTACATGGAGCGATTGCCTATCTGACCTCCACAACCCAGTTAGTACTGGGTAGTACGATACCCCTTGGTAAGACTGGTTGTCAGACTTTCGGGCCACTGACTACTTGTAACGACTGTCAAAGATCTACAAATGACAGCCGGGACCAACAGCTTTACGTGCTTTCCGAGGCACGGAGGAAACTCGGTATGTAATGAAGGTCACCTGCCCATGGACCAACCTCGGGAAGCAGTTTAACCTTGAAGTTCGACCTGTGTGGCTATCATTTATACGTAAGGACATAAAACTCACACATTTTCCCATGATCTAGCATAGCACAAAAAATTATAATGTAAATAAATTAAAAGAACGTGATCGTTTTACAAAGTAAGTGTTTACGCCTGAGACGCCTAAGGGGCCGTCTCCACGAGCGAGAGAATCGCGGCGATATTACGTATCTGTATGGGATAATATCGCCGCGATTCTCTCGCTCGTGGAGACGGCTTCTAAGGGAGGGAGTGTATAGAAATACGTGGTAACGACGATAATATCGTCGCGATTCTCTCGCTCGTGGAGACAGCCCCTAAGGCTGAGGCCAAACGAGCGTAACTTTTTGAGCTGTGAGTCGAGTAAAATGAGTCGCGTAGTTTACGGTGCATTCGGTTTCATACCTAAGTCCTGTTTGCAAAATGCGTCGCCGTGAAAAATTCCGCCACTCATTTTACGCGACTCACAACTCAAAAAATTACGTTCGTTTGGCCTCAGCCTAAAAGATTGCCACCCATCATCATCAGCCTAGCGGCTTCCAGTCTAACCGGATTCTGCTAAATACTCGTACTATTATAATTATGTATTTAAATTGAGATTTGAAGCCTTTGTTAATAAATAAAGGGTGCTAATTAAACAAGCTTCTTTTTAATATCATTATTCGCCTCCAAAAATGTATGTTGCCTTCTAAATTACTAAGTCAGCCACAATTAACGAGCATCTAAATAATACTATCTTAGCCACTAGTTATCTTCTATGTAAACCACTCTAAATACAACTCAGCATGATGGTTATTTTTTAGCATCTATATTTGTAACATACATTCTAACAGTAAACTTCTAAAATACTATTAAATGACATCAAAAAATATATTTATTTAGCTTCAAATTTTTTAACTCAGTACGTTTAAAATGTAACTCATCCCATATTAATTGATCGTCAAAATTTTGCTAAAAATGTCATCAAATAGTATATTGACCACTAATATTACCCCAAAAGCTATTGAGGCGAGACAAAATAAAAGACTTTATTTTTTCAAAATCAATTTGTTCATTGAATTACCATCATCTTACTTATAGTAAATAATAGAAACACATAAAAAGAATGTAGGTAGCTACATAATCAAAAAAGAAAATTAAACCATTATTGGATTATTAACGCAGCTCGCGCTTTAGTTGGCCTTCCACGTTTTCTTTTTAATCCAAGTGGTTGTGACTTTGCCTCTAATGGTGGCATCACGTATTTCAGTCTTATTGCAAGGCCTATCAAATGCTTGCAGATACTTGGTACTTGCGATAAAAGTCTGGACAATCACAGCGACCAGTAATCCACTCGGTCTGATTGTTCGGGTACGTATCAAAATCCCGAATTTTAATAGACCGAATTTTAAAATACCGATAGACGAAATCCCGATAATTGAAACGCCGAATGGTTGTTTGGTCGAAAGTTTTAAATCCCGAAAGTTCATTTGCCCGAAAGTTTAAAATCCCGAAGTTTAAAATCCCGAAGTACAAAATCCCGAAATTGCCACCGTTTCCGAGAAAAACGATTTTTTGTAAACCAGGTTAGGTCAAAACACTTAAAAGTTGCCAAAAAAGCGTAGTCGGAGCCTACTGAAGTACTAGGGCTCTATCTCTTTATCTCCTATTTCTGTCTGCAAGGTTTACAGGAACCTAACTAACCGAACCTCGGGGTGCCCCTGACGTCGACCGTCTAGGGTTAGCGTTTCCGTCAGCAGGTCGACGGATCCCCGCTGCGCGGGGCTCCTATTTCTGTCTGCAAGGTTTACAGGAACCTAACTAACCGAACCTCGGGGTGCCCCTGACGTCGTGCAAATAGCCGGTCGCTGTCGTCTCGCGTACTCGCGCCAAATCATACAGTGGCTATTTTCACGATAAAAGAATATGATCTATCATTTTACATGCTAAGTTATAATAAATGATGCTTTCTGTAGAAGCTTGAATTATATTTTTTTGAGGATATTGCGTTGAAGCTGTAAAACGTAAAATGGTGACGAGATGTAAAATCCGTGGCCGAGTTAGTAAATTAGGTGGCAATGTATAAATAAGAAGGACAAGTCACAATAATTGATGATCTTTACTTGACGCTTTCTATAGAATATTTAGTTGGCATTGTAAAAAAGACGAATTAGTTTATTAGAGGCTATGTCACTTTCCCGTTGCTCAGTTATAAAATTAGAAGTTTAATCACGTGTCCAATCAATAATTTTGTGGCTAGACTTATAATTTCCCATAAATAAATACCGGTATTGACAGATGATGGAAATTTTTTACACTATTGGGTGGTAAACCGAAGGTCCGACAACCAGTCTTACCAAGGAGTGTCGTATCCGGTGCTAACTGGGTTGTGGGAGTCAGATAGGCAGTCGCTCAATCTAACTAATATTATAAATGCGAAATTTTGTGAATGGGATGGATGTTTGTTACTCTTTCACGCGAATACTACTGAACGGATTTGGATGAAATTTGGCACGTAGATAGTTTATAACCTGGATTAACATGTAGGATAGTTTTTATCCCGGTAGTATGATCTCGTGGGACAGTTACCGAACTTCACACGGGCGAAACCACGGGCATAAGGTAATGTAAAATAATGGTATTCAGCTGCATTCGGTTAGACTGGAAGTCGACCCCAACATAGCTCAGATGATGGAGGATCCCCACAACCTTCAACAGGTCAACGGCTCCCCTTGTGTACTCGTTCAATATTTTTAAACGAAACTAATTTCACGTGGTTTGTAAAATTAAACTTTGATGAGAAATGAAATGGAGTGTGTAGTTTTTAATTAGTCCGTTTTATCGTGTGGTGTGACGTCAGATGTGTACACGTAACTTCACGCCCTGTATTCCCAAGGAGATAGGCTGTCGCAGAGGATGTCCATATTATACCAGCTACATACCGTGAGACTTAAACTATAACTGGCGAAAGTTGGGTGTACTATTAGGACTGCCTCGTTGATCTAGTGGTCGTAAGCGCGACTGCTGAGCATGAGGTCCTGGGTTCGATTCCCAGGTCGGGCAAAGAGTTTTTGGGTTTTTCTATCTAAGAATTTCTCAGTAGCAGCCACGGTCTGGATTTGGGCCCGGTTGATGGCAATAGGCTCGCCCCCTATTACATGAGACTTAAACATAACAGGCGAAATGTGGGTGTACTATTAGTTACACCTCTGCCTAACCCTTCCGGGACTACAGGCGTGATGTTATTAGGTACACCTCTGCCTAACTCTTTGTCAGGGATAACAATTATGATGTTTAGTGAACACATATGTATAACGTAAGACCACACGATAAAACACACTAACAAAAACTTTCACAATATTTCAAAATTCGACATGTTATGTTTATTGTCATTTAATATGGGGCGAGCCTATTGCCATCAACCGGGCTGCTTGTAAGAGATTCCTAATTGAAAACTCCAAATACACTTTACTACTACTACCCATAAATTGAATCCACTATCCCATGCTGAATAACCTGCTAACCTTTTAGCAGCACTACAGCAACAAAAATTGTTACAGCGCCATCTATGACACAAATGCAGAACTAACATCAAAATTCTGAATCGCGCCATTAAAATTCTCCGCGACCTAAGACCATTTAGAAAAAAACCCGACAACAACTGCCGGGCAGTAGCCCACCAGACATAACACCCGTCTGGTCGGAGGATCCTCCCTTTTCTATGGAGGATGAAGAACTTTACACCATATTCTTCTTACTCCTATAAGCTGTCCCACTTGCGACCGCTAAAAAAAACGACGCAGTCAAGCATAGAAAATTGCCGACTTCACCATAAAAGCATGACACTGACCTTTATTACCAGTCCTTGTCATTTTAATATCAACTAGTTGTTACCCGCGGCCTTTCTCGGCATGAAATTATTATCAAAATAATATAAAAAAAAAACAAAAATTGTGTCTTTTTGTTCCGGCTAATCTTCGAAACGGCTGGACCGTTTTGATTAGATATTTTATTTTAGAAAAAGGACTAGGGTTCCGTGCAAAAAGAAAATGATAGGGAAAAGGATAGGGAAGCCTATTTGAATTTTGTTAGTCCGTTTTCTAAAATAAAATATCCAATCAATTTGTTCCGGCTAATCTCCGAAACGGCTGGACCGTTCCAGCCGTTTCGGAGATTAGCCGGAACAAACAGAGACAAAAGTTGTTTTAATTATACGAATAAGTACCGTATAAACTCGTACTTTCATATGCATTCAAGTAAAAAGATGTTATAATTAACACTAGAAACGGGATATTTACCATGTCCACTGTTTGTTTTGAGTTCCCGATATATCCGACAAGAAAGAGGGTAGACCGATTTGTCTGCTCATAAACACCCACCCGCAGTAACTTCAGTTTATCCGTGATCACGGCGCTTGCAACAGCGCCGAAATATCGGGAACTCAAAACAAACAGTGGACATGGTAAATATCCCGTTTCTAGTGTTAATTATAATGTTAGTGACCATGACAGTTTAAAAACTTAAAAAGATGTTATTTTGAAATTACAAACAGACACGTCAATTTCATTGATTCGTATCATATAAAGATAAAGCGAGACGGCAAGACTGCAGTATTGCAGTCTCTCTTCAATATCTAATCTAATCTTAGGAGTTTGACATCGTTTATGAATCAATTAGTAATTGTCTAAGACTGTACCCATCTAAAGAGAATACTTGTACGATCGATAAGAATACCGAATGTCATCATGATAAGCATTGCAATACTGAGATGAATGGCAGAAAAGAGAGGTCTATTTACAGAAGCACAGTAATTCCAGGCTGACCAGATAATGGGTGTAAAAATACCCTTAACGAAGTCGAAAGGCACTTAATCTTCCCGTAATTTCGATTTTTTTAGGGTTCCGTACCCCAAAAGGTAAAAAACCGGCCAAGTGCGAGTCGGACTCGCGCACGAAGGGTTCCGTACCATTATCTATAAAAACGGCAAAAAAATCATATCTGTTGTATGGGAGCCCCCCTTAATATTTTTTTTTTAAATTTTTAGTAAGTATTTGTTGTTATAGCGGCAATACCTAGTAATACATCATTTGTGAAAATTTCAGCTTTCTAGCTATCACGGTTTATGAGATACAGCCTGGAGACAGACAGACAGACAGACAGCGAAGTCTTAGTAATAGGGTCCCGTTTTACCCTTTGGGTACGGAACCCTAAAAAGGAACCCTTTTATGATCACTCTCTGGTCCGTCTATCTGTCCGTGTGTCACCACCGATTTTCTCAGGAGCGGGTGGACCTAGCAAGTTGAAATTTATACCAGATACTGAGGTCTATAGTCCCTATTAGGTGTATAAAAATCAAGGTCCTAAGTCAACACGATAAAAAGATTTGGGCAAATTTAGATTTTCGCGAAAACTTGTAAGTACCAAAATTTACCTTAATTTTCAACTTCTTTTTATTTTTTGGAATTTTCCCTTTACTTGTTCTGTAACACCTTGCTTTTAACCCAAAATTGACAATTCTAGGTCAACCGGAAATACCCTATATTACCATTGTAATAAAGTCAGTATGCTCTCAGCAGTCATTGGTTTCATCTACTGTCTCTGCCTACCGTACATGGCGACCCTGCGCAAAGAATCTGCTTTCCGAGTGTCGCACACCACCCGGCCAGCGCTGGCTGGCACCACACCGTATATGGACAAGGAATGTGAAACAAATCAGTGGATTTCGTACAAAGTGCACACGTACTGGTGCAAAATATTCGGAAAATCATAAAAATGAATTTATCAGTCTCATGAAGAAGTAATCTTGGCACAGGACGCAGCTGGAGGCTCGAATCGGCTCGAGTGACCCGTCGGTCCCGGCTATTTCTAATTCTGACGCACGGAGCAAACTAGGTATGTAATGGGTGGTCACCCATCCACGGACCAACCTAGGCAAGCGCGGCTTAACCTAAAGATCGACCCGAGCGGCTGTTATTATTTAGCTACGAGCTCGGACAAACCGAATAGAAAATGATTATGTAATTGAAATGCACATTGTATGAAGTTGTATGGAAGATGTAGGAAGCATTTTCATGGAGGTGACCATAAACCATGCATAATCAGCCTATAATGTTCCCACTGCTGGGGCACACGGCCTCCTCTCTATGAGAGGGAATGGGCTTAATCCACCACGCGGGCCCAGTGTGGGTTGGTAGATGTCACATGTGTTCGAATTTTTTGTTCTAGGACATGCCGGTTTCCTTCACCGTTTTTGAGAGCAGTGGTGATGAAATAAATTACACAAAGTAATGCGCCAGCCTGGGTTCGAACCCACGACTTACTGTTGGTAAGTCGGGGCCGCCACCACTGGGCCACCGCTGCTCTCCATAAAAAATAAACCATGGAACACTATAAATTCTGCCCACCTTCTTGAGAAAATGACGCGAGTACCTATATGCTTGTATTAAGTTACGTCATGAATAAGCGGGACAGTGCACATTAAAATTCGACCTTCCATTTGTATTATTGTATGTATGTTTGAAACACCTACATCGAGAACTGATGGACCGATTTGGATGTGTAGAATGTTGTTCGGTTCTATTACTTTACTGAGAGGAGTTTCTTAGAAGCCTAGATAGATGGTGCTTTATTCGTAAGCTGGTATACAGGGTGTAACAAGACCCTTAACGAAGCCGAAAGGCTTGAGTGCGTTACATTGAATCTTACCGTAAAACGTGATTTTTAACCCTAAAAAAAAGTCGTTTCCCAGCAATAATTTTAGCGTAGAGTTACTTAGTTTGATGTACAGAATGCTTGGTTGATCGTTGGATGATCCGTTTACTCCCTGTATAAGTAAGGCTGGTGCATTCTACGTAGCGAGGTCCCTGTCCACTGTTAGAATCCCGAGTCTGACAACCAGTCTTCCCAAGATGTATCGTATTATCCAGTGGCTGGGTTATGGAGGTCATATAGGCATTCATTTCATGTAAAATACTGGTAATCAGCTGCATCCGATTAGACTGGACCCCGATAAATATATATAAACAAATAAATACACGGCACTAACAAAACACATTTTTCCTTCAATTTTTGTCTGTCTGTCTGTTTGTTCCAGCTAATCTCCGAAACGGCTGGAGCGATACTCACGGAACTTTTTACTGGCAGACAGCTGATGTCATAAGGTCTTACTAAGGCTACTGTTGTTTTAGAAAAATAATTAGGGTTCCGTGCAAAAAAATTCAAACCCTTGAAATTGGTAACAAAAGAGAATTCTCATGGAAGTATGGAATCCCGTACCATGCTGCATCAAAATCAAACCTTGTTTTTTATAGACTACACTGATCGTATTAACTCCTACAAAAATTATTTTTGAAAAAAAAACCCGCGTTTCAGAGTTATTTTATAAAATCGAAACTAACCTAAAAAGTAGGTCTATTTTTTCGACGCTACCAACGACGTATTTTAACACACATACATTACATTATTGCTCTAAAAACAGCGTAATACACTAATATTAGTAAGAATTACGAGTTAAAGTAACATCCACAGTATGCTTGACTGAAACTCGATTTTATTTTAGACCTTTGCATTGCCAATAGTCAGTCAGTACAGTACAAATGTCAGATGCCACAGATAAGATAACTATAAACCATAGAGTATAGTAAGTGCTATAAACTAGTCGGGATTTAGGGATGTAATCGATAAATCAAAATCTTTAGGCTGAGAAAATCTATTTTGTTGCAAATAGCAATAAACCAAACTAAATCGATTTGGTGTACTGATCTTACTTAATTGTAATTAATTTTAGAGTCCGCTCGACAGACAAGGGTTTGTTCAATTGAAACGGAACGTCATTTATATTCAGTTGAAACGGAACGTCATATAAAGGGAGTAAAACAATATTCGTACTTTTAAACTCGAAAAGTATAATTCCAGTTCAAAAATCAAATCCCCGACGCGTAATGCCGTAAAAAAATATGAAACTAATTACTATAATATTTTGGTTTTGAGGCGCGAGACTTTTTGGTACCAACTTTGGTCATTGTCCTTTCGATTCAAAAAGGAAAGTAATATTTTTTTATAATAATTTCACGCGAACGAAGGTCGTGGGCAACAGCTGAGTAGTTTGTAATAAAAATGATGAATGAGATATTTTATCATGGCAACATTGGAAACAACGAAATAACACATACAGTTCTTCGAAAAGCTCTATAACATATTATGTAATAGGAGACTGTGCACGACTGTTTGCATATTCACGGAAACCGTTGTCGCAATATGAACCGGAAATTCATTAATTTTGATGTGCATTATGCTTAGCAGTTAGCCAGAAATTAGGCGACTATCATTATCCAAATTAACTATGAATTACTGTTGACGGTATAAACCGGAAATCAGGACGTAGGGTTGACGAGAATGGTAGTAAGCAGTGTCTCGTCGACCAAGTATTTGCATTACCACTTTTGACAATACCAAAATCAAAATATTTTATTTCACATAGGCCTACATGGGCACTTATAAAACGTCGACAATAAGGTGCACGGTTCGGGTTGGTCGTTTCCTATGGAGAAGAACCGGCAAGAAACTCCATGGTTACTCTTTAAAATGATTTGGTTTTACAATATTACTGTTGAGGATTAGGTCTGTTCCCGTTTATTTAAATTAAACGCCCGTGATGTTTCTACATCTATATTGAAATATTACTACATATTACAGAGTCTTTTGGATTACCCCGTGGCGGCACCGACCGCACGGCGGGGGGGTTCTCTAATGGTTGGAGGTTGTAAGAGAAAAAGGGCTGATTCTATACAAAACAATGCTTTTATAGCATCCTGAGAATGAATGTGTGATGAAAGAGTGAATGGAGAAGCGCCAACAGAGCGTGGCGGCCGGTGGACGAATCAGGAGGCGCCGATCTCTGCCACTGGTCGGCAGGGGGCAGCTCTGCTGCGCTCACGCACCGAATGCAGCAACTCGTCGGTAGGTGGCGCTAGCGGTAGGCGTGAACAATTACCATAAATGACCATTATAATTATGTGTATTATTACCATAAAAGAAGCTGTACAGACAAAAATTGTAAACAGTTTACTTTGATGGTTTGGTCATGTGGAGAGGATTAGTGAAAAGCGACTAACAAAAGGTATTTAAAAGGCAGATGTGAGTCGTCGGGAGGAGACGCCCAAGAAGGACATACACTGACCTTATTGGTGAGGTTCTTCAGCGCGTAGTACTCGCAACCGGTGCGCGTGTATGACCAGATGTATGAACGTGGACGAGGCAAAGAGAGAGTATGTAAGGATCGCAGCAGGTCGCGGGCCTGTGGACGGCGAGTAATGGGCTAGCTCGCCGTCCGTCCGTCGTATGACGACGGGCAGGCCGTGTCGACGGCGCGTTCGTGTTCCACGCGCGCCTCAAAGAGTTGTCAGCAAACGGGAGGGGCCCGCAAGGGCCGGTGCCTGCCAGGGCTGCGGGACTGTTCGAAAGAGATACCGCGGCCCTGGAACATAAAGGGCCAATGAAGGAACATGGGTGTTTTTTAGTCAGTAAGAGTCTGACACTCCCTTCCGCTCTGCCCAGGGCGGGAGGAGTCATTTGATGATTTCTCACCCTCCAAAAAAAAAAAAAAAAAAAAAAAAAAAAAAAAAAAGGATCGCAGCAGGTGGCGTTCTGTGGTTTCTGCCTACCCCCATGGGAATAAGGCGCGAGTTTATGTATGTAATAGCACTTCGCCCGCGACTTCGTCCGCGACTTCGTCCGCGAAAATTGTAATAGCTCGGCTAATATGCACGATATAAATATAATTTATAACCCATAGCACCCACGAATAATGTAGCTTTCTGTCAGTGAAAGAATTTTTAGAATTAATTATTAGGTTCGGAAATGACCTCTTTATAATATTAGTATAGATGTATGACAATAACATCGGCCAAACCTTTTCCAAATAATGTTAGGGTCGGCTTCCAGTCTAACCGAATGCAGCTGAATACTAATTCTTTAAATCTATCCTTCAAAATCCAGCTACTGGGCAACTCTAAACCCCTTGATAGACTGGTTGTCAAACTTTCGGACTTCGGGCTACAGGTAACAACTGTCAAAGTTCTACAAATGGCAGCCGGGACCAACGGAGCCACGTTAAGCCGTTGGCTCAGAAAGTACTACTTTTGACAACAATTCATCATCATCTGCCGAGCCTTTTCCCAACTATCTTGGGGTCGGCTCCCAGTCTAACCGGATGCAGCTGAATACCAGTATTTTACATGGAGCGACTGCCTATCTGAGCTCCACAACCCAATTAGTACTGGGTAATACGATATCCTTGGTAAGACTGGCTGTCAGACTTTCGGCCAACTGACTACCAGTAACGACTGTCCAATATATACAAATAACAGCCGGGGCCAATTGCTTAACGACACTTTTTACAACAATTCAAGTAAGTAAATGAAATCTATAAAAAGATAGAATAAATAAATGCCACGTAGACAACTAGACCTTATTGTTTTCCAACCTTTCGTACAGTGGTAATGCAATTACGAGGGCGACTGTACAATAGTAATGATGATAAGTGCTTTATAATGTCAACCACTCAAACTGTAATTTTCCAACTGCAACGCAAAAGCCTTTACTGTGTTATTGGCCAAAAAAAAACAAACTTTCATTAAATGAAAATTAGGCATAACTATCAACATTGAACACGTATAAAAAGTTTCGTGGCAGTGCTATTAACCGTTAAGGAGAGTTCTCTCATGAAGAGGCGATCCTGGCTTCAGGATCAAGTCATGTCTGCCATAAAAATGTATAGGCACCAGAACCAAAACTATGCAAAATTTCAGCTTAATCGGTTGGGGGAACTGGTTTGAAATTCAGTTGCAAGATCTTACCAATTACATAGTAAGAAACCGACAAGGCAAATTAAATAAAAGCTTATACAATATAATGTTCCACGGTCGTTCCCTCATAGACCTCATCCATCGCTTTCTATCAGGCGCGAGGTCAAGAGCAGGACCATTTTGTAATAAAAATAATTAAAAAATAAATGTAGGAACGCAATAATGAATCGTAAATATGAGTGACAGATGTGAAGCATGTTAAATAAAAGAGATGAAAGTATGAAGTAGTCTAGGAGTGAAAGAGAAAGCAAGTGAATGCAAAGGAAGGTGAAAAGAGCGGAACTGGAATACGGGGAGAATAAGACGAAGGACGTTAGCTACAAAGACGATAAAAATTAAAACTGAAGTTTACTAAAGAAATCAGTGCTTTTATTTGGCTTACATCGATCAAATCCCACATAAATGTAATAAAAAGCCGACGGGCGGACCAGACAGAGTGTGGAAGAAGAAGACATGCTGCGCAGACCCCAAATAAATTGGGATAAGGGCAGGAGAATGATAAGAGCATTGAACATGAATTGTACTTTAAAAACCGGCCAAGTACGAGTAGGACTCGCGCACGAAAGGTTCCGTACCATTGTCTATAGAAACAACAAAAAAATCACGTTTGTTGTATGGGAGCCCCCCTTAAATATTTGTTTTATTTTAATTTAATTATTTATTTTTAAAGTGAATATATAACTAAATATTCACAGAATGTTGCAGTTATCAATATCGAGCAAAAACGGGCAAAAAATATCACGTTTGTAGTATGGGAGCCCCCTTAAATACATATTTTATTCTGTTTTTTAGTATGTGTTGTTATAGCGACAACAGAAATACATCATATGTGAAAATTTCAACTGTCTAACTATCACGGTTCATGAGATACAGCCTGGTGACAGACGGACAGACGGACGGACGGCGGAGTCCTAGTAATAGGGTCCCGTTTTACCCTTTGGGTACGGAACCCTTAAAAGGTACCTATCAAAGGTAGTAATTTATTCTTACTAAGTAAAACCATTGCGTATCCAACGTACATGTTTACATAACTACACAGTTAAAGTATGTGAGTATTTAGAACTGCGTTTAGTAATTTCCTGCGCACAATTAATGTGTTATTTGAAACATTTACATTGAGTTGAGGAATGTTCTGGTAGATGGGTAAAGCTTTGAGCAAGTAGACGAAATTTATTATGCATAATTTTTAGGGTTCCGTACCCAAAGGGTAAAACGGGACCCTATTACTAAGACTTCGCTGTCTGTCTGTCTGTCTGTCTGTCTGTCTGTCTGTCTGTCTGTCTGTCTGTCTCCAGGCTGTATCTCATAAACCGTGATAGCTAGAAAGCTGAAATTTTCACAAATGATGTATTACTATTGCCGCTATAACAACAAATACTAAAAATTAAAAAAAAATATATATTAAGGGAAAATTTAATATTAATCATTAAAAAAATATTATTCCCATACAACAGATATGATTTTTTTGCCGTTTTTATAGATAATGGTACGGGACCCTTCGTGCGCGAGTCCGACTCGCACTTGGCCGGTTTTTTAAATACCTTTTTCTAAGTGTTGATTGCAATGTATAATGAGTAGAAACTTTGCTACTAGTTTAGCTCTATCACTAGTGACCATCAATTTGCTGTAGTGTGCAAGCATCAAGACACGGACTATCCGTATCCGGCTCGAAGGTACGCTGAACTTCTATCGATATTTTTTCCGTATGTCGAAGGCACTAAACGTATGTTTTTGGTAATTGGTACCTACCTTAATGAAACAATATCTCTTTCAAATTGAGAATACAATAAGATGCTTTGCTTCATGCATATAATATGTATTGTATGTTACGATTGGCCTGTTGGTCTAGTGGTTAGTTACCCTGACTGCTAGGACGGAGGTCGTGGGTTCGATTCCCACACAGGACAAATCTTTGTGCGATGAGTACGATTATTTGTTCTGTATCTGGGTGTGTATTTTATCTATAATATGTATGTATTTAGAAATATATAAGTAAATGTTTATCAGTTGTCTGGTTGCCATAGTACAGGCTCTGCCTAGTTTGGGATCAGATGGCGGTGTGTTGGTTGTCCCAAGATATTATTAAGATATTATTATATTATGTTTGGAAAATTTTCACTGCAACAGCCGCTCAGATCAATCTTCAGGCTAAGCCGCGCTTGCCTAGGTTGGTCTGTGGATGGGTGAGTGACCACCCATTACATACAGTTTCCTCCGTGCCTCGGAAAGCACGTTAAGCCGGTGCTCCCGGCTGGCATTTGTAGATCTTTGACAGTCGTTACTAGGTAGTCAGTGGCCCGAAAGTCTGACAAGCAGGCTCGTATTACCCAGTACTAACTGGGTTGTGGAGGTCAGATAGGCAGTCGCTCCATGTAAAATACTGGTATTCAGCTGTATCCGTTTAGACTGGAAGCCCACCCCAACATAGTTGGGAAAAGGCTAGGCAGATGATGATGATGTTTTAAAAATTCTTTTACTCGACAGAAAAATAACACAATGGATATTGCTGAATTTTCATTCCAATTCTGGAACGGAATTAGGGGTTTATAAATTACATGCTTTTGCCCGCGACTTCGCCCGCGTGGATGTCGAAAAATATCCAACTGGAACGTACTACCGAGATTAAAAAGTAACCTATAGGTTAATCCAGGTTACGGTAACAAACATAGTTACGGTAAGTATCATACCCCTTTTTAACCCTTCGGCGGTAGAATTCTCAAAAACGCTGAGACACGTATAAATTAATTTTCAATCGTCAGCCTAAACACAAAATTTGAAGATCCTAACTTCAAAACTGACGGACTTTCATATATTAACTTCTATCCCCTATTTTACCCCTATAGGGGTGGAATTCCCAAAAATCCTTTCTTAGTATCCACTAAGTCTACATTGTGTCTACATTTCTAATCCATCTTTCCTCTCGCAGGTCTGCTGGAAGAAATTTCTTATGAAATGAGCAGTACCTTTGTGCTCTTCTATGTTAATATATTGTCCTGTTAAGTATCTGTGTGTACATAAATAAATAAATAAGAAAGGACTTTTGGGAATTCTTACTCACTCACTCTTCACAAAGAACACACCCTCCAAGTTTTATATCTCTGGGACCAGCGGTTTGGGCTGTGTGTTATATATCACCCAGTGAGTCAGACAGTTTACCATTTTATATATATGTATATAAAAAATATATATATATCTTTATTTCAGACCTATATCAGTCCTTCCCTTTGTTTGTGGCCGGATTAACGAGTGCTTTTCAAATAACTTGGACAGAGGCAGTATATCTCTCTTGTTCTTTTTTCCTAGACTCTGCGAAAGTTTGAGCAAGATAGATGCAGTTTTTATAAGCAAGGGCCTTACAGGGTTGATCTACAGCGATCAAACATTTGAAATGGGCCTTAGAGACCCACTTCAACATCGCAAAAGTTAAGTTGTTAGTGGTTAGTAACAGATTGAGCTTATATGCTGTTAGTGTTATCAGTGCTTAATTCAATTTAACATAAACCTATACCTATTTTAACCCAGTGTCTTTGGATGGGGCAATCCACTCTGCCAACAATCATTTTCAGAAAATATAAAAAATAGAAAAGATACGAGTAGTTGCTTAAAATCTAAAATGTATGGTTCTTTCTTTATCATGTAGTTAGTGCCTAACCTGGTGTTAGAGTTTTCATGCCGCCCATGGACCTCTGACTTGGCTTTACATGCCGTCGAGAAATATCTCTCAGACATGCTGTTTTTCAAATGTATGGTTAAATAGACGTCAATCATGACGTATGTAGTAACGTTTATAAATAAACCACACCATAAAGTTTAAAATACCAGTAACTCGATTGTGTAGGTCTTATAGGCAGTCACTCCATGTACAATACTGGTATTCAATAAAAATATATAACAAATTACCAGAAGACATAAGAAACCAAAATAAAACCAGTATATTTTTAAATAAATTAAAACAATACTTAAGTAATAAAAGCTATTACACAGTCGACGTATCTAACGGATAAATTAAATAATCCTTACTTAATATTATAAATGCGAAAGTAACTCCGTCTGTCTGTCTGTTACGCTTTCACATCTAAACCACTGAACTGATTTTAATGAAATTTGGTACAGAGATAGAGTTGACCTTGAGAAAGAACATAGGATAGTTTTTATCCCGGACTTTTGAAGAGTTCTCTTGGAAACGCGATATAACCGAACTCGACGCGGGCGAAGCCGCGGGCGGAAAACTAGTAATACATAAATTATGAATAACAGATATCTAATAAGTAAAATAACAAAAATAAATTATGCTATAGAACTTACACATATAAACACATAAGAATTTATACTAAAACACTTATATAAAAACTATTCTACAGTAATAATAATGTTTTTTTTTTTAAATTAAGCGCTCTTGTTCTCACTATTTATTTAAAAAATTTGCTGTGCCCGACAGGGTCCATAATTGTTTCTTTTTTTTAATTACCACCTGTATGTTGTACATTATGGATATAGCAATAAACGATTTTGATTTGATTTGATTTGATTCAGCTGCGTCCGTTTGGACAGGAAACCGACTGCAATATAGTTCTTTCTTTATCGTGTGGTTAGTGCCTAACCTGGTGTTTTTATGCTGCCCATTGGCCTCTGACTTGGCTTTACATGCCGTCGAGAAATATCTCTCAGGCATGCTGGTTTTCAAATGTACGGTTAAACAGACGTCAATCATGACGTATGTAGTAACGTTTATAAATAAACCTCACCATAAAGTTTAAAATACCAGTAACTCGATTGTGGAGGTCTTATAGGCAGTCACTCCATGTACAATACTGGTATTCAATAAAAATATATAACAAATTACCAGAAGACATAAGAAACCAAAATAAAACCAGTACATTTTTAAATAAATTAAAACAATACTTAAGTAATAAAAGCTATTACACAGTCGACGTATCTAACGGATAAATTAATAATCCTTACTTAATATTATAAATGCGAAAGTAACTCCGTCTGTCTGTCTGTTACGCTTTCACATCTAAACCACTGAACTGATTTTAATGAAATTTGGTACAGAGATAGAGTTGACCTTGAGAAAGAACATAGGATAGTTTTTATCCCGGACTTTTGAAGAGTTCTCTTGGAAACGCGATATAACCGAACTCGACGCGGGCGAAGCCGCGGGCGGAAAACTAGTAATACATAAATTATGAATAACAGATATCTAATAAGTAAAATAACAAAAATAAATTATGCTATAGTACTTACACATATAAACACATAAGAATTTATACTAAAACACTTATATAAAAACTATTCTACAGTAATAATAATGATTTTTTTTTAAATTAAGCGCTCTTGTTCTCACTATTTATTTAAAAAATTTGCTGTGCCCGACAGGGTCCATAATTGTTTCTTTTTTTTAATTACCACCTGTATGTTGTACATTATGGAGATAGCAATAAACGATTTTGATTTGATTTGATTTGATTTGATTCAGCTGCGTCCGTTTGGACAGGAAACCGACTGCAATATAGTTCTTTCCATATCGTGTGGTTAGTGCCTAACCTGGTGTCAGAGTTTTCATGCCGCCCATGGGCCTCTGACTTGGCTTTACATGCCGTGGAATAATATCTCCTCACGATGTTTACCTTCACCGAAGCAAGTGATAATTATGAGTATACAATACGCTCATGAATCTGAAAAATCAGAGGTGCGTGTCTTGGGTTCGAACTTGAGACCTATGACTTGGCAGTCTGACGGTCACACGCACACCACTAAGCTATAGCACAGCAACATAGTTGGGAAGAAGCGAGATAGACGATGAAAGACGTACTGTTGATATGTTTTAAGTCGGTATTTTAGAGTAAACAAACGACCAAAGCAACGGCTATTAGCTAGTTATTCAATGAACAATGAACCATAAAGTTTACATTTACTGCACAATTAAACGCATCAGTTACGACTCCCGACCTTGGGGCCAATTGCTGCCAATGAATAAGGACGTAGAAACAAACAAAAAATGTCTATTGATTCGTATGAAAAACGCAGTTACACCTGCACGAATCTGTGTCAAGGATTTAATGAGATATGGACTAGATTTTTCGTTTATTAAAGACATATTATTTAAAACATGGGAGCTGCGGTGGCCACGTGGTGGCGGCTCCGACTTACGAACAGTAAGTCGTGGTTTCGAACCCAGACAGGCGCATTACTTTGTCTAATTTATTTCATCACCACTGCCCTCAAAAACGGTGAAGGAAAACATCGTGAGGAAACCGGCATGTCCTTGAACCAAAAATTCGAAGACATGTGACATCTACCAACCCGCACTGGGCCCGCGTGGTGGATTATAATAATAATAATAATAATAATAACAAAACACAAAACAACCTGACCGCGTACCGTGTTCGGATGCTCTCTCTGTTTCAGGTGCTTGAGCCAGCTGTCAACGTGTCGGCGCAACGACTGTCGGATCAGGTGCGAGTTATACAGCGTAATCGTATGCTGGATGACACCGCACTTGATCGCTTGCGGACTGAAATGCAGAGTAGCCATGTCATTGCCACGCCGTCGCAGGCTGTGGTTCCACCACAATTTACCGCAGCACCAAATCGCGATAACGACGTGAGTAATGACATGGTTACTAATGTAAGTACCCAGTGCAGTGAGGATATGAGGAGTGCTTTGGAGGGTGCGATTCGGGAATATCGGTTCATGCAACCCGACCGCAGACCACGCTTACCTCGTTTGCCCATGCATAACAAAAATAGGGTGCTGGTGGCTGTTCTGGATTCGCAGTTGTCAAACTATTTTGACAACTGCGAAGACCTCACCGATGCTCACTCAATCCTGTATTGTGCGGCTGTTGCGGCATGTCGTGTAGCTCATGTTAAATTTTCTGATGACAGAGCTACACGACCTAAACCAGCCGTACCGGCATGGCAGTACAGGATTGAACGACGTATTGATGGGGCCAGAGCACTCATCGGCAAACTAATCTGCTTCAGGGAGTGCAATACTCGCCCTAGAGTGATGCGTTTTGTGAGGCGGGCGTTCTCGGGTACTGATATCAGTCCTCGAGACTACATGTCCCGTGTCACAGAGCGCATCGACTTCCTGAAGCAGAAAGTGTATGCATGGGCAAACCGTATTCGTAGGTATAAGCGGCGGGTGGATCGATACACTCAGAATCGCACATTCCAAAGAGATGAAAGGTGGGTTTATAGGGCTTGGGAGCGACCGGACCAAGGTGTGGCTGACGCGCACCTGCCGGATGATGATGCCATATGTTCGTTCTGGCGCAGCATCTGGTCGGTGCCTGTTAGCCATACCGAGGGTGAATGGACCCGGGAGGTTGAGCGAGCGTGCGATCCGGTACCAGAAATGGGGGCAATCACTATCAGCCCCCAAGACGTAGTTCGTGCAGTCCGTCCGTTACCTAACTGGAAATCCCCAGGGCCGGATGGGCTGCACAACTTCTGGATTAAATGGTTTACTAGGTCGCATGCTCGCCTGGCGACCCTGTTCCAGTCAGCCTTAGAGTCAGGGTCGCTGCCCGAGTTCCTAACAACAGGTATAACCCACCTGCTCCATAAATCGGGTAGTACTGCGGAACCCAACAACTATAGACCTATTACCTGTCTCCCGACAGTATATAAAGTTCTTACATCCATTTTGAGAGCTAAAATTAGCAAACACATTGATGACAATTCTATCATGTCCGCTTCTCAAAATGGATGTAGGAACGGGTCCCGCGGTACTAAGGAGCTACTCCTCATTGATATGGCCATTAGTCAACAGGCTCGTCGTTCCCGAAGGGATCTGTCGACATGTTGGATAGACTATAAGAAGGCCTATGACTCTGTGCCACATACATGGCTCATGAGGGTGCTAGAGCTGTATAAAGTTGATGCAACTCTGCGCACCTTCCTGATGTCATGTATGGGGCAATGGAGGACAGTCCTTCGCTATCCAGGATGTCGGCAAATCCAGAGGAATAGCGAGCCCATAAGGATAGAGCGAGGTATATTTCAGGGTGATAGTTTGAGTCCACTTTGGTTCTGCTTAGCCTTGAATCCTCTTAGCACGCTGCTGGAGGATTCAGGTCTAGGCTATCGGTTGAGGAGAGGTGGTCAATTTATATCTCACCTCCTTTACATGGATGACCTGAAACTCTTTGCTCCCAACGATTTGCAATTGATGGAGCTACTGAAGGTAACTGAGACTTTTAGTAGCGCCATCAGGATGGAATTCGGTGTGGACAAATGTGCGGTCATGCATGTAAAGCGAGGGGAGATTGTGGAATCTGTGGGAACCCAGCTCTCGGATTCCATAAATCTTAGATCCCTCTCAGCAACCGAAACCTACAAGTATTTGGGTATGTCGGAAGCGCTGGGCATCAATGTTGCTGACATGAAGCAATCGTTGAAGGAGCGCTTCTTTGGCCGCCTGAAAAAAGTATTTAATAGTCTTTTATCAGGCGGAAATAAGGTGCGTGCCTTCAACGGTTGGGTCATGCCGGTTTTGATGTACTCTTTCGGCATACTCAAATGGACTCAAACAGAACTAGACGCCCTGGATAGGAGGGTCCGTACATTGTTGACGGCATATCGAATGCATCACCCGCGTTCTTCGGTTATGAGACTGTATATCCCGCGGAGGTGTGGGGGTCGAGGTTTTTTAAACGCTAAGACACTCCACAATCGCGAGATATGCAGGCTCAGGGAATATTTCCTAGAAACCGACGTGGGGATGCATCGAGATGTGGTCGCGATGGACAAGGGCCTCACCCCGCTCTCCTTGGCTAAAGAGAACTGGCGCAAACCTGTAGTACTTAATACTAACGACCGCAGGGAGGTATGGCAGAGTAAGGAGCTTCACGGACGCTTTTTCCGGGCCCTGCATGGGCCTGATGTAGACCTATCAGCGTCCGTAGCCTGGCTACGTTCCGGGGACCTTTTCGGGGAAACTGAAGGTTTTGTCTGTGCAATTATGGATGAAGTTATGATGACGAATAACTACCGGAGATTTATTGTGAAAGACGGCACGGTTGACATATGTCGGGCATGCCACCGTCCAGGCGAATCCATTCGTCACATTATCTCCGGGTGTTCTCGTCTGGCTAACGGAGAGTACTTGCATAGACACAACCTTGTAGCCAGGATTATCCATCAGCAACTTGCTCTAAAATACAACCTTGTGGAATCGGAAGTTCCGTACTATAGGTATGTGCCCGACCCAGTTCTCGAAAATGGCAATATCACACTGTACTGGGATCAATCCATCATCACTGACAGGACTATTGTAGCCAATAAGCCTGATATAGTGATGGTGGATCGATCAGAGCGGCGCGCAATGATTGTTGACATAACCGTCCCGCATGACGAGAACCTCGTGAAAGCCGAGAAAGATAAGCAAATCAAGTATCTTGACTTGGCTCGCGAGGTTGTCGACATGTGGGATGTGGACTCAGCGATCATTGTGCCGATAGTCGTGTCAGCCCATGGCTTAATTGCCAAGAGCCTCGACCAACATCTCAGGAGGCTCTCGTTAGGCAGCTGGATCAAGGGCTTGATTCAGAAAGCGGTACTCCTGGACACGGCTCGTATTGTTAGGAGGTTCCTCTCTCTGGAGCCCTGACTGCCGGTAGCTTGGACCCTGTTCCCGATACCGGTGGGCTACTATTTTTTATATTTTTAAATGTTTTTTTTATATTGTTTTATAGTTAAATATTTAAAAATGTAATGAATGTGTAAAAAAATGAATAAAGGAATAATAATAATAATAAACATTTATTTCAGAATCAAGTTCCATAATTTGTTAGTACCAGAATAAAATGCCTTATATCTAGTGTTAGTAAATAAACTAAACTAACGGGTAATTATAAAAGTTTTGACCTACCTAAATACACCCGCAAGAGACTCTCCCATCCCAATCTACTTCACCGCATGGAGTCGTATCCAGCGTCCTAGAATCGGAGAGTCCCAGCGGTCTGCTAACGTCCTCAGGATAGTGTTGGGGCTGGCGCGAAACCGATATAATAGTGATGCGCATCTCTTGCGCATGACGGTTGAAAAGCTGTCAACATTTGCGTCGGCAAACATACCGGACGCGCTGCAAAAACGCGGCAGCCCCAGCAACACCCGGAAAGCGTTGTTGTATTGGATGCGCAGGTCACTATATGCCCTCTGCGTGAAGTCCACCCACAGGCTGCACGTGTAAAATGATTGGCAGAAGGCTTTAAAAAGCGTCACTTTAACTCGTGCAGTACAACGGGCGAACCTGCGGGCCAACATACAGCATCGGACAGCCAGCGACCTGCGCTCCCTTTCCACATCTAAATTATCTTTAAGGTCTTCACTCACCCAGTGGCCCAAGTACTTAAATTTAGTAACTCTTATCAATGGTATGCCGTCCAGTGTGATAAGTGGTACTTTAGAGTAGCTTTTATTACCAGCTTTGAATACCATCAGTTCACTCTTGAGTGCATTGTACTTGAGCCCGTGGGCCCTTGCATAGGATTCGCAAAGACTTAGCATCCTCCGCATTGCTCCAACCGAGGGACTCAGCAGCACCATATCGTCGGCATAACTGATATTATTAATACAAGTGCCGTCAATATGACATCCGATCCCGGTGCCGCTGAGCTCCTCGATCAGACTATTCATGTACAGGTTGAAGAGCGCCGGGGAGGTTAAACCCCCTTGCCTCACCCCGCACTCCAACCTATACTCTTCCGACAAAGAGTCCACCCACCTCACACGGTTCACTTGGTTTCCATACCAAAATTTAAATATGCCTATCACTTCCGGTGGTACCGAGGTTTCCCTAATTAGTTTGTTCCACAGTATATTGTATGACACTAGGTCAAATGCCTTTGACAAGTCTAGGTAACAGGCGTATATTGGTGTCTTTCTTGCTGTGTAGTACTGAACAGTCTGCTTGAGGCATAGGATAGCACTTTCAGTGGACAAGCCAGACCTAAAGCCGAATTGGGCGTCATTGATTTTTAAGTGCTTGTCCAGCTGGCGTCCAAGCAGACTGTCCAGAACTTTAGCAATTACAGTCGCGAGAGAAATTGGTCTATAATTAGACACCCTAGAAGAGTCACTGGTTTTGTTTTTAATAATTGGAACAACAATAGTACGCATTAATCTTTCCGGTAGATATGAATGGCATAAACACAAGTTAAAAAACATAGACAGTATTCTAGGCAGGTGAACACCGGCATGCTGCAGGTGCTCGATACTGAGACTATCGTGCCCTGGAGATTTACCTCTTACCATATTTTTAATTATATCAGCAACTTGCTTTGCGGTGACTGACACACTGCGCTCAGAGCAGACCATCTCAGCATCGAGCATCCGCAGCGGCTGCGGCTCTCCCGTCAGGGGTGATTCGACTCTGAAGTGTCGTCGGAACAAGTCCGCTATCTCACGGGTATCATGCACGCCCTCAACGCTCACCGGGAGGCTTGGTTTATAATTGAGCTTATTTGTTGTTTTCCAAAATTTATAGCCCATTCCCTCTCTAGAGAGGAGGCCGTGTGTCCCAGCAGTGGGAACATTATAAGCTGATTATGCTATTTAAAACAAGGTGGAAGAGACATCGACGCAACAACGATTACCACGTATTCAATACTTATATCATTCCGACCCCCTCCACATATAAATTTTTCATCGGTAATTTAAAAAAAAAACAAACTGTTTCCTACAAAAGTACACACGGTCACATGGTTGTATGGAACAGATTTAAAAAAAAAATACCTATGAATAATTTCCATGTTATTTGGGGCCGGCGCAACACGTTTTTTTCTTCCATTCTTCCCTGTCAATCGACACGCTATCATTTACTCCTTTATCATTCATGCCATTCCTCACACAATCCATCTATCGTTTCTTTGGTCTTCCTCTCCCTCTCCATTCATCAACATTTATATTCATCCAGTGCCGGATTTAGGGCAGGGCAACAGGGGCCCTTGCCCCGGGCCTCTACAAGGAGGGGGCCTCCACAACTTGCTTAAGAAGAAATTACATCCTTTCCGTCCAAGAGTCCATCAAAGAGTGTATAAACACCCCCCGAAATCTCGGATCCCAGATCCTCAGAATCATCTCAGATCTCGGACCTATCCCAGGCGGAATACTACAATTTTCAAGCTCGCTTCGCTCGCTAATACATCCCAATCCTATCTCAATTCAATATTAGTTGACAGATTTACTCCTTTTCTCATTTCTGAATGAATGAGCAAAAAGAACGTAATTTATTCGAAGAGGGTTGTGCGTTTATTATGTTATACCTTCTTTGTATATTTTTTTTCGTCTGTCCCAGAACAAATTTCGGTGCCTCCACTTCTAGATTGTCCCAGGGCCTCCACACCCATGCGGCCCTGTATTCATCACTCTTTTAGTCACCAGTGTTATACCATTTTCATTCCAACCTATAAACACCATTATTTTTAGGTCGTTCTGGAACCGAATACCATTAACTCGATCATCGAACTCGAAACGAATGGGACTTTTTTTTTCATAAAGTAACAATAAAAAAAAACACGAAAGAATAAATTTAATGTTTTTTTTTGTGAAATAATGAGAATCGATCGATGAATGAATTTTTCAATGGGTATCGTTCGCATGTGTTGCCGATCGTGGATACGTTTTATACACACATATGCATTTGAGTTCTCATTATTTCACAAAAAAAACATTAAATTTATTTTTTAGTTTTTTTTTTATTGTTACTTTTTGAAAAAAATAGTCCCAATCGTTTCGAGTTCGATGATCGAGTTAATGGTATTCGGTTACAGAACGACCTAAAAATAATGGTGTATACATAGATTGACTTAAACTAAATCCGGATGCAACGCAAATCCTGGTTGCACCTCGACTTAACGCATGTGATTTAAAGCCACTCAACTCGACCAAACGGTAAAGGAAAATCATAAGGAAGACGTCAATTGAATCAATAAGATTCAAGATGTGTTGGAAAATGAAGTCTTGCTCACGCAAATGACGTCATTGCGCGTGTAAGATGCAGATTATAAACCGGTCAAGAGCAGATTGGATGTGTTTGAGTGAAAATGTTAGATACAACCGCGCTCACTGACGGTCTACCACTTTTCACCCTTATGCCCTGACTAATAAGGTTGAAAAGTAGTAGTAGTTTTTCTTTTCCTTTTAATTTACAATGGTTTTTTTTTTTTACAATGGTTCTCAAATCATTTAAACACCTTTTGTTCAGAATAGTTGCAGCACTGATAACAATATTTTTGTCACATGTTTAATTTAGTCTTTTATAATATTTTCTTGCCTTTGTATTCTTATATTGTAGATTTCTAGAGGTGTGTTAACTTTTGTTAACCTCTTATCTTGTTTTCCGTTTTTTTGTGTAGTAAGCAACGACTTATTGTCGGGCCTATGCTGTCCCCCCATACTTGAGTACTAATGCTGTAAAATGATAATATTGTAAAATCTAATCATTTTAAAAGAGTAACCATGGAGTTTCTTGCCGGTTCTTCTCCATAGGAAACGACCAACCCTAGGTAGGCCTATGTGAAATAAAAATATTCTGATTTGATTTGAGTACATCCAGAAAATCATCAATACAACCCTCTAAGTTCATTTAATCCCATTGAATGATATTTAATGATTAGAACTCTGTAAAACCATACTCCTTACGGTGGTAAATCAAATTTTGTTCAACATAGAGCCTTACACTGACGGGCAAAATCCAAAAAACGTGAGATTGAAATTCGCAGGCTCATATATAAGTGCGTGACAAGCAAGCGCGTGCCCTGTACGCCAACGACACAAATATGTGACAAAAAATGCGGATGCACTATAACACGAACCAATTAAATAGTTTTGAAATCCCTATTCTTTTTGTAGGTGAAATTGTGGCTTGACGTGGAGGGCACGCGCGTGCGTTTATGCTCTGGGCCGGCAGTCTCGACATAGATACCGACGTTGTCGCAAACTTTCGATCGCTTACTAATAACGGAAAAAATCGGTTGCAATAGGTAATGTTGCTTGCGAGAAATGCAACTCTGAACATCCAAGATGCTTTTCTCGCAAGCATCATTATGACTACCGGCTCTGGCGTTCAAAAGGTTAATATTGAAGTCGCAAGTCGAAACGGCGCGGCGTGCGCGCTACTGGCGTTTTATAGAAAAAAAGTTGCAATTTCTTCCTTATTTAGACGCTAAATCTTGGCAGAGAACAGACTAGACGTTCGCAGACGGATTACTGTTGAAAATAGACCAGCTTTGGAAGTATAGAATATTTCGTCTCCGAGACCGTTTCGTTTAGCTAAACATATACATGCAAAAATTCACGCTTTTTTCCCATGGGGGGAGGCAGAAACCGCAAAAGCCACCTGCTACGATGCTTACATACTCCTTTCGCCTCGTCCACGTTCATACATCTGGTCATGCACGCGCCGGTTGCGAGTACTACGCGCTGAAGAACCTCACCAATAAGGTCAGTGTATGTCCTTCTAGGGCGTCCCCTCCTTTTTTTTTTGAATGGGAAATCAACAAATGACTCCTGCCGCTCTGGGCGGAGCGGAAGGGAGTGTCAGACTTTTACTGACTAAAAACCATCCATGTTCCTTCTTTTGCCCTTTATGTTCCAGGGCCGCGGTATCTCTTTCGAACAGTCCCGCAGCCTCAGCAGGCATCGGCCCTTGCGGGCCCCTCCCGTTTGCTGACATCTCTTTGAGGCGCGCGTGGAACTCGAACGCGCCGTCGACACGGCCTGTCGTCATAAGACGGACGGACGGCGAGCTAGCCCATTACTCACCGTCCACAGGCCCGCGACTCACATCTGCCTTGCACAGACCTTTTGTTAGTCGCCTTTCACTCACCTGTCCACATGACCAAACCATCTAAGCATATAGTGGCGAAGGTTCTATACAACTCGATTCCTACCGGCTTCCCTTTGAAAAATGGAACAGTCAGTATTCTATAGACAAATAATATATTCACATTAAGATGTACTCCGGCTTAACTCTTACAAAGATTGACCCTTCGCTACTGAAGCATAGTCTTTTCAATTTTTATCACTAAATCTTCTTTTTAACCTCAATGTTCTCGTATAACCTCATTCTTCAATTTTTGTTAATCTATAATCGCTACTATCTTTATCATCTATCTACAACGAATTTTTTCCGGGTTGTTCCATCAGAAATTTCTCAGTAGCTGCCACGGAGTCATTCGTGCTCGGTTGATGGCTATAGGCTCGCCCCATATTCAATTCAATTCATTTATTTCAGATAAATTACATTACATATAATAATCCATACAGGTTTTTTTAAAATAATATAATGCGAAAAACAAACAACACAACAATGACAACAAATAGATACACTATTACACACCTCTGGAAACATCGGATTAGGACCGCACAACTCGTACATGGAGTTTCGTCCAATGCTCCATGAAGGAGCACTCCATGTCCATTCTCCCAACAATGAGCTGCAGGAAGCTGTTGGGGCTGCCCCGCATGCGGCGCATCAGAGACGCTATTCTTTTGCGGTGTATCGCTTGAAACCCATCCCTTGAGCGTCTGCAAACATACCTGATGCGCTACAAAAGCGTGGCAATCCCATCAACATCCTGAAAGCGTTATTGGACACGCAGGGCACTGTCTATGTCTGCGTATACTTCACCCATAGGCTGCACGTATAAAGAGACTGACAGTACGCCTTGAATAAAGTAATTTTTAAGTATTTTTTATTTTTAGTTTGTTTTTAAGTTGTTTTTAGGGTTCCGTACACAAAGGGTAAAACGGGACCCTATTACTAAGACGTCGCTGTCTGTCTGTCTGTCTGTCTCCAGGCTGTATCTCATAAACCGTGATAGCTAGAAAGCTGAAATTCACAAATGATGTATTACTATTGCCGCTATAACAACAAATACTAAAAATTAAAAAAAAAAATATTAAGGGGGGCCCATACAACAGATATGATTTTTTTGCCGTTTTTAAAGATAATGGTACGGAACCCTTCGTGCGCGAGTCCGACTCGCACTTGGCCGGTTTTTTTTTTAAAGTTGTTTTTTTGTTATATTACATGGGACTTAAACATAACTGGCGAAATATAACTTTACTATAGATTCATCTCTGGCTAACCCTTCTGCCTTCTGGTATTACAGGCGTAATATTATCATCATAATCAGCCTATAATGTTCCCATGGCTGGAACATAGGTCTCCTCTCAATGGCTGGAATGGGCTATAATCCACCACGCGGGCCCAGTGCGGGTTGGTAGATGTCACATGTCTTCGAATTTTTGGTACTAGACATGCCGGTTTCCTCACGATGTTTTCCTTCGCCGTTTTGAGAGCAGTGGTGATGAAATAAATTACACAAAGTAATGCGCCTGCCTGGGTTCCCATACTGGGTACCCATGACTTACTGCTCGTAAGTCGGGGCCGCCACCACTTGGCCACTGCTGCTCTCAATATTAACATATCCATTCTTAATATTGTAAAGAAGTAAAGTTTGGATATAGGGGTTTTCTTCGATATTACTGATCCGATTACGAAAATTGTTTCACTAATTGGAAGCTGCATTATCCCCGAGTGTCATAGGCTACATTTAAAACGCTCCCGTGGGTTCCGTACATAATGGGAGCGAAGCCGCGGGCAAAATATAGTAAACTATACGTAGGTATTTAAAAGTAGCTTATGCCCCGCATGGAGCTCGATAATTGTCCTACGGTATCATACTACCGGGATAAAAAGTACCCTATGTGTAAATCCAGGTTATCAACTATCTGTTACTTAATGCGTGAAAGAGTAACAAACATCCATCCATCCATCCATCCACACAAACCTTCGCATTTATAAAAGTAGGACTTTCCCGTGAGATATTCTTTATAACAATTTCTAACCATAACGCGACTGAAGCCGCGGTCAGTAGTTAGTATTTCAAAAAAGATGGCTCCTCGACTCTACGTGCTATCCAAAGTAGAATCAGCTGTTATTTTAGTTGTTCATTTTATTGGCATTTCTTTCATGAACATCAAAAGCGTACGTGACAAAATGGAGAATTTACTTAAGTACACAAGTGTCTTGAATTTTAATTTTAAAAGTGTCCTCACCGTGAACAATCAAGAGTGATTTGGTGAGTTCGACACTTGATTCAATTCTTTATTTATTTTTTGTTGTTGTTTATTAATTTGCTTTGTTATTTTTTATTCCTTCTTCTTTCCTTATTGAAAGAAAAAAGAAATTGTCGCAGGGACTTAAAAGTGCATACAAAATTATTATTAAAAAAAAGAAAGAAAAAATATTTATTTGTCGCAGGAACATAAAGTGCACATAAACAATAAATAACAAACATTAAGAAACGCTTAGCAAACATTTTGAACACAAAATGGCGAAACAAAAAGAAGGCATACAAACAATACAACAACTACACAATACAACAACAACACAACACAACAACAATACAACATATTCAGCATGCGGTATAACAAGGATGGTTTTTTGCCAGATGTAATGTAAATTAGCTACCAGGCTAAAATGGGATTGCACGGGTCACGTTAGCCTCATGCACGGCTCCTGGGCAAAAGTCTCCACACTGTCGCGAGTCGTTACCAGAAGACGGACGGCGTCGCCTAAGAAGAGGACGACGACCTCGTCGTGGATGCTGGTTCCAGGTAACGAAGGATAAGAACTCCTGGAAGGCAATTGGCCAGCAGTGGGACAGCAAAGTATATTAAAAAATACCGGCCAAGTGCGAGTCGGACTCACGTACGAAGGGTTCTGTACCATTATCTATAAAAACGGCAAAAAAAATCATGTCTGTTGTATGGGAGCCCCACTTAAATATTTTTATATTCAGTTTTTTAGTATTTGTTGTTATAGCGGCAACAGAAATACAACATCTGAGAAAATTTCAACTGTCTAACTATCACGGTCCATGAAGTACATGGTGGTAGATGGACAGACAGCGGAGTCTTAGTAATAAGATCTCGTTTTACTCTTTGGGTACGAAACCCTAAAAAAAGTATATTGTGTACCCAACCTATAAATTGTATTCCTTTAACCGTATAGTAAACCTGTGTACAGTTTACGATGACGTACCAGGGTCTACGTGACCAACAATACTCAGGACCCGGCACATGTATTGCATATTAATGCGAAGTTTCCTCACGACATTATCTTGTACCTGTACTGTATTGACCATTACATAAGTTATATTTTAATATAGGTTGTTATGATGTTTGGGTGCGCTGGGTTTTCTTACAGCAAACCTAATTTTGACTGCGAGATTTGCAGAAGAGGGTATACTTATTGTGCAATAACAATCGTAAGAGATCGTTCGATCGTTTAGTCGTAATTCGTAGCAATTACGACTAAAGGCTGCTCCTAATCCCATTATTAGGCTCATTAAATTCCAAAACAAACAACCAAGCTAATAATCCTGCAGCACTAAATACCATGCTAACATAACACGACCAAAACCTAGTGATAAGAGATTTTATCACACTTAGTATTTACCACTGATAACAGTGATAAAGCGCTCAAATAGCACCAGAGGTTTTTTAGATAAACAGGCTCAATAGAACTGTGGATTGATCTGAATCTTTTAAATCATTTAACTTTTTATCAGGTTGTGGAGGTCAGATAGGCAGTAGCTTCGTGTGAAATACTACTTCAGCTACATTTGGTAGACAGAAAGCTGACTCCAACATTGATAGGGTAAGGATAAATTCCACAAAGGAATAGGATAAAGTAGAAATACAATACGCTAGTTACAAGGCAATACGCGGGGACAAACAATTGATATTTTCCTTATCTATGGATTCATTCTTATAACACTGTGACCCAACCTTAGGACTCCTTTTTTTTTGGGATGGGAAATCATCAAATGACTCCTCCCGCTCTGGGCGGAGCGGAAGGGAGTGTCACTGACTAAAAACCATCCATGTTCCTTCTTTTGCCCTTTATGTTCCAGGGCCGCGGTATCTCTTTCGAACAGTCCCGCAGCCCTGGCAGGCATCGACCCTTGCGGGCCCCTCCTGTTTGCTGACATCTCTTTGAGGCGCGCGTGGAACACGAACGCGCCGTCGACACTGCCTGTCGTCATAAGACAGACGGACGGCGAGCTAGCCCATTACTCACCGTCCACAGGCCCGCGCCTACGGTGGCCGAGAGCCACCAAACCTTAGGGCTCCTACGCTCAGCAGTTGCACTTGCGTCCACTAGACAAACGACAGCTTTTTTTAACACAGTAAAAAAGCCAAAAGGCGAGGTTGAAAAGACAAACTGCGAGGCTTATGTTTTTCTTTTTTTTTTACTAATTAAGCTTGCGTCTTTTTTGTATTAAATGGGCCTACTCTTGACCTCAATCTAGTCCTGATGACAGAGATGAGGTCGACGATGGAACGAGCTTACCCAGAAGAAGCCTATTAACTCACGAATTAAATAGATTGGGGTCACTCATATGAACACTGACGAAGGCAGGGAATTCCACTCCTTGGCTATGCGCATAATAAACGATGTAGCAAAGCGCTTCGTGCGAATGTGTGGAACATCGACAAGGAATGGGTGATAACCCGCATTACGTCTAGACTCCCGATGGAAGAAGGGAGATGGTGGAATGATCTCGTGGAGCTGTTGGGCACACTCACCGAAGTACAGCCTGTAAAAGACCGACAGACATGCAACCTTGCGCCGGTGGGCCAGGCTATGAAGCTTACCCGCCAGCTTATCGTCACCAATGAGCCTCTTGGCTCTGCGCTCAACAGAGTCGAGTGGCGTCTGGCTACAGCTCTGATGTGGAGCGATGACGCGGCCTAGGGTGGAGCACGTTTGCCTGGAAGAAACCGATTCACTCGAACTTTGAAAACATCTAGCTAGATTATTCATCGGGAAACAGAGAAGCCAGCAGTGACATCCTGACTGGCGATTCGCACAATAAATGTGGCAGCATAGCGCTTTGTTCGGGTTCGCAGAACTTCCACCATGTTGCTGTGACGATTCGCCGTACATCTGCTCGTCCGATGATAGACTGGGGATGGGGGAATTAGGTTGTGTAATTCCAAAGCACACTCCAGAATGTAATCGATAAAAAACCGATAGGCTGCCAACTTTGCGGCGATGTTCAAGGCTAGTACTAGAACTCACTTTAATTTGGCGAATTTTGTCGTAGTATTTTTATGTGATTGAAATTCTGGGAGGCCCAAAGCCAGAGCTATATTTACGTAACAACGTAATTTGGCACTCTATCACTAATGAAAACTTACGAGACAGAGGCACTTGTACGAGAACCAACAAATCGAAGACATGTACGTCCACCAATCTGCTCGCGAGTTAGATAACGGGTCCACTCTCTTTCACACAGAGGAAGAAGGTCTGTGTCCCGAGCTATCATCATCATCAGCAGCCTTGTTCCACTCACCTCTTCCAGTCTGCGCCAGTCTCAACCGGGTCGTACCCGAGATCTTCTGCATGTTATCAGCTCATGTGGGTGTTGAGTCTGCTAACTTGCTGCGGAGTTTGTTAGGCCATTCCTTCTTCCCGGCTAACATACTAGGAAGTGCCGAAGGGCGAGCGTTTTGGAGACTGTCTCTTGTAAACTTTGGCGTTGAAAAAGTGCTGATTTTCAGCTTAATTTGAGTAAATGACTTTTGATTTTAACACTTCTTCTACGGTCTCTCGGTCGTCTCGTTGTCTCTGTCCCGTCATCCAGTGCTTTGGTTATGCTATAAGAGCCTTTTTTTGGACGGGAAATCATCTTAAGACTCCTCCCGCTCTGGGCGGAGCGGAAGGGAGTGTCAGACTTTTACTGACTAAAACCCATCCATGTTCCTTCTTTTGTCCTTTGTGTTCCAGGGCCGCGGTATCTCTTTCGAACAGTCCCGCAGCCCTGGCAGGCATCGGCCCATGCTATAAGAGCCCTACGACAATGATGAAGAGAAATTCCTCAAGAAGACTACTCGGCATTCTACAAGGCCATTTCTATTGATATTTCGACGACATAATAATTCCGTATGAATGGCCATTCCTCTGTTACCATTACACCGTACCGTAATATCTGCAAGATTGTTTTCAAAACATTTCGGTGTAGGAAGATCAACCACGTCAGTGTGAACTGCGAAAACCAACTTTAAAGTTACGAGATAAAGCCGCTATCACTGTTAACAAAGACGTGCCAGCAAGGTGCAGGACACGAGTTTGAAAAATGCATGAATGAACGAAAACAGAATAATATTTTGAATTTACCACACGCCGTCTCTTTTGACTCATAATCGTGTTACATGCTTGCTAATTTTAAAGATAATGTTGTAAAATGTATCTTAAGTATAAACTATGTTGATAAACGTAATAAAATAAACTTTTTATGAAGTTATTGGTACTTTAAAGTATAAAATAGAATTAATGACAGGACCTTACTCGCTAGTGGCGCCATCTGGTGGGCTCAGAAACGATAGCCCATAATCTTTTTTTTCTTTTTTTTATTATTATATTTCTTAGAAAATTCCCCATGGGTTCCTTTATTGGCGAAACCTCACATGATAACATGACGGGTATCGCTATCTACACAAATACACATAAAGTCACGCCCTTTTCTCATGGGTGTAAGCAGAAGCTACAGATCGCCATCTGCTACGATCCATACATTCGTTCATACAACTGGGCATACACGCACGCCGCCGGTTGCAAATAGGTAGGTACTACTCACCTGACCTTTCTGGAGAACCTCACCAATAAGTATGTCTTTCTAGGGCGTTCCGTCCTGGCGTTGCCAGTCATATCTACCTCGTAATCACGAGTGATAAGTATGTCAATCAGAAAAATGTCAGAGAGTCATCATCATCTGCCTAGCCTTTTCTTTTCTTTCTTTCTTTTCTTAATAATTAACATTTGGTTTTTCAATTTTACTACAGTCATATTTTTTATTACATCGGGTACCTGCTTAATTATAAGTGCGTGGGGCGATATAAAAAAAAAAATTTGCTACACAAGTGCGGTTTTAAATTTCACATAAAATACGAGTAGTTTGTTTACATATTGAGTCCGTATCTGATTGTTCATGACAGTTTTTTTTTTAAATAATTGTGGACTATTTTTTACAAAATAGAGCTGTTTCCAAAACATAAAAAAACACGAAAAGTTAAAATTTTAAAGATATATAAGAATAGGGGGCCTATTGCCATTAACCGGGCACAAATCCAGACCCCGTGGCTGCTACTGAGATACGCCTGATGGAAAAACCCAATAACACTGACCGCCCCGGGAATCGAACCCAAGACCTCATGCTCAGCAGTCGCGCTTGCGGCCACTAGACCAACGAGGCAGTACTTTTTAGGGTTCCGTACCCAAAGGGTAAAACGGGACCCTATTACTAAGCCTCCGCTGTCTGTCTGTCTGTCTGTCTCCAGGCTGTATCTCATAAACCGTGATAGCTAGAAAGCTGAAATTTTCACAAATGATGTATTTCCGTTGCCGCTATAACAACAAATATTAAAAATTAAAAAAAAAATATATTAAGGGGGTCCCCATACAATAAACGTGTTTTTTTTCGTATTTTTTATAGATAATGGTACGGAACCCTTCGTGCGCGAGCCCGACTCGCACTTGGCCGGTTTTTTTTCATCTATACCCATAAACGTAGGTCGTTAAAACACCCATCAACGCAAATTAATTACATTTCTAATTCTTATCAGAACACTACTGGTACTTGAATCTGAATCTCACGGCGGCGACACATCAAGCATTTCCAGTATAACATGGCCTCGCTTTCTATAGATGTCTATTGCCATGAGAGATCCGCATGGTTTTGTACAGTTTGATTGGTCGCTGTGCTTGCTATACTAGAATTAGATAATACGGTATTTATAATAGTTATAATAAAAAACTATTTTTTTTTTTAAATTTCTCAGTCTGTCCGTTCCGGCTAATCTCCGAAACGGCTGGACTGATTTTGACGGGACTTTTACTAGCAGATAGCTGATAATATAAGGAGTAAATAAAGCTTAGTTTTATTTGGCAAGCGCCGAGAAGATCGACCCGCGCGGTTTTAATTATTTAGCGACATCCTTTAATTTTATATTTAAGTAAGTAGTGTTCTGGTTCGAGTATTAATTATATTGTACTAAAGCATGAAATGGTAACAGACAAAGGCACTTTCGTATTAATAATATTAACATAACATCACGCCTGTAATCCCCGAAGGGTCAGGCAGAGGTGTACCTAATAGTACACCCACATTTCACCAGTTATGTTTAAGTCCCACGTAATGGAAGGCTTGCCTATTGCCATCAACCGTGTACAAATCCACACTCCGTGACTGCTATTTATATTATTAATATGGATTTTATTTATGTACTTTGAAAAGCACCAGTTAATTTTAATCAACTTGTAATGAGGACAGGAAAAAAACAGGAAACCGAAATTGAAATTAATTAATACTTGTATTGTTTACCTTGTTTTATATATATATCTAATAGTAATAATATTGTTTATCATTAGATAAATTGTTAAATTAGGTACCACGTTTTCCTGTACACTTGTGAATTCAATAAAAAAAATGATTTAAATGTAATTGTTTTCCGTAAAGTAATGCCTAATGTCGACTTAATTCTTTTTAGGGTGCCGTACCCAAAGGGTAAAACGGGACCCTATTACTAAGCCTCCGCTGTCTGTCTCCAGGCTGTATCTCATAAATCGTGATAGCTAGAAAGCTGACATTTTCACAAACGATGTATTTCCGTTGCCCCTAAAACAACAAATACTAAAAATTTAAAAAAATATATTAAGGGAGGTCCCCATGCAATAAACGTGTTTTTTTCGTAATTTTTTGCTCAATATTAAAAACGGTAACAGGTAGACGCTTCAAATTTTCACAGAATATTTACTTGTATATTACCTTTCAGAATAAATAATTAAATAACAATAAAGTAAATATTAAAGGGGGGCTCCTACACAACAGACATGATTCTTTTTACCGTTTTTATAGATAATGGTACGGAACCCTTCGTGCGCGAGTCCGACTCGCACTTGGCCGGTTTTTTTATATAATAGGTGCTTGTTTTTCTGATAATAGTCTTACTATTATACTATTATAAATGCGAAAGTTTGTGAGGATGGACGGATGGTTGTTTGTTACTCTTTCACGCAAAAACTACTGAACGGATTTGGATGAAATTTAGCACACTGATAGTTTATAACCTGGATTAACTTAAAGGATACTTTTATCCGGAAGATACCGTGGGACAGTTACCAAACTTCACGCGGGCGAAGACGCGGGCATAAGCTAGTAGTAGTATGTAATAATAACACAGTACAGAAGCTACCATTTTTTTTAAAACTAATTAAGTACCATTTTTATTAACTACCATTTTTTTTAGGGTTCCGTACCCAAAGGGTAAAACGGGACCCTATTACTAAGACTTCGCTGTCTGTCTGTCTGTCTCCAGGCTGTATCTCATAAACCGTGATAGCTAGAAAGCTGAAATTTTCACAAATGATGTATTACTATTGCCGCTATAACAATAAATACTAAAAATTAAAAAAAAAATATTAAGGGGGGGCTCCCATACAACAGATATGATTTTTTTGCAGTTTTTATAGATAATGGTACGGAACCCTTCGTGCGCGAGTACGACTCGCACTTGGCCGGTTTTTAACTATCATGTTTTTTGCCTTATATTCTCCACACAAAACAAAGGGGTTATAATTATTCAGCCTGCCTGCCTGCTCGCTGTAGCGGGTATTACTTACTATTAATACAAACAAGTATTTTTTGAGACAAAATTTTCTAAAGCATCTTGTTACTGAAATATAAAAGAAGTGCTCATCATGACGAATGAAACGAGCCCAAACTGGATGGGATTGTGGCGTTTTATAACGGAGTTCCTATAGCCACCTTCCAGCTCCATCATCAGATCAGCTCCGTGTTTTTTTTCGAAAGCGAGCGAGATAGACATACGAGCTTCCGAATCGAAATCGAATCGATGTAATTGTGAATAGCTCTGCAGATCTCTGGAACTACTACCGGAAATTTGAAAAAATCTTGGTATTTTTGCATTCGATAGCCCAATTCATGAGGAAGGTATACATAAGTTTATTTAACAAAATATAGTATTTATACTTCTATACTATTATTATAAAGTTGAAGAGTTTGTTTGGTTGCTCGCGCTTATCTCAGGAACTACTGGTTCGAATTAAAAAATTCTTTTAGTGTTAGATAGCCCATTTATCGAGGGAGGTTATAGGCTATACGTATAACATCACGCTATGCCTTTCGACCTTAATAGGAGCGGACACATAGGAGGAGTCAATGAAAAATATTGCAGAAACGGGGAAAATATGGTTAAAGAAATTTATTTCTCTTTATGAGTAATTTTATAATAATTTTACGCGGACAAAGGTCGTGCGCAATAGCAGTACATAAACTCACGCGTTTTTCCCGTGGAGTTAGGCAGAACACACAGAAGAATACCTCCTGCTATTATATTTTCCCCAGGATATCAGGATAGCAACCAATCGTTTGTCTTTTAAAATTAAAGTTCGCGAGTACATTCGGAAGAAGCTGGCAGTTTCGTCACAACTGTAATGTTTTCCCCATTGTTTGTCTTTTTATTTTAGTTTATCCGTGTAAATGTCTATTTAAATTAATATATTTTAATAAATATTCATAGTACCTATTTTAAATATAAATAAATAAATATCCCTGGACATTTCACACAGCACCATCTAGTCCCAAGCTAAGCAACATAATGCTTGTGTTATGGTAGCTAGATGGCTGATAAACTACATATATACTTTTTTTTTTTGTAAATACATTATATAGATAGAAAAACACCCAGACCCGGAACAACTACTTGTAGGTCATAGAAATATTGGTTCCGTACGGGAATCGAACCCGCGACATGCAGCGCAGCAGTCAATCGCTTGACCACTGCGCCAACCGTGCCGTCAAATATATTTATAGTATTTTATATGTCCTTGTAGTTTATCGTAGAATTAATTAAAATTATTTTCAGAATACACCTACCACTGAATTGTCTCTGCATCACCCAAAGGTTGACTGGTAGAAAATACCTACCTATGGCATTAGTCCGCCTCTGTTCTTTGTGCTTGAAGTGTTAAATAAATAAATACCTACATTATGTTAGTGCATAACCAGGTGTCAGTTTTTATGCCACTCATAGCTGCTACGACCCTTACATACTCCTTTCGCCTCGTCCACGTCCATACATCTGGTCATACACGCACGCCGCGCGGTTTATAATATTAGTACCTATGCATAAGTGGATTACAGAGATGTCAAGAAATGGATGAAGAAGACATGCTGCGCCGACCCCAAATAAATTGGGATAAGGGCAGGAGCACTATGATGATGATGATGAAGTGGAATAAAGAGATTATATGCAGAAAGGGGGCACCTACTCCTGAACCGCTTATGTCAAGTGGTGCCACTTTACCACAAGTGGCAATGTTAACTCT
Organism: Eurois occulta; assembly: GCA_950022335.1. NCBI lineage: Eukaryota > Metazoa > Arthropoda > Insecta > Lepidoptera > Noctuidae > Eurois > Eurois occulta. Next base: position 9,168,635 of record OX465504.1, on the reverse strand, counting down.
GGTACTTCTGATAAGGACTGTTCCAATCATATGCATGATTGGAACAGTCCTTATGCATGCATAATCAGCCTCCACACGGCCTCCTCCCTATGAGAGAGAATGGGCTATAATCCACCACGCGGGCCCAGTGCGGGTTGGTAGATGTCATTTGTCTTCCAATTATTGGTTGTAGGACATATCGGTTTCCTCACGATGTTTTCCTTCACAGTTTTGAGAGCAGTGGTGATGAAATAAATTACACAAAGTAATGCGCCTGCCTGGGTTCGAACCTCTTACCATTCGTAAGTCGGGGCCGCTACCACTGGGCCACTGCTGCTCACAACAAACAATCTAAACTAATCACTACATAGTAGTATAAAACAAAGTCGCTTTCTCTGACCCTATCTCCCTATGTATGCTTAAATCTTTAAAACTACGCAACGGATTTTGATGCGGTTTTTTTAATAGATAGAGTGATTCAAGAGGAAGTTTTATATGTATAATACATGCACCCGTGTGAAGCCGGGGCGGGTCACTAGTAAATAATAAAAGAGGAAAAATTTGTTTGTAATTATAGGGGGTAATCTTCGGAATAACGTATCAGATTCCGAATTTTTTTTTGACAAACGGGAAGCTACTTTATCCCCGAGTGTCATAGGCCACATTTAAAACGTTCCCGTGTGTTTATTACCGTACATAACGGGTGCGAAGTCCCGCAGTAGGCAGTAGGCTGTCGCTCTATGTAAAATATTGATATTCAGCTGCATCCGGCTAGACACAACATAGTTGGGAAAAGGCTAGGCAGATGATGATGACCAGAGGTCGGAATTAGGTAGAGTTATTTAAGTATCTCCTTTGTTCATTTTTCTAACATAATATTTACATTTTTAAATATTTTTAGTAACAAAAATTATAATTATTATATATTATAATTTTAATATTGTAGTGGAGAAATCTCTACTACAATAATAATAAAGCGAATTTTAGATAACTGATTTATTTACTAAGTAATAATCATTCTCCTGATGCATGTTTAGGAAAAAACTCATGGAGATCAGATTTTAGACCTCTAATTTGTAGATTCTTTTGAATATAGAACATCAAATTTTTTTTATAAAGAAAATACATTTTAATTTTAACCTTAGAGGAAAATTGTTAAATTAGTGTAATGCCGACGTGTAAGAGGGCTCTTGGCATTAAGCTTGTTTCCTATTTAAATATACATGGTTTAAATTACCTCAAGGACTGGGTAGTTGCAAGTACAACCAAATATTATCTTGTTTATTTCTCTTTTTCTTTGGGGACTTATTTTATATAGTTGTATAGTTTTGAATATTTTAGTAGTAATTATGATGAGGACATATAAGTCATATATGGAATTTGATTTCTTCAAAAATATTCTCTAAGATTACGAATTATGTGATATTTATCTCAGTACTTGAGAATATCTGTGAAAAATAACAAGTTAAGCCAAGAGCTTTTACGAATTACATATTCCTATAAAACTTTGCTTTCCTATAATATTACTGTTTCATGTTGTACCTTCTTAATTTAAATTTCAAAACTAAATGCAAAATAATAAATCACACTACAGATAAAAATATAACGAGATTTAAATTAAAACACTTGCGCAACACAAGATATCAACGTCCTATTGCTTAAAGTGTATTCAAAACAAAATTTAAATCACATACGACAGTCAGAACCGGTCGAAACGAAATGAATAAAATTAACAATATTTTTTTTAAGTTTGACCTACTTCTATGTAATATTATAGTGTTCAAATCAAGTTTACTTACCAAATAAACAACACTGTCATGCTTTCTCGGCACAAAACTCGATCCAACTTCGAATATTACGTAAAAAATAACAGAATCAAACTGTTCAATGGTTTTTCATATACATTCACTGGTTTTACACAGCACTGCGTTTTTTGCTCGCTATTAATGTCTCAAAACAGTTATGCGACACTATTACAACTGTTTACAACTGTATCTAGCAATTTTCGTGATTATTTATCGATTGATTTATCGTCAATGAAAAAATCTGTTTTATTCTCCTAATTTGTATGTTTTATTTTGTAATGTGGGCGTTGTGTTGTGTTTATTGTTTTACGGGCGTCTATTTTAGGCCGTGCAGTCAGTCACATGATGCTAATTGAGTGAATAAACAGTTTTAAATTGAATAAAAAGTCAATGCAGGCCACTACGAAGCAAGTGGCAAAATTTGTAGGTATTTTTCGACCTACTTTCATTGGTAGGAAAATTGACAGTTAATTTCCAGTGTTGCTACTGGCGTACAATCAAGTCAACCAGGAAAATTTTAGCTCCCTCTTTGGTTGATTCTGACTTGCCGTGCTTGACTGACGCAGATGCAGTGAACGCCTGGAAAGTGGAAAACGGATCGGCCCGAGAACCCGTCTTCCCTGAGACAACCGTCACGAGCCGCTCTGCAGGTTGGTAGGTACGGAACAATTTAGTGTTATTAATACGTCAACTATCACTGCTAGTCGGGCCTCTGACTTCAGGCATTACCATCGCATCGCCAACGTAGGCAAATAGCGAGCCTAAACGTGGTAGCATAGCGAATATGTTGGGTGAAACCTCGTTTCGGCTTGTTAACTGACTGCGTTTGGGCACTTCTTGCGGGCCGCCAAATCGCTATCAACGTGAAGATGCAGTCGACTGTCTCGGACACGGACACTATGACCTTTCATGCAGTAAGAGTGGAAGTCGGATAGCTCGGCAAGCCATCATTAATGACATGAATTGTCGTGCACTTGCCACCGCTATGGTGGTAGATGTTTTAGAACCTAACGACAAAGCACGTGACGATGGGAAGAGACCAGATGGTATGACCATAATGCTTTTGATGTTGGATCGGCCTTTAGTGTAGGATGTAACATGTGTGTTGGCACTCTTGCGCCGTCCCATCTCCCTAGCACGGCGCGCGGCGGGCTGTGCTAGGTTGCGCAGGTGCTGAAAACCTTAAACGGCTCAAATACATTAACTTAATTGGTAGTTATGTGTTTGAGCCATTTGGAATTGAAACACTGGGGGCATGGGCCATGGGGCTGAGTGCCCAGTTCGGGACATCGCCAAACGCTTGATCGACTTGACCTGAGTTATTTCTTGACCAAAGAATCAGCATTGCCATCCAACGTGGTAATGCTGCCAGCTTTCTGGGCACTTTCCCCGTTGACAGCTATGCGGACGTATTTTTTGACGCCCTTTAATTTATTTTTGCTTTTGATACAGGTCTTATTTTTATTATTATTTAGGTCTGTTAAGTTAGTAAGTAATGTATCCACAAGGTTGAACATAATAAACGCGAATTTCAAGAACTCGTAGAACAAACCTGGTTCAGTTTCATGGCCCAAGACACCACGCGAGAGGTGGTTCGTCTATTATGTTACATGTGTGTTATATGTGTATTTTAAGAAACCAAGTTCATAATTATTTGAAGTTTAGCGTGTCGAAACTAAAATTGATAAACTATGAACCGGTATATTGAAAAGATTGACGCAAGATTTAAATTTTGTTTTTTTGTGCAGCCGTAGGTTTCTTTTTCTATCAGGCAATAATTATAGATAGTTCCTATGTATCCATGAAATAAACTATTACCATAATTTTGATATTAAAGGTAAGTGAATGTTCATTTCCTTGTACAATTAAAAAAACTGTTTCATAATTTCAAAAACAATTAAATTCTTCTAATATAGAAGAAGTTTAATTATGCGGCAATACAAAATTTTAAATGTCATAAACGTTCCGCACCATGCAGAAACAGCGTTAGAAAAAATCGCAGTGTGTTCATGGTAATATCAAGTTTGTTAACAAAACAATACAAGTTTTCACTGTTTTCCGAATTTCAAAGCGGTCATCATCGATTAAATTATTATTATTTAACTTATATCCAACAAATAGGAAGTTTGGCAAAAATTAGGACATGATTAGTTTGATGGACCTCGACCTTCCAGAACGTGAGTGACATTTACGAAAAAAAAAAGTAAACCCACTTCAATTCAGTCGCTCGCACTACTCATGATTTCTGTGTGTTATTTCAATTAATGAGCCGTAAATTAGTGTTTGTTACACGTTAATTAACGCATGATATAACCATTTGTATAAAATGGCGACGCCGGCGGACGTTAGAGCGCTATTCGAGGCGAGATTGAAGGAAACTTCACCACCTCCGGATTTTCATCAATTAGACTTGGATCGTACGAAAGATGAAAAATACATCAAGAGGGTGCTTACTCATGTGGATAAGGACGCTAAAGCTGCTGCAGACATGCTGTGGGACATCTTAACATGGCGAAAATCTGTCGGAGCAAGTGATATTAACGAAACCAACATCAGACTAGATTACATTAAAGATGGTGTATTTTTCCCAAGAGGCAGGGATGTAGACGGCTGTCTTTTGTTAATCTTCAAGGCCAAAATGCACGTCAAAGGCCAAAGGGACTACGAGGAACTGAAGAAAATCATGATCTACTGGTTTGACCGAGTTGAACGAGAGGAAGGAGGTAAGAGAATTACTATAGTCTTTGATATGGATGGCAGTGGATTGGGTAATATGGATATGGAGTTAGTCAAATACTTGATAACTCTTTTCAAAGTGTATTACCCATATTTCCTGAACTATATTGTGATCTATCAGATGCCCTGGGTCCTTTCTGCTGCTTTTAAAGTTGTTAAAACATTACTACCAGCAAAAGCAGTAGAGAAAATGAGATTTGTTACAAAAGATACTTTGAAAGATGTTGTAGCGCCCGATCAAGCCTTAGCAGTATGGGGTGGGAAAGATAATTATACCTTTGAGTTCATTCCGGAAAATAAATCAGAACATACTCCTAAGAAGGTCACGTTTGCAGAGCAAGGAGATGGACAACATTCTCCAGGAGAGATGTTACGTCTCGTACCTAACGATACTATCCTATTCAAAACTGAAGGTGATGAAATTTCCGGTCAGTTTACGATTACTAACATGGATGAAAGTGCTGTGTCCTTCAAGATTAGAACCACAGCACCTGAGAAGTTCAGAGTGAGACCTAGCTCGGGTACTCTAGCAAGCGGTGCCTCGCAAACTGTCCTGATTGTAGTCCAACCAGGCATTCAACTCCGCACTGTAACCAAAGACAGATTCCTCGTCATGTCAATTCAAATTCCAAAAACTGACTTAACTCCGAAAGAGCTAACAGATATCTGGCAAGCATCAACCGGTAGTAAGACTGATGAGTACCGTCTAAAGTGCCAATTCCCCGACAAAGATATACCAAAGAACGGTAATGTTATTGATGGGAAAGTTCCAGAAAAACCTGATTCTGTGACTGCGACTCTGAGCAATTTAGAAAAGAATTATGCAACATTGCATCGGGACATGAAGCAGCTGAAAGTTCTGCAATTTGTTACATTAGCTATGACCGTGCTTGTTGCGGTTCTTGGATACCTTTTGTACGAGGGTGTGAGTGAGGATTCGAAGTATTGTGAACGTTTGTAGCCATTGGAGTTAGTGGTGTTGAACGCCACTTTCAAAATCGACTATTTAATGGCGATTTTCATACTGATGTTGATTGTTAATGTCATTCTTTATATTTTGTACAGTAAGTTGGTGTGTAAGTTGAATTTATTGTTTGTTAGGTAAAGAGGGTAGTTGGGAAAAAGAGGGTAGAACTTTTTTCTAAGGAAGCTGGTATAGTCACCCTATCGTTATTTTGATTTTTCTGCAAAGTTGTGGTACATGTTTGTTCATTTATCTATTTTTACCATAAAAATGGATAAATGAGCAATAAATGTTATGGGCTATTTTATATTATTGGGCTGGTGTCGGCAACTCCACGTCCAATGCGCGTATTTTGCGTATGGGTAGGAAAATTGATCATTTGATCCAACTCAGCTCCCCAAAAAAGCAGAAATATCTTTGTTTTGCTGACTATCTCGCGGAGAGCTCTTTTGTTGGCTCTAAGCATAAGGTGCTTTATAACATCCAAAATGACAATGAGCTGACTGTGCCACTTCGTTTCTGTGCCCTTTGGGATGGTTGAGGCCGAGACATGTAGAAATATTTTGCTAAGTGTAGTTCACACTCCGCTAGGATACTGTATCAGGAACAAGAAAAAATTCTGGTCAGTTTTAATCTGTAGTTGGATCTTTTCTATCTTTTAATTTCTTATTTTGCACGTTTTGATAGCGAGTTACCGTAACAAACGTGTTTCAATTAGCATTTGTTTTAGTGAGGTCGCTCCGTGAAGCTTCTGGACCCTCCAGAGATGTTAGACGAACTTACAGATAGCTTTAGCGAAACTTCTTGAAAAACGGTTTAGGAATACGAAAAGTTTTGAAAGCAATTGCTCTGAGTCTAACACCTCAGAAAAGTTCTATGCTTCTGGACTGAGCTAGCCAGGCTATGCCAGTTATTTATGACCCATCACGCACAACAGACTGAATTTGTGTCTTAAGTGTGTAATCTTCATTTCAAACCGTGAAAGAATTTACGTGCATTTCTTAAACCATTGGTGTGTAGTTTGTGAATATTTTTTTGTACTCTAAACAAAATATCATTCCTTGACATTTTTTTTTAAAGACTGCCTTATTTACTTTACGAGTGTTTTGTGAGTCATTTTTGTACTTCGGAATGTAGATAAAGAAAAAGATAAGTTTGGTATAGATAGGAACGGACGGATTTCGATGACCTGGGTTAGACATATTCATTCCAATAATACGCTCCCGTGGGAAAATTTTCGACCTTCAAACGGGCGAAAGCGAAACCGAATACATAAACTTTTTATATCTTTTCACGATAAAATTGGCCCTCAATTCTTCTAAAAGGCATATGCTCCTTCCTCTCGCAAATTTGATCAAAATTACTGCTTCAAATCATCATCATTGACAACATTGTTCCACCTACTGCTGCGCTTAGGCCGGGTATAAAACTAGTGTGTTGTTTAAATATTTTCTCGATGGAATAGTCTTCAATGTCCGTCGGAGCAACAAAGAAGGCGAGTATGCAAGATTTTAACTCCTTCCCCACGCAAATCGATAAAAACGTATCTTCGTAGCGTTTAGATCAATGTACCAAGATACATGTATGTGTAGCTCCATTGAGAACATAGCTACGGGTTTGGCACTATCACTAGCGTCCATCAATTCCTGTAGCATGCAGGCACCAGCGCATTTGTAGAAAAGCACCACTGTCATCGAAAACTATACAAAAACGTAGATTCGTAATATCTTGTCATTGTCATCGATTGGCCCCGTATACGGTTGGCCTATAAAATACCAATTTATTCATCGCAGTCGGCTGTTCGCTCGCACGTCACTTATTACCAAACTAAATTGCCTGCAGGGCGTTGTCATGGACACTGTTGGGTCTCCCTCTGAATCATTCAATAAATTGATTGTTTGGGTGTGGTTTTGTCTAGAGGATAGGAGTTAATCAATCTTCGATTGGTTAGTTAGTGCCGTGGTCTCTAGCGGTTTAAATTGGAACAGAATGTCATAGACATATCAATCAGTTGAGGTTAAGGGTCTTGGGTAAAGTTGGTGTGTCCAATTAGGAAATCTGCTATAAATCCTGTGGACAGGTGAACCTAACTCCAAAAAGGTTCTCCTAAAAATTGCACCGTGTCTACCTTTGCCTATAGCGGAACCTTTATTTATTACCTCCCGACTATGTTGATGTCGGCTTCCAGTCTAACCGGATGCAGCTGCATCCCAGCATTTTACATGTAGCGACTGCCTATCTGACATGTCTACAACCCAGTTCAGCATTTTTGCATTCCACCTACATCGTCTTTAAAAAGTCGCATGCGTTTACTTTCGTCTAAATCTGCTCTTTACCATTTATTTTCAGCCTGTTATATTCTGCAGGACAAAGGCCTTCCTCGCTCCCTCCCAATCTTTTCTATCTTGAGCTAGTATGGACCAATCCTGCCTATAAGTATCAAGGTTTTTACCTAATACTTACTTAGCCGTTTGATCTTTGCAAACTTATTAGGTAATAAGCGTTCAATTGATTTTCGCTTTCAACTCGGTAGCCGTTAGCAAATATTTGTTTTAGTCTCCAACGTCAATCCGTTGGTCATTAATGACGTCATTTTACTTCCGTGGCAAGATTTTCGTTTCAAACGCTAATTTGGAGAATCAATAGTAACATTAAAGTGCTTTTTTTTTGTAAATAATTTCCATCTTGGAACACTTTTATTTGATTGTGTAGTACATCATCATGATTTTAATCCTAAGGTAATACGTCCGAAGCTAGACATAGGCCCCGCCAAACGTCGTCACATTGACCGATCCTGTTTCTCGCATTCAGCGGATTCCCGCGACCTTCACCAGGTCATGGGCCCATCTTGTAGGAGGTGGCCATTCCAAACCCCTTCGGCCCCATCGGGCAGCCGTTCTACGAGCAAGAAGCTCTGCCCACTGACATTTAAGGTTAGGAATTCTTCGGGCTATTTCGGGCGCCTTGGTTTTCTTGCCGATTGAAGTCACACTGGAAATTCTTCGTACATTGTTGTTTGATGCCGTGGCCAGCACTAAATGTATTTTTCTATTATTTCGGAATCATCATTTTGCCTAATAAAAAACGTCTATGTCTGGACTTGAACTCTCGCAAGGGCCCACTACATCGCGACCTTCTTCATTTAATAGCTAAGAATTGTTGCGAGAAAGGTCATTTACTTTTTAAAGATAACTGATAGCGTTCGACCACTATCTTACACCTGCATCAATGATATCGCAAGTGGCTTACATACATATTTATTACTGTAGTTATTTGTATTAAAACTCACGCTGTGTAATTAATTATCTGTCAATTGTGGGAAACTAAACTTGCGAAATATCTACGGAGGAAATGCCATTGAGTGCTGTCAGATTTTACAAATCGAACAGTGATCTCCACGTTCCTTACTTCATATGAGAAAATGAATGCATTGTTTATTAGTATGTGAAAATTGTAGTAGTATTTAGGTGCCAAGCACTCTAGGTTGTCGGCTTACAAGAAATGTAGTAAGCGTCTTCATATGTGCAATTCATTAAAATGTCATTGAAAAACGTTGGGAAAAAGTTTTTTTAAGAAAAAAAAATATGGTTCATGACATATAAAATATTTGGGTATTTTGGCATTCATAGTATCAAGTTAAGAAATTAGAATATAACTTTTAACTATTTATAAATTATTATAAATGTTATAAACATCAAAGAAAATGCGAACAAAAAAACCTATTTATTCATAAATTTTAATAAAAAAAATTAATTTATAATGTATGTAAATTAAAAGGTGGGCTAATAAAAACTATCTGATAAACTCTATGGTCACGGATAAAATACAGTTTAATTTACGTACAAATATATCTCTGTGTGTTTTCGAGTAGTTTTGACTGAACTGTATTTTGAAGTTCGGTTCATGCAGTTTATGCGTGATTCGTATGGCTACACACAAATATTCGGGTCGGTCTGATTTGACATATTCGAGCGGCAAAACATACATTCATAGTTGCCGCGCGGCCTGTAAGATAGCTCTTTTTTGCATTAGATAAAATGCCTGAAGAAAAATTAAATTACAATTTTTTGAGAGTGAATGCAAATATATTTACCATGTGAAAAAATATCCGGAAAGGGCTTTTAGTAATAGAAATGAAAGTTAAATGATTCTTCTATAAATGACTGGTATGAAAATAAGCATTTCTCTTAGTATATAAGGCCTATTTGCTACTGTTTAGCGACGTGTGATATTGTCTATGAAAAAAAAACTCAGTGTATTGATTTCAATTCGTGTTTTTTTCTTGCCTAACTAAGAAAATGTGTCTAATAATAAAAATTGCAGAATTTTTAGTGTACATTTTTAGGGTGTGGATTTACAATTTCCTTTGAAAAAAAGTTTCGTAAGCACATTAATTTGGTAATTAAATCGATGTAAGAAAACTAAATATTCCAGTTGTAAAATTATAAATTAGGGTGTGGGTCTGCAATTTCTTTTACAAGGAAAAAATAAATTGCATCTTGTGCTTTTAGAATTAAAAACAGTCATAGGTTGTTGTTTAAATTATTCGTTTTTTTTTTAATAATACGGAAACACAGTTGAAATAAAATTATTTCTTCAACTGCAATCAAGTTAGGTACTTCTAAATCATGTGTCGTTATCAAAGATATTAGTTCTGGCCTAAATCTAACATTGATAGTATGATTGTTACGCAATTGTTTCATTTATTTATCGTCTGCAAGCTATTTTTAACACAAAGGAACAATAGGATTTTTTAAATGAGTTTTTTCTATATGTAAAAACTGATTATTTCAAAATAATAATACAGGGTCGCGAATCATATTTTGTTCAAAATACCTAATGTTAAAAAAAACAAAAAAAAATCAATGCACTATAATCTAATTTACTATGATGATTTTAATTAAATATTCCATTCCATACAGTCCTTTCATATTGATTTTATCCGTCATATTGCAGCACTGTCAGAAGTATTCTAGTTACAATAAGATTGTTGTTCTGTCAAAATCATAGAATATGATATACCTAGATAACGCAAGTATCACGATTTGTGTGAAAACCAAGCGTGCCATTTTCGGACTGCCTTCTATGGCGTCATTAGCGCTATTTAGTAATTATACAAACAAGTTACTATACAAAATAAACTACGTTTTTGTTCTTTACATATCTAGAATGAAGTACTTGAGATGTAACGACAAAACGTTGTTTTTCAACAAATTAGCTTGCTGCGACAGTACCCACGTTAAGCATAAAATGCTTAAGCTGGGCACGCGAAGTAGGTGTTCTTGCGTTGTCTAGGTGTTAACATATTTATTTATTTAACAATGTATGTACACACTAACTACAGAAAAGAAGAAAGTATAATGTGCCTGTCTATAAAATAAAAAAAAATGTTTCTTAAAAAGTGTTACAATAAGACGTGACTGACACTGGTGCGTCACTGGACATCGTCTGTCAAAATCATAATGTTTTTTGCTCTCGTAAGGATAAAGTTGCTGTTATCGGAGTTTAAATAATTGCGAATGGACTGTAGTAACTGGCCATAACTAAACCAAAAATATTGATTCTTAGTATTTAGTTTTTTTTTCTTATTTGCTCAGAAAACCATGATTTTTTATTATTATTTATTCAAAGAGTTGTGATCAATTTTTAGCTTAAAATTTGGATTTGCTTTAATTTACTCGGGAGTATTTAAAATGCTTCTACTGAATTATCTATGCATTTTTTATTTGTGAAAAAAAATATATGTTATATGTATCATTCCTTTGAAAAACCTTTCTTTTAAAAAGATTTTATAAAAAATGTGAAATTATTTAAATATGCTTAGTACCTGTAAAAATAGTATTAGTAACTGAGAGTTGATGCCATAGGGTGAAGACACCGACCGTCATCCGTGTATAAAAAAAAATGTTAAAATAAAGTTTTTTAATGCTTAATAAATAATTCTTGTTTTCATAAATATGGATGAAGATGGGTCCTTTGCTCTATTAAATATATCATGCACAATTATTAATATATTATTAGTCAGTAAGGGTTTTATGTAGATATTCCTATTTGTGTTTTTTTATTTAATTTGGGTTAGCCTTATTCCTATTGGATTTTTAACGAAAACTGCATTTTTATAATAAAACTACGTCTTGCAATGCTAAAAAGTTTTTCTATTTTTTCTGGCAACTTTAAAAAAAAATTAAACGCCGGAAAATCGCACTGCATGCTACAGTTCTACACGAATACTTTGGCGCTCGAATGAAGTTGACAGTGGAGCACTATTGGTTGGCTATTTTTATGAAATTGTATCGAAAAAATAAGATGGCGGCATTAGTACCGAAATTACCCAAGCGCCAAAATATCCTTGTACAACTACAGATCCAATAAGAATGAGGTTTAAGTAATAAGGTATGGCTATAGGATTATGTTATTATTTACTTTAAAACGCTTCATTCATGTAACAAAGATTTTTCAAACAGGTTGGTTATTGTAAAGAATATTTAATGAATAAAATGTAATAAATATAATTTGAGTTTTTTTCTACAAACTTACTGAAATTAAGACATAATTTAGTCCGAAAATCTGACAACCAGTCTTATCAAAATCAAGGTTTAGATATCCTATTACAAAGTGAAGGTTGAGCCTCATCTGTCAGTACGGAATCGCATTTGCAGCAAATGAGGGTTCTCATGAGCGCTTAAAGATCATTGTGTTTTGTTACTAGCTATTTAACCTTTTGAATGCCATTGTCACATATACGTGACAAGCAAGCGCGTGCCCTGTACGCCAAATGACACAAATATATGACAAAATGGTAGGTGAAATTGTGGCTTGGCGTGGAGGGCACACACACACGTGCGTTTATACTTTGGCGTTCAAAAGGTTAATTTAATATTGTAACCTTGTTATGCAAATTGAATAAAATTTTATTTTTATTTATAAATGTGATACTGACCTGATAGATGAGGATGAACCCTGACTGGGTTGTGGGGAACAGATACTCAACCGCTCCATATAAAAAATTGATATTCAGCTGCATCCAGTCAAACTGAAAGCCCATAGTCGGGACATAGCAAAAATACGATGTGCTGTTTTATATAGGCCAGAAAGTGATAGTCTTTCAATATTCTACCTCTGTTGGCAACAACTGATAAGTAACTTACCTCCACCGAAATGGAGACGAGACCAGAGATGTGTTGTAAACCACCAATAGAATGCCGTTGTATACACTTCTCGTCTCCGCTTAGCTTTAGTGGAAACTGTTGAGCACATGTGTCGTAATTGCTTAGATCAGCGTCCGCACTCGGCGCAGAGTACACCGCTCGTAGACGCAGACGTGAGCGGCGTGATGCAAGCCGCGTGAGTCAGGCGGTGTGCTGCGATCGTGCAGTGCACATCTCCACACAGCATCGGCAGATACACCCTAGCTCTTACACATTCCTCCTCTCCGCTGCGCACATCTGCGCTTTGGTGAAGTCCGGACCTAAATCGAGAAGTAAGCACTGCTTTTAGTGAAGTAACAGTGAAGGTACTGTGTATTTGACGAATAAAACAAACAAGCCCAGTATCAATAATAGATATATTTTTAAAATTATTTCTTAGTAAAGACAACGGACGACACCACACTGCCAACTTTCCCGCCAAATTTGAATTGAGGCGTCGGTATCACTCGTTTGAGCTTCATTTTTTCAAAGAAATGCTTCAATAATTCCTCTTCAGTCCAATTGCAAGATGTTATTATGAAGAGTCCTGGAAGATAGAAATCACATTTTTGTATTACACTTCTGGACACATCTATTGGCCCACCTTGTATTTTCAGTTTCGTTTGGTCCTAGCTAAAATTTTAAATTAGGTCGAGCAAAAAGTTTTTATGCAGTTTTGAACCTGGCACATTCACAATTTCATTCAATAGTCTTTTTTGAATTTCGAACACAGAATTTAAAGAAACAAAAGACAATTTGGAGCCTGTTTGTTGATATCAAACAATCGAATACTAAGAAAACTTGGTTTTATTGGTTTACTTGGATTTAATTCTTGAAAAAGTGATTGATATCTTTGGTTTTGCAACAAACATTACTTATTCTTAGTATGGTATTCGGAATTCAAATTTAAAACAATCCGATCGAAAAAGATGGTAAAATGTATCAGGTTTAAAACTGCATCAACAGTTTTTGTTCAATCTAGCAATCATATTTCGGTAGGGGCCATCGAAACCTAAACTCTAAGGTGGGCCAATAGATGTGTCCAGAAGTGTATTTTGTACTAGCTTTTGCCCGCGACCTTTGTCCCCTTAGTCTGCATGAAGTTATTATAAAAATATAACTCCCTATTTGAATCTGATTTTGTTAATAATTTCATGGGTTTTAATTTTTTGCACGTAACCCTAATCCTTTTTCTAAAATAAAAGTAGACTAAGTTACTATAAAATCAGCTATGTACCAGTAAAAGCCCCGTCAAAATCGGTCCAGCCGTTTCGGAGATCAATCGGAACAAACAGACAGACAAAAATGTTTTTTTTTTGTTATAAGAAGGTACCGTATATGTATACTTTTATATGCATTAAGTAAAAAGCTGTTATTTTGACTTCACATGTCTAGATTGCTGATACTAATAAAAATAATAAACTATTTCTAAAAATATTCACAGGGTAAATACACAATGACGGTTTATATGACTGTATTCAATGATAAAACGATTTTAATCTATAAGGGTTGGAAAGGACACCGACGCGAAAACGGTTAAGTACTACGTATTTAGAGCATCATTCTGAGCCCCCCCACATAGAAATTATTCATCGGCTATTAAAAAAAAAATCTGCTACATTTTGACCGTGTAGGTATTGCACTTTTGTAGGAAACAGCTGTTTTTTTTTCCAGAATAATGCACTAAATACGTGGTAACCATTTTCGCGTCGGTGTCCCTTCCACCCCGTATATGTAGAAGCCTGTGAAAGATCAGATACTAAATAAACACGGCCCTGTTAAACAAAAGATTTTGGAAAAAACAACAGTTTAAGCCATAGCATAATCAGCCTATAATGTTCCCACTGCTGGGACACACGGCGTCCTCTCTATGAGAGGGAATTTAGCCATGTTCCTTTATAAATGTTGCTAATTATTGTAAGTAAAATAGGAAATTGTCAGAATTATCAGTGATAGCCTAGTGTTGTGACCGTCGGACTGCCAAGTCACAGATCTCAAGTTCGAACCCAAGACACGCATCTCTGAATTTTCGTATTCATGTGCGTATTGTATAATTATCACTTGCTTCGGTGAAGGAAAACATCGTGAGGAAACCAGCATGCCTGAGAGGTATTTCTCGACGGCATGTAAAGCCGAGTCGGAGGCCAATGGGCGGCATAAAAACTGACACCAGGGGCCCAATTCTGCTATTACAATAGACGACAATAGTGTCAGAATGGTCTGTCATTGATTTCATAATTGTTGATTTTGACAAGTTTTGACAAGTCAAAATCAACAATTATGATATCAATGACAGACCATTCTGATGGTAATTCTAATGGTCTGTCATTGATTTCATAATTGTTGATTTTGACAAGTTTTGACAAGTCAAAATCAACAATTATGATATCAATGACAGACCATTCTGACACTATTGTAATAGCAGAATTGGGCCCCTGGTTACGCACTAGATATTTCCTTACCATCATCATCCAACATATCCACAACTTGGTCTATATATTTCTCTCGGCACCTCTTCGGGTCTTGAGGATTGAGTCCAATAGCGTCATAAGTACCTTTATCATGTACTACACCGAATTTACCTAGCTCGTTCACGCTGTCTTGAGTAATATCAAATACCTGAAAAATATAATCAATAAATTAGTATTTTTTATGTTCTTCCCGCATACAAGATCAGATCATCACACCAT
Source organism: Eurois occulta (assembly GCA_950022335.1). NCBI lineage: Eukaryota > Metazoa > Arthropoda > Insecta > Lepidoptera > Noctuidae > Eurois > Eurois occulta. Next base: position 9,153,274 of record OX465504.1, on the reverse strand, counting down.
ATTCGCTGTGGTCTGTAGTGTAGTCACGTGACAAGCAAGCGCGTACCCTGCACGCCAAACGACACAAATGTGTGACAAAATGGTAGGTGAAATTGTGACGGCGTTGAGGCACGCGCGTGCGTTTATGCTCTGGCGTTCAAAAGGTGAAATAAATAAAAAGTTTTTATTGTTTCTCATACAATTGTTTTACAGCACAAGATTGAGGCAGCCCCGGTAAGTTATATGGATACTTGTGATGGGGTTACCTCGCAGCTTCCCGTGGGTTACCATCTACAATGTTGAGACATAATTAAAAAGGTAAGAAAAAGTTTAGGTTCTAGGATTTTACAAAATTATTGTAATAGAAACTATTATGGCAAGTTTATCAGTTTAAAACATGAAATGCACTCATGTATTCCCAAAAATGGGATAGGCCAAGGTTCATCAACATTTTGCCAATTATATTCAATTTCCATGTAACGGCAAGTATTGCCAGCTATCAGGCAAAAATCCAGAGATTGGGATAGTACTTATCTCTAGCGATGTTGAGTGGGCCTCTAAGGCCCATTTTCAAATGTTTGATCGCTGTTGATCAACCCTGTAAGGCCCATCTGTCACTGTCATCGGTTATGTCATAAATTTGCTTATAAAAACTGCATCTATCGTGCTCAAAACTTTCACAGAGTCTAGGAGAAGGAACAAGAGAGATATACTGCCTCTGTCCAAGTTATTGAAAAGCGCGCGAAAATCCGGCAAAGTACCCCACAAATAAAGGGTTATCATCTTACTGCCCTTGTCCCATGTTACTTGGGGTCGGCGCAACACGTTTTTTTCTTCCATTCTCCCCTGTCAGTCGTCACGCTATCATTTACTCCTTTTTCCTTCATATCATTATCATTCCTCTCACAATCCTTTTCCTTGGTCTTCCTCTCCCTCTCTATCTATCTACATTCATCACTCTTTTAGCCACAAGTAGTTGATTATTTGTTTTGTATTTGGGTGTAATTTATCTACAAGGCCGCTGCCTCGAATTTTGCGGGCAGCGGGGCGGCGGCGGCGGTGGCGCGGGAGCGGCGGGATCTTATGCGTAAAATCAAACGGACCGTTTCTCGAAAACAGCGGCGCGGGGGCGGGCAACGAGCGGTGCACTCCAGTCAACGAGCGCCACCGCCGCCGCCCCGCTGCCCGCAAAATTCGAGGCAGCGGCCTAATATGTATGTATTTAGAAATATATAAGTATGTTTATCAGATGGAGGTGTGTTGGTTGTCCCAAGATATTATTATTATTCCATCCCTCCTCATCACATGCCCATACCAAGATAGACAGACAACTTCCTTACATCTTTTCTGCAACAGGCACTACTTTGAAACTTCATCTTATAGGTATGCTTATTTCTTACTTTATTAGGGTTCCGTACCCAAAGGGTAAAACGGGACCCTATTACTAAGACTTCGTTGTCTGTCTGTCTGTCTCCAGGCTGTATCTCATAAACCGTGGTAACTAGAAAGCTGAAATTTTCACAAATGATGTATTACTATTGCCGCTATAACAACAAATACTAAAAATTAAATATTAAGGGGGGCCCATACAACAGATATGATTTTTTTGCCGTTTTTATAGATAATGGTACGGAACCCTTCGTGCGCGAGTCTGACTCGCACTTGGCCGGTTTTTTCCATTTTAGTCACTCCACTCAACTCATACTCATCTCCGCTACATGCAATCTTTTTTCATCCATCTTCTTCACTGGCCAGCATTCTGATCCATACAGTACGACAGGTTGAAACATAGACTTGTATAGTTTCCCCTTTAACTTGAGGGGCATTGAGATTGAGATACTACTGAGAACCACTAAACTATTCAATCTGAGAACTCAAGCCAGGACCACGCACAAGTCACACTTGCAATCCTATTTTATTAGTGGCTGGCCCCGCTAGCCATCTTCATAACACCAGAACAGCATTAATTGTTTCTTCACATACTCTTAGAGCAATGATTAAAAGAATGAAAGATACTAAAGGTGTCACACCACACTCATAGCCAAATACTGGGCCAACTCAATTTAGTTTATCATCAACACACCGCCCAAATGCGAGTCAGACTAGGGCATGAAGGAAGCCCCCTTTTTTAAATTATTATTTGTTGTTATAGCGGCAATAGAAATACAAATTCTGTGAAAATTTAAACTGTCTACGTATTGTATAACAGGCTGGTGTCCGCAACTCCACGTCCAAGCATGTATTCTGTTTACTTGTAACGGATCATGCGATACAGCCCGCTGACAGACAGATGGATGGACGGACGGGCAGGCACCGGAGGCTTAGTAATAGGGTCCCGTTGGTTACCCTTCGGGTACGGTACCCTGGAGAGGTATAATAGAATGTTAAAAAGAACTTACCTTATACTTAATATGAGGGAACTCAGTTTTTGACACTTTCTCAGCCAGGGTGATGGCTTCCTGACAGTAGTCCACACCGAGCAGGTTTGTGAACCCTTCTCTAGCGAGCTCTGACAATGTGTAGCCATTGCCGCAACCTGGAATTGTACACGATGAAATAACGTTATTTATCTACTTAAACATTCTTTTTTGTTAAAATGCTCATTTAATGAATTTTTTTATTAATAAAACTAGAAGTATAAATACAAGGGTAGAATGGATTTTAATTTTAAATCAGCATATTTTTTTACTTGATGACATTTTTTTGGTCTACATGTTTTCTACTGAGGCTTTGAAAGAAAACATGAATTTAAATACATTTAAAACAAAGCTGCTTCAAGTGACTGTGTAATAACATAGATTTTCTTCATTCTCCATCGCCAAGTGTTTTTTGTGATTCCGTGAGCACAGAAATCTTTTTGTCTCAACATGTTGTCACAATACCCGCTGAGCAGGGTGGGCTGAACTTAAAACTCACCTAAATCAATTACAGCAGTATCTTTAGCAATACCACAGTCACAGATCCAGTTTATCACCCGATCAGCACTGTCCTCACCGAACCACACATCTCCAGGATCTCCGTGCTCATCAAAGTTTTCTATCTCCTTGGTATAGGCCTTCTGCCAGTAATCTTGAGTACCAAGCTCTGAGGAGTCGAGTTCTGAGTCTTCCATTGATCTGGAATATTGATTTGAAACAGTTCGACTTGAATAGTATTATTTTTAGGTGATGTTAAAGAAAAATTCACAAGATGCAACCGCAAACTACCCAATTTTACAACCTGGGGCGAAAAGAAATCTATATAATGGCTAGTAACACTTAAAATCATCTTAATTTGACTTTAAACTGAAAAGATTGTTTCTTTTAGTTAGATGTTAGGTTATAAGATAGTATGAATTAATTTATAAAGACTAAAGAAAACATCCTGTAAAGGTATAATAAATAAAAATTGTAATTAACATACCTGTCTTGAAAGTTTTAACGTAATAAATGCTGAAAATAAACAACTTTATTTTGACATCAAAGTTTATTGTGATTAGTAGGTAGTGTTGTGATGAGCCACCTGTCAAGTATGTGTGTATTTAGACGATTTTAATGTTTACTTTGATTAAAATTGATAATCATTTACATATTTTGAAATCATTAATCAAGTCATGAACAATTTTCAATACTTTTGTTTTTCATGCAGTCCAAGATGCATTGATTGTAATAGCAACAGTAGTTAGATACTTAATATTGAGGTGTAAAACTAGCGGGAAATGCAATAGGCCGCACATAATTAATATATAATAATATGTAACGCTGGTGTCACTTTCTGATAAACTTTCGTACTACGCGTGAGCTGCTCAAGGTCAGTATTTCAATAGATGTGGCGACAAACAAACAAAAACGAATCAACATACTAAATATACATGGTTACAATTACGCATAAGGTGTAACTCGACTAAAATATAAAACTGTTCAGGGATCATCATCAGGAAAAAGCTCATCGAAGTTCGAACATGGAATGGAAATCACCATAAACGTCACATTTGACAATTAAAGTGCATTCGGTTCATTGACTAAAATGTAAAAAAACTAAAACATACAATATACATAAATCCGTTTATTAAATTATTATTTAGGCTAAAAGTAATACAACAATACATAGGACAAGAGCTATTAGTATATTTATAAATATCTTGAGCTTTTTATTTTTAAACATTTTCGAACTACCCATATGAATTAATGTTCAAAACACTCAAGTTACACACTCACTTAAGATTAAATGAGAATGAGGAATGGTGATAGTTGCAGCCGAATAACAAAATAGTGTCCGCCTCGCCATTTCTGTGCATGCAAAGGTTGAATTTTGGCACAACTAGTTAACTATTTTTGTATATTTATGATAAGTTATTTCTGACCAATGGGAATAATGGTAGGTCTTTGGGCAGCAGTGGGACAGTCCGGGCTTTTTTTCCAATGAAAAAAATACATAAGTGTTTATGTTGATGGCCGTAACATTCGCAATTTAAAGCTAAATAATTATTTGGAATATTATATAAACCAATAATAAGAAGTCCGCCATATACATATATTTCAATAACTATCCATAGTGAGCTAGATTTAACTAAAGTACCGAAGAATAGCCTCTTCAAAACCTCGAAGCCACGTAGTCAGGCTGAAAAGAAAAAGGAATATATAAGTGTTTTTTATAAGCAACAAAATATTGGGGGTCTTCAAGGTTTATTTGGCGCGTGGACATAATCGGAACTAACGCTCCCATTTCCTTTTAATGTGCGCTCTCATCGGCCAAACATTCATTTAACATGATGTTTGGCGAGATATAAACAGACTTTGGCTAAGCGAAAAAGTCTGGATTAAGAGACGAGAGAGAGTCACAGATTTCAGCATGTTTTGTGGTAACGCACAGTTAATCAAGCAACACCATCTTGAACTGCACACCTGAAGTGGTCATTTTATATATACAGAATCCAAACTTACAGTGCTCTTTGTTTTATTTGGCAGAATGGCATTGACAAGGGAGCTTGTTATTAAACACTTCATTTTTTCAGCGAAAGCTGCATTGAAAAATCAAGATTGTGGCGTCGTTGGTTCCTATTAGGGTCACGCGCCAAAATATCCATGTACTGTATTGAATGAGGTATACTTTTAGAAGATAAAAAAATCAGGATACTTACAGAAACAAACCAATATGAGTCCGGTCTGAATATCAATCGAGATATGAATCCCATTTCAGAAGCAGGCGCGATCACGTGCAAGTGTAGATGTTTGACGCTACGGAAAGGGGGCCAGTGATACCCTAAACGAGCGTCGGATAGAGATAGATTATTTTTGGCTATTTGCTCGTGAGCAACCTTCAGCATTTTTTCAACTGAAAACAAATACAGAAAAATATAATATATAATGTGAATAAACATTTTTTAACATTCTTTTTCGTTAAGTCAAAAATTATTGCTTGGGACTACGTTTTTTAGTGTTGCAATGTTTGAATAATTATTTTTACTGCAAGTTATGAGAAATATAAATATTTTGGTGAAATCAAAACTTTGAATCTTGTCGAAGACTTTTATAGAACACAGTCTCAAGACGGGAAAAGCACTGCTCTCACGGGTATCATGAAATAAAGATGATATTTGTCATGATTAGCAACAGGACATTGGGTCGGATTACAATATACACGCTGTAATAATCAATTCTACAGTAGGTACTGGCTTTAGACATCATAGACAAGGTAGTTAACGACACAACAAGAAAAACTAAAGTCTATAAGTAAAATCGGGGAGATCTTGATTTCGAACAATGGCCACCCCAACCATTATCAGATAATAGATAACAGTTTTAATAATTTTCTAAGCTAATTCCTAATTAGATTTGTGATTAAATCACTTACCAAGATCTTTATCAGTAGCTGTCAAGCATTTAGCGTCCGCAATATGATGTTTAGGTATAATTAGAAGATGCAACTTGCTAGCAGGTTTAATATCAGGAAACACACACACATCGTCATCTTCGTATATTATTTCCGTACTTTCGATCTTGTTCACTATATTACAGAATATACACGACGACTTTTGTACACCGGGCGCCGTCATTTTTGAATATAAGCTAATAAATTCCTCGTTTTGGAGATGTTTTGATTTCCTGAACTTCTGAACTGAAGTGCATTCGGTTTATGTTGTCACTGCCAAGCCAAGTGTCACTTTGACGTTTGCCGTAATCCGCACTTGCGTGTGTTGTATTCATAACGCTTCATGCCAATAAGAAATCTATTAATGAAATAACAATGTCTATTCAATGTAATTTTCAACAGAAACACCAACAATCTTTACATGGCGGTAATTTATATATATAAAAAGAAGTTTACTCATTATGAAGCTTGAGCTTGCATGATTTTTAATAGAATTAAGTATGGAAAGCAACTTTTAATGATAAAAACTCAGGGTTGATCAAAGTTAAGGTGGAAGCGTCAGGGCCCAGGGTAGCCCGCGAAATTTAAATTTTCTTACGTTTTTTGCAACTTGCAGGTCAGAACTCTATGTTGAAATTTGAATTTCGCGGGCAATCTTACGGTACTTTAATTACCTACTGATTTGGAAACAATTATACAAGGACAAATAAAAATCTTTTAAAACCAATGTTAATTACATATTATTCATATTTATTGTAGCCTACACCGTAATGTTAATAAGTCATGTTTGACATTAATATGAAATCAAATGACGTCGTAACAATTATTATAATTGCCTTGAAACTTGGCGAAATACAAATACCTAATTGTTTTTGCAAAACATATGTAGGTAAAAAATATGTTTTTATATAAAACTATAAACGTTAGACAGCTTTATCTGACAATTGCCCAACTACTAACTTTAGATTGTATACGACATGTAGGGGAAAGGTGTACGAGATGATTCACTTAAGGGAGAATGCTTGTAGTTTATATGATATTCTACTTAGCGCGTATGTAAAAACGTATATCCATAGTAAATTTATGTGTCTCATTGATGTCATACTCAAAATTTTAATTTCTTAAGATGTTTTATTAATATTTATCACATTTTTAAAACGTTGTCAAAGGATCATCTTGTACACCCCGGTGTCCATGATGATCCGTGCGGTAGGGGCAAGACGATCCCAGGATCATGTTGCCCCCTCCCATGTCGGGATTATCATAGGTTCTGGTAGAATTACCGAAATAAAACCATAATCAGAGTTTACTATATCTTTAATTAAATGTCCAGTCTTATTAATTCTTCTTTTTTTTACATTTTGTTGTTTTTTATTTGTTTTTCTATTTTCTTTTTCCGTCTTCTTATTTCTTTCTTCCTCTAAATAATTTTTGTATGGCGTGCTAGTTAATATTGACTCTTAGCCAATCATATCCTGCTTTTTCTTTGTTGAAAGGGTGGGTGATATTATTTTCACTGCAACTGCACTTTCAAGTTGATATGCTAACGATACAACATCTTGTCGTGTTTATCCGTACATTCTCGTCTCCATATCTTTAATGTGCTTCACGAGCTCAATTTCCTGTTCTGCCGTAAAAACTGTTTTTTTTTTCACCTAAATAATTTATTGCATCGACAGCCACTTTATTTTTGCCTTTAGCCCGCCTTTTTAGTGTCATTACAGGCACTCCAAACTGCTTACTTGCTGTTCTAAATGGCATGCCATTTTTAACAGCATCCAGCGCTTTGAGCATGGACTCTTCCGACCACAACCCGCGGTTTGTTTTCCTTTTATAATTACGAGGCACGGTCTAAATCAAAATAAAGTACTTTTTGTTATTATTTGAAATATACTAAATAATGCAGGCAGGTTATATTATTTACCTAAGTCATATTTATTAGAAAAAATACATAAACTAAAACGTAATAACATACCTACAAATGGTTAAAAATATTTCCGTAATAGTAGGTATGATTATGCTACCGGTGTACAAGATAATCCCCACGGATCATCTTGTACACCGTTAACATAATCATCTTGCCCCAACATAAACTTTTTTATTCAATGTTCGATAACATAACCTATGTGGTTTCAAGTGTTACCAAGCTGTTAAAAAAACAAAATAGAGCAATATCCAAAGCTAACTAATACAACAGCCTCAACAATTATTAAGTACCTAGAACACATTAGACATAAACTTAAAGTCAACCTTACCTTAGATCAAAGTCACGAAATATGTGTTTTCTTCCTCAAAAAATTTAACTGTCACTCACGACGCCATTACGTTTGACTGAGGCGGGGGAATATCGGGGACTACATTTTACCAATAAAAACAACTAGATGACGCTACTGGTTTCGTTGCAATTTAAAAGGATCATCTTCCCTCAACGGATCATCTCGTACACCTTTCCCCTACGGCCCACTCCTATGGCCAAATGGTCAATCTTTTTATTAAAATTTTAGTCGTAGGTAATTAGTTAGTAAATTATAGCGATACCGTTTTCTTTTCAGAAATTTATATTTCTAAAGCGAAATATTATACTGTTAAAAAGGAGTTTACTGTTGTTTTTCATTTCTAGAGCCACTCGTTTTAATTTAATTTTTCTTAAGTTATGTTCACTTATTTTTGTGAATGCTGGTTAACCAGTAATTGACGACTGTGTGTGTAAGTCCAAGACTGTAAAACCTATACTTTAAGATATTTTGTACACAGAAGCTGTTGGTGAACCTATATTAATAAATAAATAAATTGACCATGGAATTAATCTATATAAATAACAAAATTGAAGTGTCTGTTTGTAATTTTAAAATAACAGCTTTTCACTGAATGCACATGAAGTTATGTATGAATATACTTTAAAAAAAAAGCAATTTAAAAATAATTGTCTGTCTGTTTGTTCCAGCGAATCTACGAAACGGCTGTTCCGATTTTGACGGGGCTTTTAGGTACTGGCAGATAGCTGATGTTATAAGGAGTAACGTAACTACTTATTTTAGAAAAATAATTAGGGTTCTGTGCAAAAAAATTAAGCCAATCCAACTAGGGAAGTCATTTTTTTTATAATAATTGCACTCTGACGATGTTAGTTGTTACTAAAATAAGTCGAATTAGAACATTTATTCCAAAGCAAAGGGGAGACCTTTGCTTTGGAAAAACTTGTTGCGCCGACCCCAAGTAACATGGGACAAGGGCAGGAAGATGATGACGATGTCTATGCCGAATCGCGGCGATATTATCCCATACAAATACGTAATATCACCGCGGTTCTCTCGCTGTTAACCGTCACGCAATCATTTACTTCTTTATCTTTCATATCATTCCTCACACAATCCATCCATCGTTTCCTTGGTCGTCCTGTCCCTCTCCATTCATCAACATAATTTAAATTGTGAATGAATTATTAAATTACTTACGCCCCTACTCGTGTTTTTATTGTAGATTAGTACAGAACTACAGACGCACATAATCACATCAAGCTACTACGATCTGTCAAATTTCTTTAATAGATTTTCAACTTTATCTCTAAATCATCAGGTTCAGGTTGGTTGGGAAAATCTGTCAGTTTCCGGTAGGTTGACCTGCTGGCGTTTGTACAGTAGATAGGTACCTACTTATTGAATAATTAATTGTGTTTATACAATATGGCAGACTTGGCATTAATAATAAAAAGGTTTTGTTATGAAATAAAAGGTAATGATTTATAACGTTGTTTGGGTGCGAACCTACGTCATACGATGATACGACTGCGCATGGGCATGTCACGTGATCACCGTCATCAACATCCTAAGGCAGTCCTCCGCTGGACACACGCCTCAACAATCGTGTCATCACCATCATCTGCATAGCCTTTTCTCAACTACATTGGATTCGACTTCCAATCTAACCGGATGCAGCTTTTAACCTATCTAATCTCCAGAACCAAGTTACTAAAATGATTAGAAATAGAATAGAAATAGGAATAGAATAGGAAAAGAATAGGAATAGAATAGGAATAGAGTAGGAATAGAATAGGAATAGAATAGGAATAGAATAGGAATAGAATAGGAAAAGAATAGGAATAGAATAGGAATAGAGTAGGAATAGAATAGGAATAGAATAGGAATAGAATAGGAATAGAGTAGGAATAGAATAGGAATAGAATAGGAATAGAGTAGGAATAGAGTAGGAATAGAATAGGAATAGAGTAGGAATAGAGTAGGAATAGAGTAGGAATAGAATAGGAATAGAGTAGGAATAGAGTAGGAATAGAATAAGAATAGAGTAGGAATAGAATAGGAATAGAATAGGAATAGAATAGGAATAGAATAGGAATAGAATAGGAATAGAGTAGGAATAGAATAGGAATAGAATAGGAATAGAGTAGGAATAGAGTAGGAATAGAATAGGAATAGAGTAGGAATAGAATAGGAATAGAATAGGAATAGAGTAGGAATAGAGTAGGAATAGAATAGGAATAGAGTAGGAATAGAATAGGAATAGAGTAGGAATAGAATAGGAATAGAATAGGAATAGAGTAGGAATAGAGTAGGAATAGAATAGGAATAGAATAGGAATAGAGTAGGAATAGAGTAGGAATAGAATAGGAATAGAGTAGGAATAGAGTAGGAATAGAATAGGAATAGAGTAGGAATAGAATAGGAATAGAGTAGGAATAGAATAGGAATAGAATAGGAAAAGAATAGGAATAGAATAGGAATAGAATAGGAATAGAATAGGAATAGAATAGGAATAGAATAGGAATAGAATAGGAATAGAATAGGAATAGAATAGGAATAGAATAGAATAGCAATATACTTCATTGATTAATGGCAGAGTCGTTGTGCACTTGCTGCTGATATTAATAGAAAGTCTATTTTTATGTTTCACGCCTGCAACATTAGAACATTACAAGCAAAATTACTCACTTGTGCCGCAGTTTCACAGGAATTATTACGCTCTGTCAGTAATGCGATCTCCTGTTCAGCGATCTGGAATTTCTTTCCAATTATTTATATTTCCTGTTCCAGGCGAAGTATGTAGTTACTGGTCTCAACCTTCAAAGAGGCTGACGATGGATTAGCAAATAGACCTAGACTCAGTGCCGGCGTTAGGGGGGGGCGCGATGGGGCGACGGCCCAGGGCGACAAATTCTGGAGGGCGCCAAGGTCTGGAGTTGGAGTCTCTGGCCTCCCCTGGTGCAAACCCTCAAAACTGTGCTCTACGCTCTGTGCATATGCATATTTTTTATTGAGATTTTTTTTAGATGGATTTTTTGAGGGTTTGTGAAAGAGGAGCTACAAAATTTTCTACGTCCGCGTCGTTAGCTCTGGGTAACGCTAAAGGAAAGATGAAATTCTTAATATAATTTTACTTGGGATCAGCAAAAAACTAACACTTGATATTGCTTCCCTCAAGTGGGCGCCACAATATTTTCGCCCGGGGTGTCAGTGGCCCTTACGCCGGCACTGCCTAGACTTTTGAATTGTCAAACTAAGAGCTATCAGAGCCTTATATGATCTACGTAGACGCGATTCTCTAAGAGAACTGTTTAAGGAAATTAACATCATGACAGTACCTTGTCAATACATCTATGAAAACATCATGTACGTTAGGAAAAATTTGCATTTATTTAGTAAAAGAGGTGACCGACACCACTATCATACTAGAAACAGGGACCAACTAACTCAACCAGGTTTCAGGCTAGCTAAAGTAGACTCATCTTTCATGGGGTACTGTTTAAAATGTTACAATAAAATACCGCCCCACATTCTACAACTGAATGAGACGAAATTTAAATCTTGTATAAAACGCACACTATGTAGGCAAGCATATTATAAGTTGGGGGATTACATTGATGATAAAAATGCTTGGCTCAATGCTGGTCCTGCTCCACAACCATAGGGGCAAACTAATTGATTACCATGTGAAGTTATTGTGGAAGCTGCAGAAGATTGTAAAAATATCTTTGCATTGTATAGATTCAATCTCTTATATATAATCGCATAGCACATGTGTGAGTACTATGTACTGTAAAGCTACCATTTACATTTAGTTATCTTTCATTGACTTGAATGTGCCCTGGTGGCTGAGAGAATGTCATGCTCACACAAATGTCTCGCTGATGGTGGCGGGTGTGTCGGGTCATTTAGTTCCCTTCAATATGGTTGAGTTGAATGGCGCTGATCCATGCGTCATGTTCGTGAACGGGCGCTGTCAGTTGGGACTGGTCATCTCTTAGCTGTCACGGTTTATTTTAATTACTTTATTTGTAAATTGTTAGTTTAATCTTTTACTCTGGACGCTCTTAATGTGCACGTCTTTGTACATCGTTCTCACATACTTATATGTATAATCTCAACATGAATGATGTAACCAAGATTTTGTAACAATATTTTGATTAAAAAGAGTGTCCATGGAGTTTCTTGCCCATTCTTCTCCATAGAGATCTACGATTTGGAATGTGCAACTACAGTACTTTCGCAAGTTATTATGCCTTGTGACTGTGACTGTAGCTTAGCTTTTTTGTTTTTGACTTTCAAAAGTGCCTGTAATGGTCTAATTGAAATAAATGCTTTGAGTTTGAGTTTGAGTTTATCAATCATACTATCTATAAATTAAAGTGTATGTTTGTAATAGCAAAATACTAGCTTTTTACTGAATGCATATGAAAAATATATACGGCACTTAGAACAAAAACATTTTTTTTTTAATTTTTGTCTGTTAAAAACACATTTTTTTTTCAATTTTTATCTGTCTGTCGGTCTGTTTGTGTTTTTTCCGACTATTCTCAAACGGCTGGACCGATTTTGACGGGTCTAACATAGGTGACTATTATTTTAGGAAAATAATTAGGGTTCCGTGAAAAAAAATGAAAAAAGGGAAGTGCCTATAATAATGGGTTTTTTTTATAATAATTTCACGCAAACGAAGATTGATATTAGAGGAAGTTTTAAAGTGGCGCCTGTTACAGAAAAAAATAAAGGAAGTCGTTTCTCTTGATATGTAATGAGGAGGGATGAAACGCATGTGACTAAAAGAGTGATGACATGAATGTTGATGGATGGAGAGGGAGAGGAAGGCCAAAGAAAACATGAATGGATTGTGTGAAGACTGATGTGAAAGAGAAAGGAGTAAATGATGCCGTGATGTCAGACAGGGGATAATGGAAGAAGAAAACGTATTGCGCCGACCCCAAATAGAATACGACAAGGACAGGAAGATGCTGATGAACGAAGATTGCGGGCAACAGCTAGTATAAATAAACAAAACAGGGAGCTACAACTCCAGCCAGAAGGCATAATAACTGTGAAAACACTGTAGTTGTCCATTCCAAAGCGTAGATTCCTATAGAGAAGAACGGGCAAGAAACTCCTTTGACTCTTGTGGACTGTCACTTACTGATAAAATAAGGCCGAATTGGTTTCCTACTCCATACGTATCTTAGGGCCTTAGGGGGGAATACAGTATATACGCGTAATATTAATTTAACAAAAGAAAATTTCTTTGATCAGCAAAACACAATTGCTTACAAATCCAAGACAAAAGAGGCCATTTATTAACACTTAACACAAATCTTAACGAAAAATCAACAGAATAACAAAACACATTATTTACTCGAAGTATAAAATCGGTGTAATTTCGACTAATATTTCATATGTCTGTATTTACTCAGCTTGGGTAGAAACAAATGATTTCGGCTGGTTTTTGTTCAGTTGTGCTTATAAAACTGATTGCGTACTTTATTTCGTAAATAGTTTTTAAAATGAAGTGGGCAGCGGTTTTAGTCGTCGTGGTAAGTGAGAAAATATGTTCTAGAATTATTTGTAGTTTTGAAGTGCATTAAGAGGGAACAGGTGCCGCGATTCTCCATTCAAATGTATTCCCCTTCTTTCTTCCTGAATAATGTCTCTAGAGCAGTCACATTGTTCATAAATTTAAGGTCTACTGTAAACACATCCCTGTCATTTTTTTTTGTCACTAACTAAGAAGTAAAGAAAAAAGGACCCTCCAGAAATGACAAAAAATGACCCATTTTTTGTCACCAGATAAATTAAAAAGTTTTAAGACATACTCTTTCTTGAAATTTTATATAGAATCGGCTCAGTTTTCGAGGAGAAATAAAGACGGAAACGTCGATAATGTCAAAAATTTTGTGATATAATTGGTCTGAGCTGCAGCTGTCCCTATCGCACTCTACGGGGGCAGGCTTGACGCAGCGCGACGGCAATAATTTCTTCAAATACCTAACGCGCAGGCCCTGTTCCCTCTTAAAGCAGCCTCTTTGATAGGTGTTACTTAAATGAAAGTCCGGCGCCCTCTGGACAGTTGCCCTGTTTGCAAGATTCTTTATTTGCATGAAATGTTATATATTTATGGAATTACAAAAAAAAGGTTTCACATAATATTTCGCTGATTTCATTCGCCATGCAAACTTAAAATTAAATTAAAATACCTAACACGTAATTTAGGTTGGATATAATTACGATAAGATTCGCAGCCGTGACAAAATATTCTTTACAGATTAAAATCATCAATTTTTAATCCCATATTTGTTACGGTCGCGAATCATATTTTAGTCAACATAAAACCTGTCACTGACCAGCAAAATTAGAAAAAAAAAATAGTGGTGTCACCATCAGACTGCTAAGTCATAGGTCTCGAGTTCGAACCCAAGGCACGCACCTCTGATTTTTCGGATTGATGTTCGTATCACGCATTGTCCGACCCGGGAAACGAACCCAGGACCTCATGCTCAGCAGTCGTGCTTTCGACTCTTTGAATTAAATCAGTAACTAACTTAATGATGAGCGGATTAATGTGCGTATTGTATAATTATCACTTGCTTCGGTGAAGGAAAACATCGTGAGGAAACCAGCATGCCTGAGAGATATTTCTCGACGGCACGTAAAGCCAAGTCAGAGGCCCATGGGTGGCATAAAAACTCTGACACCAAGTTGGGCACTAACCACACGATAAATAATTACAAAAAACGTGACGCTTCATCTTCTGAACATGTTCTTTCTCTTCCACAGGCGATAGCCATCGACGGTTTGCCAGGTAAGTTTATTTTTAACTAGCTTTTGCCCGCGGCTTCGCTCGCGTTGTAGAAATTGACAATCAATTCGGGTTGTACTCTGCTTGTAATAATATAATTCAATCGATTTATCGAAAGGCCCGTGGCGCCATCTATTATTATAAAATCGTTATTTAAATTAGTAAGGAAGTTAGGATTCCTCATAGATTTTTGGTCCCCTTAACTCAAACTCAAATCATTTATTTCATCCAGGGTGGACCGACGCGAAAACGGTTACCACGTATTCAGTACATCATTCTGAGCCCCCCCAACATAGAAATTTTTCATCGGAAATTTAAAAAAAAACCAGCTGTTCCATCCATTTTGACCGTGTAGGTATTGCACTTTTGTAGCAAACAGCTGTTTTTTCTAGATATTTTTGCATAGTCAAAAATAAGCTACCTACAGGCCAGCCACAATCATAATAATAACTGTAAATGGACAGTAGTGACCTATTCCAAAATCGTAAACCCATGGAGAATAATGGGCAAGAAACTTCATTGACATTCTTTTCTAATCAAGTCTAGTTTTATTTGCTGACGAATCAGAAAAAGAAGTATACCGAATGTACGAGCGCAGTCCCCGTTTCTGAATCATTCCGTCCCATGTCCCACAGCGCTGAACCTGCCACTAGGTGCTTCAAGCGACCCTGGCACGAAGACCAGCACTGCTATAGACGTAGGAGTCGACATATCAAAGGCGGGTGGTGTGACGCTGACTAACGCGGCATCGCGTGGGGAACACTTGAGGGAAGCCACCCAGGAGAGCAATATTGGAAGTACGGTTCTGCAAAGTAAGTCATCAATACAATAGCTGGCTTCATTGGAAGCTAAAACGCCCGGACTGCCCCAAATCATAATATCAAACATGAGCCTACCAACAGTTCTGTTTAAAAAAAAAAAAACGTTGGCCGGTTTTTTTTTGTGTGAGTTGGATTCGCGCAAGAAGGTATTCGTACCATCGTAGTAGGGGAGCACACTTTAATTTTCAATTTATTTTTAGTAATAGTAATAGTATATTTATTTGCGTAAAACATGGTATACAAAGGTGTTCACAACCAATTTAAATGGCACAAACATGTTCAGCTAGGATAAGACCAAGCATGAAAAATTTTAAAGACAGGGAATTATTACGGAATTACGGATATATCAACAATGTACAAAGAACATCAACTTATTATCTATAAATTCTTAGCTATAAAAACTATATTCAAGTAACCATTTATCATTTATAAAATTTGTTATAAAATAATTTTGTATTTAATATTTTTAAATGCCTCGGTATTTTATTATAAATGCGCACACACATTGCTAGGCATTTACTATTGTATTTAGCTAGCCTAGGTAAATCATTCAACACCAATTTATAGGGATCTCGCCTGTTCCGAGGATTCACATCAGTAGCGATTATATAGCGAAGGGTCAATTTTGATAAGAGGTAAGCCGGAGTACATATCTTTAATGTGATTATTTTATTTGTCTATAGAATACTGACTGTGTCATTTTTCAAATGGAAGCCGGTAGGAATCGAGTTATATGGAACCTTCGCCACTGATTTCACATCATTTGCAGTTTTAAATATTTGTTTTTGTTTTTCATTACAAACAAACATATTTCTTAAATGTAAAGTAACGGTAACAAATCAAGTTTTATTATTTTTTGTTATAGCGGCAACAGAAATATACATTCTGTGTAAATTTCAAATGTCTATCTATTAGGGATCATGAGATACAGACCAGATGCCGACCGACAGACGGACGGACGTACAGCGGAGGCTTAGTAATAGGGTCCCGATGGTTACTCTTCGGGCACGGAACCCTAAAAAACATCTGTCAACGATCTCACTTATTCTGCTAGGACGGAGGTCGTGGGTTCAATTCCCACACAGGACAAATCTATGTGCGCAGTGCGATGATTACGATTATTTGTTCTGTATCTGGGTGAATATGTATGTATTTAGAAATATATAAGTATGTTTATCAGTTGTCTGGTTGCCATATTACAGGCTCTGCCTAGTTTCGGATCAGATGGCGGTGTGTTGGTTGTCCCAAAAATTATTTTATTCATGTCAAAACAATATTAACATTTCAAAAAGCGCGCGAGTCTACGGTTCAGTGCTAGATCCATGTAGTCTACCGTCTACGTATTCGACTATTCGTTGCACATAATCATTCATTATCTTACGAGCGAATTTTTTTTCAATTCCGCGCTCTTTCATAGACACCAATGGTCGGGGGCTTCAGTCCAATCAGACCCCCCCGGCCCGCCTATGCATCAATGTTATAGTTAAACAAGGATATTTGCAGCCGTCTTGTTTTTAGTTTGATACATTTACGTATGTATTGAACAATTGATTAATTAAAATAATAGAAAAAAGTATAATCTTTATATTAATTATTGCGTCTATATTAGTTGATCTACGGATAAATTACAAATGAACTACACTGAAGGTAACACGATAATTATGTTTAAACATACTCAATTAATATTTGATATACAAAAATCCTATTTGATCCTCTTTTTTAGGTATTGGTCTTTTCGGCAAGAGCGAAGCGAGCTCGGGACTTGGGACACCCCGACTCCGGACAGGTTAGGTTGGAAGGGGATGGCGGGTTCTAGAGAGCAAGCGAAGCGAGCGGACTAATAACCCGCCATCCCTTTCGTGTTAGGTTACTTTAAACCCTGTAGACAGAAAAAGGAGCCCCGCGTAGCGTGGCTACGTCGACTACGCCTTATTACAACATTTTGGTATTTACCTTGACGTTGATTTTATTCCTAATTTGACCTTCCAAAACTTTTATTAATTGTTTTCGACCTTGACTTCTGAATTTAAATATAAATAGACAAAAAAGTAATTTAGATAAATCGAACTATTTAAAAAGTATCAAAATATTAAATAAGTACTTAATGCTCATTTCTCTCGTGGGCCCAACAAGTAACTATCAGACGTAATTTTTACATCTTAAACATTTTTTCGTAGTTCTAAACTGATTAAAATATGGATTGATTTGATTTATTTTATGTCTCAAAGAAAGAGAAACAATCATTAAAAAAGATGACCGTTTAGATTTTTTTGCTTGCTGTTTTTGCAAAATTAAAACGATCATTTAAATGTATGCTTTAAAATAACTGCGGTCCAAAGACCTACTGTTTAAAATACCACAAGATTGTTTCACAGAATTTTGTTGTAACTAATGAACGAAATCCATAAAGGACAATTCACCTACGGTTTATTCAACTACAATTAATTAACTTAATTAAAATTATATTTTTTACAAAACAGTTGTTCACACTGTTCACCAGCTAAAAGATTCTCTTATCACTGTGTCTACGTTCAAACGCGACTATCGATACGGCTATCGAATTTGCAAAGAAAAACGAAACAAAACTTTGTATTTGGACCTGAAATATACAGAATGGAAGGGACACCGACGCGAAAACGGTTACCACGAATTCAGTACATCATTCTGAACCCTCGTACATAGAAATTATACACCAGTCATTTGAAAGGACACTGGGCATCTAAATAACAACAAAAAAAACTAGCACTCCGGGAGTGCCGGCAGAAGTGAAAACTTGATTATTAACGTTGAGCATGTTTGATATTTTGGAATGGTTAGGGAATAATTTTGCACCAATTGCTTTATCAGTATAAAAGTACTATCATTTATGTGGTAGAATACAATATTCATTTATTGCGCTATCGTACACAAACATGACAAAATCCTGCCTAAAGAATTTGTAATTAAAAGTGTGGAAGTAATCTGTCGCACATAAAAATGTGTGCGATA
The DNA here is from genome assembly GCA_950022335.1 of Eurois occulta. Taxonomy (NCBI): domain Eukaryota; kingdom Metazoa; phylum Arthropoda; class Insecta; order Lepidoptera; family Noctuidae; genus Eurois; species Eurois occulta. The sequence goes on along the minus strand of OX465504.1, from coordinate 9,134,561 downwards.
CATCTTTTCACAGGCGCTTAGTAAGCACGTAAGCAGGAACGTCACATTCGATCTTACTACAGAATTAGCTGAGAATTTATCGGTTTCCTATACCAATAACACTCGTGCTTTTTAACTTACTTGTAAATACTTGTAATCAAATCATTTTTAAAGCAGGTTTTTAAATAAACTGAACTTTATTTTACCAAACAACAAACGCCTTAGTGAAAATGTTTAGCAATTTAATGCTCGGAAGGTACTTATTGCGATTGAACGACGAATCCCCCAAAGACCACGGTTCTATCACAATCTTAAGGACGATGAAGATAGCCAGATTATTTTTGCGCAGTGTTACTTAGTTTCATGTACAGAATGCTTGGTTGACGGCTTCGTGAAGGGTCTGTTTACACCCGTTAAGCAGTACGATAGACTCGATCGAAACCTAACCTTAATTATAAAATTATATTAATGAATAAATGAAAATTAATTAAACCTAACCTAACCTGAATAATAAAATTATATTAATTAAAAATTAAAACTTATTAAATTTTCATCTAGTATATTTATAAAGTACTCACTCATTTTCTTTCGCTATTTCTTCATCACTTTTATCATTAATAGATGCACTTTGTTCAATTTCCATATTTTAAGCACTTTACATTCACGAATTTTACGAATACACAACAATGTGATCAACTGATCACTACACAAACGGTCGAGCCATCAGCTGTCACCATCCATGGATGCGCGTGGCAATTTATTTAATAGATTTGTCAGCTTTATCCCTAAAGCATTATGTTCAAAGTTGATTGGAAACATTTAAAAATTTCTTTAAATGATTTTAAACCATAAAATGTTGAAGGTTAAGTTCAAAATCGTCTACTCTCCATCCGTCTTACGCTTTTTCGATCAGGTCACGTGTCCTGACGCGAGTTTAAGATTTTATACCCATTACAGAAAAAGTGCTCAACGCCGCTAAAGAAGTTTTCACTTCAAAAAAACTTAAAAAAAATTTAATGCTCTAAAAAGAATAAAATAAACGTTAAATTAAATCAAACCAATCAATTTAGTACATGTATTCCACAATTTATTAAATGATATAAAAGTTTGACGCGAGATTTACCTGTGTACTAACTAGTCTGACTACTAGATTGACATACTTAATATAAGTAATTCGACGAAAGAAAATGTGTCATATAAAATATCGAAATCTCAGCACAATCAGTTGAAGATAACTGATTTAAAATTCAGTTACAATATTCCACCCGGACATTCATACATACAATGCAAGTTAAAATAAAAGCTTGTAACAACAACATTCTTAACAATTTTTATTTTTAAGGCGCAGACGGCACCTCATCCAGCCAGACAGATCTAGAAAGTCATTCCTTCGAAGAGATCGAGAGCAACAGTAACCAGGAGGACACACAAGCCCTGAGCGTAGGAGGTCGGGACGGTCTTCTTCAGAGCAAGCAGACGTCTAGAAAGAGTGGAGATGCCAGCAAGACTCAAGAAGACTACATAAAAGAAGAGTTTTCTAGTCATGGTAAGATGTTTTGAGATTTTTAAAGACAAGGCAACTGCCTCGTTTGTCTAGTGAACTCTAGTGGTTGCAAGCACTCCTGCTGAGCATGTTGTCTTGGTTTTGTGTGTTTCGGCGAATGTGCCCAAGAGCTCAACGAGCTCATTCCACCATCTCTCTTCTTCCATCGGGAGTCCAGACGTACTGCGGGTTATCACCCATACCTTTTCGATGTTCCACACATTCGCACATCTTTTATTTTGCGCACAACCAAGGAGTGGTGTTCCTGCCCGCGTCGGTGTTCCCAAGTTCATGTGACCCCAATCTGTTTAAGTCGCGAGTCAGTGGCCCCGAAAGTCTGACAACCAGTCTTACCAAGGGGTATCGTATTACCCAGTACTAACTGGGTTGTGGAGGTCAGATGGGCAGTCGCTTCATGTAAAATACTGGTACTCAGCTGCATCCGGTTAGACTGGAAGCCGACCCCAACATAGTAGGGAAAAGGCTATAAATGACAGCTGGGACAACCGGCTTAACGAGCTATCCGAGGCACGGAGGACTCATCCACGGATTGGCCCTAGGCAAGCACGGTTTAACCTAAAGATCGACTCGAGTGGCTGTTATTACTTAGCCACAAGTTCCTCCAGACAGGTACTCCAATAGAATCCACTACAAAAAAAAACCGGACAAGAGCGAGTTCGACTTGCGTGGAGAGGGTTCCGTACGTTAATTATCTAAATTCCGTAAGTTGTTTTCTAAATCTAAGATTTCTTATAAGTTTTCGTGTAATCTATAGGCAAAGAACTATATTTTGTATTTTTTTTTCAAAATTCTAATTATGTTTATTGAAATAGTAAAAAATATATATTTGAGATGCTCAAAATGAGCCCTTTCACTTGAATGTAACACGATATAGTTTGCAAAACTATTTTTTTTTCATTTTCTAATTTATCACCAAAAAGTGGCTCCCATGTTTAAAATTCATTATATTTACGTTACACATCCGTCTTTGGGTCACCGACTTACATAATTTATTTTTATGGTACCAAATTTCAACCCAATCGGTCTAGTAGTTTCGGAGTAAATTGATGCAGACAGACAGACACGCGAGTGATCCTAAAAGGGCTTCCGTTTTTCCTTTTGAGATACGGACCCCTAAAAACCGTAAATATTATTTTCCTCCTTTCTTTCTTTTTACCTAGCCCATTTTTTTTTTTTTTTTTTTTTTCGGGGGTGAGAAATCTTCAAATGACTCCTCCCGCTCTGGGCGGAGCGGAAGGGAGTGTCAGACTCTTACTGACTAAAAAAACACCCATGTTCCTTCATTGGCCCTTTAGGTTCCAGGGCCGCGGTATCTCTTTCGAACAGTCCCGCAGCCCAACAGTCCCGCAGCCCTTTTTACCTAGCCCTTCAGTAGCGTTTATGTAACATCTAAAACACTACAAGGCAACGTTTTCGATAGTCATCTCTCCCCATACCTTTTCGCGGCGATATTATCGTCGTCCGACGTATTTGTATGCGAAAATATCGCCGCGATTCTCTCGCTCGTGGAGACGGCCTCATAGAAATACGTGGCACGACGATAATATCGTCGCGATTCTCTCGCTCGTGGAGACGGCCCCTAAGTATTGGTTTATAATGAGTGTAAACATGTCCTTAATGAAGCCGAAAGGTACTTATTCTCCCGTCATTACGACCTATTTTTTATTCTACACCAGACGGGAGATATTGGGCGTCAAAGTTCCAAATTTATCTCTTTTTTTTTAAATTCAATTTTTTTATGCTTTAGCTTTACTTTGAATACCTCCACGACCCCTGTAATATTCAATGCATCCACCAGCACAATATATTAAGTGCGTTACATTAAATCTAACCGTAAATTGTGATTTTTCACCCCAAAAAAGTCGATTCCCAGCAATAATTATAGCGTAGAATTACTTAGTTTGATGTCAGGGGGTCTAAAATGACCGCTTTAGCAGAATCTTATTGGGATAACAATATGAATTACGTTTAAAAAATTTTTAAAATGGTCATAGACGTACCTACTATTATGAATTGTCACCTTGTGACTATTATACGAATTTAAACGTACTTCATATTATTATCCTAGTAGGATTCTTATAAAGCGGCCATTTTAGACCCCCAGAATGCTTGGTTGACGGCTTCGTAAAGGGTCCGTTCATACCTTGTATGTGGCTACATCTGATTTAAATATTTTTGCAGAAACCTCTCTCAAAGACGGAACTACAAGAAATCGCGAGTTTCTGTCGGAGTCCGGCGAGGGAAGTGAAGATATTGAGGGAGAAGACAGTATAGGAAGCGGAAATCAAGGTATGTGCCTTAGAAATTGCCGTATATTCGAAAAAAAAATCAACTTTTACAAAAGTTAGATTGATAAATTTGCCTCTTTGGTAGTGGTCGCTAGCGCTCCTGCTGCCCATGAGATCCTGGGTTTGATTCTCCGATCGGGCAAAGTGTTATTAGGTTTTTCCATCAGGAATCTCTCAGTAGCAGCCACAGAGTCTGATTCTTTACTCGATTGATGACAATAGGCTCGTTTATTATTCTCTTTACATTTTTAACTATTCCATCATCACTAATCAAATGTCACTTTATCCGAACGCTGTTACTTGCCCCTATCTACCATCCACCTGCAGCGTGTGTTCAGCATCATATTGACATAATCCTCCTTTTCCAGATGTACTCAGCGGATTTCAAGCTAGATCAAGTCTAGCCCATAGAGGTCACATAAGACCCTTCTCTCATATACCAAACCACGGCCCTTTTGAAACACATGCATATAATCAACATAGAAACTATGCAAGCGAAAATGGGCATTACGGAAGTCAAACTAGAAACCATGGTGGTGCCAGTAGACATATTGGAAACTTTGGTGCTCATAATGGCGATCATAGAAACAGTTTCTGGAATCATGCTTATAACAGTGAGCAATTCGCTCGAGGGGCTGGACATCAACCTAATAACCACTTTGTAAGTGGTACTGGTATCCGACACCAAGGGGCTAGTTCTGCTGAGTATATAAATCATGCTCATGATGCCTCCCAATTTTATGAGGGCGAGAGCCAAGGTGCAGATGCAAGCCAAGTAAATTTTGTAGACTCAGCAAGTGACACTGGAAATCAACAGACAAATTCTGGAGAATATGATAGTGGCAATGTTTCCGATCAATCTGAATCTAGCTTTGAAGGTTCTGGGTATGTGGACGAGAGTTTCCGTAGAGGTCTTGGTAAAGGAGTGAATACTGATCAATTTGTAAGTGAGCCTGAAAATGAAGGAGACAATTCTGGACAGTATGGCTCTAAAGCTGCTGTTAACACTGGAGATTTAAAAGAAGTCCTTAAAAGAGGACTAAATAAACATTTTACAAGCGCAACTGGAAACCACAACGCTATTGTCAGACATGGAAATGAATACCAGGGTAATACAAACGGAGATTTGAGAGGATTCCTCAATCGACCTCACTTTGAAAACCAAAGAGTTAATCCTGGAAAATACAACGGTATTTTTGCTCCCACTGATAATGTTAATTATGGGTCTGGAAATGGATACCATGCAAGCCCAAACCAGTATTTAAATAGACTCCTGAACCGTGCCCGTGGCCGACTTAGCTACCCTGGACCTATAAAGCCAAGACCTGTTCCTGATAAATATATAAATGGAGGTTTTGCCCAGGGAGGTCACAATGATCAATATGATATTGTAGATGATGGAGAAGAGAGTCAGGATGAAAATACGAAATACATAAGTGACATTCTAACGCAAGCACAACAATATCTGAAGCATGGGGCTGTGCCTAATAGCTATGGTATTACTCCTACCCATCACTATTCCGGTCCTCAAAGAAGGCCTGTATATGAAACTCCTAATCTTGGAATAAGGTTTTACGATGCACCCACCGGTTCTTATATGGCTAATCCTGCATCTACTGCAGATGGTGATGATACTTATGGAGGAGTAGCTCCTGGATATGTAGTTCCTGCAGTAATCGTTCCGGAATTTAATGGTTATCCAAATGGACAGTACTATGGACCTAACTACTACAGTAATGGCGGTATCGGTTCAGCACCTAGCTTTATACCCGGTATTGACAGGTCTAATCCGACTACTATCTTTGGTAGAAATCCATCTGTTTTACCTTTGAGTACGATTCCAGTAAGAAATGTTGCCAATGTAGATGATGCAGTAATTATTGACAAAACATTGACATTTGAGCCTCTACCACCATTAAACCCCTTCAAACCGTTGTCACCGCTGATACCTCTGACACCATTGACGACTTTTGATACTGAATATGAAGGAACTAGTAGAGGTGCCTCAGAAATTATAATAGATAAAGACTTGCTAAGAGCAACATTGGAAAGTGCCAGTAGTTTGAAAAATGATGGAACTACAACTGTGATCAACAAAGATTTAACACCTAAAATTACCCAAACAACACATCCAGATAGCTACAATGATAAAAATAGTAAAATTGACAATACAGTTCCTACTGAAAAAACTATACTACCTAAACAAACCAGCGAACCTGTAAAAGGTAAGGAAAAAATTGATGAAGTTCTTGCTAAAATTACAAAAGAAAAAACAGATGAAGATGAGTTAGTAGCCACTGGTAAAGATGATGATAAAACTATCATAAATCCTGGAAAATCAATTATCATTGACAAAAACACAGTGACTAAGCATATTTACAATCATGGTGATGTTAGCAAGAAAGACAACACCGTTAAGAATATTGAAAAAGTTTTAGAAACTAATGAGGAGTCTGGGCCCATTGAAAAGAAAGATGATGGGACGATTAACTATGATAAATCAAATGAAAAAACTGCGACTAAAAAAGATTTGGGTCTAGATGATAAACCACACAGTAATGATAAAGACGAAATTTCTAAAACTGGTAAATTATTTGTCATTGATAAAACTCTTGTGATTAATACTATTAACAAAGAAAAGGGAAACAAAGATCAAACCTCAACCAAAACTAGAGAGGTTTCAGGAACTGAAAGCAAGTCTGAAACCCTTGATAAAAGCGATGAAGGAAATACCACAAACGGTAAATCAATTGTGATCGACGAAACTACGGAAATCAAACTTACTAGTAACCATTTAAAAGACTTAGTAAAAAATGATAAAACTGTTGAAGAAGCCATAAGAGATTTGGAAAAAGATGGTTCACACGTAATTGACAAACCTGATGATAAAACAACTACACCTGTTGATGATGATTCTACTAAAAATGGTAAAACCAGTGTCAAAAATACGGAGATTAAAAACGCTGATAAAGGCGGAAATGATATTGACAAGACAGACAAAACTTTGGATAAATATAACAAATCAGATGACATTGGCAAAATCAATAACGGAATTACCGAAAATGGTAAATTAACAGTACCTGAGAATACTGACAACCAAAGAAAAGATAACGTCAAAACACCTAAAACTCATGACACATCTAAACCCGTTCACAATAACGATGATGATAGTATCAAAAATGGTGAATCTATTGTGGTTGGTAAAACCACAGTGATTAAAACTAGTCATAAAGATAAGAGTGGAACGAAAATAATAGATGAAACATCAACAGAAACTAATGAGGTTGTAGGAAATGATGGCAAGTCGGATTCCAATGACAAAAACGATAATGAAACTATCAAAAACAGCAAATCAAAAGAAAATAAAGGTTTAAAAGATAGCGACAGAAAAAGCAAAACTGTTGAGAAAATTAAGAAACAACTGGGAAAACATGACACACCAGAAGACATTGACAAAGACAATGGCGGAAATACCAAACTTGTTAAAACAATCGTTATTGACAAAGATACCGTGATTAAGAATTTCTTAAGAAAAGATGACAGACTAAATTCTACAGGAAAAGATGATAATGAAACTACCAAAAAAGGCAACACAAAAGTGACTGAGGGTACTGACAAAGATGGACAAGATAAAAACAAAACTGATAAGACTATTGAGAAAATTGACGAGAAAGATGATACTTCAGACGCCATTGACAAAGAAAATGACAATGCTATCAAAAATGGCAAATCAATTGGTATTATAAGCACAACCTTGATTAAAAAAGATTCAAGAAAAGACGATGAAAAAACTACCAAAAACGGTAAATCAACTGTTGCAGAAAAATCTTGGAAAGACAAAAACGAAAAGAAGATAAAGAAGCGAACTAAGAAGGTTTCAGGAACTGATGACGAGTCAAACAAGAATAATGATGTAAGTAAGTCAACACCCGGTAAAGCAACCGTGATAGACAATTCTTCGGGAGTCAAAAATGTTGGTAATGATGGTGACGATGAAACTCCTGAAGGTGGTAAATTAAAAGAAGTTAATAAAAAACAAGTAATTAACAATATTAAAAAAGACAGTAAAGATTATAAATTAATAAAGTCTGATAAAACATTTAGGAACAGTAATGAATATACAACTAATAACGATAAAAAAAAATACAGCAATAGGGCAACTAAAAAAGATGTACGTTCCGGAAATGATAATGGATCAAGTGATAAAGATTTTCATGATGATGCTGATAATGTTGAATCTGGCAAGGACCGTAAACATGGAAACAATGGTAACAAAAATAAAAGCACTCACAAACGTGATGGTGACTCTATTAATGAATACAGTGTTGATAAAGAGAACGATCTATCGAGCAAGTCTGAAAAAGGTGATAAATCTCCAAGTAATATTGACGATCAAGTTATTGGATCGAAGAACGATAACGCACCTGGGACATCTGGGAAATATGATAAATCTGAAAGTAAAGAGAAAAGAATTGCAGGATCTGAAAATGATGACGACACAGATTCTAATGAAACATATAGCAAAGGTGGTGAAACTCAAAGTAATGATGACAGAAATGTTGTAAAACCTCAAAAAGAAGATGCACTTAGGAAGTCAGGCAAAAAAGTTGAAAATTCTACCAAAACAGATATAGCTGAAGGACGGAAGAACGATCATGAATCTGGCTCTGAAAACATTGGCAATGATACAACTTCTGAAGACGATAAATTAACTGGAATTACTAAAGAAACAGTTTCAGTCAAAACTGGTCAGGATGATAACACTAACGGCAGCCAAGATCAGTCTGAAACTGGTGATGACTCTCACAATGGAAGCAGTTATGAAAACTCTAGCAGTAGAGACTGCGATGATGAAACAGAAAAAGATTTAGAACAAAATGAAGATGAAACAGACAGTCTGTCTGATGACAGTGAAAATGATGATACTTCGAATGAAGAACAGCAGGAAAATGGATCCGAATGTGGTGACGATTCTAACAATGAAGACCGTGAAGATGAAAATGAGAATGTTTTAATCGGGAAGTCTGCTGGCAAAAAAGTTATTGGATCTGGGGAAAACAAAGATTCTAATGAAAATTACGAGGACGCATCTCGCGACTCTGCGAATAGTGATGAATCTGGACAAAATAGCGGTCAGAAAGACAACAAAGTTGTAAATGATGCTCCTGAGAATGAGAAGTCTCGTAAAGATGGCAAATATAGAAACCCTGGTGACAAAAAAGTGGTTGTATCTGAAAATAGCGAAAACAAAGATTCTGATAAAGATGACAAGGATGCATCTAGCAAATCTGACATAAGTGATGAATCTGGATATACTGGTGACAAAACCGTTGTAGGATTTGAATATAATGGTACACCTAAGAAGTCTGGTGAAAATAGCAAATCAGAAAATAACAGTGACAAAAAAGACGAAAATGTTGTGGGACCTGAAAATAGAAACAACAAAGATTTTCATGAAATTGCCAAAGATGAATCCAGCAACTCTAAAGAACGCGGTAAAACTGGAAGCAAACGCGGTCATAAACGAAGAAATTATACTAATACTGGCAAAGTTGTAGGTAACAAGAATCCTCGTGATACTGACTCCACAACCAGTGAAAATGATGGAACTTGGATGGCAGTAACTAGTGAGAAACCCAAAATTGGTCAAGATGAAAGCAATGACACTAAAATAGATGGGTCCGATGAGACATATGACAAGTCGGACAAGAAGAATAATAAATTTAGAAGAAATAGCAAACTTGTAGGAGAAAAACAACATAGGAATGATCATGAGACTGACTCCCAATCCACAGAATCTAATAAAACATACAAATCTGGTCAAGATAAAAACGATGACACCAAAAGGGATGAGTCTAGAAATGGCGACAGTTCTATCAAAGACAATATAACTGACAAGTCTGCCAAGGTGGATCAATTTGGAAGAAAACGCGGCCATAAACTTAGAAATGATAATAAAGCTGGCACAACTGTAGGTCATAAAGATGAAGACACTGATTCTTCAAACAGTGAAAATGATGAAACTTCAAAAGATGTTAAATTAACAGTAAGCAGTGAGAAACCCAACACTCGTCAAGATGAAAACAATAACACACACAATGGTAACGGCTCCATCAAAAAAGGTTCTGATAACAATGATGATAATACATCTGACAAGTCTGACAAGGATGATAAATCGGTTAGACAACACAATCACAAACGCAGAAATGATACCAAATATGGCACAGTTGTAGGTCATAATCAAAATGATGAAATTGATTTCACAAAAAGCGAAAATGATAAAACTTTGAAACATGATAAATTAACTGTGTCTAGTGAAAAACCCAAACCTCGTCAAGATGAAAAGAATGACAGTAAAAAAGACGGGTCTGCCAAAAGTGACAGCTCTAGGAAAGAAGATAGCAGTGATGATGATATTACAACTGATAATTTTGTCAAGAGTTATAAATCTAGAAGAAATGGCGAGCATAAACACAAGCACCCTACCAACATTGAAAAACCTGTAGGAGAAAATAATGATCGTGAAACTGAATCTACAAACTGTGTAAACGATGACAACTCGGAAGATGATAAATTAACAGAAACTAGTGTTAAACCTACAGAAATTAATAAAAACCCAGTTTCCGACAAACCTGGTCAAGGTAAAAACAATAGCGATAAAAAAGCTGCAACCGAGACGAAAATTAAAAGAAATCATGGCCATAAAAAAGGTGAAGACACTAGCAGGGAAGACAGTGATGACGATGATGACGGAAAACTTTCTAACAATTCTAGCAAGGGTGGAAAACTTGAAATTAATGGTGGCATAAAAGACAAAAAAGATGCAGGATTTGATAATGATGATGCTCCTGAGAAGTCTGGAAAAGGTGGTAAACATGGTAGAAATGGCAGCAGTCAAGACAAAGCTGTCGGACCTGAAACTGGTGACAGCAAAACACCTTTTGAAAATGACGATGATGACGCAGGTGTAGCTGCAAAAGGTGAAAGAATTCGTAGCAAAAAACACAAAAAGCCTCATAAAGTTGTAGGAAGGAAAGGACACAAGAAGAATCATGAAACTGAGTTGTTAAACATAGACAACACTGAAACTTCTGAAGGTATTAAATCAACAGATATAAAGAAAAAAACAACTTCCGACAAACCTGGTCAAGAAGAAAATAAAACCGACGAAAATGAGAAAAATGAGAAGAAAATTAATAGAAATCATAGATCTGAAAATGGTAAAGACGGAGAAAACAGTGATGATGACGAGGATGAACTGTCTAAGAAGTCTGGCAAAGGCGGACGATTTGTAAAAAAAGACAAAGAAGTCACTGAATCTGAAAATGACGATGCACCGGAGAATTCTGAAGGTGAAAACAATAACACTAACAATGGTAACGGCTCCATTAAAAAAGGTTCTGATAACAATGATGATAATACATCTGACAAGTCTGACAAGGGTGATAAATCTGGAAGACAACACAATCACAAACTCAGAAATGATATCAAATATGGCATAGTTGTAGGTCATAACCAAAATGATGAAATTGATTTCACAAAAAGCGAAAATGATGAAACTTTGAAACATGATAAATTAACAGTATCTAGTGAAAAACCCAAACCTCGTCAAGATGAAAAGAATGATAGTAAAAAAGACGGGTCTGCCAAAAGTGTCATTTCTAGGAAAGAAGATAGCAGTGATGATGACACTACAACTGATAAGTTTGTCAAGAGTCATAAATTTAGAAGAAATGGCGAGCATAAACTCAAGCACCCTACCAACATTGGAAAACTTGAAGGAGAAAATAATGATCGTGAAACTGAATCTACAAACTGTGTAAACGATGAAAATTCGGAAGATGATAAATTAACAGAAACTAGTGAAGAACTTAAAACTAGTCAAGATGTGAACAATGCCACCAAACATGTTGACAGCTCCGTCATAGAAGATTTGGATGACAATGATGACGACAACTCTAATAAAAGGGATACATCTGAAAAAAGAAAGAAACGAAAACATCGTAATGAAATCGTCAAAATTTTCGGAATAGAGTATAATCACAAAACTGAGTTAACAGACAATGAAAATAATGAAGCTTCTAAGAAAGTAAAATCAACAGGCAATAACGATAGTCAAGTTTCTGATAAAATCGATCAAGATGAAAGCAATGACGCTAAAGAAGATGAAAGCGAGAAGACAATTAAAAAAGTAGAATCAGGTACCGACTCAAATAATGATAATGATGATATTGTAACAGGCCAGTCCGGCAAAGGTGATGAATCTGTAGGAAAGGACGACAAAAATGGTGATGAAAATCTCGTATCTGATAGTAGTGAAATCGTGAATTTGAATGAAGATGGATCTGAAAAGTCTAAAAAGGAAATTCATGGCAGGAAACATAAAAAATCTCAAACATTTGTTGGAAGGAAAGGACAAAAGAAGTATCAGGAAACTGACTTATCAAACAACAACAATGAAACTTTCGAAGGTGATAAATCTACAGAACTTAATAAAAACCCAGTTTCTGACAAAACTGGTAAAGTTAAAAACAATAGCGATAAAAAAACTGCAACCAAGAGGAAAATTAAAAGAAATCGTGGCCATAAAAAAGGTGAAGACACTAGCAGGGAAGACAGTGATGACGATGATGAGGGAAAACTTTCTGACAATTCTGGCAAGGGTGGAAAACTTGGAATTAATGGTGGCATAAAAGACAAAAAAGATGCAGGATTTGAAAATGATGATGCTCCTGAGAAGTCTGGAAAAGATGGTAAACATGGTAGAAATGGCAGCAGTCAAGACAAAGCTGTCGGACCTGAAACTGGTGACAGCAAAACACCTTATGAAAATGACGATGATGATGCAGGTGTAGCTGCAAAAGTTGAAAGAATTCGTGGCAAAAAACACAAAAAACCTCATAAAGTTGTAGGAAGGAAAGGACACAAGAAGAACCATGAAACTGAGTTGTTAAACATAGACAACACTGAAACTTCTGAAGGTATTAAATCAACAGATATAAAGAAAAAAACAACTTCCGACAAACCTGGTCAAGGAGGAAATAAAAACGACGAAAATGAGGAAACTGAGAAGAAAATTAATAGAAATCATAGATCTGAAAATGACGAAGACGGAGAAGACAGTTATGATGACGAGGATGAACTATCTAAGAAGTCTGGCAAAGACGGAAGATTTATAAAAAAAGACAAAAAAGTCACTGAATCTGAAAATGACGATGCACCGGAGAAGTCTCAAGGTGGCTTAACTGGGAGACATGGTGGCAAGCAAGATAAGGCTACAGAGACTGAAAGCGATAACAAAGCGTATACTAAAGAACATAACGATAATGATAAAGATGCAGCTGAAAAGTCTAACAAAGGTGGAAGAACTCATGGCAAGAAACATTCACACAAAGTTCCTAAAGTTGTAGAACGGAAAGGCCTAAATAAAACAGACTTTGCATATTATGAAAATGATGGAGTTTCGAAACAAGTTAAATCAACTGTCGATGGTAAAAAACAAGTTTCAGATGAAAACAGCGAAGACCAAAAAGATGAAACTAATAATATACTAAATAAAGAAGTAGGTTCTGAAATTAGTGATAGACTTACCAATGAAGCTCGTGATGGTGAAACTAACAAAGATGGTAAACCAACAGAAATAACTGATAAGAGATTGAGAATTAGAGATTACAAAAGAAGAATCAAAAAGAATGTAACAAAAACTAAAAAACATTTACAATCCAGTCATGATCGAGTTGATGATGGCAGCGAACACAACAAAGATAGTAAATTAACTGATAAAAATACAAAATCAGTAAACAGAAATGAAAAGCATAAACTTCGTTCCAAAATTATGAAAAGAAAGTCCGGTGACCACTCCGATAGTGACACCACGGAAAAAAGTAAATCAATTTCGAATACCAAAAAAGCGGTAACTGAAGAAACTGAGAACAATGACAAAAATGATAAAACTTCTACAACAAATAATGTATCTGATCATGAAAATGAAACTAGAGATGATAGTAATACAGCTGTAAGAAATAAACAATCTAAAACTAAAAAGCACAATCATAGAGACACAACTAATAATGGCAATAAATATACCTCTTCACAAGTAATAAGAAAACACGCCAACACAAAAGACAAGGATGATTCCAAAACAGATGCTAAAACAAGTAACGATAAAACTTCAAATGACAAAGATAGTTCCTCAGATTCCGAAAATAAATCAGCTGATGATAATGAACAACAGGATAACGAGTACAAAAAAATTTCGACTAATAACAGCTACGCAGACAAAACCACTGATGATTTAGAACATGAAGATACAAACGCTAGCTCAGAGAATGATGATGTTAGCAAAAATACTGGCTCGGCGAAAGAAGACACCTTTGACACCAAAAATACAGCAGTCATAAACACTTCAAAAGCTAAACAGAAAATTCACCGTAGAACAACAGATATAGCGCCTAAAACGAGAAATTCAATTAAACGTAAGTTAGCGATACTAACAATAAAAATAAAACAACACAAATCTAAAGTAAATACTGAAGATTCTAATAATAATTTTGCAGGAAAGACTACTGAAACTGATGATGGGCTTGGAAAAACTGAAGAAACCAGCAACAAAAATACAGCAGACAACAGTTCTGACAACTATGACGAAGATAAATCTAGTTCTACATCAACTGACAATAAACAAGAAAAATCGGGCAGCCAAACTAGTAGTTCATCAACAAAGAGCGAAAGAGAATCCAAAACTTCTTCAACTGACACTAAAAAAGAAACATCAGATAACCCATCTGATAAATCTAGCAGTTCAAGCAATGAAACAGCTGACCGTCAATCGAAAGACGAAGCAAAATCTAAGAGTTACAAAAATCGTAAAGAGGAATCCAGTGAATCAGCGTCAGGGTACGGTTTAGGTGCCGACCAGGAAAGCTTCACTAAAGACGGGAAAAAGACAACTTACAAACGAAGCTCAGAGGACAGTGCGCATTCTGAACAGCAACAAGATTCTAAATATACTGAAGAATCCAGGGACTCTGAAGGGAAAACTGTCGAATCAGGGCAAAAGAGCGCTGCTGAAGAAGACAATAATAATTCTTCTGACAAGTATATAGAAGAGAGTGATGGCAAAACTAAGAAGTCTAAGAAAGATTCCGCTAGTGCAGAAGATAAGTTGAATCAAGCATCTTCTAGCAGTGAATACAAGAAAGTAGATTCGAATGGTAATACAGCAGTGAGGAAGTATAGTTCTAGAAGGAAATCATTTGAATCCAAGCAGTCTTCTTCTACTGACGAAGAATACAGTAGTAGCAGTTAGAATTTTAAAATGTTCAATCATTTATTAATATTTTTTTCATGCATTTGTACTTTATAAAGGGATTAGGTACTTTTATTCAATAAATAAAAATAATAATATAAAGTATTTTTCTCACTCGTGCGTGTTATACCATCCTAGTGCTTGGGTACAGTGAGGAGCTCGTAGCTAAATAATAACAGCCGCTGTCAGCCGCATGAATTCAAGATTGGCCAATTCCCAGAAAAAAAAAACATGAAACCACGTCATCTTTAAATACAACTTCAACTTCACAAATACACACCCTTGAATCGCAAGTAGCAAAAAAAGGTGTCAAATTATGACTGCCATTTCCTCGCCGCTTTTATTTTTGGATAATTTTACACATCATTAACCTCTCGTTACATGGATTTGTTGCAATCAATTATCTGTGGTAAAAAATGGCGGGAACTTTGACATTAGGACGCTAGAGAAATTGATACTTTAGGTGGGTGGCACACTGAGCTTTCCATGTGAGTACAGACACTGTAGCACATCAAGCTACTACAATCTGTCAAATTTATCTAATAGATTTTCAACTTTATCGCTAAAGCATTAAGGTTTTTTAAGGTTGTTTAAGGTTGATTGGGAAAATTTGCAACTTCCGGGTAGCTTGATGTGCTGGCGTCTGTACAATAAAGTGCATACCTACATGCATGCCTGCATGTCATGGACACTTCTCAAGATTGAAGAAAGAGTATAGGAATTTAGTATATCATGGTAAGACACGGGTATGCTCATTCCGTTCGTCATGTTTGAGTCAAAATCTGGTTCTGAGAAATTTCTGATGAAAGAAGACTTTTTTTTATACTTAGCTATAATTTCATTAACTACCTTGCCTTCACCACATTCGATACAGGAAAGGAAATTCCAAATGCAGAGACAGTTATGGTTCCAGAAAAGCTTCTTTATGCGCAATTTTCTGTCACCAGTAGGTAACCATCAAAAACTAAAGTTCTTCTTTAGCGAGAGAAACAAAATAAATCAAAAGCAACATCCAAATAATATGTACATACCTATCTATATGTAAACAAATAAATAAAATTGTAGTGTCAGTTTGTAATTTAAAAATAACTAATAGCTTTTTACTGAATGCATATGAAAGTAAGTAGGTATACATATTATACGGTAATTATAAAAAAAAAACTTTTTTTTAAAATTTTGTCTGTCTGTCTGTTCCGGCGAAACGGTAGGACCGATTTTGATGGGATATATGAAATATGATATGATATCTTATGTTACAAGAAGTAACTGAGGCTTTTATTTTAGGAAAAACATTACGGTTCCGTGCAAAAAAAAAACCCTTAAAATTGTTAACAAAATCCGATCTAAAGAGGGATGTGTGAAATTATTACTTATAAATAATTTCACACTGACGAAGGTTGCAGACATCAGCTAGTTGAAAATAAAAACATATCCAAGTACACCACATCCTTTATGCTATGCCACAAAAAACGCGGCAAAACTGACAGCTGAAATGTCATTCGACACGAGCCGTGTCAAAGTTTTTTTTTCCTAATTAACAAGGTATGGGCGTGATCGTACCCTAGGGTGCAAACGCGTGCCGCGAACGAGAATATCTGTTTTTAGGGAATAAAATAACTTTGGTTTAATTGCTAGGAATGTTGTTTACCTATATTTTGTGGTAATTGATTCAAGCTTGTTTGACTTGCGTGAGTTCGGATAATTATGTTCTTGATGGGGATAGAATCTTGTGTTATATTAAAAGACAATGTTTTTTTTGACAACTTTTTCTTAGCTGTTTCCATAATATTCCCGCCTATTACAGGGAATTATTTTCAAGCGACCCATAATACCAGCATTTTAAAAATCTAGGTAGGTATGTATGTATAGAACAATTTCTTTTTTTTTCTTTGCTTGCAGCTCTGTCCCACTCCTGGCCCACGGCCTCCCTCCACTCTTTTCATTTCTCGCGAACCCGCGCTTCCCCCTTCCAATTCTGACGGAACCTGTCCAGTTCGACCTGCCATCTCCTTTGTGGCCTGGCGCGACCCCGCCTCACTCTGTCAGGGCACCAGTTTTCTGCTATTTTGGCCTACAACTTGTCCGGCATGCGACAGATATGTCCTGCCCAGTACCATTTAAACAACTTCTTAGATACGCAAAATACGCGCTTCGGACATGAAGGTACGGACACCGGCCCGCTACACAATACAATATTTAAATGCTACTTCCCGCAACTGAGTCGTTGTAGAGGAAACAGCAGATCAGCGAAATAGTTTATCAAATCGGACGCTATTCATCCGATAAAAATAACTCTCCAGAGATTACCTAATAAATCTGATCTATACCTCGGTTCTGTTATTATGAAATTACAAACATACAATTTTATGTATTTTCTAATTTAGATCGAAGATACTCATAGTCATTAACCCATTTCCTGTCCCATGATGAACCACATTATGGTTCAGGGCGATTGTTTAGCTATTGTGTCTGCTTTGCGGACGGTGAAAGTGTTAATTTTCGAGTACGAGTTTATTTTAACACCCTTCTCACTCACACAGAAACTTGTGTCCCAGCAGTGAAGAGAACATTATAGGCTGATTATGCTATGCACGTGCTTCATAATCGCCATTCGAAAAACGAATGGCAACAATCAAATTACGGCGCCCATGTCAAATGTCAAAATATTGACATTAAAAATAAATTATCTGCAACCACAGATCATTAGAGTGATGGCAATATCATGTAGCACAGATAGTAATATAATTACAGTACTTTACCATTTATTTTACCTAAACTTTGGATCGCTGTCAAAATCATAGTGATCTTTATCCCCGTATAGAATTAGCTTGTAGTTAAATTGCAATGACGATTCATTGCGATATTTTTTTGTTATTGAGTATACTTGGGAACCTTGTAGTTATGGAGATATTGGGGGTCAAAGTTAATTTTTTTTTTAAATACTAGTCTTTAATTTTATAACTTTACTTTTACATCCACGACTCCCGTACAAATCAATGCCAATATCAGCACAATCTTCAAACGTGATTCTTAACCCCAAAAAAAAGTCGTTTCCCAGTAATAATTTTTGCGTGGAGTTACTTAGTTTGATGTACAGAATGCTTGGTTGACGGCTTCGTGACGGGTCCGTTTACACCTTTTATAAAGTTGCTGTTGTTATGCTACCTCTCTGATACGTCTATCAAAATAACGGTCACTTTTATTCTCTAGTATAGACGCCGCCAGCACATGAAGCTACGAAAGAAAAGCTAGAAACTGACAATTTTTCCCAATCAACCTTGAACCTAATGCTTTTGTGATAAAGTTGAATATCTATTAAAGAAATTTGACAGATTGTAGTAGCTTGATGTGCTGACGTCTCTACATAAGATAACTAGTAGGTTGCTGTCACTGACAACTCTGTCAAAATTACAATGAACTTTATTACTTTTTTTTACCTATACATACCTGCATGTTGTGTGGTTTTTGATTTATTTTATTTTAATAATTTTTTTCAATTCATTAGTAATTTTATTATTTTTTTCGTCTCAATTTCTTATTATTGTTGTAAGTATGTAACATACATGGGTATTTTGCACAATTTTTTATTGTCGTTACTATAAAGTCGCTGTCGGGTTGCGACTGTCAAAGATAAATTATCCATGAAAGGACTGTACCATAGATAATAATATAATTACACAGATAGGGTGATGAGTTAGTGAGGGGAATGTAACATGATTATGTTTGATTGTAATCGGTTTTATTTGGTTAGGCGTTGCGGTTCTGTTAATTGTTTTGTTTCTTCACGTCTTCTTTTGTGGGGTTCGATTCTTAACTACTTTTTAAACCGACTTCAAAAAAGGAGGAGGTTTCTCAATTCGACCGTATATATATATATATTTTTTTTTTATGTGTGTTCGCGGATAACTTCGTCGTTTATGAACCGATTTTGATTTTTTTTTTGTTGGAAAGGAGATACTTTAAGGGTGGTCCCATGATAAGGAAACCGGGATCTGATGATGGCATCCAAGAGAAATTGAGGGGAGCTTTCAAAAATTGTAGTGGCAAATAGTGCGTTTGTAAATTTTTTGATTAAGTATTTTAAAGCACTATAATTTAAAGAAGGTCTGGAGTCGCTCTGATGATGGAACCGACAGTCGAGGGAACTCCTCAACGGTTTACAGCAGTCACCTTGTGTTTGGGTTTAATTAATTTGTATTGATGAGAAATTTACACCTAGATGGGTTGTGACTGTCATAAGGGCTCTGATGATGAAGACGAAGGACAGTTAAGGGAACTCCTCAACTGTTTACAGTAGCTACCTTGCGTTTGGACTTAATTCATGTATATTGATCAAAACTTTGCACCCATCTGGGTTACAAGTGCCATTACAGGTCTGATGATGAAAAATATTTCTATGGAATATTGAAACTAAAAATAAAAAAACTTTTTTGCAAAAAATAAAACCGACTCCAAAAACACAAAAAAAGTGAAAAATAATTTTAGCTTCAGAAGTCGGTGACAAAAAACTGAATCAAACAAACAAAAGTCACCGACTTCTGAAGCTAAAATTATTTTTCACTTTTTTTGTGTTTTTGGAGTCGGTTTTATTTTTTGCAAAAAAGTTTTTATAGTCTAAAACGAACACTTCGGTATAATCACATTCATTACAACGACTTTATCATTTAGCTTAGTAATAAAAGATGATTGTTGAGATGAACCATTTTCACTGACTAAATCAATGAATGCTTGAATATAAACGAACTGTTGGATTCCCAAATGGAACAGTGCATTTTTAAGCATTCATTTTCATTGTAATGTTTTCTTGTGTTAGTGAAAACATAACCATAGATAACTGACATTTGTAGATCTTTGACAGTTGTTATAGACAACCAGTCTTATCAAGGGGTATGGTATTACCCAGTATAACTGGGTTGTGGAGGTTAGATAGACAGTCGGTCCATATAAAGTACTGGTATTCAGTTGCATCCGGTTAGACTGGAAGCCGACCCCAACATAGTTGGGAAAAGGTGAGGTTAGGCAGATGTTGATGATTAGATATCTGGTATTCTTACCTAAATAATCTTTAATAGGGTTTAGGATGTCAAATTGCCAAAAGTACTTATATTGTTTAAGGACGCAACAGTCAGTTAGAAAGGTTTTAAGTTAGTTCAAAAGTTGGTTACGAGATCTTAGATGCAATAACTGGCACTAAACCAGACCAACCTGCTACTGAATAATTACTAAGTAATAGAAACACAGAGAGAGGAAGAACAAGGAAACCATGGATGGATTGTGTGAGGAATGATGTAAAATACTTATAAAGGAGTAAGTAAATGATAACGGGACGGTTGATAGAGGAGAATGGAAGAAAAAAACGTGTTGCGCCGACACCAAGTACCATGGGACAAGGGCAGGGAGACGATATTGATGAAGATGAGAAACACCCAACAACACATTACTACTGCATTAGTACTCCACGCAAATAGAACGACAATAAAAGATAAAATAAAATTAAGCAAAAATATTGCACTATTCACTTAGCATAATCAAGTAAAAGGTGGATAATATGCTTTAATGGAAATTTATGAGAGAAAAAGACGTATATATCGTATATCAACGTGCAAGACAGAGACAAATGGGTTGTAGGAAGCTCCTCCTTAGTTGGGCGGGATGAAAATATTCTGCTTGACTGTTGTCCAATGAGATGGGGTTACTGAAAATGTAAGGTAATAAGCGACGTTCACTATTACTGATTGTGAAAAACATTGTTACATGTCCATTGTCTGATCAGGTTTTTGAAGCTAATTCTCTCAATTAATTTTATCAAGGCATCTCTTGAAAATTCACAGTTACAGAGTAAGACGTTTATCAGGATTTTCTAGTTTTCCAGCAAAACAAATTGTCAAGAAGGGTACCATAAATAAATTAAATGAGTTTTGTGTCAAGTATACGTAATAAATAAAATTGTATAGATTCTAACAGGAAACTACAGTATTCAGTTACTATTTCAGAAAAGTAGAAACAGGTAAGTACGTACGTACGATGAAATGAAAAAACATGTAAAAAAATGAAATACTAAATGAAATGTTAAACGAAATGTATTTTTACATGTTTTAACAATATCTTTAACATTTCATTAAAATATTTAATGAAATGAAAATAAATGTAAGGGATGTAATGTTAAATTAATTGTATAGTAAGAAATGTAATTGTTAAAGCAAATAAAGGCTAAATAAGTACGTTACTACAGAAGGTAATTTTTTTTAGCCTCTTTTAACCCACTGCTGGGCAAAGGCTTTCCCCATAGCCTTTATAATAATGTATTAATAATTATAATGAAGGAATATGGTTAATCCTATTCACATAGACCAAACGCCCACCTAACTTGCTACAAAGAAAAAACTGTACATTACATAAGTCCTTTTGCTCTTAAAACGGAACGCTCCCTAATAAACAAACTCCTCCCACAATCCAAAAACCAAAGAGTCGACTTGAAAAAGAGCCCAGTCACTAAAAGCGCGCGAAATAGCTTGTCACGCGCCTGTCAAACTGTCTGACAGTCGTTGATGATTTTATTTATTGAAAAATATTGTTAAAGTATCAGTAATCAAGTGTGTCGTTTTTTATTAAATTAAGTGGAAAATTTAAATAACATATTTGGGTGAAATTGTTGTGTTTTAGAAAAGTGGTGATTAATAATAATATTGAAAGTATTTTTAATAGTAGTGATGTGTGTGTAAAGTAGTTGAGTTTTTTTAAATCGTTAGTCGATCGATTTTAAAGGTAAGTTTAATTTGTGTTTTTGTGTTTATGTTGCATATAATTTATTGTTGACCATTTATGTTGCATAATTATAATTATAAATGCGCGAAATATGCAACAAAAGTGCCAAAATTTGCAACATACAATTGAAATAAGTACTACAAAATAATGTTTTTTTTAGGGTTCCGTACTCAAAGGGTCAAACGGGACCCTATTACTAAGACTCCGCTGCTTTCACAAATGATGTACCTATTACTATTGCCGCTATAACAACAAATACTAAAAATTAAAAAAAAAAATATTAAGGGGGGCTCCCATACAACAGATATGATTCTTTTGCCGTTTTTATAGATAATGGTACGGAACCCTTCGTGCGCGAGTCCGACTCGCACTTGGCCGGTTTTTTTTTAATTTATTACATTTTCGACTAAATGTTCTCATCTTTTTCTTGAAAATCGAGTAGGCACTGTTCCAAATTGTCAGCGAGTACGATTGAGCCTTCTATTAATTGAAATCTACGTATACTAACTAAGATATTATCAAGAGGTAAAGTTATAGAGGGGGTAATCTCCGGAACAATCCTATTCTAAAAATTCTTTCACTGGCCGAAAGCTACATTATTTATGGGTGCTTTAGGCTATAGGTACATTATATTTATATCATGCATATTAACTGAGCTATCACAATTTTTGCGGACGAAGTCGCGGGCATTTTAGAACTTGAAAACGATCTTGGGCACTGAAAGGTACTTTTCTGGATTTGTCCGTTAGGTACAGTCAATGATGTTATATATAACCTCATTGGGTACAGTTAAAATCAAAGGAAATATAATGCCCAGAAACTGTACGATTTCCCGATATTTTACTTAAAATTTGCATTAGTTTGAAAAAAAAAACAGCCACAATTTGCAAATGCTTATGCCTTCGCGTTTTATCCAGTCTCTAATTATATAAGAGAGACGAAGAATACCTACTGACCAAAGCATCCAGTCAGAACTCTGAAACAAACTTATGTAGGAATGGAACTCACGACACATAGCGCAGCAGCCAATCATTCAGCCACTGAGCTTATCTGAATTTGATCCAGTCAAGGTGTATTTGAGCGCCGCCACTGATGGAGGCAATTTCGTCAATTTGACAGTCAGAACCCAGAAGTTCGACAACTAATCTTACGAAGGAGTAGGTATGTATTCTCTTTGCACTGGGCAACGTATTACCCAGTACTAACTGGGTTGAGGAGGTCAGGCAGTCGCTCCATGTAAAATACTGGGACTCGGCCGTATCCGGTAGGGTGCTTCTATAAAGATACAGGTCCCCAGTACAGACAAGTCGGAACGGATCGGTAACGATCAGTACGGGTAAAATAGTCCCTATCTTTCTGTTACGGCCCCACAAGAAACATCGAAGAATCGGGAAAGTAAAACCTATAATTTATGCAAGCACTGACTGTAAGCTCGTGGCTAAATCACAACAGCTGCACGGGTCAATTTTCAGGTTAAGCCGCGCTTGTATAGGTTGGTCAGTGGATGAGTTACCACCCATCTTCTTCTTAGCGTATCGATGGCAATCTAAATTGTATCAGCCCAAAACTGAGCTACTAGTTTGGCGCTTTCAGTAGCGCCCATCAGTTCCTGTAGCGAACAAACAACAGGACACGCAGGACACGATATTAAGTGCCCCATCGTTTGTAGAACAGCACCACATTTACACTCCAGGGCAGAGTCATTAATGAATCCCCACCTGAGCAGGTTTTCCTTACTACGACCAACCTGGGTCCGGAGTCTATTCAGAGACTTCCAGGTCAGCCATGGCAACTCATGTCCAGGCGGGAGATTTTCAGCAGACGGGACGAATGGGTTAGGTAAAGATCCACCACCCATTACATACCGAGTTTCTTCCGTGCTTCGGAAAGCACGTTAAGCCGTTGGTCCCGGCTGTCATTTGTAGATCTTTGACAGTCGTTACTGGTAGTCAGTGACCCGAAAGTCTTACCAAGGGGTATCGTATTACCCAGTACTAACTGGGTTGAGGAGGTCAGATAGGCAGTCGCTCCATGTTAATTACTGGTACTCAGCTGCATCCGGTTAGACTGGAAGCCGACCCCAACATAGTTGGGAAAAGGCTAGGCAGATGATGACTTAACATAGTCGGGGAAAATGTTGATAGGTAATCACCTAGCAACCGAATTCATTACGTTCCATATCCTATCAGTAAAACTAAAAATATCTAAATAACTAAACACAAGGTTAATAGTATCCCAAAACTATAAAGTTAGGGACACACGTGGGCAACATTTGGTTATCAAATGAGTTAACGTAAACAATTTACGTATAAAGACAAATGTCGGGAGTCCTGACCTTAATAACATAATATTGGTGGGGTACTTCCTGTTTCAATAAATAATTAATGTTTTTGGATTTATTTCAAAGATTATAAAATTATTTACAAACTACAAAATAGTAATAAATAATATGTACAAGTAGAAAAGGGTTACAGGGCGTCCAAAAATTTAACGCATCGCTGTCAACAGGAAAAGTGCCCAGAAGGCTGGCAGCATTGCCACGTTGGATGGCAACGCTGATTCTTTGGCCAAAATTAGGCCCGCCCTCTGGTCACGTGAAGAGCCGACCAGTCGTGGATTGAGTACTTTTAGCGGCTGCGGCACTACAAAAAGTAGTAATGGGTGTAAAAATATCCTTTACGAAGCCGAAAGATACTTTATCTCCCCGTCATTGCGATAGTTTTTTGTTTTAGACCATACCTGGGAACCTTCTAGTTAGAGATATTGGGGGTCAAAGTTTTTTTTGAAATACATGCTCCTAATGTTAATTACCTCCAGACCCCCGTACTATTCAATGCATCGATCAGAACAATCTTTTGAGTGCGCCACATTGAGTCTTACCGTAAAACGTGATTAGTCACCCTAAAAAAAAATTCGTTTTCGTAGAGTTACTTAGTTTGATGTACAGAACGCTTTGTTGACGGCTTTGTAAAGGGTTCGTTTACACCCTGTATAGCAACATAGTACAAAAAGTGCTACAGCGCCATCTTTGATACTAAATGAAGATCTAACAACTCCAAAAATCGCGTGAATGAACGTTATCCATAATAGAAATATCGAAAACCCAACAACTTTCAACAACTGTCGGGCCAGTAGCTCACTAGACACAACACCCGCCTCGTCGGAAGATTCTCCCCTTTTCTAAGAGGGATGAAGAACTTTACACCCTGTTTATTTATATATGTACAGTGTACACACAGATACTTAACAGGACAATATATTAACAAAGAAGAGCACAAAGGTACTGCTTATTTCATAAGAAATTTCTTCCAGCAGACCTGCGAGAGGAAAGATGGATTAGAAATGTAGACACAGTGTGTAGAAAAGACAAAACAAGGAAATTTAACTTAACTTAAAATAAAAATAGCCCCCCTTCCTAGCCTCCCTGTTCTTCATACCCCAAAATACTTGTAGAAATCTCAAATTATTTTTCAGTTCGTGAATACTCGCATAGTACTATGGATTGAGACTTTGCAGGTGAAATGCGTACATGACTTAAGTAAATAAACTTTACCATTATGCTATGGGGGTATGTAGGAACTGCAGAACGCCACCAGCTACGACACTCCTTGTTCATACATGTGGGTGTAGCAGAAGAAGAAGAACAATAATGGGTCATCAGGGGAGAAATGTGGGTATATTTAAGACAGTAGTGTAGCACTATTGCCTAGGTTAATGTCAGGGACGAGCATCTCAGGCACAATCTAGACCAAGCAGTTTTTTTTTCAGAAACTGCCCCACGCTACTAATTTCTTATACATAAGACATATAGACTCACATACACAAACGGCTAGACCCGAAACATGTACCTGTAGGCCATACAAATATTTGTTCCGTACTGGAGACGAACCTGCAACACGCAACGCAGCAGCCAATCACTCAGCTACTGCGCCAACCGTGCCGTCGCTATTGAGAAAACCGAGATGCAAAAACATCTGGGAATCGAGTGTAAAAATATACGAGTGCTTACCTACTCTAACAATCGGACAGAGACTGAGAGACGCTACGTTTTATTTCATGAGTCATCATCAGTGATCGAATAATCGGGCGCTAATAAACCTAAACTTCACTTTTATTCCCACGAAAGTATAATATGGACATGCTTTTCAGAATCCCGGATCCCGGAATCGCATACAAAATGTAGGTAGTTAGAACTCGTTGTGAACTCTCATTGTAATTTTTTTTTAATTTAAAAAGCCGATTCTAATGAAGCTTTCATTTGTTTTGAATAAAATAAAGATACTAAATCAAAATAACCACTGCTTTAATTTCATTAAGTTTATTATAGTTGTTTTTACAAAATTGTACAATCCAATCCCGGGAGCCCGGGATTAGGTTATTTATTCAGAAAGGAATGTCTATATAATTCTTACAGGGGAAGAAGTTTAGGTATATAAGCGCCCGATTATCAAATCACTGTCATCATCAGCCTGCCTTTTCCCAACTATGTTGGGGTCGGCTTCCAGTCTGACCGAATGCAGCTGAATACCAGTATTTTACATGGAGCTGCTGCTTATCGGACCTACACAACCCAGTTAGTACTGAGTATACGATACCCCTTGGTAAGACTGGTTGTTAGACTTTCGGGCCACTGCCTAACCTGAAAACGTATATGCAAAATTTCAGGATGATTGATTCAGTGGTTTAAGTGTGAAAAGGTAACAAACAAGCAAACTTACTTTCGCATTGATAATATATTCAGTACTAGCTGCCCAGCGCTACTTCGTTCGCGTGGTGTCCTACCCCTTACCCTACCCTACTCCTACCCTACTCCTAACCTACTCTTCCACAACACTTATCCTACTCCTACCGTACTCCTACCCTACTCCTACACCTCTCCTACCCTACTCCTACCCTACTCCTACACTACTCCTACCCTACTCCTACACTACTCCTACCCTACTCCTACACTACTCCTACACTACTCCTACCATACTCCTAACCTACTCCTGCACTTCTCCTACCCTACTCCTAACCTACTCCTACACTACTCCTACCCTACTCCTAGCCTACTCCTACCCTACTCCTACACTACTCCTACCCTACTCTTAACCTACTCCTACACTACGCCTACCCTAATCCTACCAAAAAAAAAAGTATCCTATTGTTGTTTTTAGACTTATCCAGGCAATTTTTTAAATTTTTCTCGCCGTAAAAACCATATTTGAACTTCAACGAACATTTAAAAAAAAAGAATTGGCCAAATTGGTCCAGGCGTTGTTGAGTTATGCGCTTACCAACACATTTTGCGATTCATTTTTATATTATAGATTAGTTAATCTAACTTCCTAGTTAGGATTTGAATGATTATAATTCTGTTAATTAACCTTTTACACACACATACGTTTTACATACAGTCCGACATTAACCTATAAATTGCAAAAAACGTAAGAAATCTATCAGTCGGCAAGTGTACCAGTTTATTCTTTTAGAAGTTTTTATGTCTTCTTTGTCTTAAATCTCGCTGCACCAGACTACCCGCGATACAGTTACACCATAATCAGTAACATGTCAAGTGCCCACTTGAGACCCTGCGCAGCCCGTTATGATAATGCTACCGTTGTTGCTCATTGCTACAGACATGTGTTCTTCTACCATTTTTTTGTTTTGAGTCGAGTTTGTAGCAAGTATGGATATCAGCTGATAAATCCGTGCCTATTATGAAACGCGACGTCTCAAATGCATGTGTGTTACTCGAGCTCATTATTTAAGTTATAAATATAAACTAGCTGTTGCCCGCGATCTTCCAATGAAATTATTATTATAAAAATATTATTTCCCTATTTGAATGGGATTTTGTTAACAATTTCATGGGTTTTAATTTTTTTGCACGGAACCCTAAATTTTTTGTTTAATAAAAATAAATAAAATTGAAGTGTCTGTTCTGTTTGATATAGTTTTAAAATATCAGCTTTTTACTGAATTCTTATGAAAGTATATACCGATATTCATAACATTTTTTTATTTAAATTTATGTCTGTCTGTTTGTTCCAGCTTATCTCCGAAACGGCTTGATCGAATTTGACGGGACTTTTACTGGCAGATAGCTGATGTTATAAGGAGTAATTACTTTTATAAAGGATTAGGGTTCCGTGCAATCCATGCAAACCCTTGAAATTGTTAACAAAATAGGGAATTATTATTTTTATAATAACTTTACGCGGACGAATATCGCTCGCAGGCAACAACTAGACACCCTATAAAGTTCCCGTCTGCGTGTATAGTCCTCTTGTATCAGCTTGAAGTAAAAATGTAAATTATACTCGTAATTTTGTGCAGGTGCAGCTCAATGTCAAGTTATGGCAGCATGTCTCCTTCAGACGAGGGTTTCGACAGATACGAACCGCCTTACTACTGTCAGCCGTCACACCAAGGTAAGATTCACTATTTCAGCTGAAAAGCTGTGCCACAAATGATAAACTCAAAATCTAGACTACAGCACGGTAAAAATATCTACAGGGCCGGCAGTCTCGACATAGATACCGACACTATCGCAAACTTTCGATCGCTTAATAATAACAGAAAATATCGGTTGCAATAACGTTGCTTGCCAGAAACGCATTTTGGATGTTGAGACTTGCATTTCTCGCAAGCAACGTTATGTACGTTGTTTTTTTCTGTTATTATGAAGCGTTCGAAAGTTTGCGACAGTGTCGGTATCTATGTCGAGACTGCCGGCCCTGTAGTGTATCTTCATACAAACGGTCGGAAAGCGAGTCATACCTATACACCTCGAGTTAGGCATGCACTAAGTCCGCAACGAATGCGCCGCTCTGACGAACGAACGTAGTGTTGGTTTTGTAAGCAGTAAGCGTGCGATTTGTGAATATTTGATTGAAATAAGTACAAGTATTTACTAAATATGTTAACCAAGTGAAAGATATTCCCTTTTCTCCTCCTTATCGATGTTTTCCAAAAGTATTTTTAAATATATTTTTATCCGAATGCGGATTTTTTATACAATTAAATTTAATAATTTATATACAGCCTTCCGTACGTCTCAGTCGAGGCGAAAATATCTCTAGATTTACTAATCAAAAGACGCAACTTGTATTTTTATTGAACCATCTTATTTCAACAGCAAATTTCATTTTTTTAAATAAAAAATATAATGTTTATACAATTAAAACTAGAAAGAAACTCAACTAAGTAGATGTAATTAAGGTAGGTACTGTAGGCCCGGCAACCCTATCGCATGCGTACGTACCGCCGTTTCCCAGCAATAGTTTACACCTTGTATATCAGCGCATTGTTCTCAGGAAGCCCCATGGACGGCGGAGTGTACTGGCCGGCCACCAACGGAGAAGCACACGAGTTCGATACCCAGGACATGTACCACGACACAACGCACTACATATCGAGGGGATATGGTAAGAGTTCAATAAATTAACTTTCGTAATACCATTTTATGTGGGAACAAAGAATCATGCAAAATCAAAATCAAAGCATTTATTTCAAGTAGGCCAGTTACAGGCACTTTTGAATTGTCGAAACAAAGACAACAATGAAATGTAGCTACAGTCCCAGTCACAAGGCATAAAAACTGTTAAAGTACTGTAGTTGCACATTCCCTAACGTAGATCTCTATGGAGAAGAACGGGCAAGAAACTCCCATGGACACTCTTTTAAATCAGAATTTATTTACAAATCCTTGGTTACGTCATTCATGTTGAGGTGGTACAGTATGTGAGAGCGATGTAGCAAGATGTGCACGTTAAAAGTGTCCATATTAAAAACAAAAATAAAATAATTCATTAAAATAAGCCGTGGCAACCAAGAGATGACCAGTCACAACTAACAGCACCCGTTCACGAACATGACGCATGTATCAGCACCATCCAACTCAACCATTTTGAAGGGAACTAAATGATCCGACACACGCGCCACCATCAGCGAGACATTTGAGTGAGCATGACATGCCTTCTTCTTACAAACATGATCTCAAAACAAAAATGTTGAGACACTCATCCATCCATCCATCCATCCATCCATCCATCCATCTTGTTCGTTTCATGTCGTTGTCGACGGTACTTCAACTACCTACTTATATTTTTTGGGCCCATGAGGTCTTCTTCTCCTTTATCGTGAGTTAGTGCTTAACCTGGAGTCAGACTTTTTATACCGCCCATGGGCCTCTGACTTAGCTTTACATGCCGTCGAGAAATATCTCTCAGGCATGCTGGTTTCCTCACGATGTTTTCCTTCACCGAAGAAAGTGATAATAATTATATGTACAATACGCGCATGAATCCAAAAAATCAGAGGATCTCTGGATCTATTGAACCGATTTTGAAAATTCTTTTACCAATAGAAAGCCACGTTATTTGTGAGTGCCATAGGCTATATATTAACCCGAAAAATTAAAAGACTTTTTCGTGGTAGTCGGATTTGCAAAGTAAGTCGGAGAAAAAGCAGTCGAAAATGTTTACCGCCCAACGTAGTGGGCACGGATCAGCTAGTGTTTAAGAAAATCATTTTGTTCCAGGCTACGAAGAAATGCAGATGGCAGGGAACGAACCTTACGACACTTATCATCACAACATGGCGCACAATTTCGCGCCAAATAACACCGGTAAGACAGCACAAATATTAAATCACGAAAGGTTAACGCAGTGACTGAGCGATTGACTGCTGCGCTACGTGTTGCGGGCTCGATCCCTCACGGAACAAATATTTGTATGACCTACAGGTAGTTGTTCCGGGTTCTATTTGTGTATGTGGGTTTTAAATGTTTGCAAACGCACTCATGATACAGGAGAAATTCCTAGTTTCAAATCAATGCTATCTATGTGCATTATTTATGATCGTTGGTTGGTTATCATAGTAAGGTAATCCATCAACCTTTCTGTATTCTTATAATTAAATATGGATGCCCAAGAACTGTAATAAGAATCTGTAATGCTGTTCACTTGGGACTGTACTCACGTGACCAACCACAATTCGAAAACGTACGTCATGTCATTTAGGTTTCACTCAATTTTATACGACTTCTACCTGTCGCCATCTGTAAAAGATTTGATCTTTTCGTTAGCCAGTTTTATTAGATTTTCTACTAAAAATGTGTCAGTAGCAAGCAGTAGTAGTAGTATTAATCGCGATGGTCTTACGTCTTGAAAATTGCAAAATGTAGGTGTACTAAATACACCTTCTTCGATTATGTTATCGTTTTTTTTCTCTTTTCCTCGAAGGCCTAGACTGCGACCTCCAATCCCTCCCTCTCCGCTACGACCGCCCCGCCCCCCCCTCCTTCGTGAGAGTCGCCAAGAGGAGAACCACAGCCAACAAGAAAGAGAGAAGAAGAACACAGAGTATCAACACAGCCTTCTCAGACTTACGGGATTGTATACCTAATGTACCGCCGGACACGAAACTTTCTAAGGTGAGGATATTGTATTTTTTTATGCTCTGTGCTAGTTTTTGTTGCATAGTTGTCTTTTTATACAAAGGTATTAGATTAGCTATTTTTGAACGTCTAACATAAAGGGGAAGCACCAGGGTAGACGGCGAAATTCAAATTGATTTACGTTTTTTGCAATTTGTGGGTTTGGCAGGACTTTTTTATGCAAGTCATTCAATGGGAATAAATGATTAGAGGGTTGTATTGATGATTTTAATGAATATAATTCAGTCAATACGTACCTAAGTGTTACGTTTTCGAATCATATTTTGTTCAATATACAGCTTGATATTGATCTGCAAAAAATTTAATAAAATTTGAATTTTACGGGCTACCCTGGTGCTTGCACCGTAATAGGAGACAGTCCTCAAAACGACCATCCACCCTTCACCATTTTCTAGTGCTTTAGCACTTGTTTGGGTACAGACGCCAACAAATCAAGCTACCCGAAACTGTCAATTTTTTCCAATTAACCTTGAACCTAACCCCCCTCTCTCCCCTAAAATCCCCCTCCTTCCTTTGTCCCTTGGTTAAAGTTGAAAATTTATTAAAGAAATTTGACAGATTGTAGTAGCTTGATTTGATATGCTGGCGGCTGTACTATTAGTAGTAAAACTAAGTTACCGCAGTTGAACCATGTCGTTCTTTAGCAGGGAAGAATCAGATAACTTAATTGCACTTAGCAACTAAGTTATTTCAACAGAAAACTTACCGTGTTGATAAATTAGGTCTTTTCATAATAATAGTTATTTATGAAAACGATGCTCTCAAAAGGGTGAAGGAAAACATCGTGAGGAAACCGGCATGTCCTAGAACCAAAAATTGGAAGACATGTGGCATCTACCAACCTGCACTAAGCCCGCGTGGTGGATTATAGCCCATTCCCTCTCATAGAGAGGAGGCCGTGTGTCCCAGCAGTGGGAACATTATAGGCTGATTATGAAGGCGACGCGGTAGACCTCGCAGGACATGGGGGACGAGCTGGACAGAACCAATGACCAGTGGTCCACATTGGTCCTGGATCGAAAGATTTGGAAGTCATGGGGCCTTTGCCCAGCAATGGGATGACACAGGCTAACAGTAGTAACAGTAGTTATTTAAGCTCTTTGGTTTAGAGAACGGTGTCGTCGAACTACCACCAAGGGTACTATGCGTTGTGGATTTTGGTGGCAGCTGCCTTGGCCCCATGACTATGACTTGATTGCCATCATAGTCTCTAAGTAATGCATATATACGTATATCTGTAAACCATGACTACGACGTATTGCAGTTCAGCAAGTGGTTCACAAGTAGAGGATTCGATCCCGGGATCCCGGTCGTATTCTAGTCTCGAAATTTTCGGGATTAAATTTAACAAATCTCGGGATTTTTGGAATTTATACAGTTTTTAAATAAGTTCGTATTTTACATGAAACTTCCATGGGGCCTGAACGCGCCTCATTCGTGTAACAAATTGAGAAGCATGCTTGGGTATGAAACGTTGGATGCATTATTAGTTCTTTGATTTTATTTTCGCAGTTTAAATAAGCAATCACCCAATTTTCATTACCTACCAATACAATCCCGACAGAATCCCGGGATCCCGGGATTAACTGTAGATAAACCCGAAATCCCGGGATTAGAAAAAAAGAACCGGGATCGAATCCTCTATTTACAAGTCACGTTGCGACATAAAATAAATAAAAACACAGTTAAAATATGTAAAGCATTATTTAGACTGTTCCATCCCTTAAGAAAAACCAAACAATTATAATATTATTTAACAGTAATACTTTTCCATAAAGAACAAACCGAATTTCGAAATAACTCGCGCCACCTTCAACCCCACACCGACGGACATACATCCGTCTCACTCTTACATCTGACCTTACCAGATGGTGCGAAAGAGATCGCAGAGCATCAACAGTGCGTTCTCGAGTCTCAGACAGCATATTCCTAACGTCCTACCCGACACTAAGATGACGAAGGTTAGTACGATTTCTGGGTTAGAGGAGTTTCTGTTGGTACTTGAGCAGGTAGATGATAGTCCACTGTTGGCCATAGAACTTTCTTAAAGTTGAAGCGCCAGGGTAGCCCGCGAAATTCAAATTTTCTTTCGTTTTTTTTGCAATTTGCCGGTCAGTGTCAAAAAAAAAAGGTTGTATGTTAATTAAAATATGATTCACGGCAGTAAAAAATATGGCTTTACTGAGTTATAGTGATTAAAATTATCAATACAACCCTATGAGTTCATTTAATCCTATTGAATGTATTTTTCATGAAATCGTCATTAAATTGGATTCAATGAACTTAGAGGGGTTTATTGATGATTTTAATGATCACAATTTTATAAATACATATATTATACGTATTACGGCCGCGAATCATAAAAAGATCAACACAGCCTGGAACTGACCGGAAAATTGCAAAAAAGGTAATAAAATTTGATTTTCGCGAGCTACCCTGGCACATCCATCTTAACAACAACGTCTCCAAAGAAACTGAACATCTAAACTGCGTTTAAGAGTTTATTTTTCGAGGTGTCTGTGGCAGATCGTTACGCAGTTTAGATGACCTGGGCCGGCAGTCTCGACATAGATACCGACGCTGTCGCAAACTTTCGATCGCTTTATTATAACGGAAAAATTCGGTTGCCATAACGATGCTTGTGAGAAACGCAAGTCTGTACATCCAAGATGCGTTTCTCGCAAGCATTGTTATTGCAACCGAATTTGTTGAGACTGCCAGCCCTGATCGGGTTGAGTTTCTTTGGGTAAGATTCGCCCATACAATGGGGAACGGTTTAAAATAAAATTATCCAAAACTGGTCTGAAACGAGAAAAGAATTCGGCGGGGAAGGACTTATAAGGGCTACATTATGCAGCTAAAACCAATAATTGGTCCTGCCACTCGCTTTGGGCCCTTTTTGGAAAGTTTTAAGCCACCTTTGCCACGTAGCGAAGATACTAATTCAGTGGCTATATGGTTTAATACGAAACAGGTTAACGGGATATTTCATAAAATCAGCAAAATGGTAGAATAACCACATTATTTTTCATATATATATATAGTTGCACTAATATTGATTGACAAGCTCATGACTTTCGATTTGGCGAATTTTTAAACTCAAATCTGTGATGAAAGTCCCTAGTAGCTGACACTGCGCGATTAAGACGTTCTGATTTGTCATCAGGGGGCTAAAATGGCCGCTTTAGCAGAATCTGAATAAGATAATAGCATGAATTACGTTAAAAAAAAATTAAATGATCACAGACGTAGTTAATAATATAGTATGAATAATAATTGTCGCTTTGGGACCGTTTCATAAATTGTAACGTAATTCATATTATTATCATAGGTTTATATTGCTATGTACATTATATACAGACTACAAATAGAACTAAAATAAATATAAAAAGAAGACTAGGTTTTAAGTTTGAACCCAAGACCTCTGATGTTTCGGATTCATGTGCATATTGTATTCACATGCTTCGGTGAAGGAAAACATCGTAAGGAAACCGGCATGCCTGAGAGATATTTCTAAAGGGTGTCATAAAAACTCTGACACCAGATAAAGAAAGAAGAATTATCCGCCGTATTATTCTGCTAAAGAGGCAATTTTAGGCTCCCAGATGTTGAGTTATTTTTTTAATTTACCAGATAGGAAAATATTACAAAAAAAGTACCAACAGAAACATCCCCCACCCAGAAGTCACCGATCCATTCTCAATTTTTAATCGGACATTAACCTTTCCTCTCCTGTTAGATCAAGACGCTCCGGCTGGCGACATCCTACATCTCCTACCTGCTGAAGGTGCTGGAGACGGATGGAGAGCCCGCCGGGGGCTTCAGGGCCGATCTGCATCATACACCGCCTCGAAGAAGAACTGTTGAGGGAAATCAGGTGAGCTGTTTGCGTTTTATGATAGCCTAGTACTTTGGGTGGCATCCCTTTAAAAGAAGCTCAGGTGAGTTCTTTGGGTTCTATCGTAGCCTAGTTATCTTTGAAGCTGATGTAACCTAGGAGACGGACTGTCGAGGGAAATCAGGTGAGCTCTTTGCGTTTTATGAGAGTCTAGTACTTTTGGGTGGGAAGGAACTCTTTATAGAAGCTTCAGGTGACTTCTTTGGGTTTTATCATATTTATATCCTTGAAGCTAGGAGACGGACTGTCGAGGGAAATCAGCCCCCGTATGTACAAACGCTTTGTTTCGATTTCGATACAACAAGTCGTATGTCTATCTTTTTTTGGCATTACGAAAGCGAGCGAGATAGAAATACGACTTTCCGAATCGAAATCAGAATCGAAGCGTTTGTGAATACAGGGCCAGGTGAGCTCTTTGTGATCTATGTTAGCCTAGTACTTTTGGGTATCCCTTTAAAAGAAGCTCAGGTGACTTCTTTGGATTCTATGATAGCTTAGGGGTATCATTTAAGCTATCGCCAATTTAATTAGTTTTGTGTTTCTTAAATAATAGAGTTTGTCCGCAAAATAGTAGATTTGTCACCAAAATGTAGTCACCAAACAATATAAAATCACTTCCACAATAAATCACCTAAAATCATGGTGATATAGGGTCTAGTACCAAATAAATGTTTTTGTATGTATTATAATAGGTTTGTCCTAATAAGTATTTAAGCAAACTTATTTAAAGAGATCACCAATAAATCATATATTAGGTCACTAGCAAATTTCATAAAGTTCCAAAAAAAATGTAGGTTTGTCGTCATCATCGTTTCAACCAAAAGAGTCTACTACTTAACTGTTTTCGGACGTTTCGGAGTTTCCGAATCTCGGGGTGCCCCTGACGTCGACGACCGTCTAGGGTTAGCGTTTCCGTCAGCAGGTCGACGGATCCCCGCTGCGCGGGGCTCCTATTTCTGTCTGCAGGGTTTACAGGAACCTAACTAACCGAACCTCGGGGTGCCCCTGACGTCGACCGTCCTTTAGTTTTCTTTTGTAAATATTAATACTTTTCCACTCTTTGATTTCATTTGACAATTTATTATATAATTGGACCCCTTCATAAAGAAAGTTCTTTTTTCCATATTTTACTATTGTAGGAAAACGTAGTATAAAAATATTTAAATAAAATTTGTAGCAGAATAGTAAATAAAACACTTAATTTTTCATTTTCAATTTTTGCCTATTTGTCTCTCTCTTTGAACATGACATATTTTCATTAAAATTATAAATTGATGTATTAAATTGGTAACGAATACTATTATTTTAATAACTGAATGAAATAAAATGTAACTACTGTATTGGTGACAAAATAACAAATAAAAAGGAGTCGCAGTCAGGGATCGATAAAATCGATTTATTTGGTGACAGATCTACTATTCTGAGCACAAAGCTATTATTTGAGTAATACTACTATTATTATAAGAACGAAGTTTATATTCATCTAATGCACTGCAATTTTATTGGTAATCCATCTCTTATTTTACACATATATTAACATTAATTTGATAATTCATACCTGGGAGCACTTTTTTTTTTATCTGAGAACGAAAATAAATCGTGGCAATAGATCTATTTATTAGGTGATACAACTTGATGACAAATATAAATTTTGGTGACAAGAAATATAGTCCCCATAGCTTAGTACCTTATCCTTGAAGCTGTTGCCAGCTCGGAGACGGACTGTCGAGGGAAATCGGGTAAGCTCTTTGTGGTCTATGATAGCCAGTACTTCGGGATTGGGAGGCAGAAGCTTCATGTGACTTCTTTGGGTTTCATCATAGCCCAAGAAGCTCATTTCCGCCTAAAAGACGGACGTCCGAGGGAAATCAGGTGAGCTCTTTGCGTTTTATGGTAGCCTAGTATTTTTGAGTATATTTTGGGAATCTTTTTAAGAACAAGGTAAGAAAGATTACTTACTTGTTAATTTCAGTACTGTATTTCAGATCGCTTAAATTGTTCGTGTTAGGAGTAAGTAAATATTTTATTCTTTTTCTGATGACACCCTTTAAGTTTTCTATGCTTAGCTAGTATTTGTCTACCAGTGAAGTATTTTCGTCTAGCTAAAATAGAAACAATAAGTGATGAATGAAATACAAAATTTCATTTGGAAGTGAAAAGAATTGATTCTTCTGCCTAGTCTTTTCCCAACTACATAAATATGTTGTGGTCAGCTGTCACTCTGTCAGTCTGACTGGATACAGCTTCTTTTACATGGAGCGACTGCTCTTCTGATCTCCACGACCCAGTTATTGAGTTACACTTTGGTAAGACTGGTTGTCCGAGTTGCGGGCTGTCTGCTTGCCCGTAACGCATACCACGCTTACCACGTATTGAGTACATCATTTTGAAGCCCCCCTTCACGTGGACCTTTTTAGGCATACGTTTTTAATGCATAAGAGATCGATTCTTCTATCCTGCATAAGTAAGCATACTTATCCAGATTGTGGACGAGTAAATTCAGCATCATCTTTCTCTTGGCTCTTTGGCATCTTTTCTATTTCGTCTATAATACTTATATTATAAAGAGCTCGTGGCTAAATAATAGCAGCCGCTCGGGTCGATCTTCAGGTTAAGCCGCGCTTGACTAGGTTGGTCTGTGGATGGGAGACCACCCATTACATAACGAGTTTCCTCCGTGCCTCGGAAAGCACGTTAAGCCGTTGGTCCCGGCTGTCATTTGTAGATCTTTGACAGTCGTTAAGGTCGTCAGTGGCTCGAAAGTCTGACAACCAGTTTTACCAAAGGGTATCGTGTTACCCAGTGCTAGCTGGGTTGTGGAGGTCAGATATGCAGTCGCTCCATGTAAAATACTGGTATTCAGCTGCATCCCGGTTAGACAGGAAGCTGACGCCAACATAGTTGGGAAATGATGGCTAGGCA
The DNA here is from genome assembly GCA_950022335.1 of Eurois occulta. Classification (NCBI taxonomy): domain Eukaryota; kingdom Metazoa; phylum Arthropoda; class Insecta; order Lepidoptera; family Noctuidae; genus Eurois; species Eurois occulta. The sequence continues at coordinate 9,096,395 of OX465504.1, read as the reverse complement.
GATAATATTATAAAGAGCTAAAATTGGATTGTAAGTTTGTATGTCAGTAATCAGAAGTTCTGATCAGATCTCGAAAATTCCTTCTCTAACGGAAACCTAGATTAACCCCGAGTGTTATCGGTTACATTTAAATCGTTCCCGTGGTTTCCTTTGCATACATAACGAGAGCGAAGCTGCGTGTAAAATCTAGTTATAAATAATCTGGATTCTTGAAAGCGAACCGCAGAATTGTAACAATTTCCAAAACTTACTCCATAAAAACCATTTTATGGGAGTATAATATAATTTCCTGTCATAATACAAGGTATAAAATATTAGTAACAGTTTCGTTGGCATCTGTTTGTTTTATTATTCATCTGTGTAGTAATAAATCATAAATATTGTTGTTTTAAGTTTCAAGACTTTTTTGGTGCTTTGATATCCGTTCTCCCTGATTTCTAAAACGAAATGCTAAATAAAAACCGGGTTCCGTACCATCTTTAAAAACGGCAAAAAAATCATATCTGTTGTATGGGAGCCCCCCTTAATATTTTTTTTTTTAATTTTTAGTATTTGTTGTTATAGCGGCAATAGTAATACATCAATTGTGAAAATTTCAGCTTTCTAGCTATCACGGTTTATGAGATACAGCCTGGAGACAGACAGACAGACAGCGAAGTCTTATTAATAGGGTCCCGTTTTACCCTTTGGGTACGGAACCCTAAAAAATGCTACTCACATAATAATATCAACTACTCTCATTGGCCGACTGAACCACCAACACCAGCCAATTATATCACTTGTACAGACACCACCCAATTATATCACTTAAGGTGTACGTGCCAGGAATGGCCAGGATAGCCCGCGAAATCCATATTTTCTTAAGTTTTTTGCAAATTTTTTGGTCAGTTTCAGGGTGTTGATTAAAATTTGATTCACCCATGTAATAGGGGGCGTATTATCATAAACCGCGCGCGAGACTACGTGGCTGCTACTGAGAAATTCATGATGGAAAAACTCAATTCACGCTTTGTCCGACCCGGGAAACGAACCCAGGACCTCATGCTCAGCAGTCGTGCTTTCGACCACTAGACCAAAGAGATAGTCATTGAATTAAATCAGTAAGTAACTTAATGATGAGAGGATTAATGTGCGTATTGTATAATTATCACTTGCTTCGGTGAAGGAAGACATCGTGAGGAAATCAGCATGCCTGAGAGATATTTCTCGACGGCGTGTAAAGCCGAGTCAGAGGCCCATGGGCGGTATAAAAACTCTGACACCACGTTATGCACTAACCACACGATAAAGAAGAAGTAACTGACTTTGATTCTAATCTGCTATTCCAAAGCAATACGCCCAGCCTTTTAACATTTAAAAATAAAACCGACATAGTACGCATGCAGTCGAGTGCAAGCCACCATTCTCTGGGGAATCAAGCGTTATCTACTAATAAACATGTGTGTAGTTCAAGTGCAGTACTCACTGGCGCCAGTGGCTGGACCGTGACGCTCGCTAGTGGTATGTGTCAGTTGTAGGTATTATGTTTTTAGGGTTCCGTACCTCTGTCGGCAAAATCAGAACACTTATAGGATCAGTTTGTTGTCTGTCTGTCCGCTTGTCAAGACCCTTTTTCTCTAGAACGCGTGGAGGTATCAAGCTGAAATTAATATCAAATACTCAAGTCAACGCAATCAAAAGATATGACCGTTTATGTCGCATATTTTGTGACTTCTCAAGGGAATCAACACCTATAGCGTACTTCCCGTTGACCTAGAAACATGAAATTTGGCAAGAAGCAATGTTTTACAGCACATGTAAAGCAAAATACCGAAAATAGAAAAACGTAAATATGTAGTTTAATAACAAAATACCTACAATTTTATTCGGAACCCTCGGTGCACGAGCCCAACTCCACTTGACCGGTGTTTTTAGGGTTCCGTACCCAAAGGGTAAAACGGGACCCTATTACTAAGACTCCGCTGTCTGTCTGTCTGTCTCCAGGCTGTATCTCATAAACCGTGATAGCTAGAAAGCTGAAATTTTCACAAATGATGTATTACTATTGCCGCTATAACAACAAATACTATAAATTAAAAAAATATATATATTAAGGGGGGCTCCCATACAACAGATATGATTTTTTTTGCCGTTTTTATAGATAATGGTACGGAACCCTTCGTGCGCGAGTCCGACTCGCACTTAGCCGGTTTTTATAGATAATGGTACGGAACCCTTCGTGCGCGAGTCCGACTCGCACTTGGCCGGTTTTTACATTTTTTTTTAGTTTCAATCAGCGTTGCTATATTTGGCGGTGATTAATTCGGGTTATTATCTGAGATTCGGGTGATTGTGAAATGGCTATGACTGACTCATTTAGTTGCCTGAAAGTCATTCTTTTCCTGGATCCAGCGGCTTATGGCTAGATGATAACAACGTCCTTCAAATGAGCTCGAGACAAAATAATAAGAAACGCTCGAATCAATCTTCAGGTTAAGCCGCGCTTGCCTAGTTTGGTTTCTGCATAGATCCAAGTTTCGTGCCTCGGAAAGCACGTAAAGCCGTTGGTCCCGGCTGTCATTTGTAGATCTTTGACAGTCGTTACAAGTAGTGGCCCGAAAGTCTGACAACTAGCTATACCAAGGGGTATAGTATTACCCAGTACTACTGGGTTGTGGAGGTCAGATAGGCAGGCGCTCCATGTAAAATACTGGTATTCAGCTCGAAAACGACTCCAACATAGTTGGGAAAAGGCTCGACCGATGATGATAACAGTGTTCTTGAAGCTTAAGCAACGCCAATGTCGATACGTGGATGGGTAACCATTCATTACAAATCCAGAGACACGAAGGATTCAGTGTCTCGGAAAGCACACTGTCATTTGTAGATCTTTGACAGTCGTTACGGGCAGACAGACAGCCTGCAACTCGGACTACCAGTCTTACCCAGGTGTAACTAAATAACTGGGGCGTGAAGGTCACATATGTATTTATGTAGTTGGGAATAGGCTAGGCAGAAGAATCAATCTCTTACTAACATTATGAATGCGAAACTGTTAGGATGGATGGATGGATGTTTGTTACTCTATCACGCAAAAACTACTGAACGGATTTGGATGAAATTTGGCAGACAGATAGTTTATAACCTGGATTAAAACGTAGGATACTTTCTATCCCTGTAGTACGATCCTGTGGGACATTACCAAACTCCACGCGGGCGAAGCATAGCTAGCTTGTTTTTTTACTTTTAAATGAAATCTTATATTTTATCACATAATGTTATTCCAGCTAGACGGAACTACGTCACTGGTAGACAGATACCAGGTACGGCAATAAATGTATTTATATTGTTTAGTTCTGTATCATTCTGTATAATTATGTAGTTTAGCGCGTGGCGGGGCGTGGTACAAGGTATGAGAGAAAGCGATTTCAGATGATCAAGCGTCCCAAAAAGAAGAATTTGTGTCTTCCACTTCGCAGTACTCGTAAATAGGATTTGGATGTCTGTCTGTCTGTCTGTCTGTCTCCAGGCTGTATCTCATAAACCGTGATAGCTAGAAAGCTCAAATTTTCACAAATGATGTATTACTATTGCCGCTATAACAACAAATACTAAAAATTAAAAAAAAAATATTAAGGGGGGCTCCCATAGAACAGATATGATTTTTTTGCCGTTTTTATAGATAATGGTACGGAACCCTTCGTGCGCGAGTCCGACTCGCACTTGGCCGGTTTTTATATCTGGCGTGAATGACTCATGAAATAGCTATTGAATGGGATTAAATGAACTTAGAGGGTTGTATTGATGATTTTAATGATTATAATTCTGTAACTACTTGTGTTATGGACGTGAATCATATTTTCATCAACATACAGCCTGAGACTGACTTGCCAATTGCAAAAACAAAATTTCAATTTCACAGGCTACCCTGGCGTTTACACCTTCATCTGATTACTTGTTAGCGGTGGCGCCAAGCGCGTGGTGCGGCAAAATTTAGAACTTTCGTTTAACTTCGCTACTCGATAGGCAACTCGCTGAATTCTACGCAGTAAGGGGCTATCTCCACGAGCGAGAGAATCGCGACGGATCTGCACTTCCATCGTTGGGTCGTCTCCACGAACGAGCGATTATTCCGCCAGCGTATCGTCGCGACTGGTAACGGAATCGCCGCGTGCCCGCGACTCGTAACGGAATCACCGTGTTTCCGCGACGAGGTGTTGTGCAATAGTAGTAATACCCGCCGCGCGCTCGCTGCGAGAGCGCCACGTTCTGCGGAGAGCGCGCCACCAGTAGCGACGATACAGCGGCGATACGACGACGTTACGCGCACACATTGCCACTCGTCGCATCGCCGCGATAACATCGCCGTGTGGAGACGCGTTCATAGACTTGACTTACTTGACTTAATGTCCTATGTCCCCTAGTTGGGGCAGAGGGCGTCCACAGATGTCCGCCATCGCGATCGGTCTTGAGCTTCACGCTTCACCTCGCTCCACGACAATCCGATGCTCGCGGCTTCTGCCAACACGGTGCGACGCCAGGTTTGACGAGGACGGCCACGCTTTCGTTTTCCTTGGGGATTCCAGTCCAAAGCTTGTTTGGGTATGTGGTCGGGGTCCCTTCGGAGCGTGTGGCCAATCCATCTCCACTTGCGTCGCTTGATCTGGCGGTCGATCATGCTCTCATGGCATTTCTCTAACAGCTCTACGTTGGAGATGGTCTCGGGCCAGTAAATTCCGAGAATGCGACGAAGACAGCGGTTGGCGAATACTTGGATTTGGCGTGAGATGACTTTTGTGACCTTCCACGTTTCGCACCCGTAAAGCAGCACGGATTTCACATTGGACCCGAATATCTTAAGTTTAATCCTTCGGGTCAGTTTCCGCGACTGCCAAACAGGTCTCAGCTGCGCGAAGGTAGCTCGGGCTTTGGCGATCCGTGAAGCGATGTCCTCTTCACTACCCCCACTCTCTGTCACGACGCTCCCGAGGTAAGTGAATTTGTGGACGCGTGCCACTGCCTCTGTGCCAATCAGCAACGGTGAGCGATTCTTCACACCAGTTCTCATCTCATGGGTCTTCCTGATGTTAATTTTAAGCCCCGTTTCTGCCGCCTCTTGACGTAGATCGTTCAACTTTGCTTGCATGTCGGCGTGGGTATGACTCAGCAGGCATAGGTCATCAGCGTAGTCCAAGTCTTCCAAGACGTTGGATAAACCCCACTCTATGCCGCGGCGCCTATTTTCAGAGATGCGAAGCAAAATTCCGTCAAGAACGACCAAGAAGAGAAGCGGCGACAGGAGGCAGCCTTGGCGGACACCCGCGTGTACTGCTACGTTATCCGAGATGAGGCCGTCATGGGTTACCTTACAAGAATACTTCCGGTAAATACTCTCCAATAAACGGACGATTTTCGTCGGCACTCCAATTTCCAGTAAGCGAGACCAGATGCTAGACCACTTCAGCGTATCAAAGGCCTTTTCGAAGTCGACAAAGGTTAGATACATCTCCCTCTGCCATTCTGATGCCTGCTCCAGTATGATACGGAGAGTGTTGATCTGATCCGTACATGAGCGGTTCGAGCGGAAACCAGCCTGTTCCTTGCGTAGAAGAGGATCCACGGCCTTTGACAGTCTATCCAGGATAATCTTGCAGAAAACTTTAGAGGGAATCGAGAGCAGCGTAATACCTCTCCAGTTATCGCACTGGCTAAGATCACCTTTCTTAGGAACAGTTATGATGAGACCTTTGTTCCAGTCGTCAGGGATCTCTTCGGTGGTCCAGATCTTTTCGATGAGAGGCGTCAGAACGTCGACAGCGGAGTCTAAGTCGGCTTGTAACATTTCCGCCGTTATCAGGTCGAGTCCTGGTGCTTTGCCTGTCTTCAAAGAGCGGACTGCCTCCGCAACTTCAGGGGCTGTCGGTGGTTCCGTGTCTATGTTTAAAAGCCGGGATGGTGCCGATGGTGGGGAACTGACTTGCAACGCGTCAGGCGCTAATGTAGCTGACAAACGGAAGACCTCCTCAAAGTGTTGACGCCAGCGTAGTAGCTGCCCTTCTGATGTCACAATGAGCTGACCATCTTTGGACTTCAGCGGCTTCTTCTTTGACCTGCTGTTACCTGCCAAGGTTTTGGTAGCTTTGTACAGCTCCTTCAAGTTGCCGGTGTTAGCAGCTAGTTGAGCACGATCAGCAATACCATCAGCCCACTGTCTCCTATCTTTACGGGTACTGCGATAGATTTCCCTGCGTTTCTGACGATATTGAAAATTAAGGTCGGCTCGTATGGCGTCGTTATGGGTTTCTAGCAGTCTCAGATGAAGATTTCTTCTATCTTGGATCAAACTCCACGTGCGTTGTGACATCCAGTCCTCCCGAGAGTTAGTTGATTTGTGCCCTAAAACAGCGGAGCTGGTCTCTGTATAGGCCACTTTAATGCGGTTCCACTCCTCGTCTAATGAGTCCGAAGCGGTATCGAGCACAGAAAAGCGATTGCGCAACTCGAGTTGAAAAGCTTTACGCGTGTCTGGGTCCTGAAGTTTGTTAACGTCGAACCGTCTTCCAATCTTGCCGGGTCCTCCAGCCGCACGGGCTACTGCAACTTTAAGCCGGACTTCAGCAACCACCAGATGGTGGCGTTCATAGAGAGTGTATAGAAATACGTGGTACGACGATATTATCGCCGCGATTCTCTCGCTCGTGGAGACAGCCCCTAAGCAAGCCACCTGTCTAGACTTTATAGTTGGGTGAATATTTGAAGAGAGATATTCAGGATTCGAAAATTAAGTTCAAAGAATGCTTCCAATTACAACTTTTGTGGATTCAACGTAAAGTTTATAGTGCAGGTTAAGGAAATAAATCAATTCAGTTCAAATACTATGCGTATTTAAACTGCTATATAGGCCTGAAACTGAAGCTGAAAATTTTCGTCGAATGATGTTGAGATATGAAACGCACTGTAATTAGTATTTAAACTGGCGTAGCGGGGTAAGGAGTTTCGATACAATAAGAGGCCAGCTTATACTGTTACTAATTATTATCATTTTCTCATTACAGTTCGCCAAAATAGGAACGGGAAAAATGGTAATTATATGAACGGTAATTAGAAATTGGACACTTTCTCACATTATACGAGTACGTTCTCTATAGAACTTAATAACTTGGGAACTAAATCAAAGCAAAGAGTATCTTATGGTGACTATTACAGTGCTAAAAAAGCGGCCAAGTGCGAGTCGGACTCGCCCAGGAAGGGTTCCGTGGCAGCAAGTAACATAATATAAAAGTTCTTGTAGTTCGATGTAACTTTGATCGATGTTTTAATAATAGACATCGTATTAATAAAAAACCACTTTCTAGGTCTCGTTCAAACCAATTTTCGGTGAAATTTTGCATGGTACGACTTTCTGTGAGCTATACTTTAGAAGATATATGGAGATATTTTTTTTTTTTTTGGGAAGATTTCTGGACTTTTGTCTAAATAACGAATATCTTCTAAAGTATAGCTCGCAGAAACTCGAAATTTTGGATTTGTAAGGTACATAATAGTATCAAGCTCCTAATGCTATTGTATGATATAAGACTAATATTTAAAAAAGGGCCCGCTGGCTGGACGTTTGTCTAAATAACGAATATCTTCTAAAGTATAGCTCGCAGAAACTCGAAATTTTGGATTTGTAAGGTACATAATAGTATCAAGCTCCTAATGCTATTGTATGATATAAAAGACTAATATTTAAAAAAGGGCCCGCTGGCTGGACGTTTGTCTAAATAACGAATATCTTCTAAAGTATAGCTCGCAGAAACTCGAAATTTTGGATTTGTAAGGTACATAATAGTATCAAGCTCCTAATGCTATTGTATGATATAAAAGACTAATATTTAAAAAAGGGCCCGCTGGCTGGACGTTTGTCTAAATAACGAATATCTTCTAAAGTATAGCTCGCAGAAACTCAAAATTTTGGATTTGTAAGGTACATAATAGTATCAAGCTCCTAATGCTATTGTATGATATAAAAGACTAATATTTAAAAAAGGGCCCGCTAGCTGGACGTTTGTCTAAATAACGAATATCTTCTAAAGTATAGCTCACAGAAAGTCGAAATTTTGGATTTGTAAGGTACATAATAGTTGGTAACTTCGAGCACTATTAAGCGATTTGAAAGTATAATAACAAAAAAAATAATCATAAGGGGCCCGCTAGCTAGACACTTCATGAAAACGTCATTAAATCAAAAACTGTCGAGGTACAAAATATATCTTATTTATTTTCTTTAGGTACAAAATACTGTCTTTATGAAAGCTATCATCTGTTGATAAATCTCGTTGGGGCCTGCTAGATAGACTCACACAATGCTGTCACCTGGTAATGTCCCCAAGAGACTGTCGGTAGTAACAACATTGCAGCCCACTGCATTATCCGCATGTTAACAAAATTAAGATAAGGTAAAAAGTGCCACTAGATTAGCATCTCATATTTTATTATTGACGTTAATCCTGCGATCGCCGCTAACTTGGACCACATCGCATGATAAAATTACATTCCGCCACATGGCCATCCCATTCGCGAGCTATCAAATAATTTACAACTAAGAGTCACCTGGTAATGTCCCCAAGAGACTGTCGGTAGTAAGAATATTGCAGCCCACTGCATTATCAGCATGTTAACAAAATTAAGATAAGATAAAAAGTGCCACTAGATTAGTATCTCATATTTGTTTATTGACGTTAATCCTGCGATCGCCGCTAACTTGGACCACATCGCATGATAAAATTACATTCCGCCACATGGCCATCCCATTCGCGAGCTATCAAATAATTTACAACTAAGATAAACAGATGTTTTTGTACATTCTCTTTTCACTGGATTTTCGTTGGCTTTGATCTTGGTTTAGTTAACTTATTGATTAAGTTATTCAATTGTGACACCCGCTGGCTTTAGAAAAGCGTGTTTTTGACGCAATCTATGTACCTATTTACAGAGAATTAAGTCCATGTTTTTAAGGGAGCCTTTCAGTCTAAAAACTTCACACAAAAGCGCTGTAAAAAAATGTCCCTGCGACCTTAAATATATTTTTCTTTCTTTCTGTGAAATTAACATTACATTATACGTCGCCACCCACATTTTGATACAATTCAGCCTTCTGGTAACAATCCGGGCTGCCGGGAAAATCCAATGACAAACTGAACAACACACCCTCTCATAGATAGGAGGATTGTATCAGTAGTGGTGATGGATCGTAAATATGATACCAGGTTGATGCAGTCGCGCTGATGACGACTAGACCAGTGAGGCAGGTAAAACCAAACTTGGTCCGAATTCATGAAACCCTGAGATGATTTGATGTAGGAACTAGCTGTTGCTCGCAACCTCGTTCGCGTGAAATTATAATAAAAATATTACTTCCCAATTTGAATCGGATTTTGATAGATACCAATTTCAAGGGGTTTTTTTTTGCATGGAATCCTAAATCTTATCACTACCACTACATAGTATAAAACAAAGTCGCTTTCTCTGTCCCTATATCCCTATGTATGCTTAAATTTTTAAAACTACGCAACGGATTTTGATGCGGTTTTTTTTAATAGATAGAGTGATTGAAGAGTAAGGTTTATATATAATACATGCACACGTGCGAAGCCGGGGCGGGTCGCTAGTTCTAAAATAAAAGTAGCCTAAGTTACTACCCCCAGTGAAAGTCTTGTTAGAATCGGTCCAACCGTTTCGGAAATTAGCCGGAACAAACAGACAGACGGACATTGAAAAAAAAGACGTGCTGTACATATTTTCCATTTAGTAAAAAGCTGTTATTTTGATATTACAAACAGACACTTCAATTCTGTTTATTTGTATTGTACTTATAGATACGGAATTAGTGCCCCCTTTCAAATCGCTAATCGCCCATAGCTTGAACCAATTCTCTTTATATAATTACGCTGAGCCACATGGCCCGACGAATCAAACGCTATCAAATATTTTACAGCCGGAATGTACTCGGATATACAAACCGTATTATAGAATTTTTCTCCGTAAATCTAATAAATTGATCCTGTTTTTATTAAAAACCTAATTTAATTTTTTTGACGGGTATTCTAGATACGTATAATAAAAAAAAAGATCAGCTGTTTCCTACAAAAGTGAAATATCTACAAGGTCAAAATAAGAAACAACCATTTTTTTTTTAATAACCGATGAAAAATTTATATGTGGGTTGTAGGTTCAGAATGATGTACTGAATACGTGGTAACCGTTTTCGCGTCGGTGTCCCTTCCGCCCTTTGAGAATAACAGTGTAAAGACTGTTTTTACCATAACTTCCCCTTTTCAATAGGTAGTATGACATAAACTCACCTCCTTACTCCATAAAAAAAAACAGATACTTTTACAAAATGAGGCCAAACCTGGCGTGATTGTTCTTCGTTCATCCGGCGTTTTTATAAACAACACAAGGCAAGGGAAGTTGTTAAATAATAATATAAACAAATGTCGCGTGCTACAGTAAACAGAAACGCAGGTGTAATGAATGAGGGTTTTTTTTAAAATATTTAGTGTTTTTTAAGTATAATGTTGTGTTTTTTGGAGGATGCAGACTTTTTGGCGCGGGATTAATACTGGCTGGTTGATAGCCGATGTTATAAGGAGCAGTTACTCAAACTCAAAGCATTTATATAAAATTAGACCATTACAGGCACTTTTGAAAGTCAAAAAAAAAGCGAAGCTAAGCTATAGTCACAGTTTTTACAAGGCATAATAACTTGAGAAAGTACTGTAGTTGCACATTCCAAAGCGTAGATCTCTATGGAGAAGAATGGGCAAGAAACTCCATGGACTCTTTTAAATCAAAATATAGAACTCCTACAGCAACACACGAGTACAACTCAGGCTACTTTTGTTTTAGAAAAATGATTAGGGTTCCGCGCAAAAAAAAAAATTAAAACCTTTGAAATTGTTAACAAAATTCGATTCAAATAGGGAAGTGACATTTTTATAATAATTTCATGCGAACGAAGGTCGAGCGCAACAGCTAGTTGTGAATAAATTATTACTTTAATTGAATAGTAAACTATAATAATTATAAATAAGCGTAAGTTTGTGAGAATGGATGGATGGATGTTTATTATTACTCTTTACGTTTGTTTTTTTTTTAAACGGATTTGGATGAAATTTGGCACATACATGGATACTTTATAACCTGAATTAACACATAGGATACCTTTTATTCCGGTATTATGATCCCGTGGGACAGTTACCGAACTTCACGCGGGCGAAATCGCGGGCATAAGCTGGTACATAATAGTTCCATGCAATAGACAAAGAGAGCTTCGTCTTTGGGGTGTCGTCTTCACTATTGAGTCTTTTCTTGAAAATTGATCCCAAATTTTTTTAACTAAAACTCCTTACCTTACCCATTTACTCAACGAACAGTTATTTGCAAAAAATATGTAGATGGGGCTGTCTTTTAACCCGCTACCTGAAAAAAAGTTCCGTTTTCAAGTACCTAACGTAAATCCAAAAATGTAAATCTCAAGTATTCTAGGAGAAGACATATTACAAAAAAATATCTGCAGCTACCGTGAAAAGTTTTTCTGTATTTTTTTTACGACCGCGTAAACTGTCATAATTCGAAACACGTGGCAACTACAAAAAGATAGGTTTGTCCGTGAAATTACTTAGTTTATGGTAAAAAATATCTGAGGAAGATCTTTGTCTATGATCGTAATATGTTTTTTTTTTATTACGTTCCGTAAAAGACGGGGATGTTTTGTTTTAATTAGATTAAACACATTTTTCTGAATAGCTGTTGCCCGCGGCCTTCTTAATATTATTTATTAAATTATTATAATAAAAATATTACTTCCCTATTTGAATCGGATTTTATGGGTTTTAATGTTTAAGTACGGAACCTTAATTATTAAAAGAAAAGCGCGCTTTTCTAGGTTGGTCTGTGGATGGGTGACCATCCATTACATACCAAGTTTCCTCCGTGCTTCGGAAAGCACGCTAAGCCGCTGGTCCCGGCGGTCATTTGTAGATCTTTGACAGTCGTTACAGGTAGTCAGTGGCCCGAAAGTCTGACAACCAGTCTTACCAAGGATAACGTATTACCCAGTACTAACTGGATTGTGGAGGTTAGATAAGCAGTGGCTCCATGTAAAATACTGGTATTCAGCTGCATCCGGTTAGACAGGAAGCCGACTCCAATATAGTTGGGAAAAGGCAGGCAGATGATGCCCGCATAGATAATACTCCCGAGGCGTGCAACACACTTTTTAAAGTCAGCATTAATCGGTACAGCCGGGCGGCAAATCAAAAATCTGTAGTAATTGTTTCGTGCCGGCTTTTACTTATGAATAAATTCTGCCAAACTAGTTTGCAGCACCCGTAAGCGTCTGTCTTTGATCAGTTTAAACCATGCAATAACTTTGGACGTACTTAAAACACGGTTTATTGATGTTTGTTTTCTTTGTTACAGCAGAACGCAACAGCGGAGAAGAGAAGTAAAGGGCGCACTGGCTGGCCGCAACACGTTTGGGCGTTGGAACTTAAAAGCGAACAGAATCTACAGACATAGATTATTATATAACTAGCGACCAGCCCTGGCTACGCAAGGGTGCAATGTAGATTCACATATAATAAGGTCCCATTAAAATAGATGGACAAATTTTAACACAGCGTTCAGTACGTCTAACAAAAGATATCCAAGCAAAAAAAACAGTGATTTTGTTTTGACCGTTTTGTGGATGTGTTTATTCTTGAGTGCCGGCAATTTATTATTTTAGGTCAAAATAAAATCACTTAAATCAGTTTTTTTTTGCTTGGATATCTTTGGTTAGACGTACTGAACGCTGTGTTATTTGTCCATCTATGTTAATGGGACCTTATATATAAATGTATATTATAAACCTTTCTCTTAAATCACTCTATCTATTGCTGATTGATGATTCAAACTGATTGATTGATGATTCAAGATGATTCAAACTGCATAAAAATCCGTTGCGTAGTTTAAAAGATCTAAGCGTACAGACAGCGGGAGCGCCTTTTTATTGTGTAAAGATACATTAACCTTGCATTGTCATTTAGCACTAGCTATTAGGTTTGCTAACCAGAGGTACTCTATGTGTAAATATTTTTTTTTTGTTAATCAAAATTTGATTTGCTACCGTAAGTCCGTAACACGTATGTGTTTACTGAATTAAAATCATCAATACAACCCTCTAACTTCATTTAATCTCATTGAATGACTGGTTCATGAAATAGTTCTTAAAATATATAGTGTATTATCTATGGTCATTCAATGGGATCGAATTTTGTGCAATATACAGCCTGACACTGACCTGTAAATTGCAAATAACGTAAGAAATTTTAATTTCGCGGGCTACCCTTCCGCCTTAATATCTGGCGCTAAATAAACTGTAATAGGACTGTTGTAGTGCTGCATGGTTCTCCTGGCGTTTGAACGACATGGGCTTGTGGCACAGTTCTGAGAGTCTAAAATGGCCGCTTCAGCAGAATAATAATGGGATAATAATAATTATGAATCACGATAAAACTCTTAGTCATAGACTCAGTTAATATTATGAATTGTCGCTTTGTGACCATTTTAGAAATTTTATCGTAATTCATATTCTTATCCTATTTTTGATTCTGCTAAAATGACCTTTTAAGGCCGACACAATTCCATCGACGCGCTAAGAAGAGGAACGTAGGAAGAGGAATTGTCTAGAGGGCGCTGTTGGTTAACATTTGCAAGTGCAATTGTATTGGATAAACAAAATGGCGACGTTAGTTTCGAGTATAGCCACGCGCCAACAGAAGCATAGGTTAGGTTACCACTTTTATTTAACTTTTAGGTAATTCATTAATATGTAAATACTCATAAATATGAAATAATTAGGACTCTATGAATAAAACTGTATTATTAAACACTAGTGCAATAAACCCTTGGCATAGGACAATCAAAATGAAAAAGAATTAATTAGTATAAAAAAACCGGCTACTAGGGAAGGGGTTGAGAGGAAAATCCTAGGGACCTCGGGTACTACGCAGCCGCGACCACGACTTGTCATAAGTCTGCATGCTCGTAAGCTTGATAAAACTAGTAGGCCGCCCGGACGTGCGACCAAACTTTGAAGCTTCTGCGGCCAAAAGTCGTGGTCACGCGCGTAGTGCCCGAGGTCCTTTAATGTACAGACGCCAGCACATCAACTTACCCGAAACTGTCAAGTTTTCCCAATCAACCTTGAACCTAATAAAAAAAATCTATTAAAGAAATTTGACACATTGTGTTAGTTATTTTATAAATGTGGTCGCGTAGTGCCCGATGTCCTTTGATGTACTTAGTTAAAGTTATTTTATTAATAAATATTTAGCTATATATTTACTTGTTACTGTAAGATACATGTACTTAATAATAACGAACTGTACCAAAGACTTTAGTGCCAAATATATCGATGTAAATAATATTCATTTTGTTTTATTTCTTCAAAAACAACATAACATCACACCTGTAATCCCCGAAGGGTTAGGCAGAGGTGTACCTTATAGTACACCCACATTTCGCTAGATATGTTTAAGTCCCATGTAATAGGGGGGAGCCTATTGCCACCAACCGGGCGCAAATCCAGACTCCGTGGCTGCTACTGAGAAATTCCTGATGGAAAACTCAATAACACACCCCGACCTGGGAATCGAACCCGACCTCATGCTGAGCAGACCAGACCACTGGAGCAACTTATTTTTTAGCAGTTTATTTCATCACTTACCATGAATTTCGTTTTTATACTTTACTAGTTTTCCGCCCGCGGCTTCGCCCGCGTCTAGTTCGGTTATATCGCATTTCCAAGAGAACTCTTCAAAAGTCCGGGATAAAAACTATCCTATGTTCTTTCTCAAGGTCAACTCTATCTCTGTACCAAATTCATTAAAGTCAGTTCAGTGGTTTAGACGTGAAATGGTAACAGACAGACAGACAGAGTTACTTTCGCATTTATAATATTAGTAGGGATGATAGGTATGTCTCGTGGCTGGTAGAGAATGCCTTGTGGCATTAAGTCCGCCTATGTACCACTATTGTAAATAAAGTTTAAATAAATAAATAATAGCAGCCAAACAAGACGATCTCGCATGGTAAAGCAACGCTTCCCGAGGTCGGTCCGTGGATGGATGACCACCTGTTACAAACTGAGTTCCCTCCATACCTCGGAAAGCACGTCAAGCCGTTTGTCGTGGCTGTCATTTTAAAATCTTCGTCAATCATTACGGGTAGTCCGAACTTAGATAATCTGACAACCAGTCTTACCAAGGAGTATCGTATTGACCAGTAACTCTTTTGTGAACGTCGGATAGGCAGTCGCTCCACGTAAAATACTGCTATTCATCTGCATCCGGTTATATTGGAAGCCGACCCCAACATAGTTGGGAAAGGCTAGGCAGATTATGATGATGCTGTAATACACGACTGAAAATTTTTGAGAGTCTGGATATTTGTTATTAAATGAGAAATGATTAATTGATTGATTTTTTGAAAAAAAAATATTGATAGAGAGGAGGCTTGTGTCCCAAGCAATAGTGGGAACATTGTAGGCTGAGAAGCCTACAATCTCAATAAGGCTTTCGCGAATTCCGGAACAGCCAGCAGTATGTGAACTTACATTTGCAACCATAAATAGACCAAGGAGGCAGTGGCGGAGTTAGGGCCACTGACGCCCCGAGCAAGAATATTGTGGCGCCCACTTAAGGAAATCATTGTAAAGTGTAATTTTTTTTGCTTAACCAATGTGAACGTATATTAAGAATTTCATCTTTCCTTTAACGTCAATGTAAAAAATCCATCTAAAAAAAATCTCAATAAAAAATATGCATAATGCACAGAGCGTAGAGTACAGTTTTGAGGGTTTGCACCAGGGGAGGCCAGAGACTCCAGACCTTGGCGCCCCCCAGAATTTGTCGCCCAGGGCCGTCGCCCGATCGCGCCCCCCCGTAACGCCGGCACTGCAAGGAGGCAGTCAACCTTTTTAATAAAATTTAAAAAAAACCTGTAAGTGTGTATCTCCACGTCTCATGGACGAACAGTACACCTGTCTATAATTAGTAAGTATATAAGGTATCTATATATATTTGTAACAGTTTATACTTTGCATCCGCCGACGGGCCATGTGGCATCCGCAGGCACGTGCGCTTAGGGTGACGGTGTTGACGGAGACTTTGGGACAGTCCACGTACTTCATGGCAGTTGAGGGATTCTTTGACACTATTCTTGAATTTCAGAGAATTTCGAAAGCATTATATTTCATATGACCCCAATCTATATAAGTCGCGAGTTAATAGGCATCTTTTGGGTTAGCTCGTTCCATCGTCGACCTCATCTCTGTCCTCTAAGACTAGATTGAGGTCAAGAGTAGGCCCATTAAACATAAAAAAAAGCATTTAAAACGCATTTGAATTTTTTAAGTTGCATAAAAATGTCTCTCTCCATCGTCTTTTTCGTGTCGTCGTCGTCGGCACGTCGTTATATTTTATTGGACCGTGACGTCGCTGGACGACTTGTTCCTGTATAGCTCTGACTCTTCCCACTCTGGAATTACTCCTGCTTTAAGACGTCATAGTAAACCCCAGAACGTTGCCCCTTCCACGACTTCATCAGTGGCAGCGTAGTGGTCTCTTTGGCAGCATGTTTTGGGGCTCAGTGGGCAGGATAGTTAAGGATAGGTGGATCATAGTTTAATAAGATAATCTATTTAAAAAACTGTTCATGTAGTTAAAATATGGCAGCATTAGTCCTTAGGTGCGTTGAACGTACGTAGTACGGAGGTAATAAATTATACACGAATGATTACCAAGGCAAGTATTGTTATTTGTGAAGACCATGTGAAGACTAGGTTACCTCGATCAGATCCTGGTCATCCTGGGGTTTTGTGTTACCCAATAACTAAATAAAAATAAAATAAAAATAGCCTTTACTTTACTCTGACCTTAATACATAAACAAGTAATAACATTAACTTAAAATCAATCAGCTACCAGGTCAGGCTGTCTTGCGACATAGGCCTCCTCTATTTCCCTCCACTTATTTCTGTCTAGAGCAGTTCTTCGCCAACCTTTTAATCCAACCCAATAACTACTTAATATCATTATAAAGAGGTAAAATTTGTTTGTAAGTTTGTACGTAGGGGGTAATCTCCGTAGATTACTGAAATAAAGAAAAGAAAGAAAGAATAAAGAAAACTAAACCGGGATCCCGCGGGATTGAATATAGATCCTAGTCCTGTAAATACCGATATTAAATACAGGCTGCGGGATTGGAAGCCCTAGAAGTGACGATCCATGAAACGTCTATAACGATGTGTGAAACCCCTTCCATATATCATCATCATCACCCACTGCTGAGTATAGGCCTCTCTTTCCTTCTACCAATCTCCACGTTCCTGTGCCAGCCTCATCCAGGTTTTACCCCCGATGGCAACTATGTCGTCTGCCCATCTCGCCGCCGGACGACCCACATTTCTTTTCCCAGTTCTTGGACGCCATTCGGTGACAGCCTTAGTCCACCTGTCATCACTATGCCTTGCTAGGTGTCCTGCCCAACTCCATTTGAATTCCGTAACGCGATACATATCTTAGTGCAATTAATTTACTTACATGTATGTAATGGAGGACTGTCCCGCCTTTCTCTAACTCATGGTCACCCTAAAACCAGAAATACGTGTAATTTGTTTTATAGACTACACAAATTGATATAAACAGCATCTATATATATAAAAATGAAACCCGTTTTCCTTGGTCACGGCATCACGCGTGAATGGCTGGACCGATTTCACTAATTCTTTTTTTGTTGTATTTGTTATTATTAGGAGAAGGTTCTTACGGAAAAAAATATTAAGAAAATCTCTCAGAAATATTGAAAAATATACATTTAATTTTGCATATTTAAAAAAACGCGCGTAACGAATGTCAATGTCATTCACAGCCATAGACTATATTGAACGAGCATTGTTTGTTCGGAAACGTGGTTACTTAATTAAATTCGAGCATCATTTGTTCGGAAACGTGATTACTTAATAAAATTCTAATTAATTTTTGAAAATAACTCGCCACGGAATAGTTATGTATAGATAAATATTATTAAATGTTCCGATTTTATGACGTTACTAAGGTAAAATATAGGTAGGTGCACCTAAGTGTGGTCTGAGTATATGAGTTTGATTTCAGAACGCATTATACAAACTTAGCATAACGAGGATATTATAGATTCCAGTTCAAATTGAATAGGTACTCATACCTAAGATAGGTCAGCTATACAAAATAAAGTAGTGCATCATTGCTGCGCTAAGGCGGTACCACAGGCGGTACGAAGTTCGCCGGGTCAGCTAGTCTTTGATATGTTCAGCCGAACTATTAGCGAAAACAGATCACCTAAATATAGAATTTAGTGGAGTTTTTTAGAATTTGAAACGAAAATAATTGATTTGATTTTTTCCCAGGTTGGGAAAATTTTTATTAGGTTTTGCCATCAGGAATTTGTCAGTAGCAGCCACGGAGTCTAGATTTTTGCCCGGTTGATGGTAATAGGGTCGTCCCCTATTACATGAGACTTAAACATAACTGGCGAAATGTGGGTGTACTATTAGGTACACCTCTGCCTAACCCTTCGGAGATTACAGGCGTCACGTTATGTGTTGTACCAAGATCCCATGAACGCCAGACTTACCTACGTCATTTTAGAAAGGCTGACACCTTACTATGGGTAAGAACAATTAGATATTATGAAAATGTCGTGGTGGCTTTAGCAGATATGGTTTAGGCGCAAAAGGCCTAATTCTCAAAATGGCAACAGAATCGCAAAAGGACTAGTTCTCAAAATAGCCAATTGTCTAAAAGCCTAATTCTCTGAACGGCCAATTCTCAAAATGCCTAATTCTCTTAATGCCCAATAAGTACTCTAAAAGCCTAATTCTCAAAATGGCAAATTTTTTACAATTGAGAGTATTCTTCCAGTTCAATATAGGTATAACTTTATTGACTTTTGTTTTATTGAAACAGATGTAATTTTGTTTAAATTAAATCCTAGTTTATTAACTAGGTATTTATTGGACAAACAATTTCATGTTTTTTTTATAATCTTTATTTATTTAGAGGTTTTTTACTTTACAAAGGTACGTCAGCCTCATCATACCCTAATCTAAATAATTATTACACGTAATTATAATATAATTTATACAAATATATTATTGCGTAAGCGAGGGAAATAGTAATGCAGCAACCATTTTATAAATAAGTTTCGCTTCTTCCGAATTAGGTGTAGATGTTACCGGCCAAACCCGATTTCAGGACAAACTAGTTTTGCCTAGGCTAAACTGGTTTACTGGTTTATCTTGTCAGGATGTACTAACCCAAGGAAAGCAATTACAGTGCGCCGTACGCCGAAGTGGCGTTCGCCGGCCGCTGCCGCAGCGGCGGCACCGCTCCTCGCAAGGCTCGCTCGGCTCCCGCGCGGTTGGTCACAGTTCTAACCTAACCTAACCCATTCAGACGGGGTGTTCTATGATCGTTCTTTTGCGATTGGCCTAGGACAAACTAGTTTGTCCTGAAATCGGGTTTGGCCGGTAACATAGATAATATTCTAATGAAAGCTCCAACATCATACATGTTAACTTTTAACTCCCGCATCACTATCTCCCTCTCTCTCCTGTTCTTTTCACATTCCACCAGCAAATCTTGGACATCTTCGACTTTATTATATACTTGGCAATTAGGGGAATCGACTTTTTTCATTAGGTATCCAAATTTCCTGGATGGAAAATGACCAGAACGCAATCTATGTGCCATAACAATATACGATCTCTTTGTGTGACTTTCAGCAAATCAAGGGCTTCGAGGAGGCTCTGTTATTGACTGAGTAAGTATGCATACGTTTATGCAAACATAGTTACTTGTATAAATATCACACTTTTACCAGCAGAAGGGGTAGAGGAGTTAAGTACATCCACATTTTGCCAGTTATGTTTAAGTCCCATGTAATAGGGGGCGAGCCTATTGACACCAATCGGGCATCCAGACTCCGGGCTGCCTGAGAAGTTCCTGATTTGTAAACCTAATAACATTGCTCGACGTCTGAATCGAACCCTGGACCTGACGTTCATTATCCTGTGGTTAGTGCCTTTTTTTTGGGGTGGGAAATCATCAAATGACTCCTCCCGTTCTGGGCGGAGCGGAAGGGAGTGTCAGACTTTTACTGACTAAAACCCATCCATATATGTTCCTTCTTTTGCCCTTTGTGTTCCAGGGCCGCGGTATCTCTTTCGAACAGTCCCGCAGCCCTGGCAGGCATCGGCCCTTGCGGTTCCCTCCTGTTTGCTGACATCTCTTTGAGGCGCGCGTGGAACACGAACGCGCCGTCGACACGGCCTGTCGTCATAAGACGGACGGACGGCGAGCTAGCCCATTACTCACCGTCCACCTGTGGTTAGTGCCTAACCTGGTGTAAGAGTTTTTATGCCGCCCATGGGCCTCTGACTTCGCTTTACATGCCGTCGATCTCTCTCAGGCATGCTGGTTTTGATTTCCTCACAATATTTTCCTTCACCCAAGCAAATGGTAATAATAACTATACAATACGCACAGGAATCCCAATAAAAATGAGTGTCTTGGGTTCGAACTTGAGATCTATGCTTGGCAGTCCGACGGTCACACCACTATCACTGCTTAAGGACCTCACGTTCAGCAGCATGAGGTCCTGGGTTTAACCACTCGTATGCCGAGTATATAGACACAATTAAAAAGCTATTGTGTCTCGTGTAGATCTACGTTCCGGCACACGAAAGGTTAATTACCAGTTCGGTTTACATTTTTTTTTTGTAAACCAATGTTAAGGAGCATTAGTGTATTATCGATCCTCTTGCAAAACAAAGCGTCCTTTTGTTTTGTACCTATTTTGTTCCTTCTCTTGTATTTTATTAACATTGTATAAATGCAGGAATCGATCTTGCGAGTTATAGCACAAAAGCCAATCTCCTAACCACTGCGTCGTCGTTGAATAAATAAAACAAAAAAACATGATTGTATATTGCTTACTCTGTTTCAAAAGCAAGCTTTCTATTTTATTTTATTAAAATAATACACATTACATATCTAAAAGGGCAGTGATTCACATAATTGCATATTTGCTTAACATTTACTTTAAAACTAAACTTAAGAATATTTGCGATTTAACTGTGAACAATTAGTAGAAAAGAAGCGTCAGGGTAACCCGCGAAATTCAAATTCTCTTACGTTTTTTGTAATTTGCTGATCAGTGTCACCCTGTTTGTTAAATAAAATATGATTTGCGACCGTTAAACGTATGTAGTTACAGATTTATCTACACTAACATTATAAAGAGGAAAAATTTGTATTTTTGTGTGTGTTTATGTTTGTAATGAATAAACTCAAAAACTATTGTGCCGATTTCAAAAATTCTTGGAAAGCTACATTCACCCTGAGTTACATAGGCACTCGTGCAAAGCCGGGACGAACCCCTAGTAATCATTAAAATCATCAATACAACCCTCTAAGTTAATTTAAATCCCATTGAATGACTTTTTCATGAAAACTGAAACTTAGAAGATTGTATTGATGATTTGAATGATTTATAACTCAGTAAAGCCATATTAGTTACGGTCGCGAATCATATTTTGTTCCTACAACCTGAAACTGACCAGCAAATTACAAAAAACCTAAGAAAATTTAAATTTCGCGGGCTACCCTGATGCCTCCACCTAAAACTCCACTTGCATCAAAATTCACTAAACACATGTGGGTAAACGAATTTAAAACATCGTCAAAAAAGTTTCGAGTATGAATGAGGTCTTCCTCTACACTTATAGTCATTCACATTCATACTAGACTGTGTGAAGGATGATATTGCTAGAAAGGAGGTGACTGCTGAGATGACGAGAAATAGAGAAGTATGGAAGAAGACATGCTGCGCCGACCCTAAATTGGGTTATCCTAATTTAGGGCCGGTGCAGCATGTCCGTATGGGCACGAGAATGATGATGGATTTAAAACAGGCAGCTCTACCCTAGACAGAAAAAGTGATGTTTTATATACGTTTAGTGTCAAATGAATTTAGTAATTAAAGGTGCAAGCTGACAATAGTCATTTTTCAGTCTAAATGAAACTCATTCTTGTCACTCGGATTGAACCTAAGCCCATTCACTTTCAATTCTGCGAACGTTTGAAAATGAATGAATGGTTTAATTATGAAGAAAGAACGTTTGAGTTTCATTCAGTCCGTATGTTTTATACAAGTTCAGATATAAAAAAAAACAGCTCTAGTGTATAAAGTGTCAGCTTGAGTGACTAATTTTATAGTTGTCCAGTTAACAGCAATAGTAGATGATCAAAATCAGAAATTCTATACTAATGAACGGAGTGAATTATTTGCCTTTAATTTACAATCACATACTTTTGAATCACTTCAACGCCACACAGTTCTGACGCGAACTCCGTTCATTAGTATTGAATTTCTGATTTTGATCATCTACTTTTGCTGTTGACTGTACGATAGTATTTTGGCGCGCGGCTAATTTCGGAACACCATCAGAAGTGGGCTATAATTATTTATAGCCCACTTCTGATGCTGTTACCTGACTATGAAAGTGACCTTAACTATTACGATTAAATGCAGTGATGGCAATAGTAGGACCTGTCTGCAATAAAGGATTGTAGTTTACGTTTAGGTATTTAAAAGGCTTCAGATTTACCAAGAAAAATATTTTTTTTGATAATTGTCATGTTAATTATCCGTGCTGATTTATAGAAGTTGAACATGTAATGAGGAGGGATGAAACGCACGTGACTAAAAGAGTGATGAACATGAATGTTGATGGATGGAGAGGGAGAGGAAAGCCAAAGAAAAGATGGATGGATTGTGTGAAGACTGATATGAAAGAGAAAGGAGTAAAATGATGCCGTGACGTCTGACAGGGGAGAATGGAAGAAGAAAACGTGTTGCGCCGACCTCAAATAGAATGGGACAAGCGCAGGAAGATCATGATGATGATTTATAACAAGTTGACACTTATACACGTCAAGTGATATTGACAATGATTTTTATTATAATCAAAATTATGTTCTATTAAATTATCAATGATCACTTCGAACTCTGGTATTAACAATTTAAAGTTAAGCATTTGAAAGGGTATACTCCCTTAGCTATGCATTGGAAATGAAATCGTTACAAAACATTTTCACATAATTTTTTTTTTTATTCAGTCAAACCACAAATAAATATTGAACAATATGTCCACATTAGTAATTCAGCAATACTCGACCAATTTCGGTTTACTATTAAAATATTGGCTTTTATTTACATTAAGTGTACGGGGTGGAAGGGACCCCGACGCGAAAATGGTTACCACGTATTCAGCACATCATTTGGAACATGGAAATTTTTCATCGGTAATTAAAAAAAAATGAGCTGATCCATACATTTTGACCGTGTAGGTATTGCACTTTTGTAGGAAACAGCTGTTTTTTTTTAATATCTGATGAAAAATTTCTGTGGGGGGCTCAGAATGATGTACTGAATACGTGGTAACCGTTTTCGCGCCGGTGTCCCTTCCACCACGTATCTGCTGTTAAATCTCTTAGCTGCTTTACTAGACACAAGTGCTCAAAATCTCAATCTCAACTTTAAAATTATAAATGCGAAACGGAGTTTTTCTCTTTGTTTGTAACCTTTTCACGCCTAAACCACTGAATCGATCATCCTGAAATTTTGCATATACGTTGTCAGGTGTACAGAAACGGACATAGGGTACCTTTCATCCCGAAAAAAATTACTGTTCCCGAGAAAAACAACAATAACGTTCTTATGATAATAGATGGCTCCACGTGTTTTTCAAATAATGATTGTGATAGAAGTGTGTTAAGAGTTTAATTGTCAAATTCTAAATTAACGCGAGCTAACCCGCGGGCAAAAGCTAGCACTATACAGGGTTATTTGTAAAACACCAGTAACCTCTTAAGAGGTCATTGTACTCATCATTATGAACAACTTTTACTATGGGACCAAACCTGAAATCGCGAAAAAAAATCAGCTGTTCCCTACACTTATGATCGATTAACTCGTCAAAATGTAGGGAACAGCTCAATTTATGTCTTTCTAGGGCGGCCCCTCTAGGCGTTTCCACTTACTAACGCTGCTGCATCAGCTGCTATGAAATAATTGAGCTGCCTTTAAAATTCATAAAAACTTACTATCAAGTATTTTTTTTTAATTTACTTTAAATTTTTCATGTAATTATTGTCCCGTGCGAATTCCAATAAATAATTTTTCTTTCAATTATTTTATTTTTTACATAGTTCATTTAAAAATCTAGCTTATTTTTTATTGTAAAAGTTATCGAATAATACTAAAAGAGGTCGAGTACTGCACATAGACGAATTTTTATAAAACAATAGAAAGTACACTCATATTACAATCTATTTTTAAAATTAGTAGCGTTTTAATAGTACAAAAGATTGGAGACATCTTAGTGGCTTATATCACTTATTCTATTACTAATAAAATCTATTAGCTGTGGTTTCATTCGTTCTATAGTTAAATATGACTTAGGCGCGAATTATACAGAAACGGCGCAAGCGCAGCGCAGGCATGATGCTACTTCAAAACGTTTTCATACAAAATGTACGTAGGCGACGCGCGACGTGTTGTGAATTACACTCAAGCGGCGCGACGCAGGCACGGCGTTCTTTCGTTTCCTTATAAATTACAAGCCTTTTTTTTTTTGGAGGGTGGGAAATCATCAAATGACCCCTCCCGCTCTGGGCGGAGCGGAAGGGAGTGTCAGACTCTTACTGACTAAAAACCACCCATGTTCCTTCTTTGGCCCTTTATGTTCTAGGGCCGCGGTATCTCTTTCGAACAGTCCCGCAGCCCTGGCAGATAAATTACAAGCCTGCGCTGCGCCTGCGCCGCCCCTTCACCTTACGCCGTTTTTGTATAATTCGCACCTTAGATACACAAGGTGACACATCAACATCAAGCTATACATAGCCAGTGTAAAATGGCCTCGCTTTGAATAGATTTCTCGCGCAGAGATTCGCTTATACTGGTTTTGTTCAGCTTGATTGATCGTTGTGCTTGTAGGAGCTCGTGGCTAAGTAATAACAGCCGCTCGGATCGATCTTTAGGTTAAGCCACGCTTGCTTAGGTTGGGCCGTGGATGGGTGACCATCCATTACTGAGTAGAAACCAGTAGTGTCGCTGTGGTTGTCATAGCCTTTAGAATTGTATCTTTATTGATAGCTGATATTTTAATGACTATCTTTAGGTTCAGCTGAGTTACAATAATATTTATTTATACGAGTAGGTAAGCCATATTCAACCACATTTTCATATAAAATTAAACCTTATCAATTATATATTGTCAGTTTCTTGTCATCATTTTGGCTTCATCGCTTACTTTTTTAAATTATAGGAAACCCATAGAATTAGCAATACAGGGTGTAAGGGATAGCCCTCCGCAGACTGATGGATGGACTGATGAATTCAGTATATCATACTAAGATGAACGGTACAAGAAATTTTTTCAGGAACGTTTGGGAATCCAATAAATTTGATTTGTTTTATTTCCTCATACGCAATGTATCGTTACCGTGGCAAAACTTATGTAGCGAACGGCAAGCGCGACGACGAGTTCGATGAACTCTGTAGCTAGGCAGGAAGTGAACAGATGATTTCACCCGTCGTTCGTTAGAGTATTGTTGAGATATTCCAACCAATCCATTGTTGGTTTTTTGATTTTAGCCTCATTATTTTCATAAATGAAGTTTACATTGAAATAAAGGTATAGTAACTGAAAAAAAAAACGATTAAAAAATGAAAAATTTCCTGAGTAAAATTCCGGTAAAAAAACTAAGATAGAATCAGATTCCATTTTGATTTGGCAACTTATAATTAAAATATAACTAGCTATTCTATACGGGGTGGAAGGGACACCGATGCGAAAACGGTTACCACGTATTCAGTACATCATACTGAGACCCCCCCCCCAGAAATTTTTCACGGGTTATTCTTTTTCTTAGCTTATCGATGGCAAAATAAAATCAAATATGTTTAGCCCAAAATTCATCAGCGAACCCCGCTCTCTGATGCAGTAATTAAATCATCAAGAGCGCAGGTGATAGGGCATGCGGTGCAAGATGGAAGGTGGTTCATTGTTTGTGGGGAGACGCCGCATACGCACTTGAGATCTGAGCCGTCCACGAACCCCAAGCTGCAGAGATTGTCTTTGCTCTCACGATGGCAAATATAACCGGTTATTAAAATAAAACAACAGCTGTTTCCCACAAAAGTGCAATACCTACACTGCCAAAATGTATGGAACAGCTGTTTTTTTTTAATGACCGATGAAAAATGTCTATGTGGGGGGGGGGTGGGCTCAGAATGATGTACTGAATACGTAGTAACCGTTTTCGCGTCGGTGTCCCTTCCACCATGTATAGCTTTTATTTTATTTTTGTGCGATACAGAATTATTTCTAATCAAAAATAAACGCAATTATACTAAAAAAAAAAACAAGACAGAATCTAAAACCCGAAAAGTGAGGGAGAAGAGTGTGTGTGTTGGATTTTTCTTACGCTTTTTGCAGTTTGTTTTTTTTTTATTTATTTATTTACTTCAACAAAAGTTACATGGGTAGGAGTATTTCACTAATCTTATGCCAAACTGCAGGACAGTTTGTCGGCAGTGTTCTCGTGGACACATCTCTTAGTTTTCTTAACATTATTGCATCATTATAAAGGTAATGGAATACATAGTTTTATTATAATAAGGGTAGGCACATCGCCTTGTATTTTAGTGCGCCATATACTCACACAGACGTACGCATCACATCACGTTTAACGGCACACATACTCGATCTGCCCAGTGTTTATTTCAAAAGACACGCAGGTACATAATTATCAGTGATCGGAATAGGCTGACTATATTTGCCTAAACTTCGGAGAACAGAGACAGAAAGTGGAGACTTCCTTAGGACTATATTTATTTTTCCCGGGATTCAGGAAAAATCTTCAATAAGTTGAAAATCAGCTTTATTTAAGATGTGTAAAGGCTATATTTTTAACTAAACTTGCAATTACCATATTTCGGGATTTTCACGTAAAATCCCGAAATAAAAACCGTCCGTGTGTAATAGTGTAACTTTAATTCATGTATTCGAATTATATTTACGATCCTTAAACTAACCGTTGTATCAGATTATTCTAATACATGATTTAAGTTAGATTAGTTTTAGTGAAAATTCCTAAGATTTGTTAATCCCGAGAAAAAATATAGTCGTAAGGAAGTTACCACTTCCTGTCTCTGTTCTCCGAAGTTTAGGCAAATATAGTCAGCCTATTCCGATCACTGACAATTATACTGATCTACAGCTCGAATATCCGTACATGTACACTGTCCGTGTCAGGCACAAAACGTAAGAAAATTTGCATTTCGCAGGCTACCCTAACGCATGGTATCAACTAGCTAATCATACATTACCTTATATAGTAAAGTTTCATTTGTAGTTTAATAATAAGTAGTAAATAAAAATATTCTACAAATATTAGGTATGAATACACTTATCAATGTACGCAAAATTGACTAAATAAAATAACATTTGGGTCTTAATAAAAATAGATTATTAAAAATATACTTACTATTTTTTTACTAAAAATAAAAATGCTTTAAAGTAAACTACATTAGAGTTTGTGCGAAGACATTTAGTACAAAATTTAGAGACCGCACTTTGGTTCCATACGACTGTGTACTTTATTCAAAAGTTAATAATGTACATATTCTTATGCGAATAAGTTTCATGCTAAAATTGAGTGATTAAAATTATTTTTTTCTTATTCTGTATTGCACACAAAATTAAAAGACATACATACAAATTGCAATAATATAGCTTATGTATAAAAGGCAAGCTTAAACCAGAATTAGGTTTTCTGACAGCAAACTTGACTGCCTACCTGCTTCCAGATTTAAAATGAACATATAATATTAGGTATAGTTCAGTTCAAACTTAATGGCGGCTCGGAAGTTAGCCAGTCTTACCAAGGGGTATCGTGTTAACCAGTGCTAGCTGGGTTGTGGAGGTCAGATAGGCAGTCGTTCCATGTAAAATACTGGTATTCAGGTGCATCCGGTTAGACTGGAAGCCGACCCCAACATAGTTGGGAAAAGGCTAGGCATATGATGACCGATGAAAAATGTATATGAGTCTATTCGGATGATGTACTGAATACGTGGCCGTGCTTCATTATCATCATTTTCCCCAATTTATTTGTGGTCAGCGCAGCATGTCGTCTTCTTCCATACTTCTCTATTGCTCGTCATCTCATCAGTCACCTCCTTTCTAGCCATATCATTCTTCACACATGCAACATGCCATAGGACTAAGGCATGCATCTGGTTCTACAAATATCTTAAAAGAGTCTCGTCAGAGTGTCAGAGTTTTTATGCCGCCCATGGGCCTCTAGACTTGGCTTTACATGCCATCGAGAAATAACTCTCAGGCATGCTGGTTTCCTCACGATGTTTTCCTTCACCGAAGCATGTGATAATTATACAATACGCACATGAATCCGAAAAATCAGAGGTGGTGTGTCTTGGGTTCGAACTGGAGACCTGTGACTTGGCTGTCCACACGGTTCTTTCAAGGTATTTGCAGAACCCTAGTATTTCCTACATACAACTTACAAACTAATAGCCCATCAAGGGTACTGAGTTAAGCTTATTATACTTATAAATCTATAGACAAATACATTTTATATAAGTGTTAAAACTGACATACTCACTAACATTATAATTAACACTAGAAACGGGATATTTACCATGTCCACTGTTTGTTTTGAGTTCCCGATATTTCGGTGTTGCAAGCACCATGATCACGGATAAACACAAACATACAGTAAACATCGCGTTTTCAGTGTTAACAATAATTAATACATTTTAGTTAAAGACTTTATAATTATAACTAGACATAAATACATACAAAAAGGTTTAGTTCCTTATGCTGATAATTTTGAAGTCACTGAACAATTTGAGCTTGATGGCTCCTTGAGCTCAATTATCATTCTGAACAAATAGATCAACTTGAACTTACCAAGCCATCTAAGTTCACTGACAAATGTGTCAATGTGTGTGTGTGTGTGTGTGTTGTGAGCTCACGAATTATTCTGAGTTCACTGATCAACGCGAACTCAATTATCAGCCCGAGCAGCTCCCTGAAAATGAAAAGCAACATGCTCATTTTCAAGTCAACATCACAAGATCTTACTAATATTATAAATGCGAAAGTTTGTGAGGATGCATGGATGTTTGTTACTTTATCAAGCGAAAACCATTGAACGGATTTGGATGAAATTTGGCACATAGATAGTTTATAACCTGGAGTAACACTTTTTAACCCGGTAGTATGATCCCGTGGGACAGTTACCGAAATTCACACGAGCGAAACCGCTGGCATAAGCTAGTGATTTTATAAACATAATATAATTACATAAATGCAAATAAATACAATTGAAGTGTCTGTTTGTAATATCAAAATAACAGCTTTTTACTGAATGCATATGAAAATATATACGGTACTTATAACAAAAAAACACATTTATTTCAATGTTTGTCTGTCTTTCTGTCGGTTTGTCTCTCTGTCTGTTTGTTCCGGCTAAACTCCGAAACGGCTTTTGACGCATGACGGATTTTGACGGGACTTTTACTGGCAGATAGCTGATGGTATAGGTAACGTGACCATACGTCCCGGTTTGGACGGGACAGTCCCGGTTTCAGGCAGTCTGTCCCGGTGTCCCCAGCGAAGCCAAAATAGTCCCGGTTTTGCGAGCAGACCCAACGATATTTTAAAATTTATTTTTCCGCTCGAAATGCGTGGCCCGACGCCTCGCACGGGGAGGCAGATCGCGCAGCTTAACTAACTAACTAACTTAACTTAACTCGTAACTTTTCCATAATTATTGAGTACGTTATGTGTCTGCCTGGAAGTAACGCACCAGTCGAAAGAGTTTTTTCCCAAATGAACAAAATATGGACCAGTGATAAAACACATCTAAGTGTCGCCGTACTTAAAGCAATGCTAATTACCAAAATAAATATAAATAAATCATGCACCGAGTTCCACACATATGTAAAAACAAGACCAGATATTTAAAAAAAAAATTGTTCCGCTGACAAATACAAAAATACGACTTAGAAGTCGCCCCGGTACCCCGGTAGACTTCGCATTTTGAATTTTATAGTCGCTTCTATCTTCTATAATAAAATACTTCTAAAACACTAAAAACTTTTTTTTATTATATATTTCCGCAGATGTGTCCCGGTCTGACAAAATAAATAAATGGTCACGTTAGGTATAGGTCTAAGATAGGCTACTTTTATTTTAGAAAAATAATTAGGGTTCCATGGAAAAAAATTAAAACCCTTGAAATTGTTTACAAAAAACAGATTCAAACGGCTAATCTCCGAAACGGCAGGACCGATTTTAACGGGACTTTTACTGGCAGATAGCTGATGTTATAAGGAGTAACTAAGACTTTTATTTTAGAATAAGAATTATGGTTTCGTGCATAAAAATAAAAGCCCTTGTAACAAAACCCGATTCAAATAGGGAAGTAACTTAAAAGTACTTAGTAAGTAAGAAGTAAGTTTGCTACATCGTTTATTATGCGCACAGCCAAGGAGTGGAATTCCCTGCCTTCGTCAGTGTTCCCAAGTTCATATGACCCCAATCTATTTAAGTCGCGAGTTAATAGGCTTCTTTTGGGTTAGCTCGTTCCATCGTCGACCTCATCTCTGTCTGGACTAGATTGAGGTCAAGAGTAGGCCCATTAAACATAAAAAAATAATATTTTTATAATAATTTCACGCTACGAAGGTCACGGGCCACAGCTGGTACGTAATATAAACCTTTCATCGTTTAGTAAAAGGTTTATATGTAAAAAATATTGGCAATCAAAATAAGAATATTATTAGTCTCAACTTTAAAAAACCGGCCAAGTGCGAGTTGGACTTGCGCACGAGGGTTACGTATAAACGTTTGGGAGTATGAAGAACAGGGTGTAAAGTTCTTCAACGCCCATAGAAAAGGGAGGATCCTCCGACCAGACGGGTGTTATGTCTGGTGGGCTACTGCCCGACAGTTGTTGTCGGGTTCTTCTATATAGTCTTAAGTCGCCAATAACTTTACTTGCGCGATGCAGGATTTCGATGTTTAGTTTGTCCTCTGCGTCATAGATGGCGCTGTAGTACTTTTTGTTCTATGTTGCTGTAGTACTTTTTGTAGTACCGCTACAAACGTATAAACTTGTAGGTATTTTGTTATTAAACTACATATTTACGGTTTTCAGATTTTTCCCTTTACTTGTGCTGTATGACAATGCTTCTTGCCAAATTTCATGATTCTAGGTCAACGGGAAGTACCCTATAAATTTTGATTCCTTTGAGTTTCGAAATATACGTTTTTTGCGGCATAAACAGACGTATTTTTTTACGTTAACTTGGAAGTTTGATTTTTCACAGCTTCAAGGGACTGTAGACTTGAGTATATGGTTTTAATTTCAACTCGATACCTCCACGCGTTTCCGAGATAAGGGGTCTTGACAGACAGACAGACAGACAGACGGACGGACAACAAAGTGATCCCATAAGGGTTCCGTATTTTCCTTTTCAAATCAAATAATTTAATTTGCGATTTTTTGAGATACGGAACCCTAAAAAAAGTGCTGTCCTGTATTTACTATGTTTTGAGTTATTTATCCTTGTTGCAAATGATTAAACGTAAATAAAAGCTTTTAAAAACTTCGAATAACTGTATAAAATGTTCAAGGAATCTCTTACCTTAAGGTGTCTCAGCGCACACCTCGCGGCTGTACCCTTAGCGATGCGGTAGTTCCGGCCGACGCCCTTGAATGTGCCGCGACCGAACACCTCAACACACACGCGGACGCGACGTCCGTCGGCTAGGCGTTCCGGTTTACTGGAAGAATGAAAACAGTTTTTTATTGTCATGTTCTTCATGAGTCATGACCAGAGTGATGGACATGAATGTTGATGGATGGAGTGGGAGAGGAAGGCCAAAGAAAAGATGGATGGATTGTGTGAGGAACGATATGAAAGAGAAAGGAGTAAATGATGCAGTGACGACATTGTGCTGATGGATGTGTAGTACAGTAATTATATTCTAGTCTTAAGTTATTTTGCTGAGCCCTAACAGGGTAATGTATCCATTTGTGTTTAAGCCAACCTTGTAACGGTGTGTACATTGTGCAATAAATAAATAATCTCAGGCTACCTTGAATGCACAATTTTAATTTTGGTTGTTGGAAGGTAAACTCACCCAAACTTGGCGGTATCAGGTTCAGCCTCCAGCAACTCTCGTACAGGCGACTTGGGTGCGGCTGCACTGAACGCTTCCAATTCAGCGCCCATCAGGTTCACATAGGACTTCCATACTGCGCCCAGGGACATGCCTGTTGAAGGTATACATTGTGAGAGGTGAATTATTATGCTAGATCATGGTGAACGAGGCACTAGCCGGGGATCGTGGAAGGCGCACTAGTTCCCTGTATCCCATCCCGTGCAAGTGTGGGAAGGGAACACCGGGGTGGTTTTTAGTCGGTTTGAGTCCGACAGACCCCTCCCGCCTCAGGCCGGAGGACATCCGTGTGGATTTTCCACCCCGGCAACAAAAAAAAAATGGTGAACGAGGCGCGGGCAAGGACGGAGATGGGTTCCCAGTGAGTCACACCCAATCGTGTCACAATGTGACTCGATGGAATTATTTTCCTATCGAGTCACATTCATTCATTTATTTATTCATTAACAATTTACATTGTGTTGAATATTACATATTAAATAAAATTATTACATGCAGAAACAAATACATTTAAAAGCCTATTAAATTTAAAGTGAAATGTTTAGTTCGAGAGTCAATTAATTTAAAATATGTCAACAAATAAGTACAATGTCAAATTAATAGCAGGTATAATGTCAAATTCAATGTCAAAATATTAAGAGAACAACTTCGTCAAGGTCCTAGTGACACACGGACCACGGTGTTTTTTTTTCAGGAGGATTCCTAAACAACTTTTTGAAGTTGTATGAACTCAAAAATGAAAAAATAAAACAACCATAATCGTATCTTTTTTTTTCGAAAGAAGAAACAAAAAAAAAAAAAATATTTGTCGCAAGAACATGACGTGCATACAAAAAAAAAAGGAATAATCATAAAACTTTTAACAAATATTATTAATACAACAGGACAAAAACAAAAAAAGTTAACAGCTTGCACGTCGTAACTGCGACAAGCAGGCTACCACTCAGCATGATACTGTGCTATGGAGGGCACACAGCACAGCGCAAATGACCCCTACCGCTCTAGCGAAGCGGAAGGGAGTGTCAGACTTTTACTGACTAAAACCCATCCGTGTTCCTTCTTAGCCCTTTGTGTTCCAGGGCCGCGGTATCTCTTTCGAACAGTCCCGCAGCCTCGAACATAATCCTACCTGAATCCAAGAATATAGCGCCGGCCACAGACTCGAACAGGTCACCCAACGCTTTAGGCACCTCCACGTCTTCTGCTTGCTCCATTTCGTCTTCTTGAATTAAATAGTGCTGGAACAACACATTACGTATAAATACACGTTACTGGAGTATTAGTTAATTTAAGTATTTAAATACTAGCATTTCGCCCGCGACTTCATCTGCAAAAATTGTGATAGCTCAGCTAATATGCATGATGTAAATATAATTTATAGTCTACAGCATCCATAAATAATGTAGCTTTCTACCAGTGAAATATTTTTTAGAATTAGATCATTAGTTCCCGAGATTACCCCCTATATACAAACTCACAAACTAATTTTACCTCTTTATAATATTAGTATAGAAAATGCAGTCAAGGCCAATAATTATTTCATACAAGCAACACTCCCCAAGGTATAGAAAAAGATGGGTGACCTGCCTAACAAAAGTTAGGCAACACACTCCATCATCATCTGCCTAGCCTTTTATTTATTATTTATTTAACACTTCAAGCACAGAGAACAGAGGCGGACTTTAACTGTCTTTTTTTTGTTTTTTTCTTTTTTGGTGGAGCCTTTTCCCAACTATGTTGGGGTCGGCTTCCAGTCTAACCGGATGCAGCTGAATACCAGTATTTTACATGAAGCGACTGCCTATCTGACCTCCACAACCCAGTTAGTTGTAGGTAATACTATACCCGTTGGTAAAATTGGTTGTCAAACTTTCGGGCCACTGACTACCTGTAACGACTGTCAAAGATCTACAAATGACAGCCGGGACCAACGGCTTAACGTGCATTCCGAGGCACGGAGGAAACTCGGTATGTAATGGGTAGTAACCCATCCATGGCCCGACCTAGGCAAGCGCGGCTTAACCTAAAGATCTACCCGAGCGGCTGTTATTATTTAGCCACGAGCTCCTAAGGTATATAATAAGATGGCTGACCTGTCTAACAAAAGAGAGTGACATCCGTCTGAACCTACCTCTTCACTAATCGAATGTCCATTCTCTTCTTGTATTTTGACATATTTTGTGAGAACTTCGTTTAACCCCGGCGACATGTGTCTGAAGTACCTGTAATATAAAATAAATATTTACGTCCATGTCTTTAACATTTTGAACGCCAGAGCATAAACGCCACAATTTCACCGCAAATACCTACAAAAAGAATGGGGATTCCAAAACTATTTTTAATCGTTTATTTCGTGTTAATTGACCGCAGATTTTTTGTCACATATTTGTGTGGTGGCATACAGGGCGCGCGCTTGCTTGTCACATATATGTGACAATGGCGTTCTGAGGTTAAAAGTAGTTTTTGGCATGAAAATAAAACGGAGTGGTTGATAACCACCTAAAGACCTCTCCAAAACCAAAGGGGATGAAATGTGCCTTATGCAAATAAATAGACAAATTTTAGCACAGCGCAAAAAAAACACTGATTAAAATGATTTTGTTTTGAGCGTTTTGTGGATGTGTTTATTCTAGAGTACCGGCAATTTATTATTTTAGGTCAAAACAGCAGCCGGCATCGTAATGAGGAATCCACAAAACCTGGTGGTACTGTGAGTTTGTATTGCCATGAATTAGTGTCGAGTTCCAGTAGTGCGCGCAGCAAAAGACAAAGAAAGTGGGTAGACAGATTTGTCTGCTACTAACAATTTATTTACCATCCACCCGCATGCTCCAGTCAACCCGCGATCACGGCGCTTGCAACAGCGTCGAAATATCGGGAGCACAAAATCATGAACAATCACGGAAGATACCCCGTAAGTGACAGTATAAGTTTAAATTCTTGAGATGTAACGTTGTTGTTTTAAACAAATTAGCTTGCTGCGACAATAGACACGTTAAGCATAAAATGCTTAAGCCGCGCACGCGAAGTAGGTGCTCTTGCGATATCTAGGCATATCTATATCTGTGGTCATATGGTTGTATATTACACCGACATCCTTCAAACTGGCACACAACGGTTGACAGCAGAAATAATGGCTGTTAAGACCTTCAACGAAGCCGAAAGGCACTTGTTCTCCCCGTCATTGCGGTCATATTTTTGTTCTGGACCATACCTGGGAACCTTCTAGTTACGGAGATATTGGGGGTCAAAGTTCCAACAAAAATTGGGGGTCAAAGTCCCAAAAAAAACAAAAATACAAACAAACAAAAACAATCACAAGTTTTTTTTAATACATGTTTTAATTTAATAACTTTAAACTTAAATACAAGTTTTTAATGTTATAACTTTACTTCTACCTCCACGACCCCCGTACTATTCAATGCATCCATCAGCACAATGTATTGAGTGCGTTACATTGGAGTCCTACCGAAAATCGTGATGTTTCACCCCGAAAAAAAAGTCGTTTCCCAGCAATAATTTTTGCGTAGACTTACTTAGTTTGATGTACAGAATGCTTGGTGAAGGGTCCGTTTACACCTTGCCAACAAATAAATAAAAATGTATAATTAAATAATAAGAATTTGTCGATTTACTTGTGAAACCCGTGCCTGGCCGCTAGCGTAGCGAATATTGTGTTGTTGACGAGCGCCGAGCGCAGATCCGTGAGCGCACCCGGCGAGTGACGCCGCGGGTCTTCGTAGAGGTGGCGGGTTATTAGATAGTCTGCAACGAAATACGAAATTGTAATGTCCAATATACGCTTCACCACACTACACCACACCACACACCGTACCACATAACATCAGATTACATCAAACCACAATACATCTAACACGCACACCACACCAAAAAAAAGCAGATCACGCTTCTTACATGACATGATACATACTCAATTTTATATAATACTAGCGGCTCGTCCCGGCTTTGCACGGGTGCCTATGTTACTCAGGGTGAATGCAGCTTTCCAGCTTTCCAATGGTGAAAGAATTTTTGAAATCGGCACAGTAGTTTTTGAGTTTATTCATTACAAACATACACACACACAAAAATTCAAATTTTTCCTCTTTATAGGTAATACTAGCGACCCGCCCCGGCTTCGCACGGGTGCAATAAGTACATACATATAAACCTTCCTCTGGAATCACTCTATCTATTAAAAAAACCGCATCAAAATTCGTTGCGTAGTTTTAAAGATTTAAGCATACATAGGGATATAGGGACAGAGAAAGCGACTTTGTTTTATACTATGTACTACATAGTATAAAACAAAGTCGCTTTCTCTACATAGTATGTAGTGATAGTGATTAGTGTAGATCGGCAAATAAAAACAATATACTTGAATGTATCATAATATCTAAGATATGGAAGAGCGGAGTCTCCTAACACAGGCATTGTTTCAGCAATTCAGTGTATATGAAGCTTTTGTTATAATAAAAATGTTTTTCTTTTTCTTCATTTCCAATATCCATCCTCTCTGCGGGAACGCTACTCCCGTCCCTCTGATGCACCTTGCAGGTCGCATCTTAGGAACCTCCTTAAATCCCCTCCCCACTCTACCGACTCCTACTCCTACTCCTTTACTGTACACGCTGTGCGGTTGTGGAATTCTCTTCCGCCTGATATTAGGGACTGCCAAACTGTTGCAGTTTTCAAAAGAAGAGTGAAAGAACATCATCTTGCAATTTCGCCATAGTTGCGTAGGATTTATTATTATATATTATATTATGTATATATTTTTTTTTTAATTACAAAATGGGCCTGCTCTTGACCTCGATCACGCCTGGTGGAAAGCGATGGATGAAGTCTATGATGAAACGAGCGTGCCCAGAAGATGCCTGTTCACTCTTGCTTTGAAGGCAGTAATATTCTAGTTTATATTTGTTTTATATATATATTTTTTCTTTGTACTAGTAAATGTCAGTATATTCTTATATTGTATGTTATATTTAAATTCGTTATTTGCTTTATGTTTTTTTTAGTACTACCCAGAACTAACTGGGTTGTGGAGGTCAGATAGGCAGTCGCTCCATGTAAAATACTGGTATTCAGCTGCATCCGGACTGGAAACCGACCCCAATATAGTTGGGAAAAGGCTAGGCAGACGCTGACGTTGCGCGGTAGATGTCGCTACCTATCTACAAAGTTAGTCTTTATGAACTAGTACTTAATTACTTACCAAGTATAGCGTCTCCTAAGAACTCGAGTCGTTGATAGCAGTCGGTAAGTCTATTGCTCTGATGTGATGCGTGAGTCAATGCTTGGAGCAAGAGGGAACGGTCTTTGAACCGGTACTGAAGAGTTTGTTCCAGTGCGTCATAGCCTGTGAAAAAAAAACAAACTGTTTTAAGCGCACGGTGAGGAGCTCGTGGTTTAATATTAACAGGCGCACGGGTCGATCTTTAGGTTAAGCCGTGCTTGTTCTGTGGATGGGTGACCGTAATACATACCGAGTTTCCTCCGTGCCTCAGAAAGCACGTTAAGCCGTTGGTCCCAGCTTACATTTGTAGATCTTTGACAGTCGTTACAGGTAGTCAGTGGAAAGAAAGTCTGACAACCAGTCTTACCTTAGGATATCGTATTACTCAGTGTGTTGTGGAGGTCAGATAGGCAGTCGCTCCATGTAAAATACTGATATTCAGCTGCATCCGGTTAGACTGGGAGCCGACCCCAACATAGTTGGGAAAAGACTAGGCAAATGATGAATGAGTTTTCTTTAATTTAAATAAAAAAAAAAACAATGTTACGTAACGCGTTCGTGGAACCCCCTTCCGCCACTGTAACGCATAGTAACGTTTTACAAGACCCCCCCTCCCCCAAATTGCGTTACGTAATACTTGAACGCCCCCATGTGACTATGACTTCGCTTTTTTTTGTTTTTTTTTTTACATTCAAAAGTGTATCTTGCTGGGAATCGCTCCCAACATACACGCGGACGGCACGCGCACGCGACGTGATCGACCAACGCGTCATCGGCATCGCCATACGAGCGGAGGTGGCGTGGGGAGCCGGCCGGAACGGCGGACACTCGCCTTCTCAGAGCTCACCGCGACGGACGATACTCTCGAACCATTAATAGATCTTATGTTTGTCCGGGACTGTTATAATGTTGGAATTTAGAGCAAGTCGAGCAATCTAGTTGAAATAAATGCTTTAAGTTGAGTTTTTAATGCGATATTAAACAACGTTACGGTTCAGGAGTGTTGCAGAATAAGGTACTTACCGGAAAGCATTTGGTTCAATTCTCCTTCAGGGTCGTTAATGTAGCGGAGAAGAGGTGATGGCGGCGCTTTTAGTTCTCCAAATATTGGCTGCGGACAGAATCAATCGGTTGAAATTATTTTCGAATTGCAGAAAGTAATCATCGGCGTTAATAGCTGTGATAGCCTAGTGTTGTGACCGTCGGACTGCCAAGTCATAGGTCTCGAGTTCGAACCCAATACACGCATATCTGATTTTTCGGATTCATGTGCGTATTGTATAATTATCACTTGCTTCGGTGAAGGAAAACATCGTGAGGAAACCAGCATGCCTGAGAGATATTTCTCGACGGCATGTCAAGCCAAGTCAGAGGCCCATGGGCGGTATAAAAACTCTGACACCAAGTTAGGCACTAGCCACACGATAAAGAAGATTGTTAAAGGTTAGGCTACATAATATTATACGGATCGAATATGAAATGTGAAAAACTAAGCTTCTAAGGTCGCAAGCACGACTGCTGAGCATGAGGTCCTGGGTTCTGACCGGGTCGAGCAGTGTTTTTGGATTTTCCCATTAGGAATTTCTCAGTAACAGCCACGGAGTTTAGATTTGTACCCGGTTGATATCAATAGGCTCGCCCCCTATTACATGGGACTTAAACGTAACTGGCGAAATGTGGGTGTACTATTAGGTACACCTCTGCCTAACCCTCCGGGGATTATAGGCGTGATGTTATGTTAAGCTTTTTGTAATTGGTCCGTCAATGAGAAACCTTCCAATCATATCACGATCCCGGCTTCATTGGCAGGTGTAGGCAGTAAAATTCAAGGGAGGATCCTCCGACCAGACGGGTGTTGTGTCTGGTGGGCTACTGCCCGACAGTTGTTGTCGGGTTCTTCTATAATGGGTGTAGCAATACCCTTAACGAAGCCGAAAGGCACTTGTTCTCCCCGTCATTGCGATCATTTGTTTGTTCTAGACCATACCTGGGAACCTTCTAGTTACGGAGATATTGGGGGAAAGTTCCAAATTACTCACAGGTTTTTTTTTTAATACATGTTTTTAATTTAAGAACTTTAAACACCTCCACGACCCCCGTACTATTCAATCCATCCATCAGCACAATGTTTCGAGTGTGTTACATTGAGTCCCACCGTAAAACCTGACTTTTCACGCCAAAGAATAGTCGTTTCCCAGCAATATTGTTTGCGTAGAGTTACTTAGTTTAATGTACAGAATGCTTGGTTGACAGCTTCGTGTAGGGTCCGTTTACACCTGGTATAGTCTTAAGTCGCGGATAACTTTAATAGCGCGATTTAGAAATTTGATGCCAGTTCTTCATTTGTGTCATAGATGGCGCTGTCCTACTTTTTGTACTATGTTGCTGTAGTACTTTTTGTAGTGCCGCTACAATGGCGGTAGACATACCTGCATCCACCTCCCCTGTGAATCTTTATAAGGCTGCAGGGAACCCACAGCTCGGGCCTGCCACGACCAGTCTTCATCTGGGAACATCTCCTGCTGCGGAGGAGCTTCATCATCAGAGCACGATGATGATGAGGACGAGGAACGCTTGCGGTCTGGTGATGGCGGTGACGTGGATGACTGTAACAAGGATTCAAGGTTAGAATTCCAAGGTAATGGAACCAGTGGCAGATAGCTTTTGGTCATAAGATTATCCCCTTTTGTCACCCCCACCCGCGACCTTCGGCTGCCTGAAATCTAAAGGTTGTAAAAGTACCCTTAACGAAGCCGAAAGGCAGTTGTTCTCCCCGTCATTGCGATATTTTTTTTGTTCTAGACCATACCTGGGAGCGTTCTAGTTACGGAGATATTGGGGGTCGAAGTTCGAACTTTTTCCACAGGTTTTTTTTTAAACACATGTTTGTTGATAACAACTTGATATTTCATCCCAAAAAAAAGTCGTTTCCCAGCAATAATTTTTGTGTTGAGTTACTTAGTTTGATGTACAGAATGCTTGGTTGACGACTTCGTTAAGGGTCTTGTTACACCCTGTATACTTTCCGATTGGTCCCATAAAAATTTCATCAAAATCGGTTCAGTAGTTTGGTATTTTTTTCTTCTTCGCCCATGTTGACAAGATGATCCTTAATAACTTCTAGTTACAATGTAAAATTGATTCATAACAAGATTTTATGTGGTGTACTACATCTAAAAAGGAAGTCGGTGGCAAAAAAAATAATGAAACAAACAAAGCCACCGACTTCCGACAGTAAAGTTATTTTAGAGATTTTTAGTATTTTTATTGAAGTCTTTTTTTTTGCAAAATGTGGTTTTCGAGTCGTTTGTTCGGTTAGTCTGATTTTTCGAAATCGTTTGTTCGGTAGGTTTTTGATTAAAGTTCAAATTCAAATAATTTATTGTGGATCATAGATTCGTAAGATGTTGCAAAAAAGAAAAAAAAAGAAAGAAAAGAAAAAAGAAATAAAAAAAGAAGAAAAAAAAGAAAAAGAAAGAAATTCGAAAGTTGTTGTTGTTGAAGTTGTTGTTGTTGAAAGTTGCTCTTTTTTTTTC
Source organism: Eurois occulta (assembly GCA_950022335.1). Taxonomy (NCBI): domain Eukaryota; kingdom Metazoa; phylum Arthropoda; class Insecta; order Lepidoptera; family Noctuidae; genus Eurois; species Eurois occulta. The sequence continues at coordinate 9,055,229 of OX465504.1, read as the reverse complement.
ATTTTCAGTGTTTATTATGTTCGGTCCGTCTCACCTCATGCTGTGCAGCGCGCCTGACGTACGGATGGTCGTCGTCCAGGCGCACGTGGTGACACGGCAGCACGCGGATGCCGAGCCACGACATAAACAGCAGCGCGCCGCGGGGGCCGCACTCCAGCAGGTACGCGCCTATCAGGGCTTCCACGCAGTCGGCTATTGATTTGTCTGAATAGAATAGAACAGAATTTTATTTTGCAAATATGGGTAACAATAGTTGTTATGAAATATCAAAGCTCAGCCATATTTTACCATTCGGCATGCAAACATTTACATTATTTATGAAACTTGTGCTTACATTTTAAAGATCAAATTGATTTTATTATAATTGTTATAATTATCATTCAATAGATCAATTAATAAACTATCATTTTCATTACAATTAATTATCATTCAATAAATTATCATTTTCATTACATATTATTCAATAGATATTCATAAATTATCATTTTCATTACAATAAAATTATCATTCAATTAACAAATTATCATTATCCTTTAAATTAATCAACAAATATATTTTTCTCTGTTAGAAATTCATTTTGAATTCATTATTTTTTTTTCCATTTATCTGTGGGAGGTATAATTGTAATTAAATAAGGATTTTATTTTTTAGAAATAGTCCCGCCTGACCGCATTTCGGCCTTGGCGATTTATCGTTACAGGTAGTCAGTGGCCCAAAAGTCTGACAACTAGTTATACCAAGCAGTCTGTGAATTACGTTTAAATTCGTAAAATGGTCACAAGGTGACAATTCATAAGTAGGTACGTCTATGACCATTTTAAGAATTCATATTATTATCCTATTATGATTCTGCTAAAGCGGCCATTTTAGAACCCCTGGTCATACACGCACGCCGGCTGCGAGTGCTACGCACCTGACCAATAAGGTCAGTGTCCTTCCCGGTATAGCCACTATTATTTATTTAATTAGATTACACTATTACATATATAATATCACACCCGTAATCGCCGAAGGGTTAGGCAGAGGTGTACCTAATAGCACATCCATAATTCGCCAGTTATGTTTTCACTTGTAACAGCGAGCATATTTCCAGCAACCGGGTTCAAATCCAGACGAAGTGGCTACTGAGAAATTCCTGATGGAAAACCCCAATAAAAATTTGTCCGACCCGGGAATCTGTCCCAGAACCTCATGCTCAGCAGTCTCGCTTGCGGCCACTCGTCCAACGAGGCAGATTATACTATTATTAACGTGTATTTTGTCTTACCTGGTATACTGTGCTGTGTGATCAAATTGTAAGGTATAAAGCATCCCGCGGAATCCAGTGGAGTTTCTAGATGTTGCATTATGTCCTTTCCTTCACCCTGCGAAAGATATATACATGTATATTAACCAAACTATTTTGGAACGAAGTTCCTTATCGCGCATTGCGAAAGGGGGCTAGACGCAAACAAATAAGACGAAAAGTTGACGACACTTTTTGCTATAGTAAGGTATTGTAAGCCGTGCGGCGTGCGCATGTTTCTCTGTCTGTCTCTCTTTCTCTCTCTTTTATAGAAAGCAAGCCAGATATTTTTTTTTGTTTTTATTAAAAAAAAAAAAAATATTTTTAATAATTTTTTTTTACAATTTTTTAATTTATTTACCTTCACTAATTAATCGAAATCCGGGTGTCCCTTGACACCTCTCAAGTTTTTATTTTTATTTTTATTAATCTATACACACTGTTACACTATTACAAAACGCAAACATACCACACAAACCATCGTGGGTTTAACAGTGGTATGCCATACACGGTAACTCGTTGCCAAAACAATATTAATACCAGGTATACGAAATAATCTATATGTATATTTATAAATAAAACAAAGACGGGTTTGTTACAACACCTTATAACTCGAGATCTGCTGGACCAATTTTCATGGTTTTTGATTCGTTGGATTTGTCTCCGCCCCGAATAGCAGAATAACTATTAAAATATCAGAAAAATTGCGCGGAAAATTATGCTAAAGTTCCAGAACTGTTAAAAAGATGCATTGCAACGCATGCCGGGCACAGCTAGTATACATTAAAAAAAATAATCAAAATCGGTTCATAAACGAAGAAGTTATCCGCGAAAACACATTAAAAAAAATATATATATATATACGGATCGAATTGAGAAACCTCCTCCTTTTTTGAAGTCGGTTAAAAAGTATAGGAAAAAGCATAGGTACCAAAAATACACTTCCTAGATTGTACCACAAGCTAGAAAGTATCTCTTTAACACCTTCGAGTAATATTTACTGACTTATTAAATAAGTCTGTATGTCCTTATGTCTCTCTGTTACCAGAACGGCTGAACAGAATTAATTATCGTTAACACTGAAAACGGGATATTTACCATGTTTACTATTGGTTTCGAGTTCCCGATATTTCGGCGCTGTTGCAAGCACCGATGATGATTAGGACTAAGGATAATTTTTATCCCCGTAGAGCGTTTCCGTGGGATAATTACGAACTTCCACGCGGGCAAAGTCACAGACAAAAGTTAGTACTTTATATTCTTCTTAAATTAAAGTCAAATTGCGGAATCTAATCTAATACACCACATACTATCAAGCCTGTAATCCCCAAAGGGTTAGGCAGAGGTGTACCTAATAGTACACCCACATTTTTCCAGTTATGTTTAAGTACCACGTAATAAGGGGCGAGCCTATTGCCATCGTCACATACTCCGTGGCTGCTACTAAGAAATTCCTGATGGAAAAACCAAATAACACTTTACCCGACCCGGGAATCGAACCCAGGACCTCATGCTCAGCAGTCGCTTTTGCGACCACTAGACCAAAGAGATAGTCTAATCTAAGCAAATACTCTTGCTAATCAATTATAAAATTTAGTTTTTAAACTGTCATGGTCACTAACATTATAATTAACACTAGAAACGGGATATTTACCATGTCCACTGTTTGTTTTGAGTTCCTGATATTTCGGCGCTGTTGCAAGCACCATGATCACGGATAAACTGAAGTTATTGGGTGTGGGTGTTTATGAGCAGACAAATCGGTCTACCCTCTTTCTTGTTAGTTAATTATAGACTTTATGTATACTCACATTGATTCGAGGATGCAATGTAGGCGGCGGCTTATGGCACGGAGGTAGCCAGTTGTCGTGAGGCTCGAACTTGGACGCTATCATGCGCGCGCCGAGGCGTTTGTTACGCCCCAAGCGGTACAGGTTTAAATTCGACACCTGTGGTAGAAATACAGTAACATTAAAAATGTGAAATCTGCAAGATATTGTTTCAAGCGGCGTACTTGTGTGACCGGAAGTGAGCGAAGCGGTGTGTACAGTCACGAGCACCAATATGTATACAATTTCCTAAATTAAAAAAAAAATCTCGAGATCTATCGATTGTAAGTGGAGATAAGATCTTTTTTATAAAATATGAGTTCCATAATAATATATGTATATTATATATATTTAAACCAACTTTGGATCATACAGTTAAATCACAATTATTATACAGGGTTATTTGTAAAACACCAGCAACCTAAAAAAAAGCAGCTGTTCCCTACATTTTGACGAGTTAATCGATCATAAATGTAGGGAACAGCTGATTTTTTTTTTCGCGATTTCAGGTTTGGTCCGATAGTAAAAGTTGTTCATAATGATGAGTACAATGACCTCTTAACCTTTCGTATGCCGGAACGTAGATCTACACGAGACACAATCACTTTTTAATTGTGTCTATATACTCGGCATACGAGTGGTTATTGGTGTTTTACAAATAACCCTTTTTTTTGGGATGGGAAATCATCAAATGACCCCTCCCGCTCTGGGCGGAGCGGAAGAGTGTCAGACTTTATGTTCCAGGGCCGCGATATCTCTTTCGAACAGTCCCGCAGCCCTGGCAGATTTTACAAATAACCCTGTATCGATAAAAATGTTATTTTGATTTCAATAATTAATATCAAAATTAAATTAAATTCAAAAACAAAATGAAATCAAATTAAAACAATATCTTAACATTAGTCAGTACGTGAACCATGCTGCAGTGGTTCACGCACTGACAGTCGAAACGTTCAACAAAAGGTTTCTTTATTTATTTTTTTGCTTTCGTAACAACATGTTTTAATCAGAATAGTACGAGAAAAACAGTTTTAAAAGTTGTCAAGTGTTTACATATTGACACTCGTGACTGTATATCTCACCTTTGGTTTGATCCTCATGTTACTAAGGTTCACCTCGTGGACGGTGGGGTATGCGCTGTACAAGTACGCAGTTATAGCAAACTTTAGAATGCTGTCACGGTGTGTGTGTGTGTTCGTGTGACAGAGGGTATTTGTGGGTGTCCACGGGTTGTATGTTTGGTATTTAGGGGTGTGCGTATGGTATGTGGGTTCGTTTGACAGCATGTAATTTTTTTACCGTGTAGGTTATCTAAGTGGTGTGTGGGCGTCTAGAGGGTATGTGTGGGTGTCTACGAGTTGTGTGGTTGATAGGGGTTACGGTTCTACGGGGTCTACGGGTTGTATGTTGAGGGGTGTGCGTATGATATCTAGGGGTGTATGGGTGTCCAGTTGTGTGTGGTGTGTCTAGGAGATGTTTGGGTGTCGTAAGAGGACTGGTGCGCGCATAATATCTAGGGTGTGTTTGAGTGTCTAGTGGGTGGGTATATCTCACCTGTTTACTTCTCATGTGACTAAGCTTCCCTTCGTGGACGGTGGGGTGTGCGCAATACAAATACGCGGTTATCGCGAATTTGAGGAAACTGTCTCCTATAGTTTCTAGTCGCTCCAGATTGATGCCGTCGTTTGCGTTCGACATTGTTAGTGCCTGTTAAGAGAAAAATTCAGTAACCATGAAAATAAAGTTTAAAAATCACTTAAAGTCAAGGTTGGTTGGGTTATTTCAAAGCTGATGTGGAGCATTACAGATTTTTTTTAAATTATTTTTATCGGTTAAACCCAGCAATTTTTTTTTTCGTAGAGTTACTTAGTTTGATGTACAGAATGCTTGGTTGACGGCTTCGTAAAGGGTCCGTTTACACCATGTATAAAAATTATATATAGGATGACACAATGCGCGATCTTTTAAAGACAACCATGTGTCCAATATTCTTTAATACCGATACTTCACTATCACTACATAGTATAAAACAAAGTCGCTTTCTCTCTGCCTATATCCCTATGTATGTTTAAATCTTTAAAACAACGCAACGGTTTTTTTTTAATATATAGAGTGATTCAAGAGGAAGGTTTATATGTATAATACATGCACCCGTGCGAAGCCGGGGCGGGTCGCTAGTTTTGTAATCTAATAAAGTTACTTACTCAAAAACATGAATAGAAATTCTCACCTGCAAAATAACACTAGGACTAGGCCCCGGATGTCCCTCCAAAGTCGGCTGATAATCAAAATCAAACTCCTTCCCACTTAAATATGAAGGGAGAGGACTGAAATCAGCATAATATGGTTCAAACTCCCCATCTCCCTTGCAAATTTTCTCATACCCATCCTTCGTATCAAAGCCCACATTAACCACCTTTTCATTGACATAATCCTTATCATCAATATTAATATCCTTCATCGAAAAGCAGTTCATCTTTTTTATTTCTTCAACTGGCAACTTTTTCTTTATTTTCGCTAGCAACACTCTTTTATTCTTCTCTATGGATTCGACGTCAATTTGGCCGTTTTTGACAGTTAATTCTTGAGTTCCGAATGGGAAGAGTTCGTTGATCGCGTCTCGCTCGCTTTTTCTGCGTATTATTGTACTATGGTATGTTTCTTTTGTCTCTGGTAACACTTCTGAGATATGTTCATTTTTGGTGATGAGGTGGCGCTTGTCTAAGATGTCTTGCTTATGTTGGGAGACTGAGGCGCGGAATTTGTCGATGTACTGTGGAAGGCAGATGAATTATAAATTAATTGGTTGTAGGTAGTGGTGTTAAATAATGACAGTTAATAAATGGATGGGTGAGACCACCCATTACATACAAAGTTTCCTCCGTACCTCGGAAAGCACGTTAAGCCGTTGATCCCGGCTGTCAATTGAAGAGCTTTGACAGCCGTTACAAGTAGTCAGTGGCCCGAAAGTCTGACCAGTCTTACCAAAGGGGTATCGTGTTACCCAGTACTAACTGGGTTGTGGAGGTCAGGTAGGCAGTCGCTCCATGTAAAATACTGGTATTCAGCTGCATCCAGTTAGATTGGAAGCCGACCCCAACATAGTTGCGAAAGGGCTAGTAAGCAGGTGGCGATAAACTGACTTAATCATCACCAGCCTTCAGCAGTCCACTGCTGGACATAGGCGTTTCCAATTACACAGCATTCAACTCGAATCTCGGCCACTCTCATCTCACCAGCCACCCTGCTCGTATCGTCGCTCCAGCTCGCCTGAGGGCGTCCCACCTTACGCTTGCCGATTCGCGGTCTCCACTCAAGAAAACGTCTACCCCAACGGTCATGGGTTCTACGGCTAACATGGCCGCTCTATAGTTATAAACTTACCTCTTGAGGAGCGCTTCCCTGTCGTATCAGCTCGTCGTGTGCTTCCCTGTCTTGAGCGTCGTCTAGCTCATCGGGCATCGGTGCAGGATTCACTTTCTTAATTCGTTCTATATCGAATGCTTCGGCCTCGTGCGCCGTTTTATATTCTATTCTGACGCCCATAGATGCTATTTAAGAAAGAAGTAGCGAGTATCAGTAAGTGTGGCATGTTTTTTTGTTACATACTGGGTGGTCCAAATAGTGAAGTCATAAAAAAATGATTTCTCACGCCCAGGGGTATAATAATAATATAATATCTTGGGACAACCAACACACCGCCAAACGCCAAACTAGGCAGAGCCTGTACTATGGCAATCAGACAACTGATAAACATACTTATATATTTCAAAATACATACATATTATAGATAAATACACACCCAGATACAGAACAAATAATCGTACTCATCGCACAAAGATTTGTCCTGTGTGGGAATCGAACCCACGACCTCCGTCCTAGCAGTCAGGGTCACTAACCACTAGACCAACAGGCCTATCCCAAGATACTCCATGTATGTATGTTCAGCGATTCTTTATAGTTTTTGAATTATAGCTTCTTGAAAATTAAACTTATACTGTCACTTACGGGATATCTTCCGTGATTGTTCATGATTTTGTGCTCCCGATATTTCGACGCTGTTGTAAGCGCCATAAGATATCCCGTGAGTGACAGTATAAGTTTAGTTTTAAACCGTAAAAGCTTAAAACAGCGATCTGTATTTTTACATATAAGTAGTTTCTGTTACTGTTGATGCTAATGAGATTAAAATATGCCTCTAGTAAACGTTAAAGAATGTGGCCGGTGTCATAAATCGGCCAATAATCACGGAAATATCGTGATTATTGGGCCGATTTATGTCATTATTTTTTTATTTTGCAGAGGAACTCGCGGTGGTCTTGGCATTTATATTTAATTTATTATCTTTGCAAAAATATTTAATAAAGGCACTGATTTAAAGCGGCAGTTGTATATAGTAGTTTTGGTAAGTTAAAAATTACAAAATGCATATTTATTAACAAGGTCGGCAGTTAAAACTTAGCAGCAAAGTAAACAAAAATGAGTCGTAAAAAATATTAAAATGTATCATTCGATGTAGTTTTTATAAGCAAATTTATGACAATAACCGATGACAGTGACAGATGGCTGGCCAATTGTTTTATTATTACTGTCTATGTTTTACTGATGTCGCACTTTACCAACCGCCGATAAAAAATATTTTTTTCAATTGATCATAATAAGCTCCCAAATGTTTAACAAACAGTTCAAAAAATTAGTTCCCTTTAATAAATTCACTTTGTTGGAGTAGTTTATGAAATAGTTTCTTAATCAAGTATTTTACTTCTGTAATCTCCGAAGGGTTAGGCAGAGGTGTACCTAATAGTACACCCACATTTCGCCAGTTATGTTTGAGTCCCATGTAATGGGGGCGAGCCTATATCATCAACCGGGAACAAATTCAGTCTCCGTGGCTGCCACTGAGAAATTCCTGATGTAAAAACCCAATAACACCTGCCCGACCTGGGAATCGAACCCAGGACCTCATGCTTATTACCACTTTGACCAACGAGGCAGTAGGTGCTTTAAGCCTTTTGACCAACAGAGCATAAACGCACGCGCGTGCCCCCCATCCAAACCACAATTACCAACCAACCAACCATTTTGTCACACATTTGTGCGCGCGCTTGCTTGTCACGTATATGTGACTATGGCGGACAAAAGGTTGAGTAAATAATAGTAAACTTACTGTTTGTCTTGCTGTTAGAAAAGCCGCTGATGTCTGTATCTTCATCACTGCCATCGAAATCGAGGTCGGTGTCATCTGAATCCAGGTCGCTGGAAAGCATACATCTTCATTTAAGTTATTTCTTTATTTATTAATATAAATTCGAATTCGGGCGCCGTGGCGAACGAATTAATTAAGCAGATCATGGCGCTTGCAACAGCGTCGAAATATCGGGAGCTCAAAATCATGAACAATCACGGAAGATATCCCGTAAGTGACAGTATAAGTTTAGTTTTAAACCGTGAATGCTTAAAACAGTATCTTTTTTTGTGTTTTACCATACATGCCGATCAGCTGATCGCGTCAGTTCCTATAGAACGTCCACTTTTTTTTTGCGAATTTCAAGAGCTCGTAGAACAAAAGTTGTTTAGTTTCAAGGCCCGAGAGACCATACGGGAGGTCTTGCGTTTAATATGTTACACCTTGTATACAAATTAAACATTTTGTAAAATAAAAACGAATTAGAACAATTTGGATACCTACACAATATAAAAATACTAGAATATACTATTCTTTGAATAACGACAAACAACTAAAACTGTAACGAACTGAATTATAAAGCCATGAATTTACTTGGCCTAGGTGACATAATATGTCCCGCGAAAAAGCACGAAGTCGGGTGTCTTCGGCTGAGTACTGGGCTATACGATACTCCTTGTTAAGACTGGTTGTCAGACTTTCGGGCCACTGACTACCTGTAACGACTGTCAAAGATCTATAAATGACAGCCGGGACCAACGGCTTTACGTGCTTTCCGAGGCACGGAGGAAACTCGGTAGCTAGCCTGGCTTTAATATAAGAGAAATAGTTATGAAAGTTCACCAACCTGGACATGAAAGAGTCATCGCTGTCTGCCATTGAGAAGTTCTTCCCCGCGTTGTACTGCGGCTTGGGCCTGCCTATAGGATCGCACCAATTGGTACCGCCTATGTAAACAGTTCAACAAAGGTTAGTGACTAAAATGTTTGGAATAATTATTATTTATTTATTTATTTCAGAGAATCTCCATATAAGTAACATAAAACATTAAAAAACATAAAATGTTAGTGTGTTGTAACACAAAAATGTACCTAAAAATATGTCAATATAGGGTAGTTGACACACCAATCAATTAACATACTTTTATGATATGTCAAAACGCGATTCCTTCTTACATTTTGGATATCAATAGCACGCTGTGAAGTCACTGTTTCGTCAACTCAATGACTCAATTACTTATTGATTTCAAAGCAACAAAAAATCTAATTTAGCGAATAACTGAAAATAAATCGTGTTTTCAGGTCTAAAATTAAGTGGTTTTTTTTAGAGAAGCTGTCTTGAAATTATTTTTTAATGGTGTCAACATCCCTATTGTTAGTGCCTATATCTAACTGATGCCTATGGCTGTCCTTATCCACTGATTTTGGAAATGGTGCCATTTTATTTTTACGCGGCCACAAACGGAACTATACGGGGTGGAAGGGACATCGACAAACTAACGGCTACCACGTATTCAGTACATCGCTCCGAACTACATAGAAATTTTTCATCTGATATCCAAAAAAAATCTGCATCGGTATTGCACTTTTGTAGGAAAGAGCAGTTTTTTTTTATCACCGTGGAAGTTTTTAGGTGTCCACTATGTATAAATATAGGAGGATAGAACATAGCAAACGAAATGTTGTATGCAAAGCTCGAAAAATCAGTTTAAATCGGGTAATTTTTGTGTTTGTCGGTACTAAAAACAAATGTCTTGTCCTTTGATTTTAAATTCCTTTGCAGAATTTGATCCTTATCAGCAATATCATCGATTAGTGCAAGTTGTTACAAAGAAAAAGCTACTGGCCCCGGCAAATTAAAAAAAAAAATCGGCTGTTTATTTGATGTCTGCTGTGTGATTATTTATTGAGCAACAGTTATTCAGTATCATAGTCCGAGACACCATACTAGAGGTTCTGCGTTTAACTTTTTGAACGCCATTGTCACATATACGTGACAAGCAAGCGCGCCCTGTACGCCAATGACACAAATATGTGACCAAAAATGGGCGGTGCACTATAACACAAAATAAACAATTAAATAGTTTTGGAATGCTTATTCTTTTTGTAGGTATTTGCGGTGAAATTGTGGATGGCGTGGAGGGCACGCGCGTACATTTAATTTTATGCTCTGGCGTTCAAAAGGTTAATACGTTACACCTTGTATAGTTCCGTAAGTGGCCGCCAAAAAAATAAAAAGGCGCCAGTAGTCATTAGCTTTGAAAAATATAAAAAGGCACCAGTTCCGGTCATTAGAAACCTCAAGATTAAAATTATATTTCAGAAAACTTATCAATAAAAAAGAACATCTAGCCTTTGGGTCAATCAATCGTAGAGGTAACGATGAGAATTATCCCACATTAAATAAAATTAAAAAAAAATATATCTCTTACCTGACGCCGATGTACAGAATGTCAGGTTGGGGGGTAAGGGCTCCCGTAAGTCATCATATTCTGATGTTTCAGGAATCGAAGAAGCCATGTCGTTGCTCCATGTACCTATTTCGAACTGGAAGAGACAAGCATTTTTAACCGACTTGTAAAAAAAAACCGGCCATGTGCGAGTCGGACTCGCGCACGAAGGGTTCCGTACCATTACCTATAAAAACGGCAAAAAAAATCATATCTGTTGTATGGGAGCCCCCCTTAATATATTTTTTAGTATTTGTTGTTATGTCGGCAATAGTAATACATCATTTGTGAAAATTTCAGCTTTCTAGCTATCACGGTTTATGAGATACAGCCTGGAGACAGACAGCGAAGTCTTAGTAATAGGGTCCCGTTTTACCCTTTGGGTACGGAACCCTAAAAAGGAGGTGGTTATACAAGTAACAAGTTTTGGATTACGATTTTCTTCGTCTTATCCCGTCTATCGCTCGTTAATATTTATGCAATTTTTGTTTTAAAAGGGTTTAAAAAAAATACTCACAGCAGCTTCAGCCGCCGCCTCTTCTTTCTCCTGCAGTATTTCGTTGATAGTCTTCTCTTTCACTTCGTCGCCCGACTTATCTTCTGTGCTGTCCTCTTCTCCTTCTGACTTCTCTACTTTCTCGCTAGAAGAAAAAAATAAATGGTTTTACTTTGTATGGACAGTCATCATTCTTCTGCCCTTATTTATTTGTGGTCGACGCAGCATGTCTTCTTCTTCCATACTTCTCTATTACTCGTCATCTCAGCAGTCACCTCCTTTCTAGCCATATCATCCTTCACACAGTCCATCTATCGTTTCTTTGGTCTTCCTCTACTCTTATAGCCATCTACATCCATACTCAACAGTTTCCTCACTACATGGATCTTACAGTGGAGTACACAAAAAAAAATACAATTCTACCATATTTTGTTTTGGCTGCCCCGTTGTTCGAGTGGTCGCAAGCACAACTGTTGAACATGAGGTCCTGGATTCGATTCCCGGGTCGGGCAAAGTGTTATTGGGTTTTTCCATAAATTATCAATCAATCAATTACAATTATAGCAGCAACAGAAATTTAATCTATCATTCAGAGTTACACCACACATGCTTCGCAAGGAACTCATTTCCACACCCAACAGTCACTCCTATACATAAGCGTAGACACCATTGTGACCCCCCCCCCTCCCTTGCTCGAGCAAGCCCGCGTTGCTGAGCCTGTAATTCAAAATCAGGCCCTAAATAATGATCTCACTTCGATCCAGCCTGTCCCTTTGGTGTCCTCCCCAGCGACACCGTAAGCCGAGGCTCGTACCCCACAGGGGGTGCCCTTAGCGCGCTGTCGCTTAGTTTATATTGCCTCTGGCTGAAGGCCTTACACTCAAGGCACCCACAGGATAGTCCGGTTAAGCAAACGACAACCTCCTAGGTTGATCTGCAAGATGCCATTTCGAAAAAAAAAAACACCATAGTGAACAGCCGGACAAGATAAACGATGTGTAAATCTCACCTTGATTCTGTATCTTTAAGTTCCTTCTTAGACTCCTCGTCTTTTCTTTTTTCGTGCTTTTCAGAATCTTGACTTAACACCTGAGAAAAAAAAAACAGAAATTCAAACACTACATTAGAAGTGTCTTCTTAGCTAAATTAAAAGTATACCCGAGTCATCTGACTAGTCTTTCCCAACTATCTTGGTGTCGGCTTCCAGCCTAACCGGATACAGCTGAATACCGGTATTTTACATGAAGCGACTGCCCATCTGACCTCGACAACCTAGTACTCGGTAAAACGATACCCCTTGGTAAGACTGGTTGTCAGACTTTCGGGCCACTGACTACTGTAACGACTGTCAATGATCTAAAAATGACAGCCGGGACCAACGGCTTAACGTGCTTTCCGAGGCACGGAGGAAACTCGGTATGTAATGGGTGGTTACCCATCCACGGTTGAACCTAGGCAAGCGCTGCTTAACCTGAAGATCGATCCGAAAAAATTGTGAACCTACCTCAGCCAAACTCCACCCGAAGTCAAGAGGCGGCCACTGGAACTTCGGTGTAAACTTGTCGTTGATCTTAGGTATGCCGAGGCCCACATCTATTGCGACGGCGCGCCGGATCTCATCTGCTATGAGCAGTGCGTTGATTCTGTGGACAAATGATACGAGGGTTAGAGAGAAACTCTGCAGACGACGGCATCGGCGAGTAAGATCCTGGCAGTACTTTTATTTCATAACAAGTGCGCAAAAAATGTGATAGCTCGGCTAATATGTCTATGTGCGCCCCCACCCCCCCACATAGACATTTTCGGGGGCTCAGAATGATGTACTGACTACGTAGTAACTAGGCGACTTTTGACCCCGTCAACGGTTGTATCAAGGAAATTATCTAGAAAAACTTCACAGACTGGTCCCCGAATTTATGTTAGATTCTACACAGTACTGCGCTCCAAAACAAATATAGCTGATGTGTCTCTAAAGGCTGCTCAATTCAAATGGGACTGGGCAGGACATGTTTGCCGCATGCCGAACAAACTGTGGACCAAAACAGTAGGAAACTGGTGCCCTGACACAGTGAGGCGGGGTCGCGGCAGGCTACGAAGGAGATGGCGGGACGAACTAGACAGGTTCCGTCAGAACTGGAAGGAGGACGCACGGGTTCGCGAGAAGTGCAAGGAGTGGAGGGAGGGCTCCCAGGAGTGGGAGAGAGGGCTAGGAAAAAAAACTTTACCCAAGTATAATATTAGTACCTAGTAGAATGCCTTGTGTTGAAGGGAAGCCGGCAGGAATCGGCTTCTTAGAAGCCTTCGGGCCTGGTACGTACCTGTACAAGACGCACGGCAGCGCCACCGTCGCGAACCACAGCGGCGCCGCGAACGGGTGCACCCTGCACAGCTCCGGTATCAGGATCTGCTTCTGGTCCAGACGGTCGCGTTTCGCGCGCCGGGTCCGTTCCGACGAGACGGGCAGGGCTACGCCTTTACGGTTTACGTATCTGTGAAAGACGAGAAAGAATATTGTTCCATTTCATAACATCACGCCTGGTAATCCCCGAAGGGTTAGGCAGAGGAGTACCTAATTAGTACACCCACATTTCGCCAGTTATGTTTAAGTCCTATGTAATAGAGGGCGAGTCTATTGCAATCCACCCGGCGCAAATCCAGACTTCGTGGCTACTACTGAAAAATTCTTGATGGAAAAACCCAATACCACTTTGGCCAACCTGAGAATCGAACCCAGGAGCTCATGCTAAACAGTCCTGTTTACAACCACCGCCAACGAGGCGGTCAACATATTGAGATATTGTTTGCATATTTTTCTTGAGTCAGAGTATTGTTAATCATTATTAAATACACTATGGGTACTAGCTGACCCGCGCAACTTCGTCTGCGTCACATAAGAAAGAGAACATAATATAAACTACCTTACCTACCTACGTACCCTACCTACCTACGTACCCTACCTACCTACCTACCTACCCTACCTACCTACCTACCCTACCTACCTACCTACCCTACCTACCTACCTACCCTACCTACCTACCTACCCTACCTACCTACCTACCCTACCTACCTACCTACCCACCCTACCTACCTACCTACCCTACCTACCTACCTACCCTACCTACCTACCTACCCTACCTACCTACCTACCCTACCTACCTACCTACCTACCCTACCTACCTACCCTACCTACCTACCCTACCTACCTACCTACCTAACTACCTACCTACCCTACCTCTCTTTTCTCGCTTAAAATGTAGCTTATATGACACGTTCGTAGATTTACCATAGCAGCGCCATCTATTGATTACTTACTCAACCCAGTCGAAAGGTATCGACATCTGTTAGAATCATTTGGAGTTAACAGATAATTGTGACTGTCAAATAATAACAGACAAATAATTAGCAATAAATTAAAATTGCGACTAAAATTTGTGATTTAAACTATCCTATCTCTCAAGTTGGATCGAACTGCACATGGTGTGCGAATTTTATTATAATCGGTTAAGTGGTTTAGGAGTCCATTGAGGACAAACATACACGTGACACGAGATTTATATATATTAAGAATTACAATCATAGTACGTGGAGTTTTGTAGTTCGTGTATGCACCTTATACTGCGAGTACCAGAAAAAAAAACAGCAGTCTCATACATTTAGGATTTAGGTCGAATAGATATTGAAGTTTTGTACTGGACAGCTGATTTTCTTTTCGCGACTTCGATGGTGGTTTTGTGTGGAATTGTTCAGTTTGATGTTTTGAACCACATCCTAAAACCTGACCACACCTTTCTGGTACACTTGGAATACAGGTCTCCATCTTGAGACTCTCCTCAAGATGGAGATATGAAAAATATAATATATTTTATTGCCATCAAGCTAGGTACAACAACTGCCTCCGTGGTCGAGTGGTTTAGGCGTTTGCCTTGTGACCCGGTGGTCGTGGGTTCGATTCCTACGGGAAGCATACTTTGTGAAGTTGTTTCCAGTTTGGTTAGGACATTGCAGGCTTGAATCACCTGATTGTCTGATAAAAAGATGATTCCGTGCCTCGGAAAGCACGTTAAGCCGTTGGTCCTTGCTGTCATTGGTTGATCTTTGGCAGTCGTTACGGATAGTCAGAAGCCAGTAAATCTGACTCCAGTCTTGCCATGAAATACCGTGTTACCCAGTTAATGGGTTGTGGAGGTCTGGTAGGCAGCCGCTCTGCGTAAAATACTGGTATTCAGCTAAATCGCCGGATTTAGCTGAATGACTGGAAGCCGACCCCAATACAGTTGGGAAAAGGCTAGGCAGATGATGAAGCTAGGTACAACAATTTCTTAATCTAGTAACAATTTAAATCTTAGTTAGAGGTTGTACGCTGTCACCTAGAATTATGGAATTATCTAACTCCTATACAAGTCAATCTTGTATTATAGAAGTTAGTGAGCTATTGACTTAGACACAACTTGGAACGTATGTGACTGTAAAACATAACAAAGTTATTGCTTAAAAAAAAAAGAAAAAAAAATAACATAAATCTACTTTATACAAATTAATATCAATAAGATCTTATTCTTTATTGCACACAAAATAACAAATTTGGATACAAATTGCAATAACATAGCTTATGTACAATGGCGAGCTTAAACCAGAATAGGGAATATGCATAAAATTTAAATTTGTCTCAAATATTTTTTTCTGGATTCTTTATTGTCTTTACATTATACTTAAAAGGTATTTTTTTTATTTAGTTATTATTTAAATCCAGAAAATATTATTTAAAAAGTGAAAAATAAGGGAGGGAAATTCAAACTTACAAAACGCGTCACCATTGGTCGAAACGAAATGTGACGTCATTGGTCACGACATTGGATGTATCGGCGTTGATATTCATACTGTGTTAGTAGTGTTTGTGAGAAAAAATGTTTAAAACTATATTCCTGTGTGATTACTTGTAATATTATATTTGTAGTCAATGTAGGACGATGACAGAAACTGGTTTTGTCAAAGTACAATCGGATAATCTATCGAAAATAGATGCATTTATGATGTCAACATATCTGAATTCCTATTAATTATTTACCTATTTTTAATTTAATGAACAACTTGGTGCATATCCAGGGATTCTAGGGGATGTAACAGAAGAATAAGATGATATGTAGAAGTACTATCAGCCGGGATAACAGCGAACAATTTTCTTTTTAAAACAGATAGTATTATTGGTGAAGTTCTTTTCAGTAGGTACATTGACAGCTTTACTTCTGTACTTCAGTTTAATATTGACTTGCATAGCTTTGTCGTTTGTGTTGCATAGCTTGTAGATTATATTTTCCTCCTTTCTGTTTCACTATGTTATATTCAATATAATTAACTGTATCTTCCCTAACAAACATCAAAATTTCGTAAAACCACAATAGGAATGAGCAAGCTCTACTTATATAGATTTTTTTATGATTTTTGTAAACTAGGTTAGGTTAGTTTTAGACTTAATTTTCTACTGCTTAATAGCTAATTCACAATAAGCTGTACATCATACTTCCGTTAAAATGATCTTCACAACAAAATACAACCGATAATGGAACCGAAAAAAATGGTGTAAGATGATGAGAAAGGATAATGTATCATTATCCTTTCTCATCATCTTACACCATTTTTTTCGTAGTTTCACAACGCGTGGTATACGAAAAAACAGTTTATCGGGTGTACTATTAATAATGTTTTTGCACTTAGGTACCATACAATACTTGTAAGAAGGTTTTTTAACTTCTTCCATGATTTGTAGAGCAATTAAAACTACAAAATAAGTATGAAGTAACTGAAACGCTATAGTAAACAAACACGGGACACAACCAATGACGTCATCAAAAGCGCGCGCAAAATGGTGGCGTTTGAACGGCTCAAATTTATTCAAAGTTTTAAATTTCACTTTGAAAAATTATTTGACTATTTTAAAGCCTATTTATATTTTTTTCTATGTTATAAAGGTGTTAACGATTAATTTAAGAAATAAAAAAAAATCATGCATATTCCCTATTGGGTTTTCTTACAGCAAACCAAATTTTGACTGCGAGATTTGCAGAGGAGATCTTCATACAAGGGATGAAACACAGGTTACACAGGGCTGTAGGAGAATTTGACAGTGGACGGTGACGGAGGAAGAGTGACGGGAGACTACGACGGAGGGAAGATGACAGTGGCCGGAGACTGTGGTACGATAAGCGAAAGAATGTGACGGAGGGAGGGTAACAGAGGGAACAAAACGCACTTACCTCGGTGTTAGAAGATTCAGCCGGGCGCTGGTGTGGTCTACATCCAACAGCGGCTGGTCCCTCTGCGAGAGACTGACGCCGTACTTAGTGCTGTAGTAGTCGCGAAAGCTCTGATGGCACGCGGAGGGGAAGGAGGAGTCTGGTGTTAGGTTCCAGCAGATCTCTGCTACGAGGAAGAACTAGAAAGATGAAAACAAAACATAATCAAGCCTATATTCTGAGGAGCTCGCGGCTCAATAATAACAGCCGCTCGGGTCGATCTTTAGGTTAAGCCGCGCTTGCCTAGGTTGGTCCGTCGATGGGTGACCACCCATTACATACCGAGGTTACAGGGCTTCCAAAAATTCGTCCACAACGCTGTCAACAGGAAAAGTGCCCCGAAGGCTGGCTTGCCACGTTGGATGGCAATGCTGAGTCTTTGGCCAATAAATAGGCCCGCCCTCTGGTCGCGTGAAGAGTCGACCAACCACTTGGCGATTTCCCGAAATACTAGGTGGGAAGGGTCAATTTTTGTAAGAGGTAAGCCGGAGTTCATATCTTTATGTGATTATATTATTTATTTATTTGTTTAATACTGACTGTGCCATTTTTCAAAGGGAATCCGGCAGGAATCGGGTTGTTCGGAACCTTCGCCACTGGTGGGCACTAAAATTAAAGGTTTTTTTTTTTTTAACTCACCTGTGGCTGATCCTGGTTCCTGTACCATGGCGTAACAACAGCCTCCCTGTACTTCTCCGCATCAAAGACAAACACATCCCCTTTCTTCAACAGAGGATTCACCATCTTCTTTTTTCCCTTCTTCTTTTTATTTCCCTCCTTTTCTGTCTTCTGGTCATCATCTGTTGTCTCTTGCCAGATGATCGGCTTTTCAATTTCGGTGATTTTCTTTTCCTCAGTATGTTGGTATATTAGTTCTAGGAATGACCAGTCGATGTCGATTTTGGATGTGCCGTCTGGTTGGGTGACTGGAAAGTAAAGTTGGTTAGTGAGGTTTGGTAAATGATGGGTGGGTGGTGTGATTATTAGGAGATAAGGTGCGATGTTTAACTCTGGGAGCGCGTGGGTAAATAATAACAGCCGCTCGGGTCGATCTTTAGATTAAGCCGCGCTTGCCTAGGTTGGTCCGTGGATAGGTGGCCACCCATTACATACCGAGTTTCCTCCGAGCCTCGGAAATCACGTAAACCCGGCTGTCATTTGTAGATCTTTGACAGTCGTTACAGGTAGTCAGTGGCCCGAAAGTCTGACAACCAGTCTTACCAAGGGGTATCGTATTAACCAGTACTAACTGGGTTGTGGAGGTCAGATAGGCAGTCGCTCTATGTAAAATACTGGAATTCGGCTGCATCCGGTCAGACAGGAAGCCGACCCGAACAGAGTTGGGAGAAGGCTAGGCAGATGCGATCGCGATGTTTAACTGAACTTTTTTACACAAACATATTATATTATTTATTTATTATAGCTGGCCCATACTGTCCCACTGCTGGGCAAAGGCCTCCCTCCATTCCTTTCAACGGTCACGATTCTGTGCTACTACTTTCCAATTCTCAAGGGAGACATCCAGTTCGTCCCGCCATCTCCTTCGTGGTCTGCCGCGACCCCGTCCCACTGTTTAAGGGCACCAATCCTGAGCTTTACGGGCCCACAGTTCATTCGGCATGCGACAGACATGTCTTGCCCAGTCCCATTTAAGTTGGGCAGCCTTTTGAGCCACGTCAACGATTTGCGTTTTGGAGCGCAGATATACAGGGTTATTTGTAAAACACCAGAAACCTCTTAGGAGTTTCTGGTGTTTTACAAACCCTGTATACACAACATAAGGTGAAGATTTTTTTAAATTAGTTGTCTAAAAGCAGCTGCCCGTAACCACACGATAAGGAAGAAGGAGAAGATTAACAAACAACAGGACACGCAGGACACGATACAAGTGTCCCATCGTTTGTGAAACACCACATATACACACCAGGACAGAGTCATCTATGAATCTCCACTTGAATAGGTTTTCTTTGCTTCAATATTTCGAATAAAATGTAATATTACTTTATCAACTTACTCTTTATCGTAGGCACAATATAGTAGTTATTGTGAGTAGACCCCTCGCTCTGTAGCTTCATACCGCGCCGACGAACTCTCAGGACTTCGGCAAACACGAATCTCATGAACCTGTAGCAATAATTGTATTTTTTATCGTGTGGTTAGTGCCTAAACATACTGTATTATTACACCATTCGATAGTATATATGAGGATCAAAGGCAGCAAATCCGTCATCTATGGAAGCATTTTCATATATGTAGCTGCATTCATATATATATTTGAGATGCTCACAATGAGCCCTTTCATTTGATATGTAACATGATATAGTTTGCAAAACTTTTTTTTGTTCATTTTGTAATTTACCCCCAAAAGTGGCCCCCGTGTTTAAAATTCATTAATTTACGTTCCACGTCCGTCTTGGGGTCACCGACTTACATATGTGTACCAAATTTCAAGTCAATCGGTCCAGTACTTTCGGAGTAAATTGGCTGTTACAGACGGACCGACAGACACGCGAGTGATCCTACAATAAGAGTTCCGTTTTTTCCTTTTGAGGTACGGAACCCTAAATATGCTTTTCCATACATTTTAACCTTGTGATTGCAGTTTTGTAGGAAACAGCTGTTTTTTGTATAACTGTCGAAAAATTGCAGAAAGTTCTTACCTCCTAACAAGTTTAGCCCGTCGAGGTGACATCCTGACATCAGCGTCAGGCACATGTTCCACAGAAACCCTCACCTCACCGGATCTAGTGTAGACGGGGAACGAGGGGATCTGCAGACTGAAAATCATAGACGCATAAGTTTTTGACATTTAATTGTCAGTTTGATTACCGAAGTACACTTCGCGAGATCGTCGGTAACACCAAAGCGTTGCTGGCCTTTCTCGAGGATCTGTGGTGGATCGATTTTCCCACCCGTGTGCAAAATTCGATGGATGGATGAAATGGCGACAGATCTTCGGATGCCCCTCAAGTTAAAGGGGAAAATATACAAGTCCGTGATTAAACCTGTCGTACTGTATGGATCGGAATGCTGGGCTGTGAAGAAGATGGATGAAAAAAGACGAGTGGTACCGGTACCGAGTACAAAAAACGAACATTTGTCTGCTCATAAACACCCACCCGCAATAACTTCAGTATATCCGTGATCATGGTGCTTGCAACAGCGCCGAAATATCGGGAACTCAAAACAAACAGTAAACATGGTAAATATCCCGTTTCTAGTGTTAATTATAAAGCTGGTGTGATGTTATGCAATATTCGACTTACTTGTCAGGTTCTTGCCTGGACATAAGGATGCCTATCGCTTGGCTAGCTAGCTGAGGGGCGTGGAGTCTTCTACCGCGGGTGTTGTATCTTTCCGGTAAGGCACACCAAAGTTTTGACACTATTGCGTACAGCATGTTGCGCTTTTTGGCTGGGGACAAAGAGAAACAGCGTTGATACAATCAAATAATAATATCAATCTGTTGATGTCCTACGGCAGGGCACAGTTTTAAAGTAACGAATACTATAATATGTAGTTTTAATTCCACGAAAAAGATCCAGGTTTGGATGCAGGATGCAGCATGCATGCACATGCAGGAAAAACAATAATAATTAGTATGCCATCATGCATTTTTGTTTTTCAGGTAATATGGTGACTGCTGAGATGTCGAGTAATAGAGAAGTATGGAAGAAGAAGACATGCTGCACCGACCCCAAATAAATTGGGACAAGGACAGCAGAATGAGATGATGATGCATTCAGTAAAAAGCTGTCTTTTGAAATTACACACAGACACTTCAATTTCAGTTATTTGTTTAAGATGTATTACGAGTCGCTTCGTGAGAAAAAGAGCAATAATACAGGGTGGAAGGGACACAAGGTGATTTTTTTTTTAATTACTGATTAAAAATTTCGGGGTTTAGAATGATGTACTGAGTACGTGGTAACCGTTATCGCGTAGGTGTCCCTTCCATTATTTTTTTTAGGATGGGAAATCATACAATGAACCCGCGCGCTCTAGCGGAGCGGAAGGGAGTGTCAGACTTTTACTGACTAAAACCCATCCATATTCCTTCTTTTGCCTTTTGTGTTCCAGGGCCGCGGTATCTCTTTCGAACAGTCCCGCAGCCCTGGCAGGCATCGGCCCTTGCGGAACCCCTTCGGTTTGCTGACATCTCTTTGAGGCGCGCGTGGAACACGATCGCGCCGTCGACACGGCCTGTCGTCATTAGACCGACGGACGGCAAGCTAGCCCATTACTCACCGTCCACAGGCCCGCGCGTCCTTTCCACCCAGTATCGTATCCTAACTTCCTAATCCTAAGTAATATTATAAATGCGAAAGTAAGTTTGTTTGTTTGTTTCTTACATTTTCACGCCTAAACCACAGAACCGATCATCCTGAAATTTTGCATACACGTTGTGAAGTGTACAGAAACCGACATAGAGTACCTTTCATCTCGAAAAAAACTACTGTTCCCGAGGAAAACAACAATAACGTTCTTATGATAATAGATGGCGCCACGTGTCTTTCGAATCATGATTGAATTATATTATTCTAGAAAAGTCGTGTGTTAAAGAGTTTAATTATCAAATTCTAAATTAACGCGAGCAAAGCCGCGGGCAAATCCTAGTTTTAAATAAAGAAAGATGCAAGAAAAAGCCATTTAGCCACAAACTTACCCGTGCCCTCCTTAACTTTACCCTCCCTACACTTCTCCTTCTTTATCTCCTCTTTCCTCGGCGCCTCGATGTCACTCTCAATATCTATGGTCTCCGGGTCCTGTCCGGGGTATATCTCTGCGTCCGTCTTGTCTATGACTGGCTGGCAGTCTGTAAAGGCCCAGGCTGTCTGTAAGTAAAACGGCTTGATGTGAGATCTCAGATGACAGAGACTACGTTAGTCTAGTGGTCTCAAGCGCAACTGCTGAGCAATGAGGTCCTGGGCTAGATTCCTGGGTCGGGCAGGATTATTAGGTGTTCCATCAGGAATTTCTTAGCAGCAGCCACGGAGTCTGGATTTGTGCCCGGTTGATGGCAATAGACTCGCCCCTATTACATATAACTGGCGAAATGTGGGTGTACTATTAGGTACACCTCTGCCTAACCTTCGGGGATGTTATGTTATGTTAAGTAGATCTCAAATAATAGTTATGTTTTGGGAATTTTAAGTCTTGCTTGCTTGTGAAGATCGTCGCGACACCTAAACTACTAGGGTCCCACGTTACCCTTGCCGAATCGAATGCGAATATTTACCCTTTTATAGTAATACTGCCGTCTCTTAGTGGAGCCGGGTCTTGCAGAATCATGTACGTCGCTATCTCCGCCAATGTAAGTGCACATCGTATTCACAGCCTCCAACTCCACAGCCTTGAAGTTCTCTTTGCCTGAGAATGAAAAAAAAAATTACGATGTTATACTTTTACAGGCAGAGGAGCTCGTGGCTTGACTTCAAGCTAAGCCGCGCTTGCCTAGGTTGGTCTGTGGATGGGTACCCATTACATACCGAGTATCCTCGGTGCTTTACGTTAAGCCGTTGGTCCCGGCTGTCATTTGTAGATCTTTGACAGTCGTTACAGGAAGTCAGTAGCCCGAAAGTCTGGCAGCCAGTCTTACCAAGTGGTATCGTGTTACCCAGTGCTAGCTGGGTTGTGGAGGCACGGCACGGCAGTTGCTCCATGTAAAATACTGGTATTCAGTTGCATCCGGTTAGATTGGAAGCCGATCCCAACATAGTTGGGAAAAGGCTAGGCAGTGTGCTTTGCGACTGTTTTGAGAGTTTTAAATTAAGGGTACTGGTTTTAAGGAAACTTACCTATAGGCATTAGCTGGTTATCTAATTCACCAGATTTATGTAGTATTCTGCAAGCTTGGAGCGCCACCATTCTTCTGGCTAACACTTTCGTTGGCATCGGGTGACCCTGGAGAGAGAAGACAGGTGTTTGTCAGTGGCTTTGGTGATACTTCCTGGAAAATGATAGCCTCGTTGACTTAGGGCCGGACTCCACCGAAGCGGAGACGAGACGAGAGATGGGTTGTAAACCACCAATAGAATTTCGTTATTTACACTTCTCGTGTCTGCTTAGCGTGGGATGAGTGATGTGCTGTGTGCGGCGTGCGGTAAGATGTGTGCTGTTTGCGGTAAGATGTGTGCGTCGTGCGATAAGATGTGTGCTGTGTCCGGCGTGCGGTAAGATGTGTTCTGTGTGTTGTGTGCAGCGTGCGTTAAGATGTGTGCTGTGTGCGGCGTGCGGTTAGATGTGTGCTGTGTGCAGTAAGATGTATGCCGTGTCCGTCGTGCGGTAAGATGTGTGCTGTGCGCGGTAAAATGTGTGCTGTGTGCGTCGTGCGATAATGTGTGCTGTGTGCGGCGTGTAGTATGATGTGTGCTGTGTGCGGTAAGATGAGTGCTGTGTGCGTCGTGCGGTAAGATGTGTGCTCTGTGCGTCGTGCGATAAGATGTGTGCGTCGTGCGTCGTGCCGTAAGATGTGTGCTGTGTCCGGCGTGCGGTAAGATGTGTGCTGTTCGCGTCGTGCGGTAAGATGTGTGCTGTGCGCGGTAAAATGTGTGCTGTGTGCGTCGTGCGATAAGATGTGTGCTGTGTGCGGCGTGTAGTATGATGTGTGCTGTGTGCGGTAAGATGAGTGCTGTGTGCGTCGCGCGATAAGATGTGTGCGTCGTGCCGTAAGATGTGTGCTGTGTGCGGCGTGCGGTTAGATGTGTGATCTGTGCGTCGTGCGATAAGATGTGTGCGTCGTGCGTCGTGCCGTAAGATGTGTGCTGTATGCGGCGTGCGGTTAGATGTGTGCTGTGTGCGTCGTGCGATAAGATGTGTGCTGTGTGCGGGGTTGGGGGGGGGACAGTAAAACAAAATCTTACCACTATATTATACTTGACAGGGCAGTTGAGAGGCAGGCGTATGGTACAGATGTAGGCTGTCCTAATTTCCTCTGAGCCAGTGACGGGTAGTTCCACTTCTTCCAGCCACCATTGGGGGGCGAGGCGTGTGAATGTGTCTGAGGGGAGCTTGCCGCAGTATCTAAGGAAGACCAATGATAAAATAGATGGATAAATTTTAACACAGCGTTCAGTACGTCTAACCAAAGATATCCAAGCAAAAAAAAACACTGATTAAAGTGATTTTGTTTGAACCTTTATATAACTGTGACTTATATTGTATCTGTGTATCTTTTGTTGGAGATCCAAATAGATAAATAAATAAAATGATAGAGCTAGTGACCATGTCAGTTTAAAAAGCTCTTATTAAAATATTGAAAACTCACCTATTAATCAGCGCAATAGCCGAACTCAGATCCACACTGGCCGTAGTATCACAATCACCCACATTCCTTCTACCCTCGTTCCTGCTTAAGTTAGCTTTGGTAATCAGTTGGAAGTACAAATTCACATTTGAACATAAACAGGCGCCACTGAGAGTAACATTAAAACATTTGTTGCAATGCACACTTGCTTGAACGTCTTTTGATATTTGGGTCTCATGATTGTCTGTCTGTCTTTCATTTTTAAATATTTGAGTTTCAGAATTCTCAGTTTCTGCGATAGTAGGATTTTGAATACTGTTCGTGCTTAAACTTTGTGTTACATTAGATTTCTCAGTGTCTGTGGTAATCAGTTGTTTTAAAATATTGCAAGTGTTTGGCGTATTAAGTTTTTCAGTATCGGCGAAAGTTACTTGTTTTGAAACATTGGAAGGATTTTGAATGTCTTCGTTGCTTAAATTCTGATTTTCAAGTTTCTCAATTTCTGAAACATTAACTAGTTTTGATATATTGGTCGAATTTTCGTTGATGCTTAAATTTTGAGTTTCAGCTAGCTCTGTTACGATATTGAATGGATCGGTCGAATTTTTAATATCGTTGATACTTAGAAGATTTTGTGTATCAAGATTGTCGGTCTCTGCGACAGTCAGTTGTTCTGAAATATTGGAGGGATTGGTCGGAGTTGGAGATTCGTTGGTAGATAGATCTTGAGGTTCCACAGTTTCTTTTAATCTCATTTGTAGTAAACACATAGAACTTGGATCATCACTAACAATTGGTTTGATTACTTTTATTTTATCAGCTGGAATATTATAATGTTTCACAATTTCTGCTGTCTCTTTCTCAAAATCAGTTTCTACCTCATCCTCATCGATTTTAACCTCGATTTCTTCAGTTTCAGAATTCTGTTGCGTATTTTCAGTTTGGAAATTATCAGTAACAGTCAAATTTTCCATTTGGTTAAGGAGATCATCCATTCCATCTGTTTTTATGACTTCGTTTACTGTATTAATAGCTTCATTTACTGTGGTTATTGTGTCGTTGACTATTTCCATTGCTTCGTTGACTTTTTTATTAGTTAACGGAGTGCCGTTGTCATTATCTTTGGTGCTTATTATTTTACTATTATTAACTCCTTCTAAATTATTATATTCTGAGCTATTATCTGTTTCTTGATCGTTGTTATTTCCTTCACAAATATAATTTTTACTAGAATCTTTATCCAAACATATATTCTCACTTTTTATCCCGTTTTCTTTGTCAAATTCTTTAGAGACATTTTCTATACGATCTACTTCTTTTTCTTTATCATTTCCTTTTTTAGCAGTTTCTATTGCGTCATTTTTAGCATCTTTTACATCATCTTTACTCTTACGTTTAGTTTTGCCTTTCACTTTACTTGTTAAGTTGCCGACATTGTCAGCAACTACTCCAGATTTGACAACATTTATGGCAATACCATCAATACTTCTCTTGGTATCTTCAAAGTGAAATTTCTGACTAGTATGAGTAGGATAGAAGTTGATAGCGTTGTCACTGGGAGAGTACGGTTTGACAAAGTTTGTGAATGCGTCAGCGTGATCTTCCTCGCTTTGGGGTGGTTCGTCCTGAATGCCGCAGCCGCATTTTCTGCTGATTATCTGTGGGAAAGAAAAAATAGTTTGGATTATATTACGTACTAGCTAATGCCCGTGGCTTCGCCCGCGTGGAGTCCATGGGATCATGCAAGGATAAAAAGTATACTAAGTGTTCGAGCGCCGTCGGCTATCTCCGTCGGGCGTCGGGCGGCTGCGCGGGCGACGGCGTTAGCGAGGTACGAAAGGGGCCGCGGGCCGAGCACACACAACTAGCGAGAGCACCGGTCGACACACGCGCTTCTTATAATTTATAATACTGTACATAGATTTTAGATATACATAGTCAGTTTTTACAGTCCACTGTTTTATTTGAAAGTCAAAGTTAAGACCCTAACACTATGTGTGTGCCAAATTTCATTCAAATCCAGTCAGTAGTTTTTGCGTGAAAGAGTAACAAACTTCCATACATCCTTACAAACTTTCGCATTAGGATGTAAGATGTTCCCAGATACGGTGGAAGGGACACCGACGCGAAAACGGGTAACCACGTATTCAGTACATCATTCTAAACCCCTCACATCGAAATTTATCATCGGCAATTTAAAAAAAAAACAGTTGTTCATACATTTTGACCGTGTATTGTACTTTTGTAGGAAACAGCTGCTCTGTTTCTTTAGGGTTCCGTAGTCAAATGGCAAAAAACGGAACCCTTATGGATTCGTCATGTCTGTCTGTATGTCCGTCCGTATGTCACAGCCACTTTTTTCCGAAACTATAAGAACTATACTGTTGAAACTTGGTAAGTAGATGTGTTCTTTGAACCGCATTAATTTTTTTTTCATCAAACCCATACGTGTGGGGTATCTATGGATAGGTCTTCAAAAATGATATAGAGGTTTCTAATATCATTTTTTTCTAAACTGATTAAGTTTGCGCGAGAGACACTTCTAAAATAAGAGAGTGATAAAACTAAAAAAAAATATTATGATGTACATTACCATGCAAACTTCCACCGAAAATTGGTTTGAACGAGATCTAGTAAGTAGTTTATTTTTTTAATACGTCATAAATCGTAAACCGCAATTTACTTTCATTCATTCAACTCAAATATAAAGACAAGAACTTTTATATTATGTTACTTGCTGCTACGCTACGGAACCCTTCATGGGCGAGTCCGACTCGCACTTGGCCGCTTTTTTAATTACCGATGAAATATTTCTATGTGGTTCAAAATTATGTACTGAATACGTGGTAACCGTTTTCGCGTCGGTGTCCCTTCCACCCCGTATTCATCATCATCTGTCTAGCCTTTTCCCAACTATGTTGGGGTCGGCTTCCAATCTAACCGAATGCAGCTGAATACCAGTATTTTACATGGGGCGACTGCCTGTCGGACCTCCACAACCCAGTTATTCATCAATTTCTTACCTGGTCCAACTCTCTATAAGTGGCGACGTTCTGCAGCAACATCTGCGTGGTGTCGGCATTGTTGCTGCACAGCAGGGCGGCTGCTGATCTGGTTGCTCTAGCTCGTCCGCGACACAGGCCATAGGAACGGTACCTAGGGGAAAAACAAAGAGAATCTTCTTCTTAGCGTATCGATGGCAATCTAAATTGTATCAGCCCAAAACTGAGCTACTAGTTTGGTGATTTCAGTAGCGTCCATCAGTTCCTGTAGCGAACAAACAACAGGACACGCAGACACGATATTAAGTGCCCCATCGTTTGTAGAACAGCACCACACTCCAGGGCAGAGTCATTAATGAATCCCCACCTGAGCAGGTTTTCTTTACTGCGACCAACCTGGGTCCGGAGTCTATGCAAAGACTTCCAGGTCAGCCATGGCAACTCATGTCCAGGCGGAGAGAACAGAAAGAATTAATTAAGTAGAATGCGGCTAGCTTTCTAGGCACTTTTCCTATTGACAGCGATGTGGGCGAATTTTTTGGCGCCTTATAATTCTTTTCCCATTTTGATACTTGTACCTATATTTATTATTATTTATCTTCTTCAACATTTGTCCACCCAATGCTGGGTCTCTTCCAAATCTTTTTATTATTATTTTAGATCGAATTGTAGTTTTTTTAATGTACAACATACTGAATTAAAATTAAAATTACATAGCATAATATTTAATTAAAAGTAGTGATATTGTGAGTATGTTTTGCCGTGACTTAGTGTCGAGTTCCAGTAGTGCGCGTAGCAAAAGACTAAGAAAGAGGGTAGACAGATTTGTCTGCACTTAACAATTTATTTACCATCCACCCGCATTCTCCAGTCATCCCGCGATCAGGGCGCTGGTAACAGCGTCTAAATATCGGGAGTGTTGGAACGACACTAAACACAACGCAAGTCGACTAAATATATTAGTCTGTGGCGCGTGTCTACTCTATGGCGCGTCTACTTGTCTCTGTACACTTTCCGTTACTTTGCAATATACGCTAACAGTTAATTTCTATTTTCCGTCTTTTCTTTAAGTTTCCCACAGGTTATGGGCCGATATTAAGTTAAAAATAGAATCCGTTGTTCATATTGTCGTACCGTATTGCAGTATAAAAGTAAATATTCGTGAATCGTAATAATTTTACAACATGAACATGTCTAACCTCCAAATTGCGAAACTCGCCGGTAGAGAAAATTACTCCACATGGAAGTTTGCGGTAAAATCGTACTTAGAGCACGAGGAATTATGGGATTGTGTTGATCCTGGAGGTCAAGATGCCAAGAAAGACTTAAAAGCCAAGACCAAGATAATTTTGATGGTAGATCCAATCAACTTTGTTCATATCGAAAATGCAACGTCATCTCGAGAAGTTTGGCAAAACCTTCAAAATGCCTTCGAGGACTCTGGGCTATCGAGAAAAGTTGGCTTATTAAAGGACCTAATCAATACAACGTTAGACAATTGTGCCAGTGTCGAGGAGTACGTGAATAAATTAATGAGCACGGCTCATAAATTACGAAATATTGGTTTCGAGGTCGGAGATGAATGGCTCGGAACTCTCATGCTAGCTGGCTTACCGGACAATTATAAGCCAATGATTATGGGATTAGAGAGTTCAAGCATAAAAATTTCATCAGATTTTGTTAAGACAAAATTGTTACAAGAGGTTAAGGTATCAGAATCCACAGCATTCCTCACGAAGCACAGAAAGAATAACAAAACCTCACAGAATAAATCAAAAGGAAAAGGCCCACGTTGTTATAGTTGTAATAAATATGGACACTATAAAAGCCAATGTCGAGAAAAGAATACTAATCAAAATAACTTTTCAGCTATTTTTTCAGCTTACAGTTCATTAAATCCAGATGACTGGTATATAGACTCAGGGGCAACAATGCATATGTCAAGACGCTCAGACTGGATGTACGATATACAGTCACCTCCGATCCAAAAGATAATGGTGGCAAATAATGATGCGGTCACCGTGCATAACTTGGGTAAAGTAAACATTCAGACTAAAGTATGTAATGACGTGCATCAGATCCAGGTGAGAAATGTTTTATTTATTCCTGAGTTGAGTGCCAATCTGTTATCAGTCAGTCAATTAACAAAAAATGGATGTAAACTGGAATTCACAAGTGAAGGCTGTAACATTTATAGTGTCAATAAAGTACTCATTGCAACAGCAAAATTGACTGATAACATGTACAAACTCAATATAGCAACTCATAATGCATATGCTTCTACATTTGAGAGTAATACAGATTTGATTACATGGCATAAAAGAATGGGTCACTTGAATATTGCAGATGTTAAGAAGTTAGAGGTTTGTGCTGAGGGTATAAAAATAACAAATAAAGAGATTGATTCTGTATGTAAACCTTGCTGTGAAGCTAAACAAAATAGATTTCCGTTTCCACCGTCTAATTCTAGAGCAAATGAATTGCTAGAGATAATACACACAGATCTTTGTGGTCCGATGGAGACACCTTCTGCAGGAGGAGGAAAGTACTTCATAACCTTCATAGATGATTTTTCAAGAAAAGTATATGTGTATATTCTAAAGAATAAGTTGGATATAAAATCTGTGTTTAAAAAGTTCAAAGAAGAGGTAGAAAATGAATTAGAAAAGAAAATAAAAGTCTTGAGAAGTGATAATGGGAGAGAATATTGTAATAAAGATTTTTCTGCTTTTCTAGAAACCTCTGGTATCAAGCATCAAACCAGCGTTCCGTACACCCCGGAGCAGAACGGGCTGGCCGAGCGCATGAACAGATCATTGATTGAGCGCGCTAAATGTATGTTGTTTGAAGCTAATTTAAAGAAAACATATTGGGCTGAAGCAGTTATGACAGCAGCTTATGTTATTAATCGGTCACCATCAAGAGTTTTAAATGAGGTAACACCACATGAAAAATGGTCCGGTAAGAAACCAAACATTTCTCATTTAAAGATATTTGGTTCTAAGGCCATGGTACATGTTCCTAAGCAAAACCGTTTGAAATGGGACCGCAAATCAAATGAATTAATTTTTGTGGGCTATTGTGAAAACACAAAGGGGTATAGAATGTATGACCCAGTTAGTAAAAAGATGGTAATCAGCAGGGATGTGATTTTCATTGAGAAAACAGATAGTACCAAAAATATCACACAGGAACCTGTATCAGTGCCACCACTTACTTCTATTACCCTTAGTTCTACTAATGATACATTAGAGTGTGAAGAGAGAACTATTGATGTAAACAGCTCACAAAATATTACACAAAATGACACATTAACACACACAAGTAATGAATCGTTTGATAGCTGCAATGTTTCTGATGACTCCACATATTATCCAAATACAAGTGATCGTGATGATAGCAATAGAAATGATGATTTCCAGAGAAATATCACTTTAAGATCACACCAAAGGCATAATATGCAGGGAAATAATTTTATGTGTATCACACAAATTACAGATCCATTAACTGTAAAAGAAGCACTATCAAGTTCTAATGCTAAAGAATGGAAAAAAGCGATGGATGAAGAATACAGATGTTTATTAGAAAATAACACATGGGAGCTGACTAGTCTACCACCAGATAAGCATTCAATACCATGCAAATGGGTTTATAAGACTAAAACAAATGAAAATGGTCAGATAGTTAAGTACAAAGCTCGACTTGTGGTAAAAGGATGTGCACAAAAATTTGGAATAGACTACACTGAAGTATTTTCACCGGTTGTAAGACATGCATCATTAAGATATTTATTTGCCTTAGCAGTGAAATATGATTTGGATATATGGCAAATGGATGCAGTATCTGCTTTTCTTCAGGGTGACATAGAGGAGGAGATTTATATGATGCAACCACCTATGTATAGCAATGGAAAACAAGAAGTGTGTCGTTTAAAGAAGTCATTATATGGTTTAAAACAAGCTAGCAGGCAATGGAATAAAAAGCTTGATTTTACATTAAAACAAATGGGATTAATGCAATCAAAGCAAGATCTTTGTATTTACTATAAAATTGAAAACAAGGACAACATGATATTTTTGGCAATATATGTCGATGACTTAATTTTATTTACTAATAATCAGAAGTCACAATATTATATAAAAGAAGAATTGCATAAAAGATTTAAAATGAAGGATCTCGGAGAGTTATGTTACTGTTTGGGAATACATGTTGAACGAGATAGAGAGAGAGGAATTATTTATCTCGATCAAAAGAAGTATATACAACAAGTATTACAAAAATATGGAATGTCAGATTGCAAAGCAGTAAAAACACCAATAGATTTGAATACTAAGTTACAAAAGTCGGAAGAAACAAAGATTTTAGTTGATATTCCTTATCAGGAGATAATTGGATGTTTATTATATATTTCTCAAGTTACTAGGCCTGACATAAGTTTTGTTATAAATCTATTGAGTAAACACAATAATAAGCCTGAAATGCAACATTGGATGGCACTTAAAAGGGTAATGCGTTACTTAAAAGGCACTCAAGATTACAGACTCAGTTATAAACAAAACCTAGATGAGAGCATGAGTCATGGATACTGTGATGCTGACTGGGCCAGCTCAGAAGATGATCGGCGTTCTTGTACCGGTTACACATTCTTGTTTCAGGGAGGAACAATCAGCTGGAACTCGAGGCGTCAGCCTACTGTTGCTCTGTCTACAACAGAGGCAGAATACATGTCTTTGTCATCATGTGTGCAGGAAGCTTTATGGTTAAAGCAATTTCAAGAAGATTTCTGGCCACGTGTAAAAGGCGAGGCTATGATTATTTATAGTGATAATCAAAGTTCTATAAAACTTTCAGGTTCCGACAATTATCACTCTAGGACCAAGCATATCGACGTGAGGCACCATTTTGTTCGTGACAAAGTACTTGATGGAGCGATTGATGTTCGGTATATACAAACAGACGTGATGGTCGCCGATGCCCTTACTAAAGCAACTTCGCACTCAAAATTGGCCTTTTGTTCGTCGAAGATGGGGTTGTGTTTAAGGGAGGATGTTGGAACGACACTAAACACAACGCAAGTCGACTAAATATATTAGTCTGTGGCGCGTGTCTACTCTATGGCGCGTCTACTTGTCTCTGTACACTTTCCGTTACTTTGCAATATACGCTAACAGTTAATTTCTATTTTCCGTCTTTTCTTTAAGTTTCCCACAGGGAGTTAAAAATAATTATAATAATTGCTAAATAAAAATAAAACAAAGAATACTCACGAAACTGGTATATCCCATCTCAACACGAGGTTACATCGCGGTAAGTCAATGCCTTCTTCCAACGCTGAGGTTGCTAGCAGCAAATTGCATTCGTGCATACGGAACCTGGAGCCAAAAAAATGATAATTTATACCCTGATAAATACCGAAGGAGCATTAGTTAAATCTAGATCATAACATCACGCCTGCAATCTTCGAATGGTTGGGCAGAGGTCTACAGTCACGAGCACCAATACGTAAACACTTAACAACTTTTAAAAGTCGTTTTTCTTCTACTACTCCGATTAAAATTTCATGTTGTTACGAACATAGTATTCTGGAACTCATATTAAAAAAAAAACCGGCCAAGTGCGTGTCGGACTCGCGCACGAAGGGTTCCGTTCCGTTATCTATAAAAACGGCAAAAAAATCATATCTGTTGTATGGGAGCCCCCATTAATATTTTTTTTGAATTTTTAGTATTTGTTGTTATAGCGGCAATAGTAATACATCATTTGTGAAAATTTCAGCTTTCTAGCTATCACGGTTTATGAGATACAGCCTGGAGACAGACAGACAGACAGCGGAGTCTTAGTAATAGGGTCCCGTTTTACCCTTTGGGTACGGAACCCTAAAAAAGATCTTGTTTCCAAGTTACAATCGTTAGTTCTCTCGAAAATTGCTTTTAAATTTAGGAAAGTGTTTGCATATTGGTGCTCGGGACTGCACCTAATATTACACCCACATTTCGCCAGTTATGTTTAAGTCCAATTTAATGGAGGACGAGCCTATTGACATCTGTTTGCCATCACTGAAAAAATCCTGATGGTAAAACCCAATAACAATAATTATTATATACAGCAGTCATTGTGCCGATAGTTGTGTCGGCCAATGGCTTAAATTGCCAATAACCTCGACCAACATCTGAGGTGGCTCTCGTTAGGCAGCTGGATCTAGGGCTTGATTCAGAAAGCAGTATTCTGCACACGGCGCGTATTGTTAGGAGGTTCCTCTCAAGAGCCTTGACCGCCGGTAGCTCGGACCCTGTTCCCGATACCGGTGGGCTACAATTTTTTAATTTTTTAAATGTTTTATCGTAATTTTTGTTACTAAAAATATTTTAAAATGTAAATGAATAAAGGAGATAAGATTATTATATAAATAATAAATAAATAAATCAATTTATTGACTCACACAAGTTAGGAAACATACAAACAAAAACACAAAAACAATTATAGTTAATAGAGTACAGGTAGCCGTGGGGCCCAAACTAGGCACAGCCTGTATCTTGGTACCAACGAGGCAGGTACTACCTCTCGGTATATCACGCAGCATTTCCGAATGAGGAAGAAACCTGACAAACTCCGCGTAGGTGATCTGACACCCCAACATCATCTGCCTAGCCTAAGTGTACTTATTTTACACCTCTGCCTAACCCTTCGGGGATTACAAGGCGTTGTAGCGGCACTACAAAAAGTACTACAGCAACATAGAAAAAAAGTACTACAGCGCCATCTATGACGCAGAAGATAAACTAAACATCGAAATACATCTAAATCCTGCAGCGCGCAAGTAAAGTTATTCGCGACTTAAGACTATATAGATGAACCCGACAACAGCTGGCAGTAGCTCACCAGACAATAACACCCGTCTGGTCGGAGGATCCTCCCTTGTCTATGGGGGTTGAAGAACTTTACTACCTGTTCTCCATACTCCCAAAGCGTGATTTTATGTAATTTTTAACACCCTTGCTCGTAAAGCTGATGTAATTCCACCGGTTTTAAATATGTAAAGCGGGTCATAAAAAACGCGTGTGTTACCAAAGCAAATAGTTAAGTTATAGTCCATACAAATTCCATAACAGTATTATTTGCCATTTCAAATATGGAACTGATCGCCGCAGCAGCGCGCTGTTGCTATTCAAATTTCGAACTAATCGCCGCGCGGCGCCAGTCAGTAGCCAGCGCTAGCGCGCTGTTAAAATGGCGGGAAAGCAACAGTGTGCATTCACAGATTGAGTTTATTTAAAATAAAAAAACAGTTTATTCGGTAATTTAATAACTTGGCTGCATGCTCTAGCGTCTTTGCCAACATTTTCACGCAGCTACGGCAGAAAATAATCCTCGCGCCATTTTTCTCAAATTTTCTTTTCTTTGTACTTGTATTGTGAAATGTTTTTTTTTTCTGTTTCCTTTCAAATGTGTTAAAAAACGTCGTACGATATACGTGCGTATTGGTTATAACATGCTCGGCTCAATTACGCCCTCGCCTTCGGCTCGGGCTGAAATTCCGCCTCGCATGTTATAACCATCTTAACGCACCAATATCGTAATGTACTATAATAATACGTACTTCTTCAAAACATCCTCCTGTCTCTTGCCCTGCCTCTGACACTCACGCGGCTCGGTGCCCGGGTCGGCGGGAGTCTCGGTGGCGCAGTACTGCGCGGATATGTAGTTCAAACGACTGTTAGTACGGGACATGTCCTGAAAAAAACCATTTGATGAGTTCGAGTACAGAAAGTCGCAAGAAAAACCTTTTATTCTGCACAATTACAACACACGCCATCTTTCTTAATAACTTTAATATTATAAATGCGAAAGTTAGTTTGTTTATACTGTCACTTACGGGATATCTTCCGTGATTGTATATGATTTTAAGCTCCTGTTATGTATTTCACGCTGTTATTTTCCATCCAAGAGCGCGTGGCAGGTCACCAATGCGTTGGACCGACCAAGTTAAAACTGCACTCAATGGTCCACTCCACGAATGTGCAAGAAAAGCCACAGCAAGGGAGGAATGGCGACGGATTGTAAAGCTTGCTACCACCCCTGATGTGACGACCACGACCACTCTGCCAAGAGTGTGACGACGAAGAAGAAGAATTTTCCATCCACCCGCATTCTCCAGTCAACCTGCGATCATGGCGCTCGCAACAGCGTCGATATATCGGGAGCTCAATGAACAATCACGGAAGATATCCCGTAAGTGACAGTATGAGTTTAGTTTTAGACCGTGAAAGTTTAAAACGGTGTTTAAGTTTGTTTGTTTGTTACCTTTTCACGCCTAAACCACTGAACCGATCATCCTGAAATTTTGCATATACGTTGTCAGGTGTACAGAAACGGACATAGGGTACCTTTCATCTCGAAAAAAACTACTGTTCCCGAGGAAATCAACAAGAACGTACGTATGATAATAGATGGCGCCACGTGTCTTTCGAATCATGACTGAATTTTATTATTACAAGCAGAGTCCAACCCGAATTGATTGTCAAATTCTAAATTAACGCAAGCAAAGCCTCATTCCTCCGCATCTTATTAC
The DNA here is from genome assembly GCA_950022335.1 of Eurois occulta. NCBI lineage: Eukaryota > Metazoa > Arthropoda > Insecta > Lepidoptera > Noctuidae > Eurois > Eurois occulta. The sequence continues at coordinate 9,018,878 of OX465504.1, read as the reverse complement.
GCTCTTCTTTATCGTGTGATTCCATAACCTGGTGTCAGAATTTTTATGCCGCCCATGGTTCTCTGACTTGGCTTTACATAGCGTCGAGAAATGTCTCTCAGGCATGCTGGTTCGATCACGATGTTTTCCTTCACCGAAGCAACTGATAATTATACAATACGCACATGAATCCGAAAAATCAGAGATGCGTGTATTGGGTTCGAACTCGAGACCTAAGACTTGGCAGTCCGACAGTCACAACACTAGGCTATCACTGCTTTTTATTTTACGATTAAAATGTGACTTACCACCATGACGGAGAACATGACCTTCGCTATGAGCGGCTCCTTCATATACACGATGCCACATAATGCGTCAGGGTTCTGCTGCTGTTGCAGTGCCCTGGCAGCGTTGTTTCTTAGGATACGGGTCTTACCTCTGTAAAGTTAATATACGTATTAATGAACTGCTGAACAGAAAGATAGACAAAGAGAAAGAGAGAGAGAGAGAGAAGAATAGTACTTATATAACATAACATAACATAACATCACCCCTGTAATCCCTGAAGGGTTAGGCAGATGTGTACTTAATAGTACACCCACATTTCGCCAATTTGTTTTAAGTCCCATGTAACAGGGGCGAGCCTATTGCCATCAATTGGGCGCAAATCCAGACTCCGTGGCTGCTACTGAGAAATTCGTGATGGAAAAACCCAATTACACTTTGCACGACTTGGGAATCGAATCCATGACCTTCTGAGCAGTCGCGCTTGCTTTTACTTGCTTCATGTATTGCATAAAGACAGCCATATTTCTAAAGGCTTTTATTTAATTTGCAATATTTGTATGTATGTTTAAGTCAAATTTTGCAACTGAATTTGAAAACAGTTATCCTCAAGCGATTGAGCCGAAATTGCTTAAACGTTTAGTTTGGATGACAATTCATGGTTAGCTAAGTGACGTCATTCTAAATCCAATATGGTTGACTCCCAAAGATGGCGGACTAGTTATTTTTATGCACTGATATCGAGTGTCAATTAAAAGTCGGTTATTTTGATTTTTCGCAAATATTTTTAGGTTATGTGAAAAAAAGTGTAAATACAAAAGTTGTAGATCTTTTAATTACCTACAACTTTGCCATTTACATTTTTTCGATAGAGTTGTAGTTTTCCCGGAAATCGCGATAAACCGTTTTGATAATTTGTTAATTGAATGATAATTTTATTGTAATGAAAATGATAATTTATTAATTGATCTACTGAATAATAATTGTAATAAAAATGGCAATTTATTAACTGTTTTACTGAATGATAATTGTAATGAAAATGATAATTTATTAATTGATATATTGAATGATAATTGTAGCAATAATAATATAATCGATTTGATCTTTAAAATGTAAGCACAACTTTCATAAATAATGTAAATGTTTGCATGCCGAATGGTAAAATATGGCTGAGCTTTGATATTTCATAACAACTATTGTGTATTTACCCATGTTTGCAAAATAAACTTCTATTCTATTCTATTCACCCTTAAAAGTTCACCCCTTACCCTTCTCGACCTCAAATCGCTCGTAAATTATTTTTCCTCTTTTTTATAATTTTCTTCCTTAGCAATGGGTGTCATCCTGTTCTAATTTTTTTCACTTTTTACAATTTTCAAAGGCTTCGGCCCTGCCCTAATGGGCCAAATAGAAAACATAGATAATAAAGGAGGCTAGCTCATAAACTAACTACTCCATCAAAGTCAAGGCAATCATTTTTATATGGGACCACCGTGCGGGCTTCCTCTACCAAATGAAAAAGAAACACGTAAGTCGTCCCAGTTATCACGGAGTAATCGGTGTATATCATCTGCCTAGCCTTTTCCCAACTATCTTGGGGTCGGCTTCCAGTCTAACCGAATGCAGCTAAATACCAGTATTTTACATGGAGCGACTGCCATCTAACCTCCACAACCCAGTTAGTGAGTAACACTGGTTGTCAGTCTTTCGGGCCACTGACTACCTGTAAAGACTGTCAAAGATCTACAAATGACAGACCGGGATCAACGACTTAACGTGCTTTCCGAGGCACGGAGGAAACTTAGTATGTAAAGGGCGGTCACCCATCCACGGACCAACCTAGGCAAGCGCGGCTTAACCTTAAGATCTAATCGAGTGGCTGTTATTATATAACCACGAGCTCCTCACGGAGTAATCGGTGTACATACATGAAAAAAAAGATGCTGGTGGAATACATATCCTCCTATTTTAAAGTCGGCTTAAAACTGATCGCAATGACGACATGTACAAGTGCCTGCCGGCTTCGTTAAGGGTATTTTTAAAACCAATATAATTGTAAACAATACGATACCTCAGTCGATATCCCGAACGCCTGGTAAATCCTAGTAGACCTCTCTGCTGGACCATAATTTCATTTCCACGAATATCCATTCCACTTACGCGAGTATCCGGCTGAGTACCCGTCTTGGTTACGGAGTATTCGGCTTTGTCTATAGTACCAATTTCACTTACAGTAGTATTCGATGGGGTAGTTGGGGAATCATTGCTATTATCACTTTTGTTTTGAATACCCGTCTCACTTGTCTGACTATCCGGATTATTTGAGCTGCTTATAGAGTTTTCATCGGTGGGCGAATCAAGATCTTTTAAATTAGACTCGTAAGTATTAACTTTGTCTTGAATTTTATTGCTTAAACTTTTAAAATCACATTCTTCGACATCGTTCAACATTTTATTTATGCTTTCTTTGCTTATACTATCACAACCTCTCCCAGTCTCATCGTCTTTAATATCCGTCAGGATACCACTATCCTGCCGTAGAAAATTCTGGTTACGAATATCCGGTGGTCGAAATTTTTCTAGAATTTCGGCGAATCTCAATACTTTTGGAGACGAGAATGTCTTGATTCTTACCCATTCGTCCTCTATTTGGTCGAATAGTAATTCGGTATAACATCGGATTTTTAAAAAGACGGTAGTACATAAGCACATTAGTATAAAATGTCTTTCGTAAGGGATTTTGATTTTTAGTTTTTCTAGTTTTGATAGTAGGCAGATGGCTGCTTTGTCGGCTGCGAAGGGGCCTGGAACAATGTTACACTCCATTACACCTGTATTTCGCGGAAAGGGATACGAAAAGATGCGTTATTTAGTATGTTAATGAGTTAATAGTCTTCTTTTGGGTTAGCTCGTTCCATCGTCGACCTCATCTCTGTCTTCAAGACTAGATTGAGGTCAAGGACAGGCCCATTTAATATGCCAGGCCTTTTTTTTTTTTTTGGTGTGTGGGAAATCATCAAATGACCCCCCCCGCCCTGGGCGGAGCGGAAGGGAGTGTCAGACTCTTACTGACTAAAAACCACCCATGTTCCTTCATTGGCCCTTATGTTCCAGGGCCGCGGTATCTCTTTCGAACAGTCACGCAGCCCTGGCAGGCACCGGCCCTTGCGGGTCCTTCATGTTTGCTGACATCTCTTTGAGGCGCGCGTGGAACACGAACGCGCCGTCGACACGTCCTGTCGTCATAAGACGGACGGACGGCGAGCTAGCCCATTACTCACCGTCCACAGGCCCGCGCCTACGGTGGCCGAGAGCCACCACGTGGCCCCCGACGCCCGGTGCTTCTCCAGCGTCTGCTGGAACGTGTGGTTCTTTCCCTCTCACGTTCCGCCACCTCCTTCGCTAGCATGACTGCTTCGCAGAAGGAGGTGACGGCTTCCCATTCCCTCTCGCCCCGGACCATGGCTTGAACCAGGGCCGGACGCGAGAGGTCGCCGCCGCCAATCGCCGCTACGAGGACACGGCGGTGCTCCGCCCAAGCGGAGCAGACCTCTACGGTGTGCTCCACCGTGTCCTCCGGGCGATCCTCGCAATAATAGCACCCGGGCGTTTCCTCCCGCCCGATTCGGGCGCCACGGCGCCCTCACCTTCCGCCTGACGCAGGTACCTCCCGAAACAACCGTGTCCGGTGAGGACCTGCGTCAGGCGGAAGGTGAGGGCGCCGTGGCGCCTCTCTAGCCACTCCTCAAAGAGGGGACTTATCTCCACTATCGTGGCGTGCCCAATTCTGGACGATGGTGATGATTTTTTCTGCGCGTAAGTCCCGAAAAGTAGAATTTTAGACTGTTTAGACTTTATGAAACGTATTTTTATAGTGTAAATTGTTAATGTTTTTAACATATTCATGTTACTTACACATGTCCCATGGTTTTGAAATAAATGTTTTTCGCTCAATTCTTTCATTCTTTTTTCTCACCAACACCAAAATTATTATTTTTAAGTCGTCAAAAGGGCGGCAAATTATGACTCCGCCCCGGGCGACAGTGACTCTGGCTACGCCACTGAGCTGAACCATAGTGAAACTTACCTAGTTGCTCCAAAACATATAGGAACTGCTTGAATATATTCTTGGGGTCAATGGTGGGGTGTGGAATGCTCATGAATTCATCGTACATCTCGTCGCCGTATATCTCAGTGGGGTCGTGCCTGAAAACAATAACGCATATTAACGTTTTTGTGTATATAATTAACACTAGAAACGGGATATTTACCATGTCCACTATCTGTTTTGAGTTCCCGATATTTCGGCGCTGTTGCAAGCACCGTGAATCGTGATCACGGATAAACTGAAGTTATTGCGGGTTTGTCTGTTCATAAACACCCAACCGCAAGAACTTTATAATAAAAAACTAGCGGCTCGTCCCGGCTTTGCACGGGTGCCTATGTTACTCAGGGTGAATGTAGCTTTCCAATGGTGAAAGAATTTTTGAAATCAGCACAGTAGTTTTTGAGTTTATTCATTACAAACATACACACACACAAAACTACAAGTTTTTTCCCAATTTCCTCTATATAATATTAGTGTAGATATCCCGTTTCTAGTGTTAATTATAATGTTAGTGACCATGACAGTTTAAAAACTTGTTTTTGAGTTTTATTTTTTGAAAAAACCGCGTATTAGGGTCCATTTACACCACAACAAGTTTATCGCTTTGGCCTAGTGGTCGCAATCGCGACTGCTGAACATGAGGTCCTGAATTTGATTCCCGGGTCGGGCAAAATGTTATTGGGTTTTTCCATCAGGAGTTTCTCAGTAGCAGCCACGGAGACTGGATTTGCACCCGGTTGATGGCAATACCCTCGCCCCCTATTACATGGAACTTAAATATAACTGGCGAAATGTGGGTGTACTATTAAGTACACCTCTGTCTAACCTTTGAAAGATTTAGGGAACCTGGAACGCTGTCGTCTCCCTCTTGGAGGTGGGCGTTAATAGTTTTTTTTTGGGATGGGAAATCATCAAATGACTCCTCTCGCTCTGGGCGGAGCGGAAGGGAGTGTCAGACTTTTACTGACTAAAACCCATCTATGTTCCTTCTTTTGCCCTTTGTGTTCCAGGGCCGCGGTATCTCTTTCGAACAGTCCCTCAGCCCTGGCCAGGCATCGGCCCTTGCGGGACTCTCCTGTTTGCTGAAATCTCTTTGAGGCGCGCGTGGAACACGAACGCGCCGTCGACACGGCCTGTCGTCATAAAACGGACGGACGGCGAGCTAGCCCATTACTCACCGTCCACAGGCCCGCAGGTGTTAATAGCTGCGACACAGTTTTTTAACTAATGTAGCTATTAAATGTGTTTTTGTTCCAATAAAGATATTTGAATTGATTCCAGCGGAATGTTATGATTAAAAATGCTTACCGATGGTCCTCAATGAAATCCAGAGCGTCCTGCACGGTGTCTCTCATATATTTCTCTAGCTCTATGTATATCGGAGGCAGTTCTTCATCTGAAGGTCGAGCGGAGTACTCTACTATTAGTTCACGAGGTTTTGCAGACGTTGATATTCTGAAATGAAAGTGTAAATTAGGTGGAATTGAGGATGTCGGAATGTTGGGTGACATATTGGGTATAAACGTAGAGAATGAAAGTAAAAAGTAAAGTAAAATAAAATAAGAATCAAATAAGTAGTAAGTAGTAATGTTATGAAATAAGCAGTATCTTTGTGCTTTACAAAATACAAAAAATACAAAAATATTTATTTTATCTCAAACATTGTGTCATACATAAACTGAGGCAGCCCCAGTAAGTTACAAAATAGTACTTGTGTCGGGGCTGTCTCACTCTTCCCTTAGGTGGTATCTTACAATGACATATTATTACAATGATATATATTGTCCTCTTAAGTATCTGTGTGTACATAAATAAATAAATAAATAAAAAAAACCGGCTAAGTGCGAGTCGGACTCGAGTACGAGGGGTTCCGTACCATTATCTATAAAAAACGGCAAAAAAAATCATGTCTGTTGTATGGGAGACCTAATTAAATATTTTTTTTATTCTGTTTTTTAGTATTTGTTGTTATAGCGGCAACAGAAATACATCATCTGTGAAAATTTCAACTGACTAACTTTCACGGTTCATGAGATACAGCCTGGTGACAGACGGACAGGCAGACAGCGGAGTCTTAGTAATAGGGCCCCGTTTTACCCTTTGGGTACGGAACCCTAAAAAACAACCAAATGCGAGTTGGACTCGCGCACCGAAGGTTCCGTAAAAACTTGTAGGTATTTTTTTTTAACTACATATTTACGATTTTCAGATTGTTTCTTTAATTTTTGTTTTCATTGTTTCTTTGATTCTTTACTCGTGCTGTAAAACATTGCTTATTGACAAATTTCGTGATTCTAGATCAACGGGAAGTACCCTTTGGGGGAAGAAGAACATGGTGTAAAGCTCTTCAACCCCCATAGAAAAGGGAGGATCCTCCGACCAGACGGGTGTTATGTCTGGTGGGCTACTGCCCGACGGTTGTTGTCGGATTCTTCTATATAGTCTTAAGTCGCGAATAACTTTAATTGCGCGATGCAGGATTTCGATGTTTAGTTTGTCCTCTGCGTCATAGATGGCGCTGTAGTACTTTCTGTTCTATGTTGCTGTAGTACTCTTTTGTAGTGTCGCTACAACCCTATAGGTTTTGTGAAATCGCAAAATATGAGACATAGACGGTCATATCTTTTGAAATCGCAAAATATGAGACATAGACGGTCATATCTTTTGATCGCGTCGACTTATGAGTTTGATTTTTGCACTGCTTCAAAGTGTCGCAGACCTGAGTATCTGATATTAATTTCAGCTTGAAAATCAAGGTCTTAGCTGTAGACACGCGACTGTCATTTCCTTTTTTCAGCAACTAATAAGTACAGAAAATATGACCCACCAGAAATGACAAAAAATGCCCCATTTTTACGTCCGTGGTTAGAGGACCACCAGACAAATTCGAAAGGTTTTTAACATTTAAATAAATTAATAGGAACCTAGATTTGTGATAATGTGGTGTTAGATGTGATGTGTGTAGATATGTATTTTTTTTTTCCATCTGTAAAAAACCTCAAAAAAAAAATTGTGTATGTGTGTAACTTGTGTGTAAATGTCTGTGTGTGTTGTGTGTGTGTCTTTGTGTCTGTGTGTGTGTTTTCTCTCTGTGTTTTGTGTGTCTTTCTGTCTGTGTGTTTTATTGGTCTGTACGTGTGTGTGTCTTAGTTATTAATTTAAGTTATTTTCAATGTTATTAATTAGTAGTTTGTTTTTGTTTTATGCTAATTAATCTAAATATATTTTCTTGCGCTAGCAGAACATTGCTATTTTTAACTTTGTGTAGTGTCTGGGTCACCAAGATACAGGCTATGCGTAGTTTGGGACCCGCTGTTAAACCTGTCTGTATTCTGTTGTACTAGCTAATTAATGAATTTGAATGTAGATGTATTCTTTATTAAAATTTTAATGTCAAATATAATTTAATCCGCTCAGTTTTCAGTTTTCAGAGGAGAAAAATAGGAATACACGTCGATCTCGTCAAAATTTTTGTGATATACTCGGTCTGAGCTGCAGCTGTCCCTGTCGCACTCTACTGGGGCAGGCTTGACGCACGCGACGGCAATAGTTTCTTCAAATACTTAACTATTTTTCACCCCTGTTCCATCTTAAGTTCTTGACAAACAATAAACAACCAATAACGTCCAACGTCCACGAGTCCAATATAACAATGCTTTCAGGTTGCCGATGGGATTGCCTCGCTACTGCAGTGCGTCAGCGATGTTTGCTGAAGCTCAAGTGGACGGCTTTCACGCCATTATACGTAAGAGAGCAGCATCGCTGATGCGAAGGGTGAGGGGCGGTCCCAACAGCTACCTGAATGTAATTGCAGACTACATCCATAGTCCTATTTGGAGGCATTGGATTGGGCTGCACATATTGTAGGCTGACTGGCGCTTTTTTTCTCTTATTTGTGGTATTTGTTTAATTACTAACATAGTTTTAAGTGATCTTGATGTACTACTAACACTCTATGGACCGAAAAGTCTGAAATAAATGTTTTGAATTGAATTGAATAAAATATTCTAAGAATCTTATCCTCACCTCTTCCCTCCATCAATATCTTCAGCGAGATCCATTTGACAGCACAGCTCCTCCTCCAACTCCTCGATCTTCCACTCCAGCTTCTCATACATATCGAAGTCATCCACATTTTCATACAACCCCATTTCTTCGTATTTCGTTACCGTCATTCTTGGTAAGGCTCCTGGTGAATGCGAAATATAAATCTCGTTTTACAAGTCATATTTAATAGAGCATAGTAAAAGGTCCTGGGTTCGATTCCCAGGTCGGGTAAAGTGATATTGGGTTTTTCCATCAGGAATTTCTCAATAGCAGCCACGGAGTCTGGATTTGCGCCCAGTTGATGGTAATAGGCTCGCCCCCTATTACATGGGACTTAAACATAACTGGCGAAATGTGGTTTTTTTTTTTCAAAAAGTAACAATAAAAAACACGAAAAAATAAATTTAATGTTTTTTTTTTGTGAAATAATGAGAATCGATTTTTCGTGTTTTTTTTATTGTTACTTTTTGAAAAAAATAGTCCCAATCGTTTCGAGTTCGATGATCGAGTTCATGGTATTCGGTTCCAGAACGACCTAAAAATAATGGTGTATATATAAATATATTATATAAATATATTATATATATATTAATATATATATATACTAGTAAGGATTTCTCACCTTCATCCAAATCCTTCTCATCCATAGACATATCCTCGGTCTCCTTCTTGCGTAACAAACCGGCTTGAGCATCCTTTTTCTCTTTCTGTCCTTGTAGCTCTTCATCTTGCATCTCTGTCTTTTTTGGAGCTTCGTCTTTTGTTTCTGGGGTGTCTTTTTTATTTGCCGTGAATAAGGGGTAGGTTAATGCTAAGATTATCGGTTGGTCTTCTCGGGGACATTGTTTGTAGGATTTCATTATCTAATGAAAGAAACATAGAAAAAATATGTATTAATCCCAGACAGGACAAAACACAATAAAACAAAATTAAATAAGAAAGAAAAGAACCGGCCAAGTGCGAGTCGGACTCGCGCACGAAGGGTTCCGTATCATCGTAGTAGGGGAGCCCGTTTAATTTATTTTTATTATATGTTGTTATAGCGGCAACAGTAATACACATACTGTGAAAATTTCAACTGTCTTCCTATTACGGATCATGAGATACAGCTGGCTGACAGACAGTCAGACAGCAGACAAACAGACAGACGGACGGACGGAGGTTTAGTAATAGGGTCCCGTTGGTTACCCTTCAGGTACGGTACCCTAAAAACAAACGAAATTCAGACTGATTCCAGATCTCAGACTGATTTTCTGATTTCAGATTTATCTGTGGGTAAATTGGATGTTTAATTCATACTATCTGTTGCCCACGACTTTCCGTCTTAGTGTAATTATTATAACAATATTACTTCCCTATTTGAATCAGTTTTTGTTAACAATTTCAAGGGTTTGGTTTTTTTTTAAACGAGCGAAAAAAAACTCAAATTAAATGTGTCAAAAATACTGAATACTACATAGTCTGCACTAAAAGTATCGGGAATGGAATATTTCCACTGTTCCTGTCATTTTAAAATCTTTTGAATTGAAAACTCCTTGGGTTTAAAAATCGAATACCATTTATTTATTTAAAAAAAGATTCTCGGTTTTGTCACAAGATTTTGTCAAACTTGTTCAGTCGTTGAGAAAATGGAATTGACTCGAGAAAATTCAAGAGCGATGATGATGATTTATTATGACTTTTGAAGTGGTTTAACACAAAAACAGTGTGTTGACCGGATGATTTCTGCATTTGGTGATGAAGCCCCATCCAAAACCACAATTTATCGCTGGTTTGCTGAATTTCAATGTGGACGTGTCCAGCTCAGTGATGATCCCCGTCAAGGTCGTCCAAAAACTGCAGTCACGTAAGCTGATTGAGGAAGATCGACATGTGACATACCGCGAAATTCAGGCAACTTTAGACATTGGCATGAGTCAAATACAAATAATCTTGCATGAACAATTAGGTGTAAAAAAGTTGTTTTCCCGATGGATACCGCATTCGCTCTGTGAAGAGCAAAAAGCGGCTCGCGTTACTTGGTGCGTCAGAACTCTCGAAAGATTCCACGCAGGATCCTCAAATGCTGTATACAACATCGTTTCAGGTGACGAATCCTGGATATACGCGTACGAACCCGAAACAAAAAACCAGTCACGAGTTTGGGTGTTCGAAAATGAGTTCAAGCCAACAAAAATTGTTCGTTCACGGAGTGTTGCAAAAAAAATGGTGGCCACGTTTGTCTCCAAAACCGGCCATGTTGCGACTATTCCTCTTGAGGGACAAGGAACGGTTAATGCAGAATGGTATACTAGCATTTGTTTGCCACAGGTCATTTCTGAACTCCGTAAAGAGCACTGCAATCGCCGCATCATCCTCCATCACGACAATGCGAGTTCTCACACCGCGCACAGAACAAAAGAGTTTTTAGAGCAAGAAAACATAGAATTTTTAGACCATCCGCCGTACAGCCCCGACCTAAGCCCTAATGATTTCTATACTTCCCTAAAATTAAGAATAAATTGCGTGGTCAGAGATTTTCATCACCTGAAGAAGCTGTGGACACCTACAAAACGGCCATTTTGGAGACCCCAACTTCCGAATGGAATGGTTGCTTCAATTATTGGTTCCATCGTATGGAAAAATGAGTCAAATTTCGCGGAGAATACTTCGAAAAGCAATAAATACATTTTTAAATAGTAATGTTGTGTCACTTCCTTGATTCCCGAAATTTTCAGTGCCGCCCTCGTACTGAAATACTAAGTCGGCGACAAACAATGGGCGAATACAAATGTTTAAAACGACGACTTGAAAATACATAAGTGAGTTACTAGTTGTTCAATACGATCAGTATGATAATTCAAGGACTCAGATAAAAAACTAAAACAAGCTTATTAATCATTACATTGTAGAAAAGACGTAGCCCCGCTAGCCGGGGCTCCTATTTCTGTTTGTAGGTTTTAAAGTAATCTAACACGAAGGGGATGCTGGAGCTGGAGTCTTAGTTCGCGTGCTTCGATCGCTCACTAGACCCCGCCCTCCCCTTCGAACCTAACCTGTCCGAATCGGGGAGCCACAAATCCCGAGCTCGCTTCAGTCGCTCTTGCTTCCTATGTTCTCCTTACCACAATGACCGGATAAATAGTTACTCACTTGGTATAATAGTCGGCCATTCAGTATATTAGTCGCCAATAAAAATTTTATTTGCCCTATTAATATATTTTTAAATTATTTTGAAATTACAAACAGACACTTCAATTTTATTTATTTGTATAGTATAGATAAAGCAAATGATGGTGTGAATGAATTTTTACTTACATATTTCAAATCTTCATCCCTGTATATGAGATGGCAGCTATCCACAATGAGCACATTGATATTACACATTTTCAGCACTTGTTCTTCTAGAATCTTCTTCAGTACCGAGGATGTGCAGATTACTACCTGAAAAATAGAAAAAGACTCAGTGAGGTGAGCTGTTAGAATTTCAATTTTATTATCTTGTTGGTCCTGGGTACGATTCCCAGGTTGGCAAAGTGTCATTGGGTTTTTCCAGCAGAAATTTCTCAGTAGCAGTCACAGAAGCTGGATTTGCGCCCGGTTGAAAGCAAAAGGCGCGCCCCCTATTACGTGGGACTTATATTATGTTAAAATTAACCAGCGAGATGCGGGTACTTTGGCCTAACCTCACCCTGCATTGTTTATCCAGAGTAGAACCTTACCTCCTTAGACTCAAGTTCACCGACCCAGTCATCCACATCTTCATAAGCTTGTGCTGCTATCGTGCCCAGATCTGTCAGGATCTTCAACTCGAAGGCCACTACTTGGACTCGGGAGGCGCGGGTGATGTATATTGAACGTTGTTTACCTTCGATGAGAGAACTGGAAAGGGAGATGGATTGTTCAGATCATCGATTCGTTAGTGCTGGGCGTCATGATTTCGCCGCATTAGTGTGCACAAGCAGTGATAGTCTAGTGGTGTGACCGTCTGACTGCATTCACAGATGTCAGATTTTTCGGATTCATTTGCGTATTGTATAATTATCACTTGCTTCTGTGAAGGAAAACATCGTGAGGAAACCAGCATGCCTGAGAGATATTTCTCGACGGCATGTAAAGCCAAGTCAGAGGTCCATGGGCGGCATAAAAACTCTGACACCAGGTTCGGAACTAACCACACGATAAAGAAAAGAAAGTGGGCACACGGACGGTGTGGCGCCGCAGCGGCACTTCGACGCCACACGCTGTGTTCACCGTCTTAGAGCAAGGCCTCGTTAGTGCGTTGCGTCGTCGCCGCGTCGGTTTACATATTATATTTTTTGTGACATGCAACATTATGCGTTGCGTCGTCGCGTTTCAACGGATCGACGGACGAGAGACGAAGCGGGGGGAGGGTGATGCGCTGCACTGTCGGAGCTGCGGTGTGACGACGGACTGACTGACATCACTATTACACCACTGTTTCCCCAGAATTCGAACAGAAAAGACCAGTACCAGGAGTAATTACTTATTGTAAGAGAAAATACTTTCAACAACACAACTCACCCGCGAATCTGATAGGCCTTCTCGTACAGCAACCGCACAGGTATGAAACTGGCGTACTCCACGGCGAGGATGTTCTTCGTAGCGGCGGCTGCAGCGAGCCGGGCTCCGCCCTCGGCCGCCGTGAAGCGGGAGCAACAGCCTTCCATCATTTTGGGCTGGAATTAGGAGATATTACGTTTATAGAAACAATATACACAAAAACTCACATCTTTTATTTGAACCCGGCGCCATGAGGGTTTGCAGGGCCGTAAGCAGTGTGGGTGTGTGGGTTTGGGTGTTAAGCCCCCCCACCCCCGAAATCTCGGACAACAATAGACAAACCGATCTGTCCAAGGCAGAATAATATGCTATTCGATTCAATATCATCATCATATCAGCCCAGAATCACCCACTGCTGGGTATAGACCTCCCCTTTTTTCTGCCACACTTCCCGGTTCTGTGCGTCCCTCATCCAGGTGTTTCCCGCGACTTTGACGATATCATCGACCCAATGAGCTTTAGGACGATTCCATATAAGTTGAGATTTTCTCCAATTCACGTTTCCGACTTAATGACCAAAAAGAACCTAATTTAATATCTGAGGAGGGTTGCCAGGCCAGTAAAATAGAAAAATTACAAATTCCTTTCGGAGTATTTTTTAAAAACGATTTTTATGACCTAAATACTATTTCAAGGCATATACGATTACTACTAATGGTAGACTTAACTGGGGGAGATTAGTAGCAGTTAGTATTGGAAGAATTTTTGATAGTAGTTAAAAAAAAAATTTAATTAATAAATAATACACTTACTTGATTAACTCATTAACAGTCCATTTTGGAATGAAAAGGGAAAAGGAGCACTGATGGGAATCCAGCCGGATCTGACCGGATTCTAAATGACACCGGATTGCAGTCCCTATTCATAAACTCACGCCGTTTTCCCATGGGGGTAAGCAGAATCTACAGAACACTGCCTACAATAACTACATACTAAGGAGTATTGCTTGGTCCATATTTATATTATTATGTCCCAAAAGTAATTCAATCAGTTAATGCCGATGATTATGAAATACTTCTTAAGTGACTCAAAGGCCGTAAAACTGAACATTTACAGTATAAGAATCGAAGTAGGCACGAATATCAAATTAATCGTATACTTACATCTGGCGTACTCGACGGCCACTAAATCATAAAACACGAACACAACACTTCAGACACTTCTGTTCTCACGAAACAATCAAGCAAATTGTTATAAGAATACTGAAATATGATCTGAAAACGCCGACACATATTTCTGATCACATATTCACTCTAAAACACCATTTAAGTTAAAAATGGCAGGTACATAGTAATCAACTGTGTTTCAGATAAATTATAAACGCATAATAAGTCTTAGCGATTAATTTATTCGTTATTTTATCGAAGAAAACAATAATTTGCGAAAGCTTCGCGACCGGAGATCGCACAAACGCAAACTTACAAGATGCGAGTTCGAAACGTCAATTTGATTGTCACTATTGTCAGTGTCAGTGTGTTAGGTGTTAGTCAATATTTCGCGGAAACGCCAAATTAAAAGTGTTGCTAAACTAAATATAGAACACATGAACTAAACAAAATCTTTACGATTTTATTTTTATACAGCTATTTACTAGCTGTTTGAAATACATTCGCTGACAAAAGTGTAATTCACACATGGATCCATGTTTTCCAAATATACTTTTTTTTTTGGTAGAAACCCTAAAAGAATAGCCTAAAACAAAAAGGTATTCTGGACTTCCCCGATTTAGTTCGAGGAAAGTAAGGCACTCCCACACTACGGCGAATGTCATGTAACAAAAGCCAAATAAAATTCGACTGCTTATATGAGTAGCCAATCTTTATTTAGCTTTTGTAAAGATGCGTTGTGCGATGTGGTTGCGCTGCACTGAGTTATCTTACACCAATAATTTCATACTATAAAACTGTGTCTGCATTTAACCTTTTCCCAGCAAAAATGGGCATACGGGTAAATCTGGGTTAATGCATGACTTTTCGTCCCAATCGATGGCGATGATTTGTACAATCTCGTTAGATAATTTTTGATCTGTTACTGTGTGACTGTTATCCCCTCGGCCGTTACTAAATCGGCCGTTACTAAATGTCACATGGTTTATTATGTCGTGGACTCGTGGTATCGTGCAGTACCCCTGTAGAAAGTGACAATGCCAGGTTATCGCAGGCGGAGATGCATCCTCCGCTTTGCATTGTTCCTCCAATGAAGGGTGTCATGTCCTAACCACATCCTAGTTTTAACAATCCCTAGATTATATTACTCCTACTGCCACTGGCAGCTGCAACGCTCGTGGATAAATAATAACAGCCACACAAGTCGATCTTCAAGGTTAAGCAGAATATCCGTTCCATACCGATTGTAATCCGTGCCTCAGAGAGCATATTAAGCCATTGGTCCTGCCACTGCCATCCCGGCTATTATTTGTAAATCTAGCCCGAAAGTCTGACAATCAATCTAAACAAGATGCCCCTTGTATCTTATTACCCAGTTACTACTTACTGTACTTACTGGATTGTGGAGGTCCTGATAGGCAGTCGTCATGTACTCATGTAAAACTGTGGTATTCAGCGGTGTCCAGTTAGAGTGGAAACCGACTCTAACATACATAGTTTTGAAATGAAAAGGCTAGGCAGATGATTACTCCTACAGCTTCAGTTCTTATTATCCATAACATGAGTCCAAAGTATAAGAAGTCCTTCCTCTTGGACCCCCCAAAGCAGTGTGCAGCTATGCGGGTCGGATTACTGCAATGTGGCAGTGAACTTACTGTTCCTTTTTTAGATCCCTAAATTACTATTAACTTACATTTCGGCATCAGCATAATGCAGCTACGGGATTAGTGGTGGCATTTCCTGCAACAAAAAAAAATTGAGACTTCTATGGATCACAATTTCAAGACGAATCGCAAATGTCTAGGACGGGAATTATGTATTTTTGACAGTTTGTTCGGTACACGTACATTAAACAGTTTACATACAATGAATGCAACTTTTGTTTTGGAATACTAATCCTGTATCGTGTTCTAAAATTAGTCGAGACTGGAAGCTGAAGTTCCTTATTTGAGAAACGTGGGCTTTTTACTCAAGTAACATTAACTACGTTCGTAAAGTTTCAAAAAAAGTTGGTCACCAAAAAGTTTTGGACACATTCCTGCTATCAGACTTATCAGTGAAAACTGATGGTAAGTAAATTATCATACAATTGAATTGGTTGTTTATTTGCTCGTGGAATGTAGAGGTCAAATAGGCAGTCAGTCCTTGCAAAATATTGGTATTTAGCTGCACTTACAGTGGAAACCAACCCTAAGATAGTTGGGAAATGGTTGGTTAGATGATCATGGAGAAGATATACCGGTAAGTGAACTAAAACCTCTGTTCACATATGGTTGGAGAAGGATTCTTAACAGAGTCCAATTAGGGACAATGCCCATAAAAGTACGGAATCTGGTACAACCCCCCAATAGCGATAAATTATATGTTTCTGGAAAGGTCTTTTCTATTGGAACTACTTTTACTTTCGCGAGTTTTTAATTCATTGTCGGTTCAGAGTTAAAGATCATTCATTCTGTTGCTTTTAGACGACTTATTACTTCATAAAATTTAAAAAAAACACGAAGCTATAAAGAAGCTCTAACATGCCAAGCCATTTACTTACTTAAATAAAAACGTAATTAATAACTATTGTTTTTCACTTTCACTTACATATAGTACTCAACTGTAGTACTTAAATGTGATTAATAATTAAATTTTTTAAGGCTCACTTATTATTACATCATTTAAAAATGCTGGAGCAGTAAATGTCTTGCATACCACAATAAATGCGCGCAAGTGCCCATGGTAGGTCGACCTGACAAGCAGTCAAGCTTGTACAATAATATATTATATTGTTTTCAATGTTATTATTTAATAAAACATAACAATATTAATTTTTTACAGTTCAACAATTTCATCAACAAACAGTTCAGTTTCCTTGAGATAGCCATTACCCTGTAAACGTTAAAACAGAGCACAATAATGTCCAAATCCTAGAAGAAAACATAAGTCTGAGAAGATTGCCAGGTTGATAAAAAAAGAGTTAGTAAAACGCGCGCGCGATCATGGTGCACGCAAAAAGGCGGTGTTTTTTTATGAGGCTGGTTTCTGCCTCACCGGACTATCAATATTTTTCCTGTGGATGCCTTGAGTGTAAGGCCTTCAGCCAGGAGCATCTAACTATCTTTGACTATAACTCCGAACGGCCAACGAATTAAAAAATGCCGCCTAAGTAAATATTGACCTATTAAAAATTATCTATCCAATGATTGTACCAAAAAGTACATTGACCTTTGTACAAGAAAGACTAATACCATCAAATGGGTTGAATTGGGACAACAATTAATAATATCATTAACACTAGAAACGGTATATTTACCATGTTTACTGTTTGTTCTGTGTTCCCGATATTTCGGCGGTGTTGCAAGCACCAATCACGGAAACATGGTAAATATCCCGTTTCTAGTGTTAATGATAATGTTAGTGACCATGACAATTAAAAACTTATAAAACTTAATATTATTGACAGCCTAGCAGGTTTCTAGATTTTTATCAAATTAAAACAACAATAATTCCAGTTCCTTTTCATTTCATAATGCTTAGTTGATACTTCCTGTGACCCAAGGGCTGGCTTTTACCTGGGCCAGAGGCTAAGCATTGCCATTCAATGTGGCAACCCCGCCCCTCTCTTGGGAACATTATCAGTTGACAGCAATGAGGAGGAATTTTTTGACGCAATTTTTTAGTTTTTATTTCCTTTATTCATTTATATACAATTTTTTTAAATTTTTAAATATTAATTGAAAAATAAGTAAAAAACATTTAAAAATATAAAATATTGTAGCCCACCGGTATCGGGAACAGGGTCCAAACTACCTAGCGGCGATTGACGTCACCTCCTTCTGCGAAGCAGTCATGCTAGCGAAGGAGGTGGCGGAACGTGAGAGGGAGAGAACCTCACGTCCCAGCCGCCGCGGGAACAGCACCGGGCGTCGGGGGCCACGTGGTGGCTCTCGGCCACCGTAGGCGCGGGCCTGTGGACGGTGAGTAATGGGCTAGCTCGCCGTCCGTCCGTCTTATGACGACAGGCCGTGTCTACGGCGTTCGTGTTCCACGCGCGCGCCTCAAAGAGATGTCAGCAAACATGGGGGCCCGCAAGGGCCGATGCCTGCCAGGGCTGCGGGACTGTTCGAAAGAGATACCGCGGCCCTGGAACATAAAGGGCAAAAGAAGGAACAGTCGCCGTCAGATATATTGTAGCAGACAAGGTGACCAAATTCTTCTGAACAATTTAAAATGTCAATAAGTTCCATACACTACAAGTTACCATTAATATCTGAACATTCATTACTTCATTAATATCTGAGCAGATGCTTGTCAATAATTTCTATACACACAACCAACCAAAAATATCTGAACACTTACAACGTCAAGTGTATCTACGCAGACAAACACTGAGCTTACCTAATTCGTTACTGCGTGATATAAAGGACGAACCTAAAACGACTATCGACTTGACTATGGTGGTTAGTCCAGTCATTTGGTAGTTTTAGTTGGAAAGTTTTTAAACTGGTGATTTTATTGAGGTCGACGTGCTCTCTTCGAATTTTCACATTGTCCCCAGAATTCTACCGCAAAGGCATAAATGACTATTGATTTTGCCAAAAAATTGTATGGCGGTGCGAGCAGCCAAGATAAAACAATGAGCGACAAAGTGAAAATTCGAAGAGAACACGTCGAACTCATTAAAATAAGCAATTTTCAAAACTCCCGGAAAAAAATCCACCCTTTTTGAACACCAAATGACTGTTCTAGGTATAGATACGATGGAAAAGGAATACAAATTGTATAGAAAATCATTAGCTACAAAATGTTATAAACTGCCAGGGTCATCATAGTATATACATTAGCAAAAGAGTTTCTATAAATATTGTATTTATAGTAAAGTTGCAAGCACTTCCTACTGAAATTTATCCTCAACTGCTCTGATATTTAAGACTACTCCATCGGCGTAGATACACTTGACGTTGTAAGTGTTCAGATATTTTTGGTTAGTTGTGTGTATAGAAATTATTGACAAGCATCTGCTCAGATATTAATGAAGTAATGAATGTTCAGATATTAATGGTAACTTGTAGTGTATGGAACTTATTGACATTTTAAATTGTTCAGAAGTATGTGGTCACCTTGTCTGCTACAATATATCTGACGGCGACTGAACATGGATGGTTTTTAGTCAGTAAAAGTCTGACACTCCCTTCCGCTCCGCCCAGAGCGGGAGGAGTCACTTGATGATTTCACATCCCAAAAAAAAGGGTTCCAAACTACCGGCGGTCAGGGCTCCAGAGAGAGGAACCTCCTAACAATACGAGCCGTGTCCAGAAGTACCACTTTCTGAATTAAGCCTTTGATCCAGCTGCCTCACGAGAGCCTCCTCAGATATCGTTCGAGGCTCTTGGCAATTAAGCCATGGGCTGACACGACTATCGGCACAATGATCGCCGAGTCCACATCCCACATGTCGACAACCTCGCGAGCCAAGTCAAGATCCTACTTGGTTTGCTTATCTTTCTCGGTTTTCACGAGGTTCTCGTCATACGGGGACCGTTATGTCTAATTTTTAGTTTACTGTTAAGTTATTTTCATTTAAAAATGTATACATATAATATTGTACGTAAAGTAAATAAAAAAACCTTTTTAGTTACAAGTTATTTGTGTTCAACATCTATATTTTATTCTGTCTGTTGTGATCCCATCCAAAGTTTGGTCCCGATTCACTTTGTTGGACTGTACCAATATTACTTTTGAAATTTACTTAGGTAAAGGCTAAGCTTGGCTTGGGTTAGGCTCTTTCAACAATGTTATAGATGCCTCTTGGACCGCTAAATTTGTAGTTGTTAGCTTTTGTTAAATGTCTATTAGTAGCATAGTTTATGTGCTTATTATCCAGTGGCATAGCTAGTCCTAGTAGGGCTTGTGGTAGGGCCCTGTATCACATTCTTTTGGGGAATCTTTGAACCCGAGTGTAGTGAAGCAAAGAAAAAATAGGAGAAAATCATTAGTATTAAACAAATGATTTTTGCAAAACAAGGCAAATAGCATCCTGACTTCAAGTTAAGCCGCGCTTGCTTAGGTTGGTCCATGGATAGGTGACCACCCATCACATTAAATACCGAGTTTCCTCCGTGCTTCGGAAAGCACGTTTAGTCGTTGGTCCCGGCTGACAATTGTAGATCTTTGACAGTCATTACATGTAGCCAGTGGCCCGAAAGTCTGATAACCAGTTTTACCAAGGGGTATCGTATTATCGTGTAACTAGATTGTGGAGGTCACTGAGGCAGGCGCTCCATGTAAAATACTGGTATTCAGCTGCATCCGGTTAGACTGGAAGCCAACCTCAATATAGTAGTAATAAAACCGACATCAAAATCACAAAAAAGTGAAAAATAATTTTAGCTTCAGAAGTCGGTAACTTTAGTTTGTTTGATTCAGTTTTTTGGCACCGACTTCTGAAGCTAAAATTATTTTTCACTTTTTTGTGATTTTGAAGTCGGTTTTATTTTTTGCAAAAAAGTTTTTTTTTTATTTTTTCATTTTTAGTTGCAATATCCTATACAAATTTTTTCTATGCGTTCATTTTACATTGTAAACCATACATTTCATGGTAATAGGCTTATTTTTACTTCCTTACTAATATTATAAATGCGAAAGTAACTCCACAACAACAAACAAGTAACAGACTTCAGAGTCAAATGCTCATTAAATAAAAACTAATGGGCCTACCTGAATCAAATTTTTATGGGACCAATTCGAAACTATTCCGCATCAAACAAAAAAAGAATTACGTAAATCGGTTCAGAAACTTCGGCGTAATCGGTGTACATACATAAAAAAAAATATATATATATATATATACCGGCTGAATTGAGAACCTCCTTTTTTTTGAAGTCGGTTAAAAAGGTTATGCTATGAGATGAGGCTCAAACTGACTTAAAAATCGTTAGTTCATGACAAATCAGGCCTTTTACTAAGTGAACGCTATGATATAGCTTTATAGGTAAGACACGATTCAAAGACAGGGCTTTGACTTTACTTTGCCAAATCAAGTTAGTGTTTCATGCGATTATGAACTTTAGGTTCATATTCGTATGATAAGCTCGTTCACATTGCGTAATGTGCGTTACTCGCGTTAAAAAAAGCACTTTATGTGGTCGGTGTAAGTTCGAATTTGCAAGCAGTGAAAAGTGCGCACAATTGTGCATACTTTTTCTGCGGACGTTTTTGAAATGCTGAGTGTATATCTTGGGATTTTATATATCAACTAGCTGTGCCCCGCCACTTTCTTTCGCGTGAAATTATAAAAAAAATATTACTTCCCTATTTGGATCGGATTTTGTTAACAATTTCAAGGGTTTTAATTTTTTTGCATGGAACCCTAATATATTTTCTAAATTGAAAATTTAAGTTAAGCCTAAGTTACTCCTTATAACATCAGCTATCTGCCAGTGAAAGTCCTGTCAAAATCGGTCCAGCCGTTTCGGACATTAGCCGGAACAAATAGACAGACAAAAATTTTAAAAGTTTTTTTTTTATATAAGTACTGTGTAAGCATTCAGTAAAAATCTGTTATTTTAAAATTACAAACATACACTTCAATTTTATTTATTTTTATAGATGCATATGAAATACTAATTTTACTTAGCAATGACTGAATCACACCCTTTGGATAAGGCGATAATGATTGTATCAGAATATAACCTTGACCAAACCATTGCGCCTGTATTTTTCGGAAGGTAAAGCGGAGGTGTACCTACAGTACACCCACATTTCTATCTATAATATGTATGTATTTACAAAAAAAAAAAATGTATATATGTAGTTTATCAGCCATCTAGTTACCATAACACAAGCATTAGGTTGCTTAGCTTGGGACTAGATGGTGCTGTGTGAAATGTCCAGGGATATTTTTTTTTTTTTTTTTTTTATTTCACCAGTTTTTAAGTCCCAGGCAATAACGAGCCCATTATCATCAAATGGGCCCAAGTCCTATCTCCATGGCAGCCTGTTTAGTAAATTAGGCTTCTTTTGGGTTAGCTCGTTCCATCGTCGACCTCATCTCTGTCTGGACTAGATTGAGGTCAAGAGTAGGCCAATTAAACAAAAAAAAAATCTGATGTAAAAACCCAATTATCAATGAGAGAATTACAATCCTGGATCAAACGCGAGATTCTCAGTAACACCACGAGTCCCAGTTAGTCATAAATATATAGTCATACAAACATCATCAGTATCATCACACACATTCACAGACACACACCGTACAGATACTCACAGGCACACAATAATTTTTAATGCCAATTAATTCGAGTCACTCTCGGTAGTATCTTATATTTATATTGGTGTACTTCGTAATTGGCGTAGGTATTGTTTGAATTAATAAATGTAAATTATTGTACTGTCAGCTGTGAAGCTACCTTTCATAAAATAAATAAATCACAGCCTGACTTCGGAATCGAACTCAAGAACTCATACTCAGCAGTAGCTCTTGCGATAACTAGACCAACGGCGCTGTCAAAAAAATTGTCTTAAAATATTTCTTCTAATCATCATCTGTCTTAACCTTTTTATTACTACTATGTTGAGGTCGGCTTCCAGTCTCACCGAATGCAGCTGAATACCAGTATTTTATTTGGGGCGATTGTTGCCTATCTGATCTCTACATTAGGTAAGACTGGTTGCCAGATTCGAAAATATTCTTTCTAAACTAGAATTTAAAACGGGTGTCTCTTTTACAGATAAATTAAGAAACATGCAGCGCCATACTTCAAATGAAAGTGAAATTAAGATACCGGAAAATTTGCTGAAGAATTTTAACGTATACGACATTTTGGAACCCCAGAAAAATGGCGCCAATAATAGTGATGCGACCAAGGTCGATAAACTTATCGATATTGACGATTGCTCACGAGATTCGGGATTTCAGGACTCTGATTTGCATCCGGCGTTCCTTGACAAAAATCGGGATTTTGATTTAGTTGATTTGTACCAGAATATTTTTGTGACACCGCAACATATAAAAAAGAAAGAGAATGACGCTACTGACGAAGATGAAGCAAATAGTGTTTCTACAGTTGTAGATGTTGGTTTTAAACAATTTTTTGATGTGCTTGAGTCCGGAAAAAAGGTTGATTGGGCGAACATTGCGCAGCCTGAAGAAGACACTATTAAGAAACATGATTTTATTGAGAAGAAACCAAGAGTTTTGGTGCCAAAGGTATTTACTGAACCTGATTCAGATCCTGAAGATTTAATCCATGAAGTTTTGATGCAGAAAACTTTAGAGAAACTAGTTCTTGACAGTACTAATAGTTCGCTTAAGGTTAAGGCAGCCGAGCCGCCAGAGCAAGAAAGTCTTAAAAAGAATGAAAAACATAACCACGTTCTCGCTGTTGCACAGTCGGCAAAAAAATCTGAAATAATTCCAGAATTTTCCCGTTCAAGTTGCATCAATTGCGTATCTAAAGACTCCCAATTCGGCAGCGGAAATTATGAGAAAGTTTCTCGTCCTTCTGAAACATATTCGGACAGGCAACTAAACAATTCTCTAACAAACTTCACAGTTAAAGCCATTCAAAAAGACGAAAAACTTTATAAAAAGAAACGTATACAAAAACCTGAAAGTCAGACCGCTAACTACACTAAAGGCCCAGATTTTTACGAGAAATCCGTAGTTTTGCCACAAATTATGGCGCGGTTACACGCGCAACTGGCATATTTAGACGAAAAATCAAATCAGAAAAAGAGATATATCTTAGATGCGGGCACAAATCCAGTAAAAGTTGGATGTAGCTCTGCAAACGTAAACGCGCAAGTTAAGAAACCCAACAACCAGGCTACTAGCAGCGTGCTTAACGTAAAACAGCAAGTTAAACCCAAACCCCTCGACCAACCTGAGTCTAGCACATTTACTAAAATTGTTCCGAAAACACAATTGCAAAACAACGCTAGCAGTTCAGGAATTCTTTTACAAAAAATGAATAATGTACACATAAAGGACGAAGCTCGTCTGAGTACTAACAAACTAACTAAGGATATACGCGTTCATACTACAGACAAAACATGTATGAACTGCGGAAATCCATCTACTTCTAAAAAGGCATATACTCCTGAAGTATCGTCCACTGAAACTGCAGGAAAATTGTCTCCCGTGGTGTTGATAGACGATTGCAACAAGGAAAGATTGAGAGCATTAAAACAAAGTCAAATGTTCAAAGATTTTGTACTAAAAGGGAAAATTTCCTATGAAGGTTAACAAAATGAAACAATAGAATATGGAAACGAAAGAAAAACTATAATATGTCACAAATACTTCCAAATCCAAATTATTGTCAAATCTGAGGCTGCAAAAAAAAGATGCTACTATTGAATAATACACATAATAGAAAAGAAAACGCATGAGGTTGTTTGTGGGCACATTCGATGTCAACGTCGATGTCTGTACAACTTTGCGCTTCATGACGCTGATTTTAAAGTTTGTTACTCAATGTAATTAAAAAGTTATTTGATTTGCGCTACGGTCTGTCCGGGCTAAACTGAACTGTCTTAAAATTCGACAGTTCATGATTAGATTCTAATACCATTACACTGTTGGAATTTGGAAAATACAAGGTGTAAACGAACCCTTCACGAAGCCGAACCATGCATTGTGTAAACGCAAAAATTATTGCTGGGAAAAAACTTTTTTTTTTGGAGTTAAAAAATCATCTATTACGGTAGGACTCAATGTAACGAATAGTAGGGGGATTGTGGAGGTATTTAAAGTAAAATTATAACTTTAAAATATTGTATAAAAAAAAAACTTGTTAAAAAGTTGAAAGATTAACCTTCAATATCCGTAACTAGAAGAAGGTTCCCAGGTATGATCTAGAACAAAAAAAAATGATTGCAATGACGGGGAGAACAAGTGCCTTTCGGCTTCGTTAAGGGCATTTTTACACCCATTATATCAGTGCGCTAGTATTTAGGCACACATTTAGGTATCGTATAGTGTTTTTCAAAACGAGGATAAGCTTATATTGGTCTGAGACGCTATTTGAAACAGTCAGGGATTAAGAGGACTACCGCCTAGCAGTGGCGAAGTTTTCATACAACTCGATTCCTACCGGCTTCCCTTTGAAAAATGGCACAGTCAGTCTTCTACAGCCAAATAATATAATCGCATTATAGATATGTACTCCGGCTACCTCTTACAAATATTGACCCTTCGCTACTGCCGCCTAGTATAATGTATAGTTATATTTTCCTAGTATTAGTGACACCGGCAGCGGCTTAAGCTGTAGGTAAGTTAAACTTTTTTATACATATTTTATAATACAGGGTGGAAGGGAGACATTGACACACAAACAGTAACCACGTATTCAGTAGATCATTCCGCACCAACATAGACATTTTTCATCGGTAATTAAAAATAGCTGTTCCTTAATAAATCAAAAATAATATTAATTTTCTCACTAGTCAAAGTCAAAGATTTGCAGATAAATATGCTTACAAAAGTTCTTGCAATGGTAGTGTACTAGTAGCTTAAAATATTCAATCATAACATAATGACATGCAAATTTTTGGTATAAATACAATTACATCATTTAGATTTAAACTGAAGGAATTATTTTATACTATAGAAGGGATTCTCAATTATCCATCTGAGTAAAGCCCTTCTGAAGCCGACCATTGGAAGTTCTTTAATTTCGTTAAGCATCTTGTTAATACATGAATACACATAGGATAGCAACTCCGCCTATAAAATTTAGTTTGCTTTCCAGGAATAATTAATCTATTAGGATATCTAGTTTTGAACTTACATTTATCTCCCAGTTTTTCAAACATCTCAGGGTGAGATTTGGGAAATTTATGTTCCTCAATACTATGATGTTAAATATTGTTTTAAAAATCTGTTGTCCTACAAGTGGTTTATCGTTAGAGCTCCTTCCATCTGTGATACAGGATTCTCTTAGTACAGGCATCTAACATTGTAAGACCTATATTGTTTAATTTAAGATTAATTTTGTATTTTACCCATTTTTGGTTAATATTTTATTATTTATTCTTAACTCTAATATTATGAAACAAATATCTTAATTGTAATCTAATCCTTATTATTTTTTATTGCACAATGTGAGTAAATGAAATTGTTATTGATCCGATTTGGTTTTGTAGCTATAGCTGGCTTTATGTTAACTTATTTATTTAAGTCTTTCAAAACATTTGTTAGTTTTGGTTATGCGCCCTCTAGTGGCAACCACTGATCTTTAAAGAGGTTTTAGCTGTGGATAATGCAGTGGACTACAACATTACTACTTAGTTTTGTTAATCTTATGTTTTATATATGCTGTAGTTGTTTATTATCCCTCAATAAATAAAATAAAATTCTTGAGAGGCTCAATAAGCACACAAATGAACTGGCTAAGAACCTATTAACCTGAAATGAAGAGTAACTCGCCTAAATAGATTGCAAATACTAGACATAGACCAGAGAAACTGATCACTTAGTATCTGCCAACTCATACGGTGCTGTTTAATGGAATCGCACCCAATCCAAATTAATCCCAGAAAACATCTGTTTATGGCTAAAAGCTGATTGCAGTTATATAAAATTGACCGTGTAGGTATTGCACTTTTGTAGGAAACAGCAGATTTTTTTGGTATGATGTACTGGATACGTGATAAGTGATAGCCGTTTGTGTGTCGAGGTGATACGTCCACCCTGTCATAGTCGTTATCATCTTCCTGCCCTTGTCTATGTTACTTGGGGTCGGCGCAACATGTATAGTCCGATATTAATTTGATATTATAGGTAGCTATTTTTTTGAATTTGAATCGTAAATTATGTTATTAAAAAAAAAGTAATAAAGTAGTAAAGTACCTATGTTATATTTATGTACATTATACTATACAAAAATATATTAGAATAGCTGACTAGGCCAGTGGTTCTGGTAATCCTTTGACGTCCACTGTTGGACATAATATGTCTTTTGGTTGTTCAGTAGTGGACGTCTTTTGACTGAAATTATGATTTATTAAAAAGTTTCTAATTATATGTAGTTCTTTGGATATTGTGTAAGTTAAAGCCCTAACCTATGTCATGGTCTATCTGTTTGCCAAATTTCATCTAAATCCGTTCAGCCGTTAAACGGTAACAGACGGACAGACAGAGTTTTAGACATTTTATTAATTTTGTGTATTTGATATTGCGATAAGATATAAGCGGTAATCTCCAATGGCCTACTAATATTTTTAACCGACTTCTAAAGGATGAATTCCACCAGCATCCTTTTTTTAATAATACTCCTTTGCGAGAAATACAGGCGTGGTAGGATATTATGTGTAAACTTAATTTATGTAGAGAATTATTTTAGCATTTACATAATTAATAATATTATTTATTAACTGTTTAACATGTTCTAAACTAGGAAATGGCTATTTAACAGCCTGTTTTCAACCTGTACCTAAATATGTATACGGGGTGGAAGGGACACCGACGCGAAAACGGTTACCGCGTATTCAGTACATCATTCTGAGCCCACATATAAATTTTTCATCGGTTATTAAAAAAAAAACAGTTCCCTACAAATGTGCAACATAGTCATTGATGGACCATTTGTTTTTTTTTTAATAACCGATGAAAAATGGGGGCTCAGAATGATGTACTGAATACGTGGTAACCGTTTTCGCGAAGGTGTCCCTTCCACCCCGTAGGTACAGGACGTCTTATCAATCATCATCATAATCTGCCTAGCCTTTACTATGTTGGCCTCGGCTTTCAGTCTTTCCGAATACAACTGAATGCCAATATTTTATATGGAGCCACTGCCTAGCTGACCTCCACAACCCAGTTAGTACTGGATAATACGATACTCTTGGGTAAGACTGGTTGTCAGACTTTCAGGTCACTGACTGCCTGTGACGACTGTCATAGATCTACAAATGATAACCGGGACCAAAGGTTTAAGTGCTTTTCAAGGCACGGAGGAACTGTGTATGTAATGGATGGTCACCCATCCATGGTCCAACCTAAGCTAGCGCGGCTTAACCTAAAGATCGATCCGATCGGAAATCCCGGTTACTAGGTAAACGATACCTCTTAGAAATTGATTGTTAGACTTTTGGGCTACTGACTTCTTGTAATCACTGATGATATTGCGTAGTAAAGTCATTGCCAGATCTTCACAACTGGGTGTTGGAGGTTAGTGAGGCAGTCGCTCCATGTGAGATTCTGGTTCAACAGCATCCGGTTATACTGAAGGACCAACTGACAGTTGGGGAAAGGATAGGCAGATGATGTTGAATACTTGAATAGGAATGGCGCTGTCAGTTGTTACTGGTCATCTCTTAGTTGCCACGGCTTATTGGAATTCATTAGGTATTTTATTATTTTTGAATTATCTTTTTTGTCTTTACTATAGACACTTTTAACGTACACATCTTGCTATGTACAGACGCCAGCACATTAAGCTACTACATCTGTCAAGTTTTTTTAATAGATTTTCAACTTTATCGCTAAAGCATTAGGTTCAAGGTTGATTGGGAAAATTTGACATTTTCGGGTAGGTTGATGTGCTGGCGTCTATTCATCTTTCTCACTAATGTACAGAGGCCAGCACTTCAAGCTACTACAATCTGTCAAATTCTTAGATTTTCAACTTTATCTCTAAAGCATTAGGTTCAAGGTTGGTTGGGAAAATCTGACAGTTTCGGGTAGGTTGACCTGCTGGCGTCTGTACCATCTCAACATGAATGATGTAAACAAGGTTTTGTAACAATATTCTGATTTAAAAGAATGTCCATGGAGTTTCTTGCCCTCTTCTCAGTTATTATGCCTTGTGACTGGGACTGTAGCTACATTTCATTGTTGTCTTTGTTTCGACAATTCAAAAGTGCCTTTAACTGGCCTACTTGTAATAAATGCTTTGATATTTTAATATAATAACTACAACGCTATTGAAACAAACGTTATTGATTTGCCAAACTCGTCGCCAAATGGGCTGACATGACACAATTTGTATTGTCATCGACACGCTAAGAACAAAACATATAGCACTCTAGATTTGTCTGCGGTTGACCGCAATAGGCGCCCTCCCCCTCCCCCCCTATTACATGGAACTTGGAAACATAACTGGGGAAATGTTGGTGCACTATTAGGTACCACTCTGTCTAACTGTCTATTCCTTCGCGTGTTAATGCAATGACATCAGCATTAATGAGGCATGTACGTTTCTAAAAAGGTCTTATCTTTGATTGCATTGATAAAATGTCCTTAATTGCATTCGTGACTATGTTTATTTTTAGCACCTAGATATTAATTGTTTTAGTATAAAAATGTACCGTAATATTATCACAATACTATTATAAATTAATTACTTAAAACACTTTTATAATGTATGTTAAAGACTTTGATTATATTATAATTAAAGGTTAGGATTAATATATTCCTAACCTTTTAATAATATAATCCTAATCAAAGGTTATGTATTAGAAGCATGTATTTTACTTACGGTAATATCACTATGACAATGTAACCAAAACATATTCGTAAGATAAAACTATAACTACACTTTTTATAAACTATGAAATATAAGACTTCAATAAAAATGATTGTAATACAATAAGTTGTTTCTACTTCTTCCACGAATATCACTCTTATTGATGAAATAGATAACCTACGTTTATGATTAGGGGAATACGGCGTGTGAATCATTTTGTCATAGAGAATACGGGAAAGTCCCGTCATAGTGCGCTGTCATAGACAATGCTGCTGAAATGTTGAAAACTATTTGTTATAAATGCAGGTATATTATAACCCCATTAAAATAATCTATACTTTATCATAAAGCAGATTGCCTGTCGATTTTTATTAAAATGTTATTCATTACTTTTTTCCAGTCGGATTTGAAAAAATCTTTTTGCATTTGATAGCCAAATTCTTGAGGCTATTTAAGATCGCGCTGCGACTCTTAGGAGCAGAACACAAAGAACAAGAGAAGTAACACTAACAGCGCGAGCAGGCTATGCAACGCTATGGGATGGGGGCCGAGAGCGCATGAAACAGCGGGGCCCAGCTAGTAGGTACTTAAATATACGCACCCTGAACCGTCACTTTAGCAGAACCATAATGACTGCCAGATTTGTTTTTACCACGGGTGGCATTGAGCTGTTATTTACTGTTTTGTACTTCGGAGCTGACACAAAACATATAGGTTCAGACCTATGGTTCAGACGCCAGCACGTCAAGCTACCCCAATCTGTCAAAATTTGATAGTTTTTCAACTTTATCTTAACAGAATATGGTTCATGTTCACATGGAAAAATTTTACCGTTTGGGATAGCTTGATGTGCTGGCGTCTGTACTTACTTATGTGTATGGCGTATGGGTTCGATTCTCACGGGAGAAAATATTATTCTGGTTACTTGTTTTTATTTGGGCATCACAATTTTTTATTTATCATTTTTTACTTATTCTGTTAATGAGTAGCGGACTAGCGGTGGCTCCCACTTACAAGTAGTAAGTCGCGGGTTCGAACCCAGACAGGCGGCGCATTACTTTGTGTAATTTATTTTTATCACCACTGCTCTCAAAATGGTGAAGGAAAACATCTTGATGAAACCGACATATCCTAGAACCGACTATTCGAAGACTTGTGACATCTACCAACAGTACCAACCCGCACTGGGCCCGCGTGGTGGATTATTGCCCATTCCCTATCCCTCTCATAGAGTGGCCGCCTGTATCCCAGCAGTGGAACATAATAGGCTGATTATCATGATAAGATTATGACATTGTGTTTTTGTTTTAGCATGCCATAAATAAATAAATATTTTTTCTTTCTTTCTTTCATGCCGATTATTCCAGTAGGGCAAGTGGCGCTCGGCCTAGTTCCAAACATCATAATTGGTTAAAAACCTATTAATGCCACTTTATAGCTTTGACCGACCTTCCCCATTGAATAAATAAATTATTTTTGAGTATACATTTCATCGGACAACAGTAAAAAAATTTATTTTTAAATTATCGACTATTAATAACCTGTTACACCCTTGTTGCATCACTAGAAACTTCAAAAGATACAGATGCGTTCCTTACAGACTTAGTTGCAAAAAATTTGTGTTACAGCATTGTTTTTCTTACTGTCACTTTCTTTTGCTCTTGCGAGAAACGCTATGACTATCTCACTCTTATGCAAATGTTATTAGTGTTTGGTCCCCTGCAGCGTGTTATCATTATTGTTTGTTTTATTTATTTTAGAGACATAAAATATACCGAAAATTACAATTTTACACTATCTAATTATAAGCGAACAGTTTTAAATCGTCCAAAATGGAGCGGCTATTAATATTAGAGAATGAAATCAAAGAATTACGCAAAACTCTAAAGGAAAAAGAAGATGAAATGGAGAAAATTCGCCGGGAAGTGTTCAGTGTAAGTAATTTTCTTTGAATAAATTAATAATATCAAGGTACACGTGGATTAATGCTGGCGTAATATAGTATAGTTGTGTGATTATGGACAGAATATCGTCATTAACAATTATAACATTCAATTCTGCTTTATCACAGTACACTAGTAGACATAGGCCTTTCCAAAGTCCTGACCTACACACTACAATACCTTTTCCTCCGCCTCCAGCATCCAATTGACCCAGCCTTGATATCATCAACATCATCATCATCATCATTCATTTATTTATGGTCAGGCAACTTTCGCCCATAGATATAATATATCTTACAGACCAACATAAATATAATAAAATACAATTGGAGTTAGTAAATAGAATCTTAAAACTATGTTAGTAACACTTCACTTGCGCCACGTTACTGCGCGTTCATGTGGCACTTGTCCATGGAAGCGACGGAACACCACTCCCTGCGGCCAAAAGTCCTATTCCCAGACAAGCTGCAGATAGCACGTTGGCATTCGCACCATGAACACCTTAAAGTTGACCTTACTATGCGTTGTATAAATTTCCAGAATCGGATCAGGAGTTCCGAAGATTACGACCTACACACAAACTTACAAACAAATTCTAGGTCTTTAAATTATTAGTGTATATAGATTAATTCTTGGGTTGAGAAACATAGCAATTAGCACAAGTTATTTTGTTTCACAAGAATTAATTAATAAGTAATCTTGTTGGCATCTGTTTAAATAATACTTTATTGTAAAAATATTGAAATTTTAATATTTCTGGCTTTGAAAACATACATTCTAAATGATAAATGAATTGCATCTGTTTAAGTAGGTCTACAGGGGCTCGTGGCAAAATAATAACAGCCGCTCACATTGATCTTTAGGTTAAGCTGTGCTTGCCTAGGTTGGTCTGTGGATGGGTGACCACCCATTACATACCGAGTTTCCTCCGTGCCTCGGAAAGCACGTTAAGCCGTTGGTCCCGGCTGTCATTTGTAGATCTTTGACAGTCGTTACAGGTACTCAGTACCCCAAAAACTCTGACTTACCAAGGAAGGGGTATAGTATTACCCAGTACTAACTGGGTTCTGGGTTGTGGAGGTTAGATAGGCAGTCGCTCCATGTTAAGTACTGGTATTCAGCTGCAACCGGTTAGACTGTTTTGTCTGACCAGCACTGGCCACTGAAGTTCGCCATGGCAGTTTGGTTCTGCATCAGTACGTTATTTTGTTAAATTTTTGACAGATAAATCTTTTATTTGCATAACAAATTACAATAACCAAGTCTTGATATAATGTACTTTAATATAAGAAAAACTACTACGGTTCTGTGCAAAAAAATTAAAACCCTTTAAATTGTTAACAAAATCCGATAAATAGAAAAGTAAGTCTGTAGCCTTTTTAAAGATATATAAAAACGGCTACGGAGAAACGATTATTATTTATCATAAATATAGTTACATATTTTAAAATTACAGGTACAACCTGACTACAGGGATTTTACGAGTGGAGTACCACCGACAGAGGCCAGTGGTCCAGAGCCTCTGGTCAAATGTGGGCAGCTACCCAAATGGGCGATAGAGAGGTAAGTTATAAGAACGATGCGGAATCTGCTTAAAAGGGAACAGGGCTTGCGAGGAATTTGATTAATGGGTATTTGAAGAAACTATTGCCGTCGCGTGAGGTCAAGCCTGCCCCCGTAGAGTGCGACAGGGACAGCTGCAGCTCAGACCAACTATATCACAAAAATTTTGACGAGATCGACGTTTTGTATTTCCCCCTTTTTCTCCTCGAAAACTGCAGTCAGTCAGAGCAGTCTTTGTAAGTCAACGCCATCACAAAAGATCGGTTATGTCGCATATTTTGCGATTTCACAAGGCAATCAAAACCTATAGGGTACTTCCCGTTGACCTAGAATCATGAAATTTGGCAAGAAGCAATGTAAAGGAAAATCTGAAAACCGTAAATATGTAGTTTAATAACAAAATACCTTCAAGTTTATACGGAACCCTCGTGCGCGAGTCCAACTCGCACTTGGCCGTATTTTCCTTTTATTTCTTACTTTACTTTTCCTTGCAATCGGTGGATTCTTCCTCTCGTTAAGTAAGATAAACCTTTAATAGTTGAACTAATATTGAGACGAAGGAAGACTTAGCGTATCTATGGAAATCTAAATTGAGTAGAATTTGGCGCCTATCGGTGGATTATACAGCGTGCAATGGACAGCTCTCCGCAGGCTGATGGGGTAAACTCAGTAATCATACTAAGATGACCGGTACATTAAATTATTACAGAAACTTTACGGGAATCCAATAAATTTGATTTGATTTATTTCCTCATATGCAATGTATCGTTACCGTGGCAAAACGCACGTAGAGAACGGCAAGCGCGACGATGAGTTCGATGAACTCTTTAGCTAGGCAGAAAGTGAACAGCTGATTTGACGCATCGTTCTTCAGAGTATTTCAACATCCATTGTTCGTTTTTTTGATTTTAGCCGTACTATTTACATAAATGGAGTGCTGCGTACAGATAATGTAATCTTACATTGAAATAAAGTAATAATAACTTAAAAAACAATAAAAAAAATCGTAAGAAAAATTCCGGTGAAGTAAGATTCAAAATAAGGAGCTGAATACACCCTCTCAGTTTGCGGGCTGTCCCTCACACCATGTACAGACGCCAGCACATCTAGCTACTACAATCTGTCAAATTTCTTTAATATATTTTCAACTTTATCTCTAAAGCATTAGGTTCAAGGTTGGTTTGGAAAAGTTGACAGTTTCGGGTAGGTTGACCTGCTGGCGTCTTAACATGCAAGATGTATCTTTATGTAACAATTCAAATCACATCCAATCAAAACATTTAGAAAAACACAATCTTGACGCACAAATTTGACGGCACGGTTGGCGCAGTGGTCAAGCGATTGACTGCTGCGCTGCATGTCGCGGGTTCGATTCCCGTACGGAACAAATATTTGTATGACCTACAAGTAGTTGTTCCGGGTCTGGGTGTTTTTCTATCTATAATATGTATGTATTTACAAAAAAAAATGTATATATGTAGTTTATCAGCCATCTAGCTACCATAACACAAGCATTAGGTTGCTTAGCTTGGGACTAGATGGTGCTGTGTGAAATGTCCAGGGATATTATTATTATTAATCTTTAAGAAATCTTTCCTCCATAAAGGTACAGTCGCCAGATCCTCCTCCGTGACATAGGAGTACGAGGTCAGAGCCGCATCTGTGAAGCCTCCGTCCTCATCGTAGGAGCGGGCGGCCTTGGCTGTCCCGCTGCTATGTACCTTGCTGCAGCTGGCGTAGGTGAGTACATGACATTCTCACAGAAGGAGGCTGCGGAGAGGTTGAGGGAGGTCGAGACCACTCTCCCGATCCGCAGCAGACGTGCCGGACGTCGGCGGAGGGCGGACAACGCCCTCTTCCAGCCCCCCTAAACGGGTCCAGAGGGACGGCGGACTTGGGGACGTCCGCCCCTACCCCTCCCCCGTATAACTGGACCCGAGGCGGTGGAGAGGATACCTCACTCCCCCCGCAGACTTGAGGAGGCCCGCAGACCGGTACTAGCCGGGGATCGTGGAAGGCGCACTATTTCCCATGATCCCCGGTGCAAGTGTGGGAAGGGAACACCGGGGTGGTTTTTAGTCGGTTAGAGTCCGACAGACTCCTCCGGATTTTCCAACCTGGGAACAAAAAAAACAGGTGAGTACATGACATATCATCACGCCTGTAATCCCCGAAGGGCTAGGCAGAGGTGTACCTAATAGTACACACACATTTCGCCAGTTATGTATAAGTTCAATGAGATAAAGGAATAGACCCGTCTATTGCCATCAGTGGGGCGCAAATCCTGACTTCGGGGTTGCTAATGAGAAATTATTGATTGAAAAACTCAATAACACTGTGCCTGACCTGGAATCGAACCCAGGACCTCATGCTTAGCAGGCGACAAAAAAAAAACATTTTTTTTAATTTTTGTCTGTCTGTTTGTGTGTCCGTCTGTCTGTCTGTTTATCCCGGCTTATCTCCAAAACTGATGGACCGAATTTGACGGGACTTTTACTGCCAGATAGCTGATGTTATAAGGAGTCACATAAGCTACTTTTATATTAATAAAAAAAAAAATGAAAACCCATGACATTGTTAACAAAATCCCAATCAAATAGAGAAATAATATTTTTATAAAACGCGGATGAAGATCGTGAGCTAGTTCAAAATAAAAACATAAAGCAGTATTTGCCCTATTCCAAAGCGTAGACCTCCATGGAGAAGAACAGGCAGGAAGCTCCATGGACACTTTTTCAGCCATTTTTTTTTCTTTGGCAGGTGAGATCGGTATTATGGACTACGACGTAGTCGAATTAACGAACATACATCGACAGATCCTGCACTTTGAACAGGATGAGAACACTAGCAAGGCTGAGTCGGCTGCCGCTACGCTGAGGAGGTATGAGGAAAAACGACACACGACAATCTTTCTTTATCGTGCAGGTAGTGCCTAACCTGGTGTCCAGGGGCGTAGCTACCGCCGTATCAGCCGTATCAATGATACGGGGCCCCCGAGTAACAAGGGCCCCTGATGAGGAAAAAATCACAAAATCTTCTCAAAACCTCAAAGATTCTTCTTGATTCTCATTTATCTTTTATAAATGAAAATATAACTTATCAAGGCCCAAAAAGCTCTACATTTTTCGAGCTCGCTTCGCTCGCTCTTTGTTGTAGGCTTCGCCAATCGCCATTTAAAAAGCACTAATTTTTCGAGCTCACTTCGCTTGCCTATGCTAGTCATGATCGTAGTTACACATTTTTTTGTTTACCTTGCGATGCGATGTCAGGATGCTATTTTCCTTGTTTTCCAAAAATCATTAGTTTAATACTGATAATTTTCTCCTTGTTTTGGGCTGCGCCGCACTTGGCTTCAAAGGGCCCCCAAAAAAATTTTATACAGGGCCCTACTAGGACTAGCTACGCCACTGCTGGTGTCAGAGTTTTTATGCCGCCCATGGACCTCTGACTTGGCTTTACATGCCGTCGAGAAATATCTCTCAGGCATGATGATTTCCTCACGATGTTTTTCCTTCACCGAAGCAATCCGTCATTATACAATACGCACATGAATCCGAAAAAATAGAGATGCGTGTCTTGGGTTCGAACTTGAGACCTATGACTTGGCAGTCCGACGGTGACACCACTAGACTATCACTGCTTCTGTTAGATTGGAAGGCCGCAATATAATTGGGAAAAGCTTAGGTAGACGATGGTAACAATTTCATTTCTTATTTCAGTATTAACTCCCGCATAAAAATAACACCATATAAAGTTCAGTTAGATTCAAAGAATGCTTTGGAGATAGCGTCTAAATACGATGTGATTCTGGACTGTACTGACAATGTACCTAGTCGGTACCTGCTCAGTGATCTCAGCTGTCTGACTAAGGTAAGTAAACAAATATAAATTTTAGGTTAGTGTAAAGTTAGCTGTGGGTGGTAAGCATATTGTTGTAAAGCTTGCTTTATTATAACACTAGCGACCCGCCCCGGCTTCGCACGGGTGCAATGGTATACATATAAACCTTCCTCTTGAATCACTCTATATATTGCTTCTTTTTAGCGTATCGATGACAATCTAAATTGTATCAGCCCAAAACTGAACTTCTAGTTTGGCGCTTTCAGCGTCCATCAGCTCCTGTAGCGAACAAACAACAGGACACGCAGGACACGATATTAAGTGCCCCATCGTTTGTAGAACAGCACCACATTTACACTCCAGGGCAGAGTCATTAATGAATCCCCATCTATTGCTGAAAACTTTATTAAAATCCGTTGCGTAGTTTAAAAGATCTAAGCGTAACAGCGGGAGCGACTTTGTTTTATGCTATGTAAAGATGCGCAACTTAAAAATGAATTCAGGAGTAATGTCAAACTTGCTAAACATACAGGTACTTTATTACAGAAACCTCTAATATCGGGGAGTGCGCTCAAGATGGAGGGACAGCTCACCGTATACGGATATAGAAGCGATAGTCATACGAGTGAGAAGGTGAGACCCATTTTTATCCTTCCTACTACTATTATAAATGCGAAAGTTTGTGAGTATGGATGGATGGATGTTTGTTACTCTTTCACGCAAAAACTACTGACTGGATTTGGATGAAATTTGGCACACAGACAGTTTATAACCTGGATTAACACATAGGATACTTTTTATCCCGGTAGTGTGATCCCGTGGAAGAATTACCGAATTTACGCAGGTGAAGCCGCGGGCATGAGCTAGTTTTACTTTAAATACCTCCACGACCCCCGTACTATTCAATGCATCCATCAGCACAATGTTTTGAGTGCGAAAACTGATTTTTCACCCCGAAAAAAAAGTCGTTTCCCAGCAATAATTTTTGCGTAGAATTACTTAGTTTGATGTACACTTGGTTGACAGCTTCGTTTACACCCTGTAGATTAATAGATGTGCTAAACCTGTGCCTGTCAAATTTCCAGGGTGTGACGTACAGGGGACCTTGTTACCGCTGCGTGTTCCCCACGCCACCATCGCCAGACGCGGTGGGATCTTGCTCAGCCCATGGAGTTGCAGGGCCAGTACCTGGAGTTATAGGTAAGACATTGCTAGCAGACTCCGTGGGTGCTACTGAGAAATTCAAAAACCCAATAGCACTTTGCCCGACCCAGGAATCGAACCCAGAACCTCATGCTCAGCAGTCGCGTTCGTGACCACTAGACCAACGACGCAGTCATACGAGGTTGCCTTATTACAATATTCCTTAATAAGTCAAGTTTTAATAACCAAACTAATTAATATTTTATATAGAGAAATTATTAATCGGGCGAATAAAAATTTAATGGGCGACTATTATACCAAGTAAGTAACTATTTATCCGGTCATTGCGGCAAGGAGTACATTTGAAGCGAGCTCAGGACTAGTGGCACCCCGACTCGGACAGGAATAGGTTCGAAGGGGATGGCGGGGTCTAGCGAGCGGATGAACCGCGCGAACCAAGACCCCGGCATCCCCTTCGTGTTAGGTTATTTTAAACCCTGCAAAAAGAAATGGCTACGTCGACTACGCTTTATCTAATTCTGAATCATTGAATTATCTCACCGATCGTATTGACCAACAAGTAACTCAGTAGTTTCAAGTCGCCGTTTTAAACTATTTTATTCGCCCACTGTTTGTCGCCCACTTAGTATTTCAGTAGTCCATATTCAGTATTTTTGACACCATTAATTTGAAATAATTTTCGCTCGTTTGAATACTACCCTTCTCTATACAGGTACTTTACAAGCTATGGAGGCTCTCAAATATATCCTGGATGTATCACCACAGAAACTACTAGTCGAGAGGATGTTCATATTCGATGCGGAAGAT
Source organism: Eurois occulta (assembly GCA_950022335.1). NCBI lineage: Eukaryota > Metazoa > Arthropoda > Insecta > Lepidoptera > Noctuidae > Eurois > Eurois occulta. The sequence goes on along the minus strand of OX465504.1, from coordinate 8,980,018 downwards.
ATGCTGGCTAGAACTGGTGAGCATTATTAACTCTAATTTCAAATATTTACAAACTACAAAACTATAATAGAAATAAATATGTACAAGTATAAAAGGGTTACAGGGCATCCAAAAATTCGTCCGCATCGCTGTCAACAGGAAAAGTGCCCAGAAGGCTGGCAGCATTACCTCGTTGGATGGCAATGCTGATTCTTTGGCCAAAAAATAGGCCCGCCCTCTGGTCACGTGAAGAGTCGACCAACCGCTTGGCGATTTCCCGAAAAATTTAATTTCAAATATATAAAATTGAAGTGTCTGTTTATAATTTCAAAATAACAGCTTTTTTGCTCAATGTATATGAAAGTATACACCGTGAATTTTTAGTAGTCTTACAAAGGTGGTCCACTCAATGTATCCGACATAAAATACCTCTAGGCGCGATTTTTTTTTTACCTTTAATTAAGATATTTTTTTTATTTATAATAATATAATATCTTGGGACAACCAACACACCGCCATCTGATCCCAAACTAGACAGAGCCTGTACTATGGCAACCAGACAACTGATAAACATACTTATATATTTCTAAATACATGCATATTATAGATAAATACACACCCAGATACAGAACAAATAATCGTACTCATCGCACAAAGATTTGTCCTGTGTGAGAACCGAACCCACGACCTCTGTCCTAGCAGTCAGGGTCACTAACCACTAGACCAACAGGCCTATCGAAACTTAAACAATAAAGGTCTATAGGTAAGGGTTCTAATGTAGGTACCAATTACAAATAATAAAGATTAGGTGCAAAGAAAAATAAAAACGGAACGCGCTCGCAGCAGGTGTTTCTAACTACGTCATCATCATCATTTGCCTAGCCTTTTCCCAACTATGTTGGCTTCCAGTCTAACTGGATGCAGCTGAATACCAGTATTTTACATGGAGCGACTGCCTATCTGACCTCCACAACCCAGTTAGTGCTAGGTAATACGATATCCCTTGGTAAGACTGGTTGTCAGACTTTCGGGCCACTGACTACCTGTAACAACTTTGAAAGATCTACAAATGACAGCCGGGACCAGTGGCTTAAAGTGCTTTCCGAGGCATGGCATTAACTCTAATTTCAAAAATACTAATCTATACAAATTAGAAACCAGATGCAGTCGCTCCATGTAAAATACTGGTATTCAGCTGCATCCAGTTAGCCTGGAAGCCGACCTCAACATACTTAGATAGATAGGCCTGTTGGTCTAGTGGTTAGTGACCCTGACTGCTAGGACGGAGGTCGTGGGTTCGATTCCCACCCAGGACAAATCTTTGTGCGATGAGTACGATTATTTGATCTGTATCTGGGTGTAATTTATCTATAATATGTATGTATTTAGAAATATATAAGTATGTTTATCAGTTGTCTGGTTGCCATAGTACAGGCTCTGCCTAGTTTGGGATCAGATGGCGGTGTGTTGGTTGTCCCAAGATATTATAGATATTATTTTATTACTTAAGAAAAGGCTAGGCAGGTATTACAATTATTCTATCATTAATTCTAGTGCGTCTCCGTAAACGCAACTCCATGTGCGCGGCCTGCTCCGACAATCCAACTATAACACACCTAGTGGATTACGAGGCGTATTGCAAGGCGCCCGCTAATGATAAGGTAAGAAAATTATTTTTTAATTAAAATAAACTAATAGCAAAAAAACGAACACTAAATCGAACAGAGATATTTTTAAACTTTTAGTTATTAAACTTTTGTCCACCATTGTTACATATACGTGACGCAAGCGCGTGCCCTGTACGCCAAACGACATGAATATGTGACAAAATGGTTGGTGAAATTGTGGCTTGGCGTGGAGGGCACGCGCGTGCGTTTATGCTCTGGCGGTCAAAAGGTTAGTAAGAGTTGGACTGGCAGCAAACAAGGACACTCTATACATCTATACAAATGAATGAAATTGAAGTGCCTGTTTGTAATTTCAAAATAACAGCTTTTAACTGAATGCACAAATGAAAGTTTATACAATACTTATAATTAAAAAAAAAACATTTATTTTTGTCTGTCGGTCTGTTTGTTCCGGCTAATCTCCGAAACGGCTGGACAGATTTTGACGGGACTTTTACTGACAGATAGTTGATGTTATAAGGAGTAACTTAGGCTTATTTTATTTTAAAAAGATTGGAGTTCCGTGCAAAAAAATTAAACCCTTGAAATTATCAACAAAATCCTATTCAAATAGGGGAAGTAATATTTTTACAATAATTACGCGCGGACAAAGTTCGCGGGCGGCGAAGTTATACACCATTATTTTTAGGTCGTTCTGGAGCCGAATACCATGAACTCGATCATCGAACTCGAAACGACTGGGACTATTTTTTTCAAAAAGTAACACTAAAAAAAAAACACGAAAGAATAAATTTAATGTTTTTTTTGTGAAATAATGAAAATCGATCGATGAATGAATTTTTCAATGGGTATCGTTCGCATGTGTTGCCGATCGTGGATACGTTTTACACACACATATGCATTTGAGTTCTCATTATTTCACAAAAAAAACATTAAATTTATTCTTTCGTATTATTTTTATTGTTATTTTTTGAAAAAAATTGTCCCAATCGTTTCGAGTTCGATGATCGAGTTCATGGTATTCGGTTCCAGAACGACCTAAAAATAATGGTGTATAAATACAAAAAGCATTCACTCACACTTGCTTACACCACAAATCACTTAACATTAAGCGTTAAACGTATTAAAGTGGAGGCCCCAGTGTAGCTCGCTAAAAATTAAAATTTTCTCACGTTATTTCCCCCTGTAATCTCCTAAGGGTTAGGCAGAGGTGTACCTAATAGTAAACCCACATTTCGCCAGTTATGTTTAAGTCCCATGTAATAGGGGGCGAGCCTATTGCCATCAACCGGTCACAAATCCAGACTCCGTGGCTGTTACTGAGAAATTCCTAATGGAAAAACCCAATAACAATTTGCCCGACCCAGGAATCGAACCTTTTTAATATTTTATCAAACATTTGTACATTTCATTTTCATTTCATTTAAAAAACATTTTTTAACATTTCATCAAACATTATTACATTTAAAAATATATTTATTATTTGGGTACTATAGTTAATCAATAATTTTTCTATTATGTCTCCGCTTACTCGATAACAGGGGTGGTATGTAAGTGTCTCTTTCAAATAATATTTTATAATTTGTTTGTCCCATATGATAAACGTTTCACGACAAAAGTAGTATTTCTGTTCTAACTGTGTAGTGCATGTGAGATTAATGTCTATAAAAACTGTTTTGCAAAAAAAAAAATACCGACTTCCAAAAAAAAACAAAAAAGTGAATAATTTCTTTACTTTCGAATGTCGGCGGCAAAATGATAATGAAACAAACAAAAGTCACCGACTTCCGAAAGAAAACTTATTTTCCAATTTTTCCTTTTTTTTTGCGAAAAAGTTTTTAGTGTCTTGATTTGCCATAACCATAAACTTTTTTGCAAAAAAATTACAGACATTGTCTTTTTTTTACTGTTTTTATTTGTCAAGTATCAATTTTACATTGTAATTAGAAGTTATAAGCACATCATACACCTAGACGAAGAAGAAAAAAATCATATTACTTATAGAGGATAACTTTTTCACAAGTTTTTTTTTTATTCCGGTATTTAATATTATAAATTTACTTTAATACCTCCATGATCCCTTTACTATTCAATGCAATCACCAGCACAATGTTTTAAGTACGTAACATTGAGTCCTACCGTAAAACGTGATTTTTCACCCCAAAAAAAAAGTCGTTTCCCAGCAATAATTTTTGCGTAGAGTTACTTAGTTAGGCCTTGGCCTGGTTATAAATACTGTATACTCGATCGATGGATAACGTCAAGCCAGTAATCGCCGAAGGGGTTAGGCAGAAGTGTACCCATTAGTACACGCACATTTCTCCGTTTATATTTAAGTCCTATGTATAAGGGGCGAGCATATCGAGCACAAATGCAGACTCCGTGGCTACTGAGAAATTCCTGATGGAAAAACTCAATGACACTTTGCCCGACCCGGGAATCGAACCCAGGACCTGATGCTCAGCAGTCGTGCTTGCGACCACTAGGCCAACGTGGTAGTAGAAATACGAGTATTTTAACTTAATTAAAACGTGATTTTTCACCCCAAAAAAAAAGTCGTTTCCCTGCAATAATTTTTTCGTAGAGTTACTTAGTTAGGCCTTGGCCTGGTTATAAATGCTGTATCCTCGATTGATGAATAACGTCAAGCCAGTAATCCCTGAAGGGTTAGGCAGAGATGTACCCATTAATACACCCACATTTCTCCGTGTATATTTAAGTCCTATGTAATAAGGGGCCAGCCTATCGAGCACAAATGCAGACTCCGTGGCTGCTACAGAAAAATTTTTAGTGGAAAAACCTAATAACACTGCCCGACCTGGGAATCGAATCCAGGACCTCATGCTCAGCAGTCGCGTTTGCGACTACTAGACCTTCTAGGCAGTCCTCGATGGGCAATGGCCCATTAACAACTAAGGCATTCCTATCATTCATATCATTCACCTACCATAGGCAACCGTATAGTAAGTGAATAAACTGGATTTTAATTAAGGTGAATGCTCCAACTAGCCCGCGAAATTCAAAATTTCTTGGGTTTTTTGCAATTTGCAGGCCAGTGCTAGGTTGTATGTTGATTAAAATATTATTCGCGGCTGTAAGACATATGTAGTTACAGAATTATAATCATCAAAATCATCAATAAAACGCTCTAAGTTCATAAAGCTGTAGGAATGACTTTTTCTGTTTTTTTTTTGTTCCTCTACGCCTTTATGAACTTGGAGGGTTGTATTGGTGATTTTGAGGATTATAATTCTGTAACTATATACGTCTTACAGCCGCGAATAATATTTTAATCAACATACAACCTAGCACTGGCCTGCAAATTGCAAAAAACGCAAGAAATTTTGAATTTCGCGGGCTGGTTGGAGCATTCACCTTAAGTTACAATATTTCTACTACCTCGTTGGCCTAGTGGTCGCAAGCACGACTGCTGAGCATCAGGTCCTGGGTTCGATTCCCGGGTCGGGCAAAGTGTCATTAAGTTTTTCCATCAGGAATTTCTCAGTAGTAGCCGCAGAGTCTCGATTTGCGCCCGCTTGATGGCAATAGGCTCGCCCCCTATTACATGGGACTTAAACATAACTGGCGAAATGTGGGCGTACTATTAGGTACAACTCTGCCGAACCCTTTGGGGATTACAGGCGTGATATTATGCTAAAATATTTCTAATTTGAAAAAGTGTTCATGAAAATCAAAACTGCGAATGTTCAAGGTAAGTTTACATTCAAAATGAAATGGTTTAATATTTTCTTTTGGGCTTTTTTTATTTTATTTTCAATTATGTTTTTCTTTTGTAACATTCGCGGTGTTGACATTTTGGTTTTAATTGTCACATATACGTGACAAGCAAGCGCGTGCCCTGTACGCCAAACGACACAAATATGTGACAAAATGGTAGGTAAAATTGTGGCTTGGCGTGGAAGGCACGCGCGTGCGTTTATGCTCTGGCATTCAAAAGGTTTTAATGGGCTTCTTTTTATTTTCTACTTCTTATATTTATTTCTTATTGAAATATTTTAACTTATCTACAGCATCACAAAGTCTTCTTTAAATACGGACCTCTCAACAAGACCTTGTTATTGTGTTTGTGAGTTTAAATGCAGGATGGAAGGGACACCGACGCGAAAACGGTTACCACGTATTCAGTACATCATTCTGAGCCCCCCACATAGACGCCACTGTAACGGTTAGGGTTCAGCCGGTAAAATGAAACTAGGAAGAGTCAGTTAAACATCTATATAATTATAAAAAAAAAAACAATTGGATGTAGGTAGGTAGCTTGGTATAATCACCCAGTAGAAGACTGGCGTGAGTTCTCGTTATCGAGCTCGTGTTGGTTCTAGACAGCCTAAAGAAAACCACTATCCTGAAGGTTCCAGAGCGTAGGAGACAGATAGTAGCCAGTAGGTAGGTCGGTCCTTCAGTCCGAGGGTAGCGCGTAGCATGCAGGTTGTCCAGCCTCAGCCTCTGCAGCGGCAGCTAATCAATAGCAGACCAGTAGGTACGGAAGAACACAAAACAGCTGTTTCCTACAAAAGTGCAATACCTAACGGTCAAAACGTATGGACCAGCTGTTTTTTTAATTACCGATGAAAAATTTTTATGTGGGGGTGGGGGGTGGGGGTTCAGAATGATGTACTGAATACGTGGTAACCGTTTTAGCATCAGTCTCCCTTCCACCACGTATTTGTAAACGCACTCACGATTTAGGAGAAATTACTAGTTTAGGGCAACGTTTTAAAAAATAAAATAAAATTAAGCTACTATATATTGTAGATATTTTATTTCCAAAAACGTTACAAATGAGCCCAAATTGGGTAAGCCTGTATCTTGGCTAACAAAACCGAGTGAAGGTTTATTAATATATTTTGTTAATTTTTTAAACGTTTAAGATTAAATGCCACTTGCCGTTTCCTCAATGTGCAGGAAAATAATTTATTTACATTTTAAAGCTGAAAACGCAATTTCATATTAAATGACAATAATATTCCAAATTTTTAGTACAATTTTTCAATTTCTTGTTTATGTATTATAAAAAGAAGCCCATTTCTCCTGCACATACAAAAACCGTTATAACCAACACATTTTCCCACATCACTATACAATTTCTATTCTTCTCCCACAGAAGAAACAAGAATCCCGCTTAAAATCAGAAAGAAGAAAGCAAGAGAAAGAAAAACGAATGACAGGGCAGAGTTACTTCGGATTCAGAACCGCGACGGACGGAGAAAAGAAGATTTGGGTACAAGATGTACTCAAATCAGAAAGAAGAATAGGACCTCCTTGCAAATCTGACTTCTGCTCAAAGAGTAAAACACGTTATTGTCAAAAGTTGACAGATTCTGACAGAAGACAGATCTTTCAACATTTCTGGCAGTTAGAGTGGGCTGAAAAAAAGGAATTTGTGAGGTCTTTAATACATTCGGTACCTGCAAAGCGAAGAAGAATTACACATAAGGGTTTAACTTCTAGAAAAGGCGATTCGAAATTATACCATCTCATTTTTAATACAGAAAAGGTCCAAGTATGTAGAGTAACGTTCTTAAACACTTTAGGCGTAAAAGAAGCGATGGTTCGATGTTGGTTAGTCAAAGAAACTAAAACCAGATCCCCAAAAGTGCCTTTAAAGTCGCAAAACGTAGTTGAATATATAGAAAATTTACCAAAAATGGACTCTAAATGCCAATTCTGTCTCAACGAAAACACGAATATTAAGTACATAGATTTAAACGTCAAAAATCAATTTCAGCTATATAGCATTTACGCAAAAGATATGTCAGAAAAGGGTATCAATCCGGCTTCTAGAAAGACGTTTGCAAAAGTTCTAATTAAGAAGAATTTAAGGATTTTTAAGCCAAAACATGATAGGGATATTTGTGATTTGGTAAAGGAACATAATAGTATTAATTTCGGTTTTCAAGGAGATAAATGTGATGGTTTTTATGAGGTTAATAATTTTAATGAGCAGTGGCCTTCATAGAGTTTAGTGACGTATTTGGAACACTGTATACAGGCTGTAAGAGACAGTTCTCGACAAACTGACGGTGCATTCAGCTCCTTATTTTGAATCATTTTCCACCGGAATTTTTCTCAGGAAACCTTGATGGATTTTTTGGATGACTTGATCCTTCCTGCTACTAAATACAGTGTTAAGTTTTATTCGGTTCCTGTAGCCTAAAACTCTACGCTGGATTATTTTTTATCAGGAAAAACAGGGTGTAAGGAACAGCCCTCCGCAGACTGATAGGGTGTATTCAGTATATCATACTAAGATGACCGGTACAAGAAATTATTTCAGGAACGTTATGGGAATCCAATAAATTTTATTTGTTTTATTTCCTCATACGCAATGTATCGTTACCGTGGCAAAACGCACGTAGCGAACGGCAAGCGCGACGACAAGTTCGATGAACTCTGTAGCCAGGCAGGAAGTGAATAGCTGATTTCACGAGTCGTTCGTTAGAGTATTTCAACATCCATTGTTGGTTTTTTGATGTTAGCAGTGTTATTAACATAAATGGAAAATGTAATTATTGTATTGTATTGTGCGCGTATTTTGCTTGTGAATTATGTAATTACACATCGAACTAAAGGAAAACAAACTGAAAAAAAAAGAATTAAAAAAAGAAAAAAATCCTGAGAAAAATTCCGGTGGAATATGACTCAAAATAAAGAGTTGAATGCACCCTGTCAGTTTGCGGAGGGCTGTCCCTAACACCCTGTGTTGTAGGCTTGTGGTTAGGTACATTGGGAGATGATAGTAAATTAAATTATCGATACTATTTTTAGTAGCAGTACCGAAATTTACCTATTGATATCTGCAATAAAATTATCGATACTTGTGAATGTGTTAATTGTGTACATGAATGTTGATGGATGGAGAAGGAGAGGAAGGCCAAAGAAAAGGTGGACAGATTGTGTGAGGAATGAAAGGAGTAAGTGATGCCGTGACGTCTGACAGGGGAGAATGGAAGAAGAAAACGTTTTGCATCTCAACTTCGATGATTTTTGAAAGAAACAAATTTTCTCATCAAAGTTTGTAACTGCGTCAAAAAAATATGACAGCAGCTGTCAGCCTATCCCGCCAAAAATATGTGTTACCTGAATACAAAAGTGGCCTAAGCGGTTTAGACTACTTTTGCATTATTGACAGGGAAAAATAATAAATTTCAAAAAGGATTGGGCAACGGCCACCTGTTGACGATAGGTGAAACAAGAGATAGGCCGGTTTTGCATTAAATTTTAGGATGTTTTAAATAATTAATTGTAGTAGATAAGTCAGAATACGAAAAAATGTGGGTTAGGCCACTTTTGCGCTTTTGCACTGACAGCCTCAAATAATGTAATAATTATCAAATTTATTAGAATCTCCTATCATGGACTGATTTTATAGTATTGTTTATATGTAACTTCGAGACAGAGTTGTTATTATTATAAATATTAATAAATAATTATACATTTTGTAAATGTTATTGTTGTTTTATTTGTTGCTAACAGGCATAAGTGTGGATTTTTTTTTCCGGAATGATTCTTAAATTGTATGTTTTATAAGCTCAAATTAACTTGCCTAGTTTGTTAGTATGTATTTTTCAAATCTTTCAACTGAATTTCAAACCAGTCCACCCCAACCGATTGAGCTGAAATTTTGTGCACACAGTTTTGGTTCCGGTGACAATACATTTTTATGACAGACATGACTTGATCCAGCAGCCAGGATCGTCTGCTCACGAGAGAATACCTCAACGGTTAATAGCACGGACACTTAACTTTGTATATGCACAATTTTCATAGCTAAACCTAATTTTCTTCTTGTCATTCTAATAAAACCTCTTTTTTTCTTTTTATTAAATAAATAAATATCCCTGGACATTTTCACACAGTACCATCTAGTCCCAAGCTAAGCAACCTAATGCTTGTGTTATGGTAGCTAGATGGCTGATAAACTACATATATACATTTTTTTTTTTGTAAATACATATTATAGATAGAAAAACACCCAGACCCGGAACAACTACTTGTAGGTCATATACAAATATTTGTCCCGTACGGGAATCGAACCCGCGACATGCAGCGTAGCAGTCAATCGCTTGACCACTGCGCCAACCGTGTCGTCAATTTTTTATTTATTTATTATTTATTAATTTATTTAACATTAAGATTACGCCAATTTTTGCACGATTCTTGATATTGCATGAGCATGAGCTTCACCTGCCAAAACTTAATAACAAGAGGGCACAATGTCTGAGCCAGTGCCTCCTTCGCGAAAAAATATCTGACAGTAGTCGTTCCTGAACTGAACGTCACAAACTTTCAGTTCAGGAACGACAACTGTCTGTCCTCTAAGATTTGTATCTGTGAACACACCCACAATACAGGAGAAATCCACTAGACCCAGTTAATTTTGGTCCTACCACGCCGAGCCACAATTTCACAGCACATACCTACAAAAAAAATAGGGATACCAAAACTATTTAATTGTTTATTTCGTGTTATAGTGCACCGTACATTTTTTGTCACATATTTGTGTCTTTGGTGTACAGAGCACGCGCTTGCTTGTCACGTATGTGTGAAAACGGCGTTCAAAAGGCTAATAATCTGTCACCACATCATCTCGTGCGGAAACCTATGAACTAATATTATTTCTATTAGTTCAATTGAAAGTTCAACAAAAATCACGTTTCGGCGCGAGAAGATAACACGACATAATTTTTTCATGCTGTGCATGTTACCCAATACAGGGTGTAAGGGACAGCCCTCCGCAAACTGACAAGGTGCATTTAGCTCCTAATTTTGAATCATATTTTTTCAAAAAATGCAAATAATACGGGTAAAATAAAAATCTTCTTCTTATCGTATCGATGTTCCTTCCATATTACACGGTTTTGGCCCAGTAGGTGGCCATGTTTATTGCAGCGGCAGAAGCGCTATTCGGCGCTAAATAAAAATGAAAACCAACAATGGATGTTGAATTACTCTAAAGAAGACGCGTAAAATCTGCTGTTCACTTCCTACCTAGCTACAGAGTTCATCGAACTCGACGTCGTGCTTGCCATTCGCTATCTTGAAATAACTGAAATAATTTCTTATAACGGTCATCTTAGTATGATATACTGAATACACCCCATCAGTCTACGGAGGGCTGTCCCTTACACCCTGTATAGTATAGTAGTAGTAACAACTATAAAAGAGACTATTTTCCGCAGGAACTAGATCTCAAAATCCTCCCAAAGCGCAATCGCATATCCGCACCTGAAGTCTCTCAACTCCTTAAAGAGAAGAAGGAAGTATACATGGTAGACGTTCGCGCCGACTCCGAGTTCCATATGTGTCACATATCTGGGGCACACAACTGGCCTGTCTCAGTATTGAGCGGCACTGTTTTAGAGAATTTGCTGCATTGTGTGGAGCAGAGTCCAGCGAGCGGTGAGTAGATGAACAGAGTATTTTATTATCCGCAGGTTCAAAGTAACCCTCTTTAAGGCGTTCTGTCAATCATTCTACTCGAGCGGCCTGTGGGTGTCATACACGCGACGAGCCTTGCGTGTGCAATTTAATAACGCCTTCAGGATACTGTTGGGTCTGCCATGGCGCTGTAGCGCGTTGGTAATGTTCGCGGAGGCTCGCACAGATGGCTTCACCGCTATCATGCGAAAGAAAGTGTCCTCCTTACTACAGTGCCTGCATGGTAGTGACAACAGCATTTTTAATCTGGACTGCCCCTTCCAGAGACACTGGGTGAGCACAGTCATAGGTTTGTCAGCAAAGAGTGGTCCGCAAGGGCCGATGCCTGCCAGTGCTGCGGGATTGTTCGAAAGAGATACTGCGGCCCTGGAACACAAAGGCCAAAAGAAGGAACATGGATGGGTTTTAAGTCAGTACAAGTCTGACACTCCCTTCCGCTTCGCCCAGACCGGAAGGGGTCATTTGATGATTTCCCAAACCAAAAAAAAAAAACATTTTTTTTTTGGGTAGTCATAGATCTGGATAAATAATAAAATTGTAAACACAAAGTGTGTTTTTAGTAGGTTTTTATACATTTGTTTTTTTATTGTTCCAGTGATATTTCTCTGTCGCCGCGGCAACGACTCCCAGCTAGCAGCTAAAATGGTACTCGACATGTTACCGGAGGAGCATCGACACAAAGTCAAGGATATGATCGGAGGCCTCCACGCGTGGGCTTACGATGTTGACAATACCTTCCCAGTGTATTAGGGAACTCCTTTACTCGACCTTCACGAAATCTTAAACTCGACAGCCACAAAATCTAAAACTCAGCCATACTAAGTCCCAAACTTCCACACTCACACCCATAACATCCACACTCACGCCCATAAACTTCCACAATCACTCCACAAATTCCACACTCACGCCCACAAACGTCCACAGTCACCCCACAAACATCCACACTCACGCGTACAAACTTTCACAGTCACGCTCACAAACGTCCACAGTCACCCCACAAACTTCCACACTCACCCCCACAAACGCCCACAAACTTCCACATTCACGCGTACAAACATCCACAGTCACGCCACAAACTTCCACACTCACGCCACAAATTTCCACACTCACGCCCACAACGTCCACAGTCACCCCACAAATTTCCACACAAACGCCCACAAACTTCCACACACACGCGTACAAACATCCACACTCACCCCCACGAACTTCCACACTCACGCCCACAAACACACACCTAGCCACAGACTTGACACGAGATTCACTCAGTGATCCATTCATATCAGCTTAAGCTAAGTATGTATTTATGTAAAGAGGCGAAACAGCGCTAGAATGGGACATTGGTCTCACTGGCTCTGCTTTATCAAGTTATAAAGGGTATAAAAATACCCTTAACGAAGCCAAAGGCACTTGTTTCCCCGTCATTGCGATATTTTTTTTGTTCTTTACCATACCTGGGAACCTTTTAGTTACGGGAAGATCAACATGAAAAAAAATCCAAGTTTTTAATGTTATCAGATACCAATATTTAATGCATCCATCAGCACAATGTTTTGACTGCGTTACATTGAGTCCTACCGTAAACCATGATTTTTCAGCCCGAAAAAGTCTTTTCCCAGCATTAACTTTGCGTAGAGTTAGTTTGATGTACAGAATGCTGTTTGGCGGCTTCTTCACGAAGCCTGGGTGGCTGGCTGGGTCCGTTTCCACCTTGTATAGAGGACGAGCCTGCATAGGTCTTATTTCAAGCAAAAATGAATGCATTTTGCGCAAAAAAGCAGGGATTTATTCATCGGCTGACAAAAATTATCGAAAATAAACACTGTTTTAAAGCTTTCACGGTATAAAACTAAACGTATACCTGTCAGTGATATTTCGACGCTGTGCTAAGAAAGAGGATAGACAGATATGTCATCATCATCATCATCAGCCTATAGCAGTCCACTGCTGGATATAGGCCTCCTCAATCGCACGCCATTCAACTCGATTCTCAGCAACTCTCATCCAGTTGCTACCAGCCGCCCTGCGAAGATCGTCACTCCACCGAGCCTGAGGGCGTCCAGTTTGCCGATTCGCGGTCTCCACTCAAGAACACGTCTACCCCAACGGTCATCGGTCCTGCGGCTAATATGACCGGCCCATTGCCACTTCAGCTTACTTATTCTGTGGGCTATGTCGACAACTCTGGTTCTCTGTCGGATCACCTCGTTCCGGATGCGATCCCTCAGAGAGACTCCAAGCATAGCCCGTTCCATAGCTCGCTGAGCGACCTTAAATTTATGGACCAGCCGTACCGTCAGTGTCCACGTTTCGGCTCCGTATGTCATAACAGGCAGGACGCACTGATTGAAGACCTTAGTCTTTAGGCTAGCAAATAAATTGTTAGGTGCAGACATATCTCTCTCTCTGCCTAAAGAGATATGTCTGCACTTAACAATTTATTTGCCATCCACGCGCATTCTCCAGTCATCCCGCGATCACGGCCATAGATTAATATAATATAAAATGATCACGGCGCTTGCAACAGCGTCGAAATATCGGGAGCTCAAATTAATTTAATAATCACGGAAGATATCCCGTGAATGACAGTATAAGTTTGCTATCGAAAATTATTGTATTTTCTACATAAAATTATTTAGTCTAAGTAGAATATTTCTATTTTTGTTTGTTTGTTATTTGCAAAGATCGGAATAAGTAGAATAGAGTCTACTGCAAGAAAGTGGATAGTATAACATCACGGCTGTAATCGCCGAAGGGTTAGGCAGAGGTATGCCTAAGTAGTAAACCCACATTTCGCCAGTTTTTTTTTTTTATAATCTTGGGACAACCAACACACCGCCATCTGATCCCAAACTAGGCAGAGCCTGAACTATGGCAACCAGACAACTGATAAACAGACTTATATATTTCTAAATACATACCTATTATAGATAATTTACACACCCAGATACAGAACAAATAATCGTACTCATCGCACAAAGATTTGTCCTGTGTGGGAATCGAACCCATGACCTCCGTCCTAGCAGTCAGGGTCACTAACCACTAGACCAACAGGCCAATCAAAGTTATATGTATTAGGGGGCGAGCCAGTGGCGTAGCGTGCCTTGGCGGGGCCCCGTATAAAAATTTGTTTGGGGGCCCTTAGGAAGGGTAAATATTTCTCACAAAAGAAAAAAAAATGTTTGCATAAAATTACAAGAAATATTTATTTCTATGTCACTTTTTCCAAAATTTTTACAAACTATTCAAATTAAATATACACTTTCCTTGCCTTTTTTTCGGCAAACTGATTTATTAAATCATTTATAGCAGATGATGACTGTAGTTTTTCTAAAGTTTCTGCCTCTATGAAAGAAATTGCTTTTTTTTATTTTTGCCATTTCCGAAAAAAAAAAAATTGAGACGTTTTTATTAATTTTTGCTTACGCACGTTGGGGGCCCCCGTGGCTCGGGGGCCCCGTATAAATGATACGGCAGATATGGCGTTAGCTACGCCCCTGGGGCGAGCCTATTGCCGTCAACCGAGCACAAATCCAGACTCCGTGGCTACTACTGAGAGTCTTTACTGTTACACGGACTCTAGATTTGTGCCCGGTTGATTGCAATAGGCTCGCCCCCTAATACATGGGACTTAGACATAATTGGCGAAATGTGGGTGTACTATAGGGTACACCTCTGCCTAACCCATGTGATGTATTACCCACATGTTACATACTTGCAGTTTAGGCAAATACTACTTTTACAGATCTCTGATTATTTGTTTTTTTTTATTACATATGGGGGAACCGCTAGGGTAGCCCGCGAAATTCAAATCATATTTTAAACAACATAGAATCTGATACTGACCGGTAAATTGCAAAAAACGTAAGAAAATTTGAATTTCGCGGTTTATTCTGGCGCTTCCACCTTTAGGGGCCGTCTCCACGAGCGAGAGAATCGCGGCGATATTACGTATTTGTATGGGATAATATCGCCGCGATTCTCTCGCTCGTGGAGACGGCCTCTAAGAGAGTGTATAGAAATACGTGGCAACGACGATAATATCGTCGCGATTCTCTCGCTCGTGGAGACGGCCTCTAAGAGAGTGTATAGAAATACGTGGCAACGACGATAATATCGTCGCGATTCTCTCGCTCGTGGAGACGGCCTCTAAGAGAGTGTATAGAAATACGTGGCAACGACGATAATATCGTCGCGATTCTCTCGCTCGTGGAGACGGCCTCTAAGAGAGTGTATAGAAATACGTGGCAACGACGATAATATCGTCGCGATTCTCTCGCTCGTGGAGACGGCCTCTAAGAGAGTGTATAGACATACGTGGCAACGACGATAATATCGTTGCGATTCTCTCGCTCGTGGAGACGGCCTCTAAGAGAGTGTATAGAAATACGTGGCAACGACGATAATATCGTCGCGATTCTCTCGCTCGTGGAGACAGCCCCATAGTGTTATGTATACTTTATAAGAGCGATGGTAGCAGGTGAATTTATGAGCGTCAGTGTAGATTGAGAAGCATTTCTTAAGATTGCGAACCAATAAATAGATGTTGGTCATAAACGGCCTTTATTTTAAAGTAAAAATTAAATTAATTCATCCAAGGAATTTAATTGTTTATGAAATAGACTTCGTCAATTTGACGTGTAAAATCTACTTCTTGAGCAGTGATAGCCTTGTGGTTTGACCGTCGGACTGCCAAGACATAGGTCTCGAGTTCGAACCCAAGACACGCACCTCTGATTTTTCGGATTCATGTGCGTATTGTATAATTATCACTTTCTTCGGTGAAGGAAAACATCGTGAGGAAACCAGCATGCCTGAGAGATATTTCTCGACGGCATTAAAAGCCAAGTCAGAGGCCCATGGGCGGCATAAACACTCTGACACCAGGTTACGCACTATAAATACGACAAAAAAAAAAATATCTAAGAATTGTTGCGATTAATAATATACGGACAATTTAAGTTGGTACTTAATTTGCTAAACAATTATGTTTAATTATGTTGTAACTTGTAATTGTGTGTTTTTATGATTGTGTGTAATTATATGTTTTATGTGTTATGTGTGTATTATGTGTATTTGTTATGTATATGTAATTTTGTATAAGATCCGAATTTTTAATTTTTGGATTGGAAAAATAACCCCGCATGGAAAAACGGAATGTAGCAAAGCTAAGTCGGCTTTCAAATGATGTGACAGTAGGTAGAATATAAAGGGTGCAAGGGACACCGGCGCTAAAATGGTTAATATCACGTATTCAGTGATCATTCTGAACCCTTTATTTTTTTTTTTGGGATGGTAAATCATCAAATGACTCCTCCCGCTCTGGGCGGAGCGGAAGGGAGTGTCAGACTTTTCCTGACTAAAACCCATCCATGTTCCTCTCTCTCTTTTGCCCTTTGTGTTCCAGGGCCGCGGTATGTCTTTCGAACAGTCCCGCAGCCCTGGCAGCCCTCTCATGTTTACTGACATCTCTTTGAGGCGCGCGTGGAACACGAACGCGCCGTCGACACGGCCTGTCGTCATAAGACGGACGGACGGCGAGTTAGCCCTCACCGTCCACAGGCCCGCGATCATTCTGAACCCTGAAACAGCGGTTTGTTTTTAATAACCGACGGAAAATGTCTATTAATGTTTTAGCGTCGGTGTCCTTTCCGCCTTTTATTTAAATATAATTATATTTCAAATTAGTTCCTTTATTTGTGATTGCAGTTATTGTAATTATTAATTCCATACATTATGCAAGTCCGTACGCAAAATACGAGCTTTCGACGTGGTTGCGGACACCAGCCCGTTATACAATACGATACAATTAAAATAGAGATTTCTGTATGTATAATATTTAGAAAAATATTTTTAAGCTAAATGTCAATCGAATATACACTAATGTTAATTATAATTAAATAAAACACATTCCTTATAATAAATCTGTATGATTGTCTAATACATCTTTTAGTATTTAAACTGGGAAAGATTATACAATATCACGCCTCGAATTCCCGAATTTCGACCGTTAAGTTTTAGTTCTATGTAATAGGGGGCGAGCCTATTGGCATCAAAAGATCGCTATCGAGATTCTATCCTTGTTTTTTTTCTCACCAGTTTAAATGCTCTAAAATCTACTAATATTTTATATGAAATAAATGTACTAGATTAATCACAATTTTGTCAGCAAAAATATAGCACTAAGCAATTTTCTCAATAAATAAACTATCAGAATTTGAATGAAAATCTCAAAATCATTTCAATAGTGTATTTGACTGTATTAGTGAAGGCACCCGGTCCGAGGCACGGAGGAGTCTCGATATTTGATAAATGGTCACCTGTCCACGGACTGACCTCGGCAAGCACTGCTTAACCTTGAAGATCGACCCTTGCGGCTGTTATTACTTAGCCAGGAGGTCCTCATATTTTCTTAAACCAGTCAAATATCTTATTGAAATGAACAGAAATAGTTCAGTACTTAAATATTATAAATCATGATGTAGTTAGTCAATAAGAAACAGTGGATTTTATCATAATTTTTGTTGTGAAAATAAATGGTTAAAAGAAAAGATTGTTTTTTTTTTTAAAACAAACACCACGCCTTTATTTTTAAAGAGTTAGGCAGTGGTGTTACTTACAGTAAACCCACATTTGATTGGCCTGTTGGTCTAGTGGTTAGTGACCTCGACTGCTAGGACGGAGGTCGTGGGTTCGATTCCCACGCAGGACAAATCTTTGTGCGATGAATACGATTATTTGTTCTGTATCTGGGTGTGTATTTATCTATAATATACATGTATTTAGAAATATATAAGTATGTTTATCAGTTGTCTGGATGCCATAGTACAGGCTCTGCCTAGTTTGGGATCAGATGGCGGTGTGTTGGTTGTCTCAAGACATTATTATTATCTCGTCACTATGTTTAAGTCCCATGTAATAGGGGGCGAGCCTATTGCCGTGAACCGGACACAAAGCCAGACTCTGTGGCTGCTACTGAGAAATTCCTGATCGAAAATCCTATTACACTTTGGTCGACCTAAGAATCGAATCCACAACCTCGAAATAAAATTATAGCACTTAAAAACTGAATAATTCCAAAACTTATCTAGAGGTATTGTCCGAATTTATAAAAAACTAGCTTCCGCCCGCGGCTTCGCCCGCGTGGTGTGTTGATAAAAAGCAGTCTATATGTTAATCCAGGGTATAACTTATCTACATACCAAATTTCAACCAAATCGGTCCAGCCGTTTATGCGTGAAAGAGTAACAAACATCCACACATCCATTCTCACAAACTTTCACATTTATAATATTAGTAGGACTAGCGGCCCGTCCCGGCTTCGCACGGGTGGACATTTATTTTGAATTATTCGGGCGGGGTGACAAATGAGAAACAAACTTCCCATTTGTGTCTGCACAAATTGTCACCCCGGTGACAACTGGGAAGACAATTCCCAGCTGTCACCCCGGAGGCAGGGCTAGCGGGGACTATTGGGAATAATTATTTATTTTTATCTTTTATTTATTTTTTAATATAGCCTATGACACTCACAAATAACGTGGCTTTCTATTGGTAAAAGAATTTTCAAAATCGGTTCAGTAGATCCAGAGATTACCCCCTACAACCTCACAAACTTTACCTCTTTATAATATTAGTAAGGATTTCAAATTGTCGTTTTCTATACTGTCGTTTATAATCTACTCAATTTATTGTTTTATCAATGTTTACAATTATTGCTCACGTTTTTTTATTTTGGAACTAGCTTTTACCCGCGACCTTTGTCCATGTGAAATTATTTTAAATGATAACTTCTCTATTTGAATCGGTTTTTGTTACAAATTTCAAGGGTTTTAAGTTTTTTTGCACGGAACCGTAATCCTTTTTTAGGGTTCCGTAGGTACCTCAGTCAGTAAAAACGGAACCCTGATTAGGATCACTTTGTTGTCCTTCCGTCGGTCGTCTGTCTGTCTGTCTGTCAAGACCATTCGGCACAGACACATCGGCCCTTGCGGGCCCCTCATGATTGCTGACATCTCTTTGAGGCGCGCGTGGAACACGAACGCGCCGTCGACACGGCTTGTCGTCATACGACGGACGGACGGCGAGTTAGCCCATTACTCACCGTCCACAGGCCCGCGCCTACGGTGGCCGAGAGCCATCACGACGTGGCCCCCGACGTCCGGTGCTTCTCCCGCGGCGGCTGGGACGTGAGGTTCTCTCCCTCTCACGTTCAGAGGTCTGCTACCCCTTAGAGCAGTGAAAGAATTAAACTTGTAACTCAACGCAAGAAGCAATGTCTTACAGCACAATACATGTAAAGTAAAAAAACCGGCCAAGTGCTAGTCGGACTCGCGCATGAAGGTTTCCGTACCATCGTAGTAGGGGAGCCTCATTTAATTTATTTTTTGTTGTTATAGTGACAACAGAAATACTCACTCTGTAAAATTTCAACTGTCTACCTATTACGGATACAGCCCGCTGACAGACAGACGGACGGATGGACAGCGGAAGCTTCGGTCCAGCCATTTCGACGATTAGCCGGAACAAAAAATTTGTTTTTGTTATAATAGTACCGTATGCATACTTGAAAGTATTCAATTCAACAAAAACAGACACTTAAATTTTTATTGTTTGTATGTATAGAAGATTGTCCGACCTTCGCAGGGTGCTCATAGCGAATTTATCAAAGCTCATCGCAAACTTAAAAATCGCTGTGAGATCATCAATCATGATGCAACGCTTGGTTTATTAAACGAATCGGTAATCATTACCGTTAGATCGTGTCATCCAGTAACTGGGCACCTAAGTTAACAGGTAAGGTCAGATAGTAGCACTATGTTAAATACTGGTATTCATCTGCACCCGGTTAGACTGGAACCCGACCCCAACATAGTTGGGAAAATGCGGGGCAGACCATGTCACAAAGGGAGAGAACCTCACGTCCCAGCCGCCGCGGGAGAAGCACCGGGCGTCGTCGGGGGCCACGTCGTGATGGCTCTCGGCTCTCGGCCACCGTAGGCGCGGGCCTGTGGATGGTGAGTAATGGGCTAGCTTGTCGTCCGTCCGTCGTATGACGTCAGGCCGGTGTCGACGGCGCGTTCGTGTTCCACGCGCGCCTCAAAGAGATGTCAGCAATCATGAGGGGCCTGCAAGGGCCGATGCCTGCCAGGGCTGCGGGACTGTTCGAAAGAGATACCGCGGCCCTGGAAGTCCTGGAACATAAAGGGCAAAAGATGGAACATGGATGGTTTTTAGTCAGTAAAA
Organism: Eurois occulta; assembly: GCA_950022335.1. Lineage (NCBI taxonomy): Eukaryota > Metazoa > Arthropoda > Insecta > Lepidoptera > Noctuidae > Eurois > Eurois occulta. The sequence continues at coordinate 8,959,706 of OX465504.1, read as the reverse complement.
GTCTGACACTCCCTTCCGTCCGCTCCGCCCAGAGCGGGAGCAGTCATTTGATGATACGAAAAAAAAGAAAGACCATGTCACAAAAAAACGATCCGTTTTCTGATAAATCTTTATCAAGGGCATTTTCAATATCGCATGCGATAAATTAAATAAATACTTATTATATCTAATCCATAATTATCGATTACCATAGATATAACTACAAAGCTAAAGATAGTAGAAACACTTGATAAAATGTACAACATTAGGTTTATTTGGTGAAAAATGGCGGAGATACGAGGTTTGGTGTTTACGATATGTTTTATGTGAGTATTTTTTATTTATTTACTAATCTTATGCGTGACTGCTGGCCTACCACGAAGTAGTATTGTTTAATCTTATTCCAGACCGCTCTGGAATAAGATTAAAACAATACTAGACGTCCTCTACACCATTATTTTTAGGTCGTTCTGGAGCCGAATACCATGAACTCGATCATCGAACTCGAAACGATTGGGACTATTTTTTTCAAAAAATAACAATAAAAAAAAAATATGAAAGAATAAATTTAATGTTTTTTTTTGTGAAATAATGAGAATCGATCGATGAATGAATTTTTCAATGGGTATCGTCCGCATGTGTTGCCGATCGTGGATACGTTTTACACACACATATGCATTTGAGTTCTCATTATTAAAAAAAAAAACATTAATTTATTCTTTCGTGTTTTTTTTTTTATTGTTATTTTTTGAAAAAAATAGTCTCAATCGTTTCGAGTTCGATGATCGAGTTCATGGTATTCGGCTCCAGAACGACCTAAATATAATGGTGTATAGTATAGCTTTGTCTCTGTCCAACACTGGAAGGTTTAAGACTTCGTGGTAACCGCACCGTTCTCCAGACTTCAGAGACTTTGATTCCTTTATTTAAAATTCCTAATACTTATATTAAGTAAAGGGACACAATGTAATGCGCCCATTACCAAAGGTGTTTATTCTTGAGGCGATGACTAATAGAAAGTAATAGATGTATGTATACGGTCACCCATCGACAGACCAACCTAGGCAAGCATGGCTTAACCTAAAGATCGACCTGAGCGGCTGTTATTATTTAGCCAGCTCCTCTTAATATACCACTCCATATACGTTTGTTAGAGGATGTTTCAACTGCATCCGGTTAGACTGGAAGCCGACCCTAATATAGAAAGAAAAGAAAGAAAAAATATTTATTTGTCGCAGGGACATGGCGTGCATACAAAAAAAATAACAATAATCATAAGGAGCATTAAATATTTTAAATACAACAGAACAGAAACAGAAAAAGAAAAGTTATAGAGTAAGATCCCAGAGCAATCAGACATAACTTATTTTCACACGGATGAAACCTGAAGTTTTCAGTAGCGTCTCGTGTGCCTTGAATACCTACGCGCTTTGTGGAACTTGCCGAGTGACACCTGGGCAGGTACCAGGTGAGAAAGGTAACTAAAAATAAGAATTATTTAACTTAAATTCACATGGCTGATTTTTTATATATGTCATGTAGAATATTATTTTAAAGTAATATCATAAGTGTCAGACACTTTAGATGGACCAGAGCTTTTGTCAGACGCTTTTAAGCTACCCAAAAAATAAATGAACTTTACTTATTTTTACATGTCTCATTTTTTTATATGTTATTGAAGTATTTATTTAAAAGTTATATTCAATCAGTCAGACAAATTAGAGTGACCAAACATCCCCTAAGACAAAAATTATTCAGCCAGAAGTATGAGGGCGAGAGCACTATGCATGCGCATCAGAGTGTGTGAGACGTCCATAATAACTCGGTTCTTAAACTCACCATCTGCTTCAATTTACTGTGTATGTGCTGTTTGCTTGTAATATAACTTATAGTATACAGTATAGTTCGAGCCTGCGAGAGCACATGTTTTTGTTGTTTACATCAGGTTATGTGTGAGTGTTTTATTAAGTTGTTTGTAATACCTAGTGATAATCATGGAAGAAGAGAAATTGAAATGTACATTTTGTAAAAAATCTCATAATAAACTTATGTTATTCTCCGAAGAAATATCGAAAAAGTGCAAAAACATTTTAAAACAGCGAATAAGCCATAACCTCAAATTCAAAGATGTAGTTTTACCGGATGACTTGTATCACTTGTGTCTTATTTTTTGCAAAAAAGTTTTTTTCATTTCAACAATACCTACTCGATGATTTTTATTCAGAATTTTTTGGTTTTTCTGGTATGGCGGAAAAATATTTTTTTGGCAGAGCAGTACATTCTCGATGGTAACCACTGTCATACAAGTCATCCGGTAAAACTACATCTTTGAATTTGAGGTTATGGATTATTCGCTGTTTTAAAATGTTTTTGCCCTTTTTCAATATTTCTTCAAAGTTTATCATGAGATTTTTTACAAAATGTACATTTCAATTTCTCTTCTTCCATGATTATCACTAGGTATTACAAACAACTTAATAAAACACTCACACATAACCTGATGTAAACAACAAAAACGTGCTCTCGCAGGCTCTAACTATACTGTATACTATAAGTTATATTACAAGCAAACAGCACATACACAGTAGATTGAAGCAGATGGTGAGTTTAAGAACCGAGTTATTATGGACGTCTCACTCACTCTGAAGCGCATGCATAGTGCTCTCGCCCTCATACTTCTGGCTGAATAATTTTTGTCTTAGGGGATGTTTGGTCACTCTAATTTGTCTGACTGATTGAATATAACTTTTAAATAAATACAATAACATATAAAAAAATGAGACATGTAAAAATAAGTAAAGTTCATTTATTTTTTGGGTAGCTTAAAAGCGTCTGACAAAAGCTCTGGTCCATCTAAAGTGTCTGACACTTATGATATTACTTTAAAATAATATTCTACATGACATATATAAAAAATCAGCCATGTGAATTTAAGTTAAATAATTCTTATTTTTAGTTACCTTTCTCACCTGGTACCTGCCCAGGTGTCACACGGCAAGTTCCACAAAGCGCGTAGGTATTCAAGGCACACGAGACGCTACTGAAAACTTCAGGTTTCATCCGTGTGAAAATAAGTTATGTCTATGTGTTATCTTGGACTATTAACAGCTAGCACGTCGTGACTGCGACAAGCAGGCTACCACTCAGCATGATGCTGTGCTATGGGGGCCCACAGCACAGCGCTGGTTTTCAGTGGTCACCCGCTAAATACTTGGGAAAAGTCTAGGCAAACGATGATAGACGAATATACCTCAACTACAAATATGTGTCTGGAACATATTGGGCATTCAGCCCTACGTCCTTGCTGACTTATCAATCTTTTCTTTATATTTCAGATTGACAGCAAATGCGGCCCTTGGCCATATCCCCTACTACAACTCCGCCGAACCAGATGCACCAGCGTTTGGTATGTATTTAAAAATTTTTTTTAAACGACTTAATGTGGTTATCGACACCTATAATTAAATTATTATTTATTCGAGTAACATAAATCATAGTGTTAGTAACAATTTAACTTATAACCAGAGGGCGGGCCTATTTTTTGGCCAAAGAATCAGCATTGCCATCCAACGTGGTTATACTGCCAGCCTTCTGGGCACTTTTCCTGTTGACAGCGATGCGGACGAATTTTTGGACGCCCTGTAAATCTTTTATACTTGTACATATTTATTTCTATTATAGTTTTGTAGTTTGTAAATAATTAATATGTGAAAAAATTAATAAATAAAAGACTTAATTTACGTTTCAAAAAAACTTATATCTATGTTAGTAAACTAAATTATATAAAAATATTGAATAAACAATTAAATGAACCCAACACAATTAAAGAAAGGAACGGCGTTACTATGACGTCTTAAAGCAGGAGTAATTCCAGTGTGGGAAAGAGACAGAGCTATACAGGTCGTCTAGCGCCATCTCTTTCCCACACTGGAATTACTCCTGCTCTAAGACGTTGTAGTAGGCTACCTGGTATTAGGTTAATTTCATAGCACATCGTTATTATGCTGCAGGTCCAGGCCAACAGAAATTTTGCAGCACCGGTTAATGATCGCACAATCCAGTCGGCCTGAGATCATTTTTAGGACGCTGTAAAAAAAAAAATCTGCAATACCAAGAAGTTTTTTGTCTTAAGAGGGAACAGGAGCTACAATTATTGAATTATTGAATTATTAAATAGTAATTGTATCCCACCTTCCTTAATAACAATTGATCTGACTGAAGATTCCTTTCATAAACAGAATTATTCAGTAAGCAATAATAAAATTAAAAAATATGCAAAACTGAATAGAATAATTAAAAAATGTAATCAATTTAGGAAACAGCATAAACGCTTTTCTAAATATATTCCAATGAGGAAAGAGCGTGTTGATTTAGTTAATAAGTTAGATAATTACCAAATAAAATTAGAAGACAGTATAAAAATTTATGAAATTGATACTCAGCATTTGCAGTCTGAAATACAGGTACTTCAAGACTCACTTAGTTCCCTTTCTAGTAGGTATGCGAGTTCTCAGAACCAAATAAGGGAACATATTCTTGCGGCAAATGAGTTGGTACTGTGTCGATGTAGTTGTCAAACAGTTACCAACCATGATACTGTCCAGCCTGAGGTAATGGAGGACCCGTCCGAGGCTGAAAATTTATCTCAGGACTGTATACTCAACCAAGAAACAAATAATATTACACAAGATTATTTACATGTGGTACAGCCTGAGTTACATGATAGTCATGACTGTTCTAACTCAATAATGTTTTCAGATAGTATAGGAAGAGGTGTAGGTAAATTAGTAAGTAATAACCTGAGTTTTTCCAACCAAAATCATTGTATGCCAGGGTCAACATACCAACAGATAATGGCATCTGTAACTAGAAATGTTTATAATGTTAATACCGATATAACAATATTTATAGGAAACAGTTCAAAACTTACAAAACAAGATATCACAGACAGTGTAACGGAGTTGTTAAAGTTGAATTGTCGTAAAATAATATTGTGTGCTTTCCCATATTTTGAAAAGTTGTCAAGCAGGAAAAACAATTATATTCACATGCTGAATAAGCATGTTCATTTTCTAGTAGGTCACTATAGTGACAGGCTTATATATCTAGATATCAACAGTTTTGTTGGTAAACTTAAGTCGACACGGGGTAAAGTGTATCTACCTATGAGTTGTAGACACAAAATAGCTAGGCTATTAGTATATAATATTCACTCAGACATAAGTAGTATGTCAATGTTTACTTCAATTATTAACACTGCGACTATTAGTAATAATACTAATAATTCTTTTTTCAATTGTGTAACTATAGGAGATCCAGGAGTGGGGTCCACTAGTAGTAGGATCTCATTGCCTTGTGATGGCATAGGAGTCTTGGGGCTCACTCCGGATACTCATTTAAACTAGTTAGTAAGACAACAGAGGGTACCGGTAACATTGATGTTACACCGATCAACAACAATATACTTGTATCTTCTTGCTCTCAAATAGCTAAATGTAAAAAAGGGGCTAAGCAGAATTCCATGCAATTATTTCATCAAAACATTCAAGGTTTCTCTTCAAAGCAACTAGAAATTGAATTGTTTTTAGAAAAAACAAAGATTGAAATTGTTTGTTTCACTGAGCATTGGTTAAAAGATTATGAAATGCTAATTAATTACGCAAATTACAGTGTGGGCAGTTGCTTTAACCGGAAAGCTAAGATTCGTGGGGGTTCATTAATCTTAGTTAAAAATTGTATTAAATTTAAGACTCGTAGTGATATTGTTGATCTATCGGTTGAACATAATATTGAGCTGTCTTGTGTTGAGCTGGATAGGCATGTTATAGTGTGCGTTTACAGACCCCCAAATTATCAAAACTACTCTATTTTTGAATCGGTAATGGAAGATACTTTAGCAAAGCTTGCAACTGGTAATAAATCACTGGTAATCTGTGGTGACTTTAATGTTAATATTTTAGATCAAAATTCAAATAGCAGTAGATTATTACATCTTTTTAAATCATTTAATTTGTTAAACATGTTTTCGGAACCAACCCGAATTACTACAAATACTGCAACATGTATTGATAATGTTTTTTGTTGCTGCGACTACTTGGATAAATCAATTGTAAATTACCTTCCTTCTGATCATAGCGGTCAAACCGTTGTTTTCGAGTCCTACACACCATTACAAAAAATTCAGATAAAGTCCAGACAAATGACACCCAGTAATTTAAATAAATTTAATAATAACTTAATTAGTAATTTAGGTATTCCGGACCATATTATTGAAAATGTAAATCACTTTTATGAGGAATTCTTTTCGGTAGTTTACACCGAGTTTAATAATACATTAAAAATGAAAACTAAATCTATTTGCCCAAAGTTTATGTTCAGTGACTGGGCAACTAAGGGTATTAGGAAAAGTAGGGAGCGATTGTTTGAACTGTACGGCCTTAAGCCTTACATCAACTCAGAAACTTTTAATAAATATGTTGCAACTTACTCTAAAATTTTTAAAAACACTTGTAAGGTAGCTAAAGCCTTATTCATTAGCAACAAGATTAAATCCGCCGATAATAAAATAAAGACGGTTTGGAAAATTATCAATAGTGAAACTAATAGACACAAAAAATATAATAATGATATCACACTAGATACTTCACGTGGTCTTATAAGCTCTAAAAACGAAGTTGCTCAAGAATTTGTAGATTTCTTCACTAGTATCCCACTTAAAACTACTGAAACCTTAAATTCCTCACCCTTGGTTTCTATTGATTTGTTGAGAGCGAACGTTTCAGCCTGTCCGGTTGAGTTTCAATTTAAGCATATAAACCCCATCACAGTCATTAAAGCTTTTAAGGAAATCAAAATCAAATTAACTGAAGATCTATGGGGAATGTCCATTAAAGTTTGTCAAGCTATTATTGAGACTATAGCACCGTTCTTAGCCTTAATATTTAATTTATGTGTGGACCAAGGAGTCTTCCCGGACCTTATGAAATACAGCAAGGTAATACCACTTTTCAAATCCGGGGACAGTAAAGACACCAATAACTATAGACCCGTATCCGTGTTGCCGGTTTTCAGCAAGGTGTTTGAAAAGGTAATGCTTAATCAGATGCTCACACACTTTAACACCAATAAAATCTTACATGAGAAACAATATGGTTTCACCAAAGGACGTTGCACGACTGACGCCGGTGTCACCTTATTAAAACACATATTTACGGCGTGGGAAGAGGCACAAGATGCCATAGGAATCTTCTGTGACCTCTCGAAAGCATTTGATTGCGTAAACCACGAAACCCTACTCTTGAAACTTGAACATTACGGTTTAGGGAAACTTGCGCTCAGTTTAGTTAAATCGTATTTAAACGATAGACATCAGCAAGTACAAATAAATGGTGTCAATTCAATGGGTTTAAAAGTAAGTATGGGTGTACCGCAAGGTTCGATATTAGGTCCTTTCCTCTTTTTAGTCTATATAAATGATCTACCCCATTTATTTAAAAACCAACCACAAATGGTGTTGTTTGCTGACGATACCTCTTTAATATTTAAGACAAACAGACGTGCCACAAATCTTGACGACGTAAATAACGCCCTATTGCTGGTCCATAATTGGTTCACCGCGAATAATTTAGTATTAAATGGGAAAAAAACGAAGTGTATAAGATTTGCTCTACCGAATGTCAAAAGTAGTGATAGTGACATAGTATTGAATCAAGAGAAACTAGAATTCGTCGAAAAAACTGTTTTCTTGGGGATCACGCTCGATTCAAGGCTTCAATGGGGTCCGCATATAACTTCTCTTGCAGGACGGCTGAGTTCAGCAGCATATGCTGTTAGAAAAATCCGTCAATTTACTGATGTAGATACCGCGAGGCTAGTCTATTTTAGTTATTTTCATAGTATTATGTCATACGGTATTCTACTATGGGGACGGGCTGCAGACATTGAGTCTATATTTATTCTGCAGAAAAGAGCTATCAGAGCCTTATATGATCTACGTAGACGCGATTCTCTAAGAGAACTGTTTAAGGAAATTAACATCATGACAGTACCTTGTCAATACATCTATGAAAACATCATGTACGTTAGGAAAAATTTGCATTTATTTAGTAAAAGAGGTGACCGACACCACTATCATACTAGAAATAGGGACCAACTAACTCAACCAGGTTTCAGGCTAGCTAAAGTAGACTCATCTTTCATGGGGTACTGTTTAAAATGTTACAATAAAATACCTCCCCACATTCTACAACTGAATGAGACGAAATTTAAATCTTGTATAAAACGCACACTATGTAGGCAAGCATATTATAAGTTGGGGGATTACATTGATGATAAAAATGCTTGGCTCAATGCTGGTCCTGCTCCACAACCATAGGGGCAAACTAATTGATTACCATGTGAAGTTATTGTGGAAGCTGCAGAAGATTGTAAAAATATATTTGAATTGTATAGATTCAATCTCTTAGTATTATATAATCGCATAGCACATGTGTGAGTACTATGTACGGTAAAGCTACCATTTACATTTAGTTATCTTCATTGACTTGAATGTGCCCTGGTGGCTGAGAGAATGTCATGCTCACACAAATGTCTCGCTGATGGTGGCGGGTGTGTCGGGTCATTTAGTTCCCTTCAATGTGGTTGAGTTGAATGGCGCTGATCCATGCGTCATGTTCGTGAACGGGCGCTGTCAGTTGGGACTGGTCATCTCTTAGCTGTCACGGTTTATTTTAATTACTTTATTTTTAAATTGTTAGTTTAATCTTTTACTCTGGACGCTCTTAATGTGCACGTCTTTGTACATCGTTCTCACATATATGTATAATCTCAACATGAATGATGTAACCAAGATTTTGTAACAATATTTTGATTAAAAAGAGTGTCCATGGAGTTTCTTGCCCATTCTTCTCCATAGAGATCTACGATTTGGAATGTGCAACTACAGTACTTTCGCAAGTTATTATGCCTTGTGAATGTGACTGTAGCTTAGCTTTTTTGTTTTTGACTTTCAAAAGTGCCTGTAATGGTCTAATTGAAATAAATAAATGCTTTGCTTTGCTTATGCTTTGCTTTGCTTAATTCTCCATACAAATGCACATTTTTTTTTTCATAAAATCATGGTCTACTGTTGACATGCGATGCGACTCATGACTCCATCATTTCCTTTTTTTTGAGCAACTAGTAAGTAAAGAAAATATGACCCTACAAAAATGACAAAAAATGCCCCATTTTTACGACCGTGATTAGAGAACCAGAGAGACCAATTCGAAAAGTTTTAACATCAAAGATCTTTATATAAACTTAGACATACTCTTTCTTAAAATATTAATGTCAAAAATAATTGAATCAGCTCAGTTTTCGTGGAGAAACCACCAGCTCAGCAGTCTCGCTTGCGACCAACGAGGTGATCACCAGCTATTAGTGATTATTCTTTATTTTTTTTCAGTAAGTGACATCCCGGCTAGCCAGATGAGTCGGCAGAACGCTGCTGCCCGCCTCGCAGCTGTGCGTAGCGTGATGGCTGATAAGAAAGTAGACGCGTACATCGTGCCTACTGCTGATGCCCATAATGTAAGTAGCGTGAATATAGTGCGTAAAGGGTACATTCTGCATACAGGGTGAAATGGACACCGGCGCAAAAACGGTTACCACGTATTCAGTACCTACATCATTGTGAACCTTAGAAATTCTTCATCGGTAAAAAATATCAGCTGTTCCATACATTTTAACCGCGGAGGTAAAATATTATGATAATATAATTTTGTAGGGAACAGCTCAATGATCGAATTAAACGATGTTTCCCCTCACAATTTATTCGCAATTACACTGAACATCAAAGGCAAAAAGGTATTAAAATTCACATTTGGGTGACAATGTATGGTTGGCTAAGTGATGTTATTCTAAATCGAATATGGCGGACTCCCAAAGATGGCGGACTAGTTATTTTTTATGCATTCCCATGATATGTGTATCAAATGAAAGGGTTTGCTATGAAGAATACGTGAAATAAAATGACGTCACTCTAAAGAGTATTATTATTCAGTTTTTTTTGTAACTATAATATACTATTTTACGAGAAACATACCTGTTGCCCGCGCTAGTCAATAACACTCGGGGTTATTGCTAGCTTGACATTAGTGAAAAAAAAAATCAGAAGATTACCCTTTACTTACATACAAACCTACAAACTTAAATACCTATTTTACCTATTAAACATAAAAAAGTATAGAAATAAGGCTAAATTCTCTTAAACCAGAAATTAAACAATTTTGTGATCAGCTTTTCTAGCTCATTACTCTCCCTCACTCCGCTCCATCGTAAAACCAGTATTTGAAACAAATCACCGTTTTTTCCAGTCACAATACATATCCCCAGCCGACGCCCGTCGAGAATGGCTGTCAGGACTCCGAGGATCATCAGGCACGGCCTTAGTGACGTCCACCCAGGCCCTGGTGTGGACTGATGCACGATACTGGACGCAGTTTGAGGTGGAAGTAGACGGCACCTTGTGGACGCTGATGAGGCAAGGTAGGTGGACTTTACAGCTTCCTTTATGGAGTTCAGATAGGCAGTCGCTCCATGAGAAATACTGGTATTCAGGAAACATTCCCTCTACGTCGATTACCTTTACGTCGACTCTTGAAATAAATAACATCTGTTTTAAGAAGTTTACGCTTGAACACGAGGTTGGAAAAATACACTTCAGCTGCATCCGGTTAGATTGGAAGCCGACCCCAACATGTTATATTGTGGAAGAGCAGGCAGACGATGCATAATCAGCCTATAATCTACCCACTGCTGGGACACAGCTAGGCCTCCTCTCTATGAGAGGGCATGGGCTGTACTCCACCACGCGGGCCCAGTGCGGGTTGGTAGTTGTCACATATCTTCAAATTGGTTCTAAGACATTCCGATTCCCTTACGATGTTGTCCTTCACCGTTTTAAGAGCAGTGGTGATGAAATAAATTACACAAAATAATGCGTCTGTCTGGGTTCGTTACTGCTCGTTAGTCGGGGATGCCACCACTGGGCCATCGATGCTCTATGTTCTATGTTAGGGATTTTGCTTTCCGCACTTAGTCCTTAAAGTGGACCATTGTGCGTGAGCCATGGTGGCCGTTACTCCAACCAGCCCACCTCCCTCCAGAAGCAGATCAGACTTCCCGGTCTTCTCAGGGCATCCTCAAGAGATCTTGGCGTTCCAAGAGTCTCCTCGCGTATCTGGGTGACGCCAGTACACTCAAGGAGTACGTGCGCTATCGTTTCCTCCGCCTCCATGCACGCCCTGCACAGGGGACTGTCAGTGATACCTAGGGTGTGAAAGTGTTTGTTTAGTGAGCAGTGTCCAGTGATGGTCCCCGCCACCAGTCGCAGGCTATCTCTATCCAGGCGCAGAAGGCGCTTGGTCAGCTTTTTGTCCAGAGATGGCATAGCCTCCTTGGATTGCCTGCACCCTGGTGTCGAGGTCCACCACTTCTCCGCTTGTGTTTGAGTGTGATCCTTTAGCCAACTTCTGAGCTGCTTGAAGGGTATGGGGACAATGGGTTCGGGTCCGAAAGCGTTTGTGCTGGATCCTCTTCTGGCGAGTTCATCAGCTGCATCGTTTCCAAGCGATCCACTGTGTCCTTTGATCCATTGTAGTGTCACCGTGTTGCGGTTTAGTACCGTAACTCGTTCTAGGGCATTATGGCATTCTAGTATTAGTCTCGACGTGATCTGGTTTCTCTTTAAGGATTGGAGAACTGAGGCGCTGTCGGAAAGTATACGGATGTGAGTATCCGTAACTTCCCTGGCCTCTATGGCGTGTGCCGCTTGGATAATGCCTACGCACTCTGCCTGATATACAGAGTTGAGCATTCCCAGGGGTCTGGATATTTTGATGTTTAGGTCGTCGGAGAAAACTCCGACACCTGTTCCATCGTCGGTTTTCGATCCATCAGTGTAGATCCTTAGCTCTTTTGGACCTGAGTAGTCACACATCTCCGCTGTGAGCTCTATATTGTAGTGCTTTTGGAAGCAGTGGGTCTTCAGGGTTCTGTCACAGGGTGATGCCATCATGGGCTGTTGTTTGATTGCGTCGTCTTTTATGCGCGTATGTTTGATTCTGGAGTCCTTACTTAGGGTGCCGGATACTTCGAGCCTGAAGGTCGCTAGGGCCGCCTCCTCTCTTACGACGAGGTGTAGAGGTGGTAACCTCAGCATTACCTGTAACGCGGCAGTGGGTGATGTTCTCATGCTGCCGGTGATTGCTACACAGGCAAATCTTTGTACCTTCTCGAGGTCCTTCTGGGCTGTGCTCAGATTGGTCCTGGGCCACCAAACTATGGAGCCGTATGTAATGATTGGTCGGATGACGGTGGTGTATAGCCAGTAGGTGATTTTGGGGCTTAGGCCCCAATTTCTGCCGAGCAATCTTTTGCATTGCCATAGGGCTATGCTGGCTTTTGTGGTGATGTAATCAGTATGTTTTGCCCAATTCAGCTGTTTGTCCAAATAAATACCCAGGTATTTGGTTTCAGTCGATAGGCTTAGGGTGGTCTCAAAGAAACGCGGCAATTGTAGGTTTGCCAACTTTCTTTTCTTTGTGAAAAGGACGAGTTCGGTTTTGGTGGGGTTCACTGCTAGTTTGTACTCCTTGCACCAGTCTTCCACCACCTTCAAGGCTTGGCGCATAAGGTTACATAGTGTGTTTTCATGTGTGCCATTTATTATTATGGTTATGTCATCTGCATAGCCCACCGTGTAGTAGCCTCTGTCATTCAGACGTTTGATAAGGCTATCCACCACGAGGTTCCATAGGAGTGGTGAGAGGACGCCCCCTTGAGGGCAGCCTTTCGCCACGATGGCTCTAGTCGTATCGTTCACCGTAACCTGTACGGCCCTGAGTCTTAGCATATTTGTGATCCATCCTCGCAGGGTCGAGTCCACACCGTGATTCTCGAGGGCTGCGTTGATGCTATGGAAAATGGTTTTGTCAAAAGCCCCTTCTATGTCAATAAAAACAGCTAGTGAGGAGCACTTGTGGTCTACTGCACATTCGATCTTAGAGATCACACTGTGTAGTGCGGATTCTGTTGATTTTCCTGTGGAGTAGGCGTGTTGGTTCTTGTTTAGTGGTAGCTCCCGAAGAGGTCCATCCCGGATGTGTCGGTCACAGAGTCTCTCGAGGGTTTTCAGGAGAAATGATGTCAGGCTTATCGGTCTGTAAGCTTTGGGTTGTGTGTAGTCTGGTTTGCCTGGTTTGGGGATGAAAATCAAACTCAAACTCAAACTCAAAGCATTTATTTCAATTAGACCATTACAGGCACTTTTGAAAGTCAAAAACAAAAAAGCTAAGCTACAGTCACATTCACAAGGCATAATAACTTGCGAAAGTACTGTAGTTGCACATTCCAAATCGTAGATCTCTATGGAGAAGAATGGGCAAGAAACTCCATGGACACTCTTTTTAATCAAAATATTGTTACAAAATCTTGGTTACATCATTCATGTTGAGATTATACATATAAGTATGTGAGAACGATGTACAAAGACGTGCACATTAAGAGCGTCCAGAGTAAAAGATTAAACTAACAATTTAAAAATAAAGTAATTAAAATAAACCGTGACAGCTAAGAGATGACCAGTCCCAACTGACAGCGCCCGTTCACGAACATGACGCATGGATCAGCGCCATTCAACTCAACCACATTGAAGGGAACTAAATGACCCGACACACCCGCCCCCATCAGCGAGACATTTGTGTGAGCATGACATTCTCTCAGCCACCAGGGCACATTCAAGTCAATGAAGATAACTAAATGTAAATGGTAGCTTTACCGTACATAGTACTCACACATGTGCTATGCGATTATATAATACTAAGAGATTGAATCTATACAATTCAAATATATTTTTACAATCTTCTGCAGCTTCCACAATAACTTCACATGGTAATCAATTAGTTTGCCCCTATGGTTGTGGAGCAGGACCAGCATTGAGCCAAGCATTTTTATCATCAATGTAATCCCCCAACTTATAATATGCTTGCCTACATAGTGTGCGTTTTATACAAGATTTAAATTTCGTCTCATTCAGTTGTAGAATGTGGGGAGGTATTTTATTGTAACATTTTAAACAGTACCCCATGAAAGATGAGTCTACTTTAGCTAGCCTGAAACCTGGTTGAGTTAGTTGGTCCCTATTTCTAGTATGATAGTGGTGTCGGTCACCTCTTTTACTAAATAAATGCAAATTTTTCCTAACGTACATGATGTTTTCATAGATGTATTGACAAGGTACTGTCATGATGTTAATTTCCTTAAACAGTTCTCTTAGAGAATCGCGTCTACGTAGATCATATAAGGCTCTGATAGCTCTTTTCTGCAGAATAAATATAGACTCAATGTCTGCAGCCCGTCCCCATAGTAAAATACCGTATGACATAATACTATGAAAATAACTAAAATAGACTAGCCTCGCGGTATCTACATCAGTAAATTGACGGATTTTTCTAACAGCATATGCTGCTGAACTCAGCCGTCCTGCAAGAGAAGTTATATGCGGACCCCATTGAAGCCTTGAATCGAGCGTGATCCCCAAGAAAACAGTTTTTTCGACGAATTCTAGCTTCTCTTGATTCAATACTATGTCACTATCACTACTTTTGACATTCGGTAGAGCAAATCTTATACACTTCGTTTTTTTCCCATTTAATACCAAATTATTCGCGGTGAACCAATTATGGACCAGCAATAGGGCGTTATTTACGTCGTCAAGATTTGTGGCACGTCTGTTTGTCTTAAATATTAAAGAGGTATCGTCAGCAAACAACACCATTTGTGGTTGGTTTTTAAATAAATGGGGTAGATCATTTATATAGACTAAAAAGAGGAAAGGACCTAATATCGAACCTTGCGGTACACCCATACTTACTTTTAAACCCATTGAATTGACACCATTTATTTGTACTTGCTGATGTCTATCGTTTAAATACGATTTAACTAAACTGAGCGCAAGTTTCCCTAAACCGTAATGTTCAAGTTTCAAGAGTAGGGTTTCGTGGTTTACGCAATCAAATGCTTTCGAGAGGTCACAGAAGATTCCTATGGCATCTTGTGCCTCTTCCCACGCCATAAATATGTGTTTTAATAAGGTGACACCGGCGTCAGTCGTGCAACGTCCTTTGGTGAAACCATATTGTTTCTCATGTAAGATTTTATTGGTGTTAAAGTGTGTGAGCATTTGATTAAGCAAATAACTTTCACCTCTCGCCATTCAAGTGGTACATAGTTGTGTGCCAGGCAGGCCTGATAGATGATAGCCAGCCACGGTGTAAGGACGTCTACACCCCATTGCAGCAGGGCTGGGAAAATTTCGTCTAAGCCTGCGGCTTTGTATGGTTTGAAGGTCTTGATTGCCCATTTTATTTTCTCTTCAGTTACTATGGTACGGGCTCTGGACCAGTCCCGGTCGTTTGGTGTGTGCATTGGCTCACTTGCCCATGTTTTGTCCTCAGAGAGGTTGCAGTCTGGGAAGTGGGTTTCCAAAAGAATTTTACTTGTTTCGTGGTCCGACTTAGTGTAGGTATTGTCTGGGTTTTTCAGCGACCCGAGGGTACGATCCTGATCGGTGGATAGGATCTTCCTTACTCGCGCGGCTTCACTGTTTGATTCGATGTCCTCACAAAATTTTCGCCAGGCTGCTCTGCTGGCATGCCTGACTTGTTTTTTGAAGGTGTATTGTGTTTTCTTGTATGAGTCCCAGTCTTCTGGGAGTCTGGAGTTTTTGGCTCTGTTGAATTCTTTGCGCATGGTTTGCCTGAGCTCACTGAGTTCTGCATTCCACCAGGAGTTTCCCTTGCTCTTGGTGTTTGGATCTGTTAGTTTGCAACAGGCGTGATACGCATCAATGATATATTCTGAGAGTTTTGTTACAGTATCTTCAAGTTGTTTGGGATCTGTTAGAGTTAAGGGTATTTGGTGCTGCGCTACTAGAGAGGCCAAAAGCCTTTTGTAGCCGGGTACGTTGGTACGGCGTGGGTTGCGCCTAGGTTCGGGTTTTTTTGTGTTAGCTACCAGTGAGAAACGAATCCTTCTATGATCAGAGCAAGAAGGCTCGTTGGATACGTGCCAGTTAGAGATAAGTTTTGTCGCGCTTTCCGAAGCCAGCGTTAGGTCAATGATTGTTTGACCTCTAGCCGTGACCCAAGTGGGTTCCGACCCGCGGTTTACGATGTTAAGGTTAGTGGAAAATAGATATGTGCATAATACCTCGCCTCTAGTGTTGGCTTTGTTGCAACCCCAAAGCGGGTGGTGGGCATTCGAATCCGTGCAGATGACCAGATCCAGGTTGTCGTCTTCACAGTATCTTACCAGGTCGGCCATCTCTTTTGGTGGGCAGTCTTCACCTTCGCCTGGCATGTACACCGAGGCTAGGACGATATCGGGTACATTGTCTTCGGTTTTAAGCCTGACAGCTGTCAGGTCTCTGGAACATAGTTGCGTGAGTGTTGTGGTAGGTACATCTTTGGGTATATAGGCGCAGGTTCGTGGTTTGTCTGTGCCCTGTGTGTCGAGGATTAACTTACCTCCAATATTGCCGAGTCCGCATATTCTATTATTTGGATCAGTGCAATGGTTCGGGGCTTCGTCTCCAGTGCCCTGCGTAGGCAAGCCGTAGCAGTCTGGCTATGCTGGAGGTTGGTTTGGATTATGTTCAGGGGACTGGATGTGGGCGGCGGCGGCGGTGGGATGGAGTTAGGAGGAGACTGACCCATCGGATAAATCCCCCCCTCCCCCAATCCGTGCCGGTCGTCGCTCAGTGACGGTGACGAGGTGAGCAACTGTTCTGTCCACCCTGGTGGTGAGGTTGGCATGCTCACAGCGTCGGCATCAGCCATCGCCGTTCGCGCCAGCTCCTCTTCCAGTTGCGTCATGGTCAGGTCATCTGTCGGTGTCGATTGGGTCTGTGCGGTCGTGGTCGTAGTCTGGGTGTCGGAGGGCTGGGTTTTGGGGAAAAAGCGCACGTATATCGACCCCAGAAGGTACGATATCCGCCGCTCCCTCCCCAAGACCTTCTCGACTTCCTCCGGTGGGATACCCAGGGTCAGATAGGTCCCGTGGTTATCACCACCGACTGATGTCGCCCTGTACAGCGACCACCTCCCTATGTCATACCAAGTATTCTGACGAGTCAGAATACTCTGGAGCCGCGCTATGTCCCCATTGTACCTGGGTACGAAGAGCGCTGCTCGGACACGGGTCGGCACGTCGGACTGCTTCATCACTTTCAGTGTCGCGTCTGTGTTAGGCAATCTTATTTTGGGCACATTTTCAGTCAGCCAGGTCAGGGCACTGTCGTCCTCACACCACATCTGAACCGTGCCATCCGCTACCCTTGGGTAACCGCGGAAGGCCGGGAGTGGTTTGGAGGGGTCGGCGTCCATGACGAGGTTTTCGAGGCTGACCTTGATGTGCTCGGTCTCGTCTGTGGTCATATCACGGGATGGAGGCGAAAGGCAGATCGCTACGGCGAGCCGCGCAGGAATATCCTTTGTGGCCCGTGCGTAGGTTCTCTGCTCCCCCTGAGCAGTCTGGATTCTGACACGCTTGGCGTCCCCCTGGAGCGTGCTCGGCGAAGCCGTGTCGTCCGGGCGCACCCTCTTTGCCGCTCCCTGACCACTTGGTCCAGGTTGCGGTTCCGAGGGGCTTGGCACGGTTTTTTGTGCCAGGGACTCCACGTGCGAGAATCCAGATCGCTTGCCTCGCTTTTTTGTGGGTTGTCGCTTGGTCATTTCGGTGCGGTTCCGGTCGTTTCCTCCGGATGGTTCTGGTGCGGGCATTGACGTTTCGCGCTGGGTTTCCCCTTCGCGGACTAGTCCTTGCCCGCATGTTTCCGCGTCCGGCTGCTTTTCGCGCTGGGTTTCCCCTTCGCGGACTTGCGGCTGGTCGCGTACTCCCTTACAAGCAACCGTTTGTGCTTCGCGCTGGCTATTGCCTTCGCGGATTTTGCGCAAACGGTTGTTGAGATCTCTTACCCTGTTACCGATTTTTCCGCGCTTACGTTTCAGCATACGTACTTCATCCACAGAGATGAAACCAGAGCCACCAGATTCGGCTTCCTTTCCCGTCCCGTGGTCTTCGGAGTCTATTTCTCTCAACCTTGCTTCGATCTTCTCGCGCTGGAGTGCCAGCGCGCGGAGTTCGTCGTCAAGACTGGAGAGTCGTGCTTTGTCAGTGTCATTGTCAGGGTTGTTCGTTACACTTTTCCGAACGATGCTCTGTTGCCAGGCCCTCGTGGAAGGTGTAACGTGCGTCAGGGTCGTAGGCGCGGTGGTCGCTGCCGTTAAGGTGTCGATAGGCGCAGAAATCGCAGCCATTTGTGTGTCGGGTGGCGCGTAAGCCGCAGCCGGAGCTATTGGCGCTAAAGCAGCCTGCCGCGCAGAAGGCGCGGCACATGTAGGCAGATTGGTGCCCCCCCCCAGATTACGGTGGGAGCTGGCCGACGGATCGGCGTGGGATTCCCCGGAATTGAGGTTGCCCCTCCTCAAGGACCGAAAGGATAAAAAAAAGGGGGAAAAAGGAAGGAAGGATTGGGCGTTGGATCACGGGAATGGGGTTCGGGTTTCCCTGGGCCTGGGATTTTGGCTTTCGGGAAAGCGGAAAAAGCGCCTGGTGGTTTTTGTTGCGTCTATTTCTTATGGAATTAGACCAAGAACAGGGCGGCAACCTCGTGAAGGTGAATCCCCCAGACTTGCCTTGAGGATCTACACGACTGTAGCGCTCCCCCTCAAGACCCCGCCACCTTTCCACCTCTGAGGGAGGCAGTAAGGTAGGCCTGCATCTATACTACCAAGCAAAGCGTAAGCAAAAGCGTGTCGTTGTGCAACCGTAAAAGCATAAGTACAGGCCCGCCCCGCCATCGATGCTATTCCAGATGATGTTCATGTTATGGTATTAGCGTGAGAAATGCCAAAATGTAATGAGGAAATCTTGAATATGGATGTAAGAGTAGGGGGCTAGGGGGAGACCAAAGAAACGATGGGTGGACTGTGTGAAATATGTCTAGTTTTTCTACTCCTCCGCTCCAGACAGTTAAATTGTTTCTCTGGGACTTCGTCGAGTTTCATTGTCTCGGCGCTTTTCTGGTGGTCGCCACTTTTGATTCTGACTTTCAGGAGTTGCAGTGGTTTGGGAATAGTGTGACGAGCATGTACCAAATAAAAAAATAAAAAATTGTGCAAAAGAAGACATGCGCTCACCGACCGTTGTGGAGGTCAGTTAGACAGCCGCTTCACGTAAAATACTTAAATTGTATTCAGCTGCACCCGGTTAGACTGGAAACCGACTTCAATATATTTGGCTTACTAACCCTGATCCCAAAGTTTTTTCGTTCATAATACTAACTGTTTCCCGCATCTCTGCCCGCGATAAAATCGGAAATAACCCCACAGGATCGTACAATCGGGATACAAAGTATCCCGTGTTCTGGGTCATGGGCTATCTGAGTGATAAAATCCATCAAAATTAGTTTAGCCATTAAGGCGCGCAAATTAAACAGACACTCCAAATTACTTTCCAAAGTATAAGTATTGTTTTCTTTATTGTGTGGTTAGTGCCTAACCTGGTGTCAGAATTTTTATGCCGCTCATGGGTCTCTGACTTGGCTTTACATGCCGTCAAAAACATCTCTCAGGCATGCTGGTTTCCTCACGATGTTTTCTTTCACCGAAGCAAATGATTTATACAATATGCACATGAATCCGAAAAATCAGAGGTGCGTGCTTTGGGTTCGAACTCGAGACCTATATGACTTGGCAGTCCGGTCACACCACTAGGCTAGCACTGCAATATTAGAGTATTGTTTTAATTTCATGTCTCTTGTTTGTAGGTCAAGATCTTTCTCTTCAAGACTGGCTGGTCGCTAACATGCCCGATGGCAACGCCGTGAGGGTCGTGGCTGTTGATCCTACCACGTACACGAGGAGTTCCTGGCGTGCCTTAGAAGTAAGTCACATTTTGCATTAAACTAATTGGCCCAACGGTCTCGTGGTTACAAAAGTGACTGCTTAGCGTAGGGCTCTGGGTTGGAACCCCAGATAGGGGCAAAGTATTTTTCCATACTGAATTTATTAGTAGTAGACTACCTCGTTGATCTAGTGGTCGCAAGCGCGACTGCGGTGCATGGGGGCCTGGGTTCTAGCAGGGTCGGGCAAAGTGTTATTGGGTTTCAGGAATTTATGAGTAGCAGCCACGGAGTCTGGATTTGTGCCAGGTTGGATTTGTGCCCCTCTATTACATGGGACTTAAAAAACATAACTGGTGAAATGTGGGTGTACTACATATTAGGTACACCTCTGCCTAACCCTTCGAGGATAACATGCGTAGTGCACTCGGTGATATAGTAGCATAAGCATAGCATATAACTTTTGACATTTAAGTAACGATGCAAGTAACGCCTGATTCTATTTATGTTTTTGGGTGAGTTGAAAGCGAAAACAATGACGCCATGCCGAAAACAAGAATGCATTATTGGTAAAAGATAAAATGGTATTTACAGACACCAGCACATCAAGCTACTAAAACCTGCCAAATTTCTTTAATAGATTTTCAGCTTTATCGCTGAAGGATTACGTTCAAGGTTGATTGGGAAAATTTTACAGTTTCGGGTAGCTTGAGGTGCTGAAACCTGTACCTAACCTCCGTGACCGATCTACAATTGTTATTTTTCCGTTTTAGGTAGCTTTAGCCGCAGTGAATGTGAAACTAGAAGCCATCTACGACAATCTAGTGGACATGGCGCGTAGGAACCTCACCGACGGGCCCCCGGAGAGATCCAACAATCCCTTGCTGCCTTTACCCATTCAGTATACCGGTAAGTCTTGTAAATTGTTTTCTTGTATCGCCACGAATTATACAATATCTTTTAAAAAAATCCTGTCCGAGGGGCATATAGGTAGGGCACGCCACAATAGTAGCGATAAGTCCCTTCTTTGAGGAGTGGATAGAGAGGCGCCCTCACCTTCTGCCTGACGCAGGTCCTCACCGGACACAGTTGTTTCGGGAGGTACCTGCACCAAATCAAGCGGGAGGAAACGCCCGGGTGTCACCACTGCGAGGATCGCCCGGAGGACACGGTGGAGCACACCGTGGAAGTCTGCTCCGCTTGAGCGGAGCACCGCCGTGTCCTCGTAGCGGCGATTGGCGGGGGCGACCTCTCGCGTCCGGCCCTGGTTCAAACCATGGTCCGGAGCGAGAGGAAATAATGGACCTCCGATCCGTGAGGTATTATTATTCTATAATATTTTTAATCGCGAAAAAAAATGTATTGTCCCATACAAAGGGTCGAGTAGGTATTGAAGTTTTGTACTGGACAAAAGATTTTTATCCCATTGATTATTAAAACAAGAAAAACTCTCGTAGTGAAAAATATTTATATCTATTTCAGGAGAGGAGTCTTTTAGAAAGATCTTTCAGTTACTTCAAGATATGAGCAGGAGAGGCGCCTCTGTGTTACTGTTAACTGCACTGGACGATATTGCTTGTAAGTATCTTGATCTTACTGGCTAAGAAAGAAAGAATTTAAGATTTCTAATACCTTTTCTGTTTTTACTCGTGGGAACCAGTAATTGGCTCTGTGTTGCATATATACAATTGTTACTCATTTTTTATAGCTGTTGGTTCTTCTATTTATAAATAAATAAATAAACACGGAGATGGCCATTGGAGCAAGGCTTTGACCGAGTGTTGGCCAATGTAAGGCCAAAGAAACCAAGGCCGTCCTAAAGCTCGTTGGGTCGACGATATCGTTAAAGTTGCGGGACACACCTGGATGAGGGAAGCACAGAACCGGGAAGTGTGGCAGAAAAAAGGGGAAGTCTAAACCCAGCAGTGGGTGATTCCGGGCTGATATGATGCTGATGAAGGTGGAGGGATTTATTTTGAAGGTGGACAAAATTTTAATCTGACAGGCCATCTATTAAATAAAACTTACCTATTTACAAATCTTAAAGTTACACAAAGTGTGTGTAACTTTAAGCAGCTTTAATAACAATATAATAGATGCAAAAGTGAGCGAAGCTAAGTCGACAATGTTTAGCACTCCGCCTCGAAAATATTGTATTTTCTTTTTGACCAATTAAGAGGGAACAGGGCCTGCAAGGAATTTGAAAAATATGTATTTGACGAAACTATTGCCGTCTCGCTGCATCAAGTCTGCCGCAGTAGAGGGCGATAGAGACAGCTCATATAAAAAAAAAATTACGTGATCAACGTTTCATATTCCCCTTTTTTATATTCGAAAACTGAGCCGATTTCATTATTTTTGACATCAAAATTGCGTGAAAGAGTATGTCTAGGCTCCTATCAATTTTTTTTTTGTTAAAAACTTTTCGAATTTGTCTGGTACCTAGTATTCAGGAGGAGTAATCACGGCCGCAAAAAATGGGTAATTTTTTTGTAAATTTTGGAGGGTCATATTTTCTTTACTTATTAGTTGCTGAAAAAAAGGAAATTACAAGGATGTGTCTCTGTGTTCTTTTTTTAACCTTTTGAATGCCAGAGCATGAACACACGCGCGTGCCTTCCATGCCAAGCCACAATTTCACCTACCATTTTGTCACCTACCATTTGTGTCGGTTGGCGTACAGGGTACGGGCTTGCTTGTCACGTATATGTGACAATGGCGTTCAAAAGGTTTTTTTTTTACTTTTTTATTATTTTCAGATACACTGAACATTCGTGGCTCCGATATCCCATTCAACCCTGTATTCTTCTCCTATCTTGTTATTAGGATCAACCCACAATCGGTAAGCAAGTTAAAGTTTAAGTTTTCTTGATTCAGTTGAACTGGTAATATTTGATGGCATTAGGGTCGCCCTATATTACATGGGACTAAAACATAACTGGCGAAATGTGGTTGTAGTTGTACTATTAGACACCTCTGCCTCTGCATCTTCTAAGATATTTAAAACTCTTCTTTAAGGTGAATGCTCCAACCAGCCCGCGAAATTCAAAATTTCATGCGTTTTTTGCAATTTGCAGGCCAGTGCTAGGTTGTATGTTGATTAAAATATTATTCGCGGCTGTAAGACGTATGTAGTTACAGAATTATAATCATCAAAATCATCAATAAAACGCTCTAAGTTCATAAAGCTGTAGGAATGACTTTTTCTGTTTTTTTTTGTTTTGCAAAAAACCCAAGAAATTTTGAATTTCGCGGGCTGGTTGGAGCATTCCCCTTAAGGTGGAAGCGCCATGGTGGCCCGCGAAATTTAAATTTTCTTACGTTTTTTCATTTTATGACTATTTCATGAAAAAGTTATTCAATGGTTTTAAATTAACTTAGAGGGTTGTATTGATGATTTAAATGATTATAACTCAGTACGCCATATTATTTTGTAACGGTCGAAAATCATATTTTGTTTGACATATAGCTTGACACTACACTGCAATTTGCAAAAAAAAAATAAAAAAATTAGAAAATTTAAATTTCGCGGGCTAAACTAGCGCTTCCTCCTTAATTAATGAAACTTAAAGGCTAATTATATATCTGGCGGTAGCAAACGCGGCTTCTGAGTTTGGGGTCTTAAGTTCGACCCTCAGATCAGGTAGAGTTATATACACTTCTCATCAAAAAAATCGAAACACTTTCGTTTTTATTGTTTTTGTCCTAATTTTTTACAAAAGAGAATTAATTCCATGAAAAAAAAAACATTATTGTGTAGCTGGCAGTTTGGTCATTACAGTAAGAAGAAAAAAATCAAAATTCGAAATTAGAATTTCATTTGTTTATCCTATAAATGAAATTAATCACTGTTTTGAGACAAATGTGTATTTAGGGTTGGAGTACGTTTCTCGTTTAAAAACTAAAAATTAGCGCTTGTCTTTAAACTTTTTGTTTCTTATTTCATTTACTGTGACTTTGGGACGTCTGAAAAAACTTTTTTTTCTAAAACATATGGATACTTCGCCCGCAGAAGCCGCCCAAGTGGTGGCATTGCTGGATTCTGGACTTAGTCAGCGTGTTGTGGCTGCAAGATTGCATCTAAGCTTATCATCTGTTCATAGAGTCTACAAACGCTATCGGGAGACTGGTTCGTTCACGCGCCGTTCAGGATCTGGCAGGAATCGGGTGTAACAACTTCTTTACGAAATCGACGCCTTAACGCTTTTCAACTGCAGCAGCAGCTTCGCGTTGTACGAAGAGTAGCTGTAAGTGACTCTACAATAAGAAGAAGGTTGAAGGAACGCGGATTGGCACCGCATAAGCCAGCGAATGGGCCGAAATTAACTGCAGACCATCGAAGAGCGCGCCTTAACTTTGCACGCGAGCACCTAGGTAACAACAAGGACAAGAACAACAACAACAACAACAACAACAACAACAACACACAACAAGGAACAACACAACAACACACAACAACAACAACAACAAGGACAACAACAACACAACAACAACAACAACAACACAACAACACAAGACAACAACAAGGGGAACAAGGTCTACAGAAGAGATGGAGAACGCTTTGCACAATGCTGCATTGAAGAAAAGGTCAGCTATGGTGGCGGTTCGTGGACGGTTTGGGGAGGAATCAGCGCCGACGGTAAGACAGAACTTGCCTTTGTGTCTGGGCCACGGCTGCCTGCACTAAACTCTCATCGGTACATCGAACAGTGTCTTGAACCTCATGTGATGCCCTATGCACATTTTATTGGCAACGACTTCATATTCATGCACGACAATGCTAGAGCTCACACCGCGGGCGTCGTACGAGATTATCTTACCGAAGTCGGTATCTCCATTATGGTATGGCCAGCAAGAAGCCCGGACATGAATCCCATTGAACATCTATGGGATGAATTAAAGAGACGAATTCGAGCAAGAGATCCAGCCCCAGAAACACTTAGCCAGCTGCAAAATGCAATCCAAGAGGAATGGGATAATATACCACAACATGTGATCGTGACTCTCATCCGATCGATGAAGAACCGTATGGAAGCAGTAATAAGAGCTCGCGGAGGGAATACAAGTTATTAAATAAACGTTTCTTACATTTTTTTTTCATTTACGCGTGTTGTTTTACCCATTTCCTTCATATTCCATACAGGGTAAAAATTACTCATTATACAAAATACGAAACCTATGAAGACTTAATTTGAATTTAGAACAATAACATTAGGATTTAAAAACCTCATACTACTCACTATTAAATGACATTTTACATTTATTCCTAAATATACACATTTTTCTGATAATCCTTATCAAATCATAAACTGCGAGGTGTTTCGATTTTTTTGATGAGAAGTGTATTTTTTCTACTTTTTCTAAATAACTAGGTCTGTGAATTTCCTAAAGGAAAATCCAAAGCATTTTGTTTGCCTGTTTTATTTTTATTGCTGTATGGGCCTGCTCTGGACCTCGATCACGCCTGATGGAAAGCGATGGATGAGGTCTATTATGGAACGAGCGTGCCCAGAAGATGCCTGTTCACTCTTGCTTTGAAGGCAGACGGGTTAAATGTGGGAGGGACACAGATGCCGGCAGAGAGTTCCACACTTTCGCTGTGCCTCCACGTTTACAAGCGCTGCATAATTACGACTCGTCGGAATAAACTCTGTTTATCTTTTCAGCCCAACTTCGCGAGAGTGATTCTGTTCTGGAACGATGGTGTTCTCGCCAGCGACATAACTGCACATTTTAACTCAGAAAACACAGCTGTTGAAGCAAGACCTTATGCAGATATATTTGGTTACCTCACGGAACTATCAGTAAGTGTTCAGCATCTTGCTGTCCTAGTCGCATATTATTGGGATCGGCGCAACTGTAAGGGCATGAGCCTTTACACTTAATGTTGAATGTTAATAAAATAAATGTTAATGTTCAAAAAGGTATTAATACGAAATCGATCTAAAATAATATTATAAGAAAATAATACAAAAGTTAGGTAGGTACAAAATGTTGGATGTTGCGCGAGCTCGATATTAAACCGAAGACTGACCTTTGCGTAAAAAAAAATCAAAATCAAAATATTTTTATTTCACATAGGCCTACATGGGCACTTATGAAACGTCGACAAAAGGTGCACGGTTCGGGTTGGTCGTTTCCTATGGAGAAGAACCGGCAAGAAACTCCATGGTTACTCTTTTAAAATGATTAGATTTTACAATATTATCATGTTACAGCATTAGTACTCAAGTATGGGGGGACAGCATAGGCCCGACAATAAGTCGTTGCTTACTATACAAAAAAACGGAAAACAAGATAAGATGTTAACAAAAGTTAACACACCTCTAGGAATCTATAAGGCCTGTACTGTTCACACATTCACAAACAGTCGTTAAAAAGAATCTATACAAAGGCAAGAATGTACGTGATGATACGAGTAATACTACATTTTATAAATTAACAAAATTTGCAGTATTTTACTAGGCCAAAGTACAATGTGCGGTTGCTGAACGTACAGCAACATTTTTGTCGTCTTCTTCTGTCAGCCATGACACCATCTTTATTATAAGCATTTAAATGGCCATTGGTGTATAAGTACGGAAAATGCTCTGCACTGCTCGGTTGTCCTTATTGGAACGAAGTTCCTTATCGCGCGTTGCGGGGCTAGACGGAAAAAATTCAGACGAAAAGTGTGTACGACACTTTTACCCGACTGCGCGACGCAAAGGAGGGTAATGTGTTTTTGCTATAGTAAGCTATTGTAAGCCGTGCGGCGTGCGCATGTTATAGAAAGCAAGCCAGATATTTCCGTTTCGTCTTTGGTCTGTGGATGGGTGATCAAGGTTAAGCAACGACTGCCAAGGTTGGTCTGAGGATGGGTGATCAAGGTTAAGCAACGACTGCCTCGGTCTGCCTCTGTGGATGGGTGATCCAAGTTAAGCAACGGTTGCCGAGGTCTGGCTGTGGATGGGTGATCAAGGTGGTGGTGGTGGTGGTGGTGGTGGTTTTTTTTGTGCCAATTTTTTTTTACAATTCCTTCACTGTCGAAAGGAACTTCGTTCCATCCGGGTGTCCCTTGACACCTCTCTAGTTTTTTTAAAACATAGTCCCGATGATAATAGTAATTACTTGATCTGTTAACCATGACCTGGCTCTGATCTCTGCCGTCCCCTGAAACCTGCAGCTTTCCCTCCCCCCACGGTACGCTACTGCATACACTGCCACGTTAGTCTAGTGGTCGCAAACGCGACTGCTGAGCATGAGTTGCTGGGTTCGATTCCCGGGTCGGGTAAATTGTTATTGGGTTTTCCATCACAAAATTTCTCAGTAGCAGCCATGGAGGCTGGATTTGTGCCCGGTTGATGAGAATAGACTCGCTCACTATTACATGGGACTTAAACATAACTGGCGAAATGTGGGTGTACTATTAGGTACAGCGCTGCCTGACCCTTTGGGGGTTACTGGCTTGATGTTACGGTTGTATGTATCTACAGATAGTAACACGCATTTCCATTATAATTATTTTCCTTGATTTTCAGAATGAATTGGGTAACCAAACTATTTGGGTATCCAATGAAGCCAGTCACGCCGTGCTACTAGCAATTGAGGTATGTTTAAATTCTTGAACACCAATGTTATAGTGTTGTGAATGTCCTATTTTAAACACATCGAAACTTTTACTTTACCCTTATTACTGGACAAGGGCGTCGCCAGTATTTGAGCCAGGGGGCACACAAGGGTGTGAGTAAAAACGAATTTTTTTTTTTTTTTTTTTTTTTTTTTTCCTTATTAGAAAGAACCAAGTTCTTGCTAATTAATTGCAATCTAGCCTAAAAAGACTAATAAACAATTGAAATCTAACTTATTATGCTACGTTAAAAATTATGTTAATGCTAAGAATAGTGTCCATAATTAGGTATGCACTTTTACACACGTTTGTAACACTTCCTTAGAGTCTGGTAAAATTGATAAAACACTTTCTTCATGTGTTATATAAATAGCACAACATTGTTACTATTATTGATTCACTTACACTACACTAATTCAAATGGTTTAGTTCTCTTTAGTCTACGCACTATGTCTGTATTGTCTAACAGCTGGATTGCCTCAACATTCACGTGTCGATGGAGTCTGTGTTCGTGGGCTTCAGCAAATTTTTGTGTGATGGTTGTGACGAATTCCATGTCGAGGTCACGGTGGAGGTCATCGTTTCTTATGTACCAGGGTGCATTTACAGCAGCCCTGAGTACTTTATTTTGGAACTGTTGAATTATTTTGACGTTGGTTGGCTTAGTACAGCCCCAAAGTTGGATACCATACGTCCAAATTGGCATCAGAATATGCTTGTATATTATCAACTTATTATGTATTGATAAACAGGATTTCCTTCCCAGTAACCAATACAAACGTTTATAACGAATATCGAGTTCCTGTTTTTTCTTTTTGATATGGGCTTTCCAACGCAGCTTGGCGTCGAGAGTTATGCCAAGGTATTTGGCTGTATTAGCATAAGGTATTTGCATACCATTTATGTAGAGTGGGTGGTAGTCACTGTGTTTGTTTGTGAAGTTAATGTGAACTGATTTTGACTCATTCAGATTGATCTTCCACTTTTGTGTCCAGTCGTAAACTTTGTTCACAGCTAGTTGAACTTTCTCTACTGCTTCTCTGTGGCTTGATCCGGTGGCCATAATAGCAGTATCATCTGCAAAGGTCGCTATGGTGTTGTTTTCCAGCTCTGGGATGTCACAAGTGTATAACAAGTACAAAATTGGGCCAAGTACACTTCCTTGAGGCACCCCAGCTTTTATGGTTTTTAGCTCGGAATATGCGTCCTCTTGGCGTATTCTAAACATTCTTTTAGTTAAATACGACTCTAGGATATCTACAAATTCTGGTAGCATGCGTCTGAGCTTAAATATGAGACCCTCATGCCAAACTTTGTCAAAAGCTTGCGCGACGTCTAAGAACACGGTAGCACAGACTTCTTTATTTTCTAGCGTTTTTTCAATAACATTAGTTATTCTATGTACCTGGTCTAACGTTGAGTGTTTTTCTCTGAAGCCAAATTGGTGATCTGGAATTAGGTTTTTATCTTCTATTACTGGTTTTATCCGTTTTAGTAACAGTTTTTCAAATAACTTTGATAGTACGGGTAACAGAGAAATGGGTCTGTATGATGATGCTTCGTGGGGAGGTTTCCCAGGCTTCGCAATCATAATGACTTCAGCAACCTTCCATGGCTCAGGTACATATCTTAAGATAAAAGAAGCATTTATTAGTTTGGTCAGCTTTACTATGGCTTTGCGTGGGAGGCGTTTTAGAATTTCCCCTGTGATGAGGTCGTAACCGGGAGACTTTTTTGAGCTAATGTTGTTTTGAATTTCTCTCATTACTTCCTTAGGAGTCACAAGCTTGATTCTTTGGTTTTGTGATAAATTTACACTCTCATGTATTTCTACAGAGCTTTCGTTGGGTTGAAAGGTTTCTTCTAAATGTTGAGCAAATCGGAACGCCTTTTGGTCATTGCTTATTGCCCATTTTCCGTTGCTATCTCTGATGGGCGGTATTTGTATAATCTGCCTTTTTAGATTTCTCGTCGCTTTCCAAAGTGAGTAATCCGTTGATTTGTCATTGGTAAGCTGAAGAAGGTTGGTATTCAGAGATTCATCCTCAAATTGTAGAATTTTTCTCTTTAGTCGTTTAGTTAGGTTATTTAGTGTTGTTTTATGACGCGGGAACCTTGTTTGCTGCCACAACTTCCTTTGTTTTCTTTTCTCTGATAGTAAATCCACAATTTCTTTAGGATAGATTAATCCCTTATATTTGCGTTTTAGCTGAGGTGTATTGCTCCACGCACATTGTTGAATATTAATAATAAATTTGTTTACTTCTGAGTCAAGCTGATCTTGCGTTTTTATCGGAGTTTTAAGGTCGATAATATTATCTAGATCAAGAGCAAAACTGTCCCAATCTGTAGACTTATTAACCAAGGTTAAGTGGCTTTCTTTTAGTAGGATTTTTTTGACTTAGCATTAGTATAATCGGAGAATGGTCAGAGTTCATAGTAAAACTTTCCTCCAAACTGATGTAATTGGTGGATATATTTTTGCAGATGAAAAAATCTATAAGATCCGGTATTTTCTGGTGGTCAGTGGGCCAGTATGTAGGTTTGCCTGTACTCATTACTTCACAATGTGTTTCTTTAACTGCACTTAAGAGCTGTCTTCCTTTAGTTGTGGTAAGTCTTGAACCCCAATGCGTATGCTTAGCATTAAAATCGCCGCCTAGGATAAATCGCTGGCCTAATAGTTCAAAAAGATGTAAGTATCGCTCTTTTCTTATCATGTGCCTAGGGGGCGAGTATATGGCTGCAATGGACACTTGACAAAACTTAGTTTTAACAGATACTGCCACTGCTTGAATGTCTTCTTCTTCATATTTACACTGCACGTAGTGACTAATGTTTTCTTTAATTATAACCGCACTACCCCCCCTGGCAGAGTTGCTAGGGTGGAGGGAATTATATATCATGTATCCTCTAAATTTGATAAAAGATTGCTTTGTGAAATGCGTTTCGGAGATTAAACACACGTCTATATTTTCTGTATCTAGGACCGCCTGCAACTCATGTTGATGTTTGAGGAGTCCATTGGAGTTCCACGCCATTATTTTAAGTGTGTTATTCATTTTTGATTATTCAAGACAGCTGTTTTAGTGCTGGATTCTAGCTTCTCTAATCTCTTATCAAAAGAGGTAATACACTTCAGGATCTGGTTAATCTTATCCTCTAAGTTCAGAGGTTGAGATCCTTGTTTTGCAGCTTGTGCGTAAGTACCAATGTTGGTTACTTGCATGGCTGGTTGTTTTGCAGTTGACTGGACACTTGCTTTCTGCGCCTGTTTACCAGGGTGTGTTATAGGAGGAAACTGTTGGGTATTAGGCACCGTAGGTTTCTTTTTTAAAACTTTATTTTTCATAATTTGCATCTGTTTGGCTACTTCACACCCTCTATAATTGGCAGGGTGAGGTAGGCCGCAGTGGATACATTTTGGTTTCTCCTGCGGAGATTTGGTACAATTGGCTGTAAGATGCTTGCCAGTGCATTTCACACACCTTGGCTCTTTTTGACAATATTTATGTGTATGCCCATAAGCTTGGCATCTCTTGCATTGGGGAATGAGTGCTGGATTTTTGAGTGGATGTATTTCAATTTTACACCCTAATATGTACTTAATGCCGTAGATTTTGTTGACATCTTCATCGTTATAGAATGATAAAACGAACATGTTGAGTGGTTCCTTAGTCTTCCAGCTCAATTTACTATCTACCTTTTCTATTTTTAGGCCTTGGGTTGTTAAATCTTCCTTAATTCGATCTGGTTGGCAAGAAGAGTGTAGTTTCTTTACCACAACTCTAATTGGTCTAGCCTGCTTGTTCTCGTATGAATGCCAGTGGTAGTCTTTTTCAGACA
Organism: Eurois occulta; assembly: GCA_950022335.1. Taxonomy (NCBI): domain Eukaryota; kingdom Metazoa; phylum Arthropoda; class Insecta; order Lepidoptera; family Noctuidae; genus Eurois; species Eurois occulta. Next base: position 8,928,327 of record OX465504.1, on the reverse strand, counting down.
AGAACCTGGCAATTACTCTATATGAGTCTTCTGATTTGGCGTTAACCTTCACACAATCCCCATTCATCATTTTTGCTGTAAATGATTCCGCTGGTTGGCTTTCAATTAACGAATCGTAGAACGTTTGATAGTTCTTGATTCCGTCTATTATGATTGGCGGTGGTAAGGGCCCTTTTTTGACCGAAGTCACTTTCTCATTTTTTTGAAGATTGTTTTGGTGGGCGCTTCCGGGTTGTTGTTTTGGAGAGAGGGAGGTGTTAATCTTCCTTTTCTTCCTGCTCCTGGCCCTAATCCACTCAGTCTCTTTAGCAAGGTCATCCTCGTCTGTACAGTATTCCACGTCATTTTTTGTAGTCTGAGCAGGTTCTGTAGTCCCTTTTGTTTCTTTAATGCAGTTCAATTCTCCTTGAAGTGTCTGCACTTGTTCCTGCAGGGCATCAATTTGTACATTCAATTTACGTACCATGACTTGCAGGTTTTCTCTATCTGTTTTCTCTTGGAGATAACAGTCATATAACTGCCTTTCCAGGTCAGTTTTAATAGTAATAGACTTTTTTGTAGCCATTATTAAGTTGTAAGGCGAGTTTAACACCTAAACAATAAATTATTGTAAACACTTCATGATTTCCGCACTTGTAACTAGGTCATGACACTGACCCCGATATATTGACGTAGGTACGCCGCGACGCGACGTTGTTGTGATCCGTCAGCAGAAAACTCTCGCGAAAGAGCTCGCGCGCGCGATCGTACGTCCGTGCACTATACTAGGCAACCAACAACTGAAAAACGAATTTGTAAGGGTTAATTTAACTATGTAGGTATGCATCCGAAGTTCTGCTAAGAATCTAAAATTCAATAGCCACTTAAAATAACAATCAATACTGAAGAAGAAAATCAGTATATTTATTATTTTATTTAAACTTGGTTTTAATTTTTAATACAGGTTCATGTTTGTTTTCTACCAGACATGGTAAAGTAAAGTAGCTATGTGCGGGTATACATAATTGCTGTAAAAATACCCATAACGAAGCCGAAAGGCACTTGTTCTCCCCGTCATTGCGATTTTTTTTGTTCTGTGGTTTGCCAAAGAGATTTAAGACGGAAAAAGACGAAGGAAATCCAGGAAATCATAATCCAATACTTGTTACTACTTAGTAACAAATCGTTCTGTCTAGTGTCACACGCCCGCTTGTCAGGTAGCATTCGTGTGTCAAAATCGAAAATGTTCGGGATCAAAAGGAGATGGCCAGTTTTGGGCCAAAGTATGTACAGAAACGATATTTATATTAAAAAAGACTAGATTTTTTACTGATTAAAAATAACATGTAACAATAATAACTTTCTACCGGAATGAGCTAAAAATTATTATTTGAAATATGGTTTTAAATTGAATGTAGTTCTAAAACTAGCTCCGTAAACAAGCTGTCAGGTCATTACGAGTTCGTTCTAAAACTAGTAGTTCTAAAGAGGTTACTAAAAAAACGATATCTATTTTGTTTTAGCATTGGTCATGAACATTATAATCATTTATAAAAGAAAAAAGGACATTTGATGAAATTATTGTTATTTTAGTAATAGTTATTTATTTATTTAGCAATAACATCGTTCAAAATCGTGTATCGGTTGCAAGACTGTTTCAAAATGAAAAAATATCGATGTTTGTCAAAATGTCAATGTCACGTCACTCCCGTCAAGTCCCGTCATTCGTTTTCGTACTCGTGCGGATGTGCTTATTCGATTTCTGCTATTTTTCTGACGACTTTGGATTGATTTTACGGACTTGGACACCGATTGCTTATCGACTGCATAGTGGTGAATTGCGTGAGTTGTGGTATCCCTACTGATCGTAGCAACGCTACTGGAAGTGTGCCTTTACATGATGAAGCAGTTCTTTCCATAATAAGGGCAAGGACTGTCGTCAAACAGTGGCAAGGTACCAAAATACCATCACACCTCCAGCACCATTCCTGTATGATATATTAATTGAGTATGAAAATGAAGATGAATAAAATATTGAAAAAATAACTTATTTTTATTTTACCTACCTAATTCCTGTGCTATGCAATAATATGCTAATAGTAACATACAAATATGTTTTCAAACAAATAAATCAATGTGTTTATTTGATTATGGTATTTACAATACATTTTGGCGTTATATAGGTACAATTCTTACCATCTGCTGCATAACCTAACCTAGTGACCCAAAAACTTATATTCTTCCTAATTCCCATAGAATTAAAAAAAAAATCTTTCTGATATGAATATGTTTGTGTTTTATCTATTAAATAATACATAAATGATTACTGTTCATATTTGGCCCAACGATGTATGGATTTCTGGCGATCTCCTTTTTGTATGAAAATATTCCCAATGTCCGCTCTATAAGATTTTTAAATCTCTTTGTGAAAATCTATTAAAGAAATTTGACAGATTGCAGTAGCTTGATGTGCTGACGTTTGTACGTTCATTATTTTACTTGTGCATAAAGTTTTATTAAATAATGTATAAAAAAAAACTTTTATTTTTCAGGAGGGCCCGGCTCGAATTCTTTCCACTTCAATTTCTCCAGTTGCTCTGAAGAAGTGTGTGAAGAATGATGTGGAACTAAATGTAAACAAAACATTTTCTTTTTAGCTAATTCTGTCCCACCAAATTTAATTATCTTGAAATATCGATCGATATCAATCACATCAGAAGTTTGTCTAGCTTCTTCTTCTTAGCGTATCGACGGCAATATAAATAGTATCAGCCCAAAACTGAGCTACTAGTTTAGCGCTTTCAGTAGCGTCCATCAGTTCCTGTAGCGAACAAACAACAGGACATGCAGACACGATATAAGTGCCCCATCGTTTGTAGAACAGCACCACATTTACACTCCAGGGTAGAGTCATTAATGAATCTAGTTTGTCTCGCTAAATTAATGTGACCTCATTTTGGTGCAATACAAACTTCATGTTTTCTAATTGGTTCTTCTCCCCAGGGTTTCCGCCTAGCCCACATAAAGGATGGAGTAGCGGTGGTCCGTGCTCTGTACTGGGTGGAACGACAGGTCCGCGCAGGACTCTCCGTGTCGGAGATAGACCTGTCAGATCAGCTGGAGGTGTTGAGGCGGTGGGTCAAATAGTACAATAGTAGTAAAGTGTTGTTCAAACTTTAAGGTGGTTCGGAAGTTCCTGCCAGGGCTGCGGGACTGTTCGAAAGAGATACCGCGGCCCTGGAACATAAAGGGCAAAAGAAGGAACATGGGTGGTTTTTAGTCAGTAAGAGTCTGACACTCCCTTCCGCTCCGCCCAGAGCGGGAGGAGTCATTTGATGATTTCCCAACCGAAAAAAAAAAAAGAGGTGGTTCGGAAGTTAACTGCGTATCCTTTTAAAACACTGAAGGAAAAAATCTTTAGGAAACCAGCTTTTCCAAAAAAACACATATTAATATCGAAGACATATAACATCTGTGACATTTAATCCACCACATGGACTCATTCTACACATTCATCTTTTTATACCATCTTACTCTCTCTGATTGGACAGGTCCACTCAAATCTGAGTAGTTCTTTCTGCAAAAGACCATCTCAGATACTAATCTGCATGCGCGTTCGTGTTCCACGCGCGCCTCAAAGGGATGTCAGCAAACAGGCTTGGCCCGCAAGGGCCGATGCCTGCCAGGGCTGCGGGACTGTTCGAAAGAGATACCGCGGCCCTGGAACATAAAGGGCAAAAGAAGGAACATGGATGGGTTTTAGTCAGTAAAAGTCTGACACTCCCTTCCGCTCCGCCCAGAGCGGGAGGAGTCATTTGATGATTTCCAACCCAAAAAAAAAAGATGCTAATCTGCATAGTCCGCATGTGAGTTGACCAAGCCACAGTCAGCCAGCCAGTTGTGGTTGTCTGGACCTTAAAAGAGACTAGTGACCTGTGAGTTTGTTTCGGCTGTTTCTTCTCAGAGTAGTCAGGTTTGAAACACCAGTCCCATCTAGTTTTAAAAAAATGACGTGTAAAAGTGTTTGTAAAAACCTATTTGCATAATAAACATCATTTATCATTTACAACGCGTAAAAGCCAGCGCACACCTGGCACGGCAGGCATGGATTTTATCTTTACCCAACGTAAATTCATACGTAGCTAATGGTTAGAAGATACAAATTCGAATTTGTTGACTCCACCTTACCTCTAATAATATTTACTAACATTTCTTCTTCAGCCAAGAACAAAACTTCATGGGCCCATCATTCTCGACGATCGCGGGCGCTGGAGAGAACGGCGCAATCATACATTACAGCCCGAGGAGAGACGGACCACAGCGGCTGATCAGACAGGATGATATGCTGCTTGTAGACTCTGGAGGACAATACCTGTAAGTATCATGCATAAAATAACAAAATAATTCGCCTGAATAGACTTGAAGGATGGGTATAAGTATAGCACTTGATAATCTTCGGCCATATAGCAGTGATAGCCTTGTGATCTGACTTGCGCCTCGGACAGTCAAGTTATAGGTCTCGAGTTCGAACCCAAGACACGCACCTCTGATTTTTCGGATTCATGTGCGTATTGTATAATTGCACTTGCTTCGGTGAAGGAAAACATCGTGAGGAAACCAGCATGCCTGAGAGATATTTCTTGGCGGCATGTAAAGCCAAGTCATAGGCCCATGGGTGGCATAATAACTCTGACACCAGGTTAGGCACTAACCACACGATAAAGAAAGAAAGATCTTCGGCCATCTTAAGGGTTGAACCTTTTATGGTAGCACGGAAATGCTCTTATCCTGCTGGGTACTGGTACTGCCCCGCATCGTCAATGCTGCCGCGTACGATAGCATTTCCGCTCTGTAGCTCGATCTAGCAAATGACAGTTCTGAGCGACAGAAAAGGTTATATATAGTACCATGGAAAAGTGCGATTTTTTCGTATTGCCTGAAGAGATTCAATCCAGGAGGGGCCTGCGTACGGCAAACCGGCCAGTACAGCCAAAAACAGTGGCGCAGCAAAAAGGAGGTTCTAAATTCGACCTCGTCACTGCGTTTTATCAATAAGTTATCATCATCAATGGTCTACCTAGCCTTTTCCTAACTATGTTGAGGTCAGCTTCCAGTCTATGCAGCAATATTTTACATAGAGCGACTGCCTATCTGACCTCCACTACCCAGTCAGTACTGGGTCAAAAGATACCCCTTGGTAAGACTGGTTGGCACACTTTTGGGGCACTGACTACCTGTAATGACTGTCAAAGATCTACAAAAGACAGGCGGGACCAACGGCTTAATGTACTTTCCGAGGCACGGAGGGAACTCGGTTCCAATAATAGATGGTCACCCATTCACGAACCAACCTAGGCAAGTGCGGTGGACCCGAGCGGCTGTTATTATTTTTCTTTAATATTTCAGAGAAGGAACCACAGATATTACCCGTACTCGCCACATCAATGGGACGCCTACTGCTGAACAACGGATGACGTTCACTCGGGTCATGAAGGGACAGATTGCTCTGGCTACCACCGTGCTGCCTAGAGGGACACTGGTAAGGATAAAACATCGAGCGTGTGCCAAGTCTGTCACTTTCTTGCAAAATTTTTTATGCACAAAAATACTTTTTTTTTTTGCAAAAAAACCGACTTCCAAAAAAGCACTAAAGACGTCGAAACTTTACTTTCGGAAATCGGTTGCTTTGTTTGTTTCATTGTCTTTTTTGCCACCGACTTCCGAAAGTAAAGTTATTTTAGACTTTTTTTTTTGGAAGTCGGTTTTTTTGCAGAAAGTTTTACCCGTTTTAGTTGTAGTATGTATACCTACCACATAAATCTTTGTCATGAATTATTTTTTACACATGTCATCAACATAGCCCAAGAAGAAATATTACGTATTATAGGAAAAAAAAACAAATTACTGAACCGATTTTGATGAAATTTCTATGTGGCCAATTGGATCGCTTAGTATAAGTAGTATCTGTGGAAATTTTTATTTCCGCACGTGTGCGGAAAAATATTAAAAATCCACACGTGTGAAATACATTGCATGTTGAACCTAATCATAGTGTGAAAAGAACCAGTTTTCGAAAAAGTGTATTGTTTTTTTTTTATTTGTATAGAAGATTATTTTCATCTCCTTTCTCTTCATGTGTGGGAAAAAGTGTGATTTTATGTGTATTTATTATGTATTTCTCTTATTCCAGGGTAACGTAATAGAAGTGCTAGCCCGCAAATCTCTATGGGATGTGGGCCTGAACTACGGGCACGGTACGGGACACGGTGTGGGCCACTTTCTGAACGTTCACGAGGGACCCATTTGGATTCTTAGCGGCCCAACTGCTGATGATCCTGGTATCGCGCCTAAAATGGTTTACAGTAATGGTAGGTTATTTTTTATGTTGTAGCAGCAATATTAAAAGTATTAGGTGCATAGTACAAAAAGTACTGAAGCGCCATCTAGGACACTGTTTTGACAATGTTTTTTTTACTAATTCTTACTTTATTTTTTATTAATAGTAATGATCTCAGTTCTGATCTCATTTTATTTGCTGTAGTACCTACTAATAATTTTTATATTTTTTCTCGTAATTAGTTAGATTATAGCGATGCCGTTTTTATTTCTGAATTCTATATTTCGTAAGCTACGCATACTCTTAGGGAGTTTAATTGTGTAGGTGTTTATTTTTAAATTCTGAATCGCGCTATTACAGTTATCAGCGACTTAAGACGATATAGAAAAACTCGACAACAACTGTCGGGCAGTAGCCCACCAGACACACCTATCTGGTCGGAGGATCCTCCCTTTTCTATGGGGGATGAACAACTTTAGGTACACACTGTTCTTCATAGCCCTGTAATGTCACTAATGAAACTTTTTTTTTCATTCAGAACCTGGATATTACGAGGTTAATGAGTACGGCATCCGTCATGAAGATTTGGTCGAAACTATAGAAATGAACAGTGGTTCTGATCATCTGCGGGTAAGTTCTTACCTGTCATTACAGAGAGTCAATTTGCTTGCGAATTTTCAGACTCCCTCAATATTTTTCTACTGTTGGAATGTCTATTCTCGGGGTTGGATTGAGCGTTGAATATACAACAACCGACGCTCTATTATAGGCTTTCGTTAATGGAAGCGCCAGGATAGCCCACGAAATTTAAAATTTTCTTACGTTTTTTACAATTTGCAGGTCAGTCTCAGGTTGTATGTTGATGAAAATATGATCCACGTCTACGCATTAGTGCTCTTGACTGTTCTTCTCTGCCTAACCCTCCAAAGATTACTGGCGTAAAGTTATATTTATATTATGTGACTGTTACAGGCTCCAGACTTGGTAGGGGACTTCGCTGGTCGGGGCGCGGTGGGTTTCTACACAATATCGTTGGCTCCTCACCAAGTAGCGTGCTTAGATATTGACCTTCTTACTGATTTTGAGGTAAGTTTCAATAAAAGACATAAGTACCCATATTAAACGAGCGGTAGACGGGAGCAGGTAGCAGTCGTGTGTCAAAATCGAAAATGTTCGAGATCAAAATTTTTGTGGGTTTTTTTTTATTCCCAATGTCCGCTGATCCGCTCTATAATTCTTTATTAAATCATAAATCTCTTTGGATTCAATTTAACATTTAACTTTTACTTTTCAAACTAAGCATTTCAATTTGAGATTGCATATGGCTGAAAAGTACAAGGGGGCGTGATCATCTACTGACTATACTGTGGGTGCATTGGCCATTGAGTATAAGGCCTCCAACCAGGGCCAGGGGCAAAAAAGTTATTAACTAAGCGGCAGTGCGCTAAGGGCACCGCCTGGGGAGTATGAGCCGCGGTTTAGAGCATCGCTGGGGAAGGGCAGCAAAGGGTCGAGTGTACTACGTGAGCTCGACTAATGGATGTGCGATTAACGCTTGTGTGACAAACGATTGCGCGACAGTAGTTCGACACTACGGTAGTGCGACAGTACGTTGGTGCAGTATTACAGTAGTTTGATTTAAATTAATTTAAAACAAATCTGTCTTCATGTCGTACTAGCGTGATGTCGATCTTCAGTGTGTCGCACAAGCGTGCATGCGATCTATGGTGAGTCGCAGTACAGTTTTGTCGCATAAGCGTTAATCGCACATCCATTTGTCGAGCTCACGTAGTACACTCCAAAGGGACAGGCTGGATCTGAGTAATATCGTTATTTAGACACTGATTTAAAACAACTGGCTCAGCATCGCGGGCTGGCTCGAGCAAGGGTCGGGGAGACTAGTAACCTTAATCAACTTTTTTCTTTTCTTGTTACTAAAAAACTTTTTGCAAAAAATAAAACCGACTTCAAAAACACAAAAAAAAAGTGAAAAATAATTTTAGCTTCAGAAGTCGGTGATTTGTATGATTCAGTTTTTTGTCACCGACTTCTGAAGCTAAAATTATTTTTCACTTTTTTTTTGTGTTTTTGAAGTCGGTTTTATTTTTTGCAAAAAGTTTTTTTATTTTTTCATTTTTAGTTGCAATATCTTATACAAATATATTCTATGCTTTTATTTTACATTGTTAACAATACATTTCATGGCACCAATCACGGCAGATTTGCTGTCTATTATTGAAGAGTTCCATTGTATATCTCCGAAGTTCAGCATCAGATCTTCACCAAATTTAAATGGGACCACTTCGTAATAAACCCCTTTCGAACAAAAAAAGAATTTTGCAGATCCGTCCATATATGACGGAGTTATGCCCGAACATACATAAAAAAAAAAAAAAAAAAAAATATAAACATCCGAATTGATAACCTCCTCCTTTTTGAAGTCGGTTAAAAATACCAATTTCTTTCTCAGATACAATACCTCAACGACTACCACGAACGAGTCCTGAACACTGTCGGACCTATTCTCCTCCAGAGACAGTTCATCGAGGAGTTCGAATGGCTGCAAAGAGAATGCGCGCCAATAGTCAGGGGCGCCGCAATCTTGTTCAAATCTTCGCCAATTTTGGCGGCAATTAGTATTGTTGTTGTTTGGCTAGGATAGTAATAAACAATCTGTGACTGGGCTAAAATAAGTAATAAAGTATACTTAAATTGTAAACATCAAAAGAAAAATTAGGTTCTCGTCTGTTAAGCATAGTTGCCTTTTGTAATTTAAAAAAAAAAAAGTTTTAGTACTGGATAATACGATACCCCTTGGTATGACTGGTTGTCAGACTTTCGGGCCGTGACTGGGCTAAAATAAGTAGGTAATAAAACCTGGCCAGGTAAAAAGTATAAATTGTAAACATCAAAAGAAAAATTAGGTTCTCGACTGTTAAGCATAGTTGCCTTTTGTAATTTAAAAAAAAATGTTTTAGTACTGGCGCAGATTAGTATACCCCTTGGTATGACTGGTTGTCAGACTTTCGGGCCACTGACTACTTGCACAGCTACTTGTAACGACTGTCAAAGATCTATAAATGACAGCCGGTTGTTGTAATAAACAATGAGATTAGAGATACCTACCATATTTGTTGATAGTGGTGGATTTTTTAAACTGTTGAGTTGTAAATACCTGTTACTTTGTAAGAAAAATGTTTTATATTTTGTGATAAATAAAATGTTAATAACACCTAGTTATTTTTCATTTTGTCTACATTCAATAACTTAGAAGCCAGTTGTATAGAATAGAATATGTATGGGTTTCTTTGTTCCCTCGAAACTCCTCAATGGCTGAACGGATTTGGATAAACTACCTTTACGTCTCGTTAGATAGGCCTTGGTGGCGCGAGTGTCACTGGCTATATTACAATTTTAAAAAATCCGACCAATTGCAAGTTGCACTCGCGCACTGAGGGTTCCGTATAAACTTGTAGGTATTTTGTTATTTAACAAAATATTTACGGTTTTCAGATTTTTCCCTTTACTTGTGCTATAAGACAATGCTTCTTGCCAAACATGATTCTAGGTCAACGGAAAGTACCCTATGGCCCTACGCAGACGGCACACTTTTTGTGCGATCGAGTCTGCGGCGCACAAAAAGTCTGCATGGCGCGCAAAAAGTCGGTCGCGGATTTTTCACAGACTCAACGCACACGACGCACATCTTCGATCATTTTGTCGGCAGAACTGTAGGGACGTAGACGCTATGGAAATCGTGCAGAGATCGCGAAGTATTATTTTGTACATGAAGTACAGAAAAAGAAGAAGAAATAGAGAATTTTGGGTACATCCTATACTTTCGGAAAGATTACTGAAGGGACAGTTCCATACTAAACATTCAATTCTGAAACAACATCCGGCAAATTTCAAATTTTATAAAATGTCTGTTACTACATTTGATGAGTTGCTTTGCTATTTATTTTGAGACCTGCTTTGACTCATTCAGAAACAACAATGAGGACGTGCATTGGTCCAGAAGAAAGGCTGTCTGTGACACTCAGGTAAGTAAATAAAATATATATATTTATATAATCATAATTATATTATTTCTCTCAGCAACAAACTAAGTTTTTTATTATTCAAATGACAAATAGGTTGGAGGACCTCTGGCGCCATGATAATAGATCGCGTGCGTTACGTCCACCCCTAGCAAATGCAGATTGCCGACTAAAGTGTGCGCCGTCTGCGTTAGCGCGCGTTGAAGCAAACGTTCAATTTTTTTCACACACTTTTTGTGCGGAGCGGCGCGCCTCGGCGCGGTGCGGTCTGCCCGAATTACACAGATTTTTTGTGCGCCGGACTTTTTGCGCGTGTTGTGCGTTACTGCATATAATTGCATAGGTCTATTTTCACAGACTAAAAAGTGCGTCACGGATAGTCTGTCGTCTGCGCAGGTCCTATATCTGCAAAATCTTTCAGGTTACTGAAAAAACGTGGAAATAAAAAAAGTAAGTACTTAGTTGAAACAACTAAGAACCCAACTGCAAAAATTGGAAAGTAAAAAACAAGCACATTTTAAATTAAACATTGGAAGCAGGCCGGGCCAGTTCCATTTTCAAAGTTTTATAATATTCAAAATCCATTTTTTTTCAGTTGGGTCTTTTAGTTGTCTCCAATGCTTTTTTTTATTGTATTTCTGCGAGAGAGTTGAACCCGTCTGTTCTTCAAACGCTCAGGATCAACACATTACATGAGCGATGTCTTGTTAACTCAAATAAAAAACTCATATTGTTAAATTAACTCTTTACTTAACATAATACATAACTGTTATCACGCTGTATCTACATATAATTGTCTAAGCTGTCCATGTGCTTATTCCTTGTTTCTGTAGTTCTTGATGTTGACGAGGACCCAGGCGGGAATGATGGACCACCCAATCACCATCGCGCTCACTAGGAAGAACATCTCCTGGAAAAGAAAATGTACTAATTAGAAAACGAAATTGTAATTGATATAAACTGACAAAGAGGTAAAGGGGACCGTAAGGGGCCGTCCATTAATCACGTGAGGCTCGAAAGGGGGGCAGGGGGCGATTGTTAATGAGATATCACGTGTATTTATTTTTTCTTTGAACGCGCGATTTCTAAACCGAAAAGCGGCGCGTGACCTTGTCTGGCCGTTGATAGGCAACGATTTCCCTGCGCACCGCGACAGCTGCCCGGCACGGAGATTATACCTGTTAACCTGTATTTAAACATACAATATTCTAAACGTTTTTTAGATACTTTGTACCAAAAAAATACGTGATTTTGGGTAGGGGGGGAGGGGTAGTCTAAAAATGTAGTATAATATAATTATTAGCTACTAAGACTAGAAATAAGTAATTTTATTGTTTTACTAACACTATGGATCATTGTTGTTTGAAAAATAAAGAATATTATTTCCTTTATTTATTTTCTTACATATCAATTACATTTTTAAATATTTTAATATAAAACAATATAACAAAAACATTTAAAAATATAAAAAATAGTAGCCCACCGGTATCGGGAACAGAGTCCAAGCTACCGGCAGTCAGGGCTCCAGAGAGAGGAACCTCCTAACAATACGAGCCGTGTCCAGGAGTACCGCTTTCTGAATCAAGCCCTTGATCCAGCTGCCTAACGAGAGCCTCCTGAGATGTTGGTCGAGGCTCTTGGCAATTAAGCCATGGGCTGACACGACTATCGGCACAATGATCGCTGAGTCCACATCCCACATGTCGACAACCTCGCGAGCCAAGTCAAGATACTTGATTTGCTTATCTTTCTCGGCTTTCACGAGGTTCTCGTCATGCGGGACCGTAATGTCAACAATCATTGCGCGCCGCTCTGATCGATCCACCACCACTATATCAGGTTTATTGGCTACAATAGTCCTGTCAGTGATGATGGATTGATCCCAGTACAGTGTGATATTGCCATTTTCGAGAACTGGGTCGGGCACATACCTATAGTACGGAACTTCCGATTCCACAAGGTTGTATTTTAGAGCAAGTTGCTGATGGATAATCCTGGCTACAAGGTTGTGTCTATGCAAGTACTCTCCGTTAGCCAGACGAGAACACCCGGAGATAATGTGACGGATTGATTCGCCTGGACGGTGGCATGCCCGACATATGTCAACCGTGCCGTCCTTCACAATAAATCTCCGGTAGTTATTCGTCATCATAACTTCATCCATAATTGCACAGACAAAACCTTCAGTTTCTCCGAAGAGGTCTCCGGAGCGTAGCCAGGCTACGGACGCTGATAGGTCTACATCGGGCCCATGCAGGGCCCGGAAAAAGCGTCCGTGAAGCTCCTTACTCTGCCATACCTCCCTGCGGTCGTTGGTATCAAGTACTACAGGTTTGCGCCAGTTCTCTTTAGCCAAGGAGAGCGGGGTGAGGCCCTTGTCCACCGCGACCACATCTCGATGCATCCCCACGTCGGTTTCTAGGAAATATTCCCTGAGACTGCATATCTCGCGATTGTGGAGAGTCTTGGCGTTTAAAAAGCCTCGACCCCCACACCTCCGCGGGATATACAGTCTCATAACCGAAGAACGCGGGTGATGCATTCGATATACCGTCAACAATGTACGGACCTTCCTATCCAGGGCGTCAAGTTCAGTTTGAGTCCATTTGAGTATGCCGAAAGAGTACATCAAAACCGGCATGACCCAACCGTTGAAGGCACGCACCTTATTTCCGCCTGATAAAAGACTATTAAATACTTTTTTCAGGCGGCCAAAGAAGCGCTCCTTCAACGATTGCTTCATGTCAGTAACATTGATACCCAGCGCTTCCGACATACCCAAATACTTATAGGTTTCGGTTGCTGAGAGAGATCTAAGATTTATGGAATCCGAGAGCTGGGTTCCCACAGACTCCACAATCTCCCCTCGCTTTACATGCATGACCGCACATTTGTCCACACTGAATTCCATCCTGATGGCGCTACTGAAAGTCTCAGTTACCTTCAGTAGCTCCATCAATTGCAAATCGTTGGGGGCAAAGAGTTTCAGGTCATCCATGTAAAGGAGGTGAGATATAACTTGACCACCTCTCCTCAACCGATAGCCTAGACCTGAATCCTCCAGCAGCGTGCTAAGAGGATTCAAGGCTAAGCAGAACCAAAGTGGACTCAAACTATCGCCCTGAAATATACCTCGCTCTATCCTTATGGGCTCGCTATTCCTCTGGATTTGCCGACATCCTGGATAGCGAAGGACTGTCCTCCATTGCCCCATACATGACATCAGGAAGGTGCGCAGAGTTGCATCAACTTTATACAGCTCTAGCACCCTCATGAGCCATGTATGTGGCACAGAGTCATAGGCCTTCCTATAGTCTATCCAACATGTCGACAGATCCCTTCGGGAACGACGAGCCTGTTGACTAATGGCCATATCAATGAGGAGTAGCTCCTTAGTACCGCGGGACCCGTTCGAATATTATTATTATTATTAAAACCTCACCACGTATCACCATGGGGGAGGGGTGGTTTAAAAAGTTGCTAAAAAACAACACGTGATTAATGGACGACCCCTAAGGAGCTTCACACAAAAGAAACGATGTATGCATTCATACATCGTTTCTTTCACTATCTACAAGGTGTTTTTTTAGGGTTCCGTAACCAAATGGTAAAACAGGACCCTATTACTAAGACTTCGCTGTCTGTCTGTCTCCAGGCTGTATCTCAAAAACCGTGATAGCTAGAAAGCTGAAATTTTCACAAATGATGTATTACTATTGCCGCTATAACAACAACTACTAAAAATTTAAAAAAAAATATTAAGGGGGCTCCCATACAACAGATATGATTTTTTTGCCGTTTTTATAGATAACGGTACGGAACCCTTCGTGCGCGAGTCCGACTCGCACTTGGCCGGTTTTTTATAGACTTAGGAGTCTAGAGCAGTGGTTCCCAACCTTTCTTGGTTCACAGACCACTTTGATGTTTTTACTGTTAGCAGGGCCATAACGTCCTAGATAAACATGGACACCGACAGGGTTATATCTAGGGGGGTGAATCTTTAACTCACACAATGTAAAAATTAGAAAATGAGATGAAAACCTTTAGAATAAGATAGTGAAGGATACAAGTGAGAATGAGAGCTCATAAAAATTAGCAATCATTCATACAGAAATAAAAATAAGTTTAGATTTTTGCCTCTGATAGGTTTTGAATTAGGTTGGGTTGAACTTGCATTTTCTATGCAAGTTAAAAAGAACGGATAACATTTTAACTTTTCGCAGACCATATTCGAAGCTTCTATGGACCACCGGTGGTCTGTGGACCATAGGTTGGGAACTAATGTTCTAGGGTATGAATGAGACCATAATATCAATGAATCAACTGGCATATGATTTTATTTTAATATAATTTCTTTTTTGTCTACATTTTTCATACCAAATAATTCGATAAAGTCAGGCTCGCGCTTGAAGGGTCTCATACCCTCGTAGTAGTGTAGGCCCCTTTAATTTATTTTTATTATTCGTTATTTTAGCAGCAACAGAAACGTAATGTTTTAAAATGGCTTGTTTTCACTGGATATATTTGACGGTGATTAATTTCAGCATAATACAAAAACAAGCAGCCATTCACACAACCACCATACTCAGTAAACAAATCAATCAAATCAAAAATATTTATTTGCTAGAATACGGTACATAACATGTTACAATAAATTTGTTTCATCAAAGCCAGCCATAACATGGCGTGCAAATGTATACACAATAAACAATGTCAATTTTATTAGTCTAACTTACAAATTACAGATTCTATTGACTTGTCTTCTAAGTAGTCCTTAACGGTATAATATCTATAGTAAGGTACTGTGAGACACTGTGTTTGTTAATTGTATATCAAGTACACAAGAGACCGAACGAGACAACAATTATCAGCCACAGTAGACTCACAGCATTCATCCGTCACACAACGTTCATCTACCTCACACACATCAAATACACAGTCATCCATTTTTTTTTTTTTTTTTTTACCAACACATCTGATCCCAAACTAGGCAGAGCCTGTACTATGACAACCAGACAACTGATAAACATCTACATTCTACATATTATATTTCTAAATACATACATCATCTGCCTAGCCTTTTCCCAACTATGTTGGGGTCGGCTTCCAGTCTAACCGGATGCAGCTGAATACCAGTATTTTACATGGAGCGACTGCCTGTCGGACCTCCACAACCCAGTTAGTGCTAGGTAATACGATACCCCTTGGTAAGACTGGTTGTCAGACTTTCGGGCCACTGACTACCTGTAACGACTGTCAAAGATCTACAAATGACAGCCGGGACCAACGGCTTAACGTGCTTTCCGAGGCACGGAGGAAACTCGGTATGTAATGGGTGGTCACCCATCCACGGACCAACCTAGGTAAGCACGGCTTAACCTAAAGATCGATCCGAGCGGCTGTTCTTATTTAGCCACGAGCTTCTACTTATTTCTAAATACATACATCTATATAAATAAAACAAAGACAGGTTTGTTACAACACTTATAACTCGAGATCTGCTGGACCGATTTTAAAGATCTCTGATTTTTTGGATTCGTCTCTGCCCCGAATAGCAGATAACTATTAAAATATCAGAATAATTGCGCGGAAAATTATGATAAAGTTCTAGAACTGGTATTTTAACACCTTGAATTCATGACAGCCTGGTACTTTTTACAGAAAATTATGATTAAGATCCAGAACTGTTAAAATACCACCTTGGATGCATGCCAGCCTGGTACTTTTAACAGTTTTGAAATAGGTAAGTGGTATGTAGGTGGTAGGTGGGTGGTAGGTGGGTGGTAGGTAGGTGGTAGGTGGGTGGTAGGTAGGTGGTAGGTGGGTGGTAGGTAGGTGGTAGGTGGGTGGTAGGTGGGTGGTAGGTGGGTGGTAGGTGGGTGGTAGGTAGGTGGTAGGTAGTAGGTAGGAAAAGATGCATTGCAACGCAGGCACAGCTAGTTATAGATAAATAACACACCCAGATACAGAACAAATAATCGTACTCATCGCACAAAGATTTGTCCTGTGTGGGAATCAAACCCACGACCTCCGTCTTAGCAGGTCAGGGTCGCTAACCACTAGACCAACAGGCCAATCAAATCAATCAAATCCATCAACCACAACTAGCACACGAAAAAAGACAAACGGATATCTTTTTTCCTGCTGGATGCAGGGCGGGATATTTATTAAACCGGGTTGAGTATCGGAAAATCGAAAAAGAAATCATTTTAAAGCTTCTTAAAACAATATTCACTTCAGCATTTGTTTATCTCTAACCAGTTGTTTAGATATAACCTAAAACTATAAAACCCACCATATTGATAACGTTATTACGATTTTAGGATTGATTGATCCAGTAAGATACCTAACAAACAACATTTTGTAATGATAAAACATCTTAATCCAAAAATTTCAAAAACAAGTTAACTTCATCATTATGATATAACATTTAGTATAAAAATAAACCATAGATCAAGGTAAATTCGTCAGTGTTGAGATATTTTAATTGAAAGTGCCCAGGACTTCAGACATAGATAACCTATCTTTTTTCCATACAGAATTACGTAATTTGAAAATAGATGTTTTATATCCTGGACAGCTCTAATCATACATAAATAATCATATTTGAACACGGGATACTCTTTTAGAACGTTATAAATGAATAAATATGACGGAATATGAGGAAAATCACTCGAAAAATACCAAAATATACTTACGCCTGTGGTAATCTTGTTCCTAGGTGGCACGGCGATTACGCTCATGTTCCTTTGCTGGGCAACATTCTTCAGGATCTGGGCATTAGCCTTGAAAAGACGCCTGGCAGCGAACATTTTGATTTACTGATAATTTTACTTCCAAAAATGACACCAATAATATTCACGACAGAATGTCGAACGAAAAATCAATCGTATTATAGGGTTGTAAAACGAACAAGTTTAATTTAGTCGATTCCAATTTCAAGTTTTTAGTCGAGTGAGTTATTTTTTGCCGTAGGAAAAAAATATGTTGAAAGATAAAGACCACCTAACTTTGAAAGAATGTAAAACTTTGTTAATTCAGTTACCGGTTGGCCATAAAGAGTAGAATCAATTGAGGTCGCTACTATCGTTTATATGGTATCATTTATACTATAACATAAATGATTTTGATACTTGAAGTATTTTTAATGATGAATCAGAATAGGATAATTTTTTAATACAATTAATATAATAATACCAGCCTATTACTGTCCCACTGCTGGGCAAAGGCCTCTTCTCAACAGAGATGGCACGAGCATTGATCACCACGCTTGCTCAAGACGGGTTGGCGATTTCAGACTTATATTAATTATAAAGTCCAGGTTTCCTCACGATGTTTTCCTTCACCAATGTCTCTGATGTCCAAGATAAACTTATAAAATTGTCACTTAGCTACAAGCAGGTACAATGATTGTTGTAAAGTGTAAGTGTTCAACCGAACACTTGCTAACGCAGCAGTTACCATCATTACCTGCATCAATATGTTGTACCTGCTTGTAAATTATAATTAAATTAAATGCAAATTATAATATAATTTCTAAATTCTTTTAATAATTGGAAAATAAACGAGTCCGTTAGAATACCTATATTTATATGTAGGATCAGGAGTGCCGAGAGGTATATCTTCAGGGTTTGGAGTTCCCATTTTGTTGGGATAAACAAGACTGTATAATCAGTTACAGAATTTTTATTGCAGTAGATAGATACTAATTAACACACAATACAAAATGGTACACAACACAAAAATGGTAAATAGTAAAAAGATAAAGGTAAACAGTTAGGCGAACAGACCTTTTAAGGTCACAGTTCGTATAGTGGCCAAGCCAACAAACACAAACACAAAGTGTATCGCTCGCTATCAGCAAGCTAAATACAGCTATGTGGCAAATTTACAACACCAGCCAAGCATAGAAAAGGCCGACCAAAAATAGAGTTAGATGACTTTAGTCTCTGTGCGATTCGTCAGAAAATTATAGAGGCCTCATTAAGGTTTGGGATCAGTTTTTCTGTCACCCACTTGGTAAAATTGTGAGAATTCATTTCTGAATGATAATCTTCCATTTTGTTGGTGCCACTAAATATTAGCAATGCATTGGGTACAAATCCATTGGCAGTTCCAGCATGGACAATAATCCAACAATGATTTCCCTGAAATCAAAATAAAACATGAATTTAGAATGACATGCGTGCGTGATGATCAAAATTATGCAGTCGCTCTATACAAAGGCACTTAACAAAGTACTTTCCATTATGTAAACATAACCTCTAAAGTTATATTAAATCTGTAGAAAACGTCGATAATGTGGCATTTTCTATAGACTTAACTGAAGATAACTGTAACTTATACCGTGAAATATGTATATTGTATAAAATTATACTGAATAAATACCTGTAATATCAGCAACTCGTTTGTAGAGGTCATCCAATTCTGTTAAGAGTTTCCCGGCATGATATGCCGCCAAACATCTCTTAAACACATTGTAAATGATTTCTCTGGCGCCACTTTTTATCGTCTTGCCCATTTTCCATGACAATTAACTGAGTTAAACGATTAAACAACTGCAAATCACACGAATTCACACACAAATTATTTGTTTTGGGTCGTTTGAAGGATATTTGACATTTCTTTAGAGTTGCTATGTGGAGAAAAAATT
This sequence comes from Eurois occulta, assembly GCA_950022335.1. Classification (NCBI taxonomy): domain Eukaryota; kingdom Metazoa; phylum Arthropoda; class Insecta; order Lepidoptera; family Noctuidae; genus Eurois; species Eurois occulta. The sequence continues at coordinate 8,909,318 of OX465504.1, read as the reverse complement.
TAGTTCCTATTTATTTAATTTCTACTCTTTCTGGCCGAGCTGTATTATTAGAGATCGGATATTCGGATGCATATTTACCTAAAGTTTGAGTGTTGACTAGTATGGTATGGAGTGCGAGTTCGAGTATCAAAATAATCATTGTTATAAGCCCAGTCATATTTTCTATTTTATTTTATTTGAATATTCAGCAGCAAATTCAGTTACATAACTGAATTAGAATAGCAGCAAAATGTTTTGAAGTTGAAATAATTTTTACGTTTCCACTTCTTGTTTAGTTATAAGCAGAATAGAAATATTGATTATTCTTAAGAATACTACACGCAAATTCTTTTATGAAATTCAGCGTAATCTGGAAAAATAATTATTATAAGGTGTCTATATAATTATATTTTGCGTAAATTTCTGGTAATAAACATATCCTAGTATTAGTAAGTTAGTATGGTTTGGAACGGAACTAGTTTATTGTTGCCACCAAACAAAAATGTACTCAAAATGTTGCAATTTAACACAACATGCAATGCAACGTGCAAGGGTGCAAGTTTTAGTAGAAATATCTAATTAGGTACATAGTGTAGTTTTAAGTATGTTTTTGAGAGTTTAGTGGAAGCACAGAGCATCATATATAATACTAGTGGTAGTCTGTTTGATTTTTAAGAGTTTTAGATTATTACTACGCAATTTAAATGAAGGATCATGGGAATCACATATTTGGGACGAAACTCTTATCTTAAAACAACAACAACAAATTACATAGTTTATCTAGACATTTAATATAAACTTAAAGGTAACTTAAACATAAGACTTCTTGTAGAACCAAAATGACATTCTATTGAACATTAATTATTGCTTAAAGCAGGATATTTGGAATCATGGAGAAATGAATTACTGCGAAACTTCCATCAGTTGAGGGGCGTCTGAAACAAAATAATATAACATTACGCCGACATTTTGCGAATGGGTTATCAGGGAGGTGTATACAGTATCTATTTTTCACCAATCATGTTATGGCTAACGCCAATTCTAAACTATTAAATTAGCAATATTTAATTTTGTACATTATATATTTGTAATCGAAATCGTTCTATCGTTGAGTATATTAGAGGAAGTTTGAAAATGGCGCCTATAACGGAAATATTGAAAGAAAGTAGTTTGTCTTGGTATGGACATGTAATGAGGAGGGATGAAACGCATCTGACTAAAAAGTGATGGACATGAATGTTGATGGATGAAGAGGGAGACGAAGGCCAAAGAAAAGATGGATGGATTGTGTAAGGAATGATATGAAAGAGAGAGGAGGCGCCGATCCCAAATAGAATGGGGCAAGGGCAGTAAGATGATGATATATTTGTAATCATGTTCTCGAAAACAGCTCTAACAATTTCGATGATTTCGAAAGTTGCAACATAGAGTTTTACGGGGTCGATAAATCAATTTTAGGTAAGTCCGCCCGAGCGGAGCTCAGTCGCAGAAGTACTAGCTTAGGCACAAATTCTGACAGACAGCTACTGAGCGTTTCAATAATACTGCCTGAATCGAAAGTAGAACTCGGGAACTTGGCAGTCAGCCCTACGATTAATTAACTGGACTGACCAGTTAGAGTCGTGATTCTTTTCTTTATCGTGGTATGGTTAGTGTCTAACCTGATGTCAGAGTTTTTATGCCGCCCATGGGCCTCTGACTTGGCTTTATATGCCGTTAAGAAATATCTCTCAGGCATGCTGGTTTCCTCACGATGTTTTCCTTCACCGAAGCAAGTGATTATTATAAAAAACGCTCATGAATCCGAAAAATCAGTGATGCGTGCCTTGGGTTCGAACTCAAGACCTAACTTGGCAGTCTGACGGTCACACCACTAAGGGGCCGTCTCCACAAGTGAGAGAATCGCGGCGATATTATCGTCGTCCCACGTATTTGTATGCGAAACTATCGCCGCGATTCTCTCGCTCGAGGAGACGGCCTCATAGAAATACGTGGCACGACGATAACATCCTCGCGATTCTCTAAGCTATCACTGCTATCGATTACTGCTGTGAATTCGATTAATTTGCAATGACACTGCCAAGGAGTCCGGATATTTGTCAGTGTTTGTATTTTCAAATGGCTATAAAATTGGGAGTATTACAGTATAGTGTGAAATGGGTCCCGTTCATGCATGCACCATCTAAACATGCATCATAGAACTTAGTTTTAATGTAATCACGAAAACAGCCCTTATTAGTAGGGTAAAACTGGACCCTATTACTAAGACTCCGCTGTCTGTCCGTCTGTCACCAGGCTGTATCTCATGAACCGTGATAGTTAGACAGTTGAATTTTTCACAGATGATGTATTTCTGTTGCCGCTATAACAACAAATACTAAAAAACAGAACAAAAAAGTATTAAAGTGGGGCTCTCATACAACAGACGTTTTTTTTGCCGTTTTTATAGATAATGGTACGGGACCCTTCGTACGCGAGTCCGACTCGCAGTTGGCCGCTTTTTACATTTAATGGGCCTACTCTTGACCTCAATCTTGTCCTGAGGACAGAGATGAGGTAGGTATTAACTCGTGACTTGAAATAGATTGCAGTCATATGAACTTGGGAACACCGACGAAGGCAGGGAATTCCACTCCTTGGCTGTCCGCATATTATACGATGTAGCAAAGCGCTTCGTGCGAATGTGTGGAACATCGACAAGGTATGGGTGATAACGCGCAGTACGTCTGGACTCCCGATGGAAGAAGAGAGATGGTGGAATCAGCTCATTCTGCTGTGAAAGTCGAACTGTTACCTTAGTCATCCGGATGACTGCACTATAAAAAATCTTCGGGCAAAACAAATACTGGACGTTTTGTATGAAATTTAAAGCTAAATTATTCTCTTGAGAACTTACCACCAGAACCATCGTTGAACATGAATTCATCTTGATACTCCTTCAGGAACTGTTCTGAACGATGCTCGTCCAGGAATAGAGAGTACACTTTCTTGACATCCTCCATACTGACCTGCGGAGAAAATTATAGATGATATTCTAGTCATCAGTCTGCCTAGCCTTCTCCCAACTTTGTTGAGGTCGACTTCCAGGCTAAGCCATCTCACCAAACGTGACGGCATCACTGGAAAGGATTCTTTTGCTCACTTAACGATTTCATACGTGACTGACACTAATGACAGTTTGTTTTTTAATGGCATTTACATGAAGCTCGCTCGTTCAGACTCGCGGGGACCGCGCGATTGCCATATCCATATTTGCATCTGCAACATAATCTATACCCTCTCACACAAACACACACGCAAGCACACAACACACACACATACACACACACACAAACTGTACTTATAGCAATCTTGTCTACTTAACTTAGTTAATATGTTAATAATAATTTTCTTTCTCTTGTTATGGAAGAGCGGAGTCTTCTAATACAGGCATTGTTTGCTTAAAAGAAGGCTCCAATCACAAACAAATTTGTGTAATCTTGTTGAAGAAATAAACAATTTTTTATTTTTATTTTATATTTGAACGCAGCCTTAAGTGTATTTCACGATATTCCTTCTTGATAACGTCATTGAAGGTCAAATAAAAGTTAACCACATTTCTTTAAAAATAGAAACGAATATGGAGTATGAGTAGGGAGTTTTTTCAGTTTAACGAGAAATAACTAATTAGAGACCTTATTCCTCGAAATTTTTCTGCAATTAGCACATTATGGAAAATGAACAATCCCTATTGTACCTTTGGAACGTGGATCCGGGCAATCTTATTATTATACTGCCGGAACGCGGATCCACGAGAAAACGACATCACGTGATTTTTTGAGATAACTTTAGTTCGCAGCCAGTCACGAATCTGATTTTTTTTTCTATAAAAAGATATCATAACTGAACGTACGTGAACCACTGCAGCATGGTTCACGTACTGGCTAATGTTAAGATATTGTTTTAATTTCATTTCATTTCCTTTTGGTTTTGATTTTAATTTCAATTATGATTTTAATTTTAATTATGATTTTAATTTTAATTATGATTTTAATTTTAATTATGATTTTAATTTTAATTATGATTTTAATTATTGATTTTAATTTTATATATGATTTTGATTTGGATTTTAATTTCATTTTTGAATTTCATTTAATTTTGATTTTATTTTAAATTTGATTTTATTTAAAATTTTGGTTTCAATTATATAATAATTATGATTTATTTGTATGATCCAAAGATGCTTGAAATAAATATATGCATGTAATAATTAAATTAAATTAATTATACCTCAGCAGCCTTCCTACGTTTAGCCACAAGCGAAGCCGTAGTAATCAGTTGTATAGCGTAACGCAGCGAAGTCTCTGTGGCCACTCGCGTTAGCACCGTCAGGGCATCTGCTGACATTTGACAGTCCTCTTCTTCACACCTGAGGACAAAATAAATTATAAATGAGATTAATGGAGAATAAAATATCACGACTGTAAAGGCTGCGTGGACGTTGCGTAAACGCAGCGTTTATTCATGATAATTACTTGCCAATCTTGTGGTATTCTCAACTTTACCTAATATTAAGTATTTCTCGGAGATCCTGGTGTGAGTAGGGCGAGGTGGGCACTATGATCATCCTGTCCAGCAGGTCCAGCGGTATGCCGTGCGGCGACCGGTAGTTGGTGCCCCGGATGCGGGTGATGCCGCGGTTGGTTGCCATGATAACCACGGGGGCTGTCTCCGATTCTAAGGCTCGGTTGAGGTAGGAGAAGCATTCTATGTCCAGCATGTGGGCCTGGGGAGGAAAATATAATTAATGGATTTAAAAGCACGCCTAAAAATCTGTGGTAGCCAAGGTTTGAGTCTTTTTGGACTTAAAAAAAGCGTTTGACACCGTCTCTGTTTCAACCGTTATAAAAATGTTTGAAGCGATAGGTGCTCCCTCAAGGAATCATGCCGGGTCGTACGCTGATCCTACGGAAAAAACTTACTTCATCAATAAACAATACTCCGGGTATCATTTCTGCCTTCCCCTCTTCGCGCCACTCAGCTACCTTGCCGTTAATCTGTTCGCGGATCTCTGATTTGATCTCACCAGTGTCACCTGTAGAGAGGATAACAAAATTATCACTATGAGTTGCCATGGCTGACCTGGAAGTCTTTAAATAGACTCCGGACCCAGGTTGGTCGCAGCGAGGAAACCTTCTCAGGTGGAGATTCGACCCTGGAGTGTAAATGTGGTGCTGTTCCACAAACGATGGGGCACTTAATATCGTGTCCTGCGTGTCCTGTTGTTTGTTCGCTACAGGAACTAATGGACGCTACTGACAGCGCCAAACTACTAGCTCAGTTCTGGGCTGACAGAATTTAGATTGCCATCGACACTGCCGCTGCCACACATGCCACAGACTCCGTGGCTGCTACTGAGAAATTCCTGATGGAAACAACCAATAACACTGCCCGACCCGGGAATCGACCCGAGGACCTCATACTTAGCAGTCTCACTTGCGACATCTAGAGATCAACGAATGAATTTTAAAACCCTGTTTTTTGACCTTCCGGAATAAAACGCGTAATGTTGAGTTAACTTACCAGAGAACAGCGCTAAGAAGCCGTGAGTCCTGGAGTTAATGACATCTATTTCATGCAGTGTCACAGTGTGGACCACTTCCTTACGCTTTTGAAGCTCGCCTTCTGGGCATTGCACGAAGCGAGCTTGTTGCCCTGTAGACAAAACATTATAATGAATACTAGCTGTGCCTCGCGACCCATCCCTAATTGAATCGGAGTTTGTTAAAATTTCAAGGTTTTTTTTTGCAAGGAACCCGAATTATTTTTCTAAAATAACAGTAGCCGTAGTTATTTCTTAAACCATCAGCTATCTGCCAGCAAAAGTCTCGTCAAAATCGGTCCAGCCGTTTCGGAAATTAGCCGGATGAATCAGACATTTTTAGATTTTTTTTAGATTTAAATTTTTTTTCTTACGTTACGAAAATGTGAGCCCTTTATTTCGTAATGTAAGTGATAGACAATATTGTTGCTCCATAAGCCGATTTGTATCTCAGTTGTACCAAAACTTTGAACGATATGTTTTTTTATACACACGTAGTTTATCACAACAAAAAAAAAACAAAATGGCTGCCAAATAGCATGGAAGTGGATTGGACCCAAGTGTGTAATGTATTTGTGTTTTGTTAACTAGCGATCCTAAGATTTCTAATACCTTTTCTGTTTGTACTCGTGGGAACCTATCATTGTCTCTGTATTGCATATACAATTGTTACTCATTTGTTATAGCTGTGGGAGACATGCATACAACTTCAAGCGCTTGTGACCGACCAGCACCGATGTGGCCGTATTTACAGCGCCCCTTGGCGGAGCTGGAAGTATTGGACGTGCGCACACGCCGAACATTTTCAAATCACTAAAGCTGCTCCCGGACCGCCGTTAGTTTTGTATCAAGCGTGGTCGACGCTGATTGGCTGTTCATAATTTTCTGTAGTTCGCGCTCGTTCTTAGCCAATAGGAGATAAGTAGATTTTAACAGGGTGGTCAAAATAAATCCTGGATTATTCACAAAATCAGTGTTTTACTGAACAGTCCCAATTAGGAATATAGCCCACATAGCTGTTGGTTACCTATAATATCGCATGACCGGACATATTGTATACTTGGAAAATCTTACAGTTTACGATTGTAAAAAACAACTTACCAGTTGCATCGTAATCCCTAGCTCTGGCGAAACTCCTTCCCAACTTGTTGATCTTGCCGGTCGCCTTGTCGATCGTGATCACGTCGCCGGCTTGGACCTGTTGGGTAAACACATTGTTATGTAGTCATGTCGCTTGTCAAATAAAGTCAGTGTGCTACTAGCTAACCGCCGTTTCACTAGTCCCTACACTCGCATACATATCACACATGATGTCACTATTTCATTATGAAACTAGCAGTGATAGTCTAGTGGTGTGACCGTCGGACTGCCATAGGTCTCAAGTTCGAACCCAAGACACTTACCCCTTGGTAAGACTGGTTGTCAGACTTTCGGGTCACTGACTACCTGTAACGACTGTCAAAGATCTACAAATGACAGCCGGGAGCAACGGCTTAACGTGCTTTCCGAGGCACGGAGGAAACTCGGTATGTAATGGTCACCTGTCCACGGACCAACCTAGGTAAGCACGGCTTAACCTAAAGATCGACTCGAGCGGCTGTTCTTATATAGCCACGAGCTCCTCTACGCGCATATTGTATAATTATCGCTTGCTTCGGTGAAGGAAAACATCGTGAGGAAACCAGCATGCCTGAGAGATATTTCTCGACGGCATGTAAAGCCAAGTCAGAGGCCCATGGGTGGAATAAAAACTCTGACGCCAGGTTGGACACTAACCACACGATAAAGCTAATGAAACTGCTGTGTTAACTTTTGGTAAGACTGGATAAACTTTACCAAAAGTAGACATTTGCACTCTAGATACAAGGTGTAAACGGTCACGAAGCCGTCAACCGAGTATTCTGTACATCAAATTAAGTAACTCGACGAAAACGTTATTGCTGGAAAACAACTTTTTTTTTTGGGATAAAACATCACGTTGTGCAGTAGGACTCAAAGTACGCATTCATAACATTGTGCTGATGGATGCATTGAATACAGGGGTCATGGAGGTATTTAAAGTTACTTATTATAACATTTAAATCCAGTATAAAAAAATATTGAAAAAATTGAAACTTTGAGCCCCAAAAATGTAATGTTTACAGATTTTGGTAAGACTGGAAAACTTACCAACTTCGCCAAACTTACCAAAACTCACATTTTCTGACTTAACAAGATCAAAATACACTAATAGTCATATTTTTGGTGATTTTGACAAGACTGGAAAACTTACCAACTTCGCCAAACACACCAAATCTAATATTTTCTTACTATAAAACGTTCTAATATAATAGTTGCTTGATTTATATCGATTTTGGCTAGACTATCCAACTTACCAGCTTCGCCAAACTTCACAATTTCTTACTCAAAGCGTCTCTTACCTTCTCTTTAAGCAGTGAATCAATCATCTTAGCGCCCATATCGTAGTTAGTCTCCATATCAGTGGTCTTGAGGGTTAGCCGTCCCACCCGCGCGCCGCCACCCCCCGCTGCCCTCTCTACAACGACTTCTACTACTTCACCTTCGATTATCTCTGATTCTTCTCTGGAAGTTAAAAGCAGTTTTTAAAACGCTTTTATTGGCTTTACTTGTAACCATGTAAAAAATCTAAGAAATTAAATAAGACCTTTCCTGTTTTCGATTGAGCAAAAATTTTGACGGGACTTTTTACTGGCAGATGTAACTTTGGCGAAAAAAAAACGAGTTATTAACGAAACATTTTTCTATTTGACACACACACACACCTACACATATGCTCCACCAAGTCAAAAATAACCCATTCTTGTCATCTCAAATGTTTACTTTTACTTTATTTTATAATGTTTTACCATAATAGTGTTCTAATTGATTTTCTAAAATTGATAATTTATTTGCTAATTTTAATTTAATTAATTATGTTAAATTCACCGTGTTAGTAAATTGAATGCAATAAGATAAATGTCCGACGGAGGGTTAGCCTGGTGATCTGTAATACAGGTTTTACCTAAAACAGACACCAGTCTCTATGTAGTGAAAATAGAAAAAAAAATTTTTTTTTTTAATTAAATTCTACATGTGGAAAGCCGCGTGTAACAGCTGGTATAAGAACTCGGAATGTTTTAAATTTTTGAAATAATTTCTTGTAACGGTCATCTTAGTTAGATATACTGAATTCACCCCATCAGGCTGCGGAGGGCTGTTCCTTACACCCTGTATAATAATACTAGCTTATCTTTAAACTCTTGATATTTTCTTAATTTTTGAATGATTTTTAATTATTTCTTTACTGTTTTTACTATTTTATTCGTGTCAATTTATTATTATTGAGGTATTTTGGCTGAAACAAAACACAGTTTATTTTATTTATAATAATATAGAACTTACTTGATTCTGATGCCAATGGACTTCCTAATGGCTTGAGTGAGAGCCTCAGTCTTGCTCATTTCCAAGGAGAATATTTCAGAACCTAGAAGTAATAAATAACATTTGAGAGCTCGGTCAAGTTTCCAATCAATTCTCATGTTAGCTGTTATCATCAACCATGAATAACAAGCAATCATACATGCTGTCGTGTATTTTATAACGAATTTAGTTAAATATAACATAAGTCATACCATAACGCCTATAATACCCAAGTTAGGAAGAGGTGCAGATAGTACACCCACATTTCGCCAGTTATGTTAAAGTCCCATGTAATAGGGGCAAGCCTATTGCCATCAAACGGGCACGGATCCAGACTGGCTGCTACTGATAAATTCTTGACGAAAAATCTAATATCACGTCGGCCGACCCGGTAATCGAACCCAGGACCTCATGCTCCGCAGTCGCGCTTGCGACCACTAGATCAACGAGGCAGTCTCCAGTCAGTTTGATTACTATTTTAGTTCATAGGCTTCCACAAAAATAAGTTTGAACAAAACAAATGAACAGAACACAAAAAAGCTTAACTATACCTTTTAAAGCGAATGGTTAGACACAATCTTTATTCATGATTAAACTATGTGAAGTTTGTTGGAAAATATTCTATATATCAATCTTACTATCACTACATAGTATAAAACAAAGTCGCTTCCTCTGTCCCTATATCCCTATGTATGCTTAAATCTTTAAAACTACGCAACGGATTTTGATACGGTTTTTTTTAATAGATAGACTGATTGAAGAGGAAGTTTTATATGTATAATACATGCACCCGTGCGAAGCCGGGGCGGGTCGCTATTAAATACATTAATGCGAAAGTTCTGGTGTACAGATACATGTTTGTTACTCAATCACGCCAGAACGGTTGATCCGATCTGGATGAAATTTGACACAGATTATAGTCTGGAATAGCACTTCAGCAATTTTTTTTTTCTCACATCAAAAGTTTCTATGTGTACGCAGTTGCGGACAACAGCTAGTGTTATGATATTGCTTACCGGCCATGCTTGTGAATGGAGTGTCAGGTCCCAAAGCCTGTGCCAACCCCATGGCAATGGCAGTCTTGCCTGTGCCCGGCTGTCCTGCTAACAACACTGCTCTGCCTGCTATTTTACCTAAAAACACGAGACAATTATACATACGATATTTTAACAGGATATTTTTAAAAAGAAAGAAAAAGTATTTAATGCTGATGATTTTGGTGTACAGTAAAACTCCAAGTTTATGTTGGCATTAAGTTAGATGAATAAAATGTATGTGTACTACTGAATAAATAAATAAATAAAAATAAAATAGTCCTCACACGAACAAACAAAAAAAAAAAATGCAAAAGTTAACAGTAAAAGAAAATTATATAAAAAAGTAAATATGAGAAAAAAAACGAACAATATTCGTCCTGTATGAGGTCAAAAGGCTCTATGTCAGCTTGGTGTCGTAACATTAAAAAAAAGTCACAGTGCAGTTGTTCCGGGTCTGGGTGTTTGTGTATGTTACTTTAAACGTTTGTAAACACGCCCACAATACAGGAGAAATTCCTTGTAGGGGTGAGGTTAAAAAAAATTGTTTCAGTACAATGAAGTATCTGTAGTATGCAATGTTTCCACAATATTGATGTAAAAGTGATGTAGGAGGATTTTTAGCAAAGCTTTGAGCTGTTCTTGCCCTCTCTTATGTGCGTCAGATATAAATGAGGCCTAGTGGGTGGTACTGCATACCCCATCAGAGACAATAGGCATAATTTTTATATTCCCTGTCATATCTTATGTGACATAGAATAGAGTAAATTCATTTTTATTAGACGGAATATTAAAAAACAATTTTCAATCTTTTTACCATTCTCTTAAATTGATTGTTAATGCAAACAAGCCACCGTCACCATAGCAACGAAGTTTGTTCAATACGAACCTTCTCGAATCATCTGTAGGACGACTCCGGCGGCCTTTCTAGCCATCTTCTGTCCCACCATGCCCTGGGACACGGCCCTAGGCTCCAGAGAATCATCGAGACCTAATCCTCTTATGTGTGAATGCGCCCCAATACGTTCGATTCGAGTTATCGAACGCACTTCTTGCACTTGGGCTGCAGCTATAGACTAGAATTAAATAAAAAGAAGTTAAAACTTAAGCTCAACATTTTAAACTAAAAAAAAAACATGATTATGGTGTTTTTAAAAGTGAGGTTATGCTTTAATTTGCCGGTTTTGATAGCATGGTTTGCGTTTTGCGCAGTTTATATTTGAATTATACTTACAGCCATTTTGGGTGGTTAACGTTGTGTGAATTCACTAATATTCTAGAGAAATGTGTTAAAACAAAGAGCGTGTTTTCCGTCGCCAAGCCAAACAAGAACGCTCGCCAAGGTAAACTAACAGTGACAGTCTGACAGGCAGAACAAAAATGACGTTGACTAGACAGCTGACAAGTGAATGGACAAGAATAGTTTCGTTTGGAAATTGATACTACGAGACAAAGGAACGCAGTTTTGTTGCTTGATAAAATAAACAATAAATTATTCATCTTTGTTTACAAATGTTTTCGATTACTATTTATATATGTTAGGTAGAATATAAAGGCATAAATCTTACGATCCCGATGTTAATAAGTAGTGTAGCGTAATGAATAAGGAGTGTAATAATTCAAATTCAAAATTCAAATTCAAATTCTTTAATTCGAGCGGAGGCTCATATAGGGTTAGTAACATAATCCTTAAAAACTAAGTGTTAGTAAACAACACGATACGGTGACACATGTAACTGACAGCAGTGAACCACATAAGGACAGTCCACTCTGCCAGCAATCATTCTCAGAACCCTGTTGGGGCTGGCCATGACGCGAGCCACCATCGATGCTGCTCGCTTTCGCATTATTGTGTAAAAACAATCTACACGCGCTGCCGCAAACATCCCTGACGCACTGCAACGCCATGGCAACCCCATCAGTCTCCGGAACGCATTATTGAATTGGACACGAAGGGCTCCGTACGAAGCTTGCGAATAATTTTCCCACAAGCTGCAAGTGTAGAAGGTGGTACAGAATGCTCTAAAGAGCGTCACCTTTACGTCCTTATAATAAAGATGATAGGAATAGTAAAGACCTAGACAATTTCAATGGTCTAAGCCTCTAAGGTCAAACTTACTACTACTACTATTTCTTAATCCGCAGCCCTTACCTTTGTCCAAGTGGGCGTGAATGGCCGAATCAGAACTTTAAGGAATAGCAAAAAATACTGAAATGAGTCTCGAGCCGGTTTTGATGAAAACTAAAACTGCATCATTGGATTTTTGAAAAATCAATATTCCTAGCCAGCATGCAAACCCGTTGATTTAAAAAAAAACACACACACTATAACGCGAGCGAATCCCCGGGCAAAAGCAAGTAAAAAATAACTTCGTTTATACCCGTCCATTTTTAAACAGGTCGTATTTTATTCTCACCTGTAAACCAAAATATATGACCCACAACGTGTAATTTATTTACCCAAGTGACCCAATGAAAATTTAATAATTTTGACCCTACCAAAGATCACTAGGGTAGGATCACTCAACAGTTATCTATACAAATAAATAAAATTGCAGTGTCTGTGTGTAATATCGAAATAACACCTTTTTACTGAATGCATAATTATGAAAGTATATTACGGTACATAATAACATAATATATATTTTTAATTTTTGTCTTTCTGTCTGTTCCGGCTAATCTCCGAAACGGCTAGACCGATTTTGACAGGACTTTTACTGGCAGATAACTAATAAGGTGCAACTAAGGCAAGGCTAAACTTTTATTTTAGAAAAACAATTAGGGTTCCGTGCAAAAAATCCCAATAAAACTATGCCCGACCTGGTAGTCGAACCTAGGACCCCATGCTCAGCAGTCGCGTTTGCGAGCACGAACCAAATGGGACAGTTATTATCTTACTAATTCTTAGTATGATCCCGTGGGACAGTTACCGAACTTCACACGGGCGAACGCGGGCAACAGCTAGTCATATTATAAATGGGTAAACCGGCGGTCTGTTACCTGTTCATGACAATGTCTTCACGTACATACAATGGTCCAGATAAAGGACTAAGTGCGGAAACTAAAAATCGATGTTCTATATTAGGGACAATAGAACATAGATGTCTTCGGATGAAATTCGGCACTCCCAGTACGTGCCCTTGGAATAATAACCAACCTCAACGTGGACAAAACTGCGGGCTAAACCTAAGTAAGTCTCCCACAAAATACTGAAGACTACCGAGGTTCTACTTATTACAACAAATCTTCTAAGTAATTAATTAAGGCTTAATAAATACGTAAATAATTTGTGAGCATGGATGAAAACGATGACCATTGGGGTAGACGTGTTCTTGAGTGGAGACTGCGAATCGGCAAACGTAAGGTGGGACGCCCTCAGGCTCGGCGGAGCAACGATCTTCGCAGGGTGGCTGGTGGAAACTGGATGAGAGTTGCTGAGAATCGAGTTGAGCAGCGTGCGATTGAGGAGGCCTATGTCCAGCAGTGGACTGCTATAGGCAGTATAGGCTGATAATGATGAACACATAGGGTACTTTTTATCCCGTGGTACAATCACCGAACTGCGCGACCATAACCTACTGCAAAAATATTCTCGCAATAGATTCAATGCCACTCTCCATAACGATTAGTTCCCACAAAAGCCTAAAAAATCGTTTTATTCAGCGGAATCCGCTTTACTAAAAAGGGTGTTCACTGCTCAAACGATACGCTCTACTGGGTAACACTAACAGAACTATCTATACTCTTACACATCTACCTATGTACCAGTTGAACAACGATTCTCAACTCGCCCCTGCCCCTTTTTTTTCGGATGGGAAATCATCAAATGACTCCTCCCGCTCTGGACGGAGCGGAAGGGAGTGTCAGACTTTTACTGATTAAAAACCATCCATGTTCCTTCGTTTGCCCTTTATGTTCCAGGGCCGCAGTATCACTATCGAACAGTCCCGCAGCCCTCGCCCCAGCCTAACCTTCGTACCACAACTTTATAGAATCCGTAAGCATAGAGGTCCTAACTAATGGGTGTTTTAGACCCTTCACGAAGCCGAAAGGCACTTGTTCTCCCCGTCATTGTGATTTTTTTGTTGTAGACCATACCTGGGAAACTAGTTACCTACCCGATGTTGGAGGTCAAGTTCCAACTTTTTCACAAGTAATTTTTAAAATAATTGTTTTTAATTATATATCTTCACTATAAATATTTCAATGACCCTTGTACTATTCAATGCATCTATCAGCACAATGTTTTGAGTGAGTTACATCGAGTCCTACCGTAAACCGCGATTTCTTACCACAATAAAAAGTCGATTCGAGTTACTTAGTTCGATGGACAGAAGCTCGGTTTACGGCTTCGTGAAGGGCCCGTTTTTAGGGTTCCGCACCCAAAGGGTAAAACGGGACCCTATTACTAAGACTCCGCTGTCTGTCTGTCTCCAGGCTGTATCTCATAAACCGTGATAGCTAGAAAGCTGAAATTTTTTGAAAATTCACAAATGATGTATTCCTATTGCCGCTATAACAACAAATACTAAAAATTAAAAAAAAAATTATTAAGGGGGGCTCCCATACAACAGATATGATTTTTTTGCCGTTTTTATAGATAATGGTACGGAACCCTTCGTGCGCGAGTCCGACTCGCACTTGGCCGGTTTTTATATCTGTTTAAGTACACCTTTAAAGGTGTACTTAAACAGATATAAAAACTGGCGAACCGGCGAATCTTATTTGTTTAAACAAATAAGATTCAGATACGCGAACTCTGTTCACTGATGCTGTCATATGGTCATCAAGCGCGAAGGTGCCATATCCACAAAATGCAGACTCTTTAGTTAATCAGATTTCAGAATCAAGGCCCAAGTATGCTTTAGAACCAGTAGAAAAAACAAAAACAAGGAACATCGCCATGGTTCCCAGCAAAAGGTTGGGCACCTCTGCGAGACACTTAACGAGATTTACCCTAACCCCCAATACAACGGGAGGAACAAGGGTTACATTTTGACACGTCATAATGGTCTTGTTGATCTCACTCCGAAAAATGGTACCGCGGTTGCAGGCGGCAAGCGCTACATGCTAGTTGGTTGCATCTTGGGTCCCCAGGTCCATTTATAAGTTTTCCAGTAAAAACTCAGGGCTTTTCTTAGCTTTAAACCTGCATTAAATTATTGTCGGTCCTACGCTTATACGCTGTTCCTCCATACTTAAGTACTAATGCTGTAATATGGTAATATTGTAATACCAAATGATTTTAAAATAGTATCTAACCATTGCCGGTTCTTCTCCATAAGAAACGACCAACCCGAAACGTGTACGTTTTTGTTGACGTTTTAGAAGTGCCCATATATGTGAAATTAAATATAGTCGGTGACAATACTGTCAATGAAACAAACAAAGTCTCCGACTTCTGAAAGTAAAGTTATATTTAAGACTTTTTACCCGACTGCGGCCAAGCCCAAAAGGGGGGTTATGTGTTTTGACCTGTATGTATGTATTTCAGTGTTTTTTTGGAAGTCGGTTTTTTTTGCAGAAACATATCCAGCCAAATTCTTGTCATGAATTAATTTTATCATTGTAACCATCATATCAACAAAGGCCAAGAAAAAAAAACAAAACTACTGAACCGATTTTGTTAAAATGTATAAAGGAACAATCGGAAAGTAATAAACAAAGAATTTTTCAAAGAGATTCGTAAATGACGGAATTATGAGGTAACAAACATAAAAAATACAACCGAATTGAGAAACTCCTCCTTTTATTGAAGTCGGTTAAAAATGATTACCAGGTATTTTACAATATTGCTAATTCTATGGGTAAAGTAGCGGCCGCATCCTTGTTAGCACTATAGCTTCCAGAGTTCCAAACAACCTTTGTACGAACTAAACTAAACGCACCTAAAATTAAAATGTGATGGGCAGTTGTGCTAAAAAATAAGCAATACTCACCACCATTTTGGTCATCTGCTTCCCAATGTACAGAAATAATCTTCCTAGTTACAAATTTCCTTGGTCTCTTAGCTGTCAAAAGTCTTTAAAACTCTAGCCTAAACTTGTAGATAATATCAAAACAAAAGGGGTGCAACAAATCTGTCGTACTACTATGCACTGGCTGGGGTACTGAGGTTGCATCCCTGCATCCCTACTGCTCCACATAGCTCAGATAAAATGAATGACAGTACTAGAGTGGGGAACTATTTGATCACATCGTGCAAACTTATGGTGAGCTGGAGGTGAGTTTTGCGTGATAAAATTCTGAAGTAAACATGTGGGAAATCAATGGCCTACAGGTAGTTGTTCCGGGTCTGGCTGTTTGTGGCGACACAGGAGAAATTCCTAGTGCGGGTTTTAAAAAGGTCGAACTCACACTTGTCCCCTTTTTATTTTTTTAGTTATTGTAGGTTATTTTAATTTATAAATGTTTATAAAACCTTATTAAGAAACTCGAAAGACAATTTCCCAACACCTATGGTACCCCTTCATAAATGAACCCTATTTACCGGGATCTACTCACACCACTGCAAATTCGAACACCCCATGCACACCATCACCCATTCCTGTCTCTCTTTCTTTCCCGCGCATTTTCACATACACCCATCTCGCTCCCTCGCTAGCCTCCTGCCAGTAATCGATTTTCTCTCGCATTATTTTGCGTCGCCCCTCGTGGTAACACAACGTGAGTCAAAAACCTACAATTTCTTGTTTGTGTAAAATAATAATAATAAGAATTTTCGAGTGCTGTGTGAAAAAAAAACGTGTTAGTTCTGATTTATTTCCCGCGGAAAACCGATCGGTGAGTGTTCTATTTTCGAACTTTTGTTTTTTATTATTCTGCATTTCGGAGTTGAGGATTGTGTGTACTGTGATTCTGTATTCGATTGTTGTTATAGGACTTATGTTTTGTAATACCTTTGCCTGATTAAAATGTATATTCGATCTCTACGAAGTAACATGAACGATCTGTACCAGATCTAATTTTCTGCTACGCATTTTCCTTTTTCTTACAACTTGAAGTGCATGTTTGTTTAATATTGAACATAATACTGTTTGCAATAATAAAATATCTACAATTATCAAGACTAGGCTTTAAATGGTGCGCTGTAAATAATATAAAAGTAAATAAACCAAAACCATGATCACCAAAATGACCGAAGCCTCCCCATGTCAATATTCATTACAGTTACCTATAAGACCCTACCTTCATCAAATGAGGTACTACCTACGTTGTAGGCATAGGTATGTATATTGGTGTGTTGTGCTGATAAAAATAGGAAACGTCTGAAAAGCGTAGTAAATATTTTATAGATCAATATTGTTTAGATAAACATTTTTATTTTTTATTTTTTTTATTTATTAATCAAAACACACTTTTACATTAATTCAAAACTCAAACATACCACACAAACCATCGTGGGTTTAACAGTGGTAGTGGTATAATTAAATAGCTAGGTTATTAAGACGTTAACGAAATTCGTTACTACGCGCTAGAGGCATAGAATGTCACTTTTATGTAAATACATAGGTAGGTAATATCATCTTCAACATCATCTGTCTAGCACTTTCCATCAGAGTAAAGTATAATCTGTCTTTTTTCTAATTAAAGATATTGTGTTCGCTTTCCAGTCTAACTGGATGCAGCTGAATACCAGTATTTTGCATGGAACGACTAACTATCTGACCTCCGCAACCTAGGTTTTAGCATAATTTTATTTTAAAATGCGGAAACACGGACATAGACGCTACCTAGCAACATAAGCGAGGTAGTACTATGGTATTTAAGGGTGGCCATGAACTAAAAGATAAAAAGTTATTGTGTTGTCTATGCCCACTACGTTCGCGTTTGTAGGTATTAATTTTCCGGGAGGGACAGTGTTTTCCCAGGTAGTGGTAGATCTTTTTTAATGCTCATGACGTTTGTGCTCATTTCAAGAGTCCCATATTAAGGAAAATCTAAGCTTGAATATTTAGGTCTGCAGGACTGACATTTTTTTTTTTGTAAATTGTCAGGCGCGTGTATGTACCTACTCCACTCTGCTCGACAAGATTTTGACACATGACACATCAGCTGAATCGGGGGGGGTGATGCGAATTGTCATGAAATTCAAGAATTTTCGTGAACATTCAGCATTCGATTTTATAATGATAAATATGTCACGGCAGCTGTTTCACACGATAACTTTGTGTTAAATATCTTCAATACCGTGTTGAGGTTGGTAAAACGGCGTCAGTCCATTGCCAAATATGTGTAAAATACATATTACGGCACCCTTCCAAAAAATTGGTAACTTAGATGCGCTGGAAATAATGTACATAGACAAGTTTCTCGTTTGCTAAAAAACTCGAAAAGGAAAAATAAATACAGTAACATTCTATCTGCGTTCTTATTTTTGCTATTATTCATACATAATTTCATAAAAAAACACGATCAAAGTCTTGACAAATATTACTAAAAAACTATGTTGCAAGTGTTGCAAAATGACACTTCTTAGTGCTGACCGTAAACCCAAGTTCTATCATTACGATTAAAAAGTGGCATTCAGCCTAATCGATACTCGCAATGAAATCGAGTTTAGAAAAAAAAAAGAGTTGAGACTGAATTCTTGGTATAATTTCGAATAATAATTAATCATTTAATTTTATCTTTTTTTAATAATTTCATTTAGTAATTATTCGATGCTTTTGGTTGACTTCAAGCGAAGGAGATTTATAAATAATAAAATAAAATAAAAACTTGCTTCTATGTAATCATATTGATGATTATCTTTATTTCCGTTGAACTAGCAGCGTGAAATTTGGCAAGAAATAAGTCTCACAGTTCAAACATAGAAAAATCAGAAAATGGATCAATTTTCAATTTAACTGTAAGCACGGACGGACAGAACCTATGGCTAAATACGCGTCGATTTTTTTGTTTCAAAATTTAAATTAAGAATACGCTCGCAATTCACAATTTTAAAGTATTTTAATTTACTACATCATTTATTGTGAATTTAGTTTTCTAATAATTTGGTGGTTGGACTGGAAGCCGATCCCAACATAGTTGGGTAAAGGCTAGGCAGATGATGATGAATATCTGGCGGTTGGATATAGAATGCCCAGGATCTCGGTAGGCATAATTAAAAATTAGTTTGATCCGTCAAAGATACATTACATTAGTTATTCTACAAAATTGTGTATAGTACGGTTGGGTTATTGTGTTAGGTTGGGACAAACTTTTCTTTTGTTTAGATTACTCTTTCCCACTGCTGGGCAAAGGCCTCCCCATACCTTTTCAACTCTCTCGGTGTTTTGCCTTCTCTGGCCGATCAGTCAAGAACGAGTGAGTCCAAATCGTGACGCCAGTGTTTCTTGGGCTTGCCTCGGTGACGACGACTGACAAACTTATTGTCCTATATTTCGCAATCAGCAGTGCATAGGCCGTATCCTAAATAAACATTAGTTTATTTTTTCAAAGCGGTTCACTGTCCACTCTAAAACCTCTTTTTACAACTGCAAAGTTCAGGTTATCCATCATAGGCCGTGGGCCGTGTCACTTGAGTGAGGCTGTGAACAGCTATAAGACAGAACCCTCAGGGCAAGAGTCCTACTCACATTTCTAGAAGTTTTCTTAAAAATTCAATTTTATAGTTTTTGGCGTTGCTACTAAACCAAGCTTATCTACACATCAAAAAATAATGACGATTAAAAAAATTGGAAAGCCATGGAGAGGTTTGCCCAGCAGTGGGAGAGAACTGTCTGATAAAAAAAAAAGTATTTATAAATAGTGAATACCTAATAACCAATCCATCTAACCATAACCCAATTTTGTAGACTAAATATAGGTAAGATCCTTGGCGTTCTATATTCAACCAACCAATTGAAAAAAAAAACACAATAAATTATCTAGAAACTATAAATACAATATAAATTGGAACAGCGAGTGCATTCCTAATTTAAATTTTGACATGGAAAAAAAATCGGCGCGAATTTAGCCATAGATTAATCTGTTATGTTTATTGTTGGGTCGGTTTTAATACCTACAATGCACGAAAATCTATTAAGATTACCATTATAAAAGCTTTAAAAAATATTATAATTTTTTTTATTGTATTTAACAAAATTATTTTAATTTTTATCTATCGATTTCTTAAATTCCTTACATTTAATTACTCGATTTAATCGAAATTTACAAAACAAGAATCGATTGAAATAATCGCTTTCACACATCACGAAAATTAAAAAAAAAAAATGGTCGTCAATTTCGAATACAAATTGAGTAGTGGTAATGAATATTACGTGTTATTGGTCCTGAATTAGTAAATTACGCTAAGATCTGGGCATTTTCATGTTGTTTATAATATTTTAAATTATATTTGTCACATTTGTTATCGAATCTTTATGCGTTTGTGTGATATAATGTGAAAAATAAAAATGTTAACACGCACTATTGGCGCGAAACTTCGACTTTAGATACCAAAATTCATCATTACCACTGCTCATTTAAATTGAACTATGGATGAATTCGTCACATAATTAAATGACGAGTTAATTATTATCAATAAAGTGGAGTTTGGATGTCCGAAAACCACAATTTTTATGATTTTTAGCCTCGGCCAGCACTGCTGTCAAAATGGCGATGACCGTATTTACGCACTTGGATTTTGTAAGGTGAAATTAAGAAACTTGCGCGCTAAATACAGAAGTTTTAATGGCGTTGACATATAAGCTTTTTATCCAACTCTCTTAATTAACGCACACTCATAGTATTTGATTATCAGAATATTAAATATTTACATAAATAATGAGGATGACGTTTGACTTAAATGCTAGCCCCTTTCGGGGCCGATACCGAGCCAGCGGAGGTTTGTATGTCAAGCCCCCGAAGGGGCCCGTACCGAACTATATGGTTAATTTAACCTTTTGATTACAAAAGCTTTAACTAACCTTCGGTTATAACGATGTTTTGAGGAGGGATAATCTCATTAAGTCACAATCTCGCCGCGTAGCAGATTAATGGCAAATACTCACAAGGTTCAGGCTATAAAGGTGCCTCGGGGAAACATTCCGAGAGGGTTCGCATCGCAGGATGGAAAATATTCCGGAATAATTTGGCGGCAAAAATTCCTGACGTAGAATTTGGAGGGAAAACATTGTCAAGTATTTTTATGATAGGATCATGCATTGAGTCTTCATAGTCGGCTATTTGATCAGGATACAGCTGAATACCAGTATTTTACATGGAGCAGCTGCCTGTCTGACCTCCTAGTTACTGTTTAATACGATGTTGCCCCTTGCAAAGACTAGTACTTAGTCAGACTTTATGGATAATGCACCGAGGGAATTCATGAAAATAGCCTCCTTGGAGAGACAAACGGTTTTAAAGCGTTTCGTATTTCTATAACGACTTTCAAAAGGTTTTTGATGTGAAACATCTATGTAAATGGGCGCCTAGGCAGTAAAACCGACTCGTATCGGTGACGGAAATGGCATGACGCTGTCAAGGCGTGATGCCCCTTCTTTGCCACGTAAATCTGAATCTGAAAAATGATTTTACGTTTTTTTTGAGTTTGTTTGGTTTATATATTTTATTATTATGTAATGACATTAAAGTTTGTTTTGGAACGATTGTTGTGAGAAAATAAATTCAAATCAAAATAACGTCTCTTTTATAATAATAAGAAAAATAAATTGATTTTATTAACGTAACTATTTTTTCTTTATTTAACTCCCTATTACGTTACTATTTTTTTTTTTTAATTTTGAATTCCAAAAATTTACCTGGATTTTTTTTAAACTCCTCTTGTTTGACATTGACGTAAGCTTTCCGGTACCTTATGTCAATCCAACATTACTGATAGAATGTCGGTTTGTTTAGGGTCTCGGGTAGTCCAACTTAGGTAAGTACTGACTGGATAATAATAATGTTCACACTAAGCACGGAACGAGAACGGAATAGCACTTAATTATGCTTCTATCCTTTTCTGTCGCTCAGAACTTTCATTTTCTAGAGCGAGAAAGCTGTCGCAGCCAGCTCTTTCGTTCGTAGAGGCTATTTTATCAGTACAAGTTGTAAACCGTTTCAAACCGTAAGATGTACAGACGCCAGCACATCAAGCTACCCGAAACTGTCAAATTTTCCCAATCAACCTTGAACCTAATGGTTTAGCGATAAAGTTGAAAATCTATTAGAGAAACTTGACAGATTTTGACATTTTGCTTATTCATCTAAGTTTTCATCCTGCGAGCTGCATTCGGAAATTGTTCAATAATTGCCTATATCCCGTCTAGTCGCGCGGAAATTGAAAATTCCTTGCGACGATTTGAAAATTAATTTACATCTTTTTTTTAATGCTACGTGCAAGTTTGTTTTGGACTTTAAGTATTTAAAACGTTATTTTAAGCTTCTGTAACTCGCAGCCAAGTGGTAATCATTGGAACCCTGACATAGACAGGAGGGCGATTGAGATATTACCTACTAGCTTATGACCGCGGCTTCGCTCGCGTTAATTTAGAATTTGACAATCATGATTCGAAAGACACGTGGCGCCATCTATTATCTCAAGAAGGTTATTGTTTTTTTCCTCGGGAACAGTACTTTTTTTCGAGATGAAAGGTACCCTATGTCCGTTTCTGTACACCTGACAACGTACGTACAAAATTTCAGGATGATCGGTTCGGTGGTTTAGGCGTGAAAAGGTAACAAACAAACAAACAAACTTACTTTCGCATTTATAATATTAGTTAGGATTAGGAAGTTAGGATGGAGGCGGCAGATTCTACTATAGAAAGAATAGTTATACAAATATCTATAATATCGGCACACATTTGAAAACAGTTTTTTTTTCTTTTTAATAAAGCAGTAGCTGCATAAGAAAAGAGAGACTACTACAGTTCGTTAAGTGTTTATTTTGGCAACACTCTCATGTGACGTCATAAGCTTATCCATGCGTGACCACTTCGCTATGTTTTGCGCCGAGTTTTGTGGTAGATAGATCTGCTGTCAAACGGTTATGCGGTTTTTTTTTGTTTTCTTGAATGAAAATGGCGGCCATTTTTTGCGCCAGATTTTTGTAGGTAGTCACGCTAATTCTGTAGGTATGCCCAGTCCATTAGCTTTTAAGTCAGTGTAGTTCAACGACTATGCATCCACCACCGAGCCAAATGTCATCGTGGAACTGCAGGTCAGTTTCTTTCTACCTAGTCGTTAAAAAAATTACGTCACTTTTATTTTTTCTTCATCAAACCTGCCTCAACTATAAAAACATAAAGACTGCTTAGACAAGGGAGATCGTTTAATGGGGCACGGGGGAATCATGCCTAGCTAGTAAAACAGCTTGGAAAACAGGGTTGCCAGAATATGTTTGTGAATTTACCCCATTTAACCTTTTTTTTTCTTGGCAAATAATTTTTAATTATATATTTCAAACAGGAAACGAAACAAACGGAGAAATCCTACTTATATAATAAATGTGAAAGTTTGTGAGGATGGATGGATGGATGGATGTTTTTTAATCTTTCACGCAAAAACTACTGAACGAATTAGAATGAACTTTGGTAAACAGATAGTTTGTAACCTGGATTTTAACATAGGATACTTTTTATACGATCCCGTGGGACAATTACCGAATTCCACGCAAGCGAAGCCGCGGGCATAAGCTAGTATAAAACTATCCCCAAAGTTACCTATACGACAAATCGATTTTTGTGTATGTTGTGGACCTATGTTGCCGGTTTCCGTTCACGTACAATACGATGCAATCAAAGCAATATATCATTTCTAATTTGGTTAAAAAAACTCTCATGATTTCCTTTTGTAAGTGTTGTCTTATCTATCTTTGGAGACATTTTTCCCAATTTTTTTTTCAAAGATTTCCCATATTACATTTTTTCCCTACAAAAGGGCAAAACTCGCGCAAAAATGTAAAAAGCGCGGGAAAAATAGAGGGGTGCGTAATGGCCGCGTTATTAACGCGTTGCGTGGAGCACTAGAGGGGAGACTGAATGAGTTTCATGCCATCGCCCCTTTATAGTTTTTAATGGAAGTTTGTTTTGTTTGCAATTTAAAGTGGAAGTGCCAGGATAGACCGCGAAATTCAAAAGAGAATGCTCATGGAAGTATGGAATCCCGTACCATGCTGCATCAAAATCAAACCTTGTTTTTTATAGACTACACTGATCGTATTAACTCCTACAAAAATTATTTTTGAAAAAAAAACCCGCGTTTCAGAGTTATTTTATAAAATCGAAACTGACCTAAAAAGTAGGTCTATTTTTTCGACGCTACCAACGACGTATTTTAACACACATACATTACATTATTGCTCTAAAAACAGCGTAATACACTAATATTAGTAAGAATTACGAGTTAAAGTAACATCCACAGTATGCTTGACTGAAACTCGATTTTATTTTAGACCTTCACATTGCCAATAGTCAGTCAGTACAGTACAAATGTCAGATGCCACAGATAAGATAACTATAAACCATAGAGTATAGTAAGTGCTATAAACTAGTCGGGATTTAGGGATGTAATCGATAAATCAAAATCTTTAGGCTGAGAAAATCTATTTTGTTGCAAATAGTAATAAACCAAACTAAATCGATTTGGTGTACTGATCTTACTTAATTGTAATTAATTTTAGAGTCCGCTCGACAGACAAGGGTTTGTTCAATTGAAACGGAACGTCATTTATATTCAGTTGAAACGGAACGTCATATAAAGGGAGTAAAACAATATTCGTACTTTTAAACTCGAAAAGTATATTTCCAGTTCAAAAATCAAATCCCCGACGCGTAATGCCGTAAAAAAATATGAAACTAATTACTATAATATTTTGGTTTTGAGGCGCGAGACTTTTTGGTACCAACTTTGGTCATTGTCCTTTCGATTTTTCATTATTTTATTATTATTATTTATTTAAACATACAGCTTTAATACAGGTTCATGTTTGTTTTATACCATTAAACCAGAGATGGTTTGTATTGGTACTCACATTCGCTAAAACAACACTGCTTAATCACTATTTTTAACAAATATAGGTAAAAATTAAGGTACATGATAAATATTTCGCACGTAACTTTGATTTGATTTGATTTGATTTGAACTATTTTAGCCGCAAACATAGTCTATCAGTTGAAAGCCGGTTCTAGTCAACGTATCCTATAATACAGGTTGCTCCGTTTTTATATTTTTTTGTATTAGTGTTTTACAAAGTATTTTCTTAAACTAAGTTGTTTATGCAGTTGTAATAGTATTTTTAGGGTTCCGTACCCAAAGGGTAAAACGGGACCCTATTACTAAGACTTCGCTGTCTGTCTGTATGTCTGTCTGTCTCCAGGCTGTATCTCATAAAGTTTAGGATATAAACCGTGATAGCTAGAAAGCTGAAATTTTCATAAATGATGTATTACTATTAGGGTTCATGATTTCTCGAGCTTTTTAATTTCTCGGGTCTCGAGAATTCTCGAGGCTAATTTCTCGGGTCTTCTCGGGTTGTCGAGAAATTTAAATTTACGTACGTTTTCTCATATTATTTGGTTCCAATAACGTCATTAAAGGACATGGCCAATTTCTGTACGGGCGTTTGCATAGTTATCAAATTTAATGTACAACGATAATTTTTGGTGTTTCATATTCGTGAATATTGCCATATTAAATTGCAAAAACTAAAAAGCTCAAAGAACTTCTCATTACAAATAACTAGACGTAAACAGTTTCATGTTACCTTCTATCAGATTGCTGGCAAAGCGTATGATATAATGATTTTGCTATTAAAAACCTCAAGGCGTTTTAAAATAACGAAGTTCTGTGAATTATTAGGCATTTCAACAAGATCCAAAATCCTTATTTCAGGTGGTCATTCTACCTGAACTAAGGTTTTTTAACCATATATTGATTAACATTTACTGAACTGAGAAAGTCTGATAGAAAACTGAGACAAAGTATATGTTATTATTGTCACATTTATTGTGACGTTTTTCTTCAACAGTTTAACTACTAATTAACAAGGGAAATACGAAATAAAACAAAAGATTATAAATAATTACTCATTTTTTGGTAAAAATAAGTAAAAATATTTTTTTCCGTAGAGATAAGCAGGAGTCAAAAATATTAGAAGATAATCGCAAAAAAAAACTTACAGTTCGTACGCAACGGAGGATCTGTGCAATGGCAGTACCGCCATTTTGACATAAACAATGACATTGTAAAACGCGTTCCGTTTTATGGTACGGTTACGTTATTACTATAATTGTGTGAAATAAATATATCTTACGTATCAACACTTCAAAATATAATTTAATTACATGTAAGAAATACCAATGAAAACAGTTTTGTTTAAATCAAATGTTTCAGGTAAGAGCATTTGTCGTTCATTTCACATACATATCTACAAGTAGTATGCGTGGTGTAGAACGTGTTCGTCTACGAACGGTCCATAGTGGCGAAAGTTGACAAATGAGACTTTGAATTCAACTTGCATTACTTATTATATTGTAATCAATACTGATAAGTGCAGAGAGGTTAAAAACTACGCAACAATTCACTTCTCTATTTTTCTTATTATAATATATTTACTATGTAAGTGTATATGGAATGTACTTTTTTGGCCATGTCCTTTAGTGGTTTTCGTCTCAAATAAAAATATCAAATTAATTATAAAACTTTTATTGATTATATTCAAAAACATAAATCTTATGAATAATCTAATTCACTTTTTAAAAAAATACAGAAATAATATTATTCAGACTCATAATTATAATGACAGCACCATTTTTGGCTGGTTATTTAGAACTTATAAACAAAAGTAGCTTCTAAATTAAACAAAAAATCAACATGAAAGAAAACGTTAATATCTTAACTTATAATTAAAGTATAATCACAGCAGCATTTTTGGCTGGTTATTTAGAAAAAAAATCCATCCATCTTATAGTGACATTTCGGTAAAATCTATAACAAACGCAATTTAAATTAATAATAAGCCCTTGGAGTAATATGTGGTACACACACACACACACAATACAACTGGCAATATTCGTCTCACAAATTTAAAATGACACATTAATTAATTTCAAATTACATAAGAAAAACATCAGAATAATTAAAAACTAAGCTTGTGTTGTTGTTTTACAAAAAAAAGGAAATGTAATTAGACTAAGTAGTATAATTAATGTATTGTTAGTTATTTTATGTATTAAAGTTTGACTAAAAAATAATAGAAAAGAACAGATAGGTACTTGTACCTAGTAAAATTTAAGATTATTTTTAGATTATATTATTGATAAAAATAATATGAATAATAAAGCCATGATGTGTCAATAAAAGTGAAAAGACTTACCTGTTTGATTTCAATTTATCACGTAATCTGTGAAACACTCACTACGTAAACTATACTTGGCTAGATTCGAAACACGAATAAACGTGTCAAAACGACGCCGCAGAGCGCTTGCAGCGAGATCAAAGGGTGCCGCTGCGCTTTGGCCCGCGCCGCCACGCAACACAACAAATGGCGATTTAATTTCTATATAGGTACATGATTTCTCGAGTTCTCGACTTTTCTCGAGCTTGATTTCCCGGGAACAAAGCCTTCGATTTCCCGGGAATTCTCGGCTCGAGAATTCCCGGGAATAAACCCTAATTACTATTGCCGCTATAACAACAAATACTAAAAATTAAAAAAAAAAATATTAAGGGGGGCTCCCATACAACAGATATGATTTTTTTGCCGTTTTTATAGATAATGGTACGGAACCCTTCGTGCGCGAGTCCGACTCGCACTTGGCCGGTTTTTGTATTTTTGCTTAAAATTTTTCGCGTTTATTTCGTCGGATTTTGGTATTTCATTGATTATTGTGGGAATTAGAAATTTTACTGCTCGAATACCATAGTAATTTCTAGCCTGAGGTACTATTAGTAGTAGTATTATGAAATAGTTATTGAATGGGGTTAATTAACTTAGCGGGTTGTACTGATGATTTGAATGATTATAATTCTGTTACTACTTACGTTTTACTTGCGCAAATCATATTTTCATCAACATACAAACTGACACTTACCTGCAAATTGCAAAAAAAGTAAGAAAATTTTAATTTCGCGGGCTACACTGTCGCTTTCACCATAAATGATTATGGTAGATGGAATATATTCAACTAGTTTTAACAACGAAATAGCAGGAAACGACAACGCGGCAGGCCCAGACGTAGATGGCGGGAAGAGCTAGACTCTTTTTTTTTTTTTTTTTTTTTTGGAGGGTGAGAAATCATCAGATGACTCCTCCCGCTCTGGGCGGAGCGGAAGGGAGTGTCAGACTCTTACTGACTAAAAAACACCCATGTTCCTTCATTGGCCCTTTATGTTCCAGGGCCGCGGTATCTCTTTCGAACAGTCCCGCAGCCCTGGCAGGCACCGGCCCTTGCGGGCCCCTCCCGTTTGCTGACAACTCTTTGAGGCGCGCGTGGAACACGAACGCGCCGTCGACACGGCCTGCCCGTCGTCATACGACGGACGGACGGCGAGCTAGCCCATTACTCGCCGTCCACAGGCCCGCGCCTACGGTGGCCGAGAGCCATCACGGCGTGGCCCCCGACGCCCGGTGCTTCTCCCGCGGCGGCTGGGACGTGAGGAGGTTCTCTCCCTCTCACGTTCCGCCGCCTCCTTCGCTAGCATGACTGCTTCGCAGAAGGAGGCGACGGCTTCCCATTCCCTCTCGCCCCGGACCATGGCTTGAACCAGGGCCGGGCGCGAGAGGTCGCCGCCGCCAAGAGCTAGACTTTTACGCAAGGAATTGGCCTACAATCGCTCTAGATTGCGAAATGTGGAAAAAGGGAAGGGAGGCTTTTGCCCTGCAGTGGGACAATACAGGCTTATAATATAATAATAATTTAACGACGAAATGATTTTTTGGATTGGATTATTTAGAGGAGCTCGTGGCTAAATAATAACAGCAACGCTTGCTTAACCTTGAAAATAAACCTGTGCTGTTGTTATTATTTAGCCACGAGCTCCTCAGTATATTTTCTTATCATTATGTAGAATTTCTAGCATTTTAAGAGTTTGCATAATGTTTCTCATAATAATCGGCGCAGTAAGTAAATCCTTGGCGATTCAACATGCAAAATCGTGCAAGTTTTATCGCCTTGCAGATCGCAACTTGAAGTGGTTGTGAGTGATGGTTTTTGTTTCCAAGATTCAAGTGTGATAAGAACAGCCTTGCAGGGAAATAGTACATTTTGATATAAGCGGGGAAACTTTGGTATTGCATTCGAGGTGGAATTCACACCCGAGCCGCAGGCGAGGTTGTTATGGAGCTGAGAACTGCAGTAACAAATGCCCACGTGTATCAAACGAAGTTTTTTAATACATTTTCGAAGAAATAAAATAATAGAACGAAAAGTATTTTTGCCATAAATTATTAGGAATTTTGACTATCATTTAATTTCCTTTTTTCCGCGCTTTGCTTTCGCCAGGTTGAAGGAGAAGCAAAGGTATGAGCTGCTAAACAGCCTAATACTTATGAAAAAAAAGAAAATTCAAATATCTTTGAATTTAGAACACAAAGAAACGTTAATTTCTTCATAATATTTAGTTAATAGCTATGATATGAATGGCCCGCGGTCCATTCTATATAAAAACACAATTTAAATATTCACAAAATACTTACGCATTAAAGACGCATCTCTTCACAGAGATTAAAAAAAAAAGCAAACACCGCAGTATAAAATATAGTTATCTGTGGAAATTTTCAAAAAAGTCAATAAAACAAACAAAGGACACCGACTTCCGAAAGTAATTTTCCACTTTTTAGTGTGTTTTTTGTGAGTCCGTTTTTAGCCGTAGCCAAATGGTAAAAAACGGAACCTTTATGGATTCGTCATGTCTGTCTGTCTGTCCGTCCGTTTGTCACAGCCACTTTTTTCCGAAACTATAAGAACTATACTGTTGAAACTTGGTAAGTAGATGTATTCTGTGAACCGCATTAAGATTTTCACACAAAAATAGAAAAAAAAAACAATAAATTTTGGGGGTTCCCATACTCAGAATTGAAACTAAAAAATTTTGTTTTCATCAAACCCATAGGTACGTATGGGGTATCTATGGATAGGTCTTCAAAAATGATATTGAGGTTTCTATTATCATTTTTTTCTAAACTGAAGTTTGCGCGAGAGACACTTCCAAAGTGGTAAAATGTGTCCCCCCCCCCCCTGTAACGTCTAAAATAAGAGAATGATAAAACTAAAAAAAATATATGATGTACATTACCATGCAAACTTACACCGCAAATTGGTTTGAACGAGATCTAGTAAGCAGTTTTTTTAATACGATTTCTATTATTAACACGCTCACTGCGTAGCAGGCCGATATCGGCCTGCCGCAGTACTTCAGCTGGTGCGGACGAAGAAAACTATGTCCCTCTCGCTTGTGCGAAACGATTAATCTCAGGTGTTTGTAAAAATTCGACAGAGACAAATATATGTATCATCTTGCGGTCAAAATTGTAGGTGTTTTCCATCAAAACATAACGGCAGGCTTTTATCGACCTACCACGCACTGACGGTGAAAAACATCCGCTGAGTGCGGCAGTGGGCCTATTCCGGCCCGCCCTCCCAACAGGCAGCAAGCGACCCGATACCGCACAGAGCGCGCGCCCCACCAGTTAGTGTTGTGCTATCTAACTGATCTGACGTAGCGTTCGATATAATCAACGATGGCAAGCAATAAAAGAAAAATACAAATTTTGGAAAATAGAGTAACTCGCCCTGCAGTTATTGACAGTGATAGTGACAGCAGTGAAGAAATATTTTCCACTAAGAAAAAAAAAAAAAATTGGAAACAAATGTGCACGGAAAACGAAGCACAAGCGATAAGTTTTGTTTACTACCTACACATATCAATATATCAGCCTTAGACTCATAATGACGTGGGGATTTTTTATGTAATACCATCCTTTATGAAAATGATTATTCTTAAAAACTAGCCTTCTACAGTTCAAATAGTTTTTGCAATATAATTTTGACGTGATCGTGATAACGTCTTATTTGTTCAGTTTCGCGAGTTCTGTGGTAAAACTCATGAATGGTTAATAAATCACACGGAATTAAGAAAAAAAAAATCATTTCAGAAAATCAAATAAAACCTAAGGACAATGACCATGTCCTTGAGATGAGCGCTAAACGAAGAAATTGTACAGGGTGCTACGACAGACTGCGGAAAACCTTTAATAGTACCCAAGCAAAAAAAAAAATAATGAAAAAATATTGCAGGAAATGCAACCAAAACCTTTGCGTAACATGTTTCCAAGACCATAAGTAAATAAAAACATTTTTCAGTTCTTTTACGATAATTCTGTTTTATTTTCGATATCCCCTTATTTTTCTCTGTCCCATCACTACTAAAAATACTTTCTAGTGCGGTTCAGGTCGATATCGGCCTGCCGCTTTTCCTGCTTTATTTCTCATTTCCTGTTTGGCAGATCCCGGGGCGAATCAAACCTAAGGCAGTTGGGTTCAAGGTCATTCTAACTATATAAAAAAAAATGAATACATTATGTTTTCACAAAGTTATAGCAAATTAAACTATCCTAGTGCTGGTGGGTCTAGAAAGACCTGCTACGCACTGGCGGAAATATCATTGGGGGCGCATTTTGGCCTGCCGCCGCACCAGATGAAGAAATATGATTTTACTTGCCGCAGTAAACGTGTTACAACATCGATCAAAGTTACAACGAACTACAAGAACTTTTATATTATGTTACTTGCTGCTACGGAACCCTTCATGGGCGAGTCCGACTCGCACTTCGCCGTTTTTTTTTTACCAAATCAATGAGTAAAAATTAGTGTTGTTTCTATTCTACAACGAATTTAATTGGATTGAAATGAGTTTACAGACAGATGTGAGCGGCAACGCCGGGAGCGAACGCTCTACATATGGGTCGTTCCGTAGTTTCGTGCAAAAACGATTTCCAGACTAATTTACCCATGATTTTAATTTTTTTGAATTTTTTTTTAACCAGAATGGATAAAGACATAGTCACTTTAAAAGGAGTATCGGTAATATTACATTTTGATTTATTATTTTATTTAATAAACTAATAAAACTGCGTCTAAATTCATTCCTCTCTGTTTCCAACTAGGGACCTCGGCGTATGTTTTCATGTTTATTTGTCTACTTTCGAATTGATAGCTTTAATTAATGCGGTTTGTAAGAACCAAACCCCTGACCTATGCTTTAAGTATTTTAAATATACCAATAACTTAGTAATAGTAGAAAAAAGCTATATTTTCTAATTGTCACAAAAAAAACATCATCGCCATCCGTACTCGGAAACTTAGTAATTTTGTAGTGGTTTATTCGGTCCCTAATATAGTGCAGGTCACAACATGTTTCTACTGGTCAGTCAGCCGCGGCAAACAGAGCGAAGCGGATGTACGCCTATCGCTGTCATAATTATTTGCAATCTTCGCATTGTTGGTAGTGCTTCGTCCAAAAATAATTTCATCACATTCCTTCTATTTCACAAGGTACTGTAGTAAACAAATTATTATAAATATTAAATATGTTTGGCTTTCAAATTGATTTTGATCCTATTTTAATATCGAGTTGCTAATGTATTCGGTAACGAAATTATTAAACAAAATGTTAGAATTTTTCATTCATCTCCACTTCATTACCTTCCGTCCCCTCCATTTTTTTGCGGGAAGGTAATGAACTGTTTTGGAAGGAAATGAAAGTTTTTCTTTTTTCTTCACTACGAATAAGGTTGAATAGGTGGGTACTGTTAAAATATACAGTGTAAGCTTCATGTAACACCAACAACAACATGAGATACCTGTTTTTCTATGTAGTTTATTATTCTATTTGGCCGTATTTTATTATTTTCGGTACTAATATGGGGAAAACTCGAAAGCTATCAAGAGGAGAAAAACTGGCAAAAGATAGGCTACGTACGCGGGAAAAATTTTCACAATTAAAAAACGATCCTGCTTTATATGCACTACAGAAAGAAAAAAGTAGATATTTATCAAGAAAAGAGAGGAATAAGATATGTAGCATTAAAGACATGATTCCTAGATCACAACGAGAACTAAGAAAGCGGATGGAAAAAAAATACACAAAACTATTTAAAAAGGAAAAAAGAAGAAAGTAAATTACAGAGAATATTGGAGGAAAACTCACCTCCACAGAGTGAGTCAGAAAATTAATCAAATGTTAATCTAGAGCCTGCCACACCAGATTCCTTGATGTTGTCTGAAGCAGGTCCCAGTACAACCAATCAAAATATTGTGTCTCCTCGATTATTGAAGTCAAATAATATAATAAGGTGTTTGCGTTACAATCATATTAAGACGGTAAAGAAATTGAAAGATCAGATTAGTAAACTAGAAAGAGAAAAAGATTTGTTACGTAAAAGAAGTAATATAACTAAAAAAGTTTGTGATACTATTGAAAAAAAAGTAGATGAAGTATTGATACAGATAAGACCAGAGAAGAAGGAAGAAGTCAAAAAACAACTGCTCTTTAGCGAAACTATAACTCGAAATTTGCAAGAGAGCTATAAAATTATGCCAAAAAAGACAAGAGGAAATTTGTGGATACGATTATCAAAAGATTTGATTGATAAAAGATTGAGAAAATAAGCTTATATTTTTTCAAAAGTAAAAAGACTGGTTACTTATTAATATCTATTATTTTTTGTTAATTGTCCAGTCAGATATTCAGAATACTCTATGATTGTTATATATTTTAAGTCTTTGTTTTAAGTTTATTATGTGATTTTGCGTCCTATTTGTATTGTATTAATTGTTAATGGGTTATAGTTAGTCAGTTATTTAGACAAAAAGATAGGGTTGACTACTGCTCAGAAGCCTTTAATTATTTAAAAACTGATTTGACTTTCTTCCACGAAGTTGATTATTTGAGACTGAATTGAAATAAAGACGGTGATTATTGAAAGTACATTGTTTTATTTAGCTGTTTTACGGTATTTCATTGCCTTCCCGGCTTACATCATTACCATCGCGCCCTAGTTCATTACAATCCTTTCACTATTCATCACCTTCCAGTTGTTAAATTTCAATTGTCATTTTCTCCGTGAATAAAGAAGATAATAACGTGCCTTCCACTTTAAACGAATCTGGTGACAATTGAAACTCGTGCATATTAAAAAAAAAAACCTAAAATGTAATATTTATTTTTATTCTGCGGAACGGTTCTATTTGCACGAAAGGACGGAATGAACCATATACACCATTATTTTTAGGTCGTTCTGGAACCGAATACCATTAACTCGATCATCGAACTCGAAACGATTGGGACTATTTTTTTCAAAAAGTAACAATACTTAAATAAAACACGAAAGAATAAATGTAATGTTTTTGTTTTTGTGAAATAATGAGAATCGATCGATGAATGAATTTTTCAATGGGTATCGTTCGCATGTGTTGTCGATCGTGGATACGTTTTACACACACATATGCATTTGAGTTCTCATTAATTCACAAAAAAAAACATTAAATTTATTCTTTCGTGTTTTTTTTATTGTTACTTTTTGATAAAAATAGTCCCAATCGTTTCGAGTTCGATGATCGAGTTAATGGTATTCGGTTCCAGAACGACCAAAAAATAATGGTGTTTATTCTGATTTTATTGCTGAGGTTCTTCAGGAAGGTCAGGTGCGTAGTACTCGCGACCGGCGTGCTTGTATGAACGTGGACGAGGCAAAAGGACGTAAGTAAGGATCGTAGCAGGTGGTGTGCTGTGCAGGTTTCTGCTTATCCCCATGGGAAAAGGCCTCAGTTTGTTATCCGGTATCTTAAGTCGGTCCAATACATTTTTTTCACCTTTTCTCGTACATTTTTGGCTACCATATGGCGCTTTTACCTTAATCCGACAAAACTACCTCCGCCATCTTGGTTTTTAGGGTTCCGTACCCGTAACCCTACCGTAGGGTAACCAACGGGACTATTACTAAGCCTCCGCTGTCCGTCAGTCCGACCGTCTGTCTGTCAGCGGGCTGTATCTCATGATCCGTAACAGGCAGACAATTGAAATTTACACAGAATGTGTATTTTTGTTGCCGCTATAACAACAAATCATAAAAATAAATTAAAAATTAAAGGGTGCTCATGAGAGACAATCCTTCATGCGCGAATCCGACTCGCACTTGGCCGGTTTTTCAATATGTTTTCTTGAAAGAACTTCACAAATATTCAGCAACAACGCCCCCATGTCAATGTGATTCAAGCGTCAAAATATCCTTGTACAGTCTGTTCAATCTTGTGAACGCACCTTTCAACACATCTTTATCAACCAATGATGAGCGCCTATCACGTCAGGAAGAGCCAATCGCGTTGCCTTTTTGTAACTAGCACCTCCATGTATACGTTTAGTTTTTTAATTTTAACTACCTTAAAGCAAGTGCTCTTAACGCATTGTTTAAGAATAGATCATTCTTGTGATATCTCCGCATTTTTATTGAAATAAAGAAGAAGTCACTCTGATTCCTATTATAGCTAGAAATGGCATACACAGTCGCTAGCACAGCAAGTTGCCACAAACTATTTTTGTCCAAATTTATTTTAAACCATAAAATGTTGTGTAAATTTTGTGGAAGCTCGGAATAATGAATAATCACGGAAGATATCCCATAAGTAATAGTATAAGTTTACCATAAAATGTTGTCGGTTAAGTTCAAAATCGAATGAGAAATTTTGACAGTTCGTGGTAACTTAATGCGCTGGCGACTGTACATAAACAAACCATACATAGTTGCTGACTGCAGAACTAATCCCACAGGCGGGAATAAAAGCTTATTTCGCTCATTTTACTCTTGAAACTCCAGCCACCCCATGTTGTTATTTCACACGAAGTTAAATGACGTGCACAAACTAAAACCACAGACAAACTGAAGAGGGAAGTAATTACTCGATTATTTACGACTCCTGGTTCCATAGAGCACTTGCCAGCCGCTTTGAACTTTTTCAGTGCGGAGGTTGAATGGATTTTTGCTTTCGTCACTTTTGTTTTTTACGGTGAAAGTTTGTTCTCGTTGTGAAAAAAAATGGAGCAGGATTTTTTAGTTTCGTTTTTATGGTTCCGTAGCCAAATGGCAAAAAACAGAACGCTTATAGATTCGTCATGTCTGCCTGTCTGTCTGCCTGTCTGTCTGTCCGTCCGTAGGTCACAACCACTTTATTTCGAAACTATTAGGACTACAAAGTTGGTTTTTTTTGGTCAATTGGGAACCTTTTGGTTACGGAAATTTTGGGGTTTTTTATTTCAATATACATAAGTTTAGAATGTTATAACTTTACTTTAAAAAACCTCTACGATCCCCGTACTATTCAATGCATCCACAATGTTTTAAGTGCTTATCATTGAGTCCTACCGTATTTACCGTAATAACCGTGATTTTTCACCCCAAAAAAAAAAAGAGTTGTTTCCCAGCAATAATTTTTGCGTAGAGTTACTTAGTTTGATGTACAGAATGCTTGGTTGACGGCTACGTGAAGGGTCCGTTTACACCTTGTCATCATCTACATCATTATCTGCCTAGCCGTTTCCCAACTATCCGGGGGTCTAACCGGGTGCAGCTGAATACCAGTATTTTACATGGAGCGATTGCCTATCCGACCTCCACAACCCAGTTGTTCCACTGGGTAATACAATATCCTTGGTAAGACTGGTTGTCAGACTTGTTAGCTGTCCAATTACACCTTGTATAAACTAAAATAGTTTTCTATCATACCTACTCATAATATTGCTATGTTTCTCCCCAGGTGATCGTCGGCATGCCGCGGTCGGCGTGAGATGGACGGCATTCAGATGGAGCCGATCGGCAAGTACAAGGCCGACAGGAACGGTTCTGCTAAGGGTAAGGGCATTTAGTACATCTTAAGTCCTTCTATGACTGATGTTTTGTTTGTCTAGTAGTGTCAGACTTTCGGGACACTGACTACCTTTAACGACTGTCAAAGATCTACCAGAGACAGCCTGAACCAACCGCTTAACATGCTTTCCGAGGCACGGTGGAAACTCTGTATGTAATGGATGGTCACCCATCCACGAACCAACCTAGGCAAGCGCGGCTTAACCTAAAGATGCAGCTGTTATTATTTAGCCACGAAGTCCAAAGACAATTAATTCACTAAGTATAATATACTTGTCGGATTGTCAGGATTTATTCATGTGGGCAGGTTTCGTGCCATGAAAACACACTGGGTGCAATACACCGTTTCTAACAAAACTACTTACTAACACAACGACACGGGGTACAATGAATCGCGTACAGTTCCAAGACGTCTCAATTCCGCCACGATCCGACACTGAATGTCGTCCTCGCTGCGAGTTCAAAACATCAGGGCTCTGTAGAAAGTACGCTGTAGTGGGGGCAGACTTGTACGTAGGTCACGTGATGTCACCACGCGGCGTACTTGCGATTCATTTTAAGCCCGGACCAATGACCGGATCCGACAAACTATATTACAGCATAAAATTGTTTTTTTTCTAGCAGCTGCGTGGCGTAATATGGTTGATCAGGATTTAGACGATGTCGCTTTTCTAGCTGGTGAGTAATATGTCTGTCTCCCTCTCTTTTTTTTTGAAGTTGAAAGGGGAGGGTTATGTCGGACTCTAACCGACTAAAAACCAACTTTTCTTACCACTACCATGTGTCGGGGACCCGGGAGATACAAGTATTCGCGCGCACCCCCGACTGGTATCAGCCCGCCATTCTCGGCGGGCGCCATCACCAAGTGTGGCCAGCGACCGCACGATCTTCATGAAGGCGCGCAGGAAGGCAGGCTCCAGCCTTAAGTTTGCCGCCGTCTTTCTCTAACTTTATCATTTTTACAATCTTTTAAATTGCAATGTTCGCATGTTTGATTAGGTCAAATCTTGCAACGGATTTTTAAAATGGTTATCCTCAACTGATTAAGCTGACATTTTGCATACGCGTTTAGTTTGGATGACAATTGTTATGTTATTATTAATATTGTACATGTCAAGATTCTACCACGACAAAAGTTTGCTGCAATCCAATTCGTTTGTAAAATGCTAACCAACTCATTATTTTTCCAGACTCGGACAAGGCGCGCGAAGCCCGAGAGCTCCGCGATGCTCCAGTGGCAGTCTGCTCACAACGGCGGGCGCTATGTCTTACTGCACTGTTGTTCTCGGCTATGTTTGCTACTGCACTTATCGTGGTGTATGCTACTCCGCAACCGGGTAAGTTCTTAGTACTTTTTTGACAAATGAGCTCCAGACCCATCTGGGCGCCAATAAAAAATAAAAATAAACTGTTATTGTTGTGTGTGAGCTGTATAGCGGCAAGCGCATCAATATGTTTGTAACATGGTTTACTTTATTGTACTGAGGTTAAAGGTTTTTTTTCTATTGGCGCCCACTTGGGACTAAGTGTCCCAACTGGGCGCCAATAGTAAAAAAACCTTTAACCTCAGTACATTAAATCAAACTTTTCCGTCAAACTGTGTTCAGCAACAACCTCTGCGTTTTACTGCATTAATATTTTCTCCGTCTATTACCACGCCAGTAGTGCTTATTAAACGTTATAAGCTTCTCTTCACAATAATTGTTAACAAGGCTTCGTTTCTTAAGAGATTTTCTAATGGCGCCCAAATGGGCTTATAGGTAGTTCAGTCGTCATTATTTTAGATTAAACACTGTTTTAAACTTTCTTTCGCTTTCCCGTAAGCGACAGTATAAGTTTATTATTGTAGATTGTTTTGTATCTTTGTTTTCATTACAAAAATGACCGTTTGTAAAAGCTTCGTGAGGTCGTTAATTTTAATACCTGTTCTCATTGTTACAGACTGCCCATGTGCTGGAGAGTCAACTTTAATACCAGGACAACCTCCAACGGATTCTGAAGCAAGCGTTGCAGCATCAAACAAGTGAGTATTATGGTAAAAACCTACTAAGGTGGAGATTCATTAATGACTGCCTTGGAGTGTAAATCTGGTGCTGTTCCGCAAATGATGAGGCATTTAATATTCTGTCCTGCGTGTCCTGTTGTTTGTTCATGACAGCAACTGATGGATGCTAAAGTGTAGGTGCCAAAATAGTGGCTCAAGTTCTGGGCCGATACAATTTAGATCCACACGCTAAGAAGAAGAGTGTTTTTAGAAATTATTCGAAATGATAAAACATCAGCTTGCTCTTCAGTCCTAGTCAAAGTTGGAGGCGTTGTTCAGTTGAAACAAGTGATGCAGGAATTTAGTAGTATTTTTCCCATGAAATGCAAACTTTTGAACGCCTATACAACAATATCGTCTGTTTAAGACGTTCTGACGGAGTAGTCTCAATTCGCAAAGACCCTGTAGTGGCATTACAAGAAGTACTACAGCAACATAGTACAAAAAGTACTACAGCGCCATCTATGCCACAAAAATAGAACTTACATCAACTTTCTAAAAATCGCGCAGTTATAGTTATCCGCGACTTAAGACCATATAGAAGAACCCGTCTATAACTGTCGGGCAGTAGCCCACCAGACACAACACCCGTCCGGTCGGAGAATCCTCACTTTTCTATGGGGGATGAAGAACTTTACACCCTGTTCTCCACACCTCTAACTGGCAACTTGGGTTATCCCATTTGTAAACATCCCCCTATTGGCCTGGTTTCGTTCTGTCTCCTGCTGATATGGAGGGAAGTGGAATTTATGGTTTTCCTACTCCTCCGCTATACTTTTTTAATTCATTTCGTTGCGGGATCCAAGATCTCTGGGACTTCGTCGAGCTTCATTGTCTCGGCGGTATTCTGGTGGTCACCACTGTTGATTCTGGCTTTCATGAGTCACATTGGTTTGGGAATAGTGTGGCGGGCTTGTCCCAACTCCATAGCACCCCCTGTTGGCGCAACATCCATCAATCACCTACGAAACCAACTTCTGATTTTCATAGATTGTCTCTAAGACTCAATGTTTAAACTTTCTAGGGAACGGATAGCAAGCAATGGCGCTGTATTTCCATGGCGTGGCGCTCGTCTACCGACGTTCATCATACCGAAACATTACAGTTTGTGGTTGCATCCGAATTTGACGACTGGCGAACTGAGAGGTGAGTCTGAATTTCGTATTTTTTTTTTGTGGGTGCGTTTACAAACATTTAAACTCACATACACAAACAGCCAGACCCGGAACAACTATCTGTAGGCCATACAAATATTTGTTCCATGCGGGAATAGAACCTGCAACACGAACCACGGCAGTCAATCGCTCAGCCACTGCCCCAACCGTGCCGTCGCGTCGCGTCGTTTTGGTTTGCTTACGATTATAATGGGTGTAAAAGTACCCTTTACGAAGCCGAAAGGCACTTGTTTTCCCCGTCATTGCGATAATTTTTTGTTCTAGACCATACCTGGGAACCTTCTTGTTACGGAGATATTGGGGGTCAAACTTATAACTTTTTCACAAGATCTTTTTAAAAACAAATTTTATTTAAACTTTACTTTAAATACCTCCACAACCCCCGTACTATTCAATACATCCACCAGCACAATTTTTTGAGTGTTACATTGAGTCTTTCCGTGAAACACGATTTTTCACACCAAAAAGAAATGAAATGAAAAGGAATGACAAAAAATTAAGCACAATTTACAAGCATAGCGAATTCTAAACTATGCACTTATGCAGGCAGCGTGTACTACTATAACTCGTAATATATCATTAAGGCTAACTTCTGCCCGCGGCTACGCCCGCGTGGCCTACAGGAAACAAATGACATGTTTTTTCTGACATATACGGGGTGGAAGGGACACCGACGCGAATACGTGGTAACCGTTTTCGCGTCGGTGTCCCTTCCACCCCGTATGTTGTATTGTACACCAATGTACAAAAATTTTCGAGTCAATCGACGACCCATAAAATAAAATGTTTCACAGAAAATTCAAGGTAATGGGTACGATTATGGGTACGACGCCCGGATCGGGCGCTGTTACTGGGTTTTTCCACCAGGGATATCTATCACCAGGAGTAGCCGACCGGAGTTTGGATTCGCGCTAATTTTGTAATACCTACGTTGTTGAAAATGCTGCGTCGGTCTAGTGGTCGCTAGTGGAACTGAGCATGAGGTCCTAGGTTCGATTCCCAGGTCTGGCTAAGTGCTATTGGGGTTTTCCATCAGAAATTTCTCAGTAGCAGCCACGAGTCTGGATTTGTGCCCGGTTGATGGCAATAGGCTCGCCAGCTATTCCATGGGACATTAATATAACTGGCGAAATGTGAGTGTACTAGGCGTAGTGTTGAATGCAGGACTTTGTCCCATTACGCCTGGGCTATGGCCTTATGAACCGTACAGACGTAGTCGTAAGAAAACTCACAGTGCCGGAGACCTTTTTTGGAAATTCGGAAAATCCTATTAATGAAAGAAAGGCGATCACTACACATGTGTAGAGATGATCCAAACGGCACACTTCTACCGATTGAGCTGAAATTTTGTACACACATTTGTTTCTGTTGACAATCCATGAAAATTATTTTTTTTTTTCTTTTTTCAGGCGAAGTATCAATAGACTTCAAAATAGACCGAGACACTACTTTTGTAGTCCTCAACGTCCGCGACATGAACGTGACGGAGCGGGCGCTGTTCAAGTCTGGAGGGTCTCTCGGTCCCAAGGTTGCGAAGACCCTGGAGTACCCTCAAGCTGATCAGAGCTATATTGAATTTAAGGTTAGTAAACCACTTCTTCTTCTGGACATCTATATTTGGGGTCGTCTCTCCTAATCATTCTTCTCCAACATGTTTGAAAAAAAAACCGGCCAAATGCGAGTCGGAAACGCGCATGAATGGGTTCCGTACCATCGTAGTAGGGGAGCAACAGACCAACCTAGGTAAGCACGGCTTAACCTAAAGATCGACCCGAGCGGCTGTTATTGTTTAGCCACGAGCTCCTCTAAGCGCATATTGTATAATTATCGCTTGCTTCGGTGAAGGAAAACATCGTGAGGAAACCAGCATGCCTGAGAGATATTTCTCGAAGGCATGTAAAGCCAAGGTAGAGGCCCATAGGCGGCATAAAAATTCTGACGCCAGGTTAGGGCAAGAAACTCCATGGTTACTCTTTTAAAAAGATTTGGTTTTACAATATTATCATGTTACAGCATTAGTACTTTGAGAGCAGCGGTGGCCCAGTGGTGGCGGCCCCGACTTACGAACAGGAAGTCGTGGGTTCCAACCCAGGCAGGCGCATTACTTTGTGTAATTTATTTCATCACCATTGCTCTCAAAACGGTGAAGGAAAACATCGTGAGGAAACCAGCATATCCTAGAAACAAAAATTCGATGACATGTGACATCTACCAACCCGCACTGGGCCCGCGTGGTGGATTTCCCATTCCCTCTCATAGAGAGGAGGCCGTGTGTCCCAGCAGTGGGAACATTATAGGCTGATTATGCTTATTATATAACAGCGTAGTCGTTGCTTACCACACAAAAAACGTAAAACAAGGTTGAATTTGAACAACAGTAGAACGAATACTGGCTGACGTAACTAAAATTGTTTGTTCGTATTTAAAGGAGAAACTACGTCGCAA
The DNA here is from genome assembly GCA_950022335.1 of Eurois occulta. NCBI lineage: Eukaryota > Metazoa > Arthropoda > Insecta > Lepidoptera > Noctuidae > Eurois > Eurois occulta. The sequence continues at coordinate 8,866,789 of OX465504.1, read as the reverse complement.
GTACAACTACACTCTCAGTCTGCGCTTCATCACAAAACTGGAGAGAAGCGACAAGCAACGAGGATTCTTTTTGACAGGAACGCATAGACAGTAAGTTGTAAAATTTTTAATATGTTGTTAGTTTCTGGTTCTGCTGTACAGCCTTTTGGGCTCACGAACTAAGATTTGATTCCTACCGTAAACTGTGATTTTGGACCCCCAATACAAAGTCGTTTCCCAGCAATAACTTTTGCGTAGAGTTACTTAGTTTGATGTACAGATTGTTGACGGCTTCGTCATCTGCCTAGCCTTTTCCCAACCATGTTGGGGTCGGCTTCCAGTCCAACCGACTGTAGCTAAATACCAGTATTTTACACGGAGCGACTACCTATCTGACCTCCACAACCCAGTTAGTACTGGGTAATACGATACCCCTTGGTAAAACTGGTTTTCAGACTTTCGGGCCACTGACTACCTGGAATGACTGTCAAAGACCTACAAACGACAGCCGGGGTAATTTCCGAGGCACGGAGGAAACTCGGTATGTATTGGGTGGTCACCCATCCACGGACCAACCTAGGCAGGCACGGCTTAACCTGAATATCGAACCGAGCGGCTGTTATTAGTTTGCCACGACCTCCTCGTTTCTTGAAGAGTCCGTTTACACCTTTTATAATTATGTTCTTTTACAGTCGCTGCGCTGTATCCCGTTTCTGGCTAACGCACGCGCGCTCAGCGTTCCCTTGCTTGGATGAGCCACATTTTAGAGCCACCTTCAAGATGACTATTGTGAGAGACAGGTGAGCGTAATTTCAAGTTGTAAACTTAAACCGATTAAGTACCTCGTTGGTCGAGTGGACGCAAGCGCGACTGCTGAGCATGAGGTCCTGGGTTCGATTCCCAGGTCGGGCAAAGTGTTGGGTTTTTCCATCAGGAATTTTTCGGAAAATTTTCGTCAAAATGTATGGAACAGCTGTTTTTTTTTAATAACCGATGAAAAAATTCTATGAGGGGGAGGGGGTTTCAAAATGATGTACTGAATACGTGGTAACCGTTTTTGCGTCGTTGCCTCTGCCACCCTGTATAACTACTAAAAGACACTAGTAGCAATGTTGTAGGAAATTTAAACATATAAATAAAATTGAAATGTGTTGCTAAAAATTTTGGTCTCTCTGCCTATTTGTTCCGGCTTATCTACGAAACGACTGGACCAGTTTTCATCATAGTAGTAGTAGTAGTTTAAATCATAGTTTCCTAATAATTCACGGCAAAAATACTTTTCGTTCTATTATTTTATTTCTTCAAAAGTGCAATACACTTTAATAAGGCGTTTGATACACGTGGGCATTTTTAATGCAAATCTCGGCTCGCAAACAACCCCGCCTGCGGCTCGGGTGTGAATTCCGCCTCGAATGCAATAACAAAGTTTCCCCATTTATATCAAAATATACTATTCCTTAATATGCGACAAATACTACTTTACTACTAGCTTTGCCATCGAGGAATGCTTGTTAAGAGCGTATTTCTTTTTGCAGATTCCACGTTTCTTTGACTAACATGCCGATAGTGGCAACCGAAGAAGCTGGCTTCTATTTGGGACACCGACTTGTAAGTACATCCTTATACTTGTACCAGCTATTCTTCGAAGGGATAAGCAGAGATGTAAACACACCACATTGTGCTAATCTTAATGATGTAACACTAAAGGACAATGACCAAAGTTGGTACCAAAAAGTCTCGCGCCTCAAAACCAAAATATTATAGTAATTAGTTTCATATTTTTTTACGGCATTACGCGTCGGGGATTTGATTTTTGAACTGGAAATATACTTTTCGAGTTTAAAAGTACGAATATTGTTTTACTCCCTTTATATGACGTTCCGTTTCAACTGAATATAAATGACGTTCCGTTTCAATTGAACAAACCCTTGTCTGTCGAGCGGACTCTAAAATTAATTACAATTAAGTAAGATCAGTACACCAAATCAATTTAGTTTGGTTTATTGCTATTTGCAACAAAATAGATTTTCTCAGCCTAAAGATTTTGATTTATCGATTACATCCCTAAATCCCGACTAGTTTATAGCACTTACTATACTCTATGGTTTATAGTTATCTTATCTGTGGCATCTGACATTTGTACTGTACTGACTGACTATTGGCAATGTAAAGGTCTAAAATAAAATCGAGTTTCAGTCAAGCATACTGTGGATGTTACTTTAACTCGTAATTCTTACTAATATTAGTGTATTACGCTGTTTTTAGAGCAATAATGTAATGTGTGTGTGTTAAAATACGTCGTTGGTAGCGTCGAAAAAATAGACCTACTTTTAAGGTTAGTTTCGATTTTATAAAATAACTCTGAAACGCGGGTTTTTTTTTTCAAAAATAATTTTTGTAGGAGTTAATACGATCAGTGTAGTCTATAAATAACAAGGTTTGATTTTGATGCAGCATGGTACGGGATTCCATACTTCCATGAGCATTCTCTTTTCGTATTCTCACTTTGTCATCATTACACAAGAATTTAAACGAAGCAAGAAAGAAGAAAGAAAGTTAAGAATTCAAACTTTTGACAGTTCTAACTTCCAGCCATTACTAAACTACAGAATAAAAATCGTGGCTTAAATAATGCCTTTGGGGGTATGAAGAACAGGGTGTAAAGCTCTTCAACCCCCGTAGAAAAGGGAGGATCCTCCGACCAGACGGGTGTTATGTCTGGTGGGCTACTGCCCGACAGTTGTTGTCGGGTTCTTCTATATAGTCTTAAGTCGCGAATATCTTTACTTGCGCGATGCAAGATTTAGATTTTTAGTTTGTCCTCTGCGTCATAGATGGCGCTGTAGTACTTTTTGTTCCATGTTGCTGAAGTACTTTTTGTAGTGCCGCTACATCACTCCCCCCCGGAGACCAGGGTCGGTAGTAGAATGAGTCGTAACATCTGGTGATGTTTTTGCCAGGCCAGTAGAAAGTCGTAGCCGCATTGTTCACGGTGAGTCGGAACTGTCTGCGGCGGTAGTGCGAACCCCTTGAGTCGGGGTCGGCGCTGCATGTGCTCCGTTGCGTCGGACGTAGTACAGCGCCGCGATGTGGCTGACTGCTCGCGTCGACCGGGAGGATGAGCACTCAACCGGCCGAAAGTGCAGTGCCAAGGTAGCTTGATAAGGCTGAGGGTGCTGACCAGGAATGCTTCTGCTGCATGCTGGTGGTCAGGAACACCCATTTGAAGCCGGCTGGCTGTATGACTCGCTTCTCGAAAGCTTGAGGAAGTTTTGAGGAAGCTTGAGGAAGTTTGAGGAAGTGATGTTGATGACGTCACGTTGCTCGAAGGCTGCGCTGACGTCCATTTCGGGGTCACCAATTTGGGGGTATGAAGAACAGGGTGTAAAGCTCTTCAACCCCCGTAGAAAAGGGAGGATCCTCCGACCAGACGGGTGTTATGTCTGGTGGGCTACTGCCCGACAGTTGTTGTCGGGTTCTTCTATATAGTCTTAAGTCGCGAATATCTTTACTTGCGCGATGCAAGATTTAGATTTTTAGTTTGTCCTCTGCGTCATAGATGGCGCTGTAGTACTTTTTGTTCCATGTTGCTGAAGTACTTTTTGTAGTGCCGCTACATGCCTTTTACTCAAGTAATCACTTTGCCTTGTTTAGATACGGGAGTTAGAATTACTATAATACTTATTTAATATTTACCTAACAGCTAACGCAGTCATACTCGTTGATCTCAAAGCCGCGGGCTTTTTAACTTACCAATTTCATGTAGAAAACTATTACAAAATCACTACATATGATATTTCGTTAATTTTTCAGCTACAAGATGAATTCGCAGTTACCCCCCCAATGCCACCCCACATGATATCCCTGACCGTTTGCCGCCTACAACGCCGAGCGGCACCCGAGTTGCCTACCGAAGCGACGCCGAACATTACCGAAGCCACCACGATGATACCCGAAGGCACTTCGGAGCCGCCTGAGGAGGAACAATTACCGCCTGAGATCAGCTTGTACAGTGATCAACAAGTTATTTTGGATGAATCTGGGTGAGCATGAAAGGGGTTCGAATGTTTTTCCATGAAAGATGGTCAAGTCATAAAAATTTCTTCAAATACTTATAAAACGCACACTGATAGCTAAAGATAAACAAGCTTTATAGTAAAAAAAAAATGTAAAAGCTTTTAAATATTGGTGTGACGTCATTTTTTCATTTTCTTCTCATCAAACCCTGTAATTGGATTTCGTCGTTAGATTCGTCTTGGTGGCATTAAAATTAAAAATCAAAGAACAATGGCGGATTTCGGGTGCCTTAATGTGGAGTTTGAAATTTTTGTTTTCTTCCAATTCCATCGAGTGGGGTCTCAAAATGAAGGGTTTAAAAGGAGATTACAAAAGTCGGGTGTTTTTACATTTACATATTGACAATTTTTTTTTGCAGACCTCTTCTTGAATGGGTGCAGAAGACGATCCAACATTTCGCTTTTGAGCTGAACACATCATACCCGCTCCCGAAATTCGGTAAGATTAAGATCATGTTGATTAAACAATTAAAGTAAGAAAACTCTGACAACCAGTCTTACCAAGGGGTAACGTATTACCCAGTACTAACTGGGTTGCGGAGGTCAGATAAGCAGCTCCATATAAAATACTGGTTTTCAGCTGCATCCAGTAAGACCCCAACATAGTTGGGAAAAGGATAGGCAGATGATGATAACATTTAGGTTCACCAGTTTTCTCGGGCTCCAAATTCCTCCAGTCTGAATTATTTGTTTTCTTTCAGATATTGTGGTAGTGGAAGGCGGTAACCCTTATTCAGAGGGTTGGGGGTTGATCACACTGTCTCCCTCAACCCTTTCAGATACCAAGACGATAGCAAGATTGTTGGCTCAACAGGTGAGAGACATTTTAGTTCTAACTAGATGTTGCCCGTGACCCTCGTCTGCCTGAAATTATTCTATTAAAATATTACTCCCCCATTTGAATCGGGGAATCCCCTATTGTTTACAATAAGTACCAGAAGTTGTCCAGTCAGAAATGGTGCCACAGGTCGTAACAGCTTTATTTAAAATTCCTTTTTTATTTTATCTTTTTCTACCCCAGTGGTTCGGCGGCACAGTATCACCTCGCTGGTGGTCCTCCCAGTGGCTCCTCGAGGCTCTGACGTCAGTACTCGCGGAGAAGGCCCCGGCTCCCCCTCACTCCGACGCGCAGAGACCTGCCGATGCACTACTTCTTGATCATGTACTTCCTGCACTGAGGTAAGAACAGTTGTGGTATATCAAACGTAATAGGGAAAAAGTCAATTTTGCAACTCGTGGAGTCCATTTTCATAGTCCCATGTTGGGCGCCATTTTTGTAGTCCCTAGTTGGGTGCCATTTTAAAGTCCCATATTGGGCACCATTTCTATAGTCCATGTTGGGCGCCATTATAGCATTCAGCCCGTAAGTCGTAAAGTCAAAGGGTATCGATACCTATTAACTGGGTTGTGAAGAGAGAGGGGTAGGGGGTGGGATCTAACGTCAGTGCTAGCGGAGAATAACCCCACCACCTGCACTCCGAAGTACAGTGACCTGTCGATGCACTGCTTCTAGATCATGTACTACCAGTACTGAGGTAATAGCAAACTATGTTTTTTTATATACAGTCGGGGGACAAAAAAGCAGACGACCCAATTGTTGCTAGGTAGTCAGTCGCGAGTTAATAGGCTTCTTCTGGGTAAGCTCGTTCCATCGTCGACCTCATCTCTGTCCTCAGGATTAGATTGAGGTCAAGAGTAGACCCATTTAATATATAGAAAAAAAAAACCACCGGGGGCTTCGCAGAGAACATTAAAATGTCTAGGATAAGTAGGTATTCCAACTCATGGGGGGCATTTTTAAAGTCCCACGTTGGGCGTGATTACGGTCGTCAGAAAGAACGAAACTCATATAACTAGTCTTACCAACCAAATGGTGTCAACCAACTGGGTTGTGGAAGTTAGATGGTTTGCAAGGTTAAGCTTTACTTGCACGTGTTAGTCGGTGAATGGACTACCTATTAAAATCCATTTAGTTCTTACTATTATTTAAATCTTATTATTTTATTGATACGAGTATTTACGTAATTTACAAACTTAAAATAATAATAAAAACATGTATCTAATTACCTACTACCTAATTAAATAAAAGCAGAAAAGAAAAGGGCGTCAAAAAATACGTCCACATCACTGTCAACAGAAATAGTGCCCAGAAGGCTGGCAGCATTGCCACATTGGATGTCAATTCTGGCTGATTCTTTGACCAAAAAATAGGCCAACCTTCTGGTCGCGGGAAGAGTCGATCAACCACTTGGTGATTTCCCGAAAACCCAGGAGACCACTGGGATCCCTTTACCTTGCCTTCTTCTAAATATGGTGTTACATACTGGTATGTAACCACCTGCACAGCTAACATTTGCTTCGATTAAATCCTGGCGAAAGTGGTTGTGTAGATTGGGCAGGACAGGAGGTGGAGCATATCCTGCAACAGGGCGCCACACTGGCATTCATGAGATGGATCGAGGATACCGCATTTGGCCAGGTTATATCTACAGCGGACAACCTGGGCCCGCAATCGCTTAAGGTAGGAAGCGCCAGGGTAGCCCGCGAAATTCAAATTTTCTTTGGTTTTTTGGAATTTGCAGGTCAGTGTCAGGTTGTATGTTGATGAAAATTGAGTCCCGCCAGTATCAAGTATGTAGTTACAGAATTATAATAATGAAAATCATGAATTCAACCCTCTAAGCTCATTTAACCCCATTGACTGAATTTTTCATGAATTAGTTATTGAATGGAGTTAAATGAACTTAGAGGGTTGTATTGATTAGAACCTCACGTCCCAGCCGTCGTGGGAGAAGCACCGGGCGTCGGGGGCCACGTCGTGATGGCTCTCGGCCACCGAAGGCGCGGGCCTGTGGACGGTGAGTAATGGGTTAGCTCGCCGTCCGTCCGTCTTATGACGACAGGCCGTGTCGACGGCGCGTTCGTGTTCCACGCGCGCCTCAAAGAGATGTCAGCAATGATGAGGGGCCCGCAAGGGCCGATGCCTGCCAGGGCTACGGGACTGTTCGAAAGAGATACCGCGGCCCTGGAACATAAAGGGCAAAAGAAGGAACATGGATGGTTTTTAGTCAGTAAAGTCTGACACTCCCTTCCGCTCCGCCCAGAGCGGGAGGAGTCATTTGAAGATTTCCCATCCGAAAAAAAGGGGTTGTATTGATGATTTTAATGATTATAATTCTGTAACTAAATACGTACGTATTACGTTTTACTGGCGCGATTCATTTTTAATCAACATACATACAACCTGACACTGACCTGCAAATTGCAAAAAACGTCATTAAATTTGAATTTCGCGGGCTACCCTGACGCTCCCCACCTTAAGAGATTTCCAGATTGGCCACTGCAGTTCGTACCTGGGTGGCAGGTGTTCTTCCGGGTTGATGAAGTGTGGAGGAATGGGATGTTTGCTTCCCCACAGTTCGCATCTCTAGTCTGACGCACTGTCGACTCTTTAAGCGATTCGACTCTTTATTTTGTAATTATAGTAAACTTGAAGTTCAAAAATGTGGTGGTTAGTGGCGAGTTAGGTCCTTTTATCTTCGAAAATAAAATGTAAAATAATAAAGCTGCCTCGTTCGTCGAGTGGTCGCCATCGCTACTGAGCGTGGGGTCCTGGCACTGTCAAATTGTTACTGGGTTTTTCCATCACGATTTTTTCGGTAGCTGCCACGGAGTCTGGATTTGTGCTCGGTTTATGGCAATAGGCTAGGAAATCTTCTGTACAATTGCACCTACTGTTTTGTCTCTGCATCACCCTAAGGTAGACTGGTAGAAAATACCCAAGGCATTATTAAGTCGGCCTTTGTACATTACGTGCATAAAGTTTTAATAAATAAATAGGCTCGCCCCTATTACTTGGGACTTAAACATAACTGGCGAAATGTGGGTGTACTATTAGGTACACCTCTGCCTAACCCTTCGGGGATTACAGGCGTGATGTTATGGTCTTCTAATTTCAGGTTGGATTCAAGCAACTCTGTGCGGGCAGTCGCATCACCGAGATTGGAAAGAGCGGACATCGAGGGCGCTATTGATGAACTGTCTTTACATAAGGTAACTAAAATGCACAGATTAAAAAACTAGAGAGGTGTCAAGGGACACCCAGATGGAACGAAGTTCATTTCGATTAAGTAGGGAAGGAATTGTAAAAAAAAAATTGGCACAAAAAATCCACCACCACCACCACCACCACAAACTCCACCACCTCCACCACCACCACCACCACCACCACCATTACCACCATCACCACCATCACCACCATCATCACCACCATCACCACCACCATCACCACCATCACCACCACAAACACCACCATCACCCATTCACAGACAGACCTCGGCAACCGTTGCTTAACTTGGATCACCCACCCACAGGCACACCTGGGCAGTCGTTGCTTACCCATCCACAGACCAAAGACGAAACGAAAATATCTGACTTGCTTTCTATAACATGCGCACGCCGCACGGCTTACAATAGCTTACTATAGCAAAAACATATTACCCTCCTTTGCGTCGCGCAGTCGGGTAAAAGTGTCGTACACACTTTTCGTCTGAATTTTTTCCGTCTAGCCCCGCAACGCGCGTTATGGAACTACGTTCCAATAATATTGCTTATAACTAGCTGTCGCCCGCGACCTTATTCTTTATTGCACACAAAATAACATATTTACATACTAATTGTAATAATATAGCATACTAGCGGTTCGTCCCGGCTTTGCACGGGTGCCTATGTTACTCAGGGTGAATGTAGCTTTCCAATGGTGAAAGAATTTTTGAAATCGGCACAGTAGTTTTTGAGTTTATTCATTACAAACACACACACAAAAATACAAAGTTTTCCTCTTTTATAATATTAGTGTAGATGTACAATGGCGAGCTTAACCCAGAATTAGGTTTTCTTACAGCAAACCTAATTTTGACTGCGAGATTTGCAGAAGAGGGTATACGGTGCAATAATATTTACAAATTAATTAATTTTCTAGACCTTCGTTACTTCCCTGTTTGAATCGTATTTTGTTAACAATTTCATGGGTTTTGATTTTTTGCACGAAACCTTATCCTTTTTCTAAAATAAAAGTAGCCTTAGTTACTACTTATAACATCAGTGTTAGAAAGTCCCGCCAAAATCGATAGGCGGCGAGCCTTTTGCCAGCACAAGCACAAATCTAGACTAAGTGGCTGCTACTCAGAAATTTGTGATGGAAAAACTCACACTTTGTCCGACCTGGGAATCGAACCCAGGACAGGTTTTATTGGCTATGTAGAAATCAAACATTAGGGAGAGGAGTATGTAAGGCTCGTAGCAGTAGTGGCGTTCGTGATTTCTGCCTACCTCTTTGGAAAAATCTATACTAATACTAGCTCATGCCCGCGTAAGTTCGGTAATATTGTCCCACGTAATCGCACTACCGGGATAAAAAGTATCCTATGTGTTAATCCAGGTTATAAACTATCTGTGTGCCAAATTTCATCCAAATCCGTTCAGTAGTTTTTGCGTGAAAGAGTAACAAACATCCATCCATCCATACCTACTCACAAACTTTCGCATTTATAATATTGGTAGGATTATAAAGAGGTATTTGTTTATAAGTTTGTAATCTAATGACCCAATTCTAAAAATTCTTTCACTGGCCGAAAGCTACATTATTCGTGAGTGTTCAAGATTCAAGATTCTTTATTTGCATGAAATATGGTGGTTACATGGTCTTACAAATAATAAGGTTTCACATATTTCGCTTACTTCTTTCAGCATGCAAACTTAAAATTAAATTAAAATACCAAGTACAATGAATAATACCTAGTATTTTGAATTTAGGTACCTATTTACAAATTTAATAAAGAGGCTATTAAATAATGTTAGAGGCTACGCATAAATTATATTTATATCGTGCATATTACACATACATACATTACATTGCATTACATTTTTACATTGTGACTTGTGACATTATTAGTAAGTAACTATTATCAAAATTTTCCAAATATAATTATGTACTAACACTAGTGTTTAAGATGTGTATGTATGATTTAACTAACAAATTGGATTGTATTATCTGGATAATAAATGATTTGATTTGATTAGCCGAGCTATCACATTTTTTGCGGACGAAGTTGCGGGCGAACTGCTAGTCTCTACATATTATAAAACAAAGTCCTCCGCAGCGTCTGTCTGTCTTTTCGCGATAAACTCAAAATCTGCACCGATTTTCATGCTGTTCTCACCAATGGATAGAGTAGTTCTCGAGGAAGGTTTTAGTATATAATTTGTCACTCATCCAAGCGGGCGAAGCCGCGGGCATCAGCTTGTGTAATATAAACCTAGATTCCTAGAGGTGTGATAACTTTTGTTAACCTCTTATCTTGTTTTCCGTTTTTTTGTGTAGTAAGCAACGACTTATTGTCGGGCCTATGCTGTCCCCCCATACTTGAGTACTAATGCTGTAACATGAAAATATTGTAAAATCTAATCATTTTAAAAGAGTAACCATGGAGTTTCTTGCCGGTTCTTCTCCATAGGAAACGACCAACCCGAACCGTGCACCTTTTTGTCGACGTTTCATAAGTGCCCATGCAGGCCTATGTGAAATAAAAATATTTTGATTTTGATTTTAGATTTTAAAGTTATTTCCTTATTTCCCAGGGTGCTGCGATAGTGAGCATGGCGATAGAAGCAGCGGGCGAGGCGGCCGGTCGCGCCGCACTCGCGCGGCTCCTGCGCGACCACCGCTTCGCTAGTGCCGATGCTAGGTACACTTTTTAAATTTTTATCTACACTTCTATGTGATAATCGGTTGTCGTGGTATGGACATGTGATGCGGAGGAATGAGGAAAATGTCGTGAGGAAAGTTTTGAGTATGAACGTGGATGGGTATAAGAGTAGAGGAAGACCAAGGAAACGATGGATGGACTGTGTCAAGGATGATATGGCTAGAAAGGAGGTGTCTGATGAGATGACGAGTAATAGAGAAGTATGGAAGAAGAAGACATGCTGCGCCGACCCCAAATGAATTGAGATAAGCGCAAGAGAATGACGACTTCTTTACTAATATTATAAAGAGGTAAAATTTATTTGTAGAATGTTCGTCAGTTTGTTTGTAGGGGGGTAATCTTCGAAACTACTGATCCGACTTTGAAAATTCTTTCACTAACGGGAAGCTACCTCATCCCTCTTCGGGAGTACTCCTCCCTTCTTAGCGTATCGATGGCAATCTAAATTGTGTCGGCCCAGAGCTGAGCCACTAGTTTGGCGCCTTCAGTAGTGTCCATCAGTTCCTGAAATTAACAAACAACATAGAGTAGCGCTATCTCTTTCTTTCCAGGGACCTCTGGCGTGCATTAGAGCGAGACGGCGCAGAAGATGGTGTGGGCAGCACGGCTTGGGATGGGTGGTGTGAACGACCCGGATATCCGTTACTGTGTGCAACTTCAATGGGGAATGATGTGGTTCTCAAGCAAGAGAGGTGAGTTTTTCAAGTTACATTTCTTCATCGTCATCTGCCTTGCCATTGACCGAACATACTAGTATTGAAGTCGGTTTCCAACGTTTATAAAGTTTCGTGTACGTAACCGTTGAGGAGTTCCCTCGTGAGGAGACGATCTTGGCTGTAAGATCAGGTCATATCTGTCTTTAAAATGCATTGTCAACAGAACTGAAGGTGTGTGCAAAATTTCAGCTCAATCGGAAACCTGGAAGTGGGTCCAAAACTTGCAAGATTTTGTACATAGACACCGGGATTGGTAAATTTTAATGAAAGCTTGTAAAGAATTGAACAGACTTTCAAGCAATGACTTTGTTTAGAACTAGCTATGCTAGCGCCAGTAGAATCACAGTAGCTTTTGCATTATAAGTCGTTCATAATATACATTTATGAACGATTAACTCGTCAACATGTAGGGAACAGCTGATTTTTTTTTCGAGATTTCAGGTTTGGTCCCATAGTAAAAGTTGTTCATAATGATGAGTACAATGACCTCTTAAGAGGTTTCTGGTGTTTTACAAATAACCCTGTATAAACACCCACATTTCACCAGTTATGTTTAAGTTCTATGTAATAGGGGGCGAGCCTATTCCCATCAACCGGGCACAAATCCAGACTCCGTAGCTGCAACTGAGAAATGTCTGATGGAAAAAAGGAACAGCTACTGATGGTATACTTCCTTGTCTTCAGGTTCCTGATGACTGCTGAGCCACCAGAACCTGAGCCTCCGATGGTGAACTATCTACTCACGCTTGACCTTCGAGCTGATCTGGATGAGCTGTTCTATGAGCCGGGTAAGGATTTTCCTCATCTTCTTTATGAAGTTTTGTGCCCCAAATGACGCAGTCGAAGTAAGTCAGTAGTGCTACCGATAACGCCGTGGAACTGTGAAACCGAGGCAGGTTTGGATCATTTCAATCTGATGTAGGTATGTCGTGCTAGCGGATACGAAGAATCTTCATGTATCCGACTTCATCCATCGGACCTTTTTAGGGTTCCGTACTCAAAGGGTAACCAACGGGACCCTATTACTAAGCCTCGGCTATCCGTCCGCGTCTGTCAGCGGGTGGTATCTCATGATCCGTAATAGGTAGACAGTTTTTCATCGGCAATTTAAAAAAAAACTGCTGTTTCCTACAAAAGTGCAATACCTACACGGTCAAAATGGACGGATCAGCTGACCGTCGGTGTCCCTTCCACCCAGTATATGCGCAATAGCATACAGTATGTCCATACTGACTAAGAACCCGATTAAACTATCAGCCGATGGAAAGTCTGCAGTCTGTAAATGACAGTCAGGACCAACGGCTTAACGCGCTTTCCGAGGGACGAAGGAAACCCGGTATGTAATGGATGGTCATCCATCCAAGGACCTACCTAGTCAAGCGTGGCTTAACCTAAAAATCGACCCTAGCGGCTGTTAGTATTTTGCCACAAGCTCCTCCATGTCAACTAGATCAACAAACATTTTAATTTCTCCCACCAGTGGTGGCCACCAGAAAACGCCGAGTCTTAACATCGCAAATTACCCCACAGAAAACCTCACCGACTCCGAAGAAGACATCAACTCCACCACTACCACGACCCCAGCACCGACCACGCGTCGCCCCACAGCGAAAACGACAAAAGCACCACCACATAAATGGATAATACCTGTCACTTTTGTGGTGGGGCCTCTGGATGTAGAAGAAGAAGAGAATAATATTACTGCTTGGAAGAATGTGACGCATAACTATCATAATGCTACTTGGTAAGTTAACATAACCATACGCCTGTCGACATCTGTAGCGGAACCTACAAACTACGACATCTAACGAGAAATTTTACATAGCGTTAGTAAAAATTTTCCTCAAAATGCCAGCACACCAAGCTACCCGAAATTGTCAAATTTTCCCAATCAACCTTGAACCTAAAGCTTTAGCAAAAATCTATTAAAGTTGTAGTAGCTTGACGGGCTGGCGTCTATAGAACAACCCGACAACAATCATTGTGCAGAACCACTTTCAAGTATACAACATCTATCATCTGTTTTACGGATCCTTCATTTTCAGAGAGGAACCTAAGACAACCCACTGACCGAACTTTTAGTCCTGTTCCTCCAAATCTGTATTTCTTGAATCTTTATTTACATTTCTCCAGTTACGTCTGAGTCCCATGTAAAAGGGGTCGAGACTATTGCCATCAACGGGGCTCGGATCCCGACTGCAGGTTACTACTGAGAAAGACCATCTCTCGCAGCTAAACTTCCGACCATAAAGTTTGAACAGAACTATATAACTATCATTAACATTAGAAACGGGACATTTACCATGTTTACTGTTTGTTTTGAGTTTCCGATATTTCGGCGCTGTTGTAAGCACCATGATCGCGGATAAACTGCTGCAGTAAACATGATAACTATCCCGTTTCTAGTGTTAATGATAATGTAAGTGACAGTTTAAAAACTTAGAACCATAACTATTGATCACTTGTGTTTCTCCTGTACAGGTACGACACTGACAATAAAACTAGGATATCCCGGTGGGCGGAGAACGTCACGCATTTGATATGGATGAACGACACTGAAAGTAAGTAGTTAAGGTGTAACCCTAAGTCATAACAACGAAGGAGGCAACAGAAAGGCAGAGGAGATGTCCCCAGTGGGGGACATCTCCTCTGCCAGAGCAGAGCGCAGCGCGGGGGAGCGCGGGGTGCTCTGGCAGAGTGCTGCCTATCCGCGCCCGAAGATCTGAACGCAAGAGGAGGGCCGACAATGCCCTCTTCGGCCCCCTATATAATGGCCTGCTGGCGATGGACTTGGGGAAGTCTGTCGTCTAAGCAAATAGGCCGGAGTTGGTGACGCGTGGTGTTTCCGCGCGCCTCTCACAGCAGCTCCCTCGTCCGTCGTCGTCTGTACCTGAAGCGGGGTTCGTCGCAACAAGCCGTCACTGCTGGGGTGATTGTGGTGGTTGTAATCGTGTCCCCTCATCCCAGCCAGAAGTGACGAGGAGGAACACCGTGTGGTTTTAGTCAGTAGGAGTCTGATAGACCCTGGCCCATGGCCTGATCAAGTCGGGCCTGTGGACGGTGAGTCGGGCCTGTGGACGGTGAGTAATGGGTTAGCTCGCCGTCCGTCCGTCTTATGACGACAGGCCGTGTCGACGGCGCGTTCGTGTTCCACGCGCGCCTCAAAGAGATGTCAGCAATGATGAGGGGCCCGCAAGGGCCGATGCCTGCCAGGGCTGCGGGACTGTTCGAAAGAGATACCGCGGCCCTGGAACATAAAGGGCAAAAGAAGGAACATGGATGGTTTGTAGTCAGTAAAAGTCAGACACTCCCTTCCGCTCCGCCAGGAGCGGGAGGAGTCATTTGATGATTTCCCATCCGATAAAAAAAGGGTGCTCATGAACGGCATAGTGTAGTTTGTGCACCTCTAATGCTTCTGAGAACTAAGAATTACAATTTCTATCTTTTTAGTGGTTATACCAGACCTTGGGAAACACAAATGGGTGAGGTATAACGTCGGAGCGAGAGGACTGTACCGAGTGGCGCCACAGGACAAGACGGATGGAGAGGTAAGCATAATGCAAGATGTAAACGGACCCTTCATGAAACCTTCAACCAAGCATTCTGTACATTAAACTAAGTAACTCTACGCAGAAAATATGACTGGGAAACGACTTTTTTTTTTGGGGTGAAAAGTCACGTGTTACGGTAGGACTCAATGTAACGCACTCAAAACATTGTGCTGTGGGTCAAAATTGACCGCTTTAGCAGAATCATAATAAGATAATAATATGATTTTATTGATTTTTGTAATAATTTTTCAATGATTTTTGAATATTTATGCTTTTTCAACGATTTTTAATGGCTTTTTAATGATATATTTTATTGTTTTTATTCATCTCAATTTATTATTTTTGTTGTCTATGAGTATTTTGCCTGAATTAAAACACAATTTATTTATTTTAATAAATAAATAAAAAAATAAAACATCTTTATTTCAGACCTACATCAGTCCTTAAGTTGTTAGTGGTTAGTAACAGATTGAGCTTATATGCTATGTTAGTGTTATTAGTGCTTATTTTATTTAGACCCACAGCACAATGTTTTGAGTGCGTTACATTGAGACCTACCGTAACACATGACTTTTATTGTATTTAAAGTAAAGTTACAACATTAAAAACTGAAGTCAGTGAGCTGAAATCAAAACTGCTTAACCTGTTTGGAGTTAGTTAAGGAGGTTGAAATTAAGGAGTTAATGAACTACCACTGACTGCCTCATTCGTCTTCTAGTGGTCGGTAGCGTGACTGCAGAGCATGAGGTCCTGGGTTCAATTCCCGGTCGGGCAGTGTTATTAGGTTTTTCCATCAGGAATTTCTCAGTAGCAGCCAAGGAGTCTGGATTCGAGCCCGGTTGATGGCAAGAGGCTCGCCCCTATTTCATGGGACTTAAACCTAACTGGTGACATGTGGGTGTACTATTAGGTACCTCTGCTTTCTCCTTTTGGAAGTCGGTTAATAACATACACATCATCATCTGCCTAGCCTTTTCCCAACTATGTTGGGGTCGGCTTCCAGTCTAACCGGATGCAGCTGAATACAAGTATTTTACATGAAGCGACTGCCTATCTGACCTCCACAACCCAGTTAGTGCTAGGTAATACGATACCCCTTGGTAACACTGGTTGTCAGACTTTCGGGCCACTGACTACCTGTAACGACTGTCAAAGATTTACAAATGACAGCCGTGACCAACGGTTTAACGTGCTTTCCGAGGCACGGAGGAAACTCGGTATGTAATGGGTGGTCGCCCATCCACGGACCAACCTAGGTAAGCACGGCTTACCTAAGATCGAACCGACCGGCTGTTCTTATTTAGCCACGAGCTCCTCAATTAATAACATACAAATTCCAAACGGAAATAACAGGTGTTCATTCTTAAGTGTGTTTTATCCCCAGTCAGCAGAAGCAGCGGCCCACCGCGCTGCAGAGCTGTACGCAAGCGGTGCAGCAGCTGAAAGGGCGCTGCTACTAGACGACGCCTTCGTACTGAGTCGCGCGGGTAGATTACCAGCTAGCAGGGCTATTGCGGCCGCTGGTAAGAGTCACTTATTTCATAGCAAAATTCACATTTTATTACGTTTTTTGCAATTTGCAGGTCAGCGTCAGGTTGTACGTTGATGAAAAATGAGTCGCGTAAGTAACACGTATGTAGTTACAGAATTACAATCATTAAAACCATCAATATAAATAAATAAAAATAAAAAAGCCTTTTATTTCCTCCAGAAAAATTCACGCTTACAAAAATTAATTGTTTTTTAGTATCAAAAGTTTTAATTATACAAATGAAAGTTTTAATTTAAAAAGTTAGATAAGTTAATAAGTTTTAAAGTTTTTAAGTTAATAGTTCCCGTTATTTTATGCAAGTCTTTAATACTAAATATTAAGTATATTATTCTGTAGGAACCCCTCTGCAGGTAAAGGCCTCCTCCAAATGTAGCCAATTTTCTCTGGATTGCGCTATTTGCATCCAGTTTGGACCCGCTATTCGTTTTATCTCGTCCTCCCATCTGTTGCAAGGTCTCCCTTTCTTTCTTTTGCCCACTGGCCCCCTCCATTCTGACACTTTTCTTGTCCATCTATGATCTTGCAGGCGTGCTATGTGTCCGGCCCACTTCCATTTTAACGCCAGAGCTTGTGCTAAACCGTCTGTTGCTTTTGTGATGTTGCGTATTTTTGTATGTCTTATTTTGTTTATTCTCTTTATGTTTAGCATACTCCGCTCCATTCCTCGTTGGCACGTTATAATTTTTTCTTTGACATTTTTGTTAAACTTCCATGTCTGACAAGCATAGGTTAGGCATGGTATAAGGCAGGAATTCATAACCTTAGTCTTCAGTTTGATTGGCATGTTGCTCTTAAATATTTCTTTAAAGCTCCAGTACTTATTCCATGTCAACTGGGCTCTGCGCTCAATCTCCTGGTAGTTGTTTTGTCTGTCGAAGCTTATTTGTTTGCCTAGGTAAATGTATTTTTCCGTATATGGGAGAGGCACGTTGTCGACGTAAATTGGTACCTTGATGTTGTTGGTCATTACCATAGTTTTGGTGAGGTTCATTTCTAGCCCGGCGACCTTGCTCGCTTGGTTTAGTAACTCTACCATGTGTTGTAGTTCTTTTACTGTCTCTGATATCAGTACCAAGTCGTCAGCAAAACGTAGGTGGCTTAAATGCTTTGATTTAACTTTTATACCACATTTATTCCAGTTAAGCTTGCTTATTATCGCCTCTAATGTGGCTATAAATAGTATAGGTGACAGTGGGTCACCCTGTCTCACGCCTCTCTTTATAGGAAACCAAGAACCCGCTGTCTCTAGTTTAACTCTACTTTTGCTATTCCTGTATATGCTTTTGATAACTCTTATAAACTCATTTTCCACATTCTGTGTTGCTAGAGTTTCCCAGATATAGCTGTGTGACACCGAATCGAATGCTTTTTTGTAATCGATGTAAGCCAAGTACAATGGTCTACTTCTCTCTTGATATTTCTCGATGATAAGTTCGAGTGTGTGGATGTGGTCGATGGTGGAGAAGCCTTTTCTGAATCCTGCCTGTTCGACGGGCTGACTTGTTTCCAATGTAGAACTAATTCTTTTGGTCAGGATTGTAGAAAATAGCTTGTATGTACTCGGCAGCAAACTTATTGGTCTATAATTCCCTATATCATTCGGGTTTCCTTTTTTGTATAAAAGAATTATGTTAGATTCAGACCATTGCGTGGGTGTCTCACCAGATTCTAGGATAGAGTTAAACAAATTTGTAAAAGGTGTAGCTAGTATTGGGGCGGCTATCTTTAGAGTCTCGTTTGCTAGGTTGTCCGAGCCCGGGCTTTTGTCTAGTTTCAGTTTGTTCAATGCTTCAATGACGTCATTTTCAGCGAATTGTATGTTACCGTCGATGTTGTAATTTGGGTTTTCGTGGCTAGTGTCTTCTGGTTCTTTTGTGCTGTAGAGATCTCTGTAGAACTCTGTCGCTATGCTGATGATGTCGCCACGATTGTTTTTGGCTATTTCACCTCGTTTTAGCTCTTCTATCCAAGTTTTATTTGGTTTCAGCTCTTTATATAGTTTGGCGTAGATGTTTTTCAATTGTTTTGTATCTGTAGTTGGCGTAGTCTTTTTTTATGTATTTGTTTACAAGCTTGTAAAGCGCCGAGATTTCGTTTTTTGTTGCTCTAGTTTTATTTGAACTTTTTTGCAGGTGTTGTCTTCTTCTAAAAAGTTTTAATGTACGTTCTGAAAATATTTTGTGGACTTTCTTTGGGTTTTGTGCTGCTCTGGCATTTTGCAAGCTTGAGGTGATGATTTTAATTAAGTTGTCGTAATATTTCTGGACTGGGACAATAGTCTGAGCGAACATTTGGTCTTTCGATATGTAAGAATTTAGATATTCTTTGAACTTGGAGATTTCTTCTTCACTTTTTATTATACTATGTTGACAGTTAGCAAACTTTGTTCTACTTTTTTTGAAAAGTGTATCATGTGATATTGTAGCTCTTACTGGCCTGTGATCTGAAGGGTAGTTAATGTTCAGTACTTCTATATTTTTGAATAAATGTGGTCGGTTTGATAGTATAAAGTCGATTTCGTTTTTGTTCGCTCCATCCGGTGATCGCCAGGTCCATTTGTTTTTTGGTTTTTTCTTGAAGAAGGTGTTCAAAATTGACAGTTTGTTTTCACTGGCGAAATCAATTAATCTTTGTCCTCTTTCGTTTCTAATTCCATATCCGTGTGCTTTCATGATTAAATACTCCTCTTTTTTTGGTATCCCAATTTTAGCATTTAGGTCACCCATCAGTATGAAGTCTTTATGTGCTAGTTCCATTGCCCTATTTACTGTCGCATAAAAGTTATCGATCTCATTCTCGCTTGCTTGTGCAGTAGGGGCGTAGACTTGAATTATGGATAAGCTAGTACTCTCAAATTTCAAGTTCAATATGGCTACTCTTTCAGAAATGCCAAGGTAGCTTTCAATATTATTTTTAAGGTGGTGTTTAACTATAAAACCTATTCCATGTCTTCCAGGTGTGTGACCAGTGTAGCAGAAAATGAAGTTTTCGTACTCTTCGATCTTGTTTCCAGTCATTCTTGTTTCTGCTAAACCTAAAACGTCGTATTTAATTTCTTTGAAAGCTTCATTTAGCTCTATCAAACGTTCATATGATGAAAGTGTTCTAACGTTATATGTCAGAATGTATAACGTTTTTTGTGGGGTTTCATTTTTTGGAGGGTTGTTTGGAGGGTTTTGGTCATGATCTTCCACGGTGACCAGCCGGCTTGGAAGATGAGTTTGGTTTTCTGATAATTGTTGTTTTATGTTGACGTTGCGAGAGGGGAGCGGTCGTTGCTATATATTAACTTTGTTATTTTGTTGTGAATCTGATGAGTTGTTTGTGTTCCTGTTGACCAGGTAATTCAGCATGCCCGGTTTTAAAATGCTTTCCGATAGGCTTGAAGTTCTTCTTATTTGCGTTTGAGATTTATTCTTCTTATTAGCCTGTGTATTTGTTTCAGCTCCTTTTGTAGTTTTGTTTTCAGGTGAAGTTGAAAGCATTCTTTTGTTATTTCCAGCTGTTTTGTTTTTTTCGCTTATGACAAGCTTATCGTATTTTATTTTTACTAGGTTTCCCTTCTCCCTTTCGATTCTTGCTTGTTCTTGAAGCTCTTTCCTCTTCTCCAGAATATTTTGTGGGAAATCTTCCGTTATATAGTAACCGGTATTTTTTAGTGCGTTTCTATTTTTAAATAGATTTATTTTTGTGCCAAGTGTACAAAAAGTGACAGTTATTGGTCGAGGTCTTTCTCCTTTCTTGCCTATTCTTCTAACTTCTTGAATATCCCTGCGATCCAGTTCTTGAGAAAAATGTTCTTTGATAAAGTTCAATATGAGAATTTCAAGGTTAAAATATGTCGTTTCTATTTCTTTTATTCCGAAAAAGACGATGTTGTTTTTTCTTGCCTGTTTTTCCAGAAAATACAGTCGCTTTTCTTGGTTTTCACATTTTTCCTTTAGATCTTCGTATTTTTCATTGAATAGTTTAAACTTATCTTCCAATATGCTGTTTATATTTTGTGTAACTTTTTCCGTCACTTTTTCTCCACTTTTTTCTATTGCGGTTTTCTGTTCATCCAAATCTCTTCGAATTTTACGAAGCTCGTGCATAATTTCCTCCATCTCTTAGCTCGTTCTATGTAGTGTACTACAGTTATTCAAATGATTATTTGTTTATGCTAGCGCCCTCTTGAGTTCCTGTGTCAACTTGCTAAGGTTGATGGATCGCTCGTAGATCGAAGATGGATCTGACTTGTTTGACGTGTCGCTAGTGTCTTTGTTGATCTCTCTACTCGCTTGACAGATCGATCATAGATTGAAGATGGTTTCGACCTGTGTTAGTGGTACGAATAGCTTTCCACAGATGTCGCTAGTGTCTTTGTACAATTGTGCCACTCTCTTGACAGATCGATCATAGATCGAAGATGGTTCGGACTTGTATTGATGATACAGGTAGATTTCCACAGATGTCGCTAGTCTCTTTGCTTCTAATTAGTGCAAGGAGTGCAAGTCATCCCGGTATTGATGAAGTAGGGTTATTTATATCACTTTTATTTTGAAAAACGCTTTCCAGAATTATGAAAGTTCACGATTTACTTCAGTTTTTGTTAGTCCTTCGCTTCAAATGTCTGAACTATGGGAGATATAACTGTTTATACACGTAATACGGGTAGTTCACATTCGAGTTATTTTCACTGATTAAAGAGTTTTCACACAATGTAAGACGTTGTCCACAATAAATGTTGTAAGTCACTTGTTTGTTTCTTCACTTTTGTCTTTTCCACTGAGTAAATGCACTTATTTTTATTTTGAGATCACTTTTAGTACGGAGCCGAAGTAAACATTGGCACAGGAGCGCCCTCTAACCTAAAATAAAACCATCAATACAACCCTCTAAGTGAGTTTAACCCCCTTCAAAAACTACTTCAAGAAAAAGTCATTCAATGGGGTTAAATGAAATTCTCTACATACGTGTTACTTGCGCGAATTTATTTTCATCAACATACAACCTGACACTGTCCTGCAATCATTATCTTTTACTATCTTTGTTCCTCAGCTCGACTCAGCACAGAAACCCACTGGGCTCCCTGGCGCGTCGTCCTCAACCACCTCTCCTGGTGGCGCGAACTGCTGCACCTGGCCAGCTCTGGTCCTCACCTCAGTCGGCTGCTGCAGACTCTGCACCCTGCCCAGGTGCTCGTCTACTCTAGTGAGCAGCTGCAAGCGTCGCTTGGGGAGGATTTCCTGTAAGTAGAGTAGACTAAAATGTTCAGATCATTATTATCTCATAGTCTGATAGTCTTTTCTCAAATAATGGGTGTAAAAGTACCCTTAACAAAGCCGAAAGGCACTTGTTCTCCTCGTCATTGTGATATTTGTTTTGTTTTGTATCATATCTAGGAACCTTCTAGTTTCGGAGATATTGGGGGTCATATTTCCAACTATGTCACATTTCGTTTTCGTGTTTTTAGGTTTTTTTTATTTATTTCAAAGACAATTAAATTATTTACAAACTACAAAACTGTAATAGTAATAAATATGTACAAGTAGAAAAGGGTTACAGGGCGTCCTAAAAATTCGTCCGCATCGCTGTCAACAGGAAAAGTGCCCAGAAAGCATTGCCACGATGGATGGCAAGGTTTTTTTAACTATAATATTTTATTATTTCCAGATGGTTAAGCGGAGCTCTATTAACAGCAGGCGTGGAATGGGAGAACGCCGCAGTGACCAAGCAAGCGGTGGACCTGTTCGACTCTTGGCTGGAATCCAACCAGACCATACCTGATATTTACCAGGAGGTAAGTTAATAAAGAAAGAAAAAGTATATATTTGTCTCACACAGGACAAAACAAAATGATGAAAAACCAAAAATTAACAATAACACATAAAACGATAAATCAGAAAAACTTAAAAATAAGACTTTTATGACAGAGAGACAGAAAAAAAGTTTAAAAAAAATGTTAAAAGTACCACGTATTCAGTACATCATTCTGAGCGGGCCACATAGACATTTTTCATCGGTTATTAAAAAAAAAATCTGCTGTTTCCTACAAAAGTGCAATATCTACACGGTCAAAATGTTTGGAACAGCAGATTTTTTTTAATAACCGATGAAAAATTTCTATGTGGCGGGGCTCAGAATGATGTACTGAATACGTGGTAACCGTTTTCGCGTCGGTGGGGCTTCCACCCTTTCTAAGGATTCAGTAAAACTGTTATTTTGACATTACAAAAAGACATTTAATTTTTTTGTATTTCTATAGATGTAGTACAACAGATTAGAGACGAGTTCGTTTTTTAAGAGATCCAATGTTTCTGTCTTACCCAGGCAGCCTTCTCAGCAGGCGTCCGCACACACGGGCTCCCCGCCTGGCAAGCATGCTGGCGAGCTCTGACAGCGTCCTACTCCGCGCCCAGACCGATGTACTCACATAGAGCTCTCCTGATCGCCTTAGCTTCGCCTCAGGACGACTGGTTATTCTATAGGTACGTGTAGATGACATGACATGTGTCTTTTAGGTTTTACCTACAGGAATTTCTCTGTAGCAGTCACAGAGTCTGTTCGAGCTTGGATGGCAGTAGGTTCGTCCCTTATTTATTTAAGGGCAACCAACAAAGCATACACTAAAAATGCATGTTAAAGTACTCATATTATTTTTACATTTTATAGTGTAGCCTTAATTAAAGGCTGCATTGAATATAGGTGTAGGAACTGTAGTTACAAAACAGATTTTACTTACTATACAGTTAATTGTTAAGTGTTACATAAATCCGATATACAAAATGCAAATGAAAAACTTACTAATTAATTAATGCTAGATTGGTTAGATTAATTCAATCAATACTTATTTGGTTCGACGTTGTGCCGCTCAATAAAAAAATACAAACGTTATCTAAATCTTTATGTATGTGAAAAGGATTACGTGGGACTTGAATATAACTGGCGAATTGAACTATTTGGCACATCTCTACGTGCCTCTGCCAAATCGTAAAAGCGTGAACATATTTCGCGCCCTCGCCTCGCCTCAGGACTGTCAGGACGACTGGCCGTTTTACAGGGAATTATACAGGGTTATTTGTAAAACACCAGAAACCTCTTAAGAAGTCATTGTACACTATGAACAACTTTTACTATGGGACCAAACCAGAAATCGCGAAAAAAGATCAGCTGTTCCCTACATTTATGATCGATTAACTCGTCAAAATGTAGGGAACAGCTGATTTTCTTTTTCGCAATTTCAGGTTCAGGTTCATAGAGTTACTTAGTTTGATTACAGAAGACTTGGTTGACGGGTGAGGGGTCCGTTCACACTTTGTATATTATACAATTTGATAGTGTGTGAAAAAAAATAGTTTTTTAAGTGATTCATTATTAATACTTCGATGTGACTAGTCATCACGTGGTTACGTACTGGCCGGCAACAAATAATAGTAAGCATTGATTTTGTTCCAGGTTCGCGTTTTCAACATTATCAAATGAGGCACAAAGAAGTCGCGAATGGCGGCTATGGGTGACAGCACTATTTTCTGCAACATGCAGGTAATAACTAACTTAACATGTTTTGTTTCTTAACTAATAATTTACTAACACTCATAACTCATCATCTGCCTAGCCTTTTCCCAACTTTGTTGGAATTGGCTTCCAGTCTAACCGGATGCAGCTGAAAACCAGTATTTTACATAGAGCGACTACCTATCTGACCTTGTCAACCCAGTTAGTACTGGGTAATACTATACCCCTTAGTAAGACTGGTTGTTAGACTTTCGGGCCACGGACTACCTGTAACGACTGTCAAAGATCTGCAAATGACGGCCAGGGCCGGCAGTCTCGACATAGATACCGACACTTTCGCAAACTTTCGATCGCTTAATAATAACAGAAAAAATCGGTTGCAATAACGTTGCTTGCGAGAAACGCATCTTGGATGTTGAGACTTGCATTTCTCGCAAGCAACGTTATGTACCTACGTTGTTTTTTTCTGTTATTATTAAGCGATCGAAAGTTTGCGACATTGTCGGTATCTATGTCGAGACTGCCGGCCCAGGACTAACGGCTTAACGTGCTTTCCGAGGCACGGAGAAAACTCGGTATGTAATGGATGGTTACTCTTCCACAGACCAACCTAGACAAGCTGTTATTATTTAGTAACGAGCTCCTCTACTACAAGTACTAACACTCATCTTTATAAAAGACTACTTGAAATAAATCCAAAAAATAAACACTGCGCATTCTTTATATGTAAAAATAGAACATCGATTCAAGTTATAGGTTCCTACATCTTTTGGCAGGTGGTCAAAATAGCATTTTTTTTTTTTGGGCTCCTCCCGCTCTGGGCGGAGCGGAAGGGAGTGTCAGACTTGTAAGTAAATCAAAATCAAAGCATTTATTTCAAGTAGGCCCGTTACAGGCACTTTTGAACTGTCGAAACAAAGACAACAATGAAATTTAGCTACAGTCCCAGTCACAAGGCATAAAAACTGTGAAAGTACTGTAGTTGCCCATTCCCTAACGTAGATCTCTATGGAGAAGAACGGGCAAGAAACTCCATGGACACTCTTTTAAATCAGAATATTTTTACAAAACCTTGGTTACATCATTCATGTTTAGATGGTACATTATGTGAGAGCGATGTAGCAAGATGTGCACGTTAAAAGTGTCCATAGTAAAAACAAGGAAAAGAACAATTCAAAAAATAAAATAATTAATTCAAATAAGCCGTGGCAACCAAGAGATGACCAGTCACAACTGACATACTGTCGGGGGTCACACAGGTTACAACGGGCGCTGTCTACAATGACAGCGCCCGTTCACGAACATGACGCATGTATCAGCACCATTCAACTCAACCATTTTGAAGGGAACTAACTGATCCGACACACGCGCCACCATCAGCGAGACATTTGAGTGAGCATGACATACACTTAACCGCCAGGGCAAATTCAAGTCAAAAAAAAAAAAAAATGACGTAGGTTTCCAACGAAGGATAGCTTTCTATTACATAGTACTCACATAATATGGGCTATGCGGTTATATAATACCAAAAGAAATTGAATCTATACAATGCAAAGATAGTTGTACAATCTTCAGCAGCTCCAACAATACTATTTAATGCTATCCATTAATCAGTTTATGCACCCCTGTCCATGTGGAGCAGGACCGGCATTGAGCCAAGCATTTTTATCACAGATATAATCGTCCAACTTGTAATATGCTTGCTTACATAGTGTGCGTTTAATGCATGATTTAAATTTCGTCTCATTCAGTTCAAGAATACTTTGTGGAATTTTATTATAGCATCTTAAACAGTACCCCATGAAAGATGAGTCTACTTTAGCGAGTCTGAAGCCCGGCTGAACTAATTGGTCTCTAGTTCTCGTACTGTAATTGTGTCTGTCACCTCTTTTATTAAAAAGATGTAGATTTTTTCTAACGTACATTATGTTTTCGTAGATGTATTGACAATGTACCGTCATGATTTTGATTTCCTTAAACAGTTCCCTTAGAGAATCGCGCCTACGAAGATTATATATGGCTCTGATGGCTCTTTTTTGCAGAATAAATATAGACTCAATGTCTGCAGCCCGTCCCCATAACAGAATGCCATAAGACATTATACTATGAAAGTAACTAAAATAGACCAGTCTAGCGGTATCTACATCAGAAAATTGACGGATTTTTCTAACAGCATATGCTGCTGAACTTAGGCGCCCCGCAAGTAATTTCAAATGAGAACCCCATTGTAGCCTTGAATCAAGCGTAAGCCCCAGGAAAACGGTTTTATCTACGAATTCAAGTTTCTCTTTATTCAATACTATATCACACTCGTTACTTTTAACATTTGGTAAAGCAAATCTTATGCATTTCGTTTTTTTTTCATTTAATACTAAATTGTTTGCTGTGAACCAATTATGGACCTGAAGTAGGGCATTATTTACGTCATCTAGATTTTGGGCCCGTCTATTTATCTTAAAAATTAGAGAAGTGTCATCAGCAAATAACACCATATTTTGAGGTTGGTTTTTTAATAAATAGGGTAGATCGTTTATATATACTAGAAAGAGGAAAGGACCCAATATTGAGCCTTGCGGAACCCCCATTTTTACTTTTAAACCCTGTGAATTAACACCATTTATTTGAACATATTGTTGTCTATCACTTAAATAAGATTTTACCAAACTAAGTGCAAGTTTACCTAGTCCGTAATGCTCAAGTTTCAAAAGCAATGTGTCGTGATTTACGCAATCAAATGCTTTGGAGAGGTCACAAAATATTCCTATTGCGTCTTGGGATGCTTCCCACGCAGAAAATATGTGCTTTAATAAGGTTACACCGGCGTCAGTTGTACAACGTCCCTTAGTGAAACCAAACTGTTGGTCGTGTAAGATTCTGTTGGTGTTAAAATGATTGAGCATTTGATTAAGCATTACTTTTTCAAACACCTTGCTAAAAACTGGCAACACGGATACAGGTCTATAATTATTAGTATCTTTACTATCCCCGGATTTGAAAAGAGGTATGACTTTACTGTATTTCATTAAATCAGGGAAAATTCCTTGGTCTACACACAAATTAAAAATTAAAGCTAAGTATGGTGCTACAGTCTCAACTATGGATGTACAAACTTTGATAGACATTCCCCAAAGATCTTCGGTCAGTTTGACTTTTATTTGCCGGAAAGCTTTAATAACTATCATAGGGTTTATGTGTTTAAATTTAAATTCAGCCGGGCAGCCAGACACATTTGCCTTTAATAAACCAATTGCAACTTCAGGAGAGGAATTAAGAGACTCCGTAGTTTTTAACGGTATATCGGTAAAAAAATTCACAAATTCTTGAGCTACTTCCTGATTAGAGCTTTTAGGACCACATGCTGTATCTAAGGTGTAGCTAGTGTTACGTATTTTCTTCCTGTTAGTCTCGTTATTTATGACTTTCCAAACTGTCTTTATTTTATTTTCTGCTGTTTTGATCTTGTTGCTAATGTGCAGGGCTTTAGCAACCTTGCATGTATTTCTAAAAATGTTTGAATACTTAGCAACATACTTATTAAAAGTTTCAGTGTTTATATAAGATTTAAGGTCATAAAGCTCAAATAGTCTTTCCCTACTTTTTCTGATACCTCTAGTTGCCCAATCACTAAATATAAATTTAGGGCAAATACTTTTTGTCTTCTTTTCAAAAGTTTTGTTGTATTCAGTGTGAACTATTGAAAAGAAATGATCATACAATTGATTTATATTAATATCGTCCATATGATGGCTCATAACACTTAACTTGTTCTGCAGGGAAATATTATACCTATTTAATTTGCTAGTAGTTATAGGTCTAAATTTAATCTGAACATTTTGCAATGGTGTGTTACACCTAAAAGTTACAGTTTGTCCGCTGTGGTCAGACGGCAGGCAATTTACTATGGCTTTATCTAAGTAATCGCAATCGCAGAAAACATTATTTAGACAAGTAGCAGAAGATGGAGTGACTCTAGTAGGTTCTATAAAAATGTTGGTCAAGTCAAATGACTTAAAAAGATTTAATAACCGACTGCTATTTGAATTGTCTTCTAAAATATTGATATTGAAATCACCACAAATAATTGTAGATTTATTACTGGCTGCAAGTTTTGCCAGGACATCTTCCATTATTGATTCAAATAAGGAAAAGTTTTGATAGTTTGGGGGTCTGTACACACACACAATTACATGCTTATCTAGCTCAACACAGGACAGTTCGACGCAATGTTCAACCGAGAGACCTACTATGTCAATACGTTGTTTATATTTAACACAATTTTTCAAAAGTATTAGGGAACCTCCACGCAGCATAGATTTACGGTTAAAGCAGCTACCAACTGTATAGTTCTCATAATTAATCAGCATTTGGTAATCTTTTAGCCAATGTTCGGTAAAACAAATAATGTCAAACATATTTTTTTCTAAAAACAATTCAATTTCTAATAATTTGGAAGAAATGCCTTGGATATTTTGGTGGAATAATTTTAAGGTGTTCTGCTGAGGCCCTTTTTTACTAACTAATTGAGTGCAAGAAGATACCTTGTTGTTGATAGGTTTAACAATATTGTTAAAGGTACCTTCTTTTGTCTCACTACCTAGTTTAAATTAATATTAATATCTGGAGTGAGCCCCGAGACTCCACTACCAGTGGATTCTACTTGAGAATCATCTATAATTACGCATGGATCCTCCGATTTACAGTTATTATAAAAATGTTTATTAGTATGATTACTAATAGTCGCGGTGTTAATAATATAACTAAACTTAGACATACTATTTATGTCTGTGTGAATATTATAAGCTAATAGCCTAGCTATTTTGTGTCTACATCTAATAGGTAGATACACCTTACCCCGTGTCGACTTAAGTTTATCAACAATAGTGTTGATATCCAGATATATAAGTCTGTCACTATAGTGACCTACTAAGAAATGTACATGCTTATTTAACATATGTATATAATTGTTTTTTCTACTACTTAAATTTTTAAAATATGGAAAAGCACACAATATGATCTTACTACAGCTTAACTTTAACAACTCTGATACATAGTCGGTGATGTCTTCCTTTTTAATATTTGAACTATTTCCAACACATATGGTAATGGTGGTATTAGGATTACAAACATTATTTATTACCGAAGCCATGACCTGTTTGTAGGTTGACCCGGGCGTGCAATAATTTTGGGTACAATAACTAAGGTTATTACTGATTAATTTACCTAGCCCTCTACCTATACCATCAGAGAACATAACTGAATGATAACAATTTTTACTATCAGGTGATACAAAATTACTAATCTTAGGCTGTACTACTTGTGACTCATGAAATGTAATGACAGGGATTGCATCTGGGTTGATGGTGCAGTCCTGAGCGCTCATAGCTTGGGACGGGTCCTCCGTTGCCTCAGGCTGGAGGGCATCAAGACTGGGTTCACTCCTACAAGTACAATGAGTGTTGCTGAGAGTCAGCAAGTCCACTTTGTCTACTAGCTCATTAGTGGCTAGAATATGCTCCTTAATTTGGTTGCTAGACATATCATATTTATTATATAATGATTTTAGTGACTTATTCAGTGCCTCAATTTCAGATTGTAAGCGTTGAGTGTCTATTTCATAAATATTTATACTATCTTCCAATTTAATCTGATAGTTATTTAATCTATTCACAAGATAAACACGTTCTTTCCTTAATTGAATATTTTTGGAATAGTGCTTTTGTTGTTTCTTGTATTTATTAAATTTTTTAATGATTTTATTCAATCTTGCATATTTCTTAATTTTATTTTTACTAGTTTTATGGTACGAATTATGTTTCAGTAAGGAGTCCTCTGTGAGGTCTATTGTTATTATGGAATTAGGGTTGCAATTTGTATTTACTAATTCATTGTACAAGTGTTCAGTTTCTATAGCCTGAGTATGATCCTGTTCCTGTTTCAAATTTAAAAGTTTTACATTAGCATAATTTAATTCATCCTCTAGGTCCCTAACTTTACACAAAGCCTCCTCATACAAGTTGCTACAGTTGTTAAACCCATCCGTAATCACCCTTAGCTGATCCCGTTCATTGACAACATTCAAGTAATCCTGATGAAGGTCTACTAGCTCCCGTTTTAAGCTGGAGTTTTTGCTATTGACGTTATTGACCTCCTCCTCACTGTCCTCTATCTCCTGTAACAGTTGTTGACATTGGAGTTTTGAGTCCTTCAGTTCTTGGAGGGCCGTTCTCAATTTTAACTCCATATCCTGAGCAGTAGCCTTACGTGTCATCACAGGCATGATTTCTGGATTGGGTACTGAAAATTGGAAATAAGGAAACGGTGAGAACTAATAGAATAGATCAATGTTAGAAAATTTAGAAATTAAAGGGGGAAATAAACAGGGAAAAAGTTTGTGTTACTCAAAGAAATGAGGTAGGCTGCTATATTAGCTTGACAAAATTGATATTATCTAACTGAATGTTCAATTTATTACTATAATAAGATTTTCTTATCTAAGAATTTAACTTTTTTTTATAAGTGGGTAGATTGCCTAGAATGAAAACTTAGAATTTTAAAGTACTTTTACTTCAAGACGTTAATAAAATAACTATCACGAACGTTATATTTAATTAATATTGAAAAGACAGTAAACAAAGTTTAAATAGTTAGTTTTACTTTTTACGAACTGACATTTGACAACAAAGCGATTTTGAAACAATACTGGGTACCTACTAAATTCACAAAAAAGAATTATTATTATTTAAATACGATTGTGTGCTATTATAATATAAAAGTAAACAAATACTCCCCGTATATATCCGTATAATTCCGTAGTTAGACCGTCAGCTGTTGTTGTTTATAGGTTACCGGTAATGTCGTATAACCGAATACTTTATGAACTATCAGGAAAACAATTTTCCTAGGTATTTACACATTTAAAATACGTTATCACATTTAATTACACCATAATACAACCTAATTTCTAATTAAAATTAATTTCAACTAATTAAAATTAATTTTTAGTACTGACTAAAACCCATCCATTTTCCTTCTTTTGCCCTTTAACAGTCCCGCAGCCCTGGCAGGAAATTGGAATTAACATCGCCATCTTGTTTTTAGGGTTCCGTACCTTACTGGGCCAAAACGGAACCCTTTTAGGACCACTTTGTTGCCCGTCTGTCAAGACCCATTTTCTCAGGAACCCGTGAAGGTATCAAGCTGAAATTAAATTAATATCAAATACTCAAGTTTGCTGCCCCTTGGTGCAGTGAAAAAATCAAAATTGTAAGTCAACGCCATCAAAATATATGATCGTTTATGTCGCATATTTTGCAATTTCACAAGGGAATCAAAACCTAAAGGATACTTCCCGTTGACCTAGAATCATGAAATTTGCCAAGAAGCAATGTCTTACAGTAGGTACATGTAAAGGAAAAATCTGAAAACCGTAAATATGTGGTTAAATAACCAAAGTTCCTACAAGTGAATACGGAATTCTCGGTGTGCAACTCGCACTTAGCCGGTTTTTCAATATATTTCACAAAATGGCGCCCTGCCGTTCGAGCATCAAGAGGTCTTTGTAGCCATTGTATTCAGAGAAACCACAAGGGCCCATTTTTGAAATGTGTCTCAATTAGATTCTATAGTGCTAATGAACCACTAAAAACTTTTTTCATTCAATCGTTATGTATGTGCCATAAAAATGCATTTCAATTTTGCATTTTCAAATTTCGCGCGTAATTTGACGAAAACGCTGGATGCAGTGGACGTCATATTGCTCATGACGTCAACTGCATCCAGCGTTTTGCTGTGGTCATGACGTCAGTTGGCTGTGTAAACAAATGCAGTGATATTTGTAAGTTATGTAGTTGACACTTCTAAGTTTACATAGCCGTATGACGTAATAACATGGCGACTGCTAATTAATAATAAATAATAATAAATAATAAATTTAATGGTGTTATGAAAAAGATAAAAAAAAATCGTTTTCGATTTTAAGAACTAAAACTAACGTTTTTTAATAATATATTTTTAGATTTTTTCTCATATAGAGTAAAATACCCTAATCATTGTCAGAAACTGAAATTGGCCAGAGTTGCGGTTAAAAAGCACCTTGACCAAGCGACATTATATTTTTTCATACGGTGCGCTTATCTTGTTTGTTTGCAAACTAAATAGTTAGAGGTTACTATAAGTACAAACATTGGATTGTAGGAAAATTGTTCTTAATTAATTGCTTCTGTCTTTCTTTATCGTGTGGTTAGTTCCTAACCTGGTGTCAGAGTTTTTATGCCGCCCATGGGCCACTGACTTGGTTTTACACGCTGTCAAGAAATATCTCTCAGACCTGCTGGTTTCTCACGACGGTTTCGACCTTCCTGAAGCAAGTGATAATTATACAATACGCACATGAATCCGAAAAATCAGAGGTGCGTGCCTTGGGTTCGAACTCGAGACCTATGACTTGGCAGTCCGATGGCCACACCACTAGGCTATCACTGCTATAATTAATTACTTTCTCACTGTTATTAACTTCTCAATTACTCTCCCAGATGGCGCGGCGCGGCGGGTATATGGCGTATCTTACGCCCGCAGCCAGTACTACCGCCATCAGCTCTGCAAGCAGCTGCGAGGTGTCTACATCAACCTTACGATTATTATCGGGTAAGTTGTATCTATGTGTTTGAGCAACTGTGGAGCAACTGTTGGGCAACTGTCTGACAACTTATGAGCACAACAAATATACAAAGCAGTCCTAAACTTTCGAGGATGTCGGGCCGTATTAAATTACTACGTTTTTCTTTCCCCAACAGTTCAAAGAGCTCTTCGGCGACTACCGTGGCGTATCAATCGCACTCGACACGATCGCGCTCAACTCTGCCTGGGTACTGAGAGCCGACAACGACTTACTACGGTATTTCAATGCGTTAGCCCAGCATTAAGAAAAAACAGGAATTTTAGACTCTGTATAGACTGTGAGTAGTGATGTTTTGTAATATGTGGCGTAACTTTGGTCAACTATGGCGCAACTTAGGACAACTTTGGCGCAACTGAAGAGCATTTTCAGCGCAATAGTAGTGAAATCAGTAATATTTGGCGCAATTGTGGCGCAATTTTTGGGCAACCGGTGACAACACATTGCCCGCGGTGTCGCAACTACAACTGCAGTTGTTGTTGTCAAGCTGTGGATATACTGTCTTGAATGTTGCCGAAAACTAAAATTGCAGGCCCCCACCATAAACTGTGCTCCCACGCAAATGAGCTACCATCATTGGTGCCTCAGTGACCCATTAATGCTGGCCAATGTACTTAAATGCCACGTATTCAAAAAACATTTCATGGAGGGGCATGTAATTTTAATTTCAACATTCTCTACAATTTTGTCGCCATAGACACTGGGCAAACGACTATCTCGTGTCAACTACATATAACGCAACTGTTGGCCACTTTTAGATACCAACCTAAAGTGCGTAATCATTGATGTTAGCGTAACTTAGCGCGAATTTTACCGATGAAATTGAAGACTGTAAGCACATCTATACTGTGTTCCAAAACTGTAAGCGGCATAATAGTCCTCCTGACCGCTTTTTGATCACGGCGGCCAATCTCGGCAGAGATTAGACATCGGTTCGGGAGACCATAGGTTCAGGTACAGGTGCACTCTTTGTTCCTTTTATTCTCACAGTCTGATGGGATGGCAATCTGTCATAACTGGAGAGAGATCAGACGCAACCAATGGCTTAACGTGCTTTCCGAGGTACGGGGGTATCATACCGCCAAACTCCGGGCTACTACTGAGAAATTTCTAATGAAATATCCCAATAGCCCTTTTTACCCGACCCGAACTTTTTAATCGAACCCAGAGTAACGGAGCAGTTAAAGCGTAAGCGTCGTATTCATTGCTGACACTGATCTCTCATGAACGCAGTTTAGGTGTGCTGAACGGTTTCATTGTCTGCCTTTTCGGCTCGCAGTCTAACCGGATGCAGCTGAATACCAGTAGTTTACATGGAACGACTGCCTGTCTATGCTGATAGCGTTTCAGTTTAATTGGTGAAATTCAGTCTTGTTGCGAAACTAGAAATAATACGGGATTTTCAATACCTCTTGGGTATTATTTACCTATAGTGATTTAACTGTCTGAGTACCTATACTGTAGTGAAAATGTTAAGAAAAGACTTTCAGTGTGTAGTGGGTGTGTGAGTGTAAAAATGAGTGTGTGCTGAGCAAGTTAAGTTTCTGGTCAAACTGGAGCAAAGTCCGTGCGGGATGAGGTTCCCAAATGAAGACAAACTTTTATTCACATAAAATGTATACTGTATACAGGGTGGAATACACCGACGCTAAAATGGTTACCATGTATTCAGTACATCTTTCTGAACTAACTCCATATAAAAATTTCGCTGGTTATTAAAAAAAAACAGCTGTTTCCTACAAAACTGCAATACCTACACGGTAAAAATGTATGGAACACCAGATTTTTTTAAATACCGATGAAAAATTTTAATCTGGGGCTTCAGAAAATTTTACTAATTCCGACTGAACTTCCAGCTTGTATTTCTCTCGCGAAGATTATGTCCATTTGCTTGTACGGATGTCTTCAAACTAGTGCGTATAGTTGCGTGACTTCTTATCATGAACACCATCGACGCGCTTAGTCACGTGTCGTGCGGGTTTTGCCTCAGTTTTACCAGTCCATAAAATTGCTAAGTAATAAAATTATTTTTACAATTTGGTTTTCTGTAAACCTTTATTTAATAGTTAATTTGAATATAACCATGCCATATTGCTTCGTTCAAGGATTTCATGTACAATGTAATGTTTTAATAAAATCGTTGAAACATTTCTTTTTTCGTGCAAAAAATCTCAAACGTTTAATAACGGTTAGTACACTTTATAATTTACGCAATTATATACAGTTTCATACTAACAATTAACGTTAAGCCTTCGGATTATGTTCTCAATTACTTGAAGTAATATTAAGCCTTTTCATTTCGCAAATCATTTCGTTTCGATGTACGTTTTGATTTCTGTAACTAATTGAACACGTGTTAATTTAAGCCAATAGGTAATAATTTTGACTAAATGAGGCAGCTTAGTTAGCTCTTCAATGAACCTCGACCACTATATGGGGTGAAAGGGACTCTGACGCTAAAGTGGTTACCACGTATTCAACACAACATTCTAAACCCCTATTCTGAAACCATAGGAATTTTTCGACGGCTAATAAAAAATAATGCTGTTTCCTACAAAAGTAAAATACCTACACGGCCAAAATATATGGAACAGCTGTTTTCGTTTTTAAATTACTGTTTTTTTTATCAGTAATACATCGGTGTCCCTTCTCCTTTGTATACCGTTACCTAAGGCTTAATGTATTGGGACATAGTAAGTTTCAAGGCAACTGCGTCGCAACTGCGAGGCAACTGCGTGGCAACTGCTGAGCAACTTAATTACATGTCGTAATTTTACTGCATCTACCTATCTATTTATATTTCATGAAATATATAACCCTTTAACATTTAATAATCCTAAAAGCCATACTAGTTTGAAGTTTCCTATATTAAAAGAAACAGTATTAAATATTAAAAAAAAAATATTTAAAAGTAAAATATATACTCACAAAGTTAATTGCGCACAGAATGTATTATTTATTTGTATTATATTTTTAATATTGATTAATTTTGACTCGCCCCCTATTACATGGGAATTAAACATAACTAGCGAAATGAGGGTGTACCTGCCTAACCCTTCAAAAATTACAAGCGTGATGAATTGATGGTAAATGTAGTTACTTAAAAAGTCAATATTAAAAATATATGAATAGCTTTTTAAAGAAATAGTTTTAAATGTAACATTAATTAAAGAAATATATAACCTACCCTATTCTTGATTAGAATTTATTTTGCAGCTTCAAAAAAATAATGCCAAGACTTCAAAATATCCGACTTCAAAACGACTTTAATTATTTTTGGCAATTATAGAAGGCTTAGCTGAATTAAAAGATTTATAATATTAATTATTAAAAAAAAAGAAATTTAATAAAAAAAAATGGTAAGAATGTTTGTTTTTTTTTTAATTTATAATTTTTGGAAGTCGGTTTTAGAAAATTAGACAAAAAAATAACATGACTAGATAACATTTTATATCTGACTACAAAATACAAACTTTTTCTACAATTTTGTACAAAACGAATTCTAATCAATACTTTTCTATGATAGTTGTGTAATAAAGATACAATTTTGAAGTAGACAACAGCAAACAGCAGCGGTAAAGCCACTCAACCGCAACTACAAAGCGCAGCGATGATGTAACTCTATGAAAACGACATTCTTTATAACATTTTATATATCTGTGTAGCCTTTTCCCAACAATGTAGGGGTCGGCTTCCAGTCTAACTAACCTAATGCAGCTGAATAGTCTGACTTTCGGGCCACTGACTACCTGTAACGACTGTCAAAGATCTACAATGACAGCAGGCAGAATGCTGACATATACTACAAGTGTTGTATGCGTCTTTTGGTGCTTCGGAAACATTTTTTTATGCTATGTAAATTATCGGCTTAATTATGTACATCCTGGCAGCTGTCATTTTAATCGAGTTATGTAAATTTTAATCGATTGAAAAACAAGATGGCGTCGATAGTTCCAATAATGGCGTCGTGTGACGCACTATACGGATGACGTTTTCATAGAGTAATAAATAAAAGCAGTCTGTCATTGCAAGTGTGGCTTTTCTGCTGCGGTTCTCAGTTGCGGTAGCTTTCAGAATTGTTCAAAAAATGCATTTAGTCGGTGTATAGAGCAATGTACTTGTAAATATGTAATTTTACGGGCAAAGTATTATTATCAATTTTGCCCGGACCGTGTTAGTATTTAATTTAGTTGATAGTGTATTAACGTTATAAAAAATGTGTAAAGTGTGGATGAATCTTTTTAGTCATTGTCAACAAGATCAAAATAACTAAGCTAGTGAACACTCTCCTGCCCTTATTCCAATTTATTTGGGGTCGGTGAAGTATGTTTTCTTCTTCCAAACTTCTCTATTACTCATCATCTCAGCAGTCACCTTCTTTCTAGCCGTATTATGCTTAACACAGTCCATCCATGGTATCTTTGGTCTTAGATATTATTTGGGTATCGAAATAGTATAAATTAATATAAATCCGGCTCGAAGGACCAAGGCTCAAATGTACGCCACGCCCACCCTAACAGATAAAAAAACTAACACTCCGGGAGTGCCGGCAGAAGTGAAAACTTGATTATTAACGTTGAGCATGTTTGATGTTTTGGAATGGTTAGGGAATAATTTTGCACCAATTGCTTTATCAGTATAAAAGTACTATCATTTATGGAAGTGCCCTTAGACTGCCTTAGTACGGGAACCAGTGTCGCCAAACTCATACACTTGCAAATTAAAATGAACATTCCAATACACAGAAAACGATAAAACATAGCAATGATGCAACTGTAATATTTTATTTATAAACAAATTACTGTCCTTGAAAAAGCACTAACTTATTGTGTATAATTCTTATTTTCGATTGTGGTTCAAAACATTGTTTGGTACTATGGTGAATACGGGTTTCGAAGTAATGCATTGCGATTGATTTAATGAGGAGAGTTCTGTGATTCCCTATAAAAGGCTGACTGTCGAAATGGTCATTAATAAATATATTAATATTGGTACGTGTGCATTCCTTGTAACACGATAATATAAGTGTTGACATCACATTTTTCTCATTAAAAAATGAATTTCCTTTATGTGAACGCGCTCGAAATATCTTTTCTGCCAATTCACAGACTTTATTTAAGTCAGTAGAAGGATAAATAAGGCCTCCTTTGTCTCTTCTAGCAATGATTCCGTGTTTTTTTTTTTTAATTTATTCATGACCATGGATACATGTCCTTCAGTCGTAATGATTCCGTGATACTTATCTGTGATCAAAGCCAAAAGACAATCCTCACATTTAATAACTTTCCTCAACTTTCTTGCAATAAAACCAGCAATATAGGTTATTATTTCTTTAGAATAAAGAGTAAGCCTAGAAGGATCTGTTAAATAATCATGATCTATGTTGATCATAGGATCACATCCTAAAGATTCATGCGGTAGCAGCAATCCACAAGTTTCTTATTTCGGGTTTATTCGGAAATCTGAAAATTTAATAAGATTTTTTATTATCTTTCATTTTTTGCGTCAGGTGAGTGCAGTTATACGAATTAAAATCGTATAATACGTGTGTTACTAACATAGATTTTAAGTAGTGCGTATTACTAATATCATATGAATCAAGGTCGGAAGAGTATTTTTTTATAGACATTGCATTATTCGGTATTACCCATATTAAAGGGTAAATTCCCCGTCAAAAAGTGGCAACACTGAATTTTGAGGTAAGATAATAAAATTATTGCAAAAATCACGATTATACGAGATTTATCCATTAAACGAATTAGTTGGTACATTACTGCGACTATTTTATGAGAAATAATAGGACACAAAGCGATTGAATACTTAAAAAGATCTAATACTTACGAGTGAAAGGACAGTCCAGCAATCTTCATCAAACTATCACTTTTACAGTTTATTACACTGCACCTTACCATTTTGCACAGTTGCACAAATGTACTGTTGTCGAATTAAGCTCGAAAAGATCATATAATGTGTATAATTTCGATGCAATTGTTAATAAACAAATTGGATGTCAATCTGGCACCGCCACAAACGTCAAACTTGTTGTGCACTGACAATGATGTGCTCAGCCGACACGCGATAAGGGACAGAAATATTTATACTCTGTCTCTTTTCTTTGCTAGTGACGTTTATATGTTCTTCTTTTTCTTGTGCGAATGCAAAGGAAGATATCCAGCAGTCTATAGAATACTCTGTCTACGGTTTTTTCTATTCCGTGTTTATCCCTAAAGCATTAGGTTCAAAGTTGATTGGAAACATTTAAAAATTTCTTTAAATGATTTTAAACCATAAAATGTTGAAGGTTAAGTTCAAAATCGTCTACTCTCCATCCGTCTTACGCTTTTTCCAAATTTCTTTAAATGATTTTAAACCATAAAATGTTGAAGGTTAAGTTCAAAATCGTCTACTCTCCATCCGTCTTACGCTTTTTCCAAATTTCTTTAAATAATTTTAAACCATAAAATGTTGAAGGTTAAGTTCAAAATCGTCTACTCTCCATCCGTCTTACGCTTTGTCACGTGTCCTGACGCGAGTGTCCTGACGCGAGTTTAAGATTTTATACCCATTACAGAACAATTTTTTTAAAGTGCTCAACGCCGCTAAAGAAGTTTTCACTTCAAAAAGTTTTTTTTTTGTGATGGGTTTGGAGTTTCTCTAGCTTTTTTAATTTGAACTTTTATAAAGCTTCTGTTTACCTAATATAAATGCTATTTATTTATAATCCAATTTATCTACAATGAACCTGTTAGGAACTAAAAAGCCTTATTGTATTCGAAAATCACGGTCAACTAGGCATTATCATCCGCCTTGCCGCCCCCGAAGCCGACCCCAACATAGTTGGATATGTTGGGGTCGGCTTCCAG
The DNA here is from genome assembly GCA_950022335.1 of Eurois occulta. Classification (NCBI taxonomy): domain Eukaryota; kingdom Metazoa; phylum Arthropoda; class Insecta; order Lepidoptera; family Noctuidae; genus Eurois; species Eurois occulta. The sequence continues at coordinate 8,827,114 of OX465504.1, read as the reverse complement.
TCTAACCGAATTTAGCTGAATACCAGTATTTTTGATGGAGCGACTGTTTAAATCTGACCTCCATAGTCCAGTTTGCTACCTGCTAGGTTTTTGTCGAAATCATTATTGAATATTTTGTGAAATTGCAATGATCCCCTAGGGGTTTAACGAAAGTGAGGGAAGTTTATTGTTAATCAAATTGACCACCGTAAAGTCAATATTCCGTATAGTCAAATTACAGTTGTCATCTTTTGACAGGTTTGGTAACAAGATTCTCATTTAAAAGAGTGTCCATGGAGTTTCTTGCCAGTTCTACTATATGCAGATCTTCGTTTCAGAATGAGCTACTATAGTCCTTTCATAGTTATAATACCTAGTGGCTGGTCTGTAGTTTCATCTTTTTGTTTTTGACGGAAAGTTAGTTTGACAGTTTAAAACTGCCCGTAACCGTTATATTTGAAATAAATACCTACTTTAAATTTAACACAAAACCTAAGTGTACAAACTAAATTAGGTAACTAAATAACGTATTGTAAGTTAAGTACTCAACAAAACACAAAACATTGCTGTTAAACACTACAAACAAAATTGTTTACATAATAAATACTTTTTGAATTATATAAATCACAGCATCATATTTTATTATTATATCTTAGGTAATTCTCTACAATGGGTGTCAGTTTGGTTAACAATTTATTTCTCTGACGATACTTAGTGGCGAATGCGTGTTGGTCAATATATATAGAATGCTTAGTCAATGTATTCAGTAGTCCATTTAAAGTATATTTGACCAAAATATAGAAAGAAAATAATTTACTATTTTTCTAGAATAAAAACTTTACATGTTTTGTCGAAATTTTGGAAAGTATCCGACCAGTAGTTTTTTGTCAGTGTTTTGCAAGTGTAAAAAATGGGTTGTGTGTACGTTTGGTGTTGCCATACTTAATTGTAGCCCTTTTGTCTTTTATTTCGACAATTATTTAGGATTTTTTAGTGGAAATTATCATTAAATGTAATAATTACTTTGTCCAGATATTGTCCATCAATATTATTTATTGAAATTTTAGTATTAAGCATATTTATTAAGAAATAAATTGATCTCAACGTGTGATTTCTTAAAAATACTGTGTTTCTTCATGTGTATTTCCAGTTGTGCATAAAATTGATATTATAACTAAAAATAAGTCAATGTATTTTATTGTGTACCTATATTTAATTGTCAAAACCTTGATATCTTAATTAGAAGCATATTATAGACATTAACCCAATATTAAATCATGGTCCTACCTAAGTTCTATTTCATATACTATGCGATCAAAAGAATAGGAGTACGAAGAACGACAGCCTTTCTACCATCACAACCCAGTTAGTACTGGGTAACACGATACCCCTTCGTAAGACTGGTTGTCACACTTTCGGGCCACTGACTACCTGTAACGATTGTCAAAGATCTACAAATGACAGCCGGGACCAACGGCTCAACGTGCTTTCTGAGGCACGCAAAGGAAAGTAATTTTGGTAGTAAGAAGTACATTATCTTTGTAGTAATATTATTTTTATCGCATTGTATTATATCATTGAAACTAAAATCAATATTATTTACGGACAATTTGCGTAACGCGGTCATTACTCTTTTTTTCCCGATTAGACACAAATAATTCGAAAGTACTTGATTATGGACATCGAACAACATCATACCCAACCATTCCCTGGCCTTTTTTTATGCCTTTTCTTTCCCAACTATGTTGAGGTCGGCTTCCAGTCTAACAGGATGCAGCTGAATAGCTGTATTTTACATGGAGCGACTGCCTATCAGACCTCCACAATCAAGTTAATGGGTAGTACGATACTTTTGTTAAAATAATGTCATTTTCAACAACACCAAAAATTCAGTGAATTGACCACATTACGCACTTTGCCCGGTGAGTGCTGAGCTGTGTATCTGTATTATATTAACTTAAGACTACTGTGTATAAATTTTATATTCGTTTTTGTAATAAATTTTCCCATTGTAGTTGTTTTTATTTATTATAAAACTAGCTGTAACCCGCGATCTTCGTTCGCGTGAAATTATTAGAAAAAATATTAATTTCCTTTTGTAATAGAATTTTGTTACCATTTTGCACGGAACCCTAATTATTTTTCTAAATTAAAGCCTTGTAGCCTATGTTAGATGTTATAACATTAGCTATCTGCCAGTAATAGTGCCGTCAAAATCGGTCCAGGCGTTTCGGAGATTAGCCGGAACAAACAGACAGACAAAAATTAAAAAGAAAAGTGTTTTTGTTATAATTGCATACACATTCAGTAAAAAGCTTTTATTTTGATATTATAAACAGACACTTCAATTTTATTTTATTTGTATACAGTATTTAGATATCTACCTACCTATCATCAGTCATCATCTGCCTAGCCTTTTCCCAACTATGTTGGGGTCGGCTTACCAGTCTAACCGGATGCAGCTGAATATCATTAGTTAGCTAGGCAGATGATGAGGGTAATAACCATAGACTGTTTTTAATATTTCTGTGGTAATAACTAATGATATGCGTGCCTCTGAGTCATTTGTTTGTTTGTCATTACATTAATCATATAACAATAGTTAATGTACTGACAGTCAAACCTGTTCGCAAATACGCTCAGGATGGTGCTGGAGGTGGTCCGGAGCCTGCGCCCCAGAGATGTGTACCGCCTCCGCATCGTTGTAGAAACAGTCGACACGGGCGTCGGCGAACATCCCCGACGCACTGCAATGCCGGGGCAGCCCCAATAGCACCCTGAACGCATTACATCCCTGAACACGGAGAGCGTTGTAGGTACTGCTTCTGGGTATAACTATAATGACCCCCACAAGCTGACTGCATACAGGGACGTACAAAACGCTCTGAAAAAAAAACAACGTTACAACTGAAGAATTTAATTCTAACTTAAAGAACAAAACCGTAGTCTATTTTGTATAGTAACTTGTTTGTATAGTAACTACATAGTGCTTATGACGTCGTAGTAAGTAGTCAATAAATGGCACGCTTGGTTTTCATACGGATCGTGATACTTGCGTTATCTAGGTATATCTGTATGGGGTCGACAGACCAATTTACATCAATAGACTGCGATCAAAGAGACTTAAAAATAATCGTAAATATTTTATGTACTTGACTGATATTGACCAGTTGATTGATAGGACTGTACAAGTGTCAACGTCGCTATGCCTCTCAGTACATACGAAATAATCTCTGAATGATAATGATAACACATTACTAGGAATGCAGTTATTAAAGGTAGATGCCAAAGAGATTTAAAAGACTTATAGAGCGGACATTGGGAATATTTTCATACAAAAATTTTGATCTCGAACATTTCCGATTTTGACACACGAATGCTACCTGACAAGCGGGCGTGTGACACTAGACAAAACGACTTGTTACTAAGTAGTAACAAGTAGGTATTGGATAATGGCATGTATTTAAATCGATATCTGTATATTCCCTTTTTTCGATCAAAATATTTCAAAGTTAAACCAAAAATACTGACTTGCACTCAAATTATGCACACTAAATAAATCAAATTCGATATACTGTTTAATGGTATTTGCAGAACTGTTTTACTGAACGAATAACTATTATCAAAATAGTATATCTAACAATTCTATAATTCAACAAACATATTAAACCTTTTTTTAAGGAAAACCATCACCTAATTTACTTTTAGGAACATCGTCTATTCTAAATAAAACCCAATTTAATCAGTCATCTTTATATAATTAGGTACACAAAACAATAATCAAGTGCTCACTTAACATGCACCAAACATTGGCACACTGAGTGGTAACTCAGTTTAGAAAAAACACTTTAGAAACAATACTGAGGTAGTAATAATTTTTATTCAATTATTAGGGCTGGTCTTGCTTTACCAGGACGGCCGCGTTTACGCTTGATGCCGATAGGAATGTTTTTAGCCTCTACAGGCGGTGTGGCATATATTAGGAAAGGCGTCGTCGACGGAGCCCCGCTTCGCGGGGCTCCTACTTCTGGGTGGTTTTCAAAAAAAATTACCACGAAGGGTATGGCGGGGTCTTTGACCCCGCCATACCCTTCTAACCTAACCTGTCCGAGTCGGGGTGCCCCAAGTCCCGAGCTCGCTTCGCTCGCTCTTGCAGGTTTAATTCCATATTAATTGACCGTAGAAACAGCCACTAGTAAAAGTTCAAGTTTCACTAATTAAATTACCTAATTTGCAATTAAACACGAGCGAGATCACTCCGAGCGCATCCGACGTCATAGATAAACAATAACAAATGCATGCGCTGCCGCCGGCCCCCACCCGCCACCGCACCGTCTGCTTACTTCGCATCGCTCGGTCTCCCTCGCACTCGCGTTAGATGCTAAAGAGCGAGCGCGAAGGAGCCAGCGCGGCGCTAGATGTGCAGGTGCCAACATGTTTTTCAGTAAAACAGAGAAACAAAAAGCAAATAAAGTTAGGTATAATGTATTTTAGTAGCACGACTAGTCGATTTGTAGAGCTTTTTTGATAATGGAAACTTACTTTAATGTGGTGCTGATAGAGATATCAATTTTAGAAATTCCGTAGTAAGAAAGTACAATTTAGAGTGCAAGTTAGTATTTTTGATAAGCAATTCGTATTTTTGTTTTATAAATCATATATCCGATGTACGAACCACATTTTTGGTGTGAATTCGATAAAAAAGGTCATCTCGTTTTGTGTTATTTTTTAGTTTTTTTTGCAGTACTTGTTTAGTTAATCAATTGGTTTTTTTGCACAGCATTCATTTTTCTGGTATGCATTCAGTTAATTAGTGGAGTTACCTAGTATGCTGAAAAAATATACAGATGTGCATTTAAAAATATCCCTTGGATAATGATTTCCTTTGTCTTGTCCCGTCTATCGCTCGTAAATATTTGAATATCTTTGGTAGATGCATACCTTTTATTATGATTAAAAAGTAGTGAGTTTCAATTAGCATTTCAATTTAAATTGGACACAACCTTAAGTTTATTTTACGCTTGAATCTCAATGAAATCTGCATTTAAAATTCATTACAATGAAATAGTGTTTCAAATTAGTAATTAGTTATTTTAAATTGACGATGGTTGGACCGATATATTATTGATTTTTGCCCGTCAAAAATGTATCCGTTTGTAAAATGTTGAAAATGTCGCTAATTGATTTAAGTTGTCTAAGTATTTTTCTTGTTTTTGGTAAGTTTAAAACATAATCGACAAATTGGTGCAAATCTGCTAACCTCATTGGGAAAACTTCGTAATGTTCTTGGGTTTTTCCATCAGAAATTTCTCAGTAGCAGCCACGGAGTCTGGATTTGGGCCCGGTTAATGGCAATAGGCTCGCCCCCTATTACATTGGGCTTAAACATAACTGGCGAAATGTGGGTGGGCTATTAGGTACGCCTCTGGCGAACCCTACGAGGATTATTTTATTTTATCTCCTACCTAGCTTTTTGCCAATAAGGAGTCGGGCTTCCAGTGTAATTAGATGCAGCTGAACACCAGTATTTTACAAGGAGCGACTGCCTATCTGTCTTCCACGACCCAGTCACTAATTACCAGTCACTCTATAGCAGTATTTCCCAAAGTGGGCGATAACGCCCCCTTGTGGGCGCTGCAGGCCTAAAGGGAGGCGGTAAAAGACCCAGAAAAAAAATCAGGGCGTTGTGTTGAGGCTTGGGGGGCGATTTGTAATTTCATTTACTAGGAGGACTGTTAGACACTGACTGAGCTCTTGACGATGGACTTCGAGCTTCGTACAATATCTCTTTGTTAATTGCTCAAAAAGGCACACACACACACCATCCACACAGCACACCACATCCACACAGCATCGGAGAAGAGTTAATTTTGCCAGCAATAAAGGAAGTAATAACTAAGAACCTGATATCAACGAACTTATCAGATTCATCCTTCACATTAGTTTTTATATTAGAATAGATTATGTTTGTTTTATCATTCTCAGTGGCAGGTGTAGCCCGTAAGAGTTAACTTGAGACCTGAGCGCCGTTGTGTACTATCTACTGCGTCAGATCTTAAGTTAACTTGCGGGTTATAGTAAAAGGCTCGTTTAGAATGAATGTTTAATCGCCGCTAATATTTAATAACTCACAATAATTAATTTAATTTGAAGTTATAGTGGTTTTTAAGTAGGTGAAAAAATGGGGGCGCTAAAAAATAATTTATTCTCAAATTGGGCAGTAGACAAAATAAGTTTGGGAACCCCTGCTCTATAGTAACGAACCTTAATTATTTTGATGACTTAATAATTAAGGAACATTACTTATGAAAAAGACAATAATTTGTCATGAGATCAATAGTTTTTTAGCTATTAGAGTTAAATACAAAAGTGGGAAATGCGTATTTTTACGCAACCGGTTGTGTAAGATTTCCTCTTTCAGGTCAAAAAAGTTGAACAAATTTGGCCACCGATACTTTATAACCTGGAAGAACATATAGGATACTTTTTATCCCGGTAGTACGATCCCGTGGGACATTACCGAACTCCACGCAGGCGAAGCCGCGGGCATAAGCTAGTATTTTTATAAGGCCGTTGTTTTAAAATATCAATGAAATGACTACTACATAAACAAAATATCACGTGTACCAACAAATAATATTTAATTTCACAGCACATCTAACAGAGAGCCGTGTGGTAATCCTCCGAGATTATGACGACGAACCCATTATCCTTGATCATGGTAGCATATCAATTAAAGAAGGGACCGAACCCAAGCAAGAAACATACAGCATAAGCTCACACTACCGACCAAAAAAACTGCGGAGTCCGAAAAAAACAATCTTACAATATGGTAGACATATATATCAGTTTGATGACTTTGAAGATCTGAAAAAATTGAGGAAAATCGCTGAATTGAAGAAACCTATAAACGAGGATCCTGTTTCTTATGCCAACGATGGTGATCTCTTACTATTGTCAGGAAGACCGCTCCATTTTTGTAATGGAGAAGACTGCGAAGAAGAACTAAAGACGTTTAGAAAATATGACGATCATAAGGACTGGAAACAAAAAAAAAATCGTTTAAAATATATAAAAAGATTTCAGATTGTCGAAAATAGGCATCAGGCGAGGAGGGAACCTAAACGCACGAAATATGATTCGTCAGAAAACAATCATAAGAAGATGAATAAAAGGAAGAAACATAAGAAGAAGAGGAAGAAGAAGAAACAGAACGATTCTTCTGCATCTATCGATTCAGAAAAGAGAAGCAGTGAATCTAGGGAGTCTGACAAGATATACAGTTCAGAAGAAAGCAGAGAATTTATAAAAAAACCTAAGAAAAAATACGTGAGCTTGGAGGATTGGACTGACGAGTCAAATAGTGTCGAAATAATACCTAAAAAAAGGAAAAAAAATAAGAAAAAGAACCACGAATCCTCAGGTGAGACTGAACGAAAGGCAATACAAGTTGAAGAAGATTATGTCATGCAAGGAAACAAAATCTACCATTCGAATGGCAGAATAAAGAAGAAAAGACATGATGACGATACACGAAGACGATTAGAGCACTTTTTGCCGAAAAGGTATCACTGGCAACCCGAAGATATACATGAACTGGGATACTTTTGGTTTAATGGACCTAAGGGTGCGTATCCTGCCCCAAAGCCTTTGTAACTAACTATAAGACAAATAAAAATGTGCTAATAATGTTGTTTTTCTTACTTCCCCTGCCGTTTTTAAGGTTCCGTACCACAAAAGAAAAAAGGAACCATTATAGGATCACTTTGTTGTCCGTATGTCTGTCTGTCAAGAACCTTTTTCTCAGGAACGCGTAAAGGTCATTCATCATCTGCCTAGCCTTTTCCCAACTATCTTGGGGTCGGCTCCCAGTCTAACCTAATGGAGCTGAAAACCAGTATTTTACATGGAGCGACTGCCTATCTGACCTCCACAATCCAGTTAGTACTGGGTAATACTATATCCTTGGTAAGACTGGTTGTCAGACTTTCGGGCCACTGACTACCTGTAACGACTGTCAAAGATCTACAAATGACAGCCGGGAGAGGCACGGAGGAGACTCGGTATGTAATGGGTCCACCCATCCACGCACCAACCTAGGCAAGCACGGCTTAATCTAAAGATCGACCCGAGCAGCTGTTATTATTTAACCACGAGCTCCTCTGGAACGGATAAAGGTATCAAGTTAAAATTTATATAAAACACGGGTCGGGTCTACGGCCTCTTTCAAATGAAAAAACTGCCTCTAGTCCGCCTATGTACTAGTAAATAAGTCTAAACAAATAAATAAAAATTAAACTTGTAAGTCAACGCGATCAAAAGATAATATGATCGTATATGTCGCATAGTCAAGTCAAAGCATTTATTTCAATTAGACCATTACAGGCACTTTTGAAAGTCAAAAACAAAAAAGCTAAGCTGCAGTCACAGTCACAACACAAGGCATAATAACTTGCAAAAGTACTTTTTTTGTGGCGGTCGCCACTGTTGAGTCTTGCTTTCAAGAGTTGCAGTAGGTAGTTAGGAATAGTATGGCGGGCTTGTCCCAAAAAGAGATACTAAATCAAAACCGGCCAAGTGCGAGTCGGACTTGCGCATGAAGGTTTCCGTACCATCGTAGTAGCCCCCATTTATTTTTATTATTTGTTGATAAAGCGGCAAAGAAATACACATTCTGTGAAAATTTCAACTATCTACCTATTATGGATCATGAGATACAGCTTGCTGACAGACAGACGGACGGACAGTGGGCTTTAGAAATAGGGTCGCGTTTCGCGTTGGTTATTCTTCGGGTACGGAACCCTAAAAAGCGTCTAATGAAAATTATTTGAGTACCTGATGTTAATATTTATATGACACACTTGATTTTTTTTATAGAGGTATGAGGAGGAAGAATTCCTCATCCTCCATTGAAAGGGGAAATACACGGGGCGGTTAGCTTTAAACCTTACGGACCGCGACGGTCACATTATTCAAAAACGGACCCCAAATGAAAGTAATTGGTGACCCCTGGCGTAGTAGAAAAGACTTTCGATAAAATGGCTTTTGATAATCAGGATCAATCTCCTGTAGGGCCTGCGCAGACGGGGGAAATGACCGTTCATGTTCATTGGTTGTTGTCTTTGTAGTGTATCTATTTAATAGATATGGCAACACTGACTCACAGCCACAAGTAGTCAAGTAGCTCATAGCTGTCACTAATGACAACTGTCAGTCACCACGAATGGCGGGAAGTTGGAAGGGGAAGGCGGACCCTGGACTGGGACTTGGTGGTGTTGGTGAGCCTGTGATATAGTTAGTAAATTGTGTTATCAACCTATTAGCTCTGCTACAAGTGAATACTGCAGTCTTGTTTTTTTCATCCATTGGTTGACGTTGACGTCCATTGGTTGTTGCAAATTGTTCACGGACAAATTGTCCCTCATCTGCGCAGGCCCGTAGACTGATATTGCTTATAATTGCTAATTGTTTAAAAAATGGCTTACAAGTATAGGTAATAAAAGCAGTGGCAAGCGCTATTGCTGAGGTCATGAGGTCTTGGATCAGATTCCCAGGTCAGACAGTGTTTACCGCGGCCCTGGAACATAAAGGGCAAAAGAAGGAACATGGATGGTTTTTAGTCAGTAAAAGTCTGACACTCCCTTCCGCTCCGCCCAGAGCGGGAGGAGTCATTTGATGATTTCCATTCCCCCAAAAAAAAACGAAAAAAAAGGTCAGCCAGTGTTATTGGGTTTTTCCATCACGAATTCCTCAGTGGCAGCCCGGTGTCTAGATTTTTGATCGGTTAATGGCAATAGGTTTGCCCCAGCTGTTACATGGTACTGAAACATGTCTGGCGAGTGGATGTTTCATAATAGGTACCTGTCTAACCCTTCAGTGATTACAGGTGTGATGTTATGTTGTGTTAATAATAAAAACGAACACAAATTAATCATTAATAAATTTTATTATCGTAATATAAATATTCAAGTGCTTAAAAATAAATTTAATTTTCTTCATATTAATATCAATGTACACTAAAATTTGCACGATAACGTTTTCGCATTTCTTATTTGGGGACAAAAAATTGGACCTGGCTTCTTCTACATTGGGCCTTGGGTTCATTCCCAGTTTGGGCAGTGTCTTTCCATTAAGAATTGCTCAGTGTCATGCACGTTTATTTTTGCCTAGGGAATTGGCAATAGATTCACCCGCTAGCCGCTATTAGATACATGAGGCCGCAAATTCCGTTAAGATGGACACGCCAGGGAAGCCCGCGAAATTCAAATTTTCATTATGTTTTGCAATTTGCAGGTTGTAAGTATGTTGACTAAAATACGATTCGCGACTGTAACAAATATAGCTTTACTGAGTTATAATCATTAAAATCATCAATACGACCCTTTAATCCCATTTTTCATAAAGTTACATAATTTGAATTTCGCGGGCTACCCTGGTTATTCCACCTTAAAAGGAACTGTCCATGTAACGCCCCTCTGCACACAGCAAGAAATGCTTCTCCGAATTTGCGGCCTTACCCTCTTGACTACCGTAGTCACATACGGGGTGCCCTACACCGACGCGAAAACGGTTACCACGTATTCAGTACATCATTCTGAGCCTCTCCATATTTTCATCGCGTCAGTGCCCCTTCCACCCCGTATAAGAAAGCGCGTGGCCTGTACGCCAAACGACACATAATATGTGACAATGGTAGGTGAAATTGTGACTTGGCGTGGAGTGCACGCGCGTGCGTTTATGCTCTGGCGTTTAGAAGGTTAATCAGCCCATAACTATCCCGCTGATGGAACAAAGGCTTACTCTTACATAATGAGGTATGTGTCTGAAACACACAGTTGGCGCAGTGGCTGAGAAATTGGCTACTGCGCCCCGTGTTTTAGTTCGATTCCCGCCCGGAACAAATATGTAGTATATGGCCTACAGGTAGTTGTTCCGGGTCTGGCTGTTTGTATATGTGAGTGTAAATGTTTGTAAATCCACCCCACCCACGCGGTACAGGAGAAATTCCTAGCGTGGGCCAACATTTATTTTAAATTTAAAAAAGACATGTCACGTTTTTTGTCCCCAAATAAATATAATTTCAACTATTAATACTAAAATTAAAAAAGTATAAGTTTAAGCAACATTTTTTACTATTTTTTATACATTTTTAATTAAAAATAATGTTATTTAACAATTGTTGCCTTTATTGGAAGTCTTTCAACTCTTATTATTAAGATTGCTATTCAGTAATATTATGAAGTACCTAATACTTCAATATATTATTATTAATAATAAGCAGTTTTATAACAATAGAATTTGCTTACAAATCTCATATTTCGTGTACAGAGGGCATAGACAAGTGAAAATCGCCTTCAAATCGTATTCTACACTTTAGCCAACTTATCAGTGCAGACGGGAAAACACAGAACTAAAATAAATGTACCAAGTTTGACATATCGATGCATTTTTTCTTGAAAAGCAGCGCCACCTTGAACTGCAAACTTAAAGTGGCCATACTGTCCAACTGTGAACAGGATTGACATAAATCTTTTCGGTGGCACAGGGGGCGTCCGTTGATTACGTCAGTCGATTTTGACAATTTTTCGAGCCCCGACCCTTGGTTAGATGTCGTGAGATTTGACTTGACCCCTAATCTCACGTGAGATTTGAAAAATGCGTATTTTAGTGTAAACACGTTAATCTGAGCTTGATTGCGTTGAAATTAAATAAAAAACATAGTTTGCTTAATTATTTTCATTGAATATTTTTATTATTAAATATTACTGTGTAGAGTTTGGCCATATTTTAGTGGATAAACTTGTTTACTTGATTAAACCCAGTTTTCTCGCAATTTTACACTTTTGCTTGCGGGAAAAAACATTACGTAATATTTGCCGAGACCCCCGCCCCCCTTCAAATGCCTCACGTAATTGATGGACCTCTGTTTATGTCAAAGATACCCATTTTTGACATCTATCACAGTTATCTAGATATACAACGTGTCCCAGAAATCAACGTCAAGCCGAAAACGGGCAATAGGCCAAGTCGTGACAGCTATTAGAAAAATATAAAAAAAAATCTTGGTCATGTACTTTTCGAATTATAAGCATTCAAAAATAAATCTCAAAAAGTGACACCCTGTGATGATTTTTCAAGTCCTGTGACTACATTTCGGTAGTTTTTTTCTCTGTGATCTAACCATGAATAACCCTTCTGTAAATTACAGTTAAAAGTTAAAACGTAACTGCCTCAGTTTTAAATTAAATGTTAGATTTTTGCCCAATATTGAATTCAAAATAATGACATCACCCAAATTTAACCGACTGTACTGAAAAAAAAATCTACTACACTATTTTGGCAAGTAACTTTAAAAGATGGCGCGTTTAGTCAGGATTCCAAAATGGTATACTTAACACATTTTTTTTTATGAAGCCGTATTTCATAAAAGTTCGATTGAGACGAAGAGTGACGTTATTTTGACTAGTGTGAGCGAGAAAGATTCATTTTAACTAATGTGAGGTGACGCTACTTTGACAAGTGGGAGCGAGATAGATAGTGACGCTACTTTTATCTAACTAAGAGGGAGACGGATTGACACATCATTTCATATGTGTGAGTGAAACAGATAGAGACGCTACTCTGGCTAAACAGGGATGCATCGGCAAATTGTGCAATACTGCAGTACGTTACGCTCTTTCGTTGACTGCACATCTTTTTGTATTCGTATTGACTTCGTACTTACAACTGTGGCTTTGTTTATTGGACTTGATTTGCATTGTGATTTGGATTTATCTGCACCGTTTCTGACAACCCCGGACTTGTTTTAATCGCAACCCCGTGTTTGTGTAGTGTTTTATCATGCCATCTCGATACACCGCACAGGAATACGCCAACATGCATCTCATTTATGGAGAATGCTTATGCAACGCCAATGCTGCAGCAAGAGTGTATCATGAGAGATACCCGAATGCTGAGCGTCATCCCGATCATCGAGTATTTATTAATGTGCATCGGTCATTATCAGAGGGTCGATTTCCTAGCCAAATGGTTAGCGAGGGAAGACCCGTTATGCCCTACGAAGCCGAAGTCTTGCAAGCAGTTGAAGAAGACAGAAGTATCTCAGTACGTGGAATTGAACAGAGCATAGGAGTCCCCAAAAGTACTGCACATCGTATTTTAAAAAAGAACGAGTTTCACCCATACCATGTACGACGAGTACAAAGTCTGCTACCCCGAGACTACCCAGAGAGAGTACGATTTTGTCGAACGATGTTGCAGAGGCACCGAGAGGACCCGCGATTCTTTGAAAAAATTCTATGGTCCGATGAATCAACATTTAAAAAGGACGGTTACATGAACCTCCACAATTTGCACGAATGGCACGTGGAAAATCCAAATTTGATGCGGGAAGATAGATCTCAGTACCAGTTTAAAGTAAATATGTGGACGGGAATTTTGAATGGTAAAGTTATTGGTCCAATCGAGCTGCCGGAGAATTTAAATGCCCAGGGTTATTTGAACTTCTTACAGAACCAATTACCAGAATTATTGGAAGAAGTGCCACTGAACATTTACGGCAGCATGTGGTATCAACAAGATGGCTGCCCAGCGCATTATGCTCTCACTGTACGAGAGTTTCTCAATCGAGAATACCCCGATAGGTGGATTGGGCGGGGTGGTACAATTTCGTGGCCTGCCCGTTCACCCGATTTAAACCCCATAGATTTTTTTTACTGGGGTACGATAAAGGATAAAGTGTACTCTAAGCCAATTCAAGATTTAGACGAGCTGCGCCAAAGAATTGCAGAAGCCGCTGAATACATCAACTCAAGAAGATACGCCCGTCTTATTACGCGATCATTTTTAAAGAGATGTAGAACTTGCATTGCAGCTGAAGGAAAACAGTTTGAACATTTGTTATAAAACTTCGTAAATCTGATTTAATAAAAATTATAATAAAAGAAATCCAACGACTGAATTTTATTTCAAATGCACCTAAAACCAACAATGTACTTTTTTTCCTCAATTTAGAAGTAGCAATTAGTATGTGTTATACCATTTTGGAATCCTGACTAAACGCGCCATCTTTTAAAGTTACTTGCCAAAATAGTGTAGTAGATTTTTTTTTCAGTACAGTCGGTTAAATTTGGGTGATGTCATTATTTTGAATTCAATATTGGGCAAAAATCTAACATTTAATTTAAAACTGAGGCAGTTACGTTTTAACTTTTAACTGTAATTTACAGAAGGGTTATTCATGGTTAGATCACAGAGAAAAAAACTACCGAAATGTAGTCACAGGACTTGAAAAATCATCACAGGGTGTCACTTTTTGAGATTTATTTTTGAATGCTTATAATTCGAAAAGTACATGACCAAGATTTTTTTTTATATTTTTCTAATAGCTGTCACGACTTGGCCTATTGCCCGTTTTCGGCTTGACGTTGATTTCTGGGACACGTTGTATATCCCTCTGGTATAATATAATGAAAAAAAAAGTTATTTAACAGGTTTCTGAGATGCAGTTACTCTGTATACTAGACTAAAATAAGAACACAAAAAACAACAACCAGTCGTGGTTCAGGGTAGCATAGCAGAATTTATATTTATACGACCGCGTAGACATAAACCTCAATATATAATATGACCACTTAATGTGTGCAGTTCAAGCTGGCGCTGCTTGTCAAGAAAAAATGCATCGATATGTCAAACTTGGTACATTTATTTTAGTTCTGTTTTTTCCCGCCTGCACAGATAAGTTGGTTGAAGTGTATACTTACTTAAACCGAACTAGCGCCGTCTGGTGACAGGTAAAAATACAAAAATAATACCATACAAATAGAAGTTTATTTTAACGCGATCGAATAGGTTTTGTCAGTGACTAAAAACTAGTTTATGGCCCACTGCTTAACACCGTGAGGACGGTCTTAACGTGACTCACAATTGCATCAGCAGTTTATTTCAAAAAGTCATGTTCTGTAAAAAGAATATCTTACAAAAAATACTTCGATTCAAAATAAAAGACCTCATATTTATACATATTTTTAGCATCTTAGGTGCTTACCCAATTATTAAACTTTCTTATTTTAAGTATACTCAGAATTAAAGGCGAACATCATAAGATAGGAATTTCCCATTTGATTATATTTATATTATTGTGCTTCCATTAAACAGATATTGTTAAACAAGCTAGATTTTTAAGTGCTTCTGAGTATTTAAATACCTAATTTGTATTCCTGTATAAGAGTTATATACAAGGCTAAATTAAACTAGCTAGCAAAACTTCACATACTTCAACTCATACTCAGAGTACCTAACAATACCAGCGGTCGGTGACCACAATAAATTATCAAATCTTTCTTAATGTTTAGTTGTGTTTAGGTTTACCAGTCCCGTATGAGAAGTATCGCTAGTTAATTTTATTTGACCTTATATATTTTGTGATCATTATGATGTAATGAGAATTTCCCAGTGAGAAATAGTAGAGGTTCCCATTATTATGGTCATCAGTGTCACATTTTTTTTTGTCTCATTTGAGAAATTAAACAGTAAAAGCAGTAAATAACAAATAAAGCTGGAAATACATAGTAAAGGCAGCTACTGAAGGCTTTCCATTGAAAGAAAAAGTTAGCAGTTTCTCCATTCAGCTTTTTATAATTTGATGGTGAATGTGCTCTTCCAAAGGCCACTGCAACCGCAAACTGCAGCAGCAACCTCGCCCGGTCACAACGACAGATCGCAATGACACGACTGGTTGCAATGTAGACGAGCAGACCGACCAGCAAGTAAACCTACCCGAAACTGTCAAATGTCAGGTTCAAGGTTGATTTCCCAACCAACCTTGAACCTAATGCTTTAGAGATAAAGTTGAAAATCTATTAGAGAAATTTGACAGATTGTAGTAGCTGATGTGCTGGCGTCTGTACCTACACTTCAGCCAACTTATCTGTGCAGGTGGGAAAACACAGAACTAAAATAAATGTACCAAGAATTTGACAAATCGATACATTTTTCTTGACAAGCAGCGCCACCTTGAACTGTATACTTAAAGTGGTTATAATGTACAACGGCAATACTCTAACTGTATGGAAATGGCCACATGCGGCAATGCTGCCGACGGAAGCTTCTTCATTGAGTTATAAAAATCAGTCGAAAGATAGAAATCAGTCGTATCGTTGCGGTCATAGCGATTGGGAAGCTATATCGATCCGGTTTCCGATTGCGGTCCCCTTCAAAGTGTACGGTTTACCTTTAGATTTGCAAGAGTTAATAGTAATTACGGCGATTTTAGATTAGGGTATTTTCGGCGCGTATAAGCTCGTTCTTGGAAGCGCGTGTAGGCGCGTCTATCCGCGCCATTTGTCACTCTCCCAACGGTACGACAGTTGACGCGCTTATAAGCTTATATAAAGCGCGACCCGAGAGAGATCTGACATATCGCTACTGACTGAACCCACGCGTTCGGTTTTTTATGCCGCAAAATGAGTCGCGCGTGTTAGCACGTAAACCGAAACGAACTTACACACACTTACAAATACGCTACTCTGAAACAGCTCCAACCATCAAAGAAAAAGCGAAAACGCAAAATAAAAACACAAAATAATGGTGAAAATAATAATATAATTCCACTGGAGCAACAACAAAAAAGTATCAACAAATCTACGAGACATAATTATTTAAAATATAAATGTTTCGAATAATAAAAATCCATATTCATTTATATAATCTATTAAATTACAATAATAATTTTGGAGATTATAGCTTAAGATTTTTTTTGTAGCAACACTTTTTTCCATAGATTGCTCGATGGTAGATCTGTTAAAACGGCATCAGGTGGTAATGGCGACATTGCGGGCTGTTGCCGTTTTCATAGAAACCAGTGTCGCTGCAGTCGACATGCGATTGCGCGGCATTGCTGCTGCCGTTCGCTGTTGCGGTCGTATTCTGGTCTTGGAAGTTTACCAATTTTCTTAAAAAGTAAGAAAGGTAGCCAAAAACGATTTAGGGCATTTAAGATTTTATATAAGTATGTCTTAAGCTATAATCTCACAAAAATAAATAAAATTTAAAGTATCTACAACATATAGGAATAATACTTAGGAGAATGGCAACATCGTATATTTAAATGGAACTCACAAGTCTCTATGAATACAGAGATTCCTTTAAAAATATTTCTTCTGGCAACATTTTGGAGTATGTAAAATTGATTTTATAACAAAAATATTTATGTTTTACGGTTTTGGCTTGCGGGAGAGTAAAAACAACTGTATTATTATATAAAAAATAAATATGTAATGAAATAAAACAAAATCTAAAAGCCAAAAACAATTACAAAAATTATCACCAATTGATAAAAAAATATGTATTTACAGGGAAAGTAAGAGCAATTTGGTAAAAATTACGAGTCTGGTGAATTATGAACCCCTAGCTTTTGCTCGCAGCTTCGACAGACAGACAGTACAGAATGTACTCACGGGATCGTTTTAAATGTAGCCAATGACACTCGGGGATAACGTAGCTTCCCGTTAGTGATAAGAGTGATCGGAATCGGATCAGGAGTTCAGAAGATTACCCCCTACATACAAACTTACAAACAAATTTTATCTCTTTATAATATTATATAGATAATTCTTTGCCCAGCAGTGGGACAGCCTAGGCTAGCTATGACAATATATTTTTTCTCAACCCCGCAAGTTTTTTTTGCATTTTTCTAGCAATGGAAAGAACTGAATCGTTATTAATTTAAAACACATTTTTGTTCAAGGACATTATATTTCAATATTGATTGTAAACTATTTAATTTGGATACAATCACAACAGGAAGTATACTTTTTAAACTACCGGAGGTTTATTCCGGTGGGACAAAAACAAAAGAAAAATTGTAAGCAAAATCTACAAGAAATAAAATATCTAGCTAGGACAACTTCTGTCCAATTTACCCTACACAAAACAAATATTAGTATTTCACTAGCTATTTAAAAATTATTCTATTCACAATTTTTTATTAAAAATTATCAGCTTTATTGGGCAAAGTACATAATCTTTTTACATTAAAAAGGAATATTCATGCATTTCAATATTTCAATTACGTTATTTCGTATATTGTCCGGTCAAAGTCTATATTTAGGCAATAAACCGGTTAACTAGTACGTTAGGAAAATTAATTGTTAAGCAAATTGACACACTATGTCAATTTACCGTTTAAATGATACTGTCATACTTTGACAGCTGTATGACACCTGTGTGTGACAGGCATATGTTTGACACCTATCAAATTATGACAATTATTATTCGAATAAAAGTCAATTTACTTTACAATTACTAACTCTGAGTTAGCATCCTCATTCATTAGAAGTCAAATTAAGCAATTTGAACACACTGAAACAGATAATATACGAAACAACTACATATTCATTTTTTATTACATTCCTTATTAATCAATTCCTGTACATTTTCCCCATATTGCCTTTTTTTGCTCGTATTATTTCAAGGCAAAGCCAGAATTAGCTTTACATTTGATCGAAGACTGCATGGCAATAATGCAATGGAACACAGTGAGATAAACAGGGTAGAAAGGACACCGAAATAAAAACATTTACCACGTACCTACTCCGTAAATCATTCTGGACCCCACAAACCCACCCCACATATACATTTTTCATCGGATAATAAGAAAAAAAAAATCTATTGTTCCATACATTTTGACCGTGTAGCCATTTGCACTTTTTGTAGGAAACAGCAGATTTTTTTTAAATAACCGATTAATCAATTCTATGTTGGTTTAGAATGATGTAAGTATTGAGCACGTGGTAACCGTTTTTACGTCGGTGCTCTTACACCTTGATATACCTAGATAACGCAAGTATCACGATTCGTATAAAAAAAAAACTTTGGACTACCTAACCTACTATGACGTCATATGCACTATTTAGTTAAACAAACAAGTTACTAAACAAAATAGACATGTTCTTTAAATGTCTATAATTAAGTTCTTGAGTTGTAACGTTGTTGTTTTAAACAAATTAGCTTGCTGCGACAGTAGACACGTTAAGCATAAAATGCTTAAGCCGCGCACGCGAATTAGGTGCCCTTACGTTACCTAGGCATATTTATATCTGTGGGTGCTGCAAAATGTGTTCACATAATATTATGCCCAACGCCCGTGTCACATATTGCCATTTTTCTAAGCTATATCTGGCGTCAGAGTTGTTCAGATTTTAATTTTATATGTTTATTAAAATATGTCAGCCAAAGCATTTTCTATAGATTTTTATATTACTTATTTTTATCACTTATTCGGATAAGTTTAGGCAACAATTTCTCTTGTTCGTACCATCATGTTTTTTATAACAAGAAAATGGACCAAGATGTCCTTGCAAAACATCACTTTCCTTGGTGAGCAGTCGGTTCAAAGGTTCGTGTATTTTTCGTTTAACAAGATTGCTATAACCTTTTTGGTAGCTTTTTGATACACACGATAGTACAAACAGAGACAAGAAATATCACTTCAACATTAAAATTTCAACTAATAATTACACACAATATGTCTTTTAAAACAGCCGCTTATATTTTAGTTCCAAAAACTCCCGTTAGTGGCAGTAGTGTGCTTGAACACTTTTTGAGGCATGTTTCGCGGTGTAAAACAAAGTTTGTTCCGATTGGCAAAGTTTGTTCCGATTGGCAAACTGTTTTCCGCATTTCCCATCGCTGAATCATGTTCTGCTCGTCTAGGCACAATTGAGAGCTTATCCGCTGGACTTATTTCTTTAACGTAGAGCCACGAGCATAAATACCTTACATTTACGCAAGGTTCACTAGCGTTTTCACCTAAAAGTATTGATCGAAATTTTATGATTTCATCAATCATCTTTTTGCAGAGTTGAAATCGTTATTTCACAAGCAAAACCCTTTTTAATGTTAGTGTCTATGCCCATGGCTGTATTTTATGTAATTCAACATATTATACACGGTGTAAACGGACCCTTCACAAAGCCGTCAACCAAGCATTCAGTACATCAAACTAAGTAACTCTACGCAAAAATTATTGCTGGGAAACGACTTTTTTTTGGAGTGACAAATCACTTTTTAAGGTAGGACTCAATGTAACGCACTCAAAACATTGTGCTGATGGGTGGATTGAATAGCAAACGGGTCATAGAGGTATTTAAAGTAAAGTAATAACATTAAAACTTGTATTTAAAAAAAAAATGTAAAAAGAAATTGAACTTTCACCCCCAATATCTCCGTAACTAGAATGGTATGGTCTAGAATAAAAATATTCGCAATCACGGGGAGAACAAGTGCCTTTCGGCTTCGTTAAGGGTATTTTTACATCCATTATTGGCCGACTCAACACGACGATACGACACTATGAATGAATCCTAATTCTTTGGAACTGCATTCAAGTAAGGAAAGGGCGTATTGTATTGACTGTAAAAAAATCGTTAACCTTCTACCACAGATTTCACCCAATTTTAACCCGTTTTAGACTTAGTACTTCAGCTCCAAGCAAACCACTGCCGTTTTACAAAAACCCACATCATAGACAATTATAAACTAAATAATTGGTCGATGTAACAGTACTTGCTAAACTAAAATTAGCTGGCAACGCTGCAATTCAGATTTTATTGTTTATACTATAAATTTCAAACGCAATATATTTCATTTAATCAATTAATTTTTTTTCGTAAAACTTCCGACAATACAAGATCAAGTTAAATTAGCTAGGGATTCTATAGACGTGATAGATATATAGGGTGTCACAGAATAAGAGCAATACCTCTTAGGTAGTGATTCGGACCATCAAACTGGGCAACTTACCCTAAGGAAAGAAGGGTCGAAACATACATAAAAATTTTTCGACCCCTGTTCCTTTTGATGGCCTGAATCACCTAAGAGGTATTAGGCTTTTAGAATTACATCCTGTATACACGATAAAAAAAAAAGATATTTTGATGCTTATTTTTGGAGTCAATGACAACAGGTGTTACAGTTATTTTTGCAAAAACCTGCGATCTTTGACACAAAATTCTTTCTTTATCTTGTCAAATGATACCCATGACGTCAGCGGAGTTTTGCTAGAGAATTTAATTCGACCTTAAATTAATTAATTTTCGTAAAATGTCCGGTAATATTTAATTAATAATTATTTATTGTTCATAATAATTAAAATATTGTTTTTTGCTCTCAACGCATTTTATACAATTTTAAAAGGAAACAATTTGCACAGATTATTCACTTTCACCAAGATTTGTTCGAAATCAGCGATAAATTGGTTAAAGTGTGAAATAATCCGTGAAAATGATTTCTTTCAATATTTTATTTAGGCAGTTAAAGGCTTTTTTAAGACACCGATTTGACTGCAAGAGGAAAAATTGATGTTTAGAACAAAATGTCTACAAATATATTTAGTTTCAATATTCGAATAGATACTTAAACTAGCTTACCTACCGGTAAAAGGTCCAAAGAAAAAACCAAATTCAAAATTACCCCTTGCAGAAAAAACTCACACATAACCTCCTTTCTTAAAAGTCGGTTTAATTAAAAAGCCAAGCAATAATCATTCAAAGCGTCAAAAATTCATAATCCCTTAGTATTAAAAAATACTCAATTTAACAATCACATTGAATTTTTTTAAAGTGGCAACACTCGTTCAGTCTTTTTGGTAGAAAATCCAATTTAATAACGCTTGCAACACCATTGCTAGGACGAAACCACCGAAAAGGTCCCATGAGTGACTTGAAGATGGTACCCTCCCGACATTTTGGGGTCTGTAATATGAAACGGCTTGTCTATGCCCCTCAGTTAAAACCTCGACACTTTTTGAAAGTCGTTCTATAGCTTGAGTCTGCTCTCTTAAAGCTGAGTCTATGGCATAAAGACTTTGTTTCAACGTCCGTCTGGAATAGAAAAAATATATTAGAAAAAAAAAATACTGTTTAGTGAAAAGCATGGTTTTTTTGGCGCTTATTTGACATTATCCGGAGGTCGCCGTTGGTAATTATTTGTCAAATTGTTAAACACAAAAGGGCGGCGTTCGTTCAGAATACTGTCATGCCACAGTTCATTTAGAGCTAGCTATTATGTTGGGAATCGACGTTTGTTTAAAAAATATATTTTACAGAGGTGTCAAGTACAGTATGGCCGCGCGCTAAAATAACCATGCAGCATTATACACGGTGGACGGGACATCAAGGCACAAACGGATACCACGTATTCCGTACATTATTCTGAACCCCATAGAAATGTTTCATCAGTAATTTAAAAAAAAAAACAGCTGTTTCCTACAAAACTGCAATACCGACACGGTTAAAATAAAACGGAACAGCAGTTTTTATTTTAAATTACCGATTTAAAATTTCAATGTTTTTGTAATCATGTACTGAATACGTTTTTGGTTCTCTTGCCCTTATCCCAATTTATTTGGGGTCGGCGCATCATGTCTTATTCTTCCATATTTCTCTATTACTCGTCATCTCATCAGACACCTCTTGCCATATCATCCTTCACACATTCAAATAATAATAATAATGATCAAATACAACAAGGTTTTAAAACAAATTTAAACTGAAATACGTAAACTAAAACCATGAAAACTAAAACATAACAAGACGAAACTAAAACTGTAAGAAAAATAATAAAATTACATGAAATCTAAGAATTTGATCCACCAATGAAACTGAACCAATGATCCTATCTGCACATCAAACGTCAAGAGCTGTTAGTGACGTCATGATTCATCTGCCTAGCCTTTTCCCAACTATGTTAGGGTCGGCTTCCAGGCTCACCGGATGCAGACGAATACCAGTACGTTACGTGGAGCGACTGCCTATCTGACCTCCACAACCCAGTTAGTACTGGGTAGTACGATACCCCTTGGTAAGACTAGTTTTCAGACTTTCGAGCCACTGACTACTTGTAACGACTGTCAAAGATCTACAAATTACACCCGGGACCAACGGCCTAACGTGCTTTCCGAGGCTCGGAGGAAACTCGGTATGTTGTCATGATTGCTATCGAATATTGACTCTGATAGCTCTTGAACGCCGTTTTCATGTGTGTAAGTCACGATCAGTTTCATTGGTGGAAAATAAATACCCAAGATTTTATTTTGCATTGTAAATGTAAAGTGCATTGCAGGTAAGCACTGCCTACTTGCTTACTTCATGATCCAATTAAACTTACTCACTTTAATAAATATGATGGGTGACGAGATGATTGATATACAACGTGTTTTTTTTATATCCCATTGTTCAAGGGTAATATTCTATAAGTAAAAATAATACAAAAAGTCTTAGAATATGTGGTCCAAAAATGCATAGATTCGAAGATATCATCAATCATAATTAACTTAAGTTTCATTGATAAATACGAGTAATTAATTTTCATGTAATCAATCATTTATACTTAAAGCTAAGAAAATGCGATGTTGTCATATTGCACGTAAGGGTGTTTTACATTAATAATCGTGACTTTGTCGAATTATTTTGTATGAAAAATAAAACAAAATACATGATAATTGAAAAATAATTCATATGCCACTTGATTCTTTGATATGGTCTCATTCCTACCCAAGAGTTATGGGATATAAAAAAAAACTTAGTTTTTTATTTCGAGTTAGGCAAGGAGGCAGTGAACATCTGCAATGCACGAGCCTGATATAATGAATTACTTTAAAAAATATACTAAAAACTTAATATAGATTCAGGAATCCGAAGTAGGACTGAGGAAAGAGAAGACTAGTGGAATTAGGACGGTTATACCTGTTTTAACTAACAATGAGCGAAACCTAATTGTAATTAAATGTAAATGTAACTCCCTTTTATAATGTATTTGAGTGAAATCACCGACGGTAAAATGGTTACCACGTATTCAGTACATCATCTGGATTTACGCACTGGTGGATTTTGAACTCTACACCACTAACTCGACCGTCAAAACTCCAACAGTGCGTTAATATTAAGGAATTACTTTTAGGTGTCGCCTAGATAGTGAAAACAGGAGTTAGGATCCTAGCCTGACAATTACTGATCTGTAGGCATTATAAACTTTGATATAATTGTTTTAAACATTTGGAATAATTCGGTATCTTTTATTTTGGGTTTACATACGACCCCTATTTAAGTGACTTCTATTGCTAAAATCTTTCTACGCTACACTAAATTCAAAGATGGACCTAACAACAGAAAGGTCTTTGTACATTACACAGACTCCACACAGACCCTACTTCGACAGGACTCACAGAACCGCATTGAATTTTGGGCTTTATACAGTGTTCTTTAAGGTAGAATTTTCAACGCGGTCACACTTCTAACAACTAATGTTGAACATCACAACAAATAATCATCATGTTGAATTAAGATTGATTGATTAAATATTCTACCGTAAGATATATGTTCATATGGAGCAATTGAAATCCCTCGACAACTTCACCGATCCATCAGTGTTCCAACTGGGCACGCGTTGCCGTGGCCGACTTGGAAATCTCGATACAGACTTCGAACCCAAGATAATCACTACAGATGGGAATGGATGGGTTCATAGACAGCTCAGATCTCAAGTGCATATGCAGCGTCTCCCCATAGACTTTGGCCCACCTTACAACTTGCACCGCATGCCCCGTCAACTGCGCACTTGATGATCTATTTTTTACTGCGTCGTGAGCGGAGCACGCGTGGCTGAATTTTGGGTCAAACAAATTTGAACTTTTTGCCATAGATACGTTAAAAAGAATGCGGGGTCTGAATAGAGTCGGTGTCTAGTCTATGTACCTGCAAAGACCTGTAATAGACTAACTGCATTAAAATATTTTGCTCACGTATGACTCGTTCGGTTCTCCAAACTAATGATACTTTTCCGACTTTCGCTCAAAACCACATGTTTTGAGTTCTGCGGCGACTCGTTCGCCTCTTTCCCTAAATGGTAGGGAAGCGATAACCTATGATATTCAGTACAAAAAGAAAATAAACTAGTTAAGTATCCTGTCGAATTTCGCTAGCAAATTTATTTTGACCTTACATTTTGACAGTTAACCAAATGTTAACTTTTACCGAAAATCATCATCTGCCTAGTAGTTTTTCCAAATAAGTTGGGCTCGAGTTCCAGTCTAACCAGATGCAGCTGAATACCATTATTTTATACAGCGTGTACCAGAAAGGTGTGGTCACATTTCAGGGTTTCACATTTCCACCATCTCGCTTCTTTCATCGGGAGTCCAGACGTACTGCAGGTTATCACCCATTCCTGGTCAATGTTCCACACATTCGCACGAAACGCTTTGCTACATCGTTTATTATGCGCACAGCTAAGGAGTGGAATTCCCTACTTTCGTCGGTGTTCCCAAGTTCATATGACCCCAATCTTAAGTCGCGAGTTAATAGGCATCTTTTGGGTTAGCTCGTTCCATCGTCGACCTCATCTCTGTCCTCTAAGACTAGATTGAGGTCAAGAGTAGGCCCATTAAACATAAAAAAGGGTGTGATGAGACCATCAAACTGATCAATTTTCTCTAAGCGACCACCATCGAAATCGCGAAAAAAATCAGCGTCTCGTACACGTGGATCGAGTAGGTATTGACATTTTGTACTGGACAGCTGATTTTTTTCGCGATTCGATGGTTGTCCCATTGAGAATGTTGTTGTAGTTGTTGTTTGTTGTTCTATTGCCTGGAACGCTGTCGTCTCCCCTCTTGGAGGTGGGCGCTAATGGCCTCGACACAGTATTCCATACTAATGCAGTTGTTAACGAACACGAACTTTTTGTAAAATGTTTTTTGTTCCAATAAATATTTTTTTGGTCTGAATGATGGTCTGAATCACACCTTGAAATAAGACCACACCTTTTTAGTACACACTGTGTGAAACTGGAGCTTATTCGACCTCCACAAACAAGTTAGGGACAATCCTTTAATCACGTGACGTTTGAACAGGGAGGGGTTCAGAAAGAGTGTCAGACATTCCGAAACGTCTGTCAAAGCTAAGACCAACGGCTTAGCTTTTATTCAAAATAAAAGGTCAAAGTAAACTAGCTAGCAAAACTCGACAGAAGTGACAGTTTCGATATTTAACTAATATAGCGTTCCTGACGTTATTTCGGGCCACACACCACTCCGCAATCGCAGGCTTCCCCCCGCCACTCGCTCCGGATCTTCGAGCCGGATTATATGTTGAGTATCAAGCTCCAGGTGTGCTGCTGGTGGTCTTGACTAATAAAACTACTTGAATTCGAAATAATTGGATGTATTTGTTTATATGTGTGCACGCTCAAGATGACGGCAAGCAAGCGAGCGAGTGGCGGGGGGAAACCCGCGATCGCGGAGTGGTGTGTGGCCCGATGTGACGTCAGGAACTATAGTTAAACCACATGTTTTGATGTGGAGTGCGCATACCTTCTGTCTCTAAAGTACGAAGGAGCGTTTACCCATAATATCCAGTTCTCTTAAATTATGTATGTTAATTCCCAAAAATTCTGTAAGCTAATTAAATTTTGTAAATGCAATTCTCTGAATGAGTTCAAAGGTAACAAAAAGAGAGGGGGTGTAGTGACTTTACAGTGTCAAATTAAATTATTTTCAATGTTTAAATACAAGGTAGAACGGACACCGACGCTTAAACGGTTAATCACGTATTCAGTACATCATTCTGAACCCCTCAATCATAGAAATTTTTCATCAGTAATTATAAAAGTAATCAGCTGTTCCATACATTTCGACCGTGTAGGTATTGCACTTTTGCAGGAAACAGCTGTTTTATTAATAGCCGACGAAAAATTTCTTTGCGGCCCCGGTTCAGAATGATGTACTGAATACGTGGTAACCGTTTTAGCGTCGATGTCCGTTCCACCCTGTATATTAACGAAAATTATGGTTTTTGTAAGGTACATACAGTGGCCTCCGAAAGTTAGTTGAAATTGTTCACTTAGATGTTTTGTCGCAATATTATGTTGATTCTGAGATTGGGTCTGTATATTTTTAAGATATACTATGTATGTATTTGAAATAACTGATAAGATGTTTTTTTGATTTTTTTTTTAATTTGTTAACGTTATTTATCTGTTTCTTGATTAATTTTATTTTTTTTGTTATAATTTTTTTTTTTCTAAATTACCAAAAAATATTGAATAGCTTTAAATTGTAAGTATCTTTTTTGGCTTTGTAATATTGTATAGGTAACCATAATTGGTGCATGTTGTGTTAGCCTGTAAGTAATTGTTGCACTTATGAACGTACTATTAAGCAAGTATAATTTTAAATGTTTTGTGTAAACAATTTTTGGCTAACCTAAAAAAATTAATAAAACCATTTTAGCAAATAAACTTGATATTGTGGTGATAGATCACCGAGAACGCCGTGCAATGATTGTTGACATCACTGTCCTTCATGACGAGAATCTTGTGAAAGCTGAGAATTATAAAAAATCAAGTATCTTGATTTATACGAGGTTGTCGACATGTGAGATGTGGGCTCTGCAACCATTGTACCGATAGTCGTTACGGTTAATGGACGTATTGCAAAGAGCCTCGACCAACACCTTAGGAGGCTCTCATTGCGCGGCTGGGTCAAGGGCTTGATTCAGAAAGCAGTACTCCTGGACACGGCACGCAGAGTGAGGCGGTTCCTCTCTCTGGAGCCCGACCACCGGCAGCCTGGAACTTGTTCCTGATGCCGATGGGCCATCTACTTTTTATATTTTTAAATGTTTTGTTTACTTTTGTTTTTAAAAATATTTAAAAATGTAAAATCAGAAAAATGATGAATAAAAGCAAAAAAAAAACATTATCTGAAATCATAGTTTTGTTTGTTTATGACTTGTTACTGTCTAATCTAACTATCTTTTATAAGGGATTTACAGATATTTTTTTTCGTTTTTATCCCACAACCTGTTCTTAGTCGACAAATACTATTTATATTATTGTATATAGTATTTGTTATACGATATTATCGTCGTTGCCACGTATTTCTATACACTCTCTTAGAGGCCGTCTCCACGAGCGAGAGAATCGCGGCGATATTATCCCATACAAATACGTAATATCGCCGCAATTCTCTCGCTCGTGGAGACGGCCCCTAAGTAACAAGCAAGCGCTAAAAAATTCATCCCGAACAGTTTTGATTTTGAGACTGCGGGCGTATGACTAGACAGACAGACTTGTTACTAAGTACTAAGAAGTATTGAATGTCTTGGTTGACAATACATTAAAAGAGAAAAAATCCACAAATATTGGAGGCCACTGTATCTTATTAGGGGCAATTAGGTAAGAGATCACCAAATTAGGGTGATACCCCTCAAATTACATGACAAAGTAATAAAGATGGGGAGAGGAAAGTTACCTTAGCACGGTAACATAAGTAGATTATCAAATTAAGTAAGTTATATACCTTTTTAAACTGACATGGTCACTAAAATAACCATTAACACTGAAAACGAGAAATTTACCATGTTCACTATTTGTTTTGATTTCCCGATATTTCGGCGCTGTTGCAAGCACCATGATCACGGATAAACTGCAGTTACGAGTATTGCGGGAGGGTGTTTATGAGCAGACAAATCGGTCTACCCTCTTTATTGATCGGGAACTCAAACAAATCGTAAACATGATAATTATCCCGTTTTCAGTGTTTGGTAAGATACCTTCTCGAAGTTTCCATCCGTAATAGGTAGGTAGGTACGTCACAAAATACGACATAAAACGATTATTACCCGACCTGCATTGAGATTTTGAAGATGACAACTTGTAAAATTCTACATTAGAATTACTTGAGATAATTCCTTTAAAGTAGCCCGCGAATGCGTCTCCAAGGAATCTGCCCACTACACTGTTCCCACTGTACCGTACCATGACCGTGCTATGACCGTACCAGGGACGGAAAGAAACATGACACGGACTACTATGTCCATTAGAGCTAGTTTATAATGGGTTTAGAACGGTCATCCATCATACAAGTTTATAACGGGTTTAAACGGTCATCATTAGCGATGAAACGGATATGCGGTAACTATCCGTTATCCGGCCTATCCGGTAAATTTTTTCTATTCGGCCGGATACCAGATAGTAAAACACTATCCGGCCGGATACCGAATATGAAAGAAATCAATAATTTCCCATGAACACAAGATAAATCATACCACAGTAGCTTATTAACACCATGCATTATAATTAAAAGTGCTTTTTTTATGACTTTAATAGACTGCCAAAAATATTATTATTGATAATAATTTGGTTCTCAAAATTAGCAAGTGGAAAATTATGGTGAATAAATACAAAATTTTCAGCATTTGATGGCAAAAAGTGACTGCTTGACTTTCACTTGTGCAACAAAGGGCCGAATATCCGGCTATCCGACCTCGAAGTTTGCTGAATATCCGGTATTCGGTCAAATTACTATCCGTTTAATTTCTAGTCATCATACCCCAATTAGACCGTTCCAACACCGTCGCGTGCCATGCACGAAGCGTCAACCATTTATTGTAGGCGAGAATATTTTAACGTTGCCGATACTCTACGTGCTTGACACGCGACGGTGTTGGTCGGTGACGGAACGATCTACTCGTCTCGTACTTTTCAGTAAAAAGAATATTTTTACCTGGTACGTTCATAGCACGGTTATGGTATGGTACAGTGAAGAGGGTAGAATACGTACAAGCACAGTTCCGAAGGTGAAACTTTACCTTAAGATGGCAGCACCAGGACAGCCAGCGAAAATCATTACCTTTAAGTTCATTTATTCCCATTGAATTACTATTTCATGACAGTCATTCAATGGGATTATATGAACTTAGAGGGTTGTATTGATGATTTTAATGATTATAACTCTGTAAAGCCATATTTGTTACGGGCCCGAATCATAGTTTAATCAACATACAACTTGACACTGATCTGCAAATTACAAAAAAACGTAAGAAAATATGAATTTCGCGGGCTGCCGTGGCGGTCCACCTTCAGCAATGTTTGAGAAGTTCTCAACTACAAATTCCCAATTCCAAAACCGGGTATACAGGGTGGCGATCCAGTCACCTGCATCCGTCAAGGTGATTCTACTAGTCATACAAAACAACATTCACTATGAAGCTCATATCCGATTCATGAACAAAAACTGTATGAAAATACATGCATCGAAACAGTTTGTCCACTGTTGTATGGTAATTTGTTTTTTTTTTTCACGAATTGGATATGACGGAAAGTTGTTTACCACTAGACACCTAACCTTCGTCGAATCGACGAATACGCGATAGAAAATTCCTTGTCTCTTCTTAACGCGCGTGCCAATAACCATGTTGTCACTAGTCAATTTTATACTCGCTACTACGCTCTCTAGGTAGCCAGTCGTGTTCGGCGGGTAAATGCACAACTACTCGTCGTTTCGACGAATGGTTAGGTATAAAAGGGTATATGCGAACGTATTAACCCTAGACACTTCTAGGGTTAATACGACGGGTAGACCTCCTTGAAGGATGCAGGTGTCTATATCACCACCCTGTATAGCAAAATTTCGTTCGTAAACGACGTAATCTTACCTGGACTGCCTTCCACGTTGTTCAATACGAATTCTCGACGATTCTGGGGTTTTTCCTTGTAAGCTTAACCTGTGAATGGGGGGCTCGTCTCTGATACCAGTACTCATGCCACGCAAAGTATGCAAGCTTCATGCTGTGTTTCCACCAAAGATGAGCCAGGATGCGTAGCGAGGAATGTGTTTGAAACGAACCAATAATATCAGTTCTTTTTCATAGCTTGAGGTATTCTAGCTATGTGATTGGTTAGTTCCACACGCATCCCTCGCTACGCATCCTCGCTCATCTCTAGTGGAATCGCAGCTTTATTCAGTTCTAAGGGCTCAATTACGGAGACGCAGTGCGTTTTGCGGCGCGGCTCGCAAAAAAATCAAACATATAGCGATGTATGAGAGAGTTTACAGAGAAGCGATTTTGAGAGCGTCCGCTTGAAATGCAGCGTTACATGCGGTGGATCCCGCAGTTGACATCGCGAATTCACAGTTCCTTTAATACTTTGTTTGCAGAGAAGCGGCGTGTGACACGTAGCGACACCTGCGCCGGAGCATCCGTGCACTACATCGTACATTGGCATATGTTTGCGTTACCGCGTGTGATAACACGGGCCGCTGCACGCGCCGCTCTTATCATCTGCCTAGCCTATTCCCAACTATGTTGGGGTCGGCTTCCAGTCTAACCGGATGCAGCTGAATACCAGTATTTTACATGGAGCGACTGCGACAGCGATGAAACAGACAGACACAAATTAAAAATATAGTTTTTTGTATTATGTACCTTATGTACTTTCATATGCATTCAGTAAAAAGCTGTTATTTTGAAATTACGAATAGACACTTCAATTTTATTTATTTGTATATACAGATTATACAGGATTGAATTTTCAACGCCACCTGGAGGAGGTATTCTAAATACTACAGAAATGTATCCTTTTTTCTCAAAGGAAACATTTCTTTATTTTTTTAAATAAATAAATCTACATTCAAAGATTTTCGTTTTGGGATTATTTTGTTCACATTTATCATCAAATACCTTAGGAACAGAGAATGCTTGCATACTAGTTTCTGGCATGAGAATTGCTGGCTTTACGTTCGTTGTGAACTAGGGGGTAATCCCTTTTCAGGTGGAAACATCAGGGTAGCCCGCGAAATTCAAAATTTCTTACGTTTTTTTACAATTTGCAGGTCAGTGTCCGGTTGTATGTTGATTAAAATATGATTCGCGACCGAAACAAGTAAGTATAAAACAGAATAATTATAATCACAATGGACAATGTTGTTGGTTACATATGTAGTAACATAAATATGGTATTAATTGTGTTTATATGTATTTCGAAGTATTGTGCTAATTTAAGAATCTCTAGTTAAGCCTGGTATGTAACTGTTTTTTGTCCCTAACAAATAAAATAAAATAAAAATCACTCAAACCATCAATAGTATATTATATCCCATTGAATGACTTTTCATGAAATACTCATTTAATGGGATTATATGAACTTAGAAGGTTGTATTGATGATTGTAATGATTATAACTCTGTAAAGCCATATTTGTTACGGCCGCGAATTATATTATTATCAACATACAACCTGACACTGGCCTGGAAATTGCAAAAATCGTAAGAAAATATCAATTTCGCGGGCTACCCTGGCGCTTGCTTAAGCCCGGATCTACTAAAGCAGGGACAAGCGGAGCGCAGAGACGTGCGGAAAACGACCAATCATATTGGTTGAAATCCTTCTCGACCCTCCTGTGATTGGTTTAATCTTTTGAACGCCGCATAAACGCATGCGCGTGCCCTCCACGCCAAGCCACAATTTTACCACAAATAATACCTACAAAAAGAATATTGGGATTCCAAAACTATTTCATTTTTTATTTTGAGTTAAATTGCACCGCAGCTTTTGTCACATATTTGTGTCGTTGGCGTACAGGGCACGCGCTTGCTTGTCAAGTATATGTGACAGTGGCGTTCTAAAGGTTAATCTTGCACGTCTCCCCACCGCTTAGCTCATCTCCGCTTATGTGGAGTGCGGGCCTGAATCTAAAATACCGCTTTTAACAAAACTTTTTCAATCATGCTGAATTATTCTAAATAAAGACTGTTTTGAACAAAACTTTTTCAATCATGCTGAATTAGGTAGGAACGAAATAACGGATAGGAAGGGAGGGATGAAAAATAACAGGGATTCGGTAACTTATTGAAAATTATGGGCTTATGGAATGATACTTATTTACAACAAGTCGTGTTTCAGCGCGGTTTTAGGCGTCGTCCTAATATAAAGCTATCGTCGCGCGAATACGCGAGAGTTCCGTTCCAGTGGCGAAGGATCAATTTTTGTAAGAGGTAAGCCGGACTTATCTTAAATGCGATTATATTATTTGTCTACTGAATACTAAGTGTGCCATTTTTCAAAGGGAAGCCGGTAGGAATCGAGTTGTATGGAACCTTCGCCACTGCCTTTTATATGTCACTTTTTGTACGGTAAACCGGAAGGCGGCCCCCTCTGTCGGCACCATATAGGAACGCGATTATCTTTATATTAGGACGATGCCTGACGCTAGTGTTTTTTGCTCTTCAAAAAATTCGATTGCTCGTACACGGCGCGTATTCGTGTTCGCGCGGAGCACACACACTTCCAAGCCACCGGCTAAGTGCAATTCGTTCTCGAAGGGTTCCGTACCATCGTACTAGCCCCCTTTAATTTTGAATTTATTTTTTACTATAGCGGCAACAGAAATACACATTCTGTGAAAATTTCAACTGTCTAGTCTACCTATTCTGGATCATGAGATACAGCCCGCTGACAGACAGACGGACGGACAGCGGAGGCTTACTAATAGGGTCACGTTGCTAACTTTTGGGTACGGAACCCTAAAAACGAGCGTACACGCACCGAAAATACGCTACTCTGAAACCGTCCATAAAGACTTATCAAAAAACATCGTGTATCATAAAACATGCATCATACATAATTGAAGTTATTTCAGTTATGTTCCATTTTTTGGTTTTTCTTACTCATTCGAACCAGATCAAGCCGATAAGTGACACTTGATCCGGTTCGAATGAGTAATAAAATCAAAAAACACGTCAACAGCCTCGTTACGGTTCGACTCGACATTACCCCTAACTAAAAGCGACATATCGCCACACGACACAGAACCGAACGTACTTAGTTGGGAGCGGTATCAGTGGCGATGCGTGCGCTCAAGCCGATTCCACGTCTACAAGTGCAGCCACCACCTCAACCTCTAATACTCACGTGGAAGCCTTTGGTCTGGTGAGCTCGTCCTGTGTATCGGAATCAGACATTCTCCTTCGCAGGTCAGGTTTGATAGAGGGTGGCCCGTCTCTGAGGGTCTTGATGATGAATTCCTCTTCGTATTCTAGTAGCTCGTCCTGTTCCCATGGTCTGAGGAGGGAAATGATGGATTTACATAACATCACACCATTTTTTTAATTTTTTTATTTGGCTGTTCAACAATGAGTACACTATTACATAGATAGTAAAACATTTCAAACTTAAGTCTAAATGCCCCATTACTTAAAGAAGAGCACTACATGCACTTTATTATGCGCCTAAATACTCGTAGCTAATTAAACAGTGAAAAAAAGAATAAAAATATAATCATGGATAATAATTATAAATAAACTTGGTTTTACTTACGTCGTATTTAGATTGTTGTACACCCATCCTTGATCAGTTAAACCTGCAAGCAAAAGGAAATTTAAATTTAACGTAATGAAGCAGATTGATATTTGAATAATTTTGTAGCGTTCTTCAAAATATTCATAATATTTTTCTTTTGCAGATAATCCTTTTGTCAAAAGATAAAAAGGTTTATTTTATGTATTTCGTAACTAAATCTAATGCTAACTTTCGTTAATTTTATATTTTACTACACTAACGTACTTTTTATACTTACTAACGATGTTGATCGTTTACGCAGTTTTTGACTTATGTCATCCTTGTCGCAAACGAGCGATATCTAGGCAATGCTAAGCTGATGATGAACAAGGTACTGACCTTCAGGCGGCATGGGGTTGGGGTCCTTGTGGAACAGCCGCGGCACCCAGGGAGAGAGAACATTCCGCGCGCGCACTCGCTGCGCCTCCTCTATTATTGTCTTTTGTTCTGTTGCTACTATCTGTAAAGAAAACCGACCTTCGGTTTAGAAAAAATGGCATAACTGTTACTTTAGAAAAACAATTCACATCACGCCTGTACTTGGCCTTGGGGCACTCCGACTCGGACAGGTTCGGTTCGAACGACACGAAGGGGATGCCGGGGTCTTCGTTCGCGCGCTTCACCCGCTCACTGGACCCCGCCATCCCCTTCGTGTTAGGTTACACTAAAACCCCGCAAACAGAAATAGACTACGCCTTATCTACAATCTAGTAGTTAATAGTTAACAAATAAACTTAAACTCAAACTTGTAACAAACAAACAAAATTACTTTCGCATAATATAATATTTATTTCAGTCTTACCTGATCCTCATTGGCTATGGCTTCGGACACCTTGCTCCATAGTCTTGCTGACTCGAATTCTTGCTGTCGGTCTATATGCATTAAGTAGCGTGGTAGCCGCTGTTCTTTTAGTAACGCTACGTCGAATAGGTTTGATTCCACCTGGAAAAAAAATGGAAGTTAACATGAACTACGAATAAGTCGATTCATATTAGTACACATCACGAATCTATACAAATTACTAAAATTGTAGTCTCTGATTGTAATTTCAAAATAACAGCTTTTTACTGAATGCAAATGAAAGTATATACGGGACATATAACAAAAACATTTTTTTTCTCATTTTTGTTTGTCTGTTCGTCCTGGCTAATTTCTAAAACGGCTGGATCGATTTTGACGGGACTTTTACTGGCATATAGCTGATGTTGTAAAAAGTAACTCAATTTTATTTTAGAAAAAGGATGAAATCGTTAACAAAATACGATTCAAAACGAGAAGTAATATTTTTATAATAATTTCACGCAAACGAAAGTCGCGGGCAACAGCTAGTTGGGAAATAAAATCAAATTAAATTAGCTAGTAAAACTCTGTGAACGTCCAGTTTGCTTACTTATTTAATTTTATGGGTATCAATAACTCAACGTGATAAATACGGGGTGGAAGGGACACCGACGCGAAAACGGTTACCACGTATTCAGTACATCATTCTGAACAATGTAGCTGCTAAGAACTTCCTGACGGAAAAAACCCAAAAACAAATTGCTCGACCTGGGAATCAAACCCAGGCCCTCAGCAGACTATGCATGGTGGGTCTCCTTAGCACATCAGCTATCTGCCAGTAAAAATCCCGTCAAAATCGGTCCAGCCGTACCGGAGATCAGCCGGGACAAACAGACAGACAAAACTTAGTTGCAACCACTATACCAGGGAACCTTCATGTAAATGAACTACCAAATCTGCTTACCCCAGTCCTCTTATCTTTAATATCGATCTTGCCGTCCCAGTACCCTTCAAGCGTCGCTAAAGTCTCCTTGCCGCGTTTGATCCTCCCTGACACCGAGTTCGTCTGATCAGCTCCGCCGAGGAATGACTGTGGGATTATATTTGTAGGTAAGTACCGCGTAAAACATGGTGAATAGAATCGTGAGATGGCGCTAGACGACCTGTATAGCTCTGTCTCTTTCCCACACTGGAATTACTCCTGCTATAAGACGTCATAGTCACCAGGCAAGGGTGAATCGAGACAAAACTTTGAAAGGGATTTTAACGTTGAATTAATATTGCCAACAATAGCTTTATTGTGGATCATAGGTAGGTACATAATACAGGTCTTAAATAATTAAATTGTGATCATCTATGTCCCGCCCATAGGGCATAAAATTGTCATTTACATAATGGAAGTCAAATTAAATACATTAAAAATACATTACTACATTATTACTCCAAATTATTAAAAAAATCACATAGAATAGTAATAAAGGGAGTGATAAACATAGGTAGGTACACATTAGTGGGCTACTGAACGCATCATGACTGGGGGAGACAATATTTGCTTCATTTTACTTTATTATTTTGGGACCTTTTTGGCAACATACCATATTAATTCAAAGTTAAAATCGCTTTTAAAATTCTATCTCGATTCTCCCTTGCATTTCTAATCACCCCTTTTTACGGTATTAGAGAAATAACAAGAGAGTAGGTATGACCACAGTAATATACGCAGATCATCAGTTAAAGTGGAGACGCCAGAGTAGCCCGCGAAATTCAAATTCATTTAATGCCATTCAATAACTATTTCTTGAAAAAGTCATTCTCAATGGGGTTTTAAATGAACTTAGAGGGTTGTATTGATGATTTTAATAATTATAATTCTGTAACGACATACGTGTTACTTGCGCGAATCAAATTTTCATCAACATACAATCTGACTGTAGGAGCCAATGGCTGTAAGCACCGTACACTATCACAATGTTGATGTTGGTTTACTTGTGGAGTACACAGAAAGAACCACAAGTAGAGTTTAAAGTTATATTAAAAAGTTGAACGTTAACAAGTTAAGAGTGGTAGCGATTCTTTCCCTTGACAAGTGATTAGTTCCACAGTTGTTGTTTGACTCGATCTGCCTTGCGTGAAAAGTTACAATTATAGCGTAATATTTGTGATGCACGACATCCAAGTAGGTTGCTGCGTTCGCAAAGAAAATGACCCGCAAATTGCAAAAAACGTAAGTAAATTTGAATTTCGCGGGCTACGCTGAAGCTTTGACCTTAAGTCGCGGATAAATTTAATAGCGCGCTTGAATTGTGAGGTTAGTTGTGTTGTGTTTGTATATGCAGTCTGTTTTTACTTACTCTTAATTTGAATTCGACGTCTGCTTGGTAGCCAGTTTCCGGGCACATTATATGCACCTGAAAATATAGTTTTGAAACAATAAGCAAAAAGTATGTCGGATTGTCAGGATTTATTCCGTTAGGCTCGTACATCATGTGGACAGCAGATGGGTTTCGTGCAATGAAGTACACTGGGTGCGATACACTGTTTCTATTAAACTAACAAATTACTTGAAATTACAATTTAACACAATAACATGGGGCACAATGAATCGGGTACAGTTCCAGAACGTCTCAATTCCGCTGCGACGATCTGACTTTCAACTGTCGTCGTCACTGCGAGCTGTAAACATCAGGGCTCTGTAGAAGCACGCTGTGGTGGGGGTAGACTTGTACGTAGGTCGCGTGATGTCACCACTGGCGTACTTGCGATTCATTTTAAGTCCGTACCAATGACCGGATCCGACAAGTATGAAAAAATTATAAAACAAGATTGGGCGATAAACAAATCACCGAGTTCTCAAACACAAGGAGTTTAAAATTTTAGCCTGCCTACTTTTCCGACCTGTACAATTGCGGCCTGCAAAACCCAGTTACTGGCTACCCCTTGGTAAGACTGGTTGTCAGACTTTCGGGCTCCGGCCTACCCGTAACGGCTGTCATAGTACTACAAATCCTTAACGTGCTTTCCGAAGCACTGAGGGAGAACTCGGTATGTTATGAATGACATCCACGGACCGACTTCAGCAAGAGTCGCTTAAGGAATTTCTGAGTAGCAGTGACGGAGTCTAGATTTGTAGCTGGTTGATGGCATTAGGCTTGCCCCCCTATTACATAGGACTTAACTTGGTCTAGTGATAATAAGCACGACTGCTGAGCAAGAGGTCCTGGGTTCGATTCCCGGGTCGGGCAAAGAGATATTGGGTTTTTAAATCAGAAATTTCTCAGTAGCAGCCACGGAGTCTGGAATTGCACCCGGTTGATGGCGCAATAGGCTCGCCCCCTATTACAAGTGACTTCAAACATAACTGGTGAAATGTGGGTGTACTATTAGGTACACCTCTGCCTAACCCTCCGGGGATTACAGGCGTGATTTTATTTTACCTTTCCTCCGAGCTCCATGCTGAGCGTCCCAATGACGATCCCCTTACAGTGTGCGTAGGGCGCAGTTGTGATGTAAGTCTCTCCCCAGTTCAGTAGATGGATTCGCCCGCAACCTTCTAAGATCGCCGATGTTGAATTACCTGAAAAAAAAAAATGAGGGTGGTTAGAGAAAAAAAGTGAGGGGGGGGGGGGAAATAGAGAAGCCCGTCAATTCTTAAGTTTTTTAAAGAGGATTTTTCTATGCGTTTCGAAAGAAACATAATAACATGAAGTTGGAAGCGTCAGGATAGCCCGCGAAATTCAAATTTTCTTACGTTTTTAGGGTTCCGTACTCAAAGGTAAAACGGGACCCTATTACTAAGACTTCGCTGTCTGTCTGTCTGTCTCCAGGCTGTATCTCATAAACCGTGATAGCCAGAAAGCTGAAATTTTCACAAATGATGTATTACTATTGCCACTATAACAACAAATACTAAAAATTAAAAAAAAAAAATTAAGGGGGCTCCCATACAACAGATATGACTTTTTTTGCCGTTTTTATAGATAATGGTACGGAACCCTTCGTGCGTCAGTCCGACTCGCACTTGGCCGGTTTTTTTGCTATTCTATTTGCAGGTCAGGTTGTATTTTGAAAAATATGATTCGCGACCGTAACACGTGTTTTTACAGAATTATAATAATTAAAATCATCAATACAAACCTGGTAGTTCCTTTAATCCCAATCAGTGACTATTTCATGAAAAAGTAATGAATAGGGGGTAGAATTAAATTAGAAGGTCACTTGAAGGCTTGAGGGGGGACTTAGAGGGCTTAGGGGGGGGGGGGGTAGCAAGGGATCGACAAATGTGGAGGGAACTTGAGGAGGCCTATGTCGCAAGACAGCCTGACCTGGTAGATAATTTAAGTTTAGTTAAAAAATGTCCAGGGATATTATTATTATTATTTCCTTTATTTATTTTCCTTACATACTAATTATATTTTTAAATATTTTTATTAACAAAAATTATATAAAAAAACATTTAAAAATATAAAAAATAGTAGTCCGCCGGTGTCGGGAGCAGGGTCCAAGCTACCGGTGGTTAGGGCTCCAGAGACAGGAACCTCCTCACAATGCGAGCCGTATCGAGGAGTACTGCCTTCTGAATCAGGCCCTTGATCCAACCGCCTAAGGAGAGCCTCGATAGATGGTCATCGAGGCTCTTGGCCATAAGGCCATTGGCCGTCACGACAATCGGCACAATGATAGCCGAGTTCACATTCCACATGTCGACAACCTCGTGTGCCAAGTCGAGATATTTTATTTGTTTCTCTTTCTCAGCTTTCACGAAGTTCTCGTCATGCGGGATGGTAACATCGACTATCATTACGCGGCGCGCTGATCGGTCTATCACCACTATGTCAGGCTTATTGGCGACAATAGTCCTGTCAGTAATGATAGACTGATCCCAGTACAGCGTGACATGGTCTTTCTCGAGAACTGGGTCGGGCACATACTTGTAGTACGGTACCTCAGATTCCACAAGTTTATATTTCAAGGCAAGTTGCTGGTGAATATTCCTGGCTACTTGGTTGTGCCTGTGCAAGTACTCGCCGTTAGCTAGACGAGAACAACCAGAAATAATATGTCTGATGGACTCACCCGGACGGTGGCATGCCCGACACACGTCAACCGTCCCGTCCTTCATAATATGTTTCCGGTAGTTGTTCGTTAACATATAAGTTTAGTTATTGTTATAATTTAAGTTTAGTTATTGTTATAATTTAAGTTTAGGGGGGGGGGGATTACCCGCACCCTTCAGGACTTTTTTTTTCTTTGTTTATGACGCGATTTGTCCCTTTACTGACATTCAGCATCTCTGTGTCAAGCTTTTATAAGTCATGCTTGGTATGCTCCCAGCGGTGCCTCCACATCAATCCATTTTAAGGCTGCATTTCCACCAAAGACGAGCGAGGATGCGTAGCGAGGGATGTGTGTGGAACTAACCAATCACATAGCTAGCATACCACAAGCTGTGCAAAAGAAGCGATGTGATTGGTTAGTTCCACACACATCCCTCGCTACGCATCCTCGCTCATCTCTCACAGCAACGCAGCTTAAGGTGTGTTAGCTGTCATAGTAACAGGGCTTGTGGGGTTTGCCTTT
Organism: Eurois occulta; assembly: GCA_950022335.1. NCBI lineage: Eukaryota > Metazoa > Arthropoda > Insecta > Lepidoptera > Noctuidae > Eurois > Eurois occulta. Next base: position 8,786,603 of record OX465504.1, on the reverse strand, counting down.
TAAGCCTCTTGAATGTCACGGTTTTCATCAAGTTTGATGCCAGTTTATTGGGATGAGTAGTAAACCTATTCTTCAGAACTTAAGTGACAGGGCTGTCCACGTCGGTACTTACCGATCGGACAGAATTTGAGTCATCGCTTTGTAGGAAAGAAGAAAACTCCTGGCAGTACATTCGCATGGGTTAATTTCTATCATCCAAGCAGGCGTAAACGAATAGAAGCTAGTAGATTTAAATTACCCATCATCATCTGTTGGGGTCGGCTTCCAGTCTAACCGGATGCAGCTGAATACCAGTATTTTACGTGGAGCGACTGCCTATCTGGTAAGGCTGGTTGTCAGACTTTCGGGTCACTGACTACCTGTAACGACTGTCAAAGATCTACAAATACCAATAATCTATAATTACCAACATACTCACCATAAAATTTGGACCTAGCTAGCAGACTACCCTCTATGACGAATCCCTCCTTTCTGTTGGACACGTAGAAGGCGGAAACGGGAGGGTGGTGAGACACCTGTAAATAAAATAAACACATTATACTATCATAATGAAACTACCAGACATACATCCGGACTACGGGCAGATACAGTAAGAAATAAAACAGAAAACAAGATGTTTTGTTTTTAGGGTTCCGTACCCAAAGGGTAAAACGGGACCCTATTACGAAGACTTCGCTGTCTGTCTGTCTGTCTCCAGGCTGTATCTCATAAACCGTGATAGCTAGAAAGCTGAAATTTTCACAAATGATGTATTACTATTGCCGCTATAAAAACAAATACTAAAAATTAAAAAAAAAATATTAAGGGGGGCTCCCATACAACAGACATGATTTTTTTGCCGTTTTTATAGATAATGGTACAGTACCCTTCGTGCGCGAGTCCGACTCGCACTTGGCCGGTTTTTTTTTTATCCATATCCATACTTCCATACTAATATTATAAATGCGAAAGTAAGTTCGTTTGTCTGTTTATTACCTTTTCATGCCTAAACCATTGAACCGATCATCCTGAAATTTTGCATATACATTCTCAGGTTGTTCTCGTACAGAGACGGACATAGGGTACCTTTCATCCCGAAAAAAAGGACTGTACCCGAGAAAAACAACAATAACGTTCTTTTGGTAATAGGTGGCGCCACGTGTCTTTCGAATCATGATGTGAATTATATTATTACAAGCAGTGTACAACCCGAATTGATTGTCAAATTCTAAATTAACGCGAGCGAAGCCGCGATTTGGGTGAATTTTGGCACACAGATGGATTAACACATAAGATACTTCTAATCTCGGCAGTATGATCCCGTGGGACAAATTATCGAACTTCATGCGCGCGAAGCCGGCATAAGCTAGTGACGTATATTACTGACCTGTTCAGCCACATAATAAGTATAGGATTCCTGTCCATGCCTCCAGCAGCATCTGAAGGTTTCTCCCAGCACCGGATTGTACGGCTTCTTAAGACCTTTAGGCTTTCTGTATAGTCCTGACAGGTACCAGCGAACGACGGCCACGAATCTTTGGTAGGGGTCAGATATCAGACGTACTCTGGAATGAGAAAGAAGACGCTTGTAATGTCAAAATAACAGCTTTTTACTGAATGCATATGGAAGTATACTAGGTGTAAACGGACCCTTCACCAAGCCGTCAACCAAGCATTCTGTACATCAAACTAAGTAACTTTACGCAAAAATTATTGCTGGGATACGGCTTTTTTTTTGGTGTGAATAACCACGTTTTACGGTAAAACTCAATGTAACGCACTCAAAACATTGTACTGATCTATGCATTGAATAGTATGTTTACTATTAATGCGTAGGTCATGAAGGTATGTAAAGTTATATAACCTTAAAAACTAGTGTTTAAAAAAAATGAAGAAAAAGTTGGAACAATATTTCCGTGACTAGAAGGTTCCCAGGTAAGATCCAGAACAAAAACATGACCGCAATAACGGGGAGAAGTGCTTTTCGGCGTCGTTAAGGATATTTTTACACCCATTATTCGGTACTTATAACAAAAAAAAAAAAAAAAAAAAACATTTATTTCAGATTCATTAGTTCATTTCATCCTATTTGATTGTCCTGTTGGTCTAGTGGTTAGTGACCCTGACTGCTTGGACGGAGGTCGTGGGTTCGATTCCCACACAGGACAAATCTTTGTGCGATGCGTACGATTATTTGTTCTGTATCTGGGTGTGTAATTTATCTATAATATATATGTATTTAGAAATATATAAGTATGTTTATCAGTTGTCTGGTTGCCATAGTACAGGCTCTGTCTAGTTTGGGATCAGATGGCGGTGTGTTGGTTGTCCCAAGATATTTGTTAGTAGAATTGCGACAGAAACAAATATTTTAATTATTGTCTGTCTTTTTGTTCCGGCTTATTTCCGAGACCGTTTGTGCGTCGATGTTCCTTCCACCCTTTTTTGTTTTTTTTTTTTTGGGGATGGGAAATCATCAAATGACCCCTCCCGCTCTGGGCGGAGCGGAAGGGAGTGTCCTAAAACCCATTAATGTTCCTTCTTTGCCCTTTGTGTTCCAGGGCCGAGGTATCTCTTTCGAACAGTCCCGCAGCCAATGTTCCTTCTACCCTGAATTTAGAAAGTCATAAAGTCGTATTTATTTTTTGTTTTATAATTTAAATATGGAAACCCATCGAGTTCGGTAAAGTTTCAGCAGCTCTTTAAAATGACCTTGCATATGATATGATGGTACTCACTGCCCCAATAAATCCGCGTGGTAGTAGTTGTCCGACAGCTTGTCGAGGAAGGAGCGCGGCTCCAGTATGAAGGTGGGCAGCACCACCTTGCTGAGGTCCATGCCAGGCCGGACCTGCTTCATGAGGAACCAGAGGAGGGACTTATTCTCTTCGGCTACTTCTTCTACTAGCTCCCCTGCCTGGAAATGAGAAGATTAAGTTAGAGCTTTATAAAATGGCAGTCAGATTTGTTGCTGGGGAGTTTGTTCTGCATGTTCTCCCCAGAGGATCCACTAGAAGTGGTAGGAAGGGCGCGATTAATTGGTATCTAGGACGTAATTGGCTTCGATATCCGCTATTCTTTCTTTTTCTTGTGGTAAGTGCCTAACCTGGTGTCAAGAGTTTTTATGCCGTCATGGGCCTCTGACTTGGCTTTACATGCCGCCAAGAAATATTTCTCAGACATGCTGGTTTCCTCACGATGTTTTCCATCACCGAAGCAAGTGATCAAATATACAAAACGAAAACCGGGAAGTGGGTCAAAAACTTCTAAGATTTTTTAACAGAGTAACAGGTGAAACTTATAAAAGCGTGTCAAAAATAAATAGGGATCCGAGTAGGAGAATAACGGTCACGCGGCATTGGGTTGCAGTTACTTTCTGCTTCAAAATACTAGTGAATGGTTGCCGACAGGGGGTAGAAGAAATATTGGCAGACCAATAACCCAGATGCATGGATGATATTCAGAAGATCGCAGGTAAGACCTGGTTGAGACTCGCTGTCACCAGGGAACCATAGCAAGAAAGGCAAGAGGCCTATACGCGAATGGATGGACTGTATGAAAGATGATATGGCTAGAAAGGTGGCGGCAACTAATAGAGAAGTATGGAAGAAGACATGTTGCGTTGGCCAAAAGATGATTGGGATTAGCAGCAGGAGAATGATGGTTTCAAAGACTTTAGAAGATGTTTTACAGGCCAGAGCATCATGGCTTAAAAGGCAAGAGGTCTATTTTCAGCAGTGGGTGGAACAATGCTGCCAATGACGATGAGGTGGACCGACAACCTGGTCAGAATGGTAACCAAGATTTGGATACGGAAAGCGGTACGGTCCTGGGACCAGGTAAGGTGGCTTACAGTCATCATCATCATATCAGCCCGGAATACTCACCCGGATCACTGCTGGGTATAGACCTCCCCTTTTTTTACCACACTTCCCGGTTCTGTGCGTCCCTTATCCAGGCGTTTCCCGCGACTTTGACGATATTGTCGACCCAAAGAGCTTTAGACGGCCTTGGTTTCTTTGGCCTAACCATAGCCACCACTCGGTCAAAGCCTTGCTCCAACGGCCATCTCCGCGTCTAGCCAGATGTCCTGCCCAAGTCCAGTTGAGGCGCACCGCCCAATCCCCGACGTCGTAGACTTTCGTCTGACGGCGGATTTCGGTGGTGGCGGTGGTGGCTTACAAGAGAGGAGACTTATACTTAGCATTGAGAGGATACGGGTTGAAGGAGAGAAGAGGAGGAGGAGGGATGGAGGGTGGAGAGGCAGTGAGAGAGAGTAGCAATGAATAAAAAGAGGTTTACTCACCACACCAATATCCAAATTGGTATCCAACACATAGTTTGTTTCTATCTCCGATATGATCTCTCGCTTCTTAATTTCAGCGGGATGAGCGTTCGGCATTCCGGTTCGGGAGCCTTCGCTATCCGAGTCGGACGCGGCGCCGGCTAACTCTGTGGGATAGGCAGAAAGGGAGGTGTGTGTGAGTTTTAGCTGTAGCTACTTGTGTACTTAGCTTAGGTGGTTTTGAAGAACAATAGCTGAAGTTTGTGCTAGCTTCTAGCGTTGACTAACCCGTAGCTTATAATGCTATGGAGCATGTATCGGAGGTGTGGTCATAATTAACACATTCGAGTCCACCCCCACTTCATAGAGCACTCATGTGCCATCCATATTGCAAGTGGAGTAGAGGACCCTCCAGGTGGGTTCCCGGCATCGCAAGTGCGACTTGAGTGTACCCACCAGGAGGGTTCCCGGCACTGATGATGTTCAGAATACCGTGAAAACAACGTCAAAAAAAACGGTTCACTATCCATTTGCATAAAATGTTAAGACCTAATATAACTTAGCATAATTTTGTTTGGCATAATTATATTTTCGCATAATATAATTACGCATAACAGCTTACGCATAATTTTTTAAGCATAATTTCTCTAACCATAATAATAATGAAGCATAACATTCTAAAGCATAAATTTATTAAGCATAATGTTCTAAAGCATAACTTTTTTATACGCCCTAGCTTTTTTGCCCGAAGAGGATAATTATACCAATTTTTTAAAAATTTGGAAAAAAGCCATATCTCCTGAATCAGGTAATAAATAACATATTAATATAATATACCGTATTGAACAATTTTGTGGGTTTTTTTTTCGCTGTAGGAAGCATGAAGCAAGCATACAGCATGCAAGCAAGCATGCAAGCAAGCATGCAAGCAAGCATGCAAGCAAGCATGCAGCAAACAAGCAAGCATGCAGCATGCAAGCAAGCATGCAGCATTCAAGCGAGCATGCAACATGCAGCAGGCAGGGTTTCTGTCACGGCTCCGGCGCTGCGGGCCTCCGGCGGCCCCACGCGTGCTAATCGTCGCAGACGGCTTTCACTCACCACCGCAGCTTCGGCTTGTTGGCCGGCTTCGCCGGCCAGCCTCAGCCGCGGCGGCTCGCTCGCAGCCACCTGCTCCTCAGCCCGCGGGACGCCTCGCCCCTACGCGCCTACGCGATTTTAAATTACACTCTAGGGGTAGGACAAACAAGACTACGTGGAGTCGGTTTTGCAGCAATTCGGTTCTGTCACTAACTTTTGTTGCACAGCATATTAAATTTTTAACCAACAATATTTTGTATGCCTAAATATTATTATGCTAATAGTCATTAGGCCTATTAACGTTATGCGAATCAAATTTATGCCAAAACAAATTAGTCTTTAAGATGATTATGCCAACATAAAATGTATGCCTAAAAAAATTATGCCGAAGTATTATTATGCCAAAACAAATTGTGCCAAAATCGTTATGCCGAAGTATATTAGGACAAAGAACATTATGCGAAAAGAAGGGATCCCAAAAAAAACACATAAGTACACCATTACTTTTAGGTCGTTCTGGAACCGAATACCATTAACTCGATCATCGAACTCGAAACGATTGGGACTATTTTTTTCAAAAAGTAACAATAAAAAAAAACACGAAAGAATAAATTTAATGTTTTTTTCCACGATCCACGATCGGCAACACATGCGTGCCGATCGTGGATACGTTTTACACACACATATGCATTTGAGTACTCATTATTTAAAAAAAACAACATTAAATTTATTCTTTCGTGTTTTTTTTTTATTGTTATTTTTTGAAAAAAATAGACCCAATCATTTCGAGTTCGATGACCGAGTTCATGGTATTCGGTTCAAGAACGACCTAAAAATAATGGTGTATACACATCGGCCGAGGTTTTGAAATTTTGTATGGGATAACAGTTTTGTTTGTTACGATGATGGTCTCATGGAGAAATCTTTTCAAAATTTCTCTGGTACACGGAATAAGGGACATCAACGCTCATAATATAAAATTTTTAATATACAGATTTTTACTGAATGCTTGAAAGTATATACGGTGCTTATAACAAAGAAATATTTCTAATGTTGTCTGTCTGTCTGTTCTGGCTAATCTCCGAAACGGCTGGACCGATTTTGACGGGACTTTTACTGGCAGATAGCTGATGTTATAAGGAGTAACTAAGGTTACTTTTATTTAAAAAGGAAGGTTTAAGATTCCGTGTAATACAATTAAAACCCTTGAAATTGTTAACAAAATCCCGACTCAAAAAGGGAAGTTATATTTTTATTTTTATTTAACGCGGACGAAGATCGCGAGCATTAGCTAGTTCATAATATTAACTGCTTCTGTGAACATTTTAAGATTTTTAACATGATTCATATCATTAATATTATCCGATTGTGATTCTGCTAAGGCGGCCATTTTAAGGGGGCCTAAAGCAGGTATAATTCCAGTGTGGGAAAGAGATGGCGCCAGACGACCTCGGCTCTGTCTCTTTCCCACACCGGAATTACTCCTGCTTTAAGACGTCATAGTAACCCCTCTGATTTCTTTTTTTAAAAACTCACGAACATTTTCAACGCTGGTGGGTCAACTAATCACACATAATTTATGGTACTTAACAGTCTGTGCGTCAATACCTCTTATCAATATCCTCTATAAAGTACTCAGCCGTTATTTGGCACAACAAGTTTTATACTTAAGGTCAAAAGGCCAGGGTAACCCGCAAAATTCAAAATTTCTTACGTTTATTGCAATTTGCAGATCAGTGTCGGGTAAAGTCGGGTTGTATATTGATTCAAATATGATTTGCGACCGTAACAAATACGGCTTCACAGAGTTCTAATCATTAAAATGATCAATAAAACCCTCAAGTTAATTTAACACAATGACTTTTCATGAAATAGTCATTGAATGGGATTTAATGAACTTAGAGGGTTGTATTGATGATTTTATCGATTATTACTCTATAAAAACATGTTTATTACGGGCGCGAATCATATTTTAATCAACATACAACCTGACACTGACCAGGGTGTCTAAAATGGCCGCTTTAGCAGAATCATAATAGGATAATAATATGAATTACGTACAAATTCTTAAAATGGTCATAGACGTACCTACTATTATGAATTGTCACCTTGTGACCGAACGAATTTAAACGTAATTCATATTATTATCCTATTATGATTCTGGTAAAGCGGCCATTTTAGACCCCCTGAAAATTGCAAAACTGTAAGAAAATTTGAAATTCGCGGTCTACCCGTCCCCTTAAGTACTCTGATATTGTAGTAAAAAATACCTTTTATAATAAATCTTCTTTTACAAATTTTTACGTGTTATTATAAAACCAATTTAAAAGTAATTTGTTTACATTAAAAAAGTAATGTAGTCTCTTTTAGTCGACTTCAAAGAAAAGTGTTATATTGAGTGCTGAATTAAGTCTACTACACCTGTAATAATAAAAGCAACAACACATTATTTCTGGGTGTTCTCGTCTGGCTAACGGAAAGTACTTGCATAGACACAACCTCGTTGCCAGGATTATCCATCAGCAACTTGCTTTGAAGTACAAACTTGTGGAATCAGAAGTGCCATGTCTGATATAATGTATGTGTGTGTGTATACTAATGTTTTAGACATATAAATAATCTTATCTATTATATAAAAATAAGTCGGGTTTTCCTTCCTGACGCTATAACTCCAGAACGCATGAACCGATTTCCACGGTTTTGCATTCGTTGGAAAGGTCTCGGGCTCCGTGAGGTTTATAGCAAAGAAAATTCAGGAAAATTAGGGTAGGTAGGGTAGGTAGGGTAGATAGGGTAGATAGGGTAGATAGGGTAGGTAGGGTAGGTAGGGTAGTGAAAGTAGTAGGTAGGAAAACATGCATTGCAACGCATGCCGGGCACAGCTAGTCGATCCATATAATTTCTAAATGCATTAGTTTACCATACAAACAGTCACTGAGACATTAGTAAGGGCCATACACGGTGTAAACGGACCCTCCACGAAGCCGTCAACCAAGCATTCAGTACATCAAACTAAGTAACTCTATGCAAAAATTATTGCTGGGAAAAGACTTTTTTTTAGCGTGAAAAATCACCTTTTACGGTAGGACTCAATGTAACGCACTCAAAACATTGTGCTGATTGATGCATTGAATAGTTCGGAGGGTCGTGGAGGTATTCAAAGTAAATTACAACATCAAAAACATTTCAAAAAAATGTGAAAAAGTTGTAACTTTGACCCCCAATATCTCCGTAACTAGAAGGTTACCCAGAACAAAAATAATATCAGAATGACGGAGAGAACAAGTACCTTTCGGCTTCATTAAGGGTATTACACCAATCATACTTGCGCAAATACAATGTCGATTGTTACATTTTATGCCTAACACCTGCCCATCTTATTATTTCAACTGCACATACTAACAAACAATCACTCAGAATTCAGTTTACATGGAGGTTCGCGCCAAATCTGGCCAGTTTTCAAGAGATTTGTTTACAAATAGTGCCATGCAACCCGACAAAAGGTATGAAACAGAACGATATACAGGGTGACTTTGATTTCAATCTTTCAGAAGGTGAAAATACTACAAATGAGCATTTTAACCATTGGACTATAAAATGACGATAAAAATCTCATCTGTTTCATTTATTTTTATAAGGTAGTGTTTTAGTGTTCCGTAGCCGAATGGCAAAAAACGGAACCCTTATAGATGCGTCATGTCTGTCTGTCTGTCCGTATGTCACAGCCACTTTATTCCAAAACTATTACGACGACACAGTTGAAACTTGGTAGGTAGATGTATTCTGTGAACTGCTTTACGATTTCTATACAAAAATAGAAAGATTAAGGGGGGGTTCCATACATGGAAATGAAACAACAAAAAAAATACATCACGAAATTTGGTTGGAATAAGATTTGATGTTTAGTTTTTGAGATAGGGTCTTTTTCATCAAACTGCAGCAGTAACTTTGTTTTTCATTAAAAAATATGAAAAACTAATTTAGTTTTGCTGTTGAATGTAATACAATACAACATATGAATGAGCCTTCAAAATATTTTTATTATATTGTTTGGTGCTACGGAACCCTGTGTGCTGTGAGTGACATTTATTTTGGAGTAAAATGCAGCTGCGGGACTGTTCGAAAGAGATACCGCGGCCCTGGAACACAAAGAGCAAAAGTTCCTTACATGGATGGGTTTAAGTCAGTAAAAGTCTGACACTCCCTTCCGCTCCGTCCAGAGCGGGAGGAGTCATTTGATGATGATTTCCCATCCCAAAAAAAAGAGTGAACTGCAGTCACGCGTCGGAGTTGACACGTACTTTTTTTTTCACTCATATCAGAGACCGGAAAAGGTAGAGTTCATTTACGTAATTTTCAAGCAAGTAACATGTGTACAACTCCCTAAAATGAAGCAGCTTTTTATCGGAACTTAAAATCCGGGAAACAATAGGGAGGTTTTACAACGACATGTTTCTCACTTCCTTAAAATTCAGGCAAATAAACTCCACCTATTCCTATCTCTGCTGATTGGGCCTTGAGATATCATTGTGGACGTAGTTCACATATATAAATTCATTCACCTCCTGAAATGCCAATGATTTCAAAGTCAGCCAGAACATGAAAGTAATACGTCATTCGCAGACGAATGTGCTATCGATCTCTATTTTTATAATAACAGTTACAAAGTGTACATATTTTTATTGAACTCTATATCAGAATAGTATAAACAGAAGGTCAGTTTGATACAACGAGTAAAACACACGCACACATATACACTAAATGTTAAACCAGAAAAAGTCTGCGCTTCGGTGATCTTCGTGTTTCCGAATAAGCACATAATTCGTGAAATTAACTAAGACTAACCTACACAGGCAAAGCTTCAACTTCAGTGCTGCCATTTTGTAGTAGTGCGGAGCATTTGTATGAACTTTTATTTCAGTCAGGTTACATATTACGGTCGCAGATCGTCACACATAGAATAGAACCGTACAGTTAAACTAGAAAATATACGCGCTTCGGTAAAGTTCGAATTAGCTCAAAAATCGGGCCATAGAGTAACCCCTCTCAGAGTAATAACTTCTAACTTTTGTCCAGCCGGGCGTTGCAGTAATGCACGTACATATATTGCGCGTTTGTATGAAGTTATTTCCCAGTCAGGTTACCAACTCCGTTCGCAGATCGTCATCTGTCCAAGTTATTGGAATTGCATAACATTGTAATCCTACAATTTTGTTATCATAGTAATACAAAGTAGTCTAGCATTTCTATGGCCATAACAGCTCCATATTAGATTTAATCCCACGTTCGTATTCGATGATTTCCGAAGCGCATAAATTTCCGGGAAGATCTGTACGTATGCCAACATAAACAAATATGCCAGTCGCGCGCTGTACGTGAAGCGTGTCAATTTTTGCGTGCGTTTTCGTTTGTTGTTTAAGGAACCGAACTTCTGGACTATACACTGACATTGGCTTAGAATTTAAAAATAAACTATATGGGGATTATTTCAAGTGCATTGACCAAGATAGTCGAATATACATTAGGTATTTCTTCGAATACCATCTGGGTTTAATAACGATTGATATATTAATATTTACATAGGAAATGTTAAGATCGGACGGACCACTTATAAATCAAAGAGAGAAGTTTATGAGCACAAATATTTTTGACTTTTGAGTAATGACGAACATAATGCCGAGCATAATTGCTGTACGGTCAGCCCCATGCCAGAAAGGATGACCGTAAACTACCTTTATTGAAACGAAATAAAGGCGCTGTCTCAGTCACATTTTGTGTTTCATCCAATCAAACGCTACCGATCATTAGTGAGGGCCACAATGTCATTCACAGACAATAAAGATCCGACACAACAGTAACAGATTTCACTTATATAGTTCTAATGCAAACGTCCCGCCCCTCCTGCAAAACCACTTGAAAATTTCATTTAATCGAACCAAATGTTAAAGCTGTGTAGGTGGCTATGTACTGGTCTAACACAATTTGAGTTCATCGACACGCAAAGAAGAAGAATGCCTTGCCAATGATTGGTTGGTCTGAGGGACTAGTTGCCTAGCGAAGAGGCTGTCCTAGAATAGCATCCCAAAATTCGCCAGGAAATCACAATCGGTTGCCCGCTTGTTGCTGTTTGAAAACGGCAACAGGCGGCAACATCGTCTATGGAAGCGTTTTCAGAATAACATAGAAAGAACTCCTCGAATCGCTGTGGTCTGTAAAAACGATGGCTTTGCCGTTGCGGTTAACGCAACTTCGTAAGTGTACCTTAAGATACAGAAACCGGTACCTGATAACCACTTCACTAAGGTTGAAGCGCCAGACTAGCCCGTAAATTCTAATTTTGTTGTGTGTTTTGCAATTTGAAGGTCAGTGTCAGGTTGAATTTTGATTAAAATATGATTCGCGACCGTAACAAATATGGCTTTACTGAGTAATAATCATTACAATCATCAATACAACCTTCTAAGTTCCTTTAATCCCATTGAATGACTTTTTCTGAAATAATCATTCAACGGGAATAAATGGTGAATTGCAAAAAAACGTAAAAAAAAGAATTTCGCGGCCAACCCTGCCGCTTCCTCCATAAAAAACTTCTGCAGCAACGTTTTTCAAAAATATATTTAAAAAAAATACTTGTAAACTGACCTCCATTCGAAACACAAGAATGCCTGTGATCGGCCTGCTGCACCAAACACATCTTGTAACTGCCATCTTCTGTCTTCGTAAAATCATCCAAGATGGCGGAATCTGCCGAGTATTTCCGATTGAACGTGAATATACCCGGCTCGGAGAATTGCCTCGTTAGTTTCTTCTTTCTTAGCAAGGAGAATATGCTTGATCTTCTTCTCTCTGATTTATCCTTCATTTTTGCTGTTAGTATTATGTCTGATTCTAATTCCATCGCTGACAATTACAAATACAGGTGCATTTTTTGTGGGGTTCTTCTGTTGTACGTCATCATCTGTCTACTAAGTTATAGTCGGTTTCCAGTCCAGCACGATGTACCTTTATGTAGTGTGTATAAAGGTGACCTTCCTTTGCATGTTTTTGTATAATCTTCGATGCTGATATACGGCTCCTATGTCGTACTCATAGTGGTGAGTTTTGCTTGATTTTTATCGTCACTTATGTATGTAGAGTTTTGGTCTTCTTTTGTTTTACTTTTGTACTTATTTACACTTTGTTGATTTGGCACTTTGGTTTCAAGGTTGTGTTTATTTGATTACCTACTGCAATGTTTTGTTTTTAATAAATTATGCTGAGGCACAGAAGTGTTTGTTATTATTAAATTTTAAAATATGGCGTTAGGAAAGTAAATAAAAAGACAGGCATTCTTGACAAAACTATGCATACATACAAGGTGTAAACGGGCCCTTCACGAAGACGTCGTCTAAGACTTCTGTATATTACATATCAAACTAAGTAACTCTTCGTAAAAATAATTGCTGGGAAACGACTTGCTTTTTGGGACGAGAAATCATGTTTTACGGTAAAACTCTCCTCGATTTATGTAACGCACTCAAAACATTGTGTTGATGGATGCATTTAATAGATATTAAACGGGTCAGGGAGGTATTTAAAGTAAAGTTTTAACATTAAAAAACCGGCCAAGTGCGAGTCAGACTCGCGCACCGAGGGTTCCGTAAAATTATTAAAAATATTTTTATTATATGATGTAACAAAAAATGTATACTTTTCGCAATTTTTCCTATATCTCTGCTATAAGACGTTGCTTCATACCAAATTTCAAGATTCTGAGTTCACGGGAAGTACCCTGTAGGTTTTGATTCCCTTGCGAGTGTCGAAAATTTGCGGCATAAACGGGAGTATCTTTTGATCGCGTTGACTTAGAAGTTTGATTTTTTCACAGCTCCAAGAGACCATAGACTTGAGTATTTGATATGAATTTCAGCTTGATACCTCCACGCGTTCCTGAGAAAAAAGGTCTTGACAGACAGACAGACAGACAGACAGACAGACAGACAGACAGACGGACAACAAAGTGATCCTATAAGGGTTCCGTTTTTACCTTTTGAGGTACGGAACCCTAAAAATGAACAAGAAAATTTTTGAAAAGGTTGGGACTTTAACCTCCAATATCTCCGTTACTAAAACGTTCCCAGGTATGGTCCAGAACAAAACACTGACCGCAATGTCGGCTTCGTTATGGGTCCTTTTACATCCTTTATAATTAAAATCTGTCAAATATTGTAATGTTTTGGACGATTGCTCACTGCATGTTGGCGATTTCAGATCATGAAGTCTTAAGATATCTCTATGATGGTTTCATAAATCAGCGGTGTTTTAAATTACATTAATACGACCTTTTTTTTGGGATGGGAAATCATCAAATGATGAACCCGCTCTGGGCGGAGCGGAAGGGAGTGTCAGACTTGTACTGACTAAAACCCATCCATGTTCCTTCTTTTGCCCCTTGTGTTCCAGGGCCGGGGTATCTCTTTCGAACAGTCCCGCAGCCCTGGCAGGCATCGGCCCTTGCGGGTCCCTCCTGTTTGCTGACATCTCTTTGAGGCGCGCGTGGAACACGAACGCGCCGTCGACACGGCCTGTCATCATAAGACGGACGGACGGCGAGCTAGCCCATTACTCACCGTCCACAGGCCCAATACATACGACCTGCTACGTACCTTACATACAACTTTTGCTTAATTCACGCTCATACACCTGGTCATACACGCACTTTACATGACATAATAAATGACATTGAAAAACTCGCGCACAATATTTATTTTTCTACTAATGAAGTTGGTGTTAGATACTTAAATTAGCAGTTTTGATTAGCTAATTCACGACTGCTAATGAAATTACGAAACACGAACGCCAACCAATGCTCATTGGCATAATATTATAAATTTACGGAATATCGCTTTTACCCGCGGCTACGCTCGCCGTATGGTCGGAAATTATCTATCACACAAGATCAACGATACAGTTTTCATTTTCACAGGATATCGTTTCCCCATACTTTAGGTAGAGAGGGGAACGATACACCACAGACATAGCGGGTTTACTAGACTGATTAATGTGATATCACTACATAAGTAGTATAAAACAAAGTCGCTTTCTCTGTCCCTATATCCCTATGTATGCTTAAATCTTTAAAACTACGCAAAGGATTTTGATGCGGTTTTTTTAATAGATAGAGTGATTCAAGAGGAAGTTTTATATGTAGTTATTGCACCCGTGCGAAGCCGGGGCGGGTCGCTAGTATACAAATTAACGTAGCAAGCAGCTCGACGGTTACGAATACGTCGGTAAGGCAGTCCTGAACTAGCCCTTCTGGCGACTAAACGGTCGCTTCGAGTTGTATACTACTAACAGTTAATTGAGTGGTTTTAATCTAAACCCCAAAATTATAACAAGTGATTCTAGTGAACACCACATTTAATGTTTACGCAACGGAAAATTTCCATTTTGATGTTTTTATTAGACGTTATAATAACTAGTATTCTATTCTAGTTATTAAGTCAGGCTGGCCTTATGTGGGAGGCCGTGACCTAACAGGCTCAAAGTTATCACATGTAAGGCTAAACATTCTATTGAGAACTTTGAAGCTTATGTTTTAAAGAAAACAAGAATTAGTCTTAGTCATACAGGCTGATCATCATGGATTAGGGTTGATGAGGATTCCTCTTCCTCATCCTCATAATGCGGAAGTTCCTCATTTTTTAGCAATTCCTCATCCTCTTCCACATCCTCAAAATCAGGCATAAAATATTCCTCTTCCTCTTCCACGTCCTCATTAATTAAGAGGAATTTATGAGGAAGTGTTGTTGACGTATTCAATGTAAATAAAAGTAATCTCCGTCTTTTGCTCGCTGCATTAGGTAAGGTACTTTCACGATCAGGCTTGAACGTGTTTTAGAAATATAACACAGCACGCTATTGTGTGTGTATGTAGTACTGTAGTGTACGTACCCATCCCACTGTAGTGAGCGCCTTTTCAGTGGCGCTGGATTAGTTTACGACGAATTACGAAACCGTCTATCTGGAGAAACAGCTTCAAAGTTAATTTTCGTTAAATTCAACCTCCCTATTGTGAATTTTGACTATTAAGTTGTCTTTTTTTCTTTCTTCATATTAAAGGGCCCATTCGCAATCTTTCTTTTATTTAAAATTTCAATTCCAAATCCCAGGTTCTATATTCCTCTTCCGCATCCTCTTCCTCATCCTCCTCCTCATATCCTCATCCTCTTCCTCTTCCTCAAAACGTATTTTTAATAGTTCCTCATCCGCATCCTCTTCCTCATAACCACTTCCTCATCAACCCTATCATGGATGGACGAAGATTTTATTGGTATGTCAGAAGTACTATGAGAGGAATTTATGAAAGTCTTGCATTTATTTCAAACACTTAAATCGAAACAACGCAATAGAGAGATTTATGTGCTATTCCACACAAGACTGCACTCTACTCAAAAAGCTTTTTGGGAATGGCACCCAAGTTATATACTAAGTTACCCATTTGTATAAAAGATCTTGACAGCATACACCATTATAAAAAGGCTCTTCTTAATTTACTAGGCGAAAAAGCTTATTACACAGTCAATGAGTACCTAGAAGACAAATTGTAATATAATGACATTTTATTTATTTTCTATTAAATGTTTTATTTTCTGTTTATTTGTAAACAATTGAATTGTTTTTATTATTGTTCTAATTTAATTTAATGTTTTGTTTTCTAGATAAATTAATTGTTATTTTAATGAATTAATGGAACATATTTATTATATTTTTATTGTTATAATTGAGTTCCACTATTACTTTTGACTGCTTTTGTAATTCTTACTAATTATTCTTAAACTATTCAATAAATTATAAATAGAATATTTGTACGCCGTTGATGGAAAGATATGGCGCTCATTTTATTAATATTGACATCTATACTTTAGTTTACCGATGTTCTACAAATTAAAAAAAATGAATTTTGTTGTAAACCTTCTTTATTAAATTTATGTTAGCCTGTAAGGTATATGTATATCTATAGGCTAAAGTTGCCTGACAATAAATGAATATTGTTTTTGTTGTTAAATCAACATCAGCACTCTCTTGCCCTTATCCCAATTCATTTGGGGTCGACCAAAAAACTATAAATGTTATGTGTAAAAGATGATATGGCAAGAAAGGATGTGTCTGATAAGATGACGAGTAACAGAGAGGAAGGAAAGAGGTAGACATGCTGCGCCGACCCCAAGTAACCACTATACCAATGACGCAGTCAATATTCAAACACACAGACAGTCGAATTCCGAGTAGATAGAACCTTCACGAAGGTTGAAACTTATCTTACACGTGTGCACAAATAGACCTTGAAGTTTATGAAGTACAATTAACATTCAACTTATTCACAAAGTCAACTAGGTTTAAATTCATTTTCCGTCTGTCTGGCCATTAGTCTTTTTGTAGTTTCCGATTTACGACGAAGTTTTAAGTCAAAGTAAGGGGCTGTCTCCACGAGCGAGAGAATCGCGACGATATTATCGTCGTTGCCACGTATTTCTAAACACTCTCTTAGAGGCCGCCTCCACGAGCGAGAGAATCGCGGCGATATTATCCCATACAAATACGTAATATCGCCGCAATTCTCTCGATCGTGGAGACGGCCCCTAGGAGCAGCGGTGGCCCAGTGGTGACGGCCCCGACTTACGAGCAGTAAGTCGTACGTTCGAACACAGGCAGGCGCATTACTTTATGTAATTTATTTCATCTCAAAACGGTGAAGGAAAACATCGTGAGGGAACCGGCATGTCCTAGAACCAAAAATTCGAAGACATGTGACATCTACCAACCCGCACTGGCCGCGTGGTGGATTACAGCCCATACCCTCTCATAGAGAGGACGCCTGTGCTGTGTCCCAGCAGTGAGAACATTATAGGCTGATTATGCTTTTAATCATATACATGGTGTAAACGGACCCTTTACAAAGCCGTCAACCAAGCATTCAGTACATCAAACAAAGTAACTGTACGCAAAAATTATTGCTGGGAACCGACTTTATTTTTAGTGGTGAACAATCACGGTTTACGATAGTACTCAATGTAACGGACTCGAAACGTTGTGCTGATGGATTCATTGGATAGTACAGGAGTGGTCATGGAGCTATTTTAAGTAAAGTTAGAACTTTGACCTCCATTATCTCAGTAACGAGAACGTTCTCAGGTATGGTCTAGAACAAAAAAAAAGATCGCAATGACGGGGAGAACAAGTGCCTTTCAGCTTCGTTAAGTGACTTTTTACACCTATCATCGGCCTAGCCTTTTCCCAACTATGCTGGTTTCGGCTTCCAGTCTAACCGGATGCAGCTGAATACCAGTATTTTACATGGAGCGACTGCCTATCTCAACCCAGTTAGCGCTAGGTAATACGATACCCCTTGGTAAGACTGGTTGTCAGACTTTCGGGTCACTGACTACCTGTAACGACTGTCAAAGATCTACAAATGACAGCCGGGATCCTTTCCGAGGCACGGAGGAAACTCGGTATGTAATGGGTGGTCACCCATCCAGGGACCAACCTAGGTAAGCACGGCTTAACCTAAAGATCGACCCGAGCGGCTGTTCTTATTTAGCCACGCCATTTATCATTATGTAGATGTTCACTAGCTACGTTTATATATTCCAGCATCAAAGACAATGAAAGGTCAAGAGTAAAAGACTTAATCAATTCACGCATGACTAATTAATTAATACTCAAAATCTTTTAATCAATTTCTCCCCCCACTTCCATCCTAATCGATTTTTAATGCTTCTCATAATTAGATAGTTGAATTTTTTGCAGAAGCGTAACTTCTGCTAACAATACAATATTGTGCTGTCTTTGAGATAATTTTATAAAGTAGGAAAGACAATACATGGTGAAAGAGACGCCGACGTTAAAACCCCTCATATCGAAATTTTTCATTTAAAAAATGTAAGGGACAGATGTTTTTAGAGTACCGTACCCAAAGGGTAAAACGGGACCCTATTACTAAGACTCCGCTGTCTGTCTGTCACAAGGCTGTATCTCATGAACCGTGATAGTTAGACAGTTGACATTTTCACAGATGATGTATTTCTGTTGCGGCTATAACAACAAATACTAAAAAACCGAATAAAAAACATTTAAGTGGGGCTCCCATACAACAGACATGATTTTTTTGCCGTTTTTATAGATAACCCAAGTAGCACAGATAGCTGTATAACTACTCAGTTTTAGATCTATTTGAAACTCTATGCGTATTAAGACTCTTTTAAGAGCACACTGGTGATCCTACAGCTGCATAATAGCTGTCAGTGATATTTAAACAGCTTAGGCTGATTAAGAGCTGCATTAAGGTTGATTAACACCGACAAAACTACCATTAATACGCTAAGAGTGCTATAAAGGTGTATTTTCAACGACTCTATTCAGCTTTTAACATTGTCCAATGCCTTAACCGTAGTAAGAGCTGTTTAATGGATAAAATTACGCCAAATGCTGTATAAGAAGGTATTTGTGAACTCCTATTACACTGACTTTTTAAAGGGGCACGTGTGAACTATTATGACGTAAATAGCTGTATAATGGATGATTTGTGGCCCAAATTACAGATTATTGCTGAATATGTCTACCGCTAATCAGCCTTTATACAGCCTTTGATAGTGTCTGCATAGCGGCTGTTTAAACATTCACTAGATGCCTCGCAGCTGCTTAGAGACTCACTAGTAGAGTTTGTGGACCATTAAAAGTAAAGAAAACAGCTTATCGCTGAAAACAGTTCACATGTGTAATTTTATTCAGTTTTTTGCTGATTAACAGTACACTAGTGAACTATTAGACAGCCTTTTGCAGCAGAACAGAGTTTTAACTGTTCACGTCGTTGTTTAACATAAATCCACCATTGTATTGTCTAACCTATAAAAATACTGATTCATTTTTCAACTTTTATGATGTTTTGTGTATGAATTAGGAATGTATTGCATTTGTTTTTACTTACTAATACCATAATAATAACTTTTTATCTCATAATTTTTTTCAAAGCACTAAAAATTGTTTATTCAAGTTTTCATCACGGCTTATTTATATCACAAAACTAATTAAAAACCGAATATTTTCGTGGCGCACTAAAATTTTCTTAGATAATATATATGTATAATGTCAGTGAAATTACATTCCCAATCATTTTTCTTTTATTAATATGTAAAACAATGTAAACCAAACCAAACCAGGAAATATGAATATTATCCACGTATAATTCACTTCACGAAACAAGTGTTCAATTGCAATTGCTTCTATATGTTTGCTATTTCAAATTTGTTCACTTTAACACTGACCGCAAACAGCCTTTTCCGGTTTAAAACATGTATGAAGAGCGTAGATGTGACATATTTTCTGAGTATAGAGTAACTTGTGATCTCTTAGTCAGTCGATATTCAGCGCAAAGTACTGTCGTAACCCTTTATAACACTGTTAAATTGCTGCTACACAGCTCCTAAGCAGCTATGTGAACCTAAGGCTGAATAATTTGTGCCCATTTAAGAGTTATAAGAGCTGTATAAGGTCCTAAACAGCCCTTATGCAGCTTTTTAATTCAGCTTTAAGCGTGATGGGAATCCGTTATTCGGCTGATAAGCAGCCTCATGTGCTACTTGGGAATGGTACGGAACCCTTCGTGCGCGAGTCCGACTCGCACTAGGCCAGTTTTTATTTTGCCTCTGAGTATAGCTACCGATACACATTACGTACTGTGAAGTTACGCTAGCTAAGTCAACGTAACCTTGTTTAGTACATAACCTGTGGCTTTTGACTACCCACATGATAAAAGGCGTTAGTATATACACCATTATTTTTAGGTCGTTCTGGAGCCGAATACCATGAACTCGGTCATCGAACTCGAAACGATTGGGATTATTTTTTTCAAAAAATAACAATAAAAAAAAACACGAAAGAATAAATTTAATGTTTTTTTTGTGAAATAATGAGAATCTATCGATGAATGAATTTTTCAATGGGTATCGTTCGCATGTGTTGCCGATCGTGGATACGTTTTACACACAAATATGCATTTGAGTTCTCATTATTTAAAAAAAAAAACATTAAATTTACTCTTTCGTGTTTTTTTTATTGTTATTTTTTGAAAAAAAATAGTCCCAATCGTTTCGAGTTCGATGATCGAGTTCATGGTATTCGGCTCCAGAACGACCTAAAAATAATGGTGTATATGGTTGAGCTCTCCACCACAAATCGAAGCATGCCATTGACTGACGATAGCATAACTTATCATTTATCAACGATATGTACTCTTGATAACTGCTCAATGACCGCTTATCATACTATAATCAGTCTGTATTGACAAAGGAATGCATTTATTCTTCCGTATATTGAAGGTGATTATTTTATAGTAGTTACTAGCTTTTGCCCGCAGCTTCGCTCGCGTTAATTTAGAATTTGGCAACTCGGGCTGTATCTACTCTGCTTGTAACAATATAATTCAATCATGATTCGAAAGACACGTGGCGCCATCTATTATCATAAGAACGTTATTGTTGTTTTCCTCGGGAACAGAACTTTATTTCGGGATGAAAGGTACCCTATGTCCGTTTCTGTACACCTGACTATGCATATGAAAAATTTCAGGATGATCGGTTCAGTGGTTTAGGCGTGAAAAGGTAACAAACAAACAAACTTACTTTCGCATTTATAATATTAGTAAGGATTGCAAAACGTACGTCGTACAGAATCTCTAGTAGAAGTATGCGCTTCGGCAATCATAGTCTCGTTCATTTCTGACTAATTAAAAATATTACCGAAGCACATACCTTTTCTGGTTTAACTGTAGATTCATTCATCATCATCAACTTCTTGCCCTTGTCCCATTCTACTCGGGGTCGCCGCAACACGTTTTCTTCTTCCATTCTCCCCTGTCAGACATCACGGCGTCATTTACTCCTTTCGCTTCCATATCAGTCTTCATACAATCCATCCATCTTTTCTTAGGCCTTCCTCTCCCTCTCCATCCATCAACATTCATGTCCATCACTCTTTAAGGCGCGGGCCCACCGCGGTGCACGGAGAGGCTACGCACGTGTATTAAGCTTCGCTTTGTAAGAAAATTTATGTGGTTGTGTCCACTGCAACCCACGGAGAGGCTACGCATGAATTGACGTCATTGATACATGCGTGGCTTGCTCGAATAGGCGGTTACATAGCTCAACGCTGTCGACGTGGGTCTACGTTTCCACTGGAGTACACGAAAATATGACCCACGACTATGTACAGCTCACTTATCGCAGCGGAGTTTTCAGTCATACACCGTGGATTGCAGTGGCACGTGCGTAGCCTCTCCGTGCGCCGTGCCACGCTATACATAGTCGTTGGTCATATTCGTGTACTCCAGTGGAAACGTAGACCCACGTTGTCAAACAAATTAATACACGCAGCTAAAATGCGCCGCGTGCCCGTGCACAGCATGCGCCGCGGTGGGCCCGCGCCTTTAGTCACATGCGTTTCATTCCTCCTCATTACATGTCCATGCCAAAACAAACGACTTGCTTTCAATTTTTCTGTAACAGGCGCCACTTTCAAACTTCCTCTAATTTAAGTGAGTAATTTTGCAAATATGGGTACACAGATAAAAGGTAGGTTCAGTCATATTTTACCAATAAGCATACAAAAGTTATAAATTGACGCAAAAAAAATAAAGACAATTACTCGTAACAGACACACAGAATAGTTTTTAGTCATAACTTATCTAGATCACTGCAACCCAAAGATTCTATTTTCTTCAAAATTCTTTCTCGGTAAGGAGTTCGCTGACAGTATAGTATGCTTTATGCGTTAAAAGGCTTCGGAGCGTGCTTTACTCATTCCTTACTTTATCACTCCACACATCCACCTCAACATTCTCATCTCCGCTAAATGCAATCTTTTTTCATCCATCTGCTTCACAGCCCAGCAATCTGATCCATACAGTACGACTGGTCTAATCACGGACTTGTATATTTTCCCCTTTAAGTTAAACTGTAGATTAAACAGTATGAATAAAAAAATAAATAACAAAAGGCTATGAGTTTCGCGCCATAGTAGCATCCGCCATCAGTGTTTTGTACTTTTCACTAGTTAATGATTGCCTCGTTGGTCTAGTGTTAGCAAGCGCAAATGCTGAGCATGAGGTCCTGGATACGCTAGCCTACCTCCCTGGTCGGACAAATGACTAAATAGGCTAGCGTCTGGCCGCAACTCGCCTAATGTGAAGCGATGACACGGCCTAGGGTGGAGCACGCTTGCCTAGAAGAAACCGATTCACTCGAACTTTGAAGAGATCCAGATTATAATGGTCAGGGAACAGAGAAGACGGCAGTGAATTCCACTGACTCGCGGTTTGGACAATAAATGTGGAAGATTTTATTATATTTCCACGCATTTTATCTCGACAAAGATCTGGTTATAACTCAAATAAAACAATTACGCCTCAACCAACACTACAATTTCTAATTATCTTATCAAGTTTATAATATTAAATATTATCTGTAAGAGCTAATTTAAAGTAGACATTATTGTGTGAGATTATTTAATTATGGTTATGAGAATAATTAATGCTTGGTGGATGCTGTTAGACTTGTTTTGCAGCATTGTCAACAGATTCCATGCAAACACTGAAACTGAAAAATTCGTAATTTATTTATTTATTTATTAAAAAATGCTTATGCTGATGCTTATTTGTAAATTACTGAACTGTGCAAGGTTGTTATTTTGATTTGCCAAATAAAGAAGTTTTTTTATTTTTATTTTTATTCAGAAATACATTCTAAGCTAACAGTTTTTTAGGGTTCCGTACCCAAAGGGTAAAACGGGACCCTATTACTAAGACTTCGCTGTCTGTCTGTCTGTCTCCAGGCTGTATCTCATAAACCGTGATAGCTAGAAAGCTGAAATTTTCACAAATGATGTATTAGGTACTATTGCCGCTATAACAACAAATATTAAAATTAAAAAAAAAAATTAAGGGGGGCTCCCATACAACAGATATGATTTTTTTGCCGTTTATATAGATAATGGTACGGAACCCTTCGTGCGCGAGTTCGACTCGCACTTGGCCGGTTTTTTTTACCAAAGCGCTTAAAAGATAATAATAATCTTATTACAATGTCAGCTAGCATCTCTAATATTAACATCTCCCTCACATCTCATTGTCAAAATATTTATGCTCTGAATTTCCATCACATGTATTAATTTTTGACATATTAGGACTTATTTACATTATTTTATTTGTGATATGTATGACACCACTTGACATATAATTTTTATTTTGCTTTCTGAATTATTGTAATTATAAGATGCTATTTGACATTGTAATATGATTATTACTGGCTTTGTAAGCGTTTTGGTAAAAAAAACTGTTAGCTTAGAATGTTTTTCTGAATAAATAAAAAGAAAATCTATTCCAATAAATAAAATTGACGAGTCTGTTTGTAATATCAAAATAACAGCTAATCAGATTAAACGATAGTTATAATAATTAAAACAAACCAAACCATTTTTAAATTTCTGTCTGTCTGTCTGTCTGTTTGTTTGGGCTAATCTCCGAAACGCCTGGACCGCTTTTGACGGGACTTTTACTGGCAGATAGCTGATGTTATAAGTAGTAACTTAGGTTATTATTATTTTTGAAAATGGATTAGGGTACCGTGCATAAAAACGAAAACCCTTAAAGTTGTTAAAAAAATCCGATTGAAAAAGGGAAGTAATCTTTTTAAAATAATTTCACGCTAACGAAGGTCGCGGCCGCGGGCAACAGCTAGTTGTCAATATTTATGCTCTGACTTTCATTATCAATATTTATGCTCTGATTTTCATTATCAATATTTATGCTCTGCGCACGGCAAGAAACTTCGTTCCACTAATTTATAATCGTCTTCTACGATGTCCTTCTCATCGCTCCGGTTTTATCAAATCTTCCTTCTTTGTCCAGGCGGTCTTCCTTCAGAATACGGTCCCTCAGAATATCAGGGGAGTTACTATGATTATACTGGAATTACTCCTGCTTTAATACGGTCACCCATCCACGGACCAACCTAGGCAAGCATGGCTTAACCTAAAGATCGACCCGAGCGCCTGTTCTTATTTAGCCACGAGCACCTCTATCCCCGAAATATAGTACAATACTATAAATTATAGTACTGTTGGCAACCCTAATACAAAATAAGATAAATTGCCCAGCAGACTTTTTGGTGTATTTTTATTTGTTCACACAAATGTTCTCTTATCTAAGAGATAAGCTTGTGTTTTATTGTAACAGGTACTCGTCTGGTTTATTTAGTATCCATGTTTGTTTTAGTGTGATTGTGAACTGCGGCATGAATACGAATAATGGCAAGTTATTTTTACCGTGTTTGGTTCCGTACTTCGAATGGAAAAACAGAACCCATAAAGGATCACTCGCGTGTCTGTCTGTCTGTCACAGTCAGTTTACTCCGAAACTACTCGGCCCATTGAGTTGAAATTTGGTAACGTATAACGTAAATTAATGAATTTTAAACATGGGGGCCACTTTTGGGGGTAAAATAGGAAATTAAACTAAGATGGTACGGAACCCATCATGTGCGAGTCCGACTCGCACTGGGCCGGTTTTTTGAAGTCGATTTCTTACCAAACGTTAATTAGAAGGAGCAACGGCCTTTGGTTGCCATAGTAACCGTGAAAAAGTATGTAGTTTCGTTACCATCATCTGCCTAGCCTTTTCCCAACTAGTCTTACCAGATGCAGCTGAATACCAGTATTTTAATGCTACTCAAATATCGTATCGTATTACCCAGTTATTTTTTCCGGTTATTTTTAAACACCAGTATAGGTACACGTGATTTGCCTTTTCATTTTACGAAATAGGTATATTTGCTAATAACGACAAACCAAAAAACAACCAACAAGTTCTCACACCAAAAAATTTACACTGATTTACTGACTTCATCGCAAAAAAAACCGGCCAAGAGCGAGTTGGACTCGCGCACCGAGGGTTCCGAACATACTTGTCGGTATTTGGATTATTGTATTGTTAGTAATTTTGACATGATTAATGGTCATTTTGATATTATTTTTAATAATTTTGACATTATTATTGTTTTGTTTTGACATTTTTGTTCCTCCGGCTAGCCGGGAAGTTCTGATGGCACGGGCCTAAGCCAAGTGTTCATCAGTTGGTTTAAGTGCGGGTGTGGAAATATAAGATTCCACGCGGTTGTGCGCACACTATGATATTGTCCGACTCACACTGCAGAAACTTTTAATTATTTTGACATTATTAGTAAGTATTACCAAGAGTTCCCAAATTTAATTATGTACTAACAGTCTAACACTAGTGTTTAAGATGTTTATGTATTATGACTAATAAATTGGATTGTATTATCTGTTATAAATGAACTAGCTGACCCGGCGAACTTCGTACCGCCTTAGCGTAGCAATGATGCACTCCTTTATTTTGTATAGCTGACCTATCTTAGGTATGAGTACCTATTCAATTTGAACTGGAATCTATAATATCCTCGTTATGCGAAGTTTGTATAATGCGTTCTGAAATCAAACTAATATACTCAGACCACACTTAGGTGCGCCTACCTATATTTTACCTTAGTAACGTCATAAAATCGGAACATTTAATAATATTTATCTATACATAACTATTCCGTGGCGAGTTATTTTCAAAAATTAATTAGAATTTAATTAAGTAATCACGTTTCCGAACAAATGATGCTCGAATTTAATTAAGTAACCACGTTTCCGAACAAACAATGCTCTTTCAATATAGTCTATGGCTGTGAATGACATTGACATTCGTTACGCGCGTTTTTTTAAATATGCAAAATTAAATGTATATTTTTCAATATTTCTGAGAGATTATCTTAATATTTTTTTCCGTAAAAACCTTCTCCTAATAATAACAAATACAACAAAAAAAGAATTAGTGAAATCGGTCCAGCCATTCACGCGTGATGCCGTGACCAAGGAAAACGGGTTTCATTTTTATATATAGGTATAGATGATACAAATAAATGATTTGATTGATTGATTTTATTATTTAACTACAGGTTTTCAATTTTTTTTCCTTTACATTTGCTGCAAGACATTGCTTCTTGCTAAATTTTATGATTCTAGGTCTATGTGAAGTACCCTATGGGTTTTGATTCCCTTGTGAAACCGCTAAATATGTGACATCAACGGTCATATCTTTTGATCGCGTTGACTTAAAAGTTTGATTTTTTCACAGCTGAACGCGACCGTTAACCAGAGTATTTGATATATCAACTTGATACCTCTACTCGTTCCTGAGAAAAAGGGCCTTGACAGATAGACAGACAACAAAGTGTTCTATAAGGGTTCTTTTTTCGTCGTTTCGTACGGAACCCTAAAAAACGATAATTACCGAATCATTGGCATCCGTTCTTAGTACATATGTGACGTCATAATGAACTCATGTTTTCACGAAATACCTAAGACTTAAAACCTGTCCTGTTGTAGACATAGTTGTTAACATACATAACATAAAATCACGCCTGTAATCCCCGGACGGTTAGGCAGAGGTGTACCTTAGAGTACGACTATGTTCTTAGTGGCTCCCAATCCGACTTCACAGGAACTCTCGAATATTATGTCTGCTTTTTAACATCCTGCATAACCCTAAAACTACATCCTATCTGCGGGAACGCTTTTCCTACTCCCGTCCCTCTGATGCACCTTGCAGGTCGCATCTTAGGAACCTCCTTAAATCCCCTCCCCACTCCACCGACTTCTACTCCTACTCCTTTACTGTACACGCTGTGCGGTTGTGGAATTCTCTTCCGCCTGATATTAGGGACTGCCAAACTGTTGCAGTTTTCAAAAGAAGAGTGAAAGAACATTATCTTTCCATTTCGCCATAGTTGCATAGGTATTTATTATATATTATATGATATGTATTATATCGTAGCGTATATTTGTCTTTTTACTAGTAAATATGTGTGTATATTCTTGTATTGTATGTTATATTTAGATTCGTTATTTGCTTTGTTTTTATGTATTCAATTTTCTCTTCATCTTTTACACACTATGTCTACATCTCTTTTTTCTACTCTCCTTTCGCAGGTATGCTGGAAGAGATTTCTTTAGAAATAAGCATTACCTTTGTATCTATTTTTTCTGTTCCTTTCTTGTTTTCTGTATTTAGTGTGTACATAAACTGTTAAATAAATAAATAAACATTAGTGACGTCATACATAATGAAGTCATGTATTGACGAAGTACGTACGACTTAAAAACTGCCCTATTGTAGACATGATTATGCAAAGGCTTTGCTACAGTCTGAAGTTTTTGGAACGTAGTTCCTTATCGCGCGTTGCGGGGCTAGACGGAATAAATTCAGACGAAAAGTGTGTACGACACTTTTACCCGACTGCGCAACGCAAAGGAGGGTAATGTGTTTTTGCTATAGTAAGCTATTGTAAGCCGTGCGGCGTGCGCATGTTATAGATAGCAAGCCAGATATTTTCGTTTCGTCTTTGGTCTGTGGATGGGTGATCAAGGTTAAGCAACGACTGCCCAGGTCTGCCTGTGGATGGGTGATCCAACTTAAGCAACGGTTGCCAAGGTTGGTCTGTGGATGGGTGATCCAAGTTAAGCAACGGTTGCCAAGGTTGGTCTGTGGATGGGTGATCAAGGTTAAGCAACGACTGCCAAGGTCTGTCTGTGGATGGGTGATCCAAGTTAAAGGTTAGGTGGTGGTGGTGGTGGTTGTGGTGGTGGCGGTGGTGGTGGTGGTGGTGGTGGTTGTGGTGGTTTTTTTTTGTGCCAATTTTTTTTTTACATTTCCTTCGCTACTTAATCGAAAGGAACTTCGTTCCATCCGGGTGTCCCTTGACACCTCTCTAGATTTTTTTTTAAATTGCAAACTGGGCCTGCTCATGACCTCATTCACGCCTGATGGATGAGGTCTATGATGGAACGAGCGTCCCCAGAAGATGACTGTTCACTCTTGCTTTGAAGGCAGACGGGTTAAATGTGGAACACAGATGCCAGCAGAGAGTTCCACACTGTCTTTTCCTAGTTCTAATGCTTTACCATGGAAAACAGCCATTAGTTTTTAAACTGTCGTGGTCACTAACACTAGAAACGGGATATTTACCATATTTACTGTTTGTTTGGTGTTCCCCATTATCGGCGCTGTTGCAAGCACCGTGATCACGCTTAAACTGAAGTTATTGCGGGTGGGTGTTTAAGAACAAAAAAAAAATATCCCGTTTCTAGTGATAATGTTAAAATACAGCTAATTCAACGTACGTTCATGGGAAAAAGACTTGGCTTCGCAAGGAAATGATAAGATTGTGTATAGCTTATCTTTTTATAAGCCCTTGAACGTCCACTGTAGCAAGGTTTATGACTAAACTAAATTTCTCCGTTCACGACGCTCTGCTAACAAAAAAACACTAAAAAATGTCTTAAAATAACTTTACTTTCGGAAGTCGGTGACTAGTTTGTTTTATTGACTTTTTGCCACCGACTTCCCAAAGTAAGGTTATTTCTCAGACTTTATTAGTGTTTTTTTGGAAGTCGGTTTTTTTTTATTATATATTTATTTATTCACATGACATGTTTCCTTTGTCATTACAGATAATAAATCTAATGCGACAAAGTAACTTAACATATACTTAACTATACCTTACATGTTACACAGTACGTGGCCCTTGTGAACTCACCCAGTGTACAGGTGAATATATCTATGGCATCCGCCACCGTTTATTATTATTATATTAGACTTTTTAGTCGTAGTATACCACACAAATTCTTGTCATGAAGCAATTTTACATGTAACTAGAAGTTACTAAAGAACCATCATGGCGTTAACATAGACCGAGAAGAAAAAAACACTTATTAAAGGAGCTTACTCATAAACTGCTCGACCAACGTTAATACAATTTTTAAGGGACCACCGCGCGGGCTTCCTCTACTAAATGCAAACAGATTCACGTAAATCGGCCCAGTAATCACGGAGTAATCAGTGAAAATACATTAAAAAGACGGCCAAGTGTCGGGCCACGCACAATGTAGGGTATTTTTCACTTTTCGAGATTTTATTTTACCACTTTGTCGGCGTAACTACTCTGTATATTCATGCCAAGTTACAGCTTTCTAGTACTAAGAGTCTTTGAGCTAAGCTGCGGACAGAGAGACTGACATGGCGAAACTATAAGGGTTCCTTTCCTTGAATGACTACGGAACCCTAAAAAGATGCTTGTGGAATACATAACCTCCTTCGTTTTTAGAACTCGGTTAAAAAGTAATGTGTAATGAATGTCACAAGCTTCACACATCGGTCATTTGAGTTTGTATCAAATGACTAAAACCAATGTGTGGAACTTGTGACACTGTTAGAATGTAACACGTATTTTATTAATATTTTTTGACGTGACAACGTCTAATAAATCGATGAACGCCGGCTGCATGCACGAAAAAGGATGACTCATTGTCCCGTTACGCTCATTGTACGCTTGCGCCGCATCTATGCAATCATTTCATCAATGTTTTGTTATGACGTTGTCACGTTAAACTATCGTCCGTAAACCAACTTTACACACAACCAATTATTTTTTCTTGGTCGATACGCGTTACAATAATAAAGCGACATAAACTGGTCAAACTGTCGTTTCATTGTCAACCCGATAGGTCACTTGGGTAACTAAATGATAATAATATTACAATAAACACTGACCTACCTCACTCTGTTCTGAGAGCGAATATATTTGAATAATATTTATCCTCATAAATATTATTTAAACGCAAAATTATGTCTGCCTGTCTATCAGTCTACTTACTCCGCTATTTACACGACTCTGTCACGTTGGTCCACTTAGTGGTCGAAAGTTCTGAGTTCGTTTCCCCAGGTCGGGCAGTGTTATTAGGTTTTTCCATTAGAAATTTCTCAGTAGCTGCTTCAGTCACTGAATTCTTCTTGTAGTGGAAATAGACTCGGCCTCTATTACGACCTGAACTATTAAGGGTACAGCGCCAGGGTAGCCCGCGAAATTCAAACTTTCTTATTTTTTTCAATTTGCAGATCAGTGTCAGGTTGTAAATTAAGTAACTAACGAAGGTCTTCGATATTGGAAATCGCGTTATGGAACTCAAATGGAGTTGGGCAGGACACCTAGCCAGGCGCGGTGATGGCAGGTGGAGTAAAGCTGTGACCGAGTGGCGTCCAAGGAATGGAAAGAGGAGTGTTGGTCGTCCGGCGTCGAGATGGGCAGACGACATTGTTGCCATTGCGGGAATATCCTGGATGAGGCTAGCACAGGAGCGTGGAGCTTGGCACAAGCAAAGAGAGGCCTATACCCAGCAGTGGGTGAAATCGGGCTGTGGATGATGATGCTGATGTCAGGTTGTAAATTGAATGACTCTTTCATGAAAAAGTCATTCAATGGGATTAAATGAACTGAGAGGTTTGTATTGATGATTTTAATGATTAACTCTGTTAAGACATATTTGTTACAGTCACGAATCATATTTTAATCAACATACAACCTTTTTTTTCTGGGATGGGAAATAATGAAATGACTCCTCCCGCTCTGGGCGGATCGGAAGGGAGTGTCAGACTTTTACTGACTAAAACCCATCCATGTTCCTTCTTTTGCCCTTTGTGTTCCATGGCCGCGGTATCTCTTTCGAACAGTCCCGCAGCCCTGGCAGGCATCGGCCCTTGCGGACCCCTCCTGTTTGCTAACATCTTTGAGGCGCGCGTGGAACACGAACGCGCCGTCGACACGGCCTGTCGTCATAACACGGTCGGACGGCGAGCTAACCCACTCACCGTCCACAGGCCAACATACAACCTGACACTGACCTGTAAACTGCAAAAAACGTGAGAAAATGAATTTCGCAGGCTACCCTAGCGCATCCACCTTAAGTACACCTCTGCCAAAACTTCCAGGTATTACAGGTTGTGATGTAATGCGGCTAAAGCTGATTTCGGGTCGACAATTGCGTCACTTAGTCAGAGCGACTCTGAACCTTTGTTTTGGTAAACTTGATCGTTATTATAACCTTGCTAGTTGCTACTAGAATTAAAACGTAAGTTTACACCTGTTATAAGCAAAACAGTTGTTAGACACAACAGTAGCTAAGATCCAAGGTGTGTTTTGTTATGATTATGTTAACCTTCAGACGTATGGGCTATAAAAGCAGGCAAAGTTTTTAAACTGACATGGTCACTAACTCTATCCATTATTAATACTGAAAACGGGATATTTACCATGTTCACTGTTTGTTTTGAGCTCCCGATATTTCGATGCTGTTGCAAGCACCATGATCGCGAATAAAATCTAGGATCTCGAATATTTTAGAGTTGCGAACGTCAAAAGGAAAAAACGGAACCCTTATAGGATCACTCGCATGTCTGTCTGTCTGTCTCAGCCGTTTTACTCAGAAACTAAGAAACTACTGGACCGATTGAGTTGAAATTTGGGACACATAAGTTGGTGACCCTAATACGGACGCATAACGTAAATTAATGAATTTGAAACGTAAATTAGAAAATGAAGAAAAGGTTTTGCAAACTATATCTTGTTACATATCAAATGAAAGGGCGCATTGTGAGCATCACAATTTTTTTTTTAATTTTAAGATAAATAGTTTTGCAGTTATTTAAGAAAATAGGCGAAAATTAACCATTAACTCTGAATCTACAGAGTCGAAAATTTTGAAAAGAGTGCAAAATATAGTTCTTCGCCTATAATATCAAGAAAACCTATAAGCAACGCTTAACCGACCGACCAGTGGATGGATGACCATTCAATCAATCATTATTATAAGCCTGTATTGTCCCACTGCAGGGCAAAGGCCTCCCTTCCCTCCTTCCACATTTCGCGATCTAGAGCGATTGTAGGCCAATCCTTTGCGGAAGAGTCCAGCTCATCCCGCCATCTGCTTCTGGGCCTGCCGCGTTGTCGTTTACTGCTATTGGGTATTCACTGAGTGGTAATTTTTGCCCATTGCTGCTCCGACATGCGGCAGATGTGACCAGCCAAGTTCCATTTCAACTTAGCAGCTGTAAGGCCAGCATCAGCTATTTGGGTTTTGGAGCGAAGTATGGAGTTTCTGATGCGGTCCGTAAGTTTGACACCCAGTATACTTCGCTCCATAGCTCGTTGGCAGACCCAATCAATCAAACAATCAAAATATTTTTATTTCACATAGGCCTACATGGGCACTTATGAAACGTCGACAAGAAGGTGCATTATAAACCAAGCTCCCTCCGTGCCTCGATAAGCACGTTAAGCTGTTGGTTCTAGCTGTCATTTGTAGATTTATGACGGTCGTTACTAGTCAGGAACCCGAATGTCTGAAAACCAGTCTTATCAAAGGGTAAGACCAGGGGGGGGGAGATCCGGTCAAAACTCATAGTCAAGACAGTAGCAAAGTACCAAGGTGTGTTTAGTTATGATTGTGTTAACCTTCAAACGTATGGGCTATAAAAAGTAGCTAGTATCTTTTAATATCGATAGGTAAGTACTGACGGTGAAATAATAACAGCAACACGTCTCGATCTTCAAGGTTAAGCAGCACAAACGTGCTTCCGTGGATGGATGACCATCCATTACATACAGAGTTCCCTGAAGTTAGTAGTCGTCATTTTGTAGATTTTGTCGGTAGGGTTGGCGCAGTGGCTGAGCGATTGACTGCAGTACTGCAGTACGCACGCAGCGCACGCAGCTCTGATTTTTCGGATTCATGTGCGTATTGTATAATTTTATCACTGGCTTCGGTGAAGGAAAATATCTTGAGGAAACCAGCATGCCTGAGAGATATTTCTCGACGGCATGTAAAGCCAAGTCAGAGGCCCATGGGCGGCATAAAAACTCTGACACCAGGTTAGGCACTAACCACACGATAAAGAAGAAGAAATAGAACCGCTAAGTTCAACATAAACAGAAGATTTTATCATCTCATACATGACATGCAAGATTTAACCTTCACGTTTAAGATTTAAAGATTATAATGCAACTATCAGTTAATCTACAGTATTAACATGTTTTAGATAAAGAGATAAGGCAGACTGATTTCAGATTTAATCTTTTGCGTACGATCAAATTGTTTACAGTACTTTGATGCTTATCAAAAAACCGGCCAAGTGCGAGTCTGACTCGCGCACGAAAGGTTCCGTGCAATCGTAGTAGGGGAGCCCCTTTAATTTTGAATTTATTGTTATCATTCGTTGTTAAAGCAGAACCAGAAATACACATTCTGTGAAAATTTCAACTGTCTACCTATTACGGATAATGACATAAAGCCCGCTACAGACAGACGGCCGGACGGGCAGATGGACAGCGAGTCTTAGTAATAGGGTCCCCCCTTCGGATACGGACCCCTGAAAACGAGTTCACTCTATTACTCAGAACGGATATACATGTAGGAGTTTTTATAAAACATCACGCCTGTAACCCCGAAGCGTTAGGCAGAGGTGTACTAAAAGCCCACATTCCTCCAGCCACTTATGTTTAAGTCTCATGTAATAGGAGGCGAGCCAATTGCTATCAATCGGACAGAGATACAGACTTCGTAGTTAGTACTGAGAAAACACTGATGGAAAAACCCAATAACACTTTGACTTACCTGGGAATCGAACCCAAGACATCATGCTCAGCAGTAGTCTTAGGGGCCGTCTCCACGAGCGAGAGAATCGCGGCGATATTTTCGCATACAAATACGTGGGACGACGATAATATCGCCACGATTCTCTCGCTCGTGGAGACGGCCCCTTAGCGACCATCATGTCCACGAGGCAGTACTACCAATGCATCATCAAAATCAGCTTAGATTTTTCCTAACTATGTTTCGGTCGGCTTCCAGTCTATCCATATGCAGCTGAATACCAGTATTTTACGTGGAGCGACTGTCTATCTGTCGTCCACAACCCAGTTAGTACTGGGTAATACGATACCCTTTGGTAAGACTGGTTGTCAGACTTTCGGGCCACTGACTACCTGTAACGACAAATCAAATCAAATCAATCTTTATTTGTGAACACTAATAAAGGTCCTAAGTAAACATTTTAGTCGAGCTCTATGTCCTACCATTGAAATTGGTGTAAAAATATTAGTTTTTTAGTAATATGTCTGAATCTGTAACACAAAGTCGAGTTCGAATAAATAATGTGTGTGTAATCATGTGATTTTTGTGTGTGTGACAGCTAAAGATGTACGTCAGCCGAGAACATTCTAAGGCACAGAGGAATCTCGATATCACCCATCGAAAGAACATTCTAAGGCACGGATCTCGATATCACCCATCGAAAGAACATTCTAAGGCACGGATCTCGATATCACCCATCGACGGATCGACCTCGGCAGGCGTTGCCGTCCTGTGCTACTGTTTATTCAGCCGCGAGTCACATCATTATATTTTAATATAACTTAGTACCAATACAATTAACTTTTATTCAAGTTACCTTTACAATAACTGCTCTCAATGTTTACATTTGATAATCATAATAAAAATATAGTATTTGCCTCTGGTATTGAGGAAAACTTCATACATAAACAAACATACATAACTCGTAATTTATTTACTACATAATAAATAACTTTATTAAGTAATTTCAGGTAGAATCAATATGTAACACAACTTTATATAACATCACCCTGTAATCGCCGTAGGGTTAGGTAGAGGCGTACTTAGTAAACCCATATTTCGCCCATGTATGTTTAAGGTTCTTGTAATAGGGGGCAAGCCTATTACCATCAACCTGTTACAAATTCAGACTCCATGGATGCTACTGAGAAATTCTTGAACTCAATTCTCAATAACACTTAGGCCGCCCCGGGAATCTAACCCAGGACGTCATGCTCAGCAGTCGACTGCGACCACTCCACCAACGAGGCAGTCTTAAAGTCAATTATGTATGAAGAAATAAGTTTTTTCGTTGACAACAAAACTCATTTGATCAAATCAAATCAAAATATTTTTATTTCACATAGGCCTACATGGGCACTTATGAAACGTCGACAAAAAGGTGCACGGTTCGGGTTGGTCGTTTTCTAAAGAGAAGAACCGGCAAGAAACTCCATGGTTACTCTTTTAAAATGATTAGATTTTACAATATTATCATGTTACAGCATTGATTGATTAAGTAATATTAAACCATGAATAAATAATGAGCATTTTTTACACGGCAGATGTAAGTGGAAACTCCAGGGGAGGGCGCCCTAGAAGGACATACACTGACCTTATTAGTGAGGTTCTTCGGAAAGGTCAGGTGCGTAGTACTCGCAACGAGCGCGTATGAACAAAAGTATGAACGTAGACGAAGAAATACGAGTATGTAAGGATCGTTATACGTCGCATTCTGTGACCCGAAAGTCTAACAACTAGTGTTACCAAGGGGAATCGAATTGCCCAGTACTAACTAGGTTGTGGAGAGCAGTCGCTCCATGCAAAATACTGGTATTCAGCTGCATCTGGTTAGACTGGAAGCCGACCCCAACATAGTTGGTAAAAGGCATAAGGAATGTTAACGAAAGGTTCAATAAACCAATTTACTACACACCATTATTTTTAGGTCGTTCTGGAGCCGAATACCATGAACTCGATCATCGAACTCGACACGATTGGGACTATTTTTTTCAAAAAATAACAATAAAAAAAAAGTACGAAAGAATAAATTTAATGTTTTTTTTGTGAAATAATGAGAATCGATCGATGAATGAATTTTTCAATGGGTATCGTTCGCATGTGTTGCCGATCATGGATACGTTTTACACACACATATGCATTTGAGTTCTCATTATTTAAAAAAAAAAAACATTAAAGAAGAACAGGCAAAAAAAACCCAGACCCGACAGAAAAGTAACATACCTCAGTTTTTTTGTTATTATTTATATAATCATATTATATAGTTTTTATATTCGAAATCAATGGCTAACACCAAAATATTGCCTTATGTTTTTGTTCAGGCTTTACACTAAAAAAGTACAAAATGCCTACGTATCTACACAATTCGTAAATATATGTAACTAAATGATATAAGCTCGAACTGGCGTCAACGAATTACTGGAATAATCCGATCTGAATCATCGAATATGACGATTTTAATTAATCCTAAGTTGAGGGCGAATCCAGAAGGGCATGCTCTGACCCCAGTATCAGAGGCAAAAAGGAACGGGGTGGAATTTTTTAGTCAGTAAGAGTCTGACACGCGCTCTCGCTCCACCCAAGGGCGAGAGATGTCATTAGATGATTTTAAACCACCTTAAAAAAAAAAATCCTAAGTTGAATGTTGTACTAGGAGTTCAAAAATTATATAATACAGCTGTATCTCCAGGTCTCCTGGATACATCCCATAACTATTTATCGTCATTTAGTTACATACATTACGAATTGTGTAGATAAGTAGGCATTTTGTATTTTTTTAGTGTAAACCCTGAACAAAAACATAAGGCAATATTTTGGTGTTAGCCATTGATTTCGAATATAAAAACTATATAATATGATTATATAAATAATAACAAAAAAACTGAGATATGTCACTTTTCTGTCGGGTCTGGGTTTTTTTTATATGGGACGTGACCGTTCTTCTTTATTCTTTCGTGTTTTTTTTTTTATTGTTATTTTTTGAAAAAAATAGTCCCAATCGTTTCGAGTTCGATGATCGAGTTCATGGTATTCGGCTCCAGAACGACCTAAACATAATGGTGTATACTTTTTAGCAGTAATAGTCTACTGTGTGACCGTCGTACTGCCAAGTCGTAAGTCTCGAGTTCGAACCCAAGACACGCACCTCTGATTTTTCGGATTCATGTGCGTATTGTATAATTACCACATGCTTCGGTGAAGGAAAACATCGCGAGGTAACCAGCATGCCTGGGAGATATTTCTCGACGGCATGTAAAGCCAAGTCAGAGGTAGACGGCATATAAACTCTGACACCAGGTTAGGCACTAACCATACCATAAAGAAAGATATAGTTTTTCACCGTTACTAAGGCAACTGAAGGTCATTGCTCCTTCTAATTAGGAACCGTTTGTTACACCGATCAAACCACGGCTGATTGATAAAGTAAATACTATGTATACATAATTATAATAATGTACGATATGTATACACCTTTACAAATAAATAAAATGTAAGTGTGTTTGTATTTTCAAAATAACAGCTTTTTACTGAATGTATATAATATATACGGTACTTTTAAAATATATATTTTTTTGTCTCTCTATTTGTTTCGGCTTATCTCCGAAAATGCTGGATCAATTCTGACGGGACTTCAATTAGAGGGATAGGGATTAAATTCTATGTCACTATCACTAATTTCGACATTCGGCAGAGCAAATCTTATGCCCTTCGTTTTTTTTTTCTACAAAAACTGTCCCATGAAGGTGGAAGTTTGAATTTCAAATTTCCAAATTCAAATTTTCTTACGTGATTTGCAACTTGCTGGTTAGTGTCAGGCTACTTAATAAACAAAATATGATTCGCGACCGTAACACGTACCTATGACTTTACAGAATTGCAATCATTTAAATAATATTTGGAGCCCTCCATAAATTACGTCACACGAATTGTATCATGATTTTTTTACCCCCCTCCCCGCCCCGTCCTTGTCACAGGCTGGTCACATTTGTGAGACACCCTCGCTAGTGTGACGTCACATATTTTGCAAATTTACACGTTCATACAGACGAAGTCGGAAATATTTTTAGATTTCAATTTTGAAATATGACGTCACAAAATTTAGGACCCCTCCCACCCATTGTCACACAACGTCACACTTCGTCGACCCACTCCCCCCCCTTAACGTGTGACGTAATTAATACATGGCCCCTTTTAAGCAAAGGCTACCTGTTGCATTACCAACATCACACCGCATGGTTACAATAGTATAACGAGCATTCAAACATACTTATCTGAAACATTAGATAGCCTAATCTGATCGATTGCACGGTTTTTGTTATTCATTTTGTAGTGTTATGTATCATTTGGAATGAGAAACTTATGACTAAATAATAACACCCACTCGGACCAAACTTCAGGTTAAGTCGCGGCTGCCTAGGTTAGTCATTACATACAAAGTTTTCTCCGTACCTCAGAATACACGTTAAGTAAATAAAAAACCGGCCACGTGCGAGTCGGACTCGCGCACGAAGGGTTCCGTACCATTATCTATAAAAACGGCAAAAAAATCATATCTGTTGTATGGGAGTCCCCCTTAATATTTTTTTTTTAATTTTTAGTATTTGTTGTTATAGCGGCAATAGTAATACATCATTTGTGAAAATTTCAGCTTTCTAGCTATCACGGTTTATGAGATACAGCCTGGAGACAGACAGACAGACAGACAGCGAAGTCTTAGTAATAGGGTCCCGTTTTACCCTTTGGGTACGGAACCCTAAAAAATAGCCTATGTCATTCCTTCCCCAGGACTTAATCTAGCTCCTTGCCAAATTTCATTACGATCCGATCAGCCGTTTAGTCGTGAAAAGCTACCAAACAAACAGTTCCTTTCGCATTTATAATATTAGTATGGAAGTAAGGATGCCAGAAATAAACAACCATACGGTTGTTTAGGAATCATTTATGCAATATTAGAAATTGTTTAAAAGAGTTTATTATACAGGGTGTAAATGGACCCTACACGGAGCCGTCAACCAAGCCTTCTGTACATTAAACGCAAAAATTATGGCTAGGAAACGACTTTTTTTAGGGGTGAATAATCATGTTTTACGGTAACTCAATGCAGCATTCAAAATATTGTGCTGATGGATGCTTTGAATAAATAAACGGGTCATGGAGGTAATTAAAGTTAGTACCTTAAAAACCAGTATTTAAAAAAAAAAAACTTGAAAAATCTGGAACTTTGACCTCCAATATCTCCGTAACTAGAAGGTTCCCAGGTATGGTATAATGAGGAAAACAAGTTCCGTTCGGCTTCGTTAAGGGTATTTTTACACCCATTATGACTCAGTCTGAACTGTTGCTCATAACTTCTCTATATTAGAGAAGCGCCTATCTTACCGTACCATTAATTAATTTTCATATTAATTAACTAAACAAACACATCAAAAAAAACCTCAGCATAATTTTCAAACACTACACCAAACACATTTCTTTAAAACAAAACACTACAATATTTCAATTTCCTTTTTGACTTCACAACACAATTTACACTTTGTCGAAAACAAAAGTTAATCATCAACTATTTATAATTAGTTTATACAACAATGGTTTGCACATAATCACGTATAAACAAGAATAAATAAATAAAATTGTTATCAACGCGACTGCCCCGTGAGCGGTCTCATATCATACTGACGATGTAAAAAAATATTGGATAGTAAGGGCATGTGTATATTGGAGATAAGGTAATCGCGCATTTTGAAAACATAGACGCGACTTCGGACAAAAATAGTTAGTCGGAGTCTACATAACATCAAACCTGTAATCCCCAAAGGGTTAGGCAGAGGTGTACTTCACAGTTAGATATCGGATATTCGGATGCATATTTACCTAAAGTACGTTTTTTCCCTGCAAAGGGTACAAAAGTGTGGAAGCGGCTTTTTACAATATGTTTTTTTCCCGATTTTACGGGATTACATAAAAAAATATAAAAAATTTAGTATTGCTAAGAATAATATTTCTATTCTATTTTAAACTGGGCAAGAAATTTGTGGAAACTATTAAACAGAACTAACTGGGTTTTGGAGGTCAGACAGGCAGTCGCTCCCCGTAAAATACTGGTATTCAGCTGCATCCGGTTAGTATGGAAAAAAAAATGTTAGTATGGCTTCTTTGTGGTGAAATTTCTATTGTTTTTTTATGAATTTCCAAAAGTATCTAATTGTCATCCTGAAATAAGTTTGATTAACATCAGCAGCCACCATTTGATATTTGTTTAAGTGAAAATACACGGATCAGACACAATTTTTTTTTAATAAATTATTTAAAAAACACGAAAGAATAAATTTAATGTTTTTTTTTTGTGAAAAAATGAGAACTCAAATGCATATGTGTGTGTCAAACGTATCCACAATCGGCAACACATGCGAACGATACCCATTGAAAAATTCATTCATCGATCGATTCTCATTATTTCACAAAAAAAAAACACTAAATTTATTCTTTCGTGTTTTTTTATTGTTACTTTTTGAAAAAAATAGTCCCCATCGTTTCGAGTTCGATGATCGAGTTAATGGTATTCGGTAATTCGGTTCCAGAACGACCTAAAAATAATGGTGTAAGTATATATTTAAGTCGCGAGTTAATAGGCTTCTTTTAGGCTAGCTCGTTCCATCGTTGACGTCATCTCTGTCCTCA
Organism: Eurois occulta; assembly: GCA_950022335.1. Taxonomy (NCBI): domain Eukaryota; kingdom Metazoa; phylum Arthropoda; class Insecta; order Lepidoptera; family Noctuidae; genus Eurois; species Eurois occulta. The sequence goes on along the minus strand of OX465504.1, from coordinate 8,745,958 downwards.
GGACATTTAATATAAAAAAAACTAAATTACAGTAAAATCGTGTAAACGCCATAAATTTCAAAACAAATAATTTTAGGTAAGTACGTTATTTTATCGCCCCGCTGAGTTTTATCAGAACACGCCTCATGTCGTGAGTACTCATTTAGTATAACAATACACGATTCTGTGTTATCTATAAAATCGTGTCGGTTTATAGGTAAATACCTTGTTGACGCATTGGAATTTCAAATGTCTATGCTAACTTGGGGTGAGTTAATAACTGGAATGTAAACACTTACAAATTCAAAATTATTTCGCTAATCAAATTAAATTCTCAGTATCTAGCGACTCACCCATGTTTTGCACAGTTTTTACAAATTCAATAACATTATAATATACATACCACAAAGAAATTTTTCATCGGTTGTTAAAAAAAACAGCTGTTTCCTACAAAACGGCAATACCAAAATGATCAGTATGGAACAGCTGATGTTGTTTTTAAATGGCCGATGAAAAATTTCTCGGGGGGGTTAAGAATGATATGTACGGAATACGTGGTAACCGTTTTAGCGTCCCTTCCACCTTCTATATTATCTACACTAATATTATAAAGAGGAAAAATTTGTATGTTTGTGTGTGTGTATGTTTGTAATGAATAAACTCAAAATCTACTGTGCCGATTTCAAAAATTCTTTCACCATTGGAAAGTTACATTCACACTGAGTAACATAAGCACCCGTGCAAAGCTGGGACGAACCGCTAGTTATACTTACTATAAAAGTAAAGAAAAAAACGCTTCAAAAAATCTGTTCAAATAAACAGACAATGTGACCGCACCTTTAGTTTTATAACAACGATTTTGCAAAGCCAGTGATTTGCATATATTATGTTATATGTGTTTACATGCAGTGTCAAGTCGAAAATAAATAGACAGAAGGTTTACTTACAATGATTATACACCATTATTTTTAGGTCGTTCTGGAGCCGAATACCATGAACTCGATCATCGAACTCGAAACGATTGGGACTATTTTTTTCAAAAAATAACAATAAAAAAAACACGAAAGAATAAATTTGATGTTTTTTTTTTAAATAATGAGAACACAAATGCATATGTGTGTGTAAAACGTATCCACGATCGGCAACACATGCGAACGATACCTATTGAAAAATTCATTCATCGATTGATTCTCATTACTTCACAAAAAAAAAAACATTAAATTTATTCTTTCGTGTTTTTTTTTTATTGTTTTTTTTTAAATAGTCCCAATCGTTGCGAGTTCGATGATCGAGTTCATGGTATTCGGCTCCAGAACGACCTAAAAATAATGGTGTATAATTAAAAAAAAAAAATACTCTTCTTCTTTATCGTACGGTTGGAGCCTAACCTGGTGTCAGTTTTTATGCTGCCCATGGGCCTCTGACTTGGCTTTACATGCCGTCGAGAGATATTTCCCAGACATGCTGGTTTCCTCACGATGTTTTCCTTCACCGAAGCAAATGATAATTACACAATACGCACATGAATCCGACAAATCAGAGGTGCGTGTCTTGGGTTCGAACTTGAGACCTATGACTTGGCAGTCCGACGGTCACAACACTAGGCTATCACTGCTAGATCATAAATATCATCGAATTCAAATCAATACAAATCGTGGGACGTAGCGTAACATGAGTAAATAAATAGGTAATGAGCCGTTGACTGTTGATAGAAAATTCACTTGAGTCATTGTGTTTTAGGTTTTAGTACATAATCTACACCATTATTATCTTTCTTATCAATAGAACCGTTTAACTTAAAGAAAAATACTGTTTATTTTAGCGAATCTTCTGGCAAAATACTTTGCATGACAAGTATCAAACCATACATTCTTAAGTTAAGCAAGGTAGCACAATGGCATCATGCTTTCAGTGACGAATACGCGACGTTTTTGTTTTGTTTATTTTTTTTTTGTTCGCATAGTTAGTAAGTATACAAGATTGCCAAAAAATTGAATCGTCAGTTCAATGATTAGGTTGTCAATAATTTAATTCTGTTATCACTACATATTATAAAACAAAGTCCTCCGCCGCGTCTGTCTGTTCACGATAAACTCAAAAACTACTGCACGGATTTTCATGTTGTTTTCACCAATGGATAGTGTGGTTCTCGGGGAAGGTTTTAGTATATAATTTGTCAAGTTTTTGTATACATTGGCTAAAATATAGTGATATTTGTTGGAGGTGTCGGAAAAAAAATAAGCCGTCTGGGAGCTTTCAACGAAAACGCTGCCTAAACCCTTTGAGATAACAAAATGATGTATGGTGGAATTGTGTATCTTATAAAGGTCTACAGAAAATTCAACGATGGCATATCCCTGGAATAGGTTCCCATGGGTTACGGGAACGGGATCAAAATTTCATGATTACTATTAGTCGCGAAAACCGCCATCCACGCGGGCGAAGCCGCGGGCATCAGCTAGTGTTAAATATGTGAATGGATACGTTATTAGCTTACTTTATTTTTGGTACAAGCACAATTTATCAGAGGGCGATTACGTACAGTCAGCCCACGAAAACCTTACTCAGACTCAGCTGACCTTTTCATAATAAGGCCCGGTATCCACCAAAGCGGAGAGGAGAGGAGACGAGAGGAGATGTGTTTGAATAAACCAATCCGATTTCGTTATTTCCACATCTCTTCTCCGCTTAGCTTTGGTGGAAATGGGTCAAGCGGAGAGGAGAGGAGATGTCTCATTTTTCTATAGAATTTCGTGCAGCGAGCGAGCAAGCGGCGCAGCAGAGCGGAGAAGTGTCTAGTCGGGCGGCCGGGCGGCGCACGCGCTGCCCACCCCTCACCCCGCTACCTTCTCCGCGCGCCTCGCACGTCCCGAAAGCGTCATTCGATTGACTGGCTTTTGGATATACGGTTTAATCAAATCATGTAACTGGTAGAAATTATTCCTTGTTACCCTGTAAGATTTATGTAAACTTTCATCATCAAACTCTCGAAACAGTGTGGCATATTCGCCATGACTGTGACATTTTATATGGTTTCTTATCCAGAATCTATGTTGCCGTCGATAATTTAAATGTTGAAGAATTAATTGTGTTTCTTCAACCTCTAATTCTTCTCCCTCAAGCAAATTCAGATATAACTTTTGTAACGACATGACGTCTTCCTTTCGTAGACAGCACTTGACTGTTTTCGATCTCTCACAGCTCACATCTCTGCTACACACAGCTCACATCTCCTCTCCACAACGCATCTCCTCTCCGCTTTGGTGGAAATAACCTGCCAGCTTCGCGGCACATCTCCTCTCGTCTCCTCTCCTCTCCGCTTTGGTGGATACCGGGCCTGAGGAACAGTTAATCTAGTTCTACTATGTCTATACCATTTTTATTTTTTATGATGGGTGTCCATAAATTAATAAAATATTTTGCATTAAAAACGGCCGTCGTCGTAACCGAAGCAGGCCCAAGAAACGCTGGCGTGATGATCTGGACCCATTTTAAACGGATTGATCGGCGAAGGCAAATTGTAAACAACATTGGTTAGCCATGTGGAAGGCCCGTTGTTTAGCAGTGGCACAAACAAAAACTAATTGCTAATTAAAGAATCGTTGATATTGTGCTACGTCATCAAGTTAAAAAAAAACGGTAAAAAAATCTGCTGTATCAAAAAAGCAAAAGACAAAAAAAAAAGCAAAAGCAAAAGTGCAATATCTACACGATCGAAATGTATGGAACAGCTGTTTTTTTTTTTAATAACAGATCAAAATTTTCTATGTAGGGGACTCAGAAATTCAGAATGATGTACTGAATACGTGGTAACCGTTTTCGCGTCGGTGTCCCTTCCACCCCGTATAATTTTGTTTTACTGTTAAGTAATTTAACCTTTTTTTTTGTTTTGTCCTGTGCGGTCTAATAAATACTTTGTCTTTCTTTCTTTTTTGTTTTGATATGTGTCCATAAATTAATAAATAATTTTCATTATAAACTAATTGTTAATTAAAGAATCTTTGATATCTGGCTACGTCATAATAAAGTTCCTTGCTATTCGTGGGTTTTAAGTAGGTACCTATATTTTTTCAATATTTTTAAATTATATCTGTGAATCTTCTGACCAAATACTTTGCATGACAAGTGTCAAAACCACACATTATTCAGTTAAGCTAGGTAGCACAATGACATCATGTATACAGTGACGAATACACGATGTTTTGTTTTATTTATTTTTTGTTCATATACTTACTATGCAAGATTGTCAGAAAATTGAATCGTCAGTCCAATGATTAGGTTGTGAATAATTTAATTTTGTTATGTTAGTTTTATGAATGCTACTTCAGGAGCGTTGCGGTATTTTTTTTGTTCTGGGCCATACCTGGAAACCTTCTAGTTACGGAGATATTGGGGGTCAACGTTCCAATATTTTCACAGTTTTTAATGTTGTCCTCCACGACCCCCGAACTATCCAATGCATCCATCAGCACAATGTTTTGAGTGCGTTACATTGAGTCCTACCCTAAAACGTGATTTTTCACCCCCAAAAAAAAGTCATTTCCCAGCAATAATTTTTGCGTAGAGTTACTAAGTTTGATGTACAGAATGCTTGGTTGACGGCTTCGTGAAGGGTCCGTTTACACCTTGTTGATTTATATCGTACTTCGAGTAAACGATGACAGGCTTGGTTTATATGAAAACATAACATAGCATGTAATCCACGAAGGGTTAGGCAGAGGCGCACCTAATAGTACACCCACATTTCGCCAGTTATGTTTAAGTCCCATGTATTAGGGGGCGAGAATATTGCCATCAACCGGGCGCAAATCCAGACTCCGTGGCTGCTACTAAGAAATTCCTGATGGAAAACCCCAATAACACTTCTGGGATTCTGCCATTGCTCGCCATTGTACATAAGCTATATTATTGCAATTTGTATCCAAATTTCTTGCAATAAAGAATAAGAACACTTTGCCCGACCTGGGAATCGAACAGGACCTCATGCTCAGCAGTCGTGCTTGCGACCGCTTGACCAACAAGGCAGTCGGAGTCTTTTGTATGAAAAGCGTTACCAATATCGCCTCTAACGGCGGCCGCCGCCGTGGTCTACGGTTAGGTCTCGTAAATCTGTCACTATACCAATTTCTAGTTCGCTGATTGATATGACAGATCGTAAATAACAGTATACCCTATTTCAGGAACTTTTGATTGGTCTGAAAATGTTTTAATTGGCTAGTTAAGCGGTGAAATGGTTGTTAAATCAGCATTTCGTCACTTATGTTCAAATGCCATGTAAAAACCGGCCAAGTGCGAGTCGGACTCGCATACGAAGGGTTCCGTACCATTTTCTATGAAAACGGCAAAAAAAAAACCATATCTACAACACGATATGATTTTTTTTGCGACGTTAAGAGCGTGTACGTCGAGCGCGCGACATCAAGTTTAGGTAATTCAATGCAACTATTACTCACACAGACGCAAGCGTGACTGTGTGCATAGCGCTGGCGCGTTCTCTCGCGCTATAGTCGAACTAACCCATTTCGATCCGTTCGAGTGTGATTGTAATAGAATATACTTTATTGTACACCAAAATTAAAACACAGCTTTTACAATATTGTAATATATTGCAAGTACAGGTATAATTATGATTAATATTAAAGTCGTTATTTTTATTTATTCAAACATGAATTTGTTGATCTAAAATTTAGTAAGTAGACCAACTGCAACAATTGTTTATTGTACTTAATTAATAGTAACGATTTATGGGTTTATAATAAATAAATAAATATTTATTATTATATTCAAAGAAAACAATTTATACGAATTTGCTCACATTTATTTTACATTACCAAATTTATAAAATGATTAAAATAAACAACTATCAAAGAAAATAAAAACACGCCTGCACCCTGCATGTCAAAAAAAATAAATTGAAAAAATAAAAGAGCCTAGCCTATACCTAATTACAGCGGTGGTAGGCTTCGGCCGCCTGGTTCGCGACCACCCTCCTGCCGGAATCCGGCGCCAAAACAGCTTGTCTGTGTTCCGTCGGTGTGCGGGAGTACCAGTGCCATTGGGGGGATGGAAATGGTCAGTTGCGCGGCTTCGGACCAGTCTGGGTGTCTTAAGTGATTGTGTACCGGGTGACTCATACTGGAGGGTAGCGGGATCCGAGGCACGGTCTCTGCCGTTGGCCGACCGCAGTTAGTAGGGGGCCCAAGTACTGCGCCAGCCACGTGGGAAAGGCTGCCCCGCCAACTCGCGAAAAATCCCGAAATGCTCCACCGTGCCAGTTGGCGACTGGGCGGGAGGACCCGGTGGCCATTTCGGGGGGGCTCGGGCGTCCCCGCAGTCTCCAGATGAGTCTCCCACAGTTCCGATGAGCTGAAGAATCCCGTTGGGTAGCCGAACCGCGTCTCGACCATTCTTCTTTTCCACCACTAAAACACTCGCTTCTATCATGAAAAAGTTTAAAAGGAAAACGGTTTACAAGCGGCGGCACTTCCTCCCACTTAAAGTGCACCTCACCAACATCAGGGGTTTGCACTCAAATCTCGATCCGGTCCACCACCACCTCGAGACCGAGAAGCCGCACCTATTCTTTTTAACGGAGACGCAGATTGCAACTCCGTCAGACGTGGCGTACCTCAACTACCCAGGTTACTCGCTTGAGCATAAGTTCCTAAAACGAGCTGGGGTCTGTGTGTACGTCCGTGATGACATATGCTTTCGGCGTCTCCGCTGCTTTGAGGATTCCGGGTTATCTACTATCTGGATACTGGCGGACACCGGGGTCGAGAAATCACTCTACGTCGGTGTCTACCGGTCGCACAGCGGTGACCAGGAGACGACCAGGCTCTTTGAGCACCTGTTGGAGAAGGCAGATTGTGCCCAGCAGCGATACCCATCCGCGGAGCTTCTTTTTCTGGGGGACTTTAATGCCCACCACGATGAATGGTTGTTTCCGTTCCGGAAAACTGACCATGCTGGGAGAGAGGCGCGCAGATTTGCATTATCGCTAGATCTCACCCAGCTGGTGAGCGAGGCTACGCGGGTGCCAGACGTTGACGGACATACACCCAACTGCTTGGACTTGCTGCTGACCACTGACCCAGACAGGCACTCAGTATCGGTATCAGCCCCACTGGGAACATCTGACCACTGTCTGGTAAAGTCCGTGTCTACCAGCTCTCCTCCAGATGATAGCCCTAGGGGCAAGAGGCGAGTTTGGCGATACGAGTCAGCAGACTGGGATGAGATGCGACACTTTTTTGCGTCCTTCCCTTGGCAGCCAGTGTGTTTTTCTTCGGGCGACCCCACTTGTTCGGCTGAAGCGGTTGCGGACGTGATACGGCAGGGAATGGAATATTATATCCCATTCTCCGACATACCGCTCGGTCACAATGCCCGTCCTTGGTTCAATGTGGACTGCGCTCGTGCTGAGGCTCGAATGCAGTCTGCATACCAAGCCTGGGTGCAAGCCCGTGACCGCAAAGTCCGAGCTCGACGGGTTCGCGCGAAGAAAAGAGCTTTTAATTCTGCCGCAAAGTCCTGTAAGCGGGTGATCCGAAAGGCACGTTTCGACCACGTCAGCCGCATAGGGGCTAAGCTTGCGTCCTACCCCTCTGGTAGTAAGCAGTTTTGGTCCCTTTCCAAATCGGTCGAAACCAATTTCTGCCGGCCCACATTACCCCCCCTGCTAAAACCGGATGGGTCGCTAGCTCACTCCGCTACCGAGAAGGCAAACCTGTTTGCATCTCTATTTGCTAACAATTCACGTCTAGATGCTGGCTCAAAACAGCCACCAACGATTCCTCACTGTGATTCTTCGATGCCGGAGATCACAATACACATGAAAGAGGTTCGTAGAGTACTCCATAGCCTAGACGTGAACAAGGCTAGCGGTCCTGATGGTATACCAGCAAGAGTCTTGAGGAATTGTGCGCCTGAGTTGTCTTCTGTGTTGACGCGCTTGTACCGCCTCTCTCTTAAAACCAGAACGGTACCGAAATCATGGAGGGTTGCCAATGTACAACCAGTACCCAAGAAGGGTAGTCGTGCCGACCCCAGTAACTATCGACCAATCGCCATCACCTCCATACTTTGTAAGGTTATGGAAAGGGTCCTCAATGGGAAGCTGCTAGCGTACCTAGAAGCAAACGACCTACTCAGTGACCGTCAGTATGGCTTTCGCCGGGGACGATCAACTGGGGATCTTCTGGTGTATGCTACGCACTGCTGGGGCGAGGCCATCGAGAAACACGGCGAAGCCCTTGCCGTGTCGCTCGACATCTCGAAGGCTTTCGACAGGGTATGGCACGCAAGTCTGCTGAGCAAACTTCCTGCATACGGCATTCCCGTTGACTTTTGCTGCTGGATATCTGACTTCCTGAGTGAACGGTCGATCCGAGTGGTCATTGATGGCTGCTCCTCTGACCTTATCGCTATTGATGCCGGAGTTCCTCAGGGGTCTGTTCTCTCCGCGACACTTTTCCTGCTGCACATCAATGACCTTCTGGTTCCGGGTATTGTTGGGTACGCAGACGACAGCACTGTCATGGAGAGTTATGCATCCAGCGCAAAAACCAGCGGTGAAGAAGTGCGTTCATTGAGAGAGGCCATGGTGGAGCGAACAAATTCAGCCTTAAGTCTTGTCTCCAAGTGGGGTGATGAAAATCTGGTTGTTTTTAACGCCACCAAAACCCAAGTGTGCCTGTTCACTGCCAAAAGGAGTCCGTTCAATCTGGCTCCTACTTTCCGGGGTACATCTGTACCAGTTACCGACAACCTTGAGCTTCTTGGTACGAAGTTGAGTGCGAATCTCAACTTCGGTGCCTACATTGAGTCGAAAGCTCAAACAGCGGCAAAAAAGCTGGGTATCCTAAATAAGGTTAAGCGTTACTTCAAGCCAGGACAGCTTTTAGTCCTATATAAAGCTCAAGTTCGGTCCGGCATGGAGTACTGCTGTCACCTTTGGGATGGCTCAGCCAAATACCAATTAGCCACACTCGACTCTGTTGAGCGCAGAGCCAAGAGGCTCATTGGTGACGTTGAGCTGGTGGGTACCAAGCTTCATAGTTTGGCCCACCGGCGCAGGGTTGCATGTCTGTCGGTCTTTTACAGGTTGTACTTCGGTGAGTGTGCACAAGAGCTCCACGAGATCATTCCACCATCTCCCTTCTTCCATCGGGAGTCCAGACGTACTGCGGGTTATCACCCATTCCTTGTCGATGTTCCACACATTCGCACGAAGCGCTTCGCGACATCGTTTATTATGCGCACAGCCAAGGAGTGGAATTCCCTGCCTTCGTCAGTGTTCCCAAGTTCATATAACCCCAATCTTTTTAAGTCGCGAGTTAATAGGCTTCTTCTGGGTAAGCTCGTTCCATCGTCGACCTCATCTCTGTCCTCAGGACTAGATTGAGGTCAAGAGTAGACCCATTTAATATAAAAAAAAAAAAAAAAAAAAAAAAAAGAGCCGACTGCGTAAAAAATAACTAATAACTTTAAATAAAAACTGAAAAGAATAAAAACAAGTTCAATTCAATTCTAATACGGAACATATTGACTGCAATAGTCGGAAACCGTATTGGATAGAATGATTTTAGTCTAGATTATTCAACGGGTCCCGACTGTTGCAGTCAATATGTTCCGTATTAGAATTGAACTGAACTTGTTTTTATTCTTTTCAGTTTTTATTTAAAATAGGTATGAAAAATGTAATGTTTTCAAATATACCCAAGTGGGGTATCAAATGAAAGCGCATGATGTGTATATTATAATAAGACATATTTTATCCAAATTGGTGCGATTTACTAGATATGGGGAAAAGTGGGTATAAATTTCCAAATATACCCAAGTGGGGTACCAAATGAAAGCGTATGATGTTTATGTTACAATTAGTCATGTTTTATCAAAATTTACATTCTTATGTTTTAATTGTCAGGTTATCGAGGACGAAATTGCCCTCAAAACAAATAAGATTGTTGAAGACCGGAGAATAATTGGTTTTAATTACTTTTTGGACCAAATTAAAATAATCAATAACCATAACAGAGCGAATGGGGTGTACTATTGATAATTTACAACTGTTGAAAGAGTGCGAGGTGGGCTTGCAATCAACATTTACCATGAAATGCAATATGCCTAATTTAGAGCTTCAACTGTTCAGCTCTAATAGTTCAAATGTTAGTATGGACGTAAATCGTAGCACTGTGACTGGAGCTATGATGACGGGGATTGGAAGATCAAATTTAAACGAATTGTTAGCTTCCATAGACTTACCAATTTTGACACAAAATACTTATGCGAAATGTCACGACGAAGTAGCAAAATGGTGGAAAGCAGCTGCAGAAGACAGTATGCTAGAGGCTGCCAAGGAAGAAGCTGCTGAAGCTATTGCGTGTGGTGAAGTAAAAGATAATGTTCCAATTCTCACTGTCAAAGCTGACTGCTGTTGGTCTAAAAGATCCTATAAAATCAACTATTCTGCTTTGTCAGGTATTGTTATTGGTACCAAAACGGGTAAAGTTCTTTACATGGATGTGAAAAATAAATATTGTAATGTGTAATATGTATAACTGTCATAAAAACCACAATGGACCTTCGAGCAGTATGGAACAAAGTGTCATAGTCGAAGGTTTTAAGACTTCTGTTGCGAGGCAAAATGTAATATATGGCACATTGATCGCAGATGGTGACGCAACCACGTTTAAAAAAATACTTGAAAGCAGACCATATCCGAATTATCAAGTTAGTAAGATCGAATGTACCAAACATCTACTCCGGAATTACTGTGGAAAGATCCTCAATGCGAGCAAAGATACATCCATTCCTCTAAATGAAAGAAGGTTGCTTACCGCTGATAGGCAAAAAAGACTTCGCACAGCTGTATATATATAATATACACATCATGCGCTTTCATTTGATACCCCACTTATATTTGAAGACATTACATTTTTCATACCTATTTTCATTCCCCATATTATCTAGTAAATGGCTACACCGATTTTGATAAAACATGTCTAAGAACCATTGCCAAGAAACTAGCTTTAAAAAAAAACTGCATCCAAATCGGTTCACTCATTTCAGAGCTACGGTGCCACAGACAGACACATACAGCTGTCAAACTTATAACACCAGTCTTTTTTCGTCGGGGGTTAAAAAACAAACTTGATTTTAAATTCATATGGTACGTTTATCTCACAAAGGCTCGTCGTGTGACATTTATCACTTTGGAATAAAGTTGAAATTGCCATGATTGTCGGGCCTTGGTGAAATAAAATATTGCTCAATAGGAAGAAGTGCAATAAACATAACTATCGACAAACCCACTCTTCTTATTAGTAATTGCGTGTGTGCTCATGCATCACAAAGACATTTGCCCTTAGCGGGCCTAGGATGCGGATTACTAAGTACTTGTTCACGTTGGAACGCGCGGGCGCGGTGGCGGGTGCGGTCGCGAAGACGTGGCGGGTTCGTGTTCACATTGGCCGCCAGGCGTTTGCGCGGGTGTGACGTGTTGTTGCTTTGCCAAATCGGAGTTCTAGCCTGAACAGCACTAATAAACTCTTCTGTATTGAAAGACATGATGAAGACGCGCTAACGTTTCTAGCGACAAGTTCATACTGGTTGAACTTACCTGACGTCGCGAGTGAATCGCGCGCTCCGCCGCTAGTTCGACGTGAACACACACAAACATCTCACGCGTTTGATATTGACGCGAGCGGCGCGCGCGAGCCAGTCGCTAGCTTGCCCGCTACTTACACCGCACGTGCGTTTCGTACGTGAACACTTGGATATTACGCCATATGTTTGATATTTCGTGACCGCGCCCGCCACCGCGCCCGCGAGTCAACGTGAACAAGTACTAAGAAAACTGACTGTCGCATATGTAGTAAGCTCAGAACATTTATTATAGTGTATTAGTATGCAAAAGTGTGTGTTTTACATTAGAGAAGCCGTGGGTTGAAACTAGAATAAAATAGATATACCAACCTTTTAGCTCTATTCTTTTCCAAAATTTCTAAATTTAGTTTTCTTTTCTTCCCTAAAAATAACTTTGTTTTATTTCCCATTACGTCTGAAACATAATTTGTTGTCACTCAAAATATTATCAGTAATCAAAAATACTACTAAAATATTTTACTTACCAAAGTACCAAAAGTTGTCGATCACACTATAAACGTCCGCTATCCTTGTACGCACGGCAAAGGTCAAAACAGGTCAGTCAGAGCGCCGAGCGACGTGTCCTCACTCTAGAAAGCCTCGCGGCGAACTGATTTGTGTCGATTCGCGCGCAGAGTTTTATAGTAGTTTTCAAAAATTCATAGAAAAATAATTACAATATTTTAGTTGAATTTTTTAAGTGTTTGTTTTTAAAAAGATGTTCGTCTATTATATTATGCTATTATTTTGTTAAATTAAGTAAGATATATCGGTTAAAAAAAATCATTTAAAGACTTTAATTTCTTAATAATTTCACATTGTTTGCATTTAATTTCTTTTAGTTAGATAAATAAATTAAAAAATGTTTTGCAATAACTATTTCCCTCAGGATCTTTGCAATTGGTTATGATTTTTTGTTTATTAGATTTGTCAGTCGTTTCAGATAATTTAAGCTTCGAAACTGACCTTAAAATCGAAATTAAGGAAACCTCTGTTAGGTTATCTTGATATAATTCACAAATAGTCTATTAACCGAAATATTTTTTTGGATAACTATTTAGACAACGATATTTCCTAAATTTATTAGTAATGAACATATTTGTAAGCTAAGTGGTTGATGGTATTAACTGGTTTGAAAAGTACAGTTTTTCAGCCAAACAGCGCGTGAACGGCGTAAACGCTCTTAAGCTAGTCAGTGACCCAAAAGTCTGACAACCAGTCTTAAGAAGTATCGTATTACCTAGCGCTAACTGGGTTGTGGAGGTCAGATATTCAGCTGCATCCGGTTAGACTGGAAGCCGACCCCAACATAGTTGGGAAAAGGCTAGGCAGATGATAATAAAATGTTTTTTTTTTATTATTTTAGATTAAAATATTTTAAAATGTAATTAATGTGTATCAGATATGAATAAAGAAATATTGATGATTATCATCATCATATTATAAATGCGAAAGTTTGTGAGTATGGATGGATGGATGTTTGTTACTCTTTCACGCAAAAACTACTGACCGGATTTGGATGAAATTTGGCATACAGATAGTTTATAACCTGGATTAACACATAGGATACTTTTTATCCCGGTAGTGCGATCCCGTGGGACAATTACCGAACTTACGCGGGTGAAGCCGCGGGCATGAGCTAGTGGAGTATCACTAACAAGGCACATATCCTATCTTCAAGCTGATGTCGAAAAATGTCAAAATATCTAATAATAAACCAAAACCCCAAGCTTAAAAAGACCTGCTTGTAACATCTACACCATCAATATAGTAAAACTAAGTAAGATCATTTGATTAAATATTCACAAAAATAATTTTAACATTATTAGTTCTTAGCTTAGAATTCAGAACGTAATATAATAGCGTAGTTGGTACCGAACAAGTAGAATTTTTGATGCTAGAATATCTTTTTTTACGCCCACGACATTACAAGAAGAAAAAGTAATTAAATAAGCAATTTACTTTAGTAATTATTTTTAAAGAAACTTGTTCAATTTGATGAAACAATCATTTTTATGTCTGCTTTGGCAGTATTGTTGCTTAAAAAGTCTTAAAGCTTCTTCGTCTCTAGGTCTATTAAATTCAAAGATATACAGGGTTATTTGTAAAACACCAGAAACCTCTTAAGAGGTCATTGTACTCATCACAATGAACAACTTTTACTATGAGACCAAACCTGAAATCGCGAAAAAAAATCAGCTGTTCCCTACATTTTGACGAGTTAGTCGATCATAAATATAGGGAACAGCTGATTTTTTTCGCGATTTCAAGATTTTTTTCATAGTAAAAGTTGTTCATAGTGATGAGTACAATGACCTCTTAAGAGGTTTCTGGTGTTTTACAAATCTCCCTGTATAATAATAGTAAAATTGTGGTGTTCACTAGAAACACTAGTTAGGGTTTAGAATAAAACCACCAAATTATCAGTAAGTAGATGAACCACTTTCAGAGTACGTGCACTCGCTGCCCGGGATAAGTAAAGACTAGTGGGGACGCAATCTTATAGCTCACGCTACGTTTATTAGTATATCACACCTTTATATCATCAAATCCCCAAGCGTTTGGTCGACTCTACACGTGACCAGAGGGCGGGCCTATTTTTTGACCAAAGAATCAGCATTGCCATTCAACGTGGCAATGCTGCCAACCTTCTGGGCACTTTTCCTGTTGACAGCGATGTAGGCCAATTTTTGGACGTCCTATAACCCTTTTGATACTTGTACTAGTTTGTGCTTTGTGTATTCTAATTACTATTATAGTTTAGTAGTTTGTAAATAATTTAATTATCATGTAAATAAACTTGTATATCACTTAAAAATAAAAGATATATCTATTCATTGAACATACTCTAGATCATGCGAATAAAAAAAGAAGATGGCTGCCATTCGCTGGGCGTTGAGTTAGGAATATTTAGAAACGTGAATTTATCGATAGGAATTTTTATGTCATATGCTCTTAAAGTATCGGTACCCGTTTACCACACTGTATAATATAGGTACAGAAACGTACATTTATTCTTGTGCATGAAAATGTAGTATCCAACACTTTTATGCATTATGCAGCACAATGTGAACCCGACCTTTGTTACAAAAACAAGACAAGGTAATGTGTGTTGTTGTTACTTACAAAGTTTGCCAAGGTAATATAGCATATTTGTTTCACTTTGTAAATACATGTTGTAAGCTTGTAATTTTAATGTAAGCAGTAATAGTCTAGTGGTGGGACAGTCAGATTGCCAAGTTCTACTCGAGTTCAAACCCATAGCACGCACCTCCGATTTTTCGGATTGATGTGCGTATTGTATAATTATCACTTGCTTCGGTGAAGGAAAACATCGTGAGGAAACCAGCATGCCTGAGTGATATTTCTCGACGGCATGTAAAGCCAAGTCAGAGGCCCACGGTATAAAAACTCCGGCACCAGGGTAATTCTGTTGACTGCGGGAGCCCTAACTTCCTGGAACGTTCATGGTATAATTAGCTGATTATTCAGCCCTTTGGCATAAGTATAATTTGACATCAGCCATGTGGCAAGAATCTATTGAAATTTGAATAACAACTTCCGGTGCATTACGGAAGTCATTTGTTAGGTCACATAACGGAATTATTAGGTACGTAAACAATAAACACTGTCTCATTAGTTTTTATGACATCCTGGGTTCGATTCCCAGGTCGGTTAAGTGTTATTGGGTTTTTCTATCATGATTTTTTCAGTGGCAGCCACGAAGTCTAGACTTATTCCCCGTAGATGGCAATAGGCCCTCCCCCTTCAACATTGGAAGTAAAACAAACATAACTGGCGCCTAATAGTACCCACTATTAGGTAGGTACACGTAAATCGAAGCGATAACTAATGTTAATTTCAGCGTTCCTTGTTACCCAGTAACTGGAATAATTTGGGATATTTTTGGGTTCGAAGTCCGTTTAGACTTCCTGTTTAAAGATTTCAAGTCACCCACGGTAACCCGTGCCGAAGGCTATGTAACCTTGCTATCTACCTATACCCGCCCGTACCCATACTCGATAGTACCGCTGTCGCGGCTGTCATACCAATTTCAATGACAGCTGTCAAACGCAAGTCTGAAGACCGATTATGTCCCTATTTCATTTTCGTTTTCAATTATATAAGTTTGTCGTTGGAGAGATAGTGTTATGTAAATAAAATAGATGGGACTTTGGGTAGAAGATTGTAAAATAATTATCTTTGCATTGTATAGATTCCATCTCTTAGTATTATATAATTGCATAGCACATGTGTGAGTACTATGTACTGTAAAGCTACCATTTATATTTTGTTATCTTTCATTGACTTGAATGTGTCCTGGTGGCTGAGAGAATGTCATGCTCACTCAAGTGTCTCGCTGATGGTGGCGGGTGTGTCGGGTCATTTAGTTCCCTTCAATATGGTTGAGTTGAATGGCGCTGATCCATGCGTCATGTTCGTGAACGGGCGCTGTCAGTTGGGACTGGTCATCTCTTACCTGCCACGGTTTATTTTAATTACTTTATTTTTTAAATTGTTGGTTTAATCTTGTACTCTGGACGCTCTTAATGTGCACGTCTTTGTACATCGTTCTCACATATATGTATAATCTCAACATGAATGATGTAACCAAGATTTTGTAACAATATTTTGATTTAAAAGAGTGTCCATGGAGTTTCTTGCCCATTCTTCTCCATAGAGATCTACGATTTGGAATGTGCAACTACAGTACTTTCGCAAGTTATTATGCCTTGTGTCTGTGACTGTAGCTTAGCTTTTTTTATTTTTGACTTTCAAAAGTGCCTGTAATGGTCTAATTGAAATAAATGCTTTGACTTGACTTGACTATGCCCGATATATTTTAACCCTTAAATGGTCGCTTGGGGTGTACACAGCGCATCCTTATGTTTTGTTAAATTTGTAAATAGGTACCTAAAGTCGAAGTATATTGTTCTAGGTATTTTAATTTAATTTTAAGTTTGCATGCTGAAGGAAGTAAGCGAAATATGAAAAACCTTTTTATTTGTAAGACCATGTAACCACCATATTTCATGCAAATAAAGGATCTTGAAAGGCTTAGAACTTTTTAAATCATGAATTTTGAGCGCTGAAGTTCCCGTTATATTCATAAAACACGTGTCCTATATGATCAAATATCGAGCATAATCGTGATTTTGTATGTATTTCGTATTTGATTTATATGACCGGGGTGTCACGCACCGCACGTGACAGATTACGTAACTTTTTAGGTGCACCCAATTAAGGGTTAAAGAACTTACCTATTGTTCTCCGAATGCGGCGAAGTTTGTTTTTGTAAAGTTTATATCAAATAGTAATAAAGCCTATTTGAATGCTTCATCGTCATCATCATCTTCCTGCCCTTGTCCCATGTTATTTGGGGTCGGCGCAGCACGTTTTTTTCTTCCATTCTCCTCTGTCAACCGTCATGCTATCATTTACTTCTGTATCTTTCATATCATTCCTCACACAATCCATCCATCGTTTCTTTGGTCTTCCTCTCCCTCTCCATCCATCAACGTTTATATTCATCACTCTTTTAGTCACATGCGATTCGTCCCTCCTCATCACATGTCCATACCAAGACAGTCGATTCCCTTTCAACTTTTCTGTAACTGGCGCAACTTTTAAACTTGACTGCTTGTTCCGCAAGAAATAGTTGAAAACTTAAATCCAACTGCTACTATAAAAACGGCAACTTAAAATGCATACATGTATCGGTAACACAAGATATTTTTAGGTGATTATGACTCCGGAGAAGCGGAGTATAAATGTTGATGGATGGAGACGGAGAGGAAGACCAAAGAAAAGATGCAATGGATTGTGTAAGGATTGATATGAAAGAAAATGGCGTAAATCATAGCGTGAAGATTTATAGGAGAGAATGGAAGAAAAAAACGTGTTGCGCCGACCCCAATAACATGGACCAAGGGCAGGGAGATGATGATGTCTCCGGGACAACAGCTCGGGTGGATCTTCAGGTTAAGCCGCACTTGCCTAGGTTGGTCCGTGGATGAGTCCACCCATTACATACCGAGTTTCCTCCGTGCCTCGGAAAGCACGTTAAGCCGGTGGTCCCGGCTATCATGTGTGTATCTTTGACAGTCGTTAAGTAGTCAGTGGCCCGAAAAAAGTTTTACTAAGGGGTATCGTATTACCCAGTACTAACTGGGTTGTGGAGGCCAGATAGGCAGTCGTTCCATGTAAAATACTGGTATTTAGCTGCATCCTGTGATTGGAAGCCGACCCCTACATAGTTGGGAAAAGGCTAGGCATATGATGATAGTCACGAACATTATCATCAACACTGAAAACGGATTATTTACCTGATGATATGGCTCTTTGTCAGTACGTTAGTTCATTTCGCAAAAATTATGGCTTAGTTCCATTGGCCTCCAAGGCGACGATTTTACATACCTACCAGTACACAGGATGTAGGTAGGAACCAGTTATCGTTATAGTTTTGTGCTCTGACAATGGTTTGTTTCAGTGAGTATTATTATGTAATGCATAGGTATGTTACGAAATAAATAGATTAACAATAGCATGCTTGCTTTCTATGATACAGATGAATTAATATAACGTTGTTTACTACGGAAACTGTAGTTACAAAGTAGATTAGTAGAGTGTAGGTTTTAATAATAGACATCATTATTTATCTTGATAATCGTTTCTTTTATCGGTAATTTAACCTTTTTAACGCCATTGTCACATATACGTGACAAACAAGCGCGTGCCCTATACGCCAAACGACACAAATATGTGACAAAACGGTGAAATTGTGGCTTGGCGTGGAAAGCCCGCGCCTGCGTTTATGCTCTGACGTTAAAAAAAAATCAGCTGTTCCAAACATTTTGACCGTGTAGGTATTACGCGTTTGTGGGGAAACTCCTGTTTTTTTTTTTTAAATTACCTATAAAAATAACCACTTTGTGGAGCCCTGACACAGCCAGAAGGCGCTGCGGCAGACCTCGTAGAAGATGGCGGGACGAGCAGGACAAAACCAACGACCAGTGGGGCACATGCCCTGGATCGAAACAACTGGAAGTCATGGGGAGACGCCTTAGCCCAGATGTGGGCTGACGCAGGCTAACATTATCAGTATCTATAATTAATTTCTATGTTGGCGGGTTCAGAATGATGTACTGAATACCTGATAACCGTTTATGCGTCGATGTCCCTTTCATCCCGTATTTGTAATCACGTTCTCGAAAACGGCTACATCGATTTCGATGAAACTTGCAAAATAGTGGTATCACGCAAGCTAGGTCTCGTATCTGGGAAAATTCGTTTCCTCTATTTTCACCCGAGCAGGGCTCGATCGCCCTGGTACTAAAACATTGCTATGATCGTATAATTAAAATAAAATGTAAAAATGTGTATGTGTATGTCTAAATGTACACACGAATGCAATAAAGAGTTTGAGTTTAAATGCGCATCAATTTATTCTAGCGTCACCACAACACACACATTTTAGCTTCAGAAATAGCACAAATATTACACTGGACACTAGTTTTAGCCTACACGTGTAGATTACTCCCCAAACTTAAAATGTTTGAAATTGATTTTTTCAAAGATCATCTGTGTCTCTTTTAAACCGTTTCGTATTTCTACAAAGACCTTATTGCTGCTCATTCGTGGCTGTCATTAACCATTGGTATTTGTTGCTGGCCACTAGTGGCTGCCACTGACCAATGGTGGCTGTCACAGACCACTGTGACCACTGGCGGCTGCCACTGATCACTGATGCTATCAATAACCACTGGTGGCTAACACTGACTACTGGTGGCTATCACTGAGCTGTGGTGGCTATCACTGAGCTGTGGTGGCTATCACTGAGCTGTGGTGGCTATCACTGACCAGTGGTGGCTCTAACTGAGCAGTGGTGGCTATCACTGTCCAGTGGTGGCGATCACTGTCCAGTGGTGGCTATTACTGACCAATGGCGGCTAACACTGACCACTAGTGGCTAACACTGACCACTGCTGGCTATCACTGATCAGGTATGGCTGTCACTAACCACTAATTGGTGTCATTAACCACTAATTGGTGCCACTAACCACTAATGATGGTCTCGAGTTAAAAGTCATATTGGAGGCTTGAAATTTTTACTAGCGTTTCCTATTTAGCACTACACCATCACGCCTTACCCCACAACGGGTAGGCAGTTCTCACCGGTCCGGACGATCTTGCCAGCGACATAAACGTTCTGTGAGGTAAATCTCTCGTCTCTTCGTTCCAAGTTACTCGCTTTAAAACTCGCTGAGGGTAGCTTATCGTAGTCGATTATCGAGTACTTGTCGGGGGTGATTATAAGTTGTGGGTACAGAGATTTCCTATAACAGTTATATTAATGGATAATGACCCATCGACTATAATATAATCGATACTTTAAGTATTAAACTGAGAGTTATACGAAAGCGCAGTTCGAAATAACGAACGCACGTCGCTCGTCGTCGTCTCGTTGTCGCTCGTTTCGTAGCTTCGAAATTCGAAAACTAATAATATTCTTACTACGGAGAAGAAAACTGACAAATTCCGCGCCAGGGTAGCCCGCGATTTTCAATTCTCAGGTCAATGACTTTTTCATGAAAAAGTCATTCAATAGGATTAAATAAACTTAGAAGGGTTGTATTGATGATTTTAATGATTATTTCCTCAGTACAGCCATATTTGTTACGATCGCGAATCATATTTTAATCAATATACAACCTGATACTGACCAGCAAAGTGCAAAAAACGTAATAAAATTTGAATTTCGCGGGCTACCTTAGCACATCCGCATATGGTTATTTATTTTCGACTCTGCCAGACGCTTTGTAACGTCTGCGAAAGCCTTAACAAGTTTATTGTGGCTCTAAATGGGAAATAAACTTATTTTAAATGATCGCGAATCTTATTTTCATCAACATACAACCTGCCACTGACTGCAAATTGCCTTGATAAATTGAATTTCGCAGGCCATAGCGCATCCTCATATGGTTATTTATTATCTACTCTGCCAGACGCTTTGTAACGTCTGCGAAAGCCTTAACAAGTTTATTGTGGCTCTAAATAGGAAATATACTTATTTTAATAAAGGGAAGTATAGTAATCAAGACCCACCGATATTCCTCTCTCGCCTCATCGCTAGAAGACGAAGTATATTCCCTGACTCTCTCAACCGAAGGGGCTGTCTTAATAATTATATTCTCAGGGGTATCACAAATAACTTCAGACCCTTTATACAACCTCCTTTTCGACTTTAAAAACACATCATCATTTTCAGAATCAGTCTTCACGCCTGACTCTCGCAGTTCCCCGATCCGTTTTTGGCTGAAGGTTAAAGGCGTTGAACTTCGCCTTTTCGGAAAAGTCGACGACATGAATTTCATGAAATTTTCCTCTATCAATGCTGTTGGAGACATTTTTTCTTTAGTACGATCTCCTAAGGGAATCTTTGGTAGTTCAAGACACTTTAGTATAGGAGACTTTTTAATTTCAATCTTGTAAGGGCTCGAGGCTAGACTCTTACTCATTTGTTTTTTGATTTTAGGTTCTTTCTCCATTTTAAATGAGGAAGTCGACGCAGTATTGCGACCTAAGTTCGTCTCTTTCTTTCGTAAGAAATCTAGGAATCTGTTGTCTCTTTCTGGCGTATCATCACTGGAATCATGGTCTTTGGACAGAATTTCGATTGACTCCATAAATTGTGCCCATTTTGTTTTTCGCGTTTTAGTTGTTTTTTTAGGGACTTGGTAGACGAGTTTTCTATCGATATTTTGCCTTTTAGGGGAGTAATCTGATATCGACATTAGTGGTGAGCTACAGGACGATGGTTCCGATATTTTTAGCACTAAATATTTAGCGTGCAAGAGGAGGGTAGTTGAAAAAAATAGGTTAAAATTGTTACCTTGTGTTGCTGTTTGATAGATATCTAAATAGATGCTTAAAAGACAATTTTGTGAGTATAATTTTTAAACCAATTAATGATAAAAATCATATTTCGCATAATGTTTGTAAACCAATATTTTAATTAGAAAAGAATAGTTATTTCACAGAGTAGATAACGATTGGAAATTGCAGGATTTACATTCAAACACTCAATTCATAAGAAACAAATTATTTTGCCACAGATTCGAGCAAATTACTCGATTTTGACTATACCTCAATAGTGTCTAAAACAACATGCACATTGAAATTCCATTTACAATCGACTCCGTGCTTCTGTTAGGACTTCAATAAACAGTAAAACTGTACCATAAACAGATTAAAGTTTTGGCAAACTTAAACCTCCAACAACTTATAGTTTATCTGAAAGTTCCACAGCTCGTAAATAACTGTACTCCAATGAAAGGAGATGTTTCATTTTCGGCCATAAGATGTACATTTATTGAAAAAGAGGAAAATAATACCACGAACTTGGGAAAAATATCCTTTCGTGAATTTAAGCCTGATTTGCTGTGCGCAAAAAGTAATAGTTTTTCAATTATTGCCATATTCTATTCAACATGGCGTCTTAACATAATATCACGTCGACGTTAAACATGAAAAGTATGTGTTCTTGTAATTAATTATTATTATTCTCACACATTCTCATATCGTTTTGAACTACAAGTGTGATGATTTCATCTTTATTGTATGCAGAGGTTTGTTTCCCAACTTTTCTGAAAGTTATAAGGTTATGGCCGGAGTCCCATACAAAAATGAAACATCTCCTTTAAAAGACTTATAAAAAATTTTTGAATGAAAATATTCTCAATGTCCGCTACATTGAGAATATTTTCATATTCAAAACTTGACCAGTGTAAAGCCTTTACGCACGATAGCACCGATGTAAATAACCTAAAGGGTAGAAGTAATAAGAGCTTATATCTAGACTTACCGTGTTCATTGAAGTGCTTCTCAAGATCCTCATGCGATAGGTTTGTCTGCGTCGCCGGTGAATCCGCCGCTACAGTCTGCTCGGGGCGAGAACGGGAACATCTGTGTGCAAAGAAATCATCATCAATATCATTCTCTTGCCCTTATCGGCGCAGCATGTCTTCTTCTACCATACTTCTCTATTACTCGTCATCTCATCAGACACCTCCTTTCTTGCCATACCATCCTTAACTAAATTCATCCATCACGTCGGGGTCACCAATTTGGGGGTATGAAGAACAGGGTGTAAAGCTCTTCAATCCCCATAGAAAAAGGAGGATCCTCCGACCAGACGAGTGTTATGTCTGGTGGGCTACTGCCCAACAGTTGTTGTCGGGTTCTTCTATATAGTCTTAAGTCGCGAATAATTTTACTTGCGCGATGCAGGATTTCGATGTTTAGTTTTGTCCTCTGCGTCATAGATGGCGCTGTAGTACTTTTTGTAGTACCGCTACAGTTTCTTTGGTCTTCCTCTACTCTTATACCCATCCACAGTCATACTCAAAACTTTCCTCACGACATTTTCCTCATTCCTCCACATCACATGCCCCACGATAACCGATTACCACACAACTGTGTGCAAGGAAATATAGACATAAGTAAACAAACTCACGCATGTAGCGGCACTACATAAAGTACTACAGCAACATAGTACAAAATGTAGTACAGCGCCATCTATGACACAGAAGAACTAACATCATAATTCTAATGTTCTTGATGAGCTGATGTTATAAGGAGTAAGTAAGGCTACCTTTGTTTTGGAGAAGTCGGTTAAAAAGATTAGGGTTCCGTGCAAAAAAATTAAAACCCATGAAATTGTAACAAAATCCAATTGTAATAGGGAAGTAAAATTTTTATAATAATTTCACGTGGACGAAAAGGTCACAGGCAACAGCTAGTATTAAATATGAGTAAAGTTGAAATATTTTAACAGTTTGTATGGATTACCTGAGCATAGCATTGCTGCATCGCAAGGCTAGCTCGAGCCCGTCAAGCCAGCAGTGTCCGGCTGCCTGTGACGGCGCGCGGAAGATCAGGTGAGCGGTCGGCAGAGGCTGGACTACGGCTCCTGTGGAGACAGACGAACAAATATAATTTTTAAACTGGTCACGAATATTATCTCGAGGAGCTCGTGGTTAAATAATAGCCGCTGGGGTCGATCTTTAGGTTAAGCCGTACTTGCCTAGGTTGGTCTGTGGATGGGTGACCACCCATTACAGACCAAGTTTCCTC
Organism: Eurois occulta; assembly: GCA_950022335.1. Lineage (NCBI taxonomy): Eukaryota > Metazoa > Arthropoda > Insecta > Lepidoptera > Noctuidae > Eurois > Eurois occulta. Next base: position 8,722,195 of record OX465504.1, on the reverse strand, counting down.
TCGTGCCTCGGAAAGCACGTTAAGCCGTTGGCCCGGCTGTCATTTGTAGATCTTTGACAGTCGTTACAGGTAGTCAGTGGCCCGAAAGTCTTGATAACCAATCTTACCAAGGGGTATCGTATTACCCAGTACTAACTGGGTTGTGGAGGTCAGATAGGCAGTCGCTCCATGTAAAATACTGGTATTCAGCTGCATCCGGGTAGACTGGAAGCCGACCCCAACATAGTAGGGAAAGGCTAGGCATATGATGATAGTCACGAACATATCATTAACACTGAAAATGGAATATTTACCATGTTCACTATTTGTTTTGAGTTCCCGATATTTCGGCGCTGTTGCAAGCACCGAAAATGTCCGCTCATAAACACCCACCCGCAATAACTTCAGTTTATCCGTGATCATGGTGCTTGCAACAGCGCCGAAATATCGGGAACTCAAAACAAATAGTGAACATGGTAAATTTTAGCTCACGTCCAGAAGCTCTGCTCCAGCGGATGGTACAACTTGAAGCAGAAGCCGTTCTTCTTTCTAGCGCACGCGTGTACACTTGACAACATTGCTCGCTACAGCTGGCAACATTGCACACTCACCGATGGTCTCGTTGTGCGGGCCTCGCGGCGCCCAGATGCTCTGCTCCAGGGGATGGTACAACTTGAAGCAGAAGCCGTCCTTCTTGCTGGGACGCTCAATTACTTGGCAAGATGTTAGTAGGACTGTCCCTACCCAGTGGCTGCTCTGTAAATGAGATAAAAATGGGGTTACGTTACAATAAGGAAGGCCTGTCAAAGCTAATTGTAGATGGCGTGACTATAGCTAGCTCCTACGTCTGACCAATCAGTTCAAGCTATTTTGAAATATAAATAAAACCTTTTTTTGCAAAAAAATAACTATATTTTCGGAATCGGTGAGTTTTTTTGTTTCATTGACTTTTTTGCCACCGAGTACCGAAAGTAAAGTTATTTTCCTCTTTTTTGTTAGATATTTTTATCTGTGAAATAAAATACTTTATGAGACATTGTTTATATGGGAAACCTGTCAATAATCAAAAATTATTCCTCGGATAAAAATATGGCTGACTCTGGAAAAACTATTTTGAAAAACTATTACAATATTTAAAAAAAAGACCCGGTCCGATCCGAAAAGAACATAAAGGACAAACTACTACACACTAATGAAATTACCAATAAAATAGGAAACTTTAAATATTAATGAAAGAAAACACATTAATGTATGTTGTGTCCAAATAACCACCCACCCCCTATCACCCCCTAAAACCCCCCAAACTTTTAAAACGTGACAACACCATCTTCGGCATAAGTATGTCCGATCGTCAATTGTTTGTTTATGACGTCACTACCCGAGAAGCGACCGGAGTGTCGCCGCCCGCGCCTCTGTGTTGCCATGTAAGTTTCCTCATTTTAATACATTTTATTTCGGGGTATTTCTTTTTTACTTGTTAACCAAAAAGGATTACATATTTAGAATCTAATCTCGATACTAATAATACCCTCACGGATCGGACAGGTTTCTTTAACATATTGTATTTGCAGCTGATAAAAAAAGGAAAGAGCGTGTCTTACCTTCGCTTTAGGACTTTTATAGAGCAGCAATAGTCCAGGCTTCAACACACACCATAGTTTTGTCCATGACTTGAGTGAGCCTCGAACCTGTGGAAGAGAAATCTAAATTAGAGTTGTAACGGACGTCTTTGTATCGGCATCAGCGGATGCTGAGGCGGGGAAAATGATCAATAATCATTTATTACGCCACTGCCCAAAAGATGTTTTTAATGAAATAAAATCTACCTAATCATATTTTTCAAAATAGGTACCAACATAATACATAACTCAAATCAAATCAAATCATTTATTTCTTTGCAAACATGGGTAAAAGATACACAGATGTTTCATATTTTTATACAAGTTCTCCACATTTTACCGTCCAATGGGCATGCAAACAGTATTCGCACAGTTTCAGTCAACCATACTTAATTGAAAAAATATAATACAATAAAGAATAAATGTCAACCACAAATAAAATAAAAAAAATAAAAAGAAATGTCAAACGGAATAAAAGTGTGTCAAACCATAATAATAATAAGTCAATCAGAGTAATATTACTTATGTCAATCAGCAAGTGAATCATCATTAAGAAAGCTGTCAACAGAGTAATAGCATTTAATAAGCAACATTTCATTTAGCGCCCTTTTAAATTGTAATATAGTAAATTTTTTTATAATATTTGGTAATTTATTATAAATGCGAGGGGCGATACCAAAAAAACTTTTTTGCATAAGTGCAGTTTTACATTTCACATGACATAATTTATTAACGTATTGTGTCCGTATTGGATTTTTTCTAACCTCTGATAATTTTTGGAATAGATGTGGGTTACATTTCACAAACAACGCCGTTTCCAATATATATAGAGAAGGCAATGTTAAAAGTTTTAATGACTTAAAATAGGGAACACAACTATCAGTCGTTTTCAGGCCGCACATTGACCTGATGCATCGCTTTTGCAACCTAAACACCATTTCTCTATCAGTAGACTGCCCCCAGTATATAATGCCAAACCGCAAAACAGAGGCAACTATTCCATGATAGGCTGCTAAAAGAGCCTGACTATTAACTTTCTTTGAAAGTTGATATAGAGCATAACCAAACCATAATATTGCACTTATGGACAAGGAAAAATGGACACAGAGAGTTAACTACCTGGTAAGGACCAACAAACAAAAGGAAAAGAGGAAGACCGAAAGAAAAATGGGTTGATGAAATAATAAGAAAAGCCGGTGAAAATTGGATCACAAAAGCAAAGGACAGACAGACGTGGAGCAAAATGGAGGAGGCCTCCACCCGTTAAGGGGTCTATATTTAACCATATTGAATTATATAAATGAAATTTGTAAATTGTTTTGAAATGAATTCATTAATTTAGAAATTATTTGTTATGCAATTGGAACTTTATAATCTTGCTATAAATTGTAATAAGTTTGTTATTTTTATGCATGCACATAATTATATAATAGTTATCTTATGATATATTTGTTTATAAAAGTCATTCATTATGGAAATAAAAGTGGCTATAATAATAATACATAACCAGTTAAGTTTACTATGTATTATGAACATAGTAAACTTTACTGGTGTGGGCATTTGACACAGCAGTTCTCAGCGATAACACCCTCGCCTAGGGCTTGGATATGAATTCCGCCTCGCCTGCAGAGACAAATTTTACCTACTTGTATCAAAATGTACTATTGGCAATTTCATTTTACGTACTAGTACTAGGTATGTTTCATATAAAACCTTTCTTGAGACATTGAAGCCTTAAATGTCCTATAGAGTAGAAAAGCAGAAGTAGCCCGCTTCGTTTATCTTCTGCACCTTCTGTATCTTCTCTACCTTCTGAAAAGCTAATAACTGTTACATTAAACCAATCAGCAAGCACGAGCTGAGAAGAGCACTCGGGAGGGCAGACGCAGCCTCCTTCTGGATCTTCTGAACCTTCTCTAGAGCTATAACTTCTTACCTTAAGCCATTGAGCAAGCAGGACCAAGAAAGTGCCCGCGGAAGAGTAAAAGTGACTGTAATCTTCTCTCTTCTTTACCTTCTGACTGACTATCAACTCTTATCTTACCCCTACGTACTTCGGGAAGCGGATTAAGCAGTTCGTCTCGTTGTCATTTGAAAAACTGGCGACGACTAAAAGTGAAGTGTTAAGGATGGTATGGCAAGAAAGAAGGTGTCTGATGAGATGACGAGTAATAGAGAAGTATGGAAGAAGAAGACATGCTGCGCTGACCCCAACCCTGATGATGAGATGATGATAACTTCTTACCTTATGCCAATCATCAAGCAGGACCTCAGAAGACCCCTGTGAGGCCAGAAGCAGAGTCGCTTCTGTATGTTATCTGCCTTATGTAGCGTTATAATAATGCTTACCTTAAGCCAATCAGCAAGCACGACCACATAAGGGGCCTCAATAGAGTGCAGAAGAGCAGAATCAGCTCTCTTCCTCTCTCTTCTTTACCTTCTGTACCTTCTGTGGAGCTAGAACCTCTTACCTTAAGCCAATCAGCAAGCACAACCACAGAAGGGTCCTCAATAGAGAGCAGAAGCGCAGAAGCAGCTCTCTTCCTCTCTCTTCTTTACCTTCTGTACCTTCTGTGGAGCTAGAACCTCTTACCTTAAGCCAATCAGCGAGCACGACCACAGAAGGGTCCTCAATAGAGTGCAGTAGGGCAGAAGCAGCTCTCTTCCTCTCTCTTCTTTACCTTCTGTGGAGCTAGAACCTCTTACCTTAAGCCAATCAGCGAGCACGACCACAGAAGGGTCCTCAATAGAGTGCAGTAGGGCAGACGCTGCCCGTTTCTTCTCTCTTCTGTAATGCTGTCTCTGTGCTTTGTAACTCTCTTTTCGAGAGAGGGCCGTGCTTGCCGTTCGGGATATGCCGCCAACTGCTGTCTCTGATGACTGCGGAAGAAGAGAAGAGAAGATATTAGAAACTGTTTACAGGGTGTAAATATACATATATGGGCTGCGGGACTGTTCGAAAGAGATACCGCGGCCCTGGAACATAAAGGCCAAAAGAAGGAACATGGTTGGGTTTTAGTCAGTAAAAGTCTGACACTCCCTTCCGCTCCGCCCAGAGCGGGAGGAGTCGCTTGATGATTTCCCATCCGAAAAAAAAAAGGATGTAAATCAAACTAAGTACAGCCCGCGCCAAACTTTGTGGCCGCCCCGAAACTAGGCTCATTGTATTGCGCAGAACACAAAATGTACTACTCGCGACTATATTCAAGGCGGTCACAAAGTTTGGCGCGGGCTGTAACTCTACGCAAAAATTATTGCTACTGGGAAATTACATTATTTACTTCCTATGGTTAGAAAACTAATAATTATAAATGGTGTTCTATTATATGCTATTTAGTTTACTTGAATTTTTGACGTGACAACGTCTAATACATCGACGCCGGCTGCATGCACGAAAAAGGATGACTCATTGTCCCGTTACGCTCATTGTACGCTTGCGCCGCATCTATCCAATCATTTCATCAATGGTTTGTTATGACGTTGTCACGTTAAACTATCGTCCGTAAACCAACTTACAGACAACCATTTTTTTGTTTTCTCATTTCAATCTTAAGATTAATTTGATAGTTTAAAAATATTCCTATGAGCTAGTATTACCAATGTTTTGATTTATTGTCGTATTTTAGGCGCCAGCTTGTATAAAAGCGAGCATCCATTTAGTCCATTTATCTACGGAGCACAAGCGGCCTCTCACCCAACATCCCTTATCAAAACGTTATCAGTTTCCGACGGGCCCTTCCGTTTTAGCGCCATCGGGACCCAGAAACGTAAAGTCACTGAGAACTCGAGATATGTTTTACCACTTATTAACACTTTTGGAGCCGCAGATTGAGATCCGTCCTTAAAAGATCCATAGGTAGTCACGAGCACAAATATGTAAACATTTAACAACTTTTAAAAGTGTTTTTCTCCTACTGTTCCGATTAAAATTTCATGTTGTTACGAACATAGTATTCTGAAACTCATATTTTTATGAAAAATATCCTATCTCAAAGTTACAATCGTTATTTCTCGCGAAAATTGCTTTTAAATTTAAGAAAGTGTATAGGTGCTCGTGACTGTACACTGACCTCGTGGTTGATGGTATTCAGAAAGGTCACAAGGTACTTAATACCAGCGTGCGTGATGATGCGGGGTCTTAGATGGCTGCTTTAGTACAATCGGAATAGGATAATAATAATATTATTATTATTAGTAATTCATATTATGAATTACGTTACAATTCCTACACTGGGTCCGGTTATATGGTTCGACTTCATTCAAACTCGTAGGAAACGCATCGGGTGCCCGTATTCGAGTACAGTCTTTCGGGCACCCGAATACGGGCTAACGACCAAGTGTCACTGCACCTTTAGAGTATTTCCCTCCTTAACTCTGCCACGCGACGTTTGTGCTAATTCGCAAACGCGAGAATGACCGAAGCGCACACATTTTCTGGGTTATCTGTATTTTTTCCTTTTTACCATCTTGCTTATGAGATGCTTACCTTATCAGAAGACGTGCCGTCAGGTGGGTGAGATCTGGCGTCTCCGGATGCGGAAAGGGGACTTGTAGCTGTGGGTACACCTGGTGAACGCGGTGGTGGGGTTAGAGTTGCTTCACCTGGAATGGTACGGAAGAAAGATTGTAGAGAGGTCAATATGGGATCAAATGTGTGAGTTTCCTGCCTCAGTTCCGGCTGTCATTTGTAGATCTTTGGCAGTCGTTACAGGTAGTCAGTGGCTCGAAATCTGATACTACGTCTAATCAAGAGGTATCGTATTACCCCATTTGTGGAGGTCAGATAGGCAGTCGCCCATGTAAAATACTGGTATTCAGCTACATCCGGTTAGACTGGAAGCCGACCGCAACATACTTGGGAAAAGGCTAGGCAGATGATGAGTGTGCATTTAGTTGGAAGGGGCTTTGCATTACCTAGCTTTTTAGGTAGAAGAAAGGTTTAGGTTACATATGTTATGACCAGTGATCGGAATAGGCTGACTGTATTTGCCTAAACTTCCGAGAACAGAGACAGAAAGTGGAGACTTCCTTACGACTATATTTTTTTTTCCCGGGATTTAGGAAAAATGTTCAATTATTAAAGATGTGTAAAGGCTATTTTTAACTAAACTTGCAATTACCAAATTTCGGGATTTTCACGTAAAATCCCGAAATAAATAATCTAACTTTAATTCATGTATTCGAATTATATTTACGATCCTTAAACTAACCGTTGTATCAAATTATTCTAATACACGATTTAAGTTAGATTAGTTTTAGTGAAAATTCCCAAGATTTGTTAATTGCAAGTATAATTAAAAATAGCCTTTACACATCTTAAATAAAGCTTTTTCAACTTACTGAAGATTTTTCCCGAATCTCAGGAAAAAAATGCAGTCGTAAGGAAGTCTCCACTTTCTGTCTCTGTTCTCCGAAGTTTAGACAAATATACTCAGCCTATTCCGATCACTGGTTATGACCCTGAGTCATCATCATCATTCTCTTGCCCTTATCCCAATTCATTTTGGGTCGGTGCAGCATGTCTTCGTCTTCCATACATCTCTTATGACCCTGACTATAATAAAGAAACTCTTACCGTAAGTTGGAGGTGTAGAAGGCGCAGTGACTGGAAGTATCACGTTCAGGGGCGGTTGTGGCTGCTTCTGAAAGGAAGACCACCTGTAGTTTTGTCATCCTACTCTACGCAAGAAGGTAAGTCTAAATTAGCTAGCGAAAATTCAGACGCTCCCTTTCTGGTCTATAGTACAGATATAGACCCATAACGTGTTATTACAAAAAGTCATAAAGAGAAAAGCTATTACAGTCAGTATTGACTGCCTCGTTGGTCACAAGCGCGACTGCTGAGCATGAGGTCCTGGGCTCGATGCCCGGGTCGGGCAAAGCGGTATTGAATTTTTCTAGCAGGAATTTCTCAGTAACAGCCACGAAGTCTGGCTTTGTGCGCGGTTGACAGCAATAGGTTCGCCCCCTATTACATGGGACTTAAACATGACTGGCGAAATGTGGGTGTACTTGTTAGGTACACCTATGCCTAACCCTTCTCGGCACACAAGGCGTGCATCGGTCATCATCATTTCAGCCCGGAATCACCCACTGCTGGGTAATAGGCCTCCTATTAGTCCTGCCCCACTTTCTGAAACATTGATGATATTGCCAACCAGTGCTGGGTTGCTTACTCAGGTGTCGCAAACACAGCAGGAGTGTGCAAATTCTTTATAAGGGGTCGTCCTTTAATCACGTGAGATTCAGACGGGGACAAGGAAGTCAGAACAAAATCACGATTAAACACGATGAGGGGGGTATAGAGTGACAATCACGAGTATTTTTACGCGCGACAAAAAAGAGAAATTTAAAAAAAAAAAACAGTATCAGTTTTAATTGTGGCAGTGTGACCACGTAAAAACCCGAGCAAGTGAATTTGTAAATAAGATTCTGGAAATCTCTGATCTTTTCAATAAAAAAAACCCTCCTTATTGCTTCACCGTAGTAGGTTAAAATACACGTGATGCTGGGAGGGGGGAGAAGGGTTGACCTAAAACATCACGACATATCACCAAAAGCGAGGGAGGGGTATAAAAGTAGTCCAAAATCTCACGTGATTAAAGGATAGCCCCTAAGGTGTCACAAACACACCTGTCGTGTTCTTGTAAATATTTCCCCAAGTGCCACAAACACACCCCGCGTGTTCTAATAAATTCTGCAAAAAAGATATATAAAAAATAACTTACACGTCCAGTATAATAAGGGGTCGAAGTCTGGAACTGCTGACAATCTCCTCTTAATGCGGGGGAAGACGGGGTCGTGGACGGCGATGATGGCTCGACAGCTGGGGAGGTCGACATTTTGGAATGGGGGTCAGAACATGGCGGAGAATAGGAGTGGGGTCGTAGGTATATGGGGGCTAGAGGAACGGCATAGTTTGCAACGGAGGATTGTGATTTTGAAGGAGGCAATGATTGTTTTTTGTTTTTTCGGCTTTGCTTGTTTCTGTTCTTTCTGATGCAATAAGCTACTTCTTTGTCTTGTAACTCCGTGCTGATTTTTTAGTGTTAGTCAATCGTTGTGTCTTTTTTCAAAGTGATTGAGAAATTTTTCGTTGTTGCTTTTTTTAGTGATTGAAGAATTCTTTTAAGGCCGAGTTTGTTTTTACATTCTATTATGTTACTAAAATATATTTCTATTGCTATTATGTAATATTCATTCGTTTATTTAATAATTAATCATTAAATTGGAATGAAGAATAGGGCTGAATGTTTAATTGTTAATATTATTCTAATTTTGGAAGTATTATTTAATTATTAATATATGGAATGGTACAGGAAGTAATAATGAAATGGGGAAAAAAGGAAATGGTAATATACTAGGATTTATCCTGAAACAAAAACAGTTGTATTAGTAATCATTATAATTAATATCAAACACTGTTAAAAGCTTTCACGATTTAAAACTAAACTCGACTCGACGCATTTCTCAGGAGCTCAAAATTATGAACAATCACGGAAGATATCCCGTAAGTGACAGTATAAGTTTATAACTAACTAGCGGCTCGTCCCGGCTTTGCACGGGTGCTTATGTCACTCAGGGTGAATTTAGCTTTCCAATGGTGAAAGAATTTTTGAAATCGGCACAGTAGTTTTTGAGTTTATTCATTACACACACACACACACACACAAATACAAATTTTTCCTCTTTATAATATTAGTGTAGATATGTTTATTACTATCCGGAATAAGGATGGAAGGATAACTAAATTATTATTATAATTATATGAATATGTATTTTATGTTAAACAGTAAACGTAATATAAAATAAAGTCAAGTAAGCGAGCCGCACAATTCGATTCTTACGTTGTTTGCAAATTGCAACACTGTAATAAGAAAAAAAAAATTGAGACGTGTCAAGGGACACCCGGATGGAACGAAGTTCCTTTCGATTAATTAGTGAAGGAATTGTAATAAAAATTAATTAAAAAAAAAATATATATATATATATACATTAAAATATCTGGCTTGCTTTCTATAAGAGAGAGAGAGAGAGAGACAGAGAAACATGCGCACGCCGCACGGCTTACAATAGCTTACTATAGCAAAAAGTGTCGTTACAACTTTCGTCTTAATTTTTTCCGTCTAGCCCCCTTTCGCAACGCGCGGTAAGGAACTTCGTTCCAAAAACAAATAAAAATTATGGTCTTTCCCTGTCGATCAGTGTGTACATCATCGAAACCTAACATTCTGCCAAAATTCAAATGTTTGCGTTGCATAGACACCTAGAAAAACCTCTGACAAACGGACAAAACATCAAGATTGCGAAGATATCTTTTTATAACGGTTAGTATTTAAACGCAAATCAAAAAATATCCTTATTCTATGCAATAAGATTCCGAATTCCCATCAAAATTACTGATTGCACGGCAAAATATTCAACTCAAAATAGCAAAAGCTTTTTCATCAATGCACAGTGCTTAATGCACATTATACTGGGGGTGCCCCTGACCTCGACCGTCTAGGGTTAGCGTTTCCGTCAGCAGGTCGACGGATCCCCGCGGGGCTCCTATTTCTGTCTGCAGGGTTTACAGGAACCTAACTAACCGAACCTCGGGGTGCCCCTGACGTTGACCGTCTAGGGTTAGGGTTTCTGTCAGCAAAAATTTGCTGCGCAGTCAGTATTTATGCTATGTATGTAGTATTTTTGTACAAAAATAAATTTAACTGATGTAAAAAAGAATATAAATGATGAGTATGTATTGATAGGCGATTATTTATTTGATATGCAATTTATAATATCCCTTTTATAACCAACTAGCTGTTGCCCGTGACCTTCGTTCGAGTGAAATTATTATAAAAAACTAGTTTTCCGCCCGCGGCTTCGCCCGCGTCGAGTTCCGTTATATTGCGTTTCCAAGAGAACTCTTCAAAAGTCCGGGATAAAAACTATCCTATGTTCTTTCTCAAGGTCAACTCTGTCTCTGTACCAAATTTCATTAAAATCAGTTCAGTGGTTTAGACGTGAAAGTGTAACAGACAGACAGACAGAGTTACTTTCGCATTTATAATATTAGTAGGGAAGTAGGGATAATACTTTCCTTTTTGATCGCATTTTGTTACCAATTTCAAGGGTTTTCATTTTTTTTGCAGGAAACCCTAATCATTTTTCTAAAAGAAAAGTAGCCTAAATTAGACCTTATACAATCAGCTATTTGCCAGTAAAACTCCCGTCAAAATCAGTCCAGCCGTTGTAAGTGTCCGTTATTTTCTGCATTCAGTAAAAATCTGTTATTTTGATATTACAAACAGACACTTTTTTATGTAGATGTATAGATTAAAAAAAAAAAAGAGTCGTGATTACTAGTCCGATTTAAATCATTCTTTTTTTAGGGTTCCGTACCCCAAGGGTAACCAACGGGACCCTATTACTAAGCCTCCGCTGTCCGTCTGTCTTGTCAGCGGGCTGTATCTCATGATCCGTAATATGTAGACAATTGAAATTATCACAGAATACATTAAAGTATTTTTTTTTCCGTATGACAATATACATCATGATATCAATTATCTTCATATCCAATGATAATAAGTAATCTTTAACAACATAAATATAATAATTGTGATTAAATGGGGCATCCAAGCGATCGAGCGAGCGATTGCTTCAATTATGTCACCTTGACCGTCAATTTGGCGTATTTTCTTATACATTTAAAGAATGTCTGGTGTTCCCGCTTGAACAAAATTACCCGACCCGAGCGGCTGTGTATTTAGTCACGAGGTCCTCAATATTACTATGAACGAAGCTACCAAATAAAAAAGCAGGAAGGCGTAGGCCACATACAGTAGAAGTCCAAGACAGGACAAATAAGATGGCCTCGTTCGTTACCAACTAAGGCGGCAAAACACAGTATTCATTTAGAACGCTATAAATTTGACACGAAAGGTCTATCTTCAAGATTAAGCAGCGCTTGCCTAGGTTGGTCCGTGGATGGGCGACCATCCATTAAATAACGAGGTAAGCCGTTGCTCCCGGCTGTCATTTGTAAAGCTTTGACCGTCGTTACAGGTAGTCAGTGGCCCGAAAGTCAGACAAACAGTATCACCAAGGGGTATCGTATTGGGCTGCGGGACTGTTCGAAAGGATACCGCGGCCCTGGAACATAAAGGGCAAAAGAAGGAACATGGATGGTTTTTAGTCAGTAAAAGAGCGGGAGGAGTCATTTGATGACTTCCCATCCAAAAAAAAAAAAGAGGGTATCGTATTACCCAGTAGTAACTGGGTTGTGGAGATCAGACAGGCAGTCGCTCCATGCATGTCAAATACTGGTATTCAACTGCATCCGGTTTGATTGGAAACCGACCCCAACATAGTTAAGAAAAAACTGTGCAGATGATAATGACAACTATGACACGAAATGACAAAATAATGACTGAATTAGAGTTAATTCCTCGCGAGCTTTTTCTCAAATAATTCTTAAGAGCCAAACAATCAGTTGTACATATGAGGTCAACAAAGTTAAAGAAGCCTTCACGAATGTCTATTCTTTAGCAGCCTTAACTCAAACCAAGATGTCTGGCAAGCAAACTGTGACTCTTTATTTCATTATCACTTATCTCAAAAAATGATGGAAAACATTGTGAGGAAACCGACATTTCTACCTACCAAACTGCACTGAAATCACGCGATGAATAACAGCCCAGGGCCACTCCCACTCTTACAGAAAAAACCCTGGTCCCAGCAGTGGGAACGTTATAAACTGATTACGAGCTGACTGGCTTATCTTTTCATTTCGACATCAACAACCGTCTTATCGACCGACATAAGTGATTATAAGATACAAGATTTTTAATTACCTCCACTAATTCTTAAGATTAAACAATCCGCCTTCATCAGGCAGATACGTCACATTCTTCGACTTGGAAAGCTGGTACGCTATATCTTCAGCTGCTTCTATTCGCCTCAATTCCACCAGACCTTCACCCGCGTTCCCGAACGCCTTAGCCAATAGGATAGCTTGCTGTGTATCCCCCTCTGCCGATATTACTGCTGCTTTCTTCTTTTGCTCCGCCTTTTCAACCATGAACCTTCCTTTCTCTGCGTCTATTTGAGCTATCTGTTTCAATTCTACTGCCTGGAGAAATTCTCTACCAAACGTGATGTGGACGATGGCAATATCGTCTAATATCACTCCGAATTGACGAGCTCTTTCAGTGAGACTCTCGTTGACTTTAAAAGAGACCATTTCTCGCTGTGTAATCAATTCACTAGCATCAAATTGGGCTACCACGGCTTTTAAAACCTCTCCAGTGATCGATGGTAAAACCCTCTGGTCATAATCTTCTCCTAGGGTAGTGTATATCTTTGGTAATTCATCAGCTATAGGTCTGAATAAGATCCTCAATGTAACTTCGACCCTTTGGAGGTCTTTGCTGCCAGTAACAGTGGACACATTCCGAGGATTCGATTTTATGTCGAAGAGTATCGGTTTCTGGACCCAAGGTATGATGAAGTGTGTACCTTCTCCTACTACCTGCTTTTTAATACCGGTGAATCTGTCGAATATGACAGCTCTCTGGCCTCCGTCTACGTTATACAGAGCATTATTGGTTACTCCGCCAACTAGGGTTAGTCCTATGCCGATTTGAGCTAGGCGGTTGAAGATTTTGGTCGACATTTCTTCGGTTATTTTTCCTGCTGCTGTGAACGCTACTAGTTGAGGTTTCCTTGATTGGTGGTTAGGTCCTTCTTGGTTTTATTTCCTTAGGTTCTTCTAAGTTAAGCTTTCTGGTTGACTGCAAATGCTGGTAGGTAGTTCAGTCCTTTTTTATTTTCTATCCTTGATTTCTTCGTTGGCTGTCTTTTTGAAAACGGGAAAGTAGGTTTTGGTAAGTCAATTAGTCAATAATTGAGTAAATTGACCAAAATTCTTGTTTACTACTTCATAAATTTCAAGGTTACACTGTCCCTAATTAGAAGACTAGAAAATATTCCAAGAAAACACAAAAAACTTAACAATTTTTATCACTTTCACACGGGCTACAAGACTTATTAACAAATTATTATTATGCTATCATTTTTCACACTTGTCTCACACTAGATACAGGATTGCGATTTAGTCATAAATATCCGTCAAGGACTCAAGGGGGTGTTTCAAAAACCACTTTCGATGTGAAACTCATATCCGATTCGTAACAAAGGACTTTACATACATGCGTCGAAATGTGTCTACTGTATAAGATTTTTTTTTTTACAGTTCCGTAGCTAAAGTGTCAAAAATGGGACTCTAACACTAAGGCTCCGTTGCCTGTCCGTCCGACTGAGGGGGTTCGGCACAAGATAGTAACTTTTGAACCGTCAAGAGGTTATTTGTTGTCACCAACAAATATGAATTTCACAGCGAAAGTCGTTTCGAAAGACGGATAGAATCACCCCCTCGAAGTATACAGGTGACTGAATCACCCCCCTGTGCAATCACACTATACTTTTCTTAAACTATTACACTGTAATTTTGTTCAAGACTATAGAAAATATTCCATAGCTGTTTACAGTACCGGTGTCTAAACAAAACTGAAGGATTTCAAGGTAACTAAATTAACAGGTTGGTAATATATCACTTGTCGTTTATGACACACTTGCTACTAAAGTATAGTTAGATAGGCTAGGAGACGGCGGTTAAAAAATTTTCACCTTGGTGTTGGTAAAAAATAGCGTAATGATTTAAGTTTTCTCATGTACTTAACTTTTGATCTGTTTTGCCCGTGTATAAATCGGATATTATTAATGGTAATGTGTGAAAGGTAACCGTCAGATGTGCTTAATTTGGTATAACTTACCATGGAAACTTCCACCGAAAATTGGTTTGAACGAGATCTAGTAAGTAGGTTTTTTTTTAATACGTCATAAATCGTAAACCGCAATTTACCTTTCATTCAATCAACTCAAATGTAAAAATTAATAAAAAAAAAATACACTATTATTAAAACATCGATCAAAGTTACAACGAACTACAAGAATTTTTATATTAATTATGTTACTTGCTGCTACGGAACCCTTCATGGGCGAGTCCGACTCGCACTTGGCCGTTTTTTTTTCTTAGCCTCTATTGTCCCACTGCTGGGCAAAGGCCTCCCCCATAGCCTTCCACTCCTGGCAGGCATCAGCTCTTGCGGGTCCCTCCTGTTTGCTGACGTCTCTTTGAGGCGCGCGTGGAACACGAACGCGCCGTCGACACGGCCTGTCGTCATAAGACGGACGGACGGCGAGTTAGCCCATTACTCACCGTCCACAAGCCCGAGTCCTATCCTATCTAACCTATCAGACAGTTGTGTTGCTGGGAGTTTGTTCAGCCACTTCCTAAGCTAAAACACTAGGAAGTGCCTTTGACGTTCAAAAAGTGCTGATTATCAGTCTAATTTGAATAAATGACTTTTGATTTTGAATTGTCGTTGCGGTTTGTCATAACGATTGAATCGATTTATTGGGAGCAGGATTACATTCTATAGTTGAACTTAAAAAGGGTAAGGAAATCTAGTATTTATTTATTTAACACTAGCGGCTCGTCCCGGCTTTGCACGGGTGCCTATATTACTCAGGGTGAAGGTAGCTTTCCAATGGTGAAATAATTTTTGAAATCGGCACAGTAGTTTTTGAGTTAATTCTTTACAAACATACACACACACAAAAATACATTCCTCTTTATAATATTAGTGTAAACTTCAAGCACAAAGTACAGAGCCGGACTTAATGCCATAGGTATTTTCTACCAGTCAACCTTTGGGTGATGCAGAGACAAGCAGTGGTAGTATTTCTAACAGACATAATTTATTTTATTTATTTATTTATTAAAATGGCACTTCAACGACTTACTCACTAAACATACATAAACATAAATCACAAACTATTTTAGGTATAGTGAATTTGTCACTTATAGAAGTGCACAGCACTCGCAGAATAATAAAAATAATAAAAGGGCAAGTAAGATACCATTACATGATTTAAGCTATATAAAATAAAAAGGTCATTAAAAAGTTAAAAATGGGCTGTGTACATTAAGCCGGTGGGAAATACAGGATTGTTTAACTAAAAAATATGTATAAAACAAAGCATAAATACAAAGTAATAAATTAAAAGGCTGAAAATGAAGAGAATTGAAGTGGATGCAATGAATTACCCGGTGTCTGATATCGCACAGACGTCTCGAGACTCTGAGCTGGTTAAAAGTCTCATACGGTATAGACGGAAGGGGTTAGAGTAGATGTCGATGCTACTGGTTCGTGCAGCAATTTTATTATATTTACTCATAAGACGGTTCAAGGGCGCGGTGCTACCAAGGTTAGTACGACTTGCAGTGGTGGCAAAAGTTATGGTGTCGCGACTAGATCTAATGGTTTTCTGTCGACATAATATTTAAGAAATAGACATAATGTTTAAGAAGACTTGAGTTAAGTATGAATGTATATTGTATATAATGTATGTGGTTTTATACTCTAGGCCGAAACAAAGATAATATTTTGCTACAGCAAGAAATAACATTACAGTCTTTTTTCCCCGAAGAACCCACATTTCACCAATACATTATATTAAAAGTCTCATGTAGATAATTGGGGTTAATGTTACAAAAAAAACCCTCACTCGATCTGAGATCTTCAAAGCAAGTACCTTTTTACCTCGTATTGTATAAAAACATTTCGTTATTCATCTTAGATTCGTAAGTATTTTAAACCATTACATTCAAAAGCTCTCCCACGTCGAGGATCTTACTTGAAAAATATTCCTTTCGATTCCCTAAGAAGTTGTTAGTTTTCTAAGGATGATCTATGTATGTGTGTTTGTACTTGTAAAAACGTTTGTCTTCACTGAGTATCAACGTACAGCTAAAACCACTGAACACATCGGGCTCAAATTTGGCATATAGATAGCTGTAATTGCGTAGGCATCCGCTAAGACAATTCACCCATAAGCGGATGCAATAAGGGTTGTAAGTTTGTACGAAAATCCATTACGTTTAGCAGGAAATCCCATTTTTTTAACAATCTGGTCTTTTTTCCACGTTGGACTCAGTATCTTAGCTAGGGCACCCAGACCAAATGAGTGGGGTAAAGTATGAACAGTGACCGACCACGCTACACCCAACTTATTCGCATTTACTACTCTAGGGCAAGCATGTCCATTAATATTTCCAGGAAATCATAAGCTATGTATCATCATCAGCCTCTTCTACTGCTGGACATAAGTCTCTTCAATCGCATGCCACTCAACTCGATTCTCGACAACTCTCATCCAGTTGCTACCAGCCACCCTATGAAGATCGTCGCTTTACCGCGCCTAAGAGCCTACCTTAGGGGCCGTCTCCACGAGCGAGAGAATCGCGGCGATATTACGTATTTGTATGGGATAATATCGCCGCGATTCTCTCGCTCGTGGAGAGGCCTCTAAGAGAGTGTATAGAAATACGTGGCAACGACGATAATATCGTCGCGATTCTCTCGCTCGTGGCGACAGCCCCTTACGCTTGCAGATTCGCGGTCTCCACTCAAGAACACGCCTACTACAACGGCAGCTATGTATACTGATATAATAAAACTGAAGAGTTTGTTTATTTCTTTGTTTCAAATCAAACCGACCAGAGATTACCTCTGGAACTACCCCGTCTGATTTGATTTTTGCGCATTTGATAGCCTGTTCTGAGGGAGGTTATAGCTAGTTAACATCACTCTACGCCCCGTAAGAACCGAGCTGGGGCTGAAACCGCGGGGTACAATTAGTAGATCTCCACAGATGTGGGTTCATGGACGGCTCAAATCTCAAGTGTGTATGCGGCGTGTCTCCACAGACAATGCTCCACCTTTTTTTTTTTTCGGGTGGGAAATCGTCACATGACTCCTTTGAGAAGGGAGTGTCAGACTTTTACTGACTAAAAACCACCCATGTTCCTTATTTTGCCCTTTGTGTTCCAGGGCCGCGGTATCTCTTTCGAACAGTCCCGCAGCCCTGGCAGGCATCGGCCCTTGCGGGCCCCTCTTGTTTGCTGACATCTCTTTGAGGCGCGCGTGAAACACGAACGCGCCGTCGACACGGCCTTTCGTCATACGACGGACGGACGGCGAGCTAACCCATTACTCACCGTCCACAGGCCCGCGCCTACGGTGGCCGAGAGCCATCACGGCGTGGCCCCCGACGCCCGGTACTTCTCCCGCGGCGGCTGGGACGTGAGGTTCTCTCCCTCTCACGTTCCGCCACCTCTTTCGCTAGCATGACGGCTTCGCAGAAGGAGGTGACGGCTTCCCATTCCCTCTCCTGCATGCCCTGACACCTGAGCACTTCACGATCTTATACTACATCAGCGAGCGGAGTTCGCATAGCTGAATAAGCTGAATTTCGGGCCATATTTAATGAAAATAATAATGCCATCGACAATGATGATAATTCCGATCGACACGCTAAGTAAATATTTGGGATTCGATTAAATACTCGACAATCTCGTTGTGCGCCTCAATTATTATTAATAGTTAATGACAAATTGAGGATATAACTATCTGATAACTGATAACAGCGGACATGATAATATTGTGTTTACGGAATTTCTATTAAAAACTAATCATATGAATTGGAATCTTACCTACTTATTATAAATGCGAATGTATGGATGTTTATGCCTCCTTCACGCAAAAAAAGTTGAACGGATTCAATCAATCAATCAAAATATTTTTATTTCACATAGGCCTACATGAGCACTTATGAAACGTCGACAAAAAGGTGCTTGTTTCGGGTTGGGCGTTTCCTATGGAGAAGAACCGGCAAGAAACTCCATGGTTACTCTTTTAAAATGATTAGATTTTACAATATTATCATGTTACAGCATTAGTACTCAAGTATGGGGGGACAGCATAGGCCCGACAATAAGTCGTTGCTTACTACACAAAAAAACGGAAAACAAGATAAGAGGTTAACAAACGTTAACACACCTCTAGGAATCTATGATTATGATGAAATTAGGCTCACAGATACTTTATAACCTGAATTAACATATGGCTGGATTTTTATCCCGCTAGTACGATCCCGTGGGACAGTTACGGAACTCCACGCATAATCATAGAATAGTTTAGCTTTGTCCACGTTTGTACATCTGATCATACACGCACGCAAGTGCTACGCACCTGACCTCACTGAAGGACATCACTAGGCCATGTCCTTCTAGCGCGTGTCCTTGAGATAATTCCAAGGAAATTATATGTTAACCAGGTTTCGACCGCGTATTCGCAATTGTACTACATATTAGTATTTTTGTTTCAACACGCTAATTTTCGGAACTTCGAATTGGATTTGAAAAAATCTTTTTGCACTTGATTGCCTTATTTTTGAGAAAGGTATTATATTATATAGGTTAATAACGATCACGCCACGACCCACGACCTCAGACACGACGGAAGAAACCGCGGGGCACAGCTAGTATCTTTATAAATTAATAGCCTAAGTGTGTGTGGTTGTGGCAGTTTTAGTACTATATATGCGACCTACATAAATGCCCTTTCTTGGGTATTGTTCGTCTTATCGTTGAGCTCCTTGAGTTATGAGTCGAGCTACACGATAACTGACAAATGCTTGCACTGGCTGGACAGGTCCACTCAAATCTGTGTGGAAGGACCACACAGATTTGAGTGGACCTGTCCAGCCAGTGCAAGCATTAGGCGATATTATCGTCGTCCCACGTATTTGTATGCGAAAATATCACCGAGATTCTCTCGCTCGTGGAGACGGCCTCATAGAAATACGTGGCACGACGATAATATCGCCGCGATTCTCTCGCTCGTAGAGACGGCCTCATAGAAATACGTGGCACGACGATAATATCGCCGCGATTCTCTCGCTCGTGGAGACGGCCTCATAGAAATACGTGGCACGACGATAACATCGTCGCGATTCTCTCGCTCGTGGAAACGGCCACTAAGCTTTGCCTGCAGAATAGTAAGAATATATTATCTTTTCTGCGAGTAACTAGTCATTTTTTTATTTCATCGTCTGTTTCAAACTGACTGATTATAAGCTGATTCGTTATTATACAGCATGTAAAAGAAATGCGTGGTCATATTACAGCATGTGACACAAACAAAAACTTATAAGCTCTCCCATAATTAACTTACACTGACACTTACGAGACATCTTCCGCGATTTTCAATTATTAAGAGCTCCCGATATTTCGACGCTGCCGCGCTGTTGCAAGCGCCATGATCGCGGGAGCACATCGAGAGCTCAGAATTATTGAAAATCACGGAAGATATCCTGTAAGTGACAGTGTAAGTTTAGCCACAAACCGTGAAAACTTAAATCAAGGCTGTCCCATAATTTTTGGGTCAAGTAGGTAATTAAGTTATATTGGGACCATTGGCTATTTTTTCGCGATAACGATGTTCCTCCCATGGATCAGTGTTCAGTTTGATTGTCACCATAGTCTTCAATATAACAGCATATATCTTTACACACAGTATTATTTTAGACAAGCATCTGACCACGATTTCAGCCACGTGTTTTTTTTTTGTATTAACATACGACATAAGTGTCCTACTGACACTCAGCACTGTAACGTAACTTAGCATAATAATCAGCCTATAATGTTCTCACTGCTGGGACACACGGCCTCCTCTCTATGAGAGGGAATGGGCTATAATCCACCACGCGGGCTTAGTGCGGGTTGGTAGATGTCACATGTCTTCGAATTATTGGTTCTAGGACATGCCGGCTTCCTCACGATGTTTTCCTTCACCGTTTTTGAGGGTGATGAAAAAAATTACACAAAGTAAAGCGCCTGCCTGGGTTCGAACACACGACCTACTGTTCGTAAGTCGGGTCCGTATATCATCATTACTTACTATCAGTGAAAGATTCCAATCTTTCACTGCTAGTAAGTAATAATACATCCGATGATCAGCATCATGCTGAGTAGTAACCTGTTTGTCGCAGTCACGCGACGTGCAAGCCGTCAATTTTTTTTTGTCCCGTCCTGTTGTGGTTTTAAATTATGGTATAATATTTGTTATGCATTGTATGTTTATTGTTTATTTTATATTTTGTATGTACGTCATGCCCCTGCGACAAATACTTAATTATTTTTTTAATACCCTACTTCAAACTTTACCTCAATAATTTTCAAAGAAGTAAAGATAGATAATAAATTTTTACTAGTGACTAGCTCCTGTACTATAACCGCACTTGCCGTCACAGCAGCGTGCGTGACATTTATCTCAAGCAGGCAGATAATTCCACAGGCAATAAAAATAGACGCTACAGGTATTCTGATACAGGAAATGATCAACGAACAAACAACATCACGCCTGTAACCCCAGAATGATTAAGCAGCGGTATACCTAACAGTACACCCGCATTTCGCCATTTTTTTTTTTAAATCCCATGTAATTAGGGGGTGAGCCTATTGACATCATACCGGGAACACATCCAGAATCCGTGGCTGCTACTGAGAAAGTCTTGATGGTAAAACCCAATAACGCTTTGCTTGACCTGGGAATCGAACCCAAGATCTCATGCTCAGCAGTAGCTTGTGACCACTAGACCAACGAGGCAGTCCAATTCACTTCAGCTGTAAATATTTTCAAGAGTAAGAAACATCCATCCTCAAAAACTTTCGTGTTTATAATATAATACATAATATTATATTTATAGTAGGATAATTATCGTATTTACCACAAAACCAGGAATAACTTGAGGATAATGATGTTTTTCCGGCATTCTATCTGTATCGATAACAAATTCCACAATGGGAAAAAATGGTCGCTGTGTTTTGATAACCAAACTCATATTTAAAATGGTTACATTACTCTGGCGTTGCATAATGAAGAGTTCCGTCTGAGGAGCTCGTGGCTAAATAATAATAGCCGGACGGGTCGATCTTCAAGTTAAACCGAGCTTGTCAGGGTTGGTCTTTGGATGGATGACCACCCTTTACATAACGAGCTTCCTCCGTGCCTCGGAAAGCACGTTAAGCCGTTGGTTCCGGCTGTCATTCGTAGATCTTTGACAGTCGTTACAGGCAGTCAGTGGTCCGAAAGTCTGATATCCAGTCTTGCCAAGGGATATCGTATTACCCAGTACTAACTGGGTTGTGGAGGTCACATAGGTAGTTGCTCCATGTAAAATACTGGTATTCAGCTGCATCTGGTTTGACTGGATGCTGCCCCCGGCATGGTTGATAGTCGTATTTCCATCGACCAGGCATAAATCCAGGATCTGGGCTACTAATCTGTTCTACTTTAAGGGTTTTAGTTTCCGTTCTTAGTCCTTAAAGTGGACCATTGTGCGTGAGCCTTGGTGACCGTTAGTCCAACCAGCACACCTTCCTCCAGAAGCCTATAGTGCCGAAAGAGCCCAGAAAAATGGTGTAATGAGGAGGGATGAAACTCAAGCGACTAAAAGAGTGATGGACATGAATGTTGATGGATGAAGAGGGAGATGAAGGCCAAAGAAAAAATGGACGGATTGTTTAAGGAATGATATGAAAGAGAAAGGAGTAAATGATGCCGTGACGTCTGACAGGGGAGAATGGAAGAAGAAAACGTGTTGCGCCGACCCCAAATAGAATGGGACAAAGGCAGGAAGACTGTCTACAGAGCTTATCTTACTTCTACAGCCCAGTTACTATGCACCCTTTGGTAAGACTGCAGACTTTCAGTCTACTAACTGACTACCCGATATCCTTACTATCCTTAACCTTACTTAAAATATTATAAATGCGAAAGTAATTTTGTTTGTTACCTTTTAACGCCTAAACCACTGAACCGATCATACTGAATTTTACATTTACGTTGTCAAGTGTACAGAAACGGACATGGAGTACCTTTCATCCCGAAAAAAACTACGTTGTTCCCGACGAAAACAAAAAGAACGTTCTTATGATAATAGATGGCGCCACGTGTCTTTCGAATCATGATTGAATTATATTATTACAAGCAGAGTACAACCCGAATTGATTGTCAAATTCTAAATTAACGCGAGCGAAGTCGCGGGCAAAAGCTAGTGATTAAATAAGAAATGAATAGATAGACTTTTACTTTGAAATATTAATAGAATAAGTAAATGAATGGAAATATAAAATACTTACTAGGATATAAAATAATTCAAACTTAACAACAAAGAAAAGTAATATAGCGCTTTTCCTCTCTCTACTTATAAAAAAAAAATGACGTGTCCGACAGGGTCCATATTTGTTTCCTTTTTTATTTTTTTTACCACCTTTAAGTGTAGATTATGGATAGAGCAATAAACGGAACCTTCCATGGCACAGAAGGGTCTCGGTATGCAATGGATGCTCACCCATCCACGGACCGACCTCGGCAGGCGAAGCTTAACCTTGATCAATCCATGCGGATGTTTTTACTCCTCCACGAGACGCTCCCTATTGTACTTTCCAGCGTGCGGAACCAAAACATTATTCTTTCTTTCTTTCGCCAATTATAATCAATAATCTATATTACACAAGACATCACTATCGTATGATGTCATGTATCTTCAAGACAAAAGAGACTGGAAATGCCAGGACACGCCCTGGAACGACATATACTGAGGATATTCTTCAGAAAGGCCAGGTGCGTAGTACTGGCAACCGGGGTGATGCTGTGACCAGATGTATGAAAATGGACGAAGCAAAAGGATTATAGTAAGGATCGTAGCAGATGGCGTTCTATAGTTCTGCCTACCTTTTGCAAAAGGCGTGAATCTCTGGTAGTATAAGCCTTGTCAATTGATTCTTATCGATAACTGATAAGAACGGATGATTGGTTTAACTTTATCCGTTACTGCCTTAGTCAGATAATGTTGATACTTGATATTGACACTGTTTATTTTGATAAAATATTCTTAGGAAATTTTAGAAGATCAGTTATCTTTCGGTGCCCTGAAGTAAAATGATAAATTATAATTTTTAGGGCGCCCGATGGGGTTTCCAATCGGCAAAAATAAATGACTAATTTGAATAAAAACATTCGTCTCATCAAGGAATGAAATTTCAAAACTCTCTCATCGTAAGAAAACCAGCATCTTCTAGTACCAAAAGACATGTTACATCTACCAACCCGCACTGGGACCGCGTGGTGGACTACGGTCCGCATCCTCCGACAGAGACGCTTATGTCCCAATAGTGGGAACGATATGACTATACGAGCTACATAATTATTTTGGTAACAACTCAAATGGGACTGGGCAGGACATGTCTGCCGCATGCCGGACAAACTGTGGGCCAAAATAGCAGGAAACTGGTGCCCTGACACAGGAGATGGCGGGACGAACTGGACAGGTTCCGTCAGAACTGGAAGGAGGACGAGAAATAGAAAGAATGGAGGGAGGCCTTAGCCCATGAGTGGAAAAAAAAATTTAGTCGTAGGAAGTCGTAATCCTCGAAAAGATTACAAATCCTAACGAAAAATCTCAACAAAACAACAGGACGAACGCTCAGCCGTAGAGTTTGTGACCACTTGACCAACGAAGGTATTAAATTATTAATCTGTGGGACAAGGCCGATAATGGGTTATCTATGAAGTGCCCCATGTTTAGCAGTTATGGCGGCATGATAACAGACAGATAATTCTATGGTTATTAAATAAAACATCCTAACATTACTGATTGCATTCACGCCTATAATATCAGAGGGCTTTTTTTGCGACATGGCTTCTCGCTGGACAACCTATGAGGCTGGTTTCTGCCTTAAGGCCTCCAGCCAGGGGCATACAACTTATAAACTAAGCGACAGCGCGCTAAGGGCACCGCCTGTGGGGTACGAGCCTCGGCTTAGGACGTCGCTGGGCAAAGGGACAGGCTGGATCTGAGTGAGATACCCCGAGGTGTTAAGCACAGGCGTTACTGTTAGCACACCAACATATCGCCAGTTTTGTTGTAGGGACCTCGTGCTCGAGGAGGCCACGATGACTTTTGGCCAGAACCAAGAAGAAAGATTGGTCGCACGACCGGTCGTCCGACCAGGTTGGTTCGAGATAGCGACCGGTCATACTACAAGTCCTGGTCGTGGTACGTGGCGAGATCCCTAAATTCTACGTAATCGGAGGTAAGCTTATTGCTGTGACCGTCCACAGATCCAGCAAAATTTAAAATTTCCACTCCAGTTGTTTCGTAGCAATCAATTCAGTTCACAACTGGACAAAGGCATATCTGAAGCTGCGCCACAACAGCATGTCCTTCGCCTTCCGTAGCCGGTCTGTTCCAACCACAGATATAAATATACCTAGATAAAGCAAAAGCACTTCGCGTGCCGGCTTAAGCATTTTATGCTTAAACGTGGCTGGCTTAAGCATTTTATGCTTAACGTGGCTACTGTCGAAATTTTTTTTTCGACATGGCTTCTCACTGGTCAACCTATTAGGCTGGCTTTTGCTTAACCGGACTCTACTGTCGCAGCAAACTAAGAGTAAGTTATGAGTGATATTAAATTTAAGTGTTACCTAATTTAGTGATAAAGGAGTGTCATCATGTGTCTAGCCTTTTCCCAACTACGTTGCAGTCGGCTTCCAGTCTAACCGGATGCAGCTGAATACCAGTATTTAACATGGACCGTCTGCCTATCTGACCTCCAAAACCCAGTTAGTGCTAGGTAATACGATACCCCTTGGTAAGACTGGTTGTCAGACTTTCGGGCCACTGTAACGACTGTCAAAGATCTACAAATGACAGCCGGTACCAACGGCTTAACGTGCTTTCCGAGGCACGGAGGTAACTCGGTATGTAATGGGTGGTCACCCATCCACGGACCAACCTAGGCAAGCGCGGCTTAACCTAAAGACCGACCCTAGCGCCTATTCTTATTTAGCCACGAGCTAAATAAGAACGGCTGTTCTTAATTTATTACTCGTATGCCGCTTCTAGCGGCGGATATGTCCTGTGCCATTATTATGGTGAAAGCGTCAGTGTAGCCCGCGAAATTCAAAGGACATGGCCAATTTCTGTATGGGCGTTTGCATAGTTATCAAATTTACTGTACAACGATAATTTTTGGTGATTCATATTCGTGAATATTGCCATATTAAATTGCAAAAAATAAAAAGCTCAAAGAACTTGTAATTACAAATAACTATACGTAAACAGTTTCATGTTACTTCCATCAGATTGCTGGCAATAAGTGTATGAATAATGATTTTGCTATTAAAAACCTCAAGGCGTTTTAAAACAGCGAAGTGCTGTGAATTATTACCTAGGGTTTAACAATTATTAGGCATTTTATCAAGATCCAAAATCCTTATTTCATGTGGTCATTCTACCTGAACTAAGGATTTTTAACCATATATTGATTAACATTTACTGAACTGAGAAAGTCTGACAGAAAACTGAGACAAAGTATAAAGTTATTATTGTCACATTTATTGAGACTCCGAAAGTGACGTTTTTCTTCAACAGTTTAACTACTAATTAACAAGGGAAACACGAAATAAAACAAAAGATTATAAATAATTACTCATTTCTTGGTAAAAATAACTAAAAATATTTTTGTCCAGGAGTCAAAAATATTTGAAGATAATCGTAAAAAAAAACAAACGGTTCGTACGCAACGGAGGATCTGTGCTATCGCAGTACCGCCATTTTGACATAAACAATGACACATTATAAAACGCGTTCCGTTTTATGGTACGGTTACGTTATTACTATAATTGTGTGAAATAAATGTATCTTACGTATCAACACTTCAAAGTATAATTTAATTACATGTAAGAAATATCAATGAAAACAGTTTTGGTTTAAATCAAATGTTTCAGGTAAGAGCATTTGTCGTTCATTTCACATACATAATTATCTACAAATAGTATGCGTGGTGTAGAACGTCTATTATTCTATTTATCTTTCTCTATGGTCCATAATGGCTAAAGCTGACAAATGAGCCTTTGAATTCAACTTGCATTACTTATTATATTGTAATCAATACTGACAAGTGCAGAGAGGTTAAAAACTACGCAACAATTCACTTCTCTATTTTTCTTAATATAATATATTGACTATGTAAGTGTATATGGAATGTACTTTTTTGTCCATGTCCTTTTCTTACGTTTTTGCAATTCAGTGTCAGGTTGTAGGTATGTCCTGCCAGGGTTGTGGGACTATTCGAAAGAGATACCGCGGCCCTGGAACATAAAGGGCCAATGAAGGAACATGGGTGGTTTTTAGTCAGTAAGAGTCTGACACTCCCTTCCGCTCCGCCCAGAGCGGGAGGAGTCATTTGATGATTTCCCACCCACCAAAAAAAAAAAAAAAATGTTGTAGGTATGTTGATGAAAAATGATTCGCGCTAGTAAAACGTATATAGTTAAAGAATTGTATTCATTAAAATCATACCACCATGCCGCTACCATGCCGCTTCCATCTTAACAACTACCGTATCCTACGAATAAATGTTTTTATCTATTTTGTATAGTAACTTGTTTGTATAGTAACTACCAGTAGCGAAGGGTTAATTTTTGTAAGAGGTAAACCGGACTACATATCTTTAATGTGATTATATTATTTATCTATGGAATACCTACTGACTGTGTGACCATTTTTCAAAGAAGCCCCCTTTGAAAAATGGCAGGAATCGAGTTGTATGGAACCTTCGACACTGGTAACTACATAGTGCTTATGACGTCATAGTAGGTAGTCAATACAAGGCACGCTTGGTTTTCATACGGATCGTGATACTTGCGTTATCTAGGTATATCTACATCTGCGATCATTTCATCAAATCTGTGGTCCCAACCACCTTTTTAACCTGGCAAATTAATATCGTATGAACCAATGATAGTATATATATCTTCCTGCCCTTGTCCCTTGTTATTTAGGGTCGGCGCAACACGTTTTTTTCTTCCATTCTCCTCTGTCAACCGTCACGCTATCATTTACTTCTTTATCTTTCATACCATTCCTCACACAATCCATCCATCGTGTCTTTGGTCTTCCTCTCCCTCTCCATCCATCAACGTTTATATTCATCACTCTTTTAGTCACATACGATTCGTACATATTGGATAGTACATAAGAAAAATGTACTTAAAACACAATATATACAATAGTCAAGGATGCCTATCCACTGGAGCGGAGACAGAGGAGCGGAGCGGCGGAATTTTTGACCAATACAATTGCATAGAACGCATGAGACTAAAAGAGTGATGGACATGAATGTTGATGGATGGAGAGGGAGAGAGGAAGGCCAAAGAAAAAATGAATGGATGTAAAGAATGATATGAAAGAGAAAGAAGTAAATGATGCCGTGACGTCTGACAGGGGAGAATGGAAGAAGAAAACGTGTTGCGCCGACCCCGAGTAGAATGAGACAAGGGCAGGAAGAAGAAGAGAATTGCATAGAATGAACGGAGCGAGTGAGGTTTTGATTTTATGTTATGTTGCTGTTTGATATTGTATTTCAATGAACTTAGAGGGTTGTATTGATGATTTTAATGATTATAACTCTGTAAAGCCATATTTGTTAGGTTCACGAATCATATTTTAATCAACATACAACCTGAAACTGACCTGCAAATTGCCAAAAACTTAAGACCTTTAGAATTTCGCGGGCTCTAGCGCTACCACCACTTTTACGTGCTTTTCGAGGCACGGAGAGAATACATTTACAACATGGGTATGGATGTTATTATAATTTATAACAAACGTTTAAATTCTTTAACTTGACGCATCAGTATAAAGTAGGTTATTCACAACCAAGATAAAGAACAACTGATAACGAAAGATATCACACGTCTGCCTGCATATGATGGATCACGTATAAAAATATTAAGATATGCAATAGAAATCTACCGGTGAAGAAATAGTATTCCTTTCCCTGTATTATCTTCTAGCTATACCTAAGAGATCGTGGCTGAATAATAACAGCCGCTCGGCTCGATACATAACATATATATTGGAAGACCAGCGTCAGACAGCATCACCTGTCTGGCGAATGCTGAAATGGACCTTTTTGGTGCAGCCATGAGGCACAAAGCACATAATTACTTTGTATTTTCTCTATTTTTATTTCGTATCTTTTTTTTCTGTGCGCTTAATGAACTGACATCAAATAAACTTTATTCTTTCTTTCTACATACATAAACACCTTTTTCATATGGAGGTAGGCACAGATCACAAAATCAAAGAGCGCCACCTGCTACGGGAGTAGCGGTGGCCCAGTGGTGGCCTTCGGACTAAAACCACAGTGTTCGTCCTCGTCACTTCTGGCTGGAGTGTGGGGACACGAGAACCACCCCAGCAGTGACGGTTTTTTTGCGACAAACCCCGTCTCAGGTACAGCTGAGGAGTGAGATGCTCCTCGGACTTCCCCAAGTCTATCGCCAGCAGATCATGTCTTCACCTCTTAAAGACCTATCGGAACCCTCGTGTTTAACCTCTATGTGTAACGCCTGTTTGGGCACATCCCTGGGAAGATCGAGACCTCGACGAGGCAATTCGCTACTGCTGAGAACCTCGCGCAGCAGTACTGAATAACGACCAGTAGACCAATCGATAGTAAAGTAATTTTCTCTAAGCGTTTCGCGTAAAACAAATGGTAATTATTGAAAAAATGCTAATAAATAATTCTTCAGTCTAATTTCCGACCTTGATGACTCCAGACGGACTAAACGGGCCAGCCTAGCGTGCTCGAAGGTTGTACTGTGTTCAATTGGTCTAGCCCAGTGGTTCTCAACCAGTGGTTTTCAGATTTATAATATAATACGAGATTTTTTTTAAATTACTTATTTTGGCTATGGTACAGTAGCAACATAATTTTAAAGAATGGCAAATAGCAATGTAATAATAAACATAATAGCGGTCGTAAACGCGACTTTTTTGTGTTGTTTACTTTTTTATACAATTTTGTTTTACTGTTAATTTAACCATTTTTTTTTTTTGTTTTGTCCTGTGCGGACTTATAAATACTTTGTCTTTCTTTCGACTGCTGAGCACGAGGTCCTGGGTTCGAGCCCCAGGTCGGGCTGTGCTAGTGGGTTTTTCCATCAGGAATTTCTCAGTAACAGCCACGGAGTCTGGATTTGTGCCCCGTTGATGGCAAAAGGGTCGCTCCCTATTACATAACACTTAAACATTACTGGGGAATTGTTCCCTTATTGGTCACCTTTGTCTAACCCTTCTGGTATTACAGTCGTGATGTTATGTTATGTCACAGAAATTCAAATGTGGTTCGTGGTAAAAAAAAGTTTGGTAAACACTGTTCCTTACCAGTCGATTGCGACCTAAGTCACAGCCTTGGATTAAAATGATATTTGTTGAGCTGGGTTTGTGTTCTACTATATTTGTGCTCAAATACTGAAACTGTGAGTTGATTATGCAGGGTGTAACAGAATAAACGCAAAATACTTTGGTTCTATGACTTTCATAATTTTTTTTAAGCTTCCCCATATACGGGGTGGAAGGGACACCGACGCGAAAACGGTTATCACGTATTCAGTACATCATTCAGTACCCTCCCGCATCGAAATGTTTCATCGGTTATTAAAAAAAAAACCGCTGTTCCATACATTTTGACCGTGTAGGTTCGGTTATTAAAAAAAAACAGCTGTTCCTTACATTTTGACCGTGTAGGTATTATTGCACTTTTGTAAGAAACAAGTTTTTTTTTCAGAACCGATGAAAAATTTCTATGCGGCTCAGAATGATGTACTGAATACTTACGTGGTAACCGTTTTCGCGTCGGTGTCCATTCTACGCCGTATGTTGATCAGCTGATCGCGTCAATTTGGGAGACAAGCAGTCGCTCCATGTAAAATACAGCATTCGAAATGAATGCAGATGTATGATGTTTGTATTTTTTCGGCATTCGTTTTTTTGCATTACGCTGCATGCTGTGTATTCAGCTGCATCCTTGACTAGAAGCCGTCTAGAAACTGAGTTCTTTTTATATAGAGAAGAAGTCCTTGGATCTCCAGGCAGAACTATATATAAATATAAAACACATAATCTTTTTGTGTACAATTACATTGTGTAGTTTTATAGTGAGAGATTATGATAGTCATTAAAATCGATAAAGACCAAGCGTTGTGAACATGTGATAGATTAGGATGTAAAAGGTTCACTTCTAAATTACACCATGAAAATGGTATTACTAGAAGGCTCATTTAAAACTTATACTGAGTTATAAACATAAAACTGAAGTGAAACATAACACACGTCACGCCTGTACTCCCCGACGGATTAGGCAGAGGTGTACCCAATTATATTACACCCACATTTCGCCAGTTATGTTAAAGTCCCAAGTAATAGGGGGCGAGCTTATTGCCCAAATTCAGTCTCCGTGGCTGCTAAAAACAATCCTGATGCAAAAATCGAATAACACTTTGCCTGATCTGGGAATTGAACCAAGGACCTCATGCTCAGCAGTGGCGCTTGCGACCACTAGATGACTAGACCAACGGGTCAGCTTTCCATTTAATTTCAGTAGATTAGTTAACCTTCTGAATCAATCTACGAAATAGATTGATTCAGAAGATTAACATAGATTCTACGTCGTGAATATACTGCTTATATTTATACTATCCGACATAAAACAAGCAAATCATGTATTTTTGAAAAACTGTTTACCGTACCGTAATTCTTTCATGTTTTCATTAGTTTACAAATAATCTTTGACGATTATAAATATTATCGTTTTTTTTAGTAAACTTAGAAGATGTTTGAAAGATCTTTAGTAACTTGTTATGTCGATAAAGGATATGCAGATTATGATCATTTGCAAATCCTGGATATCAAGTATCCAGGATTTGCAAATCATTATAATCGACATGGCCTTTTCCCAACTTTGTTGAGATCGGTTTCCAGAATAAGCGGATGCAGCTGAATGAATTAAATTATCAAACGAAGCAGCATTTGACGATACCCTTCGGAAGGCTGAAAATGGAAATTATGTTTCTGAGGGACAGTTACAAACTCATATAAACAAGCAACATGTCATGAGAAGCGAAGCAACGGCTGGACATAAAGGCCTTCGATTTTCAGGTCGGTAGCCCCCTATTACATGGGACTATTCTTCACATCTCTGCTCCCCCCCCCCCCCATAGAAATTGTTCTTGCTTGTTTCTATGGTCCCACCTTTCTTGGGTTACGAGCGTTATGTCATGTTCTGCTGTCACTTATGGGATGTCTTCCGTGATTATCAATTATTTTGAGCTCACGATATTTAGACGCTGTTGCAAGCGCCATGATCGCGGGATGACTGGAGAACGCGGGTGGATGGAAAATAAATTGTTAGGTGAGGGGCCCGCAAGGGCCGATGCCTGCCAGGGCTGCGGGACTGTTCGAAAGAGATACCGCGGCCCTTTTTTTATATTTCGTCAGTAAAAGTCTGACACTCCCTTCCGCTCCGCCCACAGCAGGAAGAGTCATTTGATGATTTCCCATCCCAAAAAAAAAGGTGCAGACAAATCTGTCTACCCTCTTTCTGTATATTTTGCTAAGCGAAGCGAACGACACACTCACACTTTCAATAGGTTTTGTGGAGTCCTTATTACGATGCCGGCCACTACTTACGAGCATACTCAAAACTGGATTCCACGTACTTATTGCCAAGTACGTAGAATCCAGTTTTGAGTAGTGAAGCCCTCCTCTCGATTGATATTTAAGTGTTTTCTTTTTTATATTCTGCTCCCTTCACGTTATCACGCGAAGCGATTTGCGTCAAGCACAATCGCAGGTGTCACATGTTCCCTTCGCGTGGTTACCATCACGTCGCATTGATTCGCGAAGTCTCTGAGTAACTCTTTGCATTTGTTTTGACCGCAGTCGCTGTTTGCTCCTTTTTCTTCATCGTTTGGTTAATGCCGAACCTGGTGTCAGTTTTTATGCCGCCCATGGACCTCTGACTTGGCTTTACATACCATCAAGAAATATCTCCCGCTGTTTTCCTCCATCAAAGCAAATGATAAATACGCACATGAATCCAAAAAATCAGAGGTGCGTGTCTTGGGTTTCCAGCTTGAAACCTATGACTTGGCAGTCCGACAGTCACACCACTAGGGTATCTCTGCTGCTTGCTACACGCGTGCCACCTCAGCGTGAAGCTCGTAGCCAAATAAAGCAGTTAGCAACTATGAGAACATTTGATCCAGAAACAAAATTATTGATCGAGATAACAACATTAACTTTATTAGTGCAATTATCATTAGCTGTTCGGCAGGTACTCACTCTTGGCCTATATTAAACGGATGGTAGTTCTTGTTACTAAGTAAACAATACGAAGAAATATGTCAGTCCGTCCGGCAAAGTACTGCATTACTACGCAAGCATAATCTTTACTCAATAATAATATTATAAAGACGTAAAATTTGTTAAGTTTGTATGTAGGGGGTAATCTCCATAACTAATGATCCTATTCTAAAAAAAATTTCACTGTTAGAAAGCTACATTATTTGTGGGTGCTATAGGTTATAAATTATTTTTATATCATGCATATTAGCTCTCTACTCACCCTGAGTAACAAACTTAAGAGTTTATTGTTCCATCATAAAACCTATATGGACATATGGGATTCAACTATGGTCTTCCGCAAGCAAATCAAACATCATGTGCATTCAAAGAAGTCAAAATAGTATCCTAAGGGTCCTAGCAGCGGCGCCCTGGTACGCTCGCAACTCAGAAATCCATGAGCACCTGGAAATCCCAACGATCCTAGAAGAAGCGAAGCGCTACCTAGAGATATACAAAGATAGACTAACCAACCATTCAAATCCCCTTTCACGTTCACTGTTGATGCCAAATCATGCTAAGAGACTCGAGAAAGCTGATATTGTGCTGCGTGACTAATTAGAATTTGGACACTGGTCCAGATTCTGAAAAATGTGATGCTCTTTCCACACATCTGATCATAGTCAGGGTTCACTGATAGCAGATGAGAAAACAGAAAAAAATATCTAGCTATCACACTTTTTGCGGACGAAGTCGCGGGCGAAATGCTATTCTATGTTTGTACACGGAAGGGTCTCAGATGTAAGAGATGGTCCCATCCACGGTCCGACTCTGGCATTGAAGATCGATCATTACGGCTGTTATTATTTACCCAGAAGCCTCTGTATTTGGACATAATAAATCAACTTTTCTGTGTCAATTCGTCTCGTATTCGATAAGATTACGCAACTCATCTCACGCGGGTCAAGGGTAGACACTATTCTGATAAACAATTGAAGATAAATGTTCTAATTCTGTCGAAACAATCAACAGCAGACTCAGTCACATTGCAAGTTAGAGCGAAACCACGGGCGTCGGCGCGGCGGTGCATTGCGTCGTCGCAACGCTATCTTCTCCTTTATCGTGTGGTTAGAGCCTAACCTGGTGTCAGTTTTTATGCCGCCCATTGGCCTCTGATTTGGCTTTACATGCCGTCAAAACATAACTCACAGGCATGCTGGTTTTCTCACGATGTTTTCCTTCACCGAAGCTAGTGATAATAATAATTATACAATACGCACATGAATCCGAAAAATCAGAGGTGCGGGTTCGAACTCGAGACCTATGACTTGGCAGTCCGACGTCACACCACTAGGCTATCACTGTTATACGCTAACCTAACCTATCCTAACGCTATTATTTCAACGCACAGATTTCCACACGAGTAATAGAACGCATGAGCGGTGTGTGCGTGTGTTTGGACCGCAAAAAGGACGCTACTATGTCGCAGCGTTACTAGGGTGAGGCCAAACGAGCGTAATTTTTTGAGCTGTGTGTGAGTCGCATAAAATGAGTCGCGGAATTTACGCTGCATTCGGTCAGGTTCAGACATAAATGCGGTGGCAGCCGCGGGCAAAAGCTAGTACTCTCATAGATTAACGTCAACACTGCGTTAGAGCACCCTATTTATAAACGTAGGGAAGCATTGTGTGTGAATGACGTCACCAATTAACGTAATTGGACTACCCAGCAATTCTAATTGAGTCTAATTGAAAGTAGTCACTCTCTCTGTGTCTACGAATAGTTTTGTGCGGAAGATGAATGTGGAAAAATATACATTTTGTTGAGCTTCTACACGGTGTAAACGGACCCATCACGGAGCTGTCAACCAAGCATTCTGAAACACATAAAACTAAGTAACTCTACGCGAAAACTATTGCTGGGAGACGACTTTTTTTAGGGGTGTAAAATCACGTTTTGCGGTAGGACTCAATATAACGCACTCAAAACATTTTGCTTATATATGCATTGAATAGTACGGGGGTCGTGGAGGTATTTAAAGTTAGTTACAACATTAAAAACTTGTTTAAAAAAAAAACCTTGTAAAATAGTTGGAACTTTGACCTCCAATATCAGCGTAACAAGAATGTTCCCAGGTATGGTCTAGAACAAAAAAATATCACAATGTCGAAGAGAACATGTGCTTTTCGGCTTCGTTAAGGGTACTTTTACACCCATTATATTGGCACGAGCATAACTGTACAATATAGAAGTAACATCGATAAGAAACGAAAAAGAGGAGCATAATAGGCATAGAATAATCAGATTATAACGATCCCACTGCTGGGAGGTAGTCAAAAACAACATAATTCTTCATTATCATCATCTTCCTGCCCTTGTCCCATGTAACTTAGGGTCAACGCAACCCGTTTTTTTCTTCCATTCTACCCTGCCAATCGTCACGTGCATTTACACCGTTTTCTTTCATATCATTCCTCACAAAATTCATCCATCGTTTCCTTGGTCTTCCTCTCCCTCTCCATCCATTAGCATTTACATAATTGTACATCATCATCATCGGCCCACAGCAGTCCACTGCTGGACATAGGCCTCCTCAATCGCACGCCACTGAACTCGATTTTCAGCAAGTCTCATCCAGCCACCCTGCGAAGATCGTCGCTCCACCGAGCCTGAGGGTGTCCCAGCTTACGCTTGCCGATTTGCTGTCTCCACTCAAGAACACGTCTACCCCAACGCGGTCATGGTTCTATGGCTAATACATATAGCCGGCCCATTGCCACTTCAGCTTACTTATTCTGTGAGCTATGTCAAGAACTCTGGTAGTCTGTCGGATCACCTCGTTCCGGATGCGATCCCTCAGAGAGAATTGTACATCATAAACATAATACATTCTCTGAAGACGTGCAGAGTCAGAGCGGGGAGACTCCGCCACACTTGGTACATATTTGATACTTGATACAGCTCATGATGCGATCGGACGGTAATCATCCGCTTACCCTTTTCCCGGATACAGCTGAATACCAGCATTTCACATGGAGCGACTGCCTATCTGACTTCCATACACGTTCGTAAGACTGGTTGTCAGACTTGCAGGCATCTGACTAGCCGTAACGGCTGTAGAAGATCTACCAGTAACAGTCGGGACCTATGGTTTTCTGAGGGACGGAACTCGTTATGTAATGGATGGTCAACTATCCAAAGACAGCCTTGGCAAACCTTGTCCAAACTTGAAGATAGACCCTTGGGGCTGTGATTCTTTAGCCGTACGAGCCCTCAGATGCGAGACGGTATCCGAAGATAGCAAAAGCATGCACCTAGACGCGTCTTCAAACTCAGTCTAGAAAGGACTCCATCATAAAGGAACTAGTCGTTTTTGCAGTGATATTATTTTTGGTGATCTTAAAAAAGTCAGTTGCATAGTACTAGCAACCGGCGTGTATGGACGATGCAAAAGGAGTGAGGAAGCGCTTGACGTTCGATAGTTTGTGCATATCCACAAGGGCAGATGACGTTAGTTTATGTAACTACTAGTTGTTGCCCGCGACTTCGTTTTCGTGAAGTTACTCGTATTGTATATAAAAAAATATAAATACCCTTTTTTAATCGGATTTTATTACCAAAATTTCTAGGGTTTTATTTTTTTTGCACGGAACCCTAATTATTTTTCGTAAAATAGAAGTAGCCTAAGTTACTCCTTATTACATCAGCTATCTGCCAGTGAAAGTCCTGTAAAAATCGGTCCAGCCGTTCCAGAGATTAGCCGGAACAAACAGACAGACAAGACAAAAATTGTAAAAAATGTTATTTTGGTTTATGTACCGTATATACATTCTTAAGCATGTAGTAAAAAGCGGTTATTTTATTATTACAAAAAGACACTTCAATTTTATTTATTTGTATAGATAAATTAATGAAAGTAGATAAGAATTTGTCATGATGATGGGGCCAATAGCCTAATAATGACAATCGAATTGGTAGTCGAGGAGCTCGTAGCTAAATAATAACAGCCACTCGGGTCGATCTTTAGGTTAAGCCGCGCCTAGGTTGGTCTGTGGAAGGGTGACAAACCATTACCGAAAAGTGCCTCGGAAAGCACGTTAAGACGTTGGTGCCATTGCTGCTGTCATTTGTAGATCTTTGACAGTCGTTACAGGTCGTCTATGGCCCTAAAGTCTGGCAACCAATCTTACTAAGTGGTAGATATTACCCAGTATTAACTGGGTTGTGGAGGTCAGAGGTCATATAGGCAGTCGCTCCATGTAAAATACTGGTATTCAGCTGCATCCAGTAAGACTGGAAGCCGACCCCAACATAGTTGGAAAAGGCTAGGCAGATGATGATGATCATGCAGATTGACATTAGCTGTGTGTCCTGGCTGTTATTTTTGTTGCTTCAAGTATTTGCATGCTCAAATGAATGTAAAGAAGATTCCCAAGGCGAATTATTATACTCTGTAACTGGGTGCTGGACATCAGTATAGCTATTCAGAAACGCTTCCATTCGATTTCGATTCGGGAAGTCGTATGTCTATCTCGGTCGCTTTCCTAAAACCAAAAAAAGATACGACTTGTCGAATCGAAATCGAATCGAAGCGTTTGTGAATAGTTATGCAGATCTACGGCAGTAGCTCTATGCAAAATACTTGGATTTAAGAATGGTGAATTAGAAACCAAAATCATAATCATATACATTGTAAATTGAAGTCACTAAAATCATGCTCATTTATATGAGTATGACCATGTAGAATTGTAGATCTTCTAAACAACGCAAGGATTTTTGTGAATAATACATGAATATTTAATTTTAGATACAATTAAGAAATCTTTATGTTGGTTCAGGGTTCAGGCCATAAAAGCCATACAACGGGCCCGGTGGCGCGAGGAGGCGCGGGCGCGGGTCGGTGGACCGATGCAGCGAGAGATCGATTTGCATCGGTCTCAGCTCCGTGAGGTCCTGGTGGCGGAGTGGCAGCAGAGGCTCTTGCGCCCTACCGCCGGCTTCGCTACCATCGAGGCGATCCGACCAGTGCTCGTGGAATGGCTCGAGAGGAGGCACGGCTCCCTGTCGTTTCGAGCGACACAGGTGTTCTCGAGGCATGGTTGTTTCGGGAAGTACCTGTGTCGCATAAACAGGGAGCCGGACGCTCGGTGTCATCACTGCGTCCATTGTCTGGAGGACACGGCGCGGCATACGCTGGCCGCCGTGCTCTCGCGACAGTAGTGGGAACCGACCTGTCGCTGCCGGCCGTCGCTAGCGCGATGGTCGGGAGCACAGGGTCGTGGGATGCGATGATCTCCTTCTGTGAAACGGTCATCTCACAGACGTCCGCCACCATATAACTGGAACCGAGGCGGCGGCGCGTAGTATTCCGCGCGCCCCCCTTATGGCGTTAAGCCTAAAATTGTATTCTGAGCAGCTTTACATTACATGTTACGAGCAGCCATACATTTTGAACCGTTATACCTGCAGAGACCGCCACTCACAGTTAACTTCCGATCCGCCATATACTTTGAACAGAACTATAGCAGTGAGACCACTGAACGATACAGTCAAAATATAATTTTATGTTATTACTAGCTATGCTAATTGTTGCCCGTGACCTTCGTTCGAGAGAAATTATTATAAAAAATACTGTTTCTCTATCTAAAATAAAACTAACCTAAATTACTCCTTAAACACCAGCTATTTGCCGTAAAAGTCCCATCAAAATCTGTCCATCCGTTTCAGAGATATGCCAGAATAAACGGACAATCAAAAAACGAATTTTTTTTTGTACCGTAACATCTACTCTTCAATTTTATTTATTTGTATAGATAATTCTAAGAAGGCATTTGCGCAGCAGAGGGGCATTAATGGCTAATAAAAAATAAAAAACAAATGTAAGAAGGTTCTTCTGGTAAAGTCTAAAGTGGGGAGTCAGGCTGTGTTGTGTTTGCAGTTAAGGTTGTGGAGGTCAGACAGGCAGTCACTCCATGTAATACTGATATTCAGCTGTATCCGGTTAGACCCGATGCTGACCCAAACATAGTTGGGAAAACGATTCAGCAGATGATGAAGGCTCTTCTAATTACCAATCTATCTTAATCTGATAGCATGATCTTTATATCTTTCTTATCACAAATAGAATGCTTAATCTACATCTATGAGAAAGGCCTACAATTGAGTTAAATTAAAACCAGAAACAATTAACAGATACCAACTTGATGTTTAACTTAAAAAATTAAAGATTGTATTTTTATCATGAAGACAATCTAACAAAAAGTTCCATTGAATATATTTTTTGCAAAGATCATTTTTTACACTTTATTTTTTCTTTAGGTAATCTTTTATGTAACAACACACAATGTCTTTTTGATGAAATAATAGCTTAATTATGCATAATATTATCACGACACCTTTTTGAATAAGTTAATAGAAGTCCAATAAGAATCTTCTTCTTTAAAATATATGAAGTGTTGACCTAATACCAGTGCCCAACTAATTGAATTAAAACAAAACCTTGCGTTCTAATATTACCGCATCACTAAAAAGAAAGAAGCCAATTATTCAAAAAAAGAATACTCACAGTGAATACCGCTGATATCCCAGGAACTGCTCATCAAATTTCTTTAGAACGCGAAATATTCGTGTTCATTACGGCAGCACACATTTCTTGACACGATTGACTAATAAATAACAGTCTAGAGAATTAAACGTCCGGCAATTGTCGCACGCACAATGTAGCAGACGACGCAAACAGCTAATTATAAAGTCCTATGCCAATTCATACAATAAAACCGCTTATTTGAGAAACACCAAAACCGTTTTCGTATGCAGATAAAAACGGAAGAACGCACACACAACACAAAAGTTTTACAGGGAATGCACAGTTTATTGCCCTAAATACGGGAGTGGTATTGTTTATAACTGTGAGGAAACAATGTTAATTTTATTGAAATAATATGCTTCAAGGCACAAAATTCATCCTTTTTCTGATTCTGACGTGACATTGTGGCGCTGCCCCCTTTTTAGTTTATTATCTTGTTATCTTTTTAGTCGATTAAGAATATGTTAATTGGAGTTGGATTGATTTAAAACATAAAAAAATGCGAAACACACGCACTATATATGTTATAAGTTTAACGCATGGTAATACAAAGTTAACTTATAAAATTGCAAAAACCTAGTTTCAAATGGCACAAAAATTGTCAAAAGTTTGCCCTTCATTAATTTAGTAGAGTTTATGTAGAACTAATTAAACAAGGAACAGCAACCCTAGAATACGCAATTTCCAAAGACAAAACAAAGTTTCGTATGCGTTCATAAATTATTTATTCCAATGAGATTTCAAATAATATGTTTTGTCCCTCTTACTTACCTGCATTCTATTTGGACGTAGATAAGCAAAAACGATCCAAACCACAACATGACCGAAAATGAGTGAAGTATACCAAACTGCTCGTCAAGGTCTATATTTTCGATTAGCAAAAACAATCCAAGTAAAATACGAATATTTTGACATTAAAATGACACTGGTTACCAAGCCACATGTATGGTGATCCCCTATTTTAGTTTCGTAAAATCGATCCATTCTCCTTGGATCATATTGTAAAACGGTCAGTGTAAGAAACTGACACAAAACTAAAATGTAAAAAAAAATCCAAAGTATGTGGATCCTTGTAGATTATAATATTTACTTCAAATCTATGCAAAAGATAAATCACTAAAAAGATTCAGAAAGCATGAATCTTTTTTGTTAAACTAAATTTTTATTTAAAAATGCAGGAAGAAGAGTAAATTGAATTAATGTTTTGTATAAAAAATAAACAAAATTTTAGAAGGCTTGTTGTTTTATTAATGAAATGAACAATTTTTAACCATTTAAGTGGCAATTAGCTACTTTGAATCGTTTTTGCGAAATGAAAATGAGCTTAACATAATTGAAAAAAGCTTTTATCAAAAACGATCCTAACACACATTTAGCTGAATATCTCAAGAAATAAAACTAAACTCAATAAAATGTATTTGTATGAATAAAATATACATTGGCACACACATATTTTCTTAAGAAACAATAAACGCAAGCAAGTCTATTAATGAGCAAACACAGGTTAAACTTCAATCTTCAATAAATCAAATGTAACATTTTGTGGGGTGGATCCTTTTTGGTTATCTACGTCCATTTATGACGATGATTTTATAACTAGTGAGTATGTATGTATGTTTTCATAATGTTTCCTAAACAGTCCAACAATTTGTTTCTAAATAAAATTCGAATTTATAGGACTGCCACTACATTACCATAGACAATATTGAGAATATGGCATAGAATCAGGTGATCGGATCGATCGATTTTGAAAGCTGTCATCTGTCAAATCAGATTCTCTATTTGTTTACCAAAATCGAGAATCTTATGAAAACAAAATTAGAAAACTTAAATGAAAAATGTCTTCATTCCTATGTTTCATTTGTCACAACACCGTGAACTCGGATACTAATGAGGAGACGCGGGACAAATACAGAGAAATCGTCGGCATGAATGTAAGATACTTATTCTGCTTTGCTATTTTATATTTACAAACAACAACATTACGTCTGTTTTCCTTTAATAGTTAAGCAGAGATGTCCCCATAGTTCACTAACATTGTGCCTGTTATGTATAATTCCCATGTAATAGGGGCTAGTCTATTGCCATTAACTAAGCATAAATGTATATTTATTTATTTATTTAACACTTCAAGCACAGAGGCGAAATTAATGCCATAGGCATTTTCTACCAGTCAACCTTTGGGTGATGCAGAGACAAGCAGTGGTAGGTGTGTATCTGAAAATAATATAATAATAAATAGGCGGCAGCTGTATTATTCAATTTTAGTCCAAGTTTTGACTCATAGAAGCCGTCAGTCTTTCCATGAGTTATTCTATTTGGTGTACTCTACCCACAATAATCATTAAGTGTAGGAATTCCAATGAATAGGCTATTTAACTTACCCATAGGGCTATGGCCAACGAAGCCTTTCACTTCTGATTTTTAAAACGAAAAGTACTGTAACCTTTTTCTACGAGGATATATTTCGTGTATGTATATTTATAACGCTACTATGTAACTTCTGTGGATATTGTATTGGCAAGAAGAATTAAATAAAGTCATTCATAACATACTCATTTAATAAGTAAGTTAAGTAACCCATATCACACACTCTGGGGTCATGGGTTCTGATTGCCCCCTTAGTATTTCAGGAAATTGTTAAGCGGTAGGTCGACTCGTCTCGTGACCAGAAGGCTGGCCAATTTCTTGGCCAAAGAATCAACATTGCTATCCAACTAGGTAATGCTGCCAGTATTTTAGGTCCAGTCCTCGTTGCCATTGATGCGGATGATACATGTACATGTTTTTTATTATGTTTTTAAATCTGTATATGCATAATCAGCCTATAATGTTCTCACTGCTGGGACACACAGCCTCCTTTCTATGAGAAGGAATGGGCTATAATCCACCACGCGGGCCCAGTGCGGGTTGGTAGATGTCAGTGTCACATGTCTTTGAATTTTTGGTTCTAGGACATGCCGGTTTCCTCACGATATTTTACTTCACCTTTTTTGAGAGCAGTGGTGATGAAATAAATTACAAGCTAATGCGCCTGCCTGGGTTCGAACCCACGACTTACTGTTCGCAAGTCGGGGCCGCCACCACTGGGCCACCGCTGCTCTCATACATATAGAAGTCTAGTAAATAAAGTATGTAAATATGATAAATAAATTACCTTTAATACTAACATGATTAATTATGAATATTTTTGATTTCAGCTCTGTCCTGACTCTCAGCTATGTTATATTTGCTGTCATATGCTAAATAAACTGTGGCTATTTAAATCTATATGCTTGAAACGAAGTTTGGAGTATCCTGTACTGTTTAGGTAAGTTGACGGCACGGTTGGCGCAGTCAGACTACTATATATATATAAGGAGCTGAGCGATTGACTGCTGCGTTGCGTGGCGCGGGTTCGATCTCCGCACGGAACAAATATTTGTAAGGCCTACAGATAGTTGTTCCCGGTCTGGCTATTTGTGTATGTGAGTTTAAATGTTTGTAAATGCACCCACGATACAGGAGAAATTCCTAGTGAGGGGCGGGTGAGTATTTGAAGATAGACATATTCAGGATTCGTAAATTAAGGTCAAATAATGCTTCTAATTACAACTTTTATGAATTTAACCTAAAGTTTATAGTGCAGATTAACGAAATAAATCAAACGCACAGTATTTGAACTGCTGTATATGTCTGAATATTAAGCTGAAAATTTTCGTCGAACGGTGATGAGATATGAAACACACGGTAATTAGCATTTAAAAAATGGTAATTATGCTTCGTGATTGGTAATTAGAAATAAAATGAATAATGTACTTGAATCACAAAATCAATCAATTTTTATTAATTATTTAGGTGACAGTAAATGACATCAAACTTAGCTATTAAGCGACGTGATTTAATAAAAAAAAACAGTCAAAAATCAACCGGTTTTCCTAAAAAAATGAATAACATTATCTGTCTAGTAATTCAAATAAAATCAACTAGAACACTAGTTCAAAACTCAGTGTAAATAGAACTTAGACCTTTACAGGGTTATCTGTAAAACACCAGCAACCTCTTAAGAGTTCATTGTACTCATCACTATGAACAACTTTTACTATGGGACCAAACCAGAAATCACGAAAATAAATCAGCTGTTCCCTACATTAATTTATGATCGATTAACTCGTCAAAATGTAGGGAACAGCTGTTTTGTTCTTTGGTTAGTGTTCTTTATATCTCTCACTCGGACAGCATCACTAAATTGTCTTTTTTCTTTCTTCGATTTTTTTTATTTTTGTTATTGCTTCTCCAAATAAAATTTTCTTCTTAGCTTCTTCTACTTTGATTTTATCTCTAAGTACTGTTACTTTAGAATTAGGACTCTGCAGTCGTTTTTTCAGTCTTATAATTATTTTCCCCTGCAACCAAAAAATCATGCATAAAGGAAAGTTATAAGACTGAAAAAACCACTGCATTTCACATTTACCTATTTCTTTTTTGAGTGATGAATTGTCTATTTTCATGAATATTATCTTCGCTGTCACTGGGACTTGGTGTATTTTCATTCATGTTTAATTCCTTCCTTTATTAATTAATTTTTTGAAAATGTTTTCTTAAGTTTTCTCTCCATTTCTTCCTCTGTAGCCTTCTAGCTCTTGGCGTCATTTCTACAACTGACAAAAGTTTTTTCTGTTCTCTTCGTTTTTTGTATCGTTGTCGTTTTTTTTTCTTTTTGAAGGACGTATAAAATAGGGTCAGCTTTGATTTTAGCGTATCGATTCGGGCGAGCGATTTTGGCTTCAGCCAATGTTTCCTCCTTCGATTGCTGCTACGAGGCATGTTTAGTCTGAAAAAAAAATAGTGGTAGGTGGGTAGTCAGTATGTAGGTTTATTTTGTTGCGGAAGTGCCAGTGCACACCAAACGATCAACAATCGATCACGCGTTGGCAGTAACAATTCGACCTTGGGCTGG
Source organism: Eurois occulta (assembly GCA_950022335.1). Lineage (NCBI taxonomy): Eukaryota > Metazoa > Arthropoda > Insecta > Lepidoptera > Noctuidae > Eurois > Eurois occulta. Next base: position 8,677,923 of record OX465504.1, on the reverse strand, counting down.
CCTAGCGAAGTAAGGAGTTTCAATATAATTAGAGGCCAGCTTATACTGGTACTAATTACCATTTTCAATTGCTCATTACCGTTCGCTAAAATACGAACGGGAAAAATGGTAATTATATAAATGGTAATTAGGTATTTGTACACTTTTTCACATTATACGTTCTTTGTAGAACTTAAAAAATTGGGAACTTGATCAAACCAAAGAGTATCCTATGGCGACTATTACAATGCATAAAAATGATAAATAAAAATATTAGACTTACCAAAAAACTTACTAAAAATATTTTTGTTTGCCAAACACAATTTCTGGGCGATTAAGGTAGGCTAGAATTGGCGCCAAAACACTTTTTGACGTGTGACCCGCACGAGTCGAGACGCGGATTGGAGCGCGACCGCCGAGTTACTCTTACAGATAGCAATACACTACGCAGAAAAAAATTACCCTGCGACTGTGTGAACAAATGGTAGTGAGTATAAAGTGTTGGGACAATTTTCAAAGTCGTTACAAATTACCTAAAAGTGTTCTTTATTGTGTATAGTTTTGCTAATTGGTAAAACATGTTGTGTGCTATATAAATTACTTCTTAAAAATACGATCTTTAGGGTATTTTTATAACTTTTTGAGCATGAACTGCAAAAATTTGGAAATTGGGACACGAATGGTGATGAGATTTGAGGAACGTTTATGAACATAACTTAGTTGTTTATAACAATAGGAATATATTATGTACATCTGTATATAGTGCTGGAACTATGTTTTACGTGAAGTAAAAAAAAACATAACTTTATACCTAACTAAGTAGTTATTTGGGGAGGGCCGCGTGATATGCACATGTTCAAATAATCACCCGGGCAAAGATTAAAAAAAAATAAAATAAAAAGAAGTAGGTACACGTGCATATCTCAAATTATTCAATTTTCAATCACCGGGACACCGACACTAAAACGGTTACCACGTATTCAGTACATCATTCTGAACCATTATTTAAAAAAAACAGCTACAAAGTTTGCCCATTACAAAGATTTTATTTAACAAAATAAACTGCTACACTAAATATTTTCGATTCACTGTGGAATATACATCAGCATCATTCTCTTGCCCTTATCCCAATTCATTTGTGGTCGGCGCAGCAGGTCTTCTTCTTCCATACTTCTCTATTACCCGACATCTCATCAGACACCTTCCTTGCCATAATATCATCGTTCACACAGTCCATCCATCATTTCTGTGGAATAAACATATTGAATGTATGGAATAAATAAATGGGCCCAGTACCTACAAATTACTAAACTTAATAACCTTAGGGGCCGTCCATTAATTACGTGAGCATTTCTTAACCCCCCCTCCCCCTTGGTGGTGATACGTGGTGAGGTTTAAGACTAAGCCCCCCCCCCCACCCAAAATCACGTGTATTTTTTAGTACCTACAAAGAATCAAAAATGTTTTTGAATATTATCTTTAAATACAGTATATACATCTAATTTTATTCTGAAATTAAGGACCATGTTACAAATGTCTAGACAGTAAGGTTGCAGGTTGTTTTTGACTGGCATAAAAATAATATTAAAGGAATGGTGTAATCATGCGAAAAACATATATTGTACTAGTACATGAACATGTTTAATGTACATTGTCCTCGGGCCACGGATTAGCAAGCCTTTCTTCAACATTAACAACTTTGTTTAGATTTCGCATCGCGCGTTTGACGAAAAAATAAATACACGTGATATCTTACTACACCCGTGACCCCCCTTGTGATATTTCGTGATTTTTGCCAAACCCCCTCTCCCCTTTTCAAGCCTCACGTGATTAATGGACGGCCCCTTAACATTTACAGCGAAAAAGGCACAATTAACTTGCAACGCAAGGAAATGGAAACAGTCATCATATGTTCAGAAGAAAATTGTCTACCGACTTCCTTATCACAACTCTTTGTTGATAACAGAGACCAAAGTATTAATAGCAATGATTACACCAAACTAGAAGAAAGTCATAATGATTTTGATGATTATTTTCATGATAACATGACTAAGGATGCTGTAGAAACGGAAATTGTAAGAATTGAAGAGTTTGATATCACTGATGAGCAGTTTGTGAAAAGTGATAGACAATATATGAATATTAATAGTCAGTTTGTGCATAATGATGAGAACTTTGTTAATAATGATGAAGAAGAGGTGAATAATGATGAACGTATTGAAAATGATGATGCTCATCATAATGATGATGAAAACATGTTTGATTATGAATTAAATAAAGATCAAGAAGATGTCAATTTGGAATCTAAAGTACAGAGTGGAGAAGAAGAAGAAATCAATTATGAATATTATGAAGAAGAACGAAATCAATGTTTAGATGAAATTAGAAATGAATGTGAGAATGAAGTAACTGCTGGAGATTTTGGTAAATGCTTATATTTTTCTTGTATTTTTCTTCCTCCGTGTCTCGGAAAGCACGTTAAGCCGTTGGTCCCGGCTGTCATTTGTAGATCTTTGACAGTCGTTACAGGTACTCAGTGGCCCGAAAGTCTGACAACCAGTCTTACCAAGGGATATCGTATTACCTAGCACTAACTGGGTTGTGGAGGTCAGATAGGCAGTCGCTCCATGTAAAATACTGGTATTCAGCTGCATCCGGTTAGACTGGAAGCCGACCCCAACATAGTTGGGAAAAGGCTAGGCAGATGATGATGCTTGTATTTTTCTTGTCCTATATTATCTATACAAATAAATAAAATTGAAGTGTCTCTTTGTAATACCAAAATAACACCAACAATAACTGAATGCCGAAAATATATACGGTACTACAAAAACTCATTTTTTTTTCAATTTTTGTGTCTGTCTGTTTGTTCCGGCTAATCTCCGAAACGGCTGGACCGATTTTAACGGGACTTTTACTGACAAATAGCTGATATTATAAGGAGTAACTAAGGCTACTTTTATTTTAGAACAAGAATTAGGGTTCAGTGCAAAAATATTAAAACCCTTGAAATTGATAACAAAATCTGATTCAAAAAGGAAAGTTATGTTTTTAAATAATTTCAAGCGAACGAAGATGACGGGCAACAGCTAGTTATTTACATAATAATTTAAATATTGAATTTATAAGTTTATAATTTTAGTAATAAAATCGTGCAATAGATTAAAACCAAATATTACACATAGGTATAATACTCATCCAAATAAGTAAAATTATAATTACTCAAGTAAATATAGTTATGATGTAAAATATAAATACCACAAAAGTTTACTATTCTAATTTAATGTTTATTTAATTTTCTAAACCAAAAGCGCCTTCATCCTCTCTCCTATTAATTAACTTTGCTGTGCCCGACAGGGTCCATAATTGATGCAATATTTTAACATACCAACTGTTTTATTTTACATTATGGAATGCAATAAAGTATTGAGTATTGAGTACATAAGCTGATTGTGTTCCACTGCAGGGCAACGGCCTGCCTTCCAGTTTTCCACTCAGTTCGCTCTAGAAATCTAGAGACATTACACTCCAGTCCTTTAATTAGGAGTCCATCTCATTCTGGGCCTGTCCTACTAATTTTGTCCTAACCTAATAATTAAAACGATATTTTCTCCAAAATTCCATTCCAGATACATCAACGAAGAAAATATCTAATAAAAATAGTAAAAAGAAAGACTTCGAGAAGATCGTTCTGTCAATAGAAGAGCAGAAAGCAGAATTAGAAGCGCAGAGGAAGAGCAAGAAGTATCTGGACGCAGAGTTTAAGTGCTATAACTGCGCTTTAGGTTTTCTGTTCAAGGATACCTACCAGGCGCACATGATGAGGCATGAAGAGGTATTTTAATCATTATTATATTTATTCAACATTTCCATGTTTGGATTTTTTTATTTTTATTATTTATTAATCAAAACACACTTTTACACTATTTCAAAACTCAAACATACCACACAAACCATCATGGGTTTAACAGTGGTATGCAGGGCCGGATTTATGTGTGTGGAGGCCCTGGGGCAATCTAGAAGTGAAGGCACCGAAATTGGTTTTGGGACAGCCGAAAAAGTATATGTAGGATCAGGAGTGCCGAGAGGTATATCTTCAGGGTTTGGAGTTCCCATTTTATTGGGATAAACAAGACTGTATATGCAATTACAGTATTTTTATTACAGTAGGTACACAACACACAATACAAAATGGTACACAACACAAAAATGGTAAATAGTAAAAAAAGATAAATCAGATAAAAAGGTACACACAGTTAGGCGAACAGACCTTTTAAGGTCACAGTTCGTACAGTGGACAAGCCACCCAAACACAAAGTGTATTGCTATCAGAAAGCTAAATACAGCTATGTGCAATATACAGCAACGCTGTACCAGGTAAACCGACAGTTTTGTCGGGAGCAGGGGAGCTCTGTAATGAGTCGAATCCGAAGACCGACTGACGAGCTTACTGAGAGCACGCTCTTTTATAGTACGATGCCCCCACTGTAATCCCTCCACAACTCTGTCCGTTGACGCACGGAGGTGCGTCACGCGTTTACAAGATACAAAATGTGCGCGAAATCTAATAAGATTTACGATACAGTAATCAAATAATACAAGTCTTAGAGGATTCGTCAGCCGAAAGGGCGGGAACATCGTGCGATCGTGGTGACACAGCGAGTGGAGGGGGCGACGTATCATAAGCGGTGCGCTCTCGGAGCGCAGACACTTTTGCTCGGGAGCTCGGAAGTGATGGACGTTATCGTGAACTATAGTTTTTATTATTTCTGTATCTAACGGTTTTTGTGATTGTGTTGATTTTGTGATTTGTTAAAAATAAATAGTTCTAGGTTGTTTTGCTTATTCTTTTTAAAAAATTAAATGAGCTTCTGTTTTATAAGATCAGAAGTTGGGATAAGTTTAACAATACACGCGACTTTGATCGTTCGCCATCTATTTTTTATTTTTTGTTTTACTGTGGAAGTTTTAAAAATAATTTTGTAGTTTCGTTTTAAAGTGATTCCAACCACGTGTTGTGTTTGAAGCCGTGTGTTGATTATTTTATCGGTTTTTAGTGCTTGTGCGTTTTTAGGTTAACGCCCACGTGTTTGTTTTGGTTTACGTTTTTAGTTAATCAACGTAGTGTGCTAACTGCTATTTAATCATGTCGAGACCGTTGTCGTGAAATACGTAGCAGATCCTCTAGGCGTCGTCGCGATAGATCAGCTAGTATCGAAAGTCAGCGTAGGCGCCGTGATTGTTCTTATGGGCGTCGGGACAGCCCTCGCCGCAACCCTTTAAATGAAGTGCTTGATCGCTTGAACGCGGTTGGTTCCAAGCGCGATACAGGCGTCTCCAATGTCGGCGCACCCGTGCACGAGAAGCTACACGCCGGTGCCAGTATCAGCGGCAACCGAGGAACCTGTTGCCAATATGGAAACACGTGATACGGGGACCGCCGCCTTCGAGGCATCGCGTGAGGTTGACGCTGCGGACAGGATTGTGGGTGCACTTTCATCCCTGATTCAAGTAAGATCGAACCATTATTATATTTCGAATTTTGGTCCCAGTGTACATGACTTTGACGTATGGTGCGCTGAAGTAGATAAGGGGTGCGAATTAAGCCACTGGGGCCATTGGGAATGCCTGGGACGCATTGATGGCTGTTTACGTGGTGTTGCTATAACGTGGCTCAACGATTGGGTGACCAATGACCGAAGGTAGACTTTTAAAGTTGTTAGAATTTTAAAGCTGAATTTCGGTCATTGTTTCCGCGTGAAGCTAAAGAGGAGCTCGTGGCTAAAGAGGAGCTCGTGGCTAAATAAGAACAGCCGCTTGGGTCGATCTTTAGGTTAAGCCGTGCTTACCTAGGTTGGTCCGTGGATGGGTGACCACCCATTACATACCGAGTTTCCTCCGTGCCCCGGAAAGGAAAAGGTTAAGCCATTGGTCCCGGCTGTCATTTGTAGATGTTTGACAGTCGTTGAAGGTAGTCAGTGACCCGAAAGTCTGACAACCAGTCTTACCAAGGGGTATCGTATTACCTAGCGCTAACTGGGTTGTGGAGGTCAAATAGGCAGTCGCTCCATGTAAAATACTTGTATTCAGCTGCATCCGGTTAGACTGGAAGCCGACCCCAACATAGTTGGGAAAAGGCTAGGCAGATGACGTGTCCGCGTGAAGTTGATATGGCCACTGTGTTGTACGACGTGATGAGTACGAATTCAAACAAATTCACCACGTATGCAGAATATGCCCAAAAGTCCTTGTTGCGGTTGATTATCGTCAAGGGGCTTCTATGTTCTATGTTAGGGATTTTGGTTTCCGCACTTAGTCCTTAAAGTGGACCATTGTGCGTGAGCCTTGGTGGCCGTTACTCCAACCAGCCCACCTTCCTCCAGAAGCAGATCAGACTTCCCGGTCTTCTCAGGGCATCCGCAAGAGATCCTGGCGTTCCAAGGGTCTCCTCGCGTATCTGGGTGACGCCAGTACACTCAAGGAGTACGTGCGCTATCGTTTCCTCAAGGTCCACCACTTCTCCGCTTGTGTTTGAGTGTGATCCTTTAGCCAACTTCTGAGCTGCTTGAAGGGTATGGGGACAATGGGTTCGGGTCCGAAAGCTTTTGTGCTGGATCCTCTTCTGGCGAGTTCGTCAGCTGCATCGTTTCCAAGCGATCCACTGTGTCCTTTGATCCATTGTAATGTCACCGTGTTGCGGTTTAGTACCGTAACTCGTTCTAGGGCATTATGGCATTCTAATATTAGTCTCGACGTGATCTGATTTCTCTTTAAGGATTGGAGGACTGAGGCACTGTCTGAAAGTATACGGATGTGAGTATCCGTAACTTCCCTGGCCTCTATGGCGTGTGCCGCTTGGATAATGCCTACGCACTCTGCTTGATATACAGAGTTGAGCATTCCCAGGGGTCTGGATATTTTGATGTTTAGATCGTCGGAGAAAACTCCGACACCTGTTCCATCGTCGGTTTTCGATCCATCAGTGTAGATCCTTAGCTCTTTTGGGCCTGAGTAGTCACACATCTCCGCTGTGAGCTCTATGTTGTAGTGCTTTTGGAAGCAGTGGGTCTTCAGGGTTCTGTCGCAGGGTGATGCCATCATGGGCTGTTGTTTGATTGCGTCGTCTTTTATGCGCGTATGTTTGATTCTGGAATCCTTACTTAGGGTGCCGGATATTTCGAGCCTGAAGGTCGCTAGGGCCGCCTCCTCTCTTACGACGAGGTGTAGAGGTGGTAACCCCAGCATTACCTGTAACGCGGCAGTGGGTGATGTTCTCATGCTGCCGGTGATTGCTACACAGGCAAATCTTTGTACCTTCTCGAGGTCCTTCTGGGCTGTGCTCAGATTGGTCCTGGGCCACCAAACTATGGAGCCATAATTATGTAATGATTGGTCGGATGACGGTGGTGTATAGCCAGTAGGTGATTTTGGGGCTTAGGCCCCAATTCCTGCCAAGCAATCTTTTGCATTGCCATAGGGCTATGCTGGCTTTTGTTGTGTTGTAATCAGTATGTTTTGCCCAGTTCAGCTGTTTGTCCAAATAAATACCCAGGTATTTGGTTTCAGTCGACAGGCTTAGGGTGGTCTCAAAGAAACGTGGCAATTGTAGGTTTGCCAACTTCCTTTTCTTTGTGAAAAGGACGAGTTCGGTTTTGGTGGGGTTCATTGCTAGTTTGTACTCCTTGCACCAGTCTTCCACCACCTTCAAGGCTTGGCGCATAAGGTTACATAGTGTGTTTTCATGTGTGCCATTTATTATTATGGTTATGTCATCTGCGTAGCCCACCGTGTAGTAGCCTCTGTCATTCAGACGTTTGATAAGGCTGTCCACCACGAGGTTCCATAGGAGTGGTGAGAGGACGCCCCCTTGAGGGCAGCCTTTCGCCACGATGGCTCTAGTGGTATCGTTCACCGTAACCTGTACGGCCCTGAGTCTTAGCATATTTGTGATCCATCCTCGCAGGGTCGAGTCCACACCGTGATTCTCGGCTGCGTTGATGCTATGGAAAATAGTTTTGTCAAAAGCCCCTTCTATGTCAATAAAAACAGCTAGTGAGGAGCACTTGTGGTCTACTGCACATTCGATCTTGGAGATCACACTGTGTAGTGCGGATTCTGTTGATTTTCCTGTGGAGTAGGCGTGTTGGTTCTTGTGTAGTGGTAGCTCCCGAAGAGGTCCGTCCCGGATGTGTCGGTCACAGAGTCTCTCGAGGGTTTTCAGGACGAATGATGTCAGGCTTATTGGTCAAGGGGCTTTCCGATGAACTGAAAGCCGCCATAGTGATTTGTGACATTTCTGATCACCAAGTTAAAGCCGCGACAACCAACGCTAAACTACAGTCAAAAGGTCTGGTAGAGACCGTGGAGACGTGTGGGACTCTGCGTTCTTGAGGAACGTACTATAACAAACAGGGGTTTGTTGGAGGGCATAAATGTTTCCCATAGGCCATATGTGTTGATTAGATGGATGAAGAGGTACTTGGTTGCTCTAGCATTTTAATTGACCTAATTGTTTGTTAGATCTGAAGTATGCCTACAAACATGTACACGGTAGGCTAAAGAAGATGCCAGCGGGTCACGTACCAGTCGATGTTGACAAGGATTTTGATGATGATGAGCAAGCTTAAGTGTTGTAGTAGAAGGTCGAGTAAAGCAGTCTATCGGCCGTTGTGTGTTCGACGTTCGTAGTCGTAGCCCGGTAGAAATCGGTATCTCTTGAGGCAACTCAATAGTCCGTGGGCACGCGATAGGCGTTTGACTCTGACGGAGGTTGGGATCTAGAAAGACCGTACTGTGTAGTCAGTGGGTGACCCATTGCACATGCACACGGGCGATCCATTTGATGGATGTGCGAGTTTTTGATCCATGCGCTGGATGTGTGAGAGCAATGAGATTGCTGGTCGGCTGGAGAGCCGTGGCGTTAGAGGTTTTACTCGAAAGTTTCTATAAGCTTGGCAGTTTTGGTTGCAGTAGAGTTTAAAAGGTTGATTCGAACGACTATGGTACATGGCCCAAGGGTTGACCCATTTTCGATTATTCCCAATTTGACTGTGTTTGATTTAATCAAAGAGTAGAATTTGGTTAAAAAGAGTAAGTAGAGTTCTTTACCTTCACTGACCCGATGTATGTAAAGTTTGGTCAGGAGTGACCGAGTGGAACAAAATTCTGTCGTAGACTTGTTTGTTCGCAGAGTAACCATCACACCAGGACGTGTGGCCGTGTCTGAGACTGTCATTGGTACGGGCTTAAAATGAATCGCAAGTACGACAGTGGCGACATCACGCGACCGAGTTACAAACCTACGGTGCGAGTGGTGGGCCCCTGCGTGCTTTGACAGAGCCCTGTTGCTTCAGCGCGAGGCGACAGTGGACAGTGGAGTGTCAGATCGCAGCTGAGTTGAGACGTCCTGGAACTGTTTGCCCCGACATTGTGGCAATTTTATTTCGTATAAGCCCCGACATTGTGGCTGCTTGCCCCGACATTGTGGCAATTTTATTTCGTATAAGCCCCGACATTGTGGCTGCTTGCCCCGACATTGTGGCAATTTTATTTCGTATAAGCCCCGACATTGTGGCTGCTTGCCCCGACATTGTGGCAATTTTATTTCGTATAGCCCCGACATTGTGGCTGCTTGCCCCGACATTGTGGCAATTTTGTTTTTATAGCCTCGACATTATGGCTATCTGATTGCCCCGACATTATGGCCATCTGGAACCCCCATGGTGGTTGCCAGGCGATGTTGTGGTTGTTTCAGTAATGATTGAGGTCCGGAACTCTTTCATTGGTGATACAATTTACAAACTGCTGCCTATTTTGGTGCAATTGCTAGTAATTTCATTACAATGGGCAGTTAATTGTTCAAACTTTCAGAATATCTCATACAAGTCTTTGCTTTGTTATGTTTTAGATGACGAGTCTACCAATGAGGTCCAAGCCAGTGAAGACCAGGCGCAAACATATTTGTAGAGGATGAAATAATGCAGTAAGCAATGCCAGAGAGCCAAGCTGACGAGGTCGTTCAGCTGTCAGGAACGGCCGTCTTAGAGGATTCGTCAGCCGAAAGGGCGGGAACATCGTGCGATCGTGGTGACACAGCGAGTGGAGGGGGCGACGTATCATAAGCGGTGCGCTCTCGGAGCGCAGACACTTTTGCTCGGGAGCTCGGAAGTGATGGACGTTATCGTGAACTATAGTTTTTATTATTTCTGTATCTAACGGTTTTTGTGATTGTGTTGATTTTGTGATTTGTTAAAAATAAATAGTTCTAGGTTGTTTTGCTTATTCTTTTTAAAAAATTAAATGAGCTTCTGTTTTATAAGACAAGAATAATTGTCGTAAATAAACAATGGTGAATTCACAAAGTAAATCATTTAAAAATTAAAATAACATGTCGTTAATTGTTTTGAACAAAACTTATCGGTCACACTTATCGAAATAAGTTGCCAAAAATCAATTACTAGCACGTAATAAATTATGTTTCGATTTATAAGACAATAATTGACCATAATTGATAGTACAAATCACTTAAATTAATAATCAGAAAACAAAACAACTCATAATAAAATTTGGTGACTACCCACAATTGTAATAATTGACAACCAACTCCGACACGGCCAGAACTGACGTTCTACACGACCTCGTGTGATTCTGAAAAAGAAAATCTCTTGTGAATATCGATCGGCCTTTCTGACAAACAAAAGCCTTAACAAAAGGTATGTCGTAAAGAAAAATCCTGAGTTAGTCAATTATAGCAGTTGCATCGCAACCGTTCAAAATTACCATACTGCTACTGACAATACATAGTTCAACTAAAGTAGAGACACAGTCTCCCAGCCGAAATCACACCATGGGATTCGACAAGTAATTTGGAGTCAAATAGACAACCCGCATAGGCGTCAACATAGACAACCCGCATAAGCGTCAAGTTCAACATCCAAATCCAGGAGTCAACATAGACATCCGATTAAGCGTCAAGCTAAACAAGAGTCATCATAGACATCTTATCAATTCAGCTATACTATGTCAGCAGCAGATGAATCATCATCAGTGTCAGTATTGACATCATCACTAACAGTAACTGGACATTCAGGCATTTTTCGTACACGATCATGGGCATATTTGTAAATTCTATTGCTACTCAAAGCTTTTAACAAATATCTATCACCATCTAATAGTTCTAAAATTCTATAGGGACCTTTAAATTTAGGATCTAATTTAGTTTGATTTCGTTCCTCATTAGCAATAAGTACAAAGTCTCCAACTTGAAACTTTTTCAAAATAGCTTTAGTCTTATCGAAACGAACTTTATCGTATTCGGCACTTTTAGTTATACCCAGGGCTGCTTGTTCCCTTACACGGGACAAATTTACTTCTATCTCGTCACTGTCAACAGTCATCAAACCTAAAGGTCGAGCAACTCGTCCAATTAGCAAGTCTAAAGGACTAGATTTAGTAACCCGATTAATTGTGCAATTTAGAGCAATTTGAACGTCTTCAATGGCATCTTGCCAAGAGCGCTCACTGGTCTCAACGGCGGTAAGCATACTTTTTAATGTTTTCATTATGCGTTCAACCTGCCCATTAGCCCTACATGCACCGGTAGCTATTAAATGCAATGCAATATTATGGGAATCACAAAATTCTTTGAAGTTTTTGCTAGCAAAACAGCGACCTTGGTCAGCTATAACCCGAGAAGGTGCTCCAAATAAAGAGACACTAGACTTAAGGGCTTTAATGCAATTTGATGCGTCAATCTGGGTAGTATGGTACAGTAGAACATACTTTGTAAAAGAATCAATTATAACAATGATGTATTCCTTGAGATCACTCTTTCCACTAAGTTTTCCGGTAACATCTATATGCACTGTGTGCCAAGGTATACTGACTTTAGGTATAGGGTGTAACTCTGCTTGAATTTTACCCGAATTTGATTTAGAGATTTTACACGTGATACAGTTATCTACGAATTTTCTAACATATCTAGCCATTTTATCAAACCAGTAATGCTCATAGACCTTTTCAAGCGTTTTATCCCAACCTAAATGCATGATAGCTTCATGAATGTGGTTTATAACAGACCATCTAAAAGCTCTTGGGACAATAGGTAAACAACGTGTTTGTCCATTGCGTTGTATTTTACGGTACAAGGTTCCTGATCGCAATTCATAACTTTGGGCAATATCAGGGGGTAGAGCATTACTTTTTAGATTAGAAACGATAGCTAAAATCTCAGAATCACGCTGTTGTTCAGCTAAAAGCCAACTATTAGACAGAGTTGTAATATCAACACGTTTCTGTTCTATTTTGTTGATTGATTGTGGAAGGGGGTTTCTAGAAAGAAAGTCTACGTGGTTCATATATCTGCCTTCTCTATACATAATGTCAAAATCATAGGCCTGTAGAAAAGCCCACCATCTATGTACTCGGGGAGTTAAATCAGCCTTATTGCGCGAGGCTTTAAGGGAATTACAGTCAGTTACAACAGTAAATTTATGTCCCTGCAGATAATGGTGAAAATGCTTAACTGCGTTAACAACGGCTAAAGTTTCCAATTCATAGGAATGATATTTACTTTCAGTTGTAGTCGTTCTTTTACTATAATATTCTACAACATGCATTTTTTTATCAACTTTTTGAAAAAGAATAGCACCGTAACCATCAGCACTAGCGTCAGTATGTAATTCGATGGGATATTCAGGATTATAAATCATTAAAACTGGCTCATTTGTAAGAATTGAAATTACTTTTTGCCTAATTTTCTCATGTTCATCAGTCCACTTAAAAGTCTGTTTACTAGTAGTTAAGAAGAACAAAGGTTTCATAATCTGTGAAAAGTTCTCTACAAATTTTCTAAAATACGATGCAAGACCAATGAACTGTCTCAATTGGTGAATTGTTTTGGGAGACTTTAAATTAATTAATGCTTTTATTTTTCGAGGATTCGGGCGAAGTTCCCCGGAGGTGATTTCGTACCCAAGATATTCTACTCTGCGTTTTAGGAAAGAGCACTTGCTAAGATTTAAAGAAAACCCTGCTGTGGTCAATGATTCAAGGACTTCTTCTAGTCGATGTAAACCTTCACAGGGGTCTTTACTGGGAACCATGATGTCATCAATGTAAATAATCACATAAGAATGGACTAACTTGCCTAATGCATTAGTTACAGCACGTTGGAAAACACTAGGAGCATTTCGTAAACCGAATGGCATAGCCAAATATTCAAATTGGCCATCGGGTGTTACAAAGGCAGTGGCCTCAATACTATCAGGATGAATAGGTATCTGATGAAACCCAGAAGTACAATCAAGGCAAGTGTAAAAGTTAGCACCGCATAACCTTGCGATTTGGTCAGCTATAAGAGGCAGTGGAAACCTATCTGCTATTGTATTACTACGCACATTCGATCTGACCCGTCGCGCTTCTTTATCAATAAAATAGGACTTGCAAATGGAGAACAACTAGGTCTAACTATTTGAGCATCAATCAGATCATTAATTTTGGATCGAACTAACTGTCTTTCATCAGGAGTAAGTCTGTACGGTCGGCGATGGACCGTCTTATGTGGATCAATGAGGCGTATTTTAAGTTCACCTGATGTGACTCGAGTACATGGTAGACCCTTTGCAAAAGCATGAGAATATTTTTGAAGAAGTTCAATCAACTGTGGTTTATATTCAGATGGAATATCTGTATCAATATCATGAAAATTCGAGGTCTCAGGAATAGAGCACTGATCAATAAACTTAACTTTTGTAATAGTAAGACTTGTTTCGGTCATGTTAACCGCGAAACCTAATTTTAATATCTCACGGCCTATCATGATACTATGACTAATATAGGCATCCGGTACTACATGAAACAGTATCTCTAAATGATAACCATCTATCTCTACTTCACTCAGAATTTGTTCGGTACATATTATGTTAGAATTTCCTATTCCCATTATATTGACGATACAAGAAATACGTTTGCCAGACAACTTTTTAGCACATGTTTCAGTAATAAGAGAACATTCAGCCCCAGAGTCATAACAAAATGCAAGCGACTCACCAGATTGCTGTAGAACACCAGTGATAGGTCGTACATCACAAGCTTCAACTCGCTTCACGGATGGTTGGCTGCTCGAAGGTCGACTCCCGGTGTCTTCACTTGAACCACCCGGTCGCCTTAGGGCAACGAGGAGCAACGTGTCCCGCTTCCCCACAGCGGTAACAGACTATCTTCTTAGTTGTTGCCTTATGTGACGAGCTGGCTGGTCCAGGATATTTGCTGGTTTTCTCGGCCTTCTTGCGACAGTTTGTAGACTTATGCCCCAATATACCACAAAAGTGACATACTATTTTAGCTGGTTTGAACTGTTTCGGTTGAGAAGAATCTTGCTGGTCAGAGGAAATCTGAGACTTTCTCTTAAGGTGGGACAATACACTCAATTCTTGTTGAAGTTTATGTCTAGTATGTACTTCGGTAGTAAATGCTAGTCGATGAGCACGGGAATCAAATTTGGAGACATGGGCCAGTACAGTAGAAACAGCAATGTGTTCGACACTCAGGCTATTCCATTTAGATGTCAGTGAAGTGACCTGTCGACTGGCATATGCGGCTAAAGATTCTCCTTCTTTTGGTTGACTACTATGAAGGTTAATGAGGGTAGCGGCAACAGTTTCCGAAACGGCGTATCGAGAAAGAAAGAGACTCTTAAAGTCTGTCCAGGTCATACCTGCATATGATACTTGGGAAAGCCATACGTTAGCACTACCTTTTAAGGCTTTAGTAAGGGCAATAATGAGAGTGCTACCTTGAAGAGGCTTTTCCGAAAAACAAATATCAACAGTTGTACTCCAAGATTGAGCATCGGAATCGGGTAGGTCTGGGTCAAAATCGGGCAAAGGAATTACAGTAGACGAAGCGGAGTGAGTCTTAATCGCTTCAATTAACTGAGTCATATTTTGATTCTGAAGCTCTAACATTACTCGCCATGGATCACCAACACCTTCCGATTCCTGGGCTCTCCCTAATCCCACTTCTGATGTAGGATCAGGAGTGCCGAGAGGTATATCTTCAGGGTTTGGAGTTCCCATTTTATTGGGATAAACAAGACTGTATATGCAATTACAGTATTTTTATTACAGTAGGTACACAACACACAATACAAAATGGTACACAACACAAAAATGGTAAATAGTAAAAAAAGATAAATCAGATAAAAAGGTACACACAGTTAGGCGAACAGACCTTTTAAGGTCACAGTTCGTACAGTGGACAAGCCACCCAAACACAAAGTGTATTGCTATCAGAAAGCTAAATACAGCTATGTGCAATATACAGCAGCGCTGTACCAGGTAAACCGACAGTTTTGTCGGGAGCAGGGGAGCTCTGTAATGAGTCGAATCCGAAGACCGACTGACGAGCTTACTGAGAGCACGCTCTTTTATAGTACGATGCCCCCACTGTAATCCCTCCACAACTCTGTCCGTTGACGCACGGAGGTGCGTCACGCGTTTACAAGATACAAAATGTGCGCGAAATCTAATAAGATTTACGATACAGGAATCAAATAATACAAGAATAATTGTCGTAAATAAACAATGGTGAATTCACAAAGTAAATCATTTAAAAATTAAAATAACATGTCGTTAATTGTTTTGAACAAAACTTATCGGTCACACTTATCGAAATAAGTTGCCAAAAATCAATTACTAACACGTAATAAATTATGTTTCGATTTATAAGACAATAATTGACCATAATTGATAGTACAAATCACTTAAATTAATAATCAGAAAACAAAACAACTCATAATAAAATTTGGTGACTACCCACAATTGTAATAATTGACAACCAACTCCGACATATATAAAGAAGGTGTAACATAATAACCACACAACCCTCTTCGAATTAATTACGTTATTTTTGCTCATTAATTTAGAAATGAGAAAAGGAGTAAATCTGTCAACTAATATTGAATTGAGATAGGATTAGGATGCATTAGCGAGCGAAGCGAGCTAGAAAATTGTAGTATTCCGCCTGGGATAGGTAGATATTCGAGATTTCGGGGAGTGTTTGAACACTCTTTGATGAACTCTTGGACGCAAAGGATGTAATTTTTTCTTAACCAAGATGTGGAGGCCCCTTCCTTGTGGAGGCTCGGGGCAAGGGCCCCTGTTGCCCTGCCCTAAATCCGGCACTGGTGGTATGCCGGACACGGCAACTCGGTGCCACAACAATATTAATACCAGATATCGATACCTTTAGACTCAAAGGGCGTAAACGCCATTTTGGCCAAAATGACTTTTTGATGCAGTTCTGTTCAGTTTTTTTTTCTCTATCGATCTGTGTACTTAAAACTGCTCAATTCGCAAAATTAAGGCAAATACGGCCCACGTGTTTTTTGGAGAATTTTTGAAGACATGAGGCGTATTTGATATACATTTTGATTTCATTGGTTATTTAGGTAACATGCACAATTAATAAAAAAACTTAAAGGTCGTATAACAAATTCGTTAACCAAAACTTCAGCATACGCTTCTTATTCTCGTATAAAAATAAAGTTGACTCATATGACTTAACGTTGATGCCGCTAAATTTAGGTCATAATATCGCTCTTAAGCCAAATATGGTGCATACACCCCTATTATTCCGCTATAAAATTAAAGATGACTCATACGCCCTAAATGAGATTATCTCTAAAAAATCAACCGTGTCCTATACTGTATTAGTTATTTTATCATTATGTATTTTTGGCGTTTTACGACCGATAATTCTAATATTGAATTACACTAAGCAAAAGTCTTATGAGCGAAAGTTATGTTTGTAGATCGAAATACTACCTCACGCCGGCCAGGGCTCTTAACAACCTGAACTAGTACGAGTATTTGATAGTTGTCTTTTGCACGCCCGCCATTATCGCCAATGTGTGCAAGCAAGATAGCGCACGAGCGACGATAGCACCATCCCATCTTTGATCCCTACCGCGCGTCAGGTGCGCCGCCGCCGGCCGGCTCAGTTGTTAGTAAACAAGTGAAGAAGCAACGTGACTTTATTCTGTGAACCACATTTGTGTAATTTGTGTTGATATTATGTGAAAATGGATAAGCACGATGATAAAAATAAACTGGATGCTTTAAAACGTCGACGTGAACTGCTAGCTTCGTTGGCTGCCCGTCGTCGTTTAAATATTCTGAGGTAAGTTTGAATTAGGTACAATACCTATTATGGTTAGATGAAGTTTTAGTGCGTGATTAGCTAGGTTTTATGTTAAAAACTAATTAAAATTTGTAGTGTCATCTCTATGAACGGTTTTGTGAAGGTTTAGTATAGAAACGAATTAGTAAAATCCTGTATGCATACTACTGGCGTTCACAAGCACGAAAGGCCAGTACGCACAAGCACTTACCTAAACACATAGTACGGGTTAGATAGTGTTAAATAGATAAATAAAACGTACAGTTATGCTGTTTTTTGTCACACGTAAATATATAATTCTCAATCCAATAATTATTATACGTAAATACAGCTTCTTTCTGGCGTTTACAACGTACTCATGGCAAAAAAAAAATATCTGTGGCGTATACGACCCAAATGATTTATAAGTTTTGATTTTTATGCTCTAAATACCCAAATTACTGGTCGTGTACGCCAATACAACTATTTTGGCATAGACGCATATGACTCCATTAAAAAGTTCAAATAGTCATCCCTCTTAATGATTTCAGTTAGTAGTATAAGATCTGCCGGCAATTTATGTATAAAAGTTATGATTTATTTTTATTTTTAGCTCATCTACGCCTAAACAGTATCAGGACGAAAAGACAGCAAAAACGATAAATGCGAATGCCAATCAAGTTTTATCTTTACATAGCAGCAGCAGCGACATAATAGAGGACAGCGATATAGAAAATGACTATCGTGAAAATATTGATAAGAAACTAGTGGTCGATTCTAGTGGCAACAGTAACGACAGTTGTAATACTTCAACGTTTAGCTTACCACTGGTACATCCGTTTTTCCAAAGTCCACAAAAGCTCGATAAAAGTGCGAGCGTACTGTTGACCAAACCCGAACCAAAAATTCGTATAATTTCCGACGTAATTATAGTACCACCCGTCGCTACGAATGTTGATGATGTGCCAAACAATGCCCCAATATTTCGATCACCAACAATGCTTAATTTGATTGCCAAATCCGAAATCGAGATGCTTTCTGACTCTCAGCTAGCTCAGCACTTGCAGCCTACACCTATGACTGAAAAAAGTGTGATCGAAGCAACATCTCAAGATACCAATCTCAACGCTATTGCCTTAGCGTCAGCTACAAATGTTGTTACGCATGTATCACCTGAAGGCATGCTTGGAATTGAGCCTGAATATACAAATCAAAATTCTGCACTAATAACAAGTACAAAGACAGATATAAATAAATACTCTTGTTCTGAAATAACAATACATTCCATTAAAGAATCCACTAAGACGTCTCCTACGGCTGATAATATTGCTCCAATCAACACCTCACCTGATGTCCAAAACACAGCAGCAAGTCTGCAAACAAACATATTTCATTTAGATACTGACATCGCTGATCAAATAAACTCACCACCCGTCACACATGAGGTCAGCATACCAAATCAACAACCTATTGCATTGTCTCCACATATTAATGATCATATTATTGACATGTATGAATCTATATCCGGACCTTCATCTGAAAATAGAAACTATAATAGAGTAAACGATACACCTAAATGCAGAAAACGGTATTTTAGACGGACAATAAATAAAGCACATGTTGACTTTTTATCAGACGAAGAACAAAGGGACTTTTCAGCAGGAAGCTCTGATTTGTGGTCGAATCGCGAGTCAGATACTTCAAGCGACGACATGAAAAAGAAAAAAAGAAAGAAGAAAATAAAGAAACTTAAGGTTACTGATGAGAAAGTTAAAGACAAGGAAGCTGCCACTTTGATCAAGAAAAAAGAAAAACGCTGTAATATCAATAAATTACGAAAAAAGAACAAGGATGAAGGTAAAGCTTATGAAACTAAGACAGGCATTACTGTAGAAGAAAAAAAAATTAAAGCAAACCCATGCATCGAAAACAAATGCGTTAAACGTTGTTTTGAAATTACGGAGGAGAGAAGAAAATCAATATTTAACCATTTTTGGAGTTTGGACACTCAGCGAAGACGAGATTGGATTCTTAGATGTGTTCAAAGAGTTCCTATTAAGAGGAAAAGAACTAGTACACCAGAGAGTCGTCGAACTGCCACGTATGAGTACTTCATTAATGATGGCGAAGATCATAGAAAAATTTGCCAAAAATTTCTTATACACACTTTGGATATTACTCAAAAATATCTAACTTATACAATTCAGAACTCTGAAGAAAATATGGCCAAGCAAGATATGAGAAAACCAAATATGCCGCAAAAGTATTCTGAGGCAATTAAAAAATACGTTGTGGAATACATTGAAAAATTACCTGTATTGCCTTCACATTACAATCGACCAAAAACTGACCGAATGTATCTGCCCCAGGAGTATAAAAGCACAATGCACATTTATCGTATGTACTTAAAATACTGCAAAATAAATGGATACCAACCTGTTAGTGAATCTATTTTTAGACAGATATTCAATGAATACAATATCAGCATTCATGTACCAAAAAAAGATAAATGTAAGATTTGTACTCAGTTTGAGAATAACAAAGAAACAACCAAGGACTGCAACAACACACCCGCTAAGGATGAAAAATTTCAAGCGCATCTAGAAGAAAAAAAAGCCACATACCGGAGGTTTCAATCTCATCAAAATATAAAGTTATCAAATGATACCATCACAGCATCCTTCGATTTACAGAAAGTTCTGAACACCCCCTATGGCGAAAGTATGCTCCTTTATTATTCGCGTAAATATGCGGTATACAATTTTACAGTCTATGAAAGTGGGACGCAGGATGCATTTTGCTTCACCTGGGGTGAAAGTGATGGTCATCGTGGCAGTAACGAAATTGCTACTTGTTTATTAAAATACCTAAAAGACATAGATAGTAGAGGTGTAAAAAACCTCCTTTTATATTGTGATTCTTGTAGCGGCCAAAATAAAAACAAAACGGTATTAGCTGCACTAAATTTGTTTTTGAAGACGTCAAATAATTTGGAAGTTATACAAATAAACTTTTTGTTGCCGGGACATACTTACATGCCGGTTGATTCGGTTCACGCAGTGATTGAAAGAGAAGTTAAAAAACTAATAGTATGGAGCCCGTCTCAATGGCCCACATATTTTCAGTCCGCCCGGAAGAACCCAAGACCCTACCGAGTAGAAGTCCTCGATCACACAGACTTTCTTAATTTTGATGAGCTTGCTGAAAAAACATTCACACCCTTAGTTTTTAAAAAAGTGCGCATCCAACAAATAAGAACGGCGACTTTTAAGAAAAATTATCCCAATGAATTAAGACTAAAATATTCAATGATTGAGGACGCAGAGGAAATTCGAGTAACACTGGATGAAGCTGATCTAAAAACAAAGACTGTAAAAGGAAAAGGTAAAGGAACAGAAAAGAAGGGTAAGTTGAAGGGTAAGGGAAAGGGGAAGTCAAAGGCAAGAAAAGAGAACACACAAGATACTGTTGAAGTTGTTGATGACTCCAGACAAGAAATTCCAGTCCCTATGATAAAGCCTGCCTACAATGCCAGATTGCCTATATCCAAGGCCAAATACAAAGATCTGATGAGACTTTGTGATAATGGAACCATTCCAAAGACTTATCACGAAGAGTATCGTCGACTTCCTTGTGAAGAAACCGTTTGTGACTTTTTTCCTCATAGTGATTACGAAGAAAACCAAGAAATTAATGAAGATTGACTGGGAGGGCACTGTCAATTGATTTTCATAAAATTAATATTTCTTTTTTTTCTGTGGTCATTTAATAACCCACTTATTTTCTTTTTTTTTTCTATTGAATTGTATAAACCCACTGATCCGCAATTACCTCTGGTCAAACAGATCAATCTTTCGATTTTCGTAAAATGTAATTTAGCACATTTTTAGGAACTTAAGTTTTTTTTAATAATTTTATTGATAGTTAAAAGCATTATGTCTTAGATTCTTGTCTTTTCTCATGATTTAATTGAGCAGTGATTGTTATTGTGATTATTAAGAATGTTGTAACGATTCCAAAGAATATTTATAATTAAAGTAAGGTCGAGAAAAAGAGACTACAGTAGAAGTGCCCCAACTCTAATTAATGTCATAATGTTAATAAAGATTTTGAGTTGATTAATTTTATTGTTTTTTTGTTATACTGATCCTTATCGAGCTTTTATCTGGGTTTTAGTTCTAGTAAATCTAAGTCCTGTTTTTTAATGAGTAGCTTGCGTAACCATAAGGCAAAAATTTGAGATTACGATGGCCAACTTTTTTATTTAGTAGAGGTTTTAATGAATATAAATAATAACAAGGACATGACTGTGATTTAAATAATAATCGAAAAGTGACAAGCATTGTGAATATTGTACTCCAGTGACTGTCTTATACACTCCTTCTTAACAAAAATAGATGCTTGTAGTGACGTTTAAACCCTAACGTTTATTACAATAGTGTGCATTTAAGTACATACTTCTCCGTTGACTGACATGTACACCCCGTTTCAAATAGAAAATGCGCTTTTAGCGACCTATACACCCTAAGCATTCTACAGACAATGTAAAATTTAGGGTTGTAAACAACATTTTTTTATTTTTTTTGGGGCGTATAACAATCCTATTTTCTTTATTTATTTATTTATCCTAAATATTATATAATCGCACTGTTTATATTCATAATATAAGAATTTGGGCAAAAAATGAACTTACTCAGTCTTGAAACAAAAAAGTTATGAATTTTTTCTTTAATTTTTTTTTGTTTTTTGCTTTTCCTGAAAAGTGGCATTTTGGCGTTTACGCCTTTTGAGTCTAAAGGTATCGATATACGAAATAATATACATAAAAAAGTATATGAAAAAAAGCATAGGTACCAAAAAGACACTTCCTAGATTGTACCACAAGCTAGAAGGTCTCTTTAGCACCTTCGAGCAATTTTTTACATTTATTGAACTGCAGATTTCCAGCGGTAACTCGTTCATAATGCATACCCACGTCCTTGCTCCATATACATTATTTGATTTAGGTATCATTGCCTCGTTGGTCTAGTCAAGCGCGACTGCTGAGCATGAGATCCTGGGTTCGATTCCCAGGTCGGGTAAAGTGTTGTTGGTTTTTTCCATCAGGAATTTCTCAGTAGCAGCAGAGTCTGGATTTGCGCCCGATAGATGGCAATAGGCTCGCCCCCTATTACATGGGACTTTAACGTAACTGGCGGAAGGGGTTTACTGTTGGGTACCTCTGTTTAACTCTGCGGGGATTATGGCGTGATATTATGTTATTCATCATTCTGCCTAAGTATACAGGGTGGTCCAAATACGACGTCATAAAAAAAATGATTCCTCATGCCCAGGGATAACCGAAAATACCCCATGTATGTTCCGCGATTCTCTCTCTTAATAGTTCTCGAGTTAATGCCTTTAGCCCGAGTCAAAATAGACGTTGACCCTTACATAAATTCCCAAGAAGCTGAAAATTTACACGAACGTTAGGGATACCATTATAATGAAATTGTGAAAAGTCCCAATCGATCCCGTGTGTGCAAAAAAGAAATAAACGAGGTCAAAGTTCGCAAAAATGTGTTTCTTGGATTTTTTTGCGAAACGGTTAGTTTTATGAGAAAAATGGCTCGTACAAAAATTGTAGATCATTTCATTATCTATCAAAATTGTCCTTTCACTTTTTTCCTTGGGCTTCATAAATTCTAACTTCTTGACAATTTATGTCTATTTTGACCGGACTATTAGGGGTATGAAGAACAGGGTGTAAAGTTCTTCATCCCTTATAGAAAAGGGAGGATCCTCCGACCAGACGGCTGTTACGTCTGGTGGGCTACTGCCAGCTGTTGTCGGGTTCTTCTATATGCTCTAAACTCGCAGATTACTTTATATTGCGATTCAAGATTTTGATGTTAGTCCTTCATTTGGTTCATAGATGTCGCTAGCGTTCTTTTTGACAACTAAGTAATAATTTATTTATTTAATTACAACGGCTGTGTTACAAATCAATTACAGTAACTAAAAAAAAAAAAAAGAGACAATTAGAAGACATATTAAAAAATAACAAAGTAAAGCAAAATAATTGAAGTGAAAACATTAATAAAAGAAAGTTTACAACACTTTCATAAATTCCTCTCACAGTAGGTACTTCTGACATTTTTTTTTAATTTTTTTTTTATTACAAATTGGGCCTGCTCTTGACCTCGATCACGCCTGGTGGAAAGCGATGGATGAGGTCTATTATGAAACGAGCGTGCCCAGAAGATGCCTGTTCACTCTTGCTTTGAAGGCAGACGGGTTAAATGTGGAAGGGAACACACATACCAATAAAATCATCGTCCATCCATCAGCAAACAGATTATGTCTGCTACATGCCATAGACAAAGCTGTGAGTAAAGCTAAAAAAAAAAAAAAAACTTCCACAATAAATATAATTTATTTATTCGAAAAATAAATATAAACATAAGTACAAGGAAAATTAAGATTACATTACAAAAACAGTCTTATAAGTACGTATACAAGGTGTATACGGACACGGACCCATCACGAAGCCAAGCATTCTGTACATCAAAATTGAAATTCATTTAATTCAGGTACTTAACCCATATTGCAACAAATACAAATTCAACAAATATACATAGAAATCAATTCAAATTAATTAATAAAAAATTTAAAAAAAACCGGCCAAGTGCGAGTCCGACTCGCGCACGAAGGGTTCCGTACCATTATCTATAAAAACGGCAAAAAAATCATGTCTGTTGTGTGGGAGCCCCACTTAAATTTTTTTTTATTCTGTTTTTTAGTATTTGTTGTTATAGCGGCAACGGAAATACATCATTTGGGAAAATTTCAGCTTTCTAGCTATCACGGTTTATGAGATACAGCCTGGAGACAGACAGACAGACAGACAGCGGAGGCTTAGTAATAGGGTCCCGTTTTACCCTTTGGGTACGGAACCCTAAAAACAGCAAACTAAGTAACTCTACGAGTACGCAAAAATTATTGCTAGGAAACGACTTTCTTTGGAGTGAAATCTCACGGTTTACGATAGCGCTCAATGTAATTCAAATAATTGTACTGATTGATGCATTGAATAGTATAGGGGACATACAGGTATCTTTTTTTAAATTCTTTTAAACATAAAGGGGTTTTTGTCCATACGGATATGCCAACCCCATCGTACCTTATTAAGTATTTACATTATATGGAATATGTACTTACTAAATAATAGTCCAGTCATTTAAGCTTAAATTAGGTAAGAATCTCGGAATTCGAGATACCCAGCTGTAAGTCTGTAAATACTTGTATATTGACACCCTAAAAGTTGTCTCAAAACCTACATATGGTAGGGTGTAAGCAACTATTAAATTTCAAGGTCAAAGGTCACAAAAATCGTTTTTTTGCGCTTTCTTTGGAAATATCTCATTTCCTATGGGTTTTTTGCTATTTATATTTTTGTCAATATTGTAGAATACAAAATTCTCTACAAATTTTGTGTAAAAAATTTTTTTATACGGTGAACCGTTTTCGAGATAGAGGGCGGAGAGCGCGCGGTCACAACATCACTTCAGGTCAACCGATGCCTCCGGTCGAAAACGCGCCATATATAGTTGATGAACTATCGATAAATCAATGATTATAAATATTTGTCAATTTTTATTAACTATTATATTATATTTTATCATTTTCTTCATGCATTAATTGGCAGTCTATAATGCTCCGAAATCTGTGAAAAGTCTCGATCATCTTCGTTATATGCATTACGTCAAGTCTACAAAACTTAATAAACCTGTGCAGCTTTCAAATATTCCACCAACAAGTGCAGCTGCTCATCAACATTTCAACCGTGTATATTATCAAGTTCAAACTTGGTTAGAACATGATTTGGAACCCCAAGTATGGGGTTGGGCAATGCGAAACGATTTTCTGGAGCCTATCATGACAATTTTTCCACCTGCTCCAGAAGATTTGCTAAATACAATTTTCTGCAACTGCAAGAAAGGTTGTGGTTCGCGATGCGGAAACAGGAAAGCGGGCATGCAATGCTCTTTAGCTTGTGGCCAATGTAATGGGCAAGCTTGTCTCAATGCTCTACCATATCAGAGCGTCATTAACGAAGATTGAACCTTTGACCCCATAATCATGGAAGAACTTGAGACAAATGTCGTTGAAGACGATAATGAAGACCAGTTTGAAATTTACCAGCAGCCAGAAGACGACGATGAAGAGGAAGAAGATGATTAAAATTATAAATTGTAGTTTTTGTACCCTTTATTCCATTTTTTTACTTTCAATAAAAGTAAATGTATTGAATGATATTTTTGAATAAAAAGATCAATTCATAATTTATTTGTTTTTTTTTCATCATTTAAGAAGTTATTACTATTAATTAGGTTAAAATTCAAATATAATTCCTATATTTTCATTAACAATTCTGCAATTACATGGGCAGGTAAGTGTTGTTAAATAAATTAATACTGAATAAAAAGTGGATAGGTTAGGAAAAAAATGATAAAATATAATATAATAGTTAATAAAAATTGACAAATATTTATAATCATTGATTTATCGATAGTTCATCAACTATATATGGCGCGTTTTCGACCGGAGGCACCGGTTGACCTGAAGTGATGCTGTGACCGCGCGCTCTCCGCCCTCTATCTCGAAAACGGTTCATCGTATAAAAAAAAATTGTGAACAAAATTTGTAGAGAATTTTATATTCTACAATATTGATGAAAATATAAATAGCAAAAAAACCCATAGGAAACGAGATATTTCCAAAAAAGCGCAAAAAACCGATTTTTGTGACCTTTGACCTTGAAATTTAATAGTTGCTTACACCCTACCATATGTAGGTTTTGAGACAACTTTTAGGGTGTCAATATACAAGTATTTACAGACTTACAGCTGGGTATCTCGAATTCCGAGGTGAACTTACTATAATGACTGGACTATAATAATAAAATAAAAGGAAGAAAATAATAGAAGGAGAATCATTGATTAGATGTCTTCACCAAGCCACACAGCCTCTTTGCAATCGTTGATGTAGGGTTTGCTAAGATAACTTGGATTAGCCCAACGTCAACGTAAATGTTCAATTTAAACTCTTTAATCAATGATTCCCTTTCATTCTTGCTCATAACGCACTCCATCAGCAAATGTTGCACATCTACAATTTTGTTGCATATTTCACAATTAGGATGCAACCTTTCGCATTAGGAAAGCAATACAGGTATCTAAAATAAAGTTAAAACATATAAAACATGTATTTTTTTTATACTTTTGAAAACTTTGAACTTTGTCCTTCAATATCTCCGTAACTAAAAAGTTCCCAGGCATTGTCCAAAAAAACATAAAAATTATCGCAACTACGGGGAGAACAAGTGCCTTTCGGCTTCTTTAATGGTCTATTTGCACCAAAGACTATAAAAATTCTCTATGATTTGCAGCCTTTATAAGAAATAACATTGAAAACTAAAACCCAACTACGGCTCAACCGATTAGACTGTTTTTTTGTTGTCTTGTTCCTTATTGATGGGGAGCTAGCGCACACCGCGGCCACGACCACGACTTGACGCATGACCGGCCCTGGTTTCGAACAAAAATCGTTTTGCGACCAAAAGGCTTGGTCTTGGCCGCGTAGTACACGAGGCCCCAAAGCCCATTTGTCATTATCTTCATGAGTAAATTGCACCCGTGCGGAGCCGCAACCGATCGCTTATTGGTTAACTTAGAAGATTTAATTGTTGCAGCTAAAAGTAATTAAAAATATCGTACCACCGCGACGAAGACTTCTCTTCTTTCTCTTCAGAAGAGTCTTTCGTTTCTTTCAGTCCAGAAGAAGAGTATTTTACTTCTGTTTCCTCAGAACCGAAATCTAAACACCAAGTTTCTTCAAATGTGGGATAAATTGGAATTTCGGAAAATAAACAGTGCTCGTTCTGGACCCAGTTTTCGAAACCTTTCAACGTTTGTGCTATTTTCATCATCATAAAACAATGACCTTCGGCTGTCTTCATTTTCTTTCCCAAATTACGACCTTTTATGCGTCTCTTGTAAATGGAACCTAAACTGTAAGATTCGTAAGGTCTAACATCGGGTGCATAATAAGGATTTCTCACTAACTTCAAATAGGGTTTCGCTTTTCCAATTTTTCCGTCAGTTGCACTCATCTTTGCCTGTACTAATGGATATTCATATAACACATCCGCATACTTTTCATTTATTATCAAATCATAAAATACTTGAAGACTATCGGCACATTTCATGTCATTTGCCCAATGCACATCCATTCTCTCCAAATGATATTTTAGTACTGGGAACTGAAATAAAAAACCGGAAAAGGCGATCAAGCAAACAGGTTTATCGAGGCAGTTGATAAAAGAGATTATACTGTTTAAAGCTTTACGGTCGAAACTAGGTTCTTTTTCGAGCAAATTATCGTCAAGACCGCTAAACTCGATCAATTCTTCTTGTACTCTATCTAATGGATTGAAAAACATCTGAAACTTATTTTGCACTCGTGGTTCTTCGGTCGGTTTACAAAGAAATAATGCTGTTCTCTTAACAGCTAACATACTCAATTCAGTTACATCAGGCATCCATACATCGCCTTCGTATAATGGGCGTATAGGGCCCGTTGTCCACGAATGGAGGAAGACGTACGTTTCGATTCTACTCATTTTAAAAGAGTAAAGACGTTCGTTCGGCTGGGATTGCGTCAAGAAAATCGCATGTCATTTGTTATCGTCACGTGAATGCGCCTCGGGTGTCGGGGGCTCAGGATACGCTAGAACAATTTCTTTCATTCGTTTCTCTGGTAATTACTGTCGCAGTCAATTTCGAACCCAAGACACGCACCTCTGATTTTTCGGATCCATGTGCGTATTGTATAATTATCACTTGTTTCGGTTAAGAAATAAATCGTAAAGCAACCAGCATGCCTGAGAGATGTTTCTCGACGGCATGTAAATCCAAGTCAGAGGCAGGCGACATATAAACTCTGACACCAGGTTAGGCACTAACCACACGACAGAGAAGGAAGACTGTCGCAAATCGCGTTTTACTTGTAGCTCGTAGACATTTATTTCGGTTATTCGATGAAAAACTCTCTCGTGTCGAGTCGTATCGATGGTATGATAGTCTTCTTCCTTCGTATCGATTATCGATGGCACGACTTATCAAATTCTTTGGGGTATGTTAATGACAGCGTCGTTTTTTATGTAGTCTTATGTGTAAGGGTAAACATAACATGGATATTCCGGCAAATGGGGCATGAGCATCAAAGTAGCCTCCTCGAGCTGCGTTAACGTAGTTCGTACTGCGATTCCGAACGCTCGGTGCACTCTGGACAGAAAACACTCGGCAACGCAGAGTCTGAGCTGCCTAACTTACCCAACTATGTTGGAGTCGGCTCCCAGTCTAACCGGATGCAGCTGAATAGCAGTATTTTACAAGGAGCGACTGCCTATCTGACCCCTACAATCTAGCACTAGGTAATACGATACCCCTTTGGTAAGACTGGAACGGACGTCGAACGCAGACTCCAGCGGCAGTGCAGCAGTGGTCTAGCCGACCATTCTTTTAACCACGATGGTACACTCAAATTGTAAAGTTAAATCTTATTATTTAATGCAATAATGTCTAATAATAACTGCGCCACAGAATTTACGTAACTATGATGATTAGATTATCGAGTTTTTGCACTAGCAGCGATAAGCAAGTATGGAATGACGAGGACCTACTTGCGCGTGGCGAAAATCGGAACTAACGCCGACTGCTGGGATTTCCGATCGGAAAACTTTTTTACAAAAAAAAACTCCAAAAAAAAAAGTGAGAAATAGCTTTACTTTCGAAAGTCAATGAAACAAACAAATTCACCATTTTCTGCCTTTTTTAATTTTAATATTCCACACAATTTCTTGCCATGCATAAATTTTACATTGTAACTAGAAGTTTAAATGAAAATCTCATGTCATTGTTAAAATTAAAAGTTATTTATTCAAATTAGGCTGATAATCAGGACTTTTTAAGCGACTTCCAAAAAGGAGGAGGTGTTCGAATTTTTTTTTTTTATCGTTTAAGTACTACAACATTAAAATATATCTATCTATACATACATATACATACAATACAAATAAAAAAAATTGAAGTGTCTGTGTGTAATATCAAAATAACAGCTTTTTAACTAATGCATATGGAAATATATAAGTACGGCACTTATAACAAAAACTATTTTTTTCCAATTTATTTTTTCTGTCTCTCTGTCTGTCTGTTTGTTTCGGCTAATCTCCGAAACGGCTGGACCGATTTTGGCGGAACTTTTACTGGTAGATAGCTGAAAGAAAGAAAAATAATTAGGGTTCCGTGCAAAAAAATTAAAACCCTTGAAATTGTTAACAAAATCCGATTCTAAAAGGGAAGTAATTTTTGTTATAAGTAATAAATTCATGCGAACGAAGGTCGCGGGCAACAGCTAGTACACACATAAAATAAAACAAATAATAAATTCTAATACGGAACATAATAAATTTGTCTCACAGTCGTCCTGTTGATTTTTTTTTCGCGTCAGCTATGACGGACGCTTGGGTTACCAAGACTAGTCTAACGATATGTTAATTAAATAAATCCGTGCAGCGGTTTGGAAGATATGAGGTAATAAAGAATATTACATGCATACAAGATACGCGCGAAAAACATAACCCTTCCTTGGCAGTCGGGTAAAAAATAAAACACTGCATTCTAAAAACCACCCATGTTCCTTCTTAGGCCCTTTATGTTCCGGGGCCGCGGTATCTCTTTCGAACAGTCCCGCAGCCCTGGCAGGCATCGGCCCTTGCGGGCCCCTCCCGTTTGCTGACATCTCTTTGAGGCGCGCGTGGAACACGAACGCGCCGTCGACACGGCCTGCCCGTCGTCATACGACGGACGGACGGCGAGCTAGCCCATTACTCACCGTCCACAGGCCCGCGCCTACGGTGGCCGAGAGCCATCACGGCGTGGCCCCCGACGCCCGGTGCTTCTCCTGGTGCTTCTCCTCCCGCGGCGGCTGGGACGGGACGTGAGGCTATCTCCCTCTCACGTTCCGCCGCCTCCTTCGCTAGCATGATTCTGTACCTAATGATCCTACTATACAGGGTTATTTGTAAAACACCAGAAACCTCTTAAGAGGTCATTGTACTCATCATTATGAACAACTTTTACTATGAATGTAAAGTTTGTGAGGATGGATGGATGGGTGGATGTTTGTTACTCTCTCACGCAAAAACTACTGAACGGATTTGGATCAAACTTAGCACACTGATAGTTTATAACCTGGATTAACACATAGGATACTTTTTATTCTGGTAGTATAATCCTCTGGGACAATTATCGAACTCCGCGCTGGCGAAGCCGCGGGCATAAACTAGTAAATAATGATAATAAGAGCCAGTTTTCGAGGAAGTGTTTTGTTGTTTTTTTTTCAGTCAAACGGCGAACACGTGTGCACGCTGTGCTCGCTGCGCTTCGCTTCGGGCGCGGTGCTTCGCTCGCACGCCCTGCAGCACGGCGCGCGCTATCGCTGCTCGCGTTGCTTGCAACATGTCCGCGCTCGCCAGACGCACCGGCATGCTGCTTTCTGCCGCCAGCAGCCGCCAGCGAATACTTGTCACGAATGCCAGCGGCTGTTCCAGTGAGTACTCTTCGCTTTGAGGTTAAGTGGCGCGAGCCGAGGTCGGGACGTGGATGGGTGACCGCTGGCGAATACTTGCCACGAGTGCGAGCGGCTGTTCTAGTAAGTACCCTCCGCTGCGAGGTTAAGCGACGCGAGCCAAGGTCGGCCCGTGGATGGGTAACCGCCGTATGTCCCGGCTGAAATTTGTAGACACTTCACACATTTGCCTAAAAAGCGCTGTCAGCGTAGCCCCACTAAGCGCGGCTCCAATTTCTGTCTGCAGGGTTTACAGTAACCTAACAGTCTAACTGTCCGAGTCGGGGTACCCCAAGTCCGGGTGTTTCCACTCCCTATGAACTGCTGAACTATTTATCAAACTGCCCATTCCATCAATTTTACCGGCCATTTATTTATTAGTCTGCTTACGTATTTTTAGTACTGACATTCTTAGACGAAGTAACTGGCCAATTGTTTTTTCATTACTGTCTATGTTTTACTGTCGCACTAATTAATAATATCCTCTCGAACGTTTAAATAACAGTTAAAAAATTGGTTGTCTGTAAAGTTGGTTTACGGACGATAGTTTAACGTGACAACGTCATAAACGTGACGGACGACGTCTCAAAGGCTGGCTAACCGACCAGGGCCGGCAGTCTCGACATAGATACCGACATTCTCGCAAGCTTTCGGTCGCTTAATACGAACGAAAAAATTCGGTTACAATAACGCTGTTTGCGAGAAACGCATCTTGGATGTTAAGACTTGCATGTCTTGCGAGTCTTATCCGACTTTTGACCAATGTTAGCGGAGACTAGCCTTAACCGCAGGAAATATCGTATTCATTATCATCATCATCAGCCGAAAGACGTCCACTGCTGGACATAGGCCTCCCCCAAGTGCCGCCACATTGACCGGTCCCGTGCGTTTCGCATCCAGCGGATCCCCGCAACCTTCACCAGGTTATCGGTTGGTCGGTTGGTCTTACCAGAGAATGGGTAGCAGCGTTCTCTGTGCTTTTGTAACCAGTGATGTCATATCTACCAACTTTTTGGTAGATCTACCAATTTTCACTTCAGTCTACATATCTACCACCCTAGACCTAAAAACTACCTATTTTTTTAATTAGTTTGACATATTAGTTATACACTTTGAATTATTTTTATATCGACGAGCGATGTCGCGATGTGTTTCGTGAGCCATGCGACGCTGCGTCAAGCATACTTACATAGAGTCCAGGCTATAAACCACAAAAAAAAAAACGTCAGCAACAGTTCGCCGTTTGCGCCGTTCGCGCCCATAGATATTATTATACTGTTCTGTGGCCCAGTCCCGGTTGGTTGGTTGCGGAATCAATGGTGAATCTTTGCTCCTGTTTAGTGTTGTTTTGTTGTTAAAACTAAATAACTACGTATTAACGGTGCTGATTGCTGTTTGTTCTGTGTTGAGTGCATTTATTTATAGGTATAATGGATTCTGACAGCTTGTTTTCTGCAATTGCAATATGAAAACCTTCCAGAGAAATAGAATTTGCACGGAGACTCTAGAGGGATTGTTGTGTACTAAAAGATTCATAGCAAACAACGGGCAGCCTAGCGCAGAATATTTAAAACATTTTCAATCAAAATAAGTATAATTTCCAAAAATAAACATTTTAAGAACAGTTCATGCATTTTTAATCTTAAAAAGTCTTCTAAATCGAGGTGGTAGATCTACCAATATTGCATTTTACATTCTACCAACATTTGGCACATAATCTACTAATTTTCTAAAATTCGGGTTGACAACACTGTTTGTAACAACCGTACTGGCACATGGCACAACTCCCCCTTAAGAATATCGTATTGCCCAAGTATAATTTCAAGGTTGGCCTCATAACAAAATTGTGTGAACTTTAAAGCTTAATATTTCACAAACGAATCCCTTAATCGAAAAATACTTTGAGCAAACTCGCAATATCTTTTAAAGACCTATCCAACGACATCCCACATTATGGGGTACGCGAGAAAAAAAATCCCCACTACGTGTAAGTACTGGTGGTACCCTAAAAAAAATACTTTTCAAGATTTTATTTTACCACTTTGTCGGCGTAACTACTCTGTATATTCATGCCAAATTACAGCTTTCTAGTACTAAGAGTCTTTGAGCTAAGCTGCGAACAGACAGACGTACGGACATGGCGAAACTATAAGGGTTTCTTGTTTGTTGACTACGGAACCCTAAGAAATGACGTGTAAAAGTTTTAATAAAACCTATTTGCAAAATAAACATCATTTATCATTTAATACAAATCTAACTTTTTTTTTTTGTCATCGTACAATTTTATCAAAGTTTTATCGGAATAAACTAAATGAACAAAAAGAATCGCCCGAACAGGGACTTGAACCCTGGACCCTTGGATTAAAAGTCCAATGCTCTACCGACTGAGCTATCCGGGCCTTAAAGTATTCGTCGAAAAACGTTTACAGATACTATGAATTTAATCTTGACTAAATAATAACAGCTGTACATGTCTGTCGAAATTACAGAGCTTGCCAAGATTCGTGGATGGGTGACCATCTAGAACATACCGAGTTTCCTCGGTGCTTCGGAAAGCACCTTATGTCGTTGGCCCCGCCTATCAATATTGTAGATCTTTCTGACAATTAACAGTCATACCAAGTCAGATAGACCGTCGCTCCATGTAAAATACTAGTATTCAGCTGCATCCGGTTAGACTGGAAGCCGACCACAACAATTTAAATGTCTAAGGCAAAACACGTGCTAAATAACGTTGATAGCTAAGATGATCTGAATAAAAAACATAGTTCTTCCACATTTCTTTTACCTGTAACAGCAGTAACCCAGTAACAACCGTACTGGTACGAAAATAAAGTTTACTGTTAAATCACAGGTAAAATTACTACTTACGGACTGTACCTAAAAATGTAAAAAAAACTAGAGAGGTGTCAAGGGACACCCGCATGGAACGAAGTTCCTTTCGATGAAGTAGTGAAGGAATTGTAAAAAAAAAACTGGCACAAAAAAAACAAAAACAAACAGCTGTAACAAGAACAAAAAGTTTCAACAGTATAGTTCTTATAGCTTCGGAAAACAGTGGCTGTGACATACGTACGGACGGACAGACAGACAGACAGACAGACATGACGATTCCGTTTTTTTTTGCCATTTGGTCCGTACCCTAAAAACAAACAGCTGTTCCATACATTTAGACCGTGTAGGCTAATCTCTGGAACTATCAGTCGGTTGTGAACTCTTGAAAAACGCCGCGGGGACAGCTAGTCTTATCTTACACCGTGTTGCTATACAATAAAGTATATTCTATGTTTCTCTTTGCAGGGACGCCAGCGGCTTACAGCAACACCTGAAAAGGTTCCACATGACCAAGACAAGCAATAGGACATACTCCTGCAGTGTTTGCGGTAAGACTTACAACAACCAAGCGGCTGTCAGAACTCATATGATGTAAGTATTTAAAATCCCCTTAGCAAAAAAATAAAAAAAGTAAATAAATAACTTGGGACAACCAACACATCGCCATCTGATCCCAAACTAGGCAGAGCCTGTACTAAGCAACCAGACAACTGATAAACATACTTATATATTTCTAAATACATACATATTATAGATAAATTACACGCCCAGATACAGAACAAAACCGGCCGAAGTGTTCCGTACCATAATCTATAAAAACGGCAAAAAAAATCATGTCTGTTGTATGGGAGCCGAACTTAAATATTATTTTGTTCTGTTTTTTAGTATTTGTTGTTATAGCGGCAATAGTAATACATCATTTGTGAAAATTTCAGCTTTCTAGCTATCACGGTTTATGAGATACAGCCTGGAGACAGACAGACAGACAGACAGACAGACAGCGAAGTCTTAGTAATAGGGTCCCGTTTTACCCTTTGGGTACGGAACCCTAAAAACGGCAAAATAAATCATGTCTGTTGTATGGGAGCCGAATTTAAATATTATTTTGTTCTGTTTTTTAGTATTTGTTGTTATAGCGGCAACAGAAATACATCATCTGTGAAAATTTCAACTGTCTAACTATCACGGTTCATGAGATACTGCCTGGTGACAGACGGACAGACAGACAGCGGAGTCTTGGTAATTGGGTCTCGTTTTACACTTTGGGTACGGAACCCTAAAAAACCGACTTCCAAAAAAACACTAATAAAGTCTAAAATAACTTTACTTTCGGAAGTCAGTGACTTTGTTTGTTTCATAGACTTTTTTGCCACTGACTTCCCAAAGAAAAATGGCGCTACCGTACTTTCTGCAAAACAATTGACAATAATGATGATGTATGTAACTATACTTTATTTAATCAAAATATTAATTATTTACAAACTACAAAACTATAATAGAAATAAATATGTACAAGTATAAAAGGGTTACAGGGCATCCAAAAATTCGTCCGCATCGCTGTCAACAGGAAAAGTGTCCAGAAGGCTGGCAGCATTACCACGTTGGATGGCAATGCTGATTCTTTGGCCAAAAAATAGGCCCGCCCTCTGGTCACGTGAAGAGTCGACCAACCGCTTGGCGATTTCCCGAAAAACTAGGTGGGCACTCGGACCCCATGGCCCTAGTGTTTCAACCCCAAACGGCTCAAACACATAATTACCAATTAAATTATTGTATTTGCGCCGTTTGAGGTTTTCAGCACCTGCAAACTGTAACTATTCATTAATATTATTTTTCATTTCTTACAGAAAACATATTCACCGGAAGTTCAGCTGCGACCAGTGCCCTTCTATCTTCAGCAGCCCCTACACGCTTACCCAGCACAAGAAGAAACATTCTACGCCAGAGCAAGCCTCCGAACATTACTGCACAACTTGTGGCGTGGGGTACTCCAGTAGGAAAAGCTTGTTGGCGCACCACAGACAATCTGCCTCCCACCAGCAGAGAACGTGAGTTTACTACAACTAGATTACTAGACCATAGAGGGCCAGTTTGGTTCATTGTGGAATGTAGTGGGCCAACATCGCCCATTGTGTGTCATAGTGGGCCAGTTTAGGCCACTGTTGTGAGGGTCTGCGTGGCGCATAGTGTATTAAAATGCGCCAGCTTCGCCAATTGTGTGTTACAGTAGGCCAGCATCGCCCATTGTGTTAAAGTGGGCCAACATCGCCTATTGTGTGTCGTAGTGGGCCAGAAATGACCATTGTGAGTCAAAGTGGGCCAGCATCGCGCATTATATATTTTAATGGCCCAACATAGCCCATTACATGCCATAGTAGTTCAGCAACGCCCACTGTGTGCGATAGTGGGCCAGCATCAACCATTGTGTGTCATAATGGGCCAACATCGCCTATTATGTGCCATAGAGGGCCAGCATCGTCCAGTGTGTGTCATAGTGGGCCAGCTGCGACTAGTGCCTATCCATACTTAGCGCGCCTGACTCACTAACAAGAAGAAACACACCATGACAGAGCAAGTCTCCGAACATTACTGCACAACTTGTGGCGTGGGGTATGCTAGTAAGAAGAGCTAGTTGGCGCACCACAAACAATCTGCCTCCCACCAGCAGACAGCGTGATTTTAGTACAACAAGACCGTAGAGGGCCAATTTGGGATCTAGTGGGCAGCAATCGATTGCGCACTAAAGTAAGCTGCTACAAACTATATACTGGCGAAATGAGTCATTATAGATTTCTCCAACACCCACTCGGTGTTGAATGCAGCGCTCCGGATCAGATCTTATGTCCCAAGTCCGTTCTGTTGGAGAATTCCAGGTGTCCGTCTACCTGCAACGCTTTTGTTTTGACGCCGCAATAAGGGTTATGGGTCACATGCGACGCAAAATTAGAGGACCATGGCAAAGTCCGTAATTAGACCTGTCGTACTGTGCTGGATTAAAATGCTGGGCTGTGAAGAAGATGTATGTAAAACGATTGCATGTAGCGGTGATGAGAATGTTGAGATGGATGTGTGGAGTGACAAGAATGGAACAACAAGGCACAAGGATCTGGAACGCGCTACCTTTTGGCATTAAAAAAGCTGAAAGCAAACTCACTTTTAAAAGAAAAGTTCGTAACCACTACTTAAGTCAGGATAAATAGCTCTCAATTAGAAGTCGAGTCATGGTAATTATTATTAGGTTTCTTTTCTTTTATTTTGGTATTTGTTAAAATATTTAGTAGTTTTTTTTATTTATAGGATATGTGTATTAGTATCAATATAAAGATATACATTTTCGAAAACAAGAAGTTATTTTTTAGGTATATAATGTACCTATCACAATGTTTTCTTATTTAACCCAAAGGTTGGCTGGTAGAGAATGCCTTGTGGCATTAAGTCCGCCTATGTACCACTATTGTACATGAAGTTTAAATAAATAAATGGATAAAGTAAGGAATGAGTATATTAGAGGAAGTTTGAAAGCGGCGCCTGTTACAGAAAAATTTAAAGCAAGTCGTTTGTATTGGCATGGACATGTAATGAGGAGGGATGAAACGCATGTGACTAAAAGAGTGATGGACATGAATGTTGATGGATGGAGAGGGAGAGGAAGGCCAAAGAAAAGATGGATGGTGTGAGGAATGATATGAAAGAGAAAGGAGTAAATGATACCGTGACGTCTGACAGGGGAGAATGGAAGAAGAAAGAAAGAAAACACATTTATTTGGCACGTACCACAAATTCACACAACATAAAATAAAATAAAAAACTTAAATCTGCACAATACAAACTAAAATCTAAACAGGAAAAAAAAAGAGGAAACGTGTGTCTCACGGCTGCGCCAAATAGTCCCAGTTCTATTCAACTTGTTACAAATTATTACATTTTTAAAAATTATAAAAAAAAAATATAAAAACATTTAAATAAAAATATTATTATTTATTTATTTATTTATATTCAAAAATGGTAGGTAATCTTATAAACTAAGCCCCACAAAACCATAGTAATGGTTTGACTGTGGGGTCAGCGAGTCTCTACACTCTCTACTACACTTACTTAAAACCAAATATTATAATCTTTTATGTACTTAGCACTTTTACACATTTCTAGATAATATTTTTTTACTTTATTTTTAAGCTATTTTTATTCGGTTCACTTCTTATGTCTGCCGGCAATAATATTTACCAGACATTATTTAGGATCCATAAATCTTGTTTAATGGCTTTATGTAAATCTATGACGCAACTTTAGAAAAAGGTTTACTCAGCTGTGGACTGTTAAGAGCCTATATAACAAAATTACACACACGCACCCACATGAAACTTAAAAACATAACTTGCAAAATGTGGGAGTAGTACTATTAGGTACACCTCTGTCTAACCCCTCGGGTATAAAAGGCGTGATGTTATTTAATTTTTGTTTATTGAGGAAAACAAACAGTGACACATTACAATAATACAAAAAACAATAAAAACAAGTATGAGCAAATGTGTTACCAACGACATTTTCCACGGAATCCATACAAAAAATACAAGCTTTACAAACCACTAGCGACCCGCCCCGGCTTCGCACGGGTGCAATGTTGATACTAAATACACTACAGAAAAACTGTGAACGTTGTATATAAAAACATAGCGGCCCACTTCGGCTTCGGGTGTAAAATATATAGCCTATGTCACTCACTGAAAAAATGATTAAAATTGATCCAGTAGTTTTGATTTATTCATTACTTGATTCTTTTATTGCGCCGGCCGGTGCCGGCGCAAACGCTACGTCCCGCAATTTTTAAATCTGTAATATCTTCGAAAATATTCATTTAAATCATATGCTGTAAAGGGCCATATAGATCTATATTAAATCAACAATGTATTTAAGGTATTTAATTGGATAAGGATTAATGCCGTATTGGTTAAAATCGCTTCGGAAATTAGCCATTATTTGGCGTAAAAAGTAAATGACAAAAACATGTTATTGTGGGATATCCATAAGAGATAGACATATACCATCGCGGAGTTTTCTGTAGACCTTTTTAATGTGTACAATACTTAGTACATTATTTTGATAAATCTCGTAGGGTTCAGCCTGCGTTTGCAATGTAAGCGGAAAAAAATGAAATTATTTACGACTTCACAATACAAATCTTGAAATTATCAGTGGTTCTCTAATATATTAAGCATGTTATTATACATATAAACCTTCCTCTTGAATCACTCTATCTATTAAAAAAAACCGCATCAAAATCCGTTGCGTAGTTTTAAAGATTTAAGCGGTCAAAGGGAAATAGGGACAGAAAAGCGACTTTGTTTTATAATATGTAGTGATGCATGTTTGGATCTACAAACTACAATAATTTATAAAATATTGGTGTTAACTTTTTGAAATATAATTTAATAATTTAATGTATAATTTAAAGCTGCTTTAATGGTGTAGGTATGTGATAAATTTAACAAAGACAGAGAAAAAAAACAACAAAACAAGGCATGTGAATAATTATACCTAATCAATGCCTAGTGTTTTCAAAATGATGTTTTTAAATGTTATGTTACTTAAAATTACCTAACTGGTCTCAAATCGGCAATCAGCCATATAGATCAATACTTACATTGACTTATTTCATCAGTCTTTGTATGGCCCGGATAGCTCAGTCGGTAGAGCATTGGACTTTTAATCCAAGGGTCCAGGGTTCAAGTCCCTGTTCGGGCGATTCTTTTTGTTCTTTTATAATTTTACTAAATGTTATAAGTTTATTATTTTATATCTAAACTTTAAATTATTGTAGTGATAATTATGAAGCACACATGATTTACTAGTTTTATTTTTTACCCGACTGCGGCGAAGCCCAAAAGGAGGGTTATGTGTTTGACCTGTATGTATGTCCGTTTCTATGTTCCCTCGTAACTACTAAACGGATGAACGGATTTGGATAAATTTTAAGTCCCAAATTAGTGTTGGACGCCATGTATAGCAAAAAAGTTACATCGTCTGCGATGTCTTTCACGTTACCAAACTAACTAAAAAGCTGAAAATAAAAATTTGTTGTAAAAACTAAGAAACCCGACTTAAAAACCGGCCAAGTGCGATTCGGACTCGCGCATGAAGGGTTCCGTACCATTATCTATAAAAACGGCAAAAAAAATCATGTCAGTTGCATGGGAGCCCCCACTTAAATATTTTTTATTCTGTTTTTTAGTATTTGTTGTTATAGCGGCAACAGAAATACATCATCTGTGAAAACTTCAACTGTCTAACTATCACGGTCCATGAGATACAGCCTGGGTACAGACGGACAGACAGACAGACCGCGGAGTCTTAGGACCTCATGCTTGCGACCACTAGACCTTTCTCTTTACTAAGACTTATTTATTTTATGATAAAGAACTATCTTCTATCTCTCTCTACAGATACGATTGCCCGATCTGCAACCGATCATGCCCGAACGAGCGGTCGTTAACCTCTCACATATCCACCGTCCATTCTGCGACGAAGCCGTTCCACTGTTCGACGTGCGACGCGCGCTACAGCAGTCGCAAGTCGCTGACGCGGCATGAACGTGCGCATATCACGCCGCCGCAAGCCAAATTAGCTGTGTGCCACCTGTGCGGGAGGAGCTTCAAGGTAATAGCAACACAATAAGCAGGTATTATACAAGGTCAAATTAATTAGCGATAGAAACTGAAGTTTTGCTAGTTAGTTTAGGGACAATGACCGCAGTAAGTGGAGTTTTACTAGCTAATTAGCTGTTGCCCGTGACCTGCGTTTGCGTGAGATTATTATAAAAAAATATTACTTCCGTTTTTGAATCGGATTTTGTTTACAATTTCAAGGGTTTTAATTTTTTTACACGGAATCTTAATTATTTTTCTGAAATAAAAGTAGCCTATGTTACTTTATCACATCAGCTATCTGCCAGTAAAAGTCCTTTCAAAATCGGTCCAGCCATTTCGGAGATTAGCCGGAACAAACAGACAGACAAACAAAAATTGTAAAAAATGTGTTTTTGTTAAATGTGCCGTATATGTATATTTGCCTACGCATTCAGTCAAAATCTGTTAATTTTATATTACAAACAGGCACTTCAATTTTATTTATTTGTATAGAATTTACTTTTTGGGGGTCAATGACCTTTGTTAGTGAAGTTTTTCTACCTCATTCAATTTGACCCTACTTATTCTACTCAATGCTACAAGGTCATGAGCCATACTTGTTGCGGCACGCGACAGTGTCTTAGATCGACGTGCGACGCGCGTTACAGCAGTCGCAAATTCGACAGTCACTGACGCGGCATGAACGTGCGCGCATCACGCCGCCGCAGACAAACTAGCTGTGTGCCATCTTTGGACGTACAGTTGGCGCAGTGGTTGAGCGATTGACTGCTGGGCTGTGTAACGTGAGCTCGATTCCCGCACGCAACAAAACATTTGTATGGCCTGCAGATAGTTGTTCCGGGTCTGGCTGTTTGTGTATGTGAGTTTAAATGTTTGTAAACGCACTCACGATACAGGAGAAATTCCTAGTGTGAAAAATGTATCACGTTAATAATGCATTTTTTCTTTCTTTCAGGGCAAGAGTAAACTCAACAGGCATTTGCGGGAAGTTTGTGAAAAAGATAAGCTTGAAGAAGAATTATCATCTTACTATGAACAACAACATGTTCTATTATAAAATTCTATGCAAAGAATGAATTTGCAAAATAACAATCTGATTACTAGTTGGGCCGAAACATGGACACTCACGGTGCGGTTGGTCCATAAACTCGAGGTCGCTCACTTAGCTATAGAACGCGCTATGCTTGGAGTATCTCTGAGGGATCGCATCCAGAACGAGGTGATCCGACAGAGAACCAGAGTTGTCGACATAGCTCACAGAATAAGTAAGCTGAAGTGGCAATGGGCCGGTCATATTAGCCGCAGAACCGATGATCGGGTAGACGTGTTGTTGAGTGGAGACCGCGAATCGGCAAGCGTAAGGTGGGACGCCCTCAGGCGAGCTGGAGCGACGATCTTCGCAGGCTGGTAGCAACTGGATGAGAGTTTAGAATAGGTGTATAAAAGCACTATATTTTTGACGAATAAATGTTATTTATTTGAAACAAATACATCGTTTATTATCTTACTACTACTACTTTTACACACACATTATGCATTGACCGCAAAGAAGCGTTACTTCGAGTTGTCATTAAAAAAAAAACCGGCCAAGTGCGAGTCGGACTCGCGCACGAAGGGTTCCGTACCATTATCTATAAAAACGGCAAAAAAATCATATCTGTTGTATGGGAGCCCCCTTAATATTTTTTTTTTAATTTTTAGTATTTGTTGTTATAGCGGCAATAGTAATACATCATTTTGTGAAAATTTCAGCTTTCTAGCTATCACGGTTTATGAGATACAGCCTGGAGACAGACAGACAGACAGACAGCGAAGTCTCAGTAATAGGGTCCCGTTTTACCCTTTGGGTACGGAACCCTAAAAACAATAAATTTATTTTTTCGTGTTTTTTTTTATTGTTACTATACCTACTTCTTTTGCCTCGTCCGCGTTCATACATCTGGTGACACACTCACGCCGGCTGCGAGTACTACGCACCTAACGTTTCTGCTGAAGAACCTCACCAATAAGGTCAGTGTATGTCCTTCTAGGGTCCACTAATTTTTACTTAAATCTGAAATATGCCTACAACTAGACGAAACCGATGCGGTCCAGTCATTCCGACGTCAGAATGGCTGGCCACTTTCCTCGTAATAGTTTTCTTTAGCAAGGTACAGGTGTCCTGAAGCAGACCGTAGATTGGGTAGGAAACAAGAGAAGCGTATGTCGTGGATAACTTTGGAAAAAAAAGGCAACCTGACGCAATTTCATTTACATTAATTTCGGCTTTTGTTCGGCCCATTTCGATGGGCATCTGCCCTTGCTGGGTCTTGTTTGAGCTGTTGCCGCGCGTCTGTGTCAATTATTATCGAAAAAAGGTGGGTCTTCAAAAGGCTAAATTTCAGACAGAATGGCAAAATCCTCGCGCTGGCTCGAGCTTCCTCTGGCCGCAATTCACACCAAGGGCAAAAACGCGCTTCGAGACGGTGCAATATCAAGAGAAAAACATAGGTGGTGTTGCTTGTCAAGAAAATTTACATCGATATGCAAATAAATAAATACCAAATGAAATAAAACTTAGTACTTACATTTATCATTCACTTATTTTAGTTCTGTGTTTTCCTGCCTGCACAGATAAGTTGATTCCAGTGTACGAGCACGACAGAAGCAGAACTTGCTCGCGCGGTCTCGGGTATTCTCGAGAATCCCGAGCATGCGCGCTGTGACTCTTGACGTCTGCATCGATATTCATACAATTTTCTACTTTTAACAGTGGTATTACGGTCCTTTTTCAATGCAGCTAGTAAATTGCGGGAAGTTTTTTCTTTGTATCTGAACCTGAACTGACTAGTGTCCAAAAAAACCCCTAGAAAGTTGATTGTGACAAACGCAACAGAGTTAAATAAAAATCAATTCAATATTTAATTATATTTAATA
The DNA here is from genome assembly GCA_950022335.1 of Eurois occulta. Taxonomy (NCBI): domain Eukaryota; kingdom Metazoa; phylum Arthropoda; class Insecta; order Lepidoptera; family Noctuidae; genus Eurois; species Eurois occulta. Next base: position 8,634,718 of record OX465504.1, on the reverse strand, counting down.
TTATGCTGAACTATGTACATTTTATTTGATTAAAAAAAATACTTAAAATAAAACACCTGCCCACCACCGGCAATTAGCGAGAGCTAGAATGAAACTATATAAACGAATTATTTGTTTGACAGTTTCTTGCCCTGGCTGGAAACCTTACACGCAAAGCACAGGGTAGCCAGTGAAATTAAATTTTTCTTACTCTTTTTTTTCTAAGTGCAGGGGGTCTAAAATGGCCGCTTTAGCAGTATCATAATAGGATAATAATATGAATTTCGTTTAAATTCTTAAAATGGTCATAGACGTACCTACTATTATGAATTGTCAACTTGTGACCATTTTACGAATTTAAACGTAATTCATATTATTATCCTATTATGATTCTGCTAAAGCGGCCATTTTAGACCCCCAGGTCAGTGTCAGGCTGTATGTTGATGAAAATATGATTCATGTTCCTAACACGTATGTAGTTCCAGAATTATAATCATTAAAATTATCAATACAACCCCCTAAGTTCATTAAATCCCATTCAATAACTATTTCCTGAAAAAGTCATTCAATCTTGCGGGCTACCCTGGCGCTTGATTGACCTGTGAGATGTCATTCACGAAAAAAAAACAAAAGTTTTCAGATTTGTCGTCGGCGATGTGAACAGTCAGCGATTAACTATTGACAAATAAACCTCTTTTACGCGATTTACATATATTTCTTCTAAAACATTTTTAAGTCCTTTCCAATGACAACTGCAACTCAATAGCAGCTCTAAAGACATTGCGCACGCTATGGGACCACGACTTATCGCATGACTGGCCGCTATCTTAAACAAAACTGGTCGGACGCCAGGTCGTTCCGTCGTGCGACCGTTCTTCCTGGTTCCGACCAAAAGTCGTTGTTGCGACCAGTAATCGTGGTCGTGTAGTGTTGTTACGTAAATATAAACATCTCGTCACGACTGTACAATCATTTATTTTAGGGCCACATTGGCGATATACGTGGCATCACTTTCGCGGCGGTGGGATAGGTTGAAACTTATGTCGCTTTTGGTGATTATATCGTAAATGACAATGTCCGCATTAAATTTTCGTTTTTTAAACACGCATTTTTCTGTGTATATCATTGCACTGACGGCTGGAACAAAATAAAGTAAAACTGTAAATGAAATGGGTTAGGGTGAGGGCTTAGACGATTATAGAGCAGCACGGTTGTTTTGGCGCTTAAAGTGACATTATCAGGACAGCAGTCAGCGTCAAGTAAGTCATTGAAAAATACAAGATTAGTTCCGGCTTGGGCCACGTGAAAAGAACCATGCAGCACTATTCAATATGTTAAAAAAAACCTGTCTGATACGTGAGGGTATTATCAGGTATCGAGATTAGATTATATTTATGTAATCCTTTTTGGACAATAAATAAAATATAATACCGCGACCAAAATTAAATGAAATGTCCTAAAATGAGGAAACTAACATGGCAACACAGTGTCGCGGGCAGTGACAGTCCGGTCGCTTCTCAGATAGTGACGTCATAAAAAAACAAATTGACGATCGAACATACTAATACCGAAGATAATTTTAAATAAATTTATTGAATTTTTGTTTGCATAATTATCATAACATTAAACTAAAATTAACAATTTATATTGAAATTAAAATTTATAATATTAATTTATTTTATATATTAATTAATTAAATAATTATCAACAACTATTAGGTCCAATAAATAGCTTTATAGATACATCTAATACGTCCTATGTGAATTAAACGTTAAGAAATAAAATAATAGATGGCGCAACAAAAAAAACTGCTGTGTACGTGAAGGCAACTTTCCCCCCCTTTTTTTTCCGGGTGGAATCATCAAATGACTCCTCCCGCTCTGGGCGGAGCGGAAGGTGTCACACTTTTACAGACTAAAACCCATCCATGTTCCTACTTTGCCCTTTGTGTTCCAAGGCCGCCGTATCTCTTTCGAACAGTCCCGCAGCCCTGGCAGGCATCGGCCATTGCGGGCCCCTCCTGTTTGCATCTCTACAACTTTCCCCCCTGCGTAATACTTTCGTAGCTTACCTAGGTACTCTTTACATATCTGATGGAAACGTAGTTAATTTTTGTGTAAATGGTCTAATTAAGCTTAAGGTGTGGGTAAGTGGTACTAACCTTTTTGTTACTTGTGGATTTCAGATTGCTACTGAATAAAACCACACGGTGTTCGTCCTTGACACTACTGGCAAACAACGGGGGTGTGGGGACAAAATTGCATAAACAACCCAACGGAAATTGTAATAACCTGCACCAACACCAAAATAATTGGGACAATGGCAGGAGAATGATGATTATTGATGATAACTAAGATACTAACCTGGCCTCTGTACTGTATTATACATCATAGTCATTCTTTCATGCTTGTGCTCTGCTTTCCAATGAAAGAACATTTTTCTTATAATGGCGAGAACCAGAGCTATCATAAATATACTTAGACCGAACAGGATCGTGTAGAGAGCCATTCATGAACGCAGATAATACTTTTAAATACATTTTGTTGGAATTATTGTGAATTGTATGTTTATATTTTGATTTAACTTGACATGATTTTGACAAATAATAGTATTGTTTGTGAATGAAACATTTTTTTTTTCATACAGGTTCTCCGAATGATTTCAGTTAATTATAACCTCTTAGGTTCAGTATTTTTTATGATTTGGCTAGCGTAGTTTAATTTAAAAGAAACTCACAACCGGATTTTTATTATAATAATGATCTGACGTAAATTAAATTCAAATAAAAAAAGACTAACGAAAATATTTTTGGGCGAACTAGGTACCTTATAAATCCATGCTTTAAACCGTACCCAAAAATACCAATGCGTTACGGATAGAAATTAAATAGAGTATAGAAATCTATGGTGCAGTGGCGCGAATTTTAATTTTTCTTTGCAAATTAATTACCTGTAATGTGCTAAATTATATATTTTTTTTCAAATAAAATGTTTATTGTTGTTAATATTTGCAAACAGAATGAGTTTCGATGATTATGGTAAGTTTTTAGTTTACTTCGTAAACTTTCTTAGAAATTAACTTTGGCATGTAAATTAAATTTCATTATATTGCATTTTCAGCCAATCATATTTACCAAAAACACCGATTAGCTGTAGCACTAGCTATAATAAAATCAAAACCTGCTAATGTAAAGACTGAAAAATATTTAGTAGAGCTAAAATCTAAAATTGATGACAAAATGGATGATGACGATTTCACTATTTGTAGTGATGATTTTCTAATCGATGATGAAATGAATGATAGTGTCACTATTTTGAAAGACTTCGACCCTGAATTTGTCAAAAATGGTGAAAACTGGGTCGGTGACAACGCGGCCCGCGAAAAGGTATCTTTACACATAATATATTTAAGTTGTACTTAGATAAATGTCAATATCTTACTACCTTACGCCTGATACACAAGCGATTAAATTATTGATAGGAATATCACGAAAATAGTATTTTCTAGACTATTTCCGTAATATTTATTGTGTATTACCTACTATCTTCTATAACTTTACATAGTATAAAACAGCTGCCACTGTTTGTGCGCTTAAATCTTTAAACTACGCAACGGGTTTTGATGCAGTTTTTAGCAATAGATAGAGTGATTCAAGAGGAAGGTTTATATGTATACACATTGCACCCGTGCGAAGCCGGGGCGGGTCGCTAGTAATTAATAAATGTACAGACGCCAGCACATCAATCTACTACAATCTGTCAACACTTAAAAACATTTTCAACTTTATCTCTAAAGTATTAGGTTCAAGTTGGTTGGGAAAATCTCACAGTTTCGGGTAGGTTGACCGCTGGCGTCTGTACGTTCAAAGTTCCTACTATTCACGATCAAATCGCTTTTGAATTTTACGTGTGTAAGGACTGGGTAGGTAGGTAATATCCATCAGTTTGTTGTCATGTGACAAGGTGGCAATCAAACAGGGTCCATTCACATGATGGTTAGTGCTCCTTGCCCACTAGAATTCTACAATACTAAAGGTACCGCAAGTAGAGAAGCTGTGAAGTAATAGAGAAGTATGGAAGAAGAAGACATGTTCCCATATGAATTGGGACAAGGGCAGGAGAATTATAATGACGAGGTAGAGAAGGCTGACAGAAGTAACTCTTTGACCTCGACCTAGCCTAGAATGTAGTTCCAAGTTACAGTAAAATATGAGACCTACTTATACTGGTGTCGATACCATTGAAGTACGGCTTAGGGTCGGACCTCGCCTATCAGCACGTAATCGCATTTTTCATGCTGTTATCCTTTTCCGTTGCTCAGAACTGTCATTTGCTAAAACAAGAAACATAGCGAAGTGCTGTCGCACGCAGCATTGCGCCTGGCGCATTCCTTATTGTATATTAGGTACATTTTACATTACCCATACCTTTAAATTAGGAACACAGAAAATCATACCATACCTATTTTAATTATTTCGAGTTGCAAGTTGGTAGAAGCGGAATCAGCCTATAATATTTCTCCTCGGTTCGAAAGAACTCCTCTTTGCGAAAATTTGCGGGCATCCGTGGGCCGTAAATCCGTAATCACGCGGTACCAGTGTGGATTTAATGAATGTCACATACATGACTTTAAGTTCTAGTACTTTCTGATTATGATGTTTTCCTTCAATGATATGAGAGCAACAGTGATTATATTATTTAGTCATTCTCTCTTACCTTACCCCAAATGAATTGGGATAAGGGCAAGTGAAAGATGCTGCTGATTAATTAAATTACACAAAGTACCGTGCCTGCCTTTTTTTTGCGATGGGAAATCATCAAATGACTCCTCCCGCTCTGGGCGGAGCGGAAGGAAGTGTCAGACTTTTACTGACTAAAAACCTTCTTTTGCCCTTTATGGTCCAGGGCCGCGGTATCTCTTTCGAACAGTCCCGCAGCCCTGGCAGGCATCGGCCCTTGTGGGCCCCTCTGGTTTGTTGACATCTCTTTGAGGCGCCTGGGTTTGAAATCAGCAAGTCACAATTCGTGGCCTTTCCTCTGGGCTACCACTGACTGGTGACTGCTCACTCTGAAGAAAATTAAGCAATCACCTACACTTCTTCCATTGTTTTTCAACCCTACATCATTCATCGTCATACTTCTGCCCTTGTCCCAATTTATTTGGGGTCAGTGTAGCATAATATATGACTACTTCTTCCATACTTCTCTATTACTCGTCATCTCATCAGACACCTCCTTTCGTGCAATATTAACCAAAATTACCTTTTCAGCCATCCATCAGACCTGAAATTACAAACCAAAACATATCTGAAAATCTATCACAAATCACATACTATGAGAACTCACCGCTTAACGATTTACTCTCCCAAGCTAATCAAAATTTCAATCATAAATTACATGTTGAAGTATCTATCCCTAAAAATGTTGTTAGCAAAGATTTTAGTGATAGAACAAGCAATATTAATTACAATTCAGAAGTGGCTAACAAATCTACTCAAAAACCTTATTCTAAAGAAAATAATAGTGAAACAGAAAATTATAATCATAAAATTGTAGCAATAACACCGAATGAAAGCATGAATGTTACATATTATGACTCTCAGAAAACACTTCCCTATACAGTGCATGGTTTTACTGGCACTCAAAATTATACACATTACAGTCCAAGTCAGACCGATATAGTTATACCTAATAAATACTTGTTTGGACTAAATAATAATAAGGACATCATAACTGTTCAAAATAAAGATTTAAGTGAAAAACCCCATACTGCAGATCTAAATTTTAACGAATTTGAAAATGATACTCAGTTTGTTAGTATAGGAAACAGTTTGAATAGTAAAATTGATAAAAATCCAAAGAATAGAGAAGAATTCGAATACACTAAAACTATGAACACGTTTTCTCAACGAAATGATGGAAATTGTGATGAAATTCGAAATATTAATGCTCATTTGGACAGTGACAGCCATGAAACTATGGGCGATTTGAATAATATCATAAATAAAAACACAGAAAGTAATAATACTCAAAATTCAACACAGAACTCACAGAATGTAGATCAATATTTTAATGAAATAAAAGTTATTGAAGAGAATGATACTAGAACCAGTTGTCCTGTTGTAAATGCCATAGATAAAACAGGTCTTCATACAGAAATATTAGATATGGAAACTGCAGACGAATCTTTTAGGTATACTCAACAAAATATTGACTATTTATCCCAAAATCAAGAATTCAGCCACTGTAAAAAAGCCATTGGTATACCAAAAGTTAATGATCGCAATCACTTTACAAATACTGAATCAAATACAGAAAATCATTCACAAAATTCTGAAAAAGATTACCAACTTGCAACACTACACGCTGAAATCGATTCGACTGATAAAACTAACAGAAGAGAAGATTACAGCATTGCAGAAGAGGAATACGAAACAGAAGAGATTATATCGTATAAAGTTCTAGAAGAATTCAATAAGGTCAAGTCTTTCTTGAATAGACAGAATATAAGAATGTCATGTGATGGATATTCCACTGATTCTGGTTACCGGAGCGATTCACAAAGAAGCAGTAATAGGAGCGGTAAATATAATTTTAGTAGCTTATGCCCACGGCTTCGCCTGCGTGGAATTTGGTAATAGTCCCACGGGATCATACTATCGGGATAAAAGGTATACCATGTGTTAATCCAGATTGTAAACTATCTGTGTGCCAAATACTACCTCGTTGATATATGGACTGCTGAGCATGAAGTCCTGGGTTTAATTCCCGGGTCGGGCAGTGTTATTGGGTTTTAACCTCAGGAATTTCTCAATAGCAGCCACGGAGTCTGGATTTGTGCCCGGTTGATGGCAATAGGCTCGCCCCCTATTACATTGGACTAATATAACTGGCTAAATGTAATGTGTTAAGTACACCACTGCGCCCACTGCCTAACATCCACCAGTGTTATGTTATTTATTTCCAGCTCTACAATTATCAGGAAATTGGCTGAACCAATCAGGATGTTGTTTATTCAACTACATCATGCAATGCGCTCTAGTGGCAGGAACTAGAGATATAACCAATGACATTGCACAGGTATGTAAAATCGTCATCCGCATAAAACTTATCTTTCTGCCTTTCCACCCTGTTTTTAGGGTTCCGTACCCGATGGGTAACCAACGGGACCCTAATTACTAAGCTACCGATGTCCGTCCGTCCGTCTGTCTGTCAGCGGGCTGTATCTCATGATCCGTAATAGGTAGACAGTTGATTTCACAGAATGTGTATTTTTGTTGCCGCTATAACAACTAATAACAAAAATTAAATTAAAGAGGAGAACCCTACTACGATGGTACGGAACCGACTCGCACTTGGACAGTTTTATTTTGTTCCAATCTACCCTGTCAGCCGTCACGCTCTCATTTACTTCTTTGCCTGCGGTCGTTGATCCCAAACAATCAGCATCATGATATTGTATAATTATCACTTGCTTCGGTGAAGGAAAACATCGTGAGGAAACCGTCATGCCTGAGAGATATTTCTCGACGGCATCTCCACATGATAAAGAAAGAGCATCATGATAAACTAAACTACCGACGGTCATTAGTGTTTATATGGATTATGTCTCATCTCCGGAGTTCCGCTAGCGAATTAAATTGACACGGCTTGTAGAATACAAGCACGATGTCGATATTGGGTGTAAAAAGACCCTTAACGAAGCCAAAAGGCACTTGTTCTCCCCGTCATTGCGATCATTTTTTTGTTCTGGACCATATCTGGAACCAGTTCAGTTACGGAGATATTGGAGGTCAAAGTTCGAACATTTCCACAAATTGAAAATTTACTTTACTTTAAATACCTCCACACGTCCCCTGTAGTATTCAATGCATCTATCAGCACAATGTTTTTAGTCATACAGTAAAACGTGATTTTTCACCCCAATAAAAAATGCGAAATAATTTTTGCGTAGAGTCACTTAGTTTGATGTACAGAATTCTTGGTTGACGGCTTCATGCAAATCATGCAGGGTCCGTTTACACCTTGTATGCATTCTTTTTTAGGTGTTAAGCCAATTAATAGACAGATTGCATGAAGAAGAGAAATATCCGTCGTTTTTAGAAGATTTACTGGAAAGCATAGATTTATTATTACGACAAGTCTATGAAGGGGAAAGCAGTGAAGATAGCGAGGTGAGTAATTTTTTTCCGACTTATAAAAAGGATGTCGTGATGGCCATGTGGGTTAAGGCCTTGCCTCAGTCGGTTGGTAGTGAGTTCGAATTCAGGTAAGTCCGTCTATTACACGTACACCATAACAGTTTAGCTAGTTCAAAAAGCTTTGGTAATACGGAACCCATAGTGCGCGAGTTCAACTAAAACTTGACTGCTTTTGTCATAATTTTTTATTTTCTCTTACAGTTTCTGAAAAAAGACGAAAATATTCAGCGAATATTACTTCTTAACAAGTCAATACATATCCAAAAACATACTATAGAGAAAATGTCAAACATTCTAGAAGTATTCCATTCAAAAGTTACTGAAACAGATTCTACCTATGAACTATCAAATATAGAGGAAGTAGAAAATATAACATACATTTTTCACATACTAGAAATTTTATTAAAGAAATATTTGAAAAATCGCGAAATTTTCAGCCAAAATAGTACTCAAAATTCGCAAGAAGTCGAAAAAGTTCTTAAAAAGAGTTCTATAACAGATATTTGGAGAAAAAAATGGAATCCGAGTCAGACAGTTTTTGAGGGTAGTCGTGAAAAAAAATGTGAATTGAAGAATTGCAGCGAAATTTTGAATAGAATTGTTGTAGATTGCGTCAGCAGCTATAGTTTAATTGCTTATTCGGCTTTAAAATGTTTTAATTGTATGCAAACTTAATAAAATCTGTAGGCCATGTTGTAATTTTAATTTTGAAAGTATACAAAAGTTTTTTAAAAAGAAACTTAAGTATATAAAATTAAGATACAATTCCAAAATCGACAGCACCCGCAATCTAGTGGCAATAGCGCTCAATCAAGTACCAAAAAGGTTACCCGTGTAAGGGTTTTAATCGGATTATTTTTAGGGCCTTAGAGTAAAGGTAAACCTTAATTATAGAGTTAATCAGCCTACATTAACCGGTTCACGCACAGTGTAATTTTTTGTACACAAAAAATAAGAAAGACAGTAGTGGAGTTAGCCCGCGCTCGGTGCTTTGCCTCTTTCATTCTAGTTAGCTTAAGCATATGCATAATCAGCCTTTAATGTTCCCACTGTTGGGACACACGGCATCCTCTCTATGAGAGGGAATGGGCATCCACCACGCGGGCCCAGTGCAGGTTGGTAGATGTCACATACCTTCGAATTTTTGGTTCTAGGACATACCGGTTTCCTCACGATGTTTTCCTTCACCGTTTTTGAGAGCAGTGGTGATGAAATAAATTACACAAAGTAACGCGCCTGCCTGGGTTGGAACCCTATGACTTACTGTTCATAAGTCGGGGCCGCCACCACTGGGCCACCGCTGCTCTCATTCCTGGTTAATCAGCAATATTTGAACTGTTAACCTATATATCATAAGGGTTAACCCGTATGGTTAATCAAACATATGGGTTGTCTTATGGGTCTAACCGGTTAACTTTTTAGCCCGATTAATCGGTCCTTGCGCTAAATCACACCGTAGATGAGACACCGCCTGTTGCCGTTTTCATACTTTTCATAGAAGCCATTTGTGTCACTGCGGTCCGCCATTGCAGTTGGGTGAATTGCCGCAGTTTGCGGTTGCGATCGTCTTGAATTGTATCTATTTCCTGAAAGTATACCGAAGTATTTAGCAGGTTATAATTTCTTTGTAAATGTAGGTATGTGTGTACCTATAGTTTTAGTTTTGTTAGAAGATTACTTCAGTTTAAAAATCCTTTCTCAAGGAATCATGTAGGTTATGTAAAAAGTTAAATAGTATTATAAAATGTTGTACAAATGCATAATAATAAAATAAATGTCTATTTAAAATGCAAATTCTTTCATTTCTTTATCCCTTAATAGTTTTTCAAACGCATTTTTACTAACACCTTTAACCAATCATGTAGGGCTCGACGTCCAGTCTAACCGGATGCAGCCGAGTACCAGTATTTTACATGGAGCGACTGCCTATCTTACGTCTACAACCCCAGTTAGTACTGCGTAACACGACACCCCTTGATAAAACTGTCAAATTTCAGCGCCTCGACTACCTGTAACCTGTAACTCTCAAAGATCTCTATAAATGACAGCCGAGACCAAGAAGAAGCACGAAGGAAACTCGGTATGTAATGCCCATCCACGGACCAACCTTGGCAAGCGCGGCTTAACATGAAGATCTAACCGAGCAACTATTATTATTTCGCCCTTCTAAAGTAGATAATGAATGCATTATTTGTATTATGTATTAATGACAAGACTCAGAGGCAGTAAATTTTTTTTTTACACAATATCACTGAAAAGAAGAAAGGGATTGGAAAGGCTGCTGGGCAAATGCCTCCCCTCTCTTTTTAAACCTGTCTTGTGCAATGTTTAGCCAGGTTTACCCCGAGCACTTGATCTACTTGACCAGCAATGTCCTTCATTAGGTGTCTAGTGAGTGACAGTATTTGCATACCTCAGGTGCATTTGTGCAACGTGGCCAACATAATAATAAAAAAAACAAACATACCTACTAAATACACTTTATTTTACAAAATAACTTAAGCTACATTCTTCTCCGGCAAACCAAGGAGTTTTCTAACCACTTCTCCGTACTTCTTCACCGTCGCATCACTTTCGCCGTCATTCATCAAACTAGATACAGCATTTTTATATTCCTCTGCGTGTCCTATTCCTGAGATATCAAATTTTTTATACTCATCATCAGTCAACTCTGTACTTTCATTTTTGGTATGTAAATGCCAGTTTACCAAGCTCTTTTTGGATGCATTATTATCCCAGTCATAATACTCCATATCATCTTCCGTTTTATCCTTCTCCCATTCTTCCACATTCCACGCTTCATGGTAACAGGCAGTTAACAAGTAGTTAACATAATCCAAATTCTGCACTCTAGCCGGACACCGATCAGCGGTTATCGTGACCAAGTCTGTCTTACTGTCATACCGATCTCCAACTAAACGTATGAACTTGTCTCGAGAATGTTTGTCCAAGTTTAGAGTAGATAGTTTTATGCGGAGAGTTACGATTCTTGCTAAAGGATTACGGATAGTCGGACTAGCATGACAATAATCTGAGGTAATTACTTCTACAGGATAATGCTTTTCAATCGCTTCTTCAGAGTTTAAAAGTGTCGGCCATTCTGTACAGAATTGCTTGATAGCTTCACATTGGCTTTTGATAACTGGTGGAGTGAGGTGAAGGAAGTTTGGTATCTTCATAAGTTCTGCGTTGGCTTTCTTGCCGGGTGGTGCTTGCCCTTTAGGCACATAGCCTTGGCGAAGTGGGAGTGGGACGGACGATGGGTGGAAGGTCTTTGGACCTGGCCAGACGTTACCCCAATTCTGAAATAGTAGAAATTGTCTTGGTTATTGAATTTTATATTTAAACTAGCTGTTGCACGCCACCTTCGTCAGCGTGAAATTAATAAATAAATAATATAAAACTAGCACTTCTCAATTTGAATTGGATTTTGTCAACAATTTTAAAGGTTTAAATTTTTTTTGAACCAAACTAATCCATTTTATAAAATAAAAGTACCCTAAGTTACTCCTTATAACATCAGCTATCTGCCAGTAAAAGTTCCGTCAAAATAAAATAGGTTTAGCAGTTTTTGAGATTAGTAAACATATACTAGCCTAAGCATTCAGTAAAAAGCTGTTATTTTGAAATTACACACACATACACTTCAATTTTATTAAATGGTAGGGATAGGTTACTGTTTTGCAATACTATGTTCCACTTCAAATCCTGCCCTCTATTTTGGCCAAACACATACAATCAAAGTGAGCTACCACTGATAATGCCATAGAAACGGGGAAATTTTAGGTCAGCAAAATTTTTAGCTTGCAACACAAAGAAGAAGACTGTTTTGTAAATTGCTGTAATAAGTGGCTCCTATAGCCCCATTTATGTCGTTAAACAAGACTGAGTACATACATTGCAAAATTCAAGCCTGGTTGGTGGGTCGTCTTAGGGGCAGTCACCATTTTTGCGGTAATTTTGGAAATAACTCTGGCATGTGGTAAGAAAAAAGAAATAAACAATAAGTTTGGAATTAGAACAGAAAAAGTCTAGACAGCTAGCATCAATCTAAATTTATGACTGTCTTCCCAATAATTAACTGAAATTGTCTAAACGCCTTTAATTTGTTACACTCAACATAAAAATCAATGTATCACACAGCCGATCCACACAGTATCTACACGAAAATATAAGTTTAAAAGTAAATTAATTGTGTTGATTTTAAAATTTTAAAATTGAAAAAGATAAAGAAGTAAATAAATGATAGTGCGACGGTTGACAGAGGAGAATGGAAGCAAAAACGTGCTGCGCCGACCCCAAGTTACATGGGACAAGGGCAGGAAGATGATGATTATTATATAGCAGGCAGTCAGCTGATAATTTTGTACTGACTTAAAATAACCTTTAAAAACTTATAACTGATTATATACCTGGTTTGTGGCCATCCTATCAGCCCTATCAGGCTGTATATCAGTCCTTCGAACCACTTTCTTCTGAAATCTGTCCCTTTTCTTCAAAATATCAAGTACTCTAAATTCTTCTTCTTCCTGATCCTTTTTACGAGCACTGTCGGCGGTTGTTGAGTTTAAGCGCCATAATTTAGCGTTGTAAGCTGTTGCCAAGCTGTTAGGCTTGTAGTTTCTAATAAATAAACTCATTTTAATTACATTTATGTAAATATTCTTTCGGAAGTTAACATTCCATTTTAAGGTTATGTATCACACAGATAATATAAAAACAAGGTGATATTTACGTTTCATTGCACGTATGATTCGATGAATACAGCATCCAATATCGGCATGCTGAGGCCATTGTCTGACGCTAAGACAAGTTATAATATTAAAGTAACGCAGTGACATCTGTAAGTGGCAAAGTTTAATTTTAAGTGTTCTTATTGGAATATGAAGGCTTGCTTGCTAAACTGCATCATTGGACGAGAACATTAGACTTGCTGCAGTTACTGCTCTTGTGGCCCCTTCGCCCCTTCACACAACATGAATATAAAACGCAAACACTGACTGTCTGGCATTTATTGATTGCAACATGTACGGATTGCAGTCACGGTCTTTTTAATGTCTAGCAACAGTTTCAGATGAAAAACAGTAAAAGTATGATCACTTTCTGTTTCCTCTATGCTTTCTGCCCTTGTTCCGTAGTATTTGGGATAGGGACAAAGTCTTTTCTTTTTTAATTCCTTTTTCCTTTTTCTAGCATTTCAGGGGCAAGGTCCATGCACTCTCCTAAAAAGTTATTTACAGAATTTAATACAAATTCTTGTTTTTTTTTATACTTTTGTAATGAATTATGAGAAACGAAACGCACTACACAGAGAGTTTGTCACAGACTACCCGACTTGCATCCATAACCAAAACTGTCAAGCAATGAAAAACGTAAAATATCTCAACAATGGCACTAGTGTCTACGTACTAACCTATGTGCCAAAAAGAGAGGTCGGATTCGTACGTAAAATCTCGTACTGACATCTTTACTTGGTCTGTTCACTTCATGTTTAGGAAATAGTACGCGTTTTTATCTTGGTCGTGTATTGTCTCCATACGAATTCCAACATTTCCAACAGCCCTCAGTTTTATTGTGTTTATTTGCATGTCGAATGTTTAAAGTGTAGAAATGGCTGATACATCAAGAAAAAGGTCGAGAAAATCGAAATTAGTGCCTCGAGAGTGTTCTGTGTACGAAGATGATCTTGAATTGCAGGTAGGAAATACCACCATTTTGACGAAAGTTAGCACGCGTAAACTTGGATGACCAGTTTTGCCGCTATTGTTAAAGGTTTTTTTTCCAAGAAACACCGTAAATAAAGCACAAATGATGTTATGTCAAAATTTAGTGTTTTTTAAATTATTTACCACATTAATTTGTAATAATAATGTGGGGGTAGGTGAAAGTCATGCGCGAAAATCTACCTACGTGAAATGTCGTTTTCACTGACGTAATTTTCGCCGATATTATTGTTAGGACTGAATTACACAATTTTAAGATGCTATTTGAGTAAATTCTAAAGAATTAAAAAGGCTTGTGACTGTCTGAAAGGTCAATGCATAACCAAAACGATATTTTCTATGATTAATGAATGTAAAAGGTCAATTATATTCTACAAATTGAACTACTGAATAATAATAATGAAATACTGAATAATTATGTAGATACTTGTAAAATTATTGATTGGTTTGCTACTATGCATTTCTGAAACTTGAAGAAGACTTGAATCTTCGAATGGTTACAACTAAATACACAAAAACAAACAAACAATTAACTATAATAAAGTTGCATTTTGGCACTATGAATGTGGATTGTATGACGATAAGATTGATGGCTGACTGGAGTTTAAAAGTAAGTTTTGAACGACAACTTTGACAAGTCACACAATGTTTTATACTTACCGAAGAAGTCTGAGTAACATTCCAAACTATCCAAATTCACTCATAACAAAATATCAAGCCTGTAGTCCTAGTAGGGTTAGGTAGAGGTGTACCCAGAAGTACACCCATATTTTGCAATGTTTAACAACAACATTCATTTATTGTCAGGCAACTTAAGCGCTAAGGGTTGGATTGGGGTTGGGCTTAAGTCCAACATAATAAGGAATAGCCTATTGCCATCAACCGGGCATAAATCCAGACTCAGACTCTGAGGCTGGTACTGAGAAACTTTTAAGAGTCACATATTTGTTATGAAACTTTTAAGAGTCACATATTTGTTATGAAACTTGTAAGAGTCACATAGTTATAGGTTAACCAAATATCACCTACTGGGTGAAAACCTTTCACAAAGCCAAAAGGGACTTATAAAGGGACTGGACCATTCCTTCTAGTTATTGAGGGAGGCCAAATTTCGAATATGTCACAATTTTTAAAGTGATTTTTCACACCAAAAAAAGATTCGTTTCCCAGTAATCATTTTTGCGTAGAGTTACTTAGTTTGATGTACTTCTTGCACAGTCCGTTTACACCTTGTATAGCACATGTATGACCGTACATGTACTGTAAAGCTACTAAGTCCATGGAGTTTCTTGCTCATTCTTCTCCATACAGATCTATGCTTTGGAATGGAAAACTACAATCCTTTTCCCAGTTATTATGCCTGTGGCTGGAATGTAGTTTAATTATTTTGTTTTTGACATTTCAAAAGTACCTGTAACTGGTCTATATCTCTAATCATAATCTTAACTTGCTACTATTATAAATGCGAAGATGAACAGATGGATGTTTGTTGCTCTTTCACATAAAAACTACTTGATTTGAATGAAATTTAGCACAGATAGTTTATTACCTGGCGTTTTCACTCGTAATACAACTCATCACAATCAGAAAGATCATGAAGGAAATAGGTATGATTTTCCTTTAAAATCTCAGCATTTTGTTTTCTCAGTAATGTAAAAATAATATGATTGTTGTGGAACTAACAAAATTATTTGGCATTGTCGTTTTATGTTATGCAATTACTCTGCAGATTTACTCATATCAGCATCTTTGAATGAAAAAAGCACCTATCTTTATCTTTTTAAAATTTCAGCTTCCAGTGGCGAAAATACCTAAAAAGCCTATCCCACCCATCACCCACACTAAACAGAAAACAACTAAAAAGGTATTTAAACAACCAGAACCTATTACAAAACTAGATGAAACAACTATTTCAACACCACAAGAAGTTGACACAAGCGTTCTAAGAAAAATCAACGCATCGTCAGCTGAAGACATTGAACCAAAAATAAAAGTATCACCAAGAAAATTCGAGGTTAATATTGAGGTGGAATCTTGCGATAATGACGATGACGAATTCGCTAGTGTTAGAGTCAAAAATGAATTGACACCAGCTAAAGATGTACCACCTATATCACTCTCTCGAGAACACATACTTGATGAAGCGGACAACATATTGAAAACTTCAACAGAGGTCGCTGATAAAATCTTAAACATCTACCTAAGGAATACGATAGGCTATGAAGAGAAAGAAAAGCTGAAGAAAGACAGCTTTGAAAATCGAATCCAGGCAGTCTTACACGAGTGGAAGAAATGGCAATTCCGCAGTTTCCACAGAGAAGATCCTCTATTCTACAAATGTTATATCTGTACTAGATCTTGGTGGTTTCTCTCTGATTTCCGCAACCATCTGTATTCAGCACACCCAAATGACACGAAGATCAAGATTATTTTGGAGAGATATGAAACGCATGAGGCTAATTTAATAGCGTACCATGAAAGGCTTGTTGTGGTTAAGGATATATACACTGAAGGTCTTTGTCACCGTTGCGGCAAAGACTATGCTGCTCATGAGTTAGAAGGGAGACACGAGCAAAGGTTTTACAAAAACAAAGGATGCTCGAAACAGTTTTTTACCTGCATGGGCCTCAGAGATCATATACAGTCTTGCCCTGTATGTAAAGTAGAGGATAAGCCATACAAATGTGACATTTGTAAGTCAAGATTTGACACGGAAGATGGAGTAACAAATCATTTAGTGATGTCTCACTCGGTTCGGTCTGATACACCAATCATGACCCATAATAACGACTGTAAGAAGTGTTCAGAAAAATATATTTGTAGATTCTTGCACAAATGTTGGCAACAAGGCCCTCATCGTGAATGTCCTCACTGCTTCCGGACATTCTCTAACAACATGTCCTTAGAACTCCATCTGGAACATTCGAATAAGCCTTATGAATGTGAAGTTTGCGAAGTAGTGATGAGGTATAATTGTAAGAAGTTTGAGCATATGTTGACTCACACCGACAAGTATATGGCAGTAAGGAAATGTGAAAAATGTGAGGGCCTCAATGTTTTTCTGAACAATCATGACGCTACAGCCCATTCGGAATTGGAACATAAGTTAGAGGATACGGAACAACAAATGTATTTTCCTAAAGTGAGTATTAATTTTCTAAAAACAATTTCTCGTGGTTGTTGCAATGATATCAAAGGTACAATTCCAATCAAATTTTTCAACAAACTTCCCTTTGGAAAAGCCTCATTGGTCTAGTGGTTGCAAGCGCGACTACTGAGCATGAGGTCCTTGGTTCAATTCCCAGGTGGATCCATAAGGAATTTCTCAGTAGCAGCCACGGAGTCTGGATTTGTGCCCGGTTAATGGTAATAGGCTCGCTTCCTATCACATGGGACTTGAACATAACTGGCCGAATGAGGGTGTATTATTAGGTACACCTCTGACTAACCGTTCATGGATTACAGATGTGATGTTTTGTTATCTTTTCAGCTTATAGTACCATCGTCCTGCATTTATAAGAGCTTAGCGGAATCTGAAATGAGCTTAGCGGAGTCAGAACTAGAAGTGTTAGCAGAGCCAGAACAAGAATCAATGCTGACAGAAGAGGAATTGGTGCCAGCATATGAAGAAAGATTACAAGACTTGCAAGAATCAACAACAGACTTTATAATGGATGGTGTTGTTGTCAAAGGTATGTTTTATTTCCTTACATATTGTTTTACATACATTTTTAAATTAAAAAAAAAAGATATTTAAAAAAAATAGTAGCCCCTCGTCAGGGCTCCAGAAAGAGGACTTCTGAATCAAGCCCTCGAATTCAAGTGCGTTAAAACAAAAGCAGCTGTATATCCATATACAGGGTGAAAGGGACACCGACGCGAAATGGTTACCACGTATTCAGTACATCATTCTGAGCCACATACAAATTTTTCATCAGTTATTTTAAAAAAATCTGCTGTTTCCTATAAAAGTAATACGTATGGTCAAAATGTATGGAACAGCCATGGAACAGCTGATTTTTTTTTAAGTAACTGATAAAAATTTCTAAATTCTTACTGCCATTTCAGCATTACAAAAACATAGCCAATTTATACAAATAAAAAAAAATTGAATTGTCTGTTTGTAATTTTAAAATAACAGCTTTACAGAATTATGAAAGTATACTACTGGGTACTTATAACAATTTTTTGTTCTGTCTGTGTTCCGGCTAATCTTCGAAACGGCTGGACCGATTTTGACGGAACCTTTACTGGCAGATAGCTGATGTCATAGGGAGTAACTTTGGCTTAGGAGTACTTTTATTTTAGAAAACCGGCCACGTGCGAGTTGGACTCGCGCACGTAGGGTTCCGTATGTATAAAAACGGCAAATAAAATCATGTCTAAGTTTTTAAACTGTCATGGTCACTAACATTATAATTAACTCTAGAAACGGGATATTTACCATGTCCACTGTTTTGTCTGCTCATAAACACCCACCCGCAGTAACTTCAGTTTATCCGTGATCATGGTGCTTTGCAACAGCGCCGAAATATCGGGAACACAAAACAAACAGTGGACATGGTAAATATCCCGTTTCTAGTGTTAATTAAAATCATGTCTGTTGTATTTGTAGTTATAGCGGCAACAGAAATACATCATCTGTGAAAATTTCAACTGTGTATGTCTAACTATCACGGTTCATAAGATACAGCCTGGTGACAGACAGACAGACAGCGGAGTCTTAGTAATAGGGTCCCGTTTTACCCTTTGGTTACGGAACCCTAAAAAAGGATTATGGTTCCGTGCAAAAAAATTTAAACCCTTGAAATTGTTAACAAAATTCAATTCAAATAGGAAAGATATAATTTTTAAATCCCTACTTCCCTACTAATATTATAAATGCGAAAGTAACTCTGTCTGTCTGTCTGTTACGCTTTCACGGCTAAACCACTGAACTGATTTGAATGAAATTTGGTACAGAGATAGAGTTGACCTTGAGAAAGAACATAGGATAGTTTTTATTCCGGACTTTTGAAGAGTTCTCTTGGAAACGCGATATAACCGAACTCGACGCGGGCGAAGCCGCGGACGGAAAACTAGTAATTTCATAAAGACGAAGGTCGCGGCCACAGCTAGTAATTTTTAAATGAGGACAAGCCTCGACCTTCATGCAACTTGGACTTTTGTTTGTTTGATTCAGTTTTTTGTCACCGACTTCTGAAGCTAAAATTATTTTTCACTTTTTTGTGTTTTTGGAGTCGGTTTATACAGGCTGTACTTCGGTGAGTGTGCCCAAGAGCTCCACGAGATCATTCCACCATCTCCCTTCTTCCATCGGGAGTCTAGACGTAATGCGGGTTATCACCCATACCTTGTCGATGTTCCACACATTCGCACAAAGCGCTTTGCTACATCGTTTATTATGCGCACAGCCAAGGAGTGGAATTCCCTGCCTTCGTCGGTGTTCCCAAGTTCATATGACTCCCAATCTATTTAAGTCGCGAGTACTAGATTGAGGTCAAGAGTAGGCCCATTAAACATAAAAAAAAAAACAAATCAAAATCATTTATTTGCGTAAATAAGGTAGGTACAGAGGGATCTTAAAGATAAAGTTTATGAATCTCTTATTCTGCCATTATGTCGGCGCGGAAACTTTACATAATTATTTAATGTCACAAGAAAAATTAAAAAAAACTTTTTTGCAAAAAATAAAACCGACTCCAAAACACAAAAAAAAGTGAAAAATAATTTTAGCTTCAGAAGTCGGTGACTTTTGTTTATTTGATTCAGTTTTTTGTCACCGACTTCTGAAGCTAAAATTATTTTTCACTTTTTTTTTGTGTTTTGGAGTCGGTTTTATTTTTTGCTAAAAAGTTTTTTTATTTTTTTATTTTTAGTTGCAATATTCCATAGAAATAGTTTTCATCATCAGACCTGTAATGGCACTTGTAACCCAGATGGGTGCAAAGTTTTGATCAATATACATGAATTAAGTCCAAACGCAAGGTAGCTACTGTAAACAGTTGAGCGAGTTCCCTTAACTGTCCTTTGTCTTCATCATCAGACCCCTTATGACAGTCACAACCCATCTAGGTGCACATTTCTCATCAATACAAATTAATCAAACCCAAACACAAGGTGACTGCTGTAAACCGTTGAGGAGTTCCCTCGACTGTCTTTCGGTTCCATCATCAGAGCGATTCCAGACTTTCTTTAAATTATAGTGCTTTAAAATACTTAATCAAAAAATTTACAAACGCACTAGTCGCCACTACAATTTTTGAAAGCTCCCCTCAATTTCTCTTGGAAGCCATCATCAGATCCCGGTTTCCTTATCATGGGACCACCCTTGAAGTATCTCCTTTCCAACAAAAGAAAAATTATCAAAATCGGTTCATAAACGACGAAGTTATCCGCGAACACACATAAAAAAAAAAATATATATATACGGTCGAATTGAGAAACCTCCTCCTTTTTTAAACCGACTTCAAAAAAGGAGGAGGTTTCTCAATTCGACCGTATATATGTTTTTTTTTTTTTTTTTTTATGTGTGTTCGCGGATAACTTCGTCGTTTATGAACCGATTCTGATATTTTTTTTTTGTTGGAAAGGAGATACTTCAAGGGTGGTCCCATGATAAGGAAACCGGGATCTGATGATGGCATCCAAGAAAAATTTAGGGGAGCTTTCAAAAATTGTAGTGGCGACTAGTGCGTTTGTAAATTTTTTGATTAAGTATTTTAAAGCACTACAATTTAAAGAAGGTCTGGAGTCGCTCTGATGATGGAACCGAAAGACAGTCGAGGGAACTCCTCAACGGTTTACAGCAGTCACCTTGTGTTTGGGTTTGATTAATTTGTATTGCTGAGAAATTTACACCTAGATGGGTTGTGACTGTCATAAGGGGTCTGATGATGAAGACGAAGGATAGTTAAGGGAACTCCACAACTGTTTACAGTACCTTGCGTTTGGACTTAATTCATGTATATTGATCAAAACTTTGCACCCATCTGGGTTACAAGTGCCAATACAGGTGTGATGATGAAAAATATTTCTATGGAATATTGCAACTAAAAATAAAAAAATAAAAAAACTTTTTTGCAAAAAATAAAACCGACTCCAAAAACACAAAAAAAGTGAAAAATAATTTTAGCTTCAGAAGTCGGTGACAAAAAACTGAATCAAATAAACAAAAGTCACCGACTTCTGAAGCTAAAATTATTTTTCACTTTTTTTGTGTTTTTGGAGTCGGTTTTATTTTTTGTTTTGAAGTCGGTTTAATTACTCTGAATCATGCATATTGTTAGTAAATTGTATTAAATCGATTCTTATTTGGTAACAATTAATTATATGTATAATGGGACATCATACTACAATGCGGGACTTCAACTTATAATCTAGAAACTCAACTAGCTTCAACCAGGTTTTTCCCCCGATGGCAACTATGTCGTCTGCCCATCTCGCCGCCGGACGACCCACATTTGTTTTCCCAGTTCTTGGGCGCCATTCGGTGACAGCCTTAGTCCACCTGTCATCACTGCGCCTTGCTAGGTGTCCTGCCAAAATTCTAGACTTCTGTAACGCGATTTACAATATCGAAAACTTTTGTACGTGTTCGGTATAGGAATAAGAAATCGATAGTAATAATTATTCAATGTCGAGACGCAAGGGACTCTGTAGCATTGAATGTATCCCTGCATGGAACGAATCTTTCTTTTACCTTCACTAAATAGTGATAACATGTTCGCGAATCAATTTGCTAAGCGGTGAGATTTTGGAGATGAATATTATTAATTTATACCCTGAAGATCGCTCATTGTAATGAGGAGCTCGTTGCTAAATAAAAACAGCCGCTCGGGTCGATCTTCAGGTTAAACCGCGCCACCTTGATCCAACCCTCGCGGTATGCGTCCAGGTCGTCACGAGCACGCCACATCTTCGGCGCCGTCCATCCACATGTAGGCACCCATTGAGTGGAGACTTTCGGCATGTCCTAAAACCGAAAAATTCAAATATAGTCAAGTTTTTGTGGGTTAAAACCCTAAAATAACACTTTTTTTTGACATTTTCAGAAGAACCAGAGGACTACGAAGAAAGTCCAAGACTTATAATCAAAGAAGAACCTTTAGACGAAGCAGAAAGCCAAATACAAGACGAAGAAAATGAGACGGACAACTTTGAACACCAAATAACAGTGAAAGAAGAATTTATTGAACAAGAAGAAGATATAGACGTAGAAGACGAATATGACGGAGACATAATAAAACTCAACTTCAATATCGAAGACTTGTTGGTGAAGCAAGAATCTATTCTAGATGAGGAACAAGAATACTCTCAAGAACAAACAGAAACCCAAACAGAAGACGATGAAGATTCACAAGACTTTCCTCGACCGATGAAAGAAGAAGCAGAAGAATCTATGTTAGAACCAGAAGTTATCATCCAAAGAGGTGGTAAAAAATACCGTTGCACAAAATGCGGTTTTACAGAGAACCATAAACAATACAGGGTTCATGTTGAGTTTGACTGTCCCAAGAACCCGATCAAACATCGAGACTACTTTTGTTCAAAGTGTAACTGCACATTTAGTTCGATGAAGAAATATTTGTCTCACTTTGAAAATCATGGATATCAACATAAAGCGTGCCCAGAGTGTCTGAATCTGTTTGAAAACTATTCGATTCTCGCTACACATGTGCAATCACATATTAAACAGAATTTTGTGCGAGTGAAGATGATAACGCATGCAGGTATTGTTACTATTTATTTTATTTATAAACTAGTTCCGCCTGCGGCGTCCCCTGCGTTTTTTTGCACAGTATATATAATTTTTTATTAATGTACTGACAGCCTTTTTTTTATTGTTGGATGTGAAATCATCAAATAACTCCTCCCGCTCTGAGCGGAGCGGAAGGGAGTGTCAGACTTGTACTGACTAAAACCCATCCATGTTCCTTCTTTGCCCTTTGTGTTCCAGGGCCGCGATATCTCTTTCGAACAGTCCCGCAGCCATGTACCGATAGCTTTTGTTTATGTTATTCTCAGGGTTCGAAGCAATAATTATCATTAATAATATAATTTATAACCGACTTCTAAAAAGCCCTCGGTTATATATATATAATATATTCCAGCATTTTCTAAATATTTTTTTTGCTTCGGTACTTTATGAGTAGAGATCGGGTATTCGAATGCATATTTACTTAAAGTACGTTTTTTCCCGGCTAAGGTGTAAAAGTATGGAAGCGTCTTCTTTAAATGCCTATTTTTTCCCGGGATTGCGGTATTTCATAAATAATACAATGTGTATAAAATGTAATACTCCTAACCATTATAGAATATTTAAAATCTATTTAAAACCAGGCTATTAATAATATTAAAAATAAATCTATTTGATTTCAAAATTTGCTGGACAAAATGGTAAATATGAAAATTCATTAGAAGTAAAAAAATAAAATGAGAAAATAACTATTTAAATACATCGGGACTTTTTCCGTACTGACGCGCGCTCCATACTAGTCAACACTCAAACTTTCAGGCGCGAATAAAGGCAATGGGCGGGATTCAAACTAAATATTCTAGTTATGTATATCATGGATTTCTGCAAAGTAACGCCTCATACCATATCATTTTTTTTTTGTTTAAAATTAAATTTCTGGAAGAAATTTTTTTTTGGAAGTCTATAATTTTTTTTGCGTATTTTTTTTTGTAAGTACATATTTTAGTAAATAAGTTTTGTATCTTCATTCCAGGAAGAGCTATGACGAAACCTGACTTCCAATGCAAGAAATGTAGCGAAACAATTTCTTTGAAACAATTCTTTGAACACTGGGAGCTACATGTTAACGCCCAGCCCACTCATCCTATAAAGGTGACTTCAAGGCCTCCGATGAAACGGGGAGAACTACACGAAACTATTATAAAGGAGTGCATTGGTAAGTGTTGGTTTTGCATCCATTGGTTCCGTAACTCAAAAAGAAAAAGGAACTCTCATAGGATCACTTTGTTGTCCGTCTGTCTGTCTGTCTGTCAAGACCCTTTTTAGGGTTCCGTAGCGAAAAGGTAAAAAACGGAACCCTTATGGATTCGTCATGTCTGTCTGTCCGTCCGTATGTCACAGCCACTTTTTTCCCAAAACTATACTGTTGAAACTTGGTATTCTGTGAACCGCATTAAGATTTTCACACAAAAATGGAAAAAAAAAACAATAAATTTTGGGGGTCCCCCATACTTAGAACTGAAACTCAAATATTTTTTTTCCATCAAACCCATACATGTAGGGTATCTATGGATAGGTCTTCAAAAATGATATTGAGGTTTCTAATATCAGTTTTTTATAAACTGAATAGTTTGCGCAAGAGACACTTCTAAAATAAGATAAAACTAAAAAAATATATGATATACATGTAAACTTCCACCGAAAATTGGTTTGAACGAGATATAGTAAGTAGTTTTTTTTTAATACGTCATATATCGTAAACCGCAATTTACCTTTAATTCTATCAACTCAAATATAAAAAAAAAACATCGATCAAAGTTACAACGAACTACAAGAACTTTTATATTATGTTACTTGCTGCTACGGAACCCTTCATGGGCGAGTCCGACTCGCACTTGCCCGATTTTTCTCAGGAACGCGTAGAGCGCGTGTCTTATATTATAAACACGTTTCATGAATCCTCTCATCGTCAGCCTACAACAGTCCACTGCAGACATAGGCCTCTTCAATAGCACGCCACTCAACTCGATTCTCGGCAACTCTCATCCAGTTGCTACCAGCCACCCTGCGAAGTCCGTCGCTCCACGCTCGCCTGAGGGCGTCCCACCTTACGCTTGCCGATTCTCGGTCCCCACTCAAGAACACGGTCTACCCTAACGGTCATCGGTTCTACGGCTAATATGACCGGCCCAGTGCCACTTGAGCTTGCTCATTCTGTGAGATATGTCGACAAATCTGGTCAACTTGACATGACAAAATCATCAAAACATACTGTTTTCAATTTCTGTATTAATGTTCAATGTCTATCTTCCGCAGCCCGTCTCCACAAAACTCCAAAAGAATGCAACCATTGCCACCGTTGGTTCAAGCGCGTCAACGAATGCAAGAGACACATCATTGAACACCTCCTAGCGGACGCTTACAACCATAAACACATATTCAAGGAACTCAAATGCCAGATATGTGAAACTGGATTCGCTTTGCCGGAGAAATATAAACAACACATGCGAGATCATGCATCTTTACCTGTGTATAAGTGTGAATTGTGTGATAGGACTTTCAGTGATTCAAGTAACTTTACCAAACATAAAAAAGTGCATAATTTGAGAGTGATTATTTGTGATTTATGCGGGAAGAAGTTCCAGTCTAAGGTGTCTTTGGAGAAGCATATTGAGGTACGTTGCTCCCATCGTATTTTTGAAACTTGATTCGTTAAAAACTGCTTTGTTGCTGACGGCAGACTTTGAAAGAGATGACGGGACCACTTGGATGCTTAATTCCTTAAAAATCGATGGATCGAATGTAGCGGGGCTGTTTGGTCAGCTATGAACAGTACAGGCCAGTTATAATCAGGGTTCCAAGTGATAATTATCTTGGTAAAAAAAAGGAATACCACTTCACGTAGCTAAACGTGATTTGCCGCTTCCTCGTGTATCTAAAGGCAAAAAGTGTCAACTTAAAAAAAATAAAAACAGTTTCTTTTTTAATGAAAAAAAAAAGAAATTCAAATTGTGTGAAAAAAATAATTAGTCATCATCATCTTCCTGCCCTTGTCCCATGTTACTTGGGGTCGGCGCAACACGTTTTTTTCTTCCATTCTCCTCTGTCAAAGTAAATATAAATGTCTATCTTTACATAATAATTTATTAAGGTGGAAGGGCCGGGGTAGCCCGCGATATTAAAATTTGTAGTGTCAGATTGTATGTTGATGAAAATATCCATAACACATGAAGGTAGTTACAGAATTATAGTCATTAAAATCATCAATACAATAGTTATTGAATGGGATTAAATGAACTTAAGGGGTCGTTTTGATGATTATAATTCTGTTACTACATACGGGTTACGAACGCGAATCATATTTTAATCAACATACAACCTGACACTGACCTGCAAATTGCAAAAAAATTAAGAAAATTTGAATTTCGCGGGCTACCCTAGCGCTTCCCCTTAATGAAGAATTCATTTGTAAGTCAAAAAATAAGGAGATCCAGTTATGAATCAGTATTGAAAATTATATAAAAATAAAATATCTTGAAAATCAAACTCCGATTTTATGAGATTATACTCTCATTGTAAGTTCAGAGACGAAAGCCGAAATGTTCCATGCTGGCCCCCATACATTCTACGAGGCTACAATCTTAAAGTTGGCAACGTCGCAAAAATCTGTCACATCTTTCGCTGTTTTTATTAGTGTGTCAACATTACTGAAGGAAATTATTAAATATCGCTCACAAAAAAAAATCCTTTAGTACAGTTAATAATACTTACAGTTAAACTCGTTTATTTATTTATTAATCACAAAATCCACAGCTTTTTGAAATTATATCTTAAAATATATAACAAATCTTACAGCCAATTACAAAAATTATTAAAAATTAAAAAAAAAAAAATAATAATTAATTATTAAATAGCCAATTATTTTTTTGCTCGTTTCTATTAGTTCCTTATAGAGAAAAAAAAAAACATGTTCAATCGCATACTCCCCACACAAACGCACACACACACACATATACACTCCACGCACCAAACATACACAATCCTTCCATACAAATACACAATCCTAACTTCCTTACTAATGTTAGAAATGCGAAAGTTTGTTTGTTACCTTTTCACGTCTAAACCACTGAACCGATCATCCTGAAATTTTGAATATACGAGTACATTGTCAGGTGTACAGAAACGGATTTAGGGTACCTTTCATCCCGAAACAAGTACTGTTCCCGAGAAAACAACAATAACGTTCTTATAATAACAGATGGCGCCACGTGTTTCTAATCTGTTATTTTTAGTTTAATATTTAGTTTGGCTTATGTTTCGAGTTTTGGGGGTTATCAAAAGGTTAATATAACTGGCGAAATGTGGATGTAGTATTAAATTTGATACACCCCTTTTTTTTCGGATGGGAAATCATCATGAATGACAGCTTTTGCAATGTTGCCAACTTTCAGAACGCACCCTCTGAAACAGGAGCACAGCAATACTTTGTTTTTTATTTAGGTATTGTCTACTGTTAGACAGGCCTGGTTTTTTTCCCTCCACAAATTATCTAATAACAACAATTGTGTACCAACCATTATGCTTACTAAGGGTGAAATCACATTTTGTCAGCATGAATTCGCATTTAGCTGGTGGTGGTATTGGTAACACTTGGGTGAAATAACATTTGTCAGCATAGATTCGCATTTAGCTGGGTGGTTTCGGCCACACTAATACGCATTTTGTATTTTAATTTATCCTCGAAACTTACAGTTATTATAAACACTTGTGAATACTTGTAAATAGCCTTCAAATGCACACTTGAAACAAAAAAGCATCGTGAGTCTTGGGCTGCAATCTGCAATAGATAGCTATCGCATGCTTTCAGCTTCAATGGGATTTTATCGTATACTGTGTTATATAAAACCTTCTTTAAGTTGCTAAACAGTATGTTTTAAGTGTTTCGCCACCAACATTATTTTAAGCTTTGTCGGTACATAACTAAACAAACTGTCAGTTACAGGATATCTCGTGTGATTTTAAATTTTTCAGCTCATTATTGTTGAGCAGGGTGCTCAGAATCATTGAAAATCGCGAAAGATATCCCACTCGCCGGTGATATTTTGCCATGATAGTTTTTCTGTAATAGCATCCACGAGGTGACAGTGTACCGATGAAAAATTTCATTGTGTTGAGTGGTTCAGAATGATGTACTGAATACGTGGTATCCCTTCCGCTCTGTATAATCTACAGGGTTATTTGTAAAACACCAGAAACCTCTTAAGAGGTCATTGTACTCATCACTATGAACAACTTTTACTATGGGACCAACAAACCTGAAATCGCGAAAAAAAAATCAGCTATTCCCTACATTTTGACGAGTTAATCGATCATAAATGTAGGGAACAGCTGATTTTGAATAACCCTGTATATCCATCCCTATCATGTCTCTATGTTTCGTTTTTTTTCCATAAATTTATTATAAATAAAGGAGATTGTCAAGTTCGGTCCAAGTGTGTTGCAGATGTACATTTTACTTTAAATGACAGGTGTCACTGAATACAACATTTTTTATTATGGCAGCAAAACAAAATATCCCAGAGGAAATGAGATTTTTGCATGTATTTACATTTTAAAAAATAGTACAAAGGGTGAAAGAAGAAAGAAAAAGAGGAATTCTTTTTATTTTATTTGTTTGTTACTAACATAGACAAAACTATTATAACTACTTTTCTTCATCGATAACGTAATCTAGAAACTCTCCTGGGCGATTAATATTACCCTCGCGCCCACCCCAAAAACCATACTACACACATTATATGGGCGCAGCAGATCAGTGTGCGTTTCCCTGCATGTGCAGTAATAATATACGGAGCATGTAAACGGACCAAACGTATCGCTCGCTCTTATAGGTCTGCAAAATCAATTAACAACATAACGTAAACGTATAGTAATTATCGAACTTAACACGAAATATTTTTTTGCCCTTTTTTAAAAGTTAGTACACATATAAAAATGTCAATACTTCCGGGATATTTTTTCTTGCTACCGTAATAAAAAATATTGTACTGGTTGAGACCTGTCATATAGGGTACAATCCATATCTGCAACACACTTGGACCAGCACCCCTTATAAAACTGACATTCTCCTTTATTTCCTTTTTTTTTTTACAGAGGCATCGGCTACTCTTAAATGCATTTAAAATACAAAAATACGAAAGCGGAAAGGAGAATTGATACGTACGGATCTTCATACAAAATAATCCATTTTCAATAGTTGGAATCCGAATCGATGCTGCCAAATGTGATTTCATCCTAAAACACCAATTCTCTTTCACAGAAACATAAAACCACAGCGCCGATCACTTGCGAGCTTTGCAACAAAATCTTCTATTTCGACTCTTCATATCGGCGACATATACGTTACTACCATGAAAAGACATCACATGGATTTCGCTGCGTAAACTGTGGGCAGCGGTTCGACACTTTAAAGGCAAAATGGGACCATATGTGGGATGTTCACAAGGAACGCAAGCAGAAAGCTGACTGTCCGATATGCCATGAGTCCTTTAGAAAATTTTCCGACGTTCGCGCCCATGCTAGGAACAATCATTTAACGGAGGTTTCCGTACTAACTGTCAAAAAAGCGAGTAATCAGGCGGTTAATGTTAATAAGTTTTTGAATGATGCTACGACTATCAAAGTCGGTAGAGCGGAGACTTTGGTTGTCTTTGATTCTGATTAAGGCTTGCAGTGCCGGTACTGTCTACAGAACCTGGATTTTTTTTCCAGTACCGGCCCGAACCGGGAATTTACGGTACTGCCAAGCAAAACCCCGAGCAGAGCATGGTCGCCCAGGTACTGGGACTTAAACATAACTGGCGAAATGTGGGTGTACTATTAGGTATACCTCTGCCTAACCCTTCGTGGTTTACAGGCGTGATTATGATCTGTTGGTGTGATATACATAAACGCATGTATTATTGTTTACTTTAATTTTTAGTTTGTTTTAAAAAGTATTTTTAGCTTTTTAACTATTTTAGGTTTAATACTTATTTTCACGAATGTTAGGTGACACCTTAATGTAATGCGGAGATAAAAACGCGTTGTTCTATTTTCAAATCTTGGATTAAGAGAGAACAGGGGCTGCGTTTCTCCATACAAATGTATTCCTCTTTTTTCTTCCTGAAAATGCCTCTTCAGCAATCTTTTTTTTTTTCATAAATTCAAGGTCTACTGTAGACACGACCCTGTCATTTCTTTTTTACAGCAATAAATGAAAAAGGAAATATGTAATATATCCTCTGAAAATGATAAAAAATGCCCCGTTTTTACGGCCGTGATTCGAGGACTACCAGACAAATTCGAAAAGTTTTTTAACATAAAAGAAATTGATAGGAACCTAAACAAACTCTTTCTTAAAAAAATATTTGAAACGGCTCAGTTTTCGAGGAGAAAAATGGGGAATACGAAACGTCGATCTCATCAAATTTTTTGTGATACAATCGGTCTGAGCTGCAGCTGTCCCTATCGCACTCTACGGGGGCAGGCTTGACCCCGCGCGACGGCAATAGTTTCTTCAAATACCTATTTTTCAAATTTCTTGCAGGCCCTGTTCCCTCTTAAGTCTCGCCTAATGTTACCTTTTAAGTCGAATTTTTAAATTAAGTACCTTCTACTCGCATAATATTTGTTTGACTATGTAATATCTCATTATTATTTGTGTAAATGCATGAAAATCAAATTAAAGAATGAAATTGTGCCAAGTTGATGGCAAAACGCCCCCTTACACATGGGACTTAAACATAACTTGAGAAATGTGGGTGTTGGTACACCTCTGCCTAACCCTTCGTGGATTACTGGCGTGAATTTAGGTTATGTAATGTAACTGGTGTAGAGTAGACCACACGCCAGTGTTAACAACACCAGAATAAGCTGACGTCCTTATCAAAGATAAACTGTTACCACAGGCATGCGGGCTACAGTACTACATCTCTGCTTAACTCTTACAATAGGCGTAATGATATACATATTAATAAGGTATGATTATACAAAGCTATTTAGTTACTAGTGCTACAGATGTAAGACTGTCATGGTCACTTACATTATAATTAACACTAGAAACGGTATATTTACCATGTCCACTGTTTGTTTTGAGTTCCCGATATTTCGGCGCTGTTGCAAGCACAATGATCACGGATAAACTGAAGTTATTGCGACAGATATGGAGGATGGGTTTCAACTGTCGAGAGCCTGGAATCCAGTGGTTCAACTGTGTAAAAACCGAAATAGTGCCGAAAAAAGTTCGCGAGCGGACACAGTGAATTTCGTGTGTCGGCAAGAATCGAGTTGCGAGTGACAGTGGTAGCGGTACTGAGTGCAAAAAACGAACAAGAAAGAGGGTAGACCGATCTGTCTGCTCATAAACACCCACCCGCAATAACTTCAATTTATCCGTGATCATGGTGCTTGCAACAGCGCCGAAATATCGGGAACACAAAACAAATAGTAAACATGGTAAATATCCCGTTTCTAGTGTTAATGATTTTGTATTCAGATTCGATAGCTTGGTTGGACAGTTATACACCATTATTTTTAGGTCGTTCTGAAACCGAATACCATTAACTCGATCATCGAACTCGAAACGGTTGGGACTATTTTATTCAAAAAGTAAATATAAAAAAAAACACGAAAGAATAAATTTAATGTTTTTTTTTTTGAGAAATAATGAGAATCGATCGGTGAATGAATTGTTCAATGGGTATCGTTCGCTTGTGTTGCCGATCGTGGATACGTTTTACACACACACATGCATTTGAGTTCTAATTTTTTCACAAAAAATTCTTCGTGTTTCATCTTTCGTGTTTTTTTTTTTATTGTTATTTTTTGAAAAAAATAGTCCCAATCGTTTCGAGTTCATGGTATTCGGTTCCAGAACGACCTAAAAATAATGATGTATATTGAACTATTATCTACCTAGCCTTTTCCAAATTATATCCTGGTTGGCTTCCAGTGTAACCGGATGCAGCTGAATACCGGTATTTTACATGGAGCGACTGCCTAGCTCACCTCCATAACCCTATTACTGAGTGTAATTGAGTTTATCCATTGAGGATATTTTCAGTCGTTGTCGACTTTTGCTTGTTTATTTTTATGACTATAAGGTCGTTCCCTATTACATGGGACTTAAAAACTATTAATATTGTTATATTATAATACTTGTAAGTTTACCCCTTCGAGTAATTCTCTTTTTTTTTCAAATGGCAAGAAAAAAGTGATGCTTTTTTTCTGGTACTTTTATGATTTTCTATAAAACTATACATTTATGGATAAAATTGTAAACCTCTGGTTTTCTAATGAAATATATTATGTCAACTTATCATTAGGAAAATGTTTAAGATAACTTTCCTAACAATTATTTTTTGTTTAATGGGTGTAAATTGTAATAAATAGACCCTAAACGAAGCCGAAAGGCACTTGTTCTCCCCGTCATTGCGATCATTTTTTTGTTCTGGATATACCTGGGAACCTTCTAGTTACGGAGATATTGGGGGTCAAAGTTCCAACTTATTCAGAAGTTTTTGTTTAAATTACAAGTTTTTAATGTTATAACTTTAGTTTTTAAATGCCTCCAGGACCCCAGGACTGTTCAATGCATCCATCAGCACAATGTTTTAAGTGTATTACATTGACTCGTAATGTAAAACGTGGTTTTTCACCCAAAAAAAAGTTTCCTAGCAATCATTTTTGTTTATACTTAGATTTATGTACAGGATGCTTGGTTGACGGCTTCGTGTAGGGTCCGTTTACACCATGTAGTTATAGCAAGAATAAAGCTTTCTATATTTTTCTGTCACTTATAAATTATCCCACCTTAATAAATTTCTATAAAACTATACATTTATGGATAAAATTATAATAAAATTTAAACCTGAAAAAGGGTTAATGTACTCATAATTAAGAAAAAACGTTTACTATGGGTCTAACTCTGAAGCCAGCTCCATACATTTATATTCTTATAATAACTCCACAAAAAGTATGGAGAAGCATTTTTTTTTTGGTTAATCAGAATTGGTCCCAGTTATTGAAATGTAAGACATTTAAAATATATTTACTATAGAAAGAACCTGGAGTTTTATTTATTCGGACTACTCATCTGCCGTCTTAACGAAGAGTGCAATAACTAGGTTAAACCTGATTTCGAGAAAAACGCGTTTAAAGATTTTATTTTTCATAGCACCGACCTAGATATTGCAGTTATGCTTAGTATTAAAACCGGCTACGTCATAGATACGTAAAAAAGTGTCTAAAAAGAATATATAGATCTCATTCTGCAGATTCCGAATATGTACTTAACTCAATTTGGCGCAAAACTCGAGTTATTGCACTTTTCGTAAGGACGGCAGTCATGTACCTGTCAAAAGCGCATTGATCTTTATTCTCAGTACTAGAAGGTTGGTGTTGGTTTACGGTAAAATAACTGCGGAAAGGACTGTAATTGCCAAGTTTGTGTTACACTTGAACTGACAGAAACCAGTTGGATCGTGAAATTACTAGATACTTTAACCTTTTGAACGCCAGAGCTTAAACGCACGCGTGCCCTCCACGCCAAGCCACAATTTCGCCGCAAGTACCTACAAATGATTAGGGATTCCAACGATCTATTTCGTTTCCACGATTTATTTCGTGTTTTAAAGTGCACCATCCCAACCAAATTCCTGGCTACCGGCCCTGTGTGCCCCCCCCCCCCCCAAGTCTTAGGCTGGGTCCGCGCCTGGCTGCATCTTAATGTGAAAGATGTGTAAAATGCTTTATATCTGAAATATGTTTAAAATATGAAGTCTCTGTGGTTAACTGACATTTAATCTGTGAAATATTATAGAAGATGTATTTTTTTCAAATAATTAATACTTTTTTGTCGACAAAATTGTGTTTTATTTTTAAATACATACCTGTCCTACCGGGAATTACTGAGTAGAGATAGTAACTTAAAAGAAATGTTTTTTTTTTGTCAGATTTCTCGTCGGCGCGACGTATAATTTATTTAAAAAGTACTTTTACAAAAAGAGTACATTTTGGCATCATCATCTGCCTAGGCTTTTCCCACTATGTTGGGGTCGGCTTCCAGTCTAACCGGATCCCAATACTCTACATGGAGCGACTGTCTACCTGACCTCCTCAACCCAGTTATTACTGAGCAATACGATACCCTTGCGGCCTTGGTAAGATTAGTTGTCAGACTATCGGGCTACTGATACCTGTAACGACTGTCAAAGATCTACAAACGACAACCGGGAGCAAACGGCTTAACGTGCTGGAGGAAACTATTACTCCCTAGTGACCGCCCATT
Source organism: Eurois occulta (assembly GCA_950022335.1). Classification (NCBI taxonomy): domain Eukaryota; kingdom Metazoa; phylum Arthropoda; class Insecta; order Lepidoptera; family Noctuidae; genus Eurois; species Eurois occulta. The sequence goes on along the minus strand of OX465504.1, from coordinate 8,600,789 downwards.
CTCAAAGAACCGGTACTGGTTCTGCATGTGTCCTAGTGGTCGCCCATCCACGGACCAATATAGTCAAGCGCGGTTTAACCTGGAGATCGCCCCGAGCGGCTGTTATCATTTAGCCACGCCTATTACATACCGAGTTTCCTCCGTGCCTCGGAAAGTACGCTAAGCCGTAGGTCTCCGCTGTCATTTGTAGATCTTTGACAGTCGGCTTATATTACTTAGGTAGCCTATTTAAAAACAAAGTTGATTCTATAGACAGGCGATTGTTATAGGATTGTACTATGATTGTATGAATCTAGATTAGCTTTCTCCGTTTTCTCGAAACTGCGCCGCATCGCTCCGTTCCCCGCACGCCTATTGTCGTCGTCCCATTGCTCATGCAGCATTTACCTTGGATATATTCTTCGTTTGTCTACGCTTGCCTCCCCCTTAACAAAATTCTAGCTACGCCCTTGAACAGCACTGTTCCGAGACACGGAGGAAACTGTACGTAATGAGTGACCGAGGCAAGCGCGACTTAACTTTAAGATCGACCCGAGCGGCTGTTATCAATATATAGTAGTCTTTGGCTGTTATTATTTAGACACGAGCTCCTACATTTTGTATTTACTTAACCCTAGATAGATAACCATATTTCACTCTACAGTAAAGATAACCATACGTCGATTCGACGTGCGAATGTTTGAGTGAGCATATTTTGGATTAAGTATATACTAGGTTTATGAATGTGATATTATGTCTTCATGTATATAATTGTGGACTGAGTAAATTAAAAACATTAGAGTTTACTCATCTTTTTTTTTTTTTTTAAATAAAGAACAAAACATGGTACTAAAATTTAAACATTTAAGAATCTCTCCGTCAGTCTTATAATTTACTATTTAAACTTTTCAAAATCAACTTTTTGTAATCTCTATAATATAACAAACATAAGTAAATATCATTTTTTATAAAGATAAAAAATACTTTTTATTTTTGTTTTTTTTCTTAAAGATAACCATACGTCACTTCGACGTACGGCAGGTAAATATTTACGAAACTGTTGCACTTACCGGAGCGATATGGGTGTGTCCTGCAAGCTGCGACGGCCGACTGAGTTGGCAGGAAGGACCAGTTTGATGACGCGAAAAACAAACAAGTTATATCGATTTTTCAAAATCGATTACGTCGATTCGACGTAGGTTATCTATCTAGGGTTAATCTTCACAAATGATCGAGTCATAGGCGCGTCTGTACCTGTACAGAAAAATATCCCTTACAATCAACTTACAATGGGTAACGTCGGTCAAAGCTCACTGTAGATGCCGTGTCCATAGCTAGGATCCAATCTGACCAATGAGGTTTCGAATATTTTGAAATATGGAATGGTATTAAGTTATTTTCAACCAATGATGAACACTATCATTTGCAACGGTGAAGAAAACCAGCATGCCTGAGAGATATTTCTCGACGGTATGTAAAGCCAAGTCAGAGGCCGATGGGCGGCATAAAAACTGACACCAGGTTAGGCACTAATCACACGATAAAGAAGAAGAACCAATGACGAAGTTTGGAACTAGCTATGCTAGCGCCGTGTACGTTACCCCAGCAAGAAAGTGTCTCCTAGAGTTATATGAGTAGAACGTATAGTTGGTGCCTTATCTCCTGTAAATGTGCCCCCACATAAAAAATGTGTGCCCCCTGTCGTTTTGGAAAAAAACGGAAAAAACGATTCTTGCTGGGGTAACGTTTTTCTAGCAGGAAAATTCTAAACGAATGATCGGAGAGAGAAAAATTGTGCATGGCCAGAGAGCTTATATGTGTGCCTTAATGTGCCCCCAAAAATAAAATCTGTGCCCCTTCAGGTTTCCGAGATATTGCATTTCCTGCTGGAGTAACGTTTTGATGAATCGTATATCTCTAAAACCATTGCATGTGCCCCTGTAGAATAAACATACACGAGTAGCTCTTAAGGGGCACACCTTAGTGCCCCAATTAGATTTAAGAAAATATTTATAGTTTTCAAGTTATCGCGGTTTTATGAAAACCCGAAAAAACATCGCAGCGCTTAAATGAGACAAAGTATAAGTTCGCTGAAAACTGTATTCGGTCCTTCTTGACGCTAATAATAACCATACAAAGTTTCAAAACTGTTCATGCATGCGTTTTTGAATAATCTTGCTAAAAGTCAAAACGACTTTTGACTTTTTCGTCTTACAGCCGCGAATAATATTTTAATCAACATACAACCTAGCACTGGCCTGCAAATTGCAAAAAACGCAAGAAATTTTGAATTTCGCGGGCTAGTTGGAGCATTCCCCTTAATGATGAAAAACTTACTGTTAATTTATCTAACCTACGGCTTATCAATAAATATATATATTTTATATATAAAAAGACAAATACGGGTTTTTTATTTATATACAAAAAAAAGAGCTACCTCTTTTTAGTAGTAGGTATTCATCACACTTCATGAACTATATTTTTTTTAAACATCAAATTTTGGGTCAAAGACCTGGCAAATGGCAAATATCTGGATGTATTTCTTTCGTTCACACATACATTACTGGATGTATTTTAATGAAATTTAGAATGGAGAAGATAGCTTACCTTGGAATAGCTACTATTTATAATGTACTTAATCATGTGTAAGGTCATAGAAACAGCTAGTAGAATATTATAATCCAATAACAACTTTATTTTATTACTTTTCTACTTCAGTGTACTCAGGCACAACACGTGTGAACTGGTTAGTGAGTAAAGTAAAGAAGGTCATCGATATGTATGAATCCGTCGCTTTTTAGTAGTCATTCAAATTTGGTCGGATAACCAGCCGTTGTTTACATATTTTGGTTTTTTGTTAATATTTACTTAATGCGAAACATTCCAAGCTGAATATTTTCACCATATATTTTTGACTAAAGGCACATGATTTTGGTTTAAACCTACACATCTGGGATTGAGCCGGTTCCTTGTATTTTGCCATCAAAAGTCGTTTTGACTTTTAGCAAGATTATTCAAAAACGCATGCATGAACAGTTTTGAAACTTTGTATGGTTATTATTAGCGTCAAGAAGGACCGAATACAGTTTTCAGCGAACTTATACCTTGTCTCATTTAAGCGCTGCGATGTTTTTTCGGGTTTTCATAAAACCGCGATAACTTGAAAACTATAAATATTTTCTTAAATCTAATTGGGGCACTAAGGTGTGCCCCTTAAGAGCTACTCGTGTATGTTTATTCTACAGGGGCACATGCAATGGTTTTAGAGATATACGATTCATCAAAACGTTACTCCAGCAGGAAATGCAATATCTCGGAAACCTGAAGGGGCACAGATTTTATTTTTGGGGGCACATTAAGGCACACATATAAGCTCTCTGGCCATGCACAATTTTTCTCTCTCCGATCATTCGTTTAGAATTTTCCTGCTAGAAAAACGTTACCCCAGCAAGAATCGTTTTTTCCGTTTTTTTCCAAAACGACAGGGGGCACACATTTTTTATGTGGGGGCACATTTACAGGAGATAAGGCACCAACTATACGTTCTACTCATATAACTCTAGGAGACACTTTCTTGCTGGGGTAACGTACACGCTAGCGCCATTGGTTTCACAGTTAATTACCTTCCCCGTTTGTAAAATGTGAGCATTTATCTTAAGAGAAGGGACTGCTGTTAGGGTGTACCTACGCTAAAACTTACTCTCATATCGATATTCAGGTTATAGTATGTACTTGAGTTTTGGTAATTACTTTTATGTAGAATAAACAAGAATTTGAATGAAATAAGATCAAAGAAAGCATAGCTAAGAATTCTAACTTTTGACAGTTCGAACTTCAAACAATTATTAAACTAAAGAATTAAATAAAAATCGTATCTTAAGTAATTACGTTTACTCTAGAAATCACTTTTTAACTTGAATAGAAACGTGATTGCTCCAAATCTCCATCGGTTGGGCAATCACCGGTGGAAGCGCCAGGTTAACCCGCGAAATTCAAATTTTCGTTTTGTATAACGTTTTTTTGCAATTTGCAATTCAGTGTCTAGTTTAGTTTAGTTTATTTATTAAAAATTACGTCAGATTTTGAAAAAATAAAAAAATAAATCATTCAGTATTAAATTAAAAAAGAGCATCAAATACAATTTATCATAAAAATTAGAAACACAATAAACGGAATAATAAACAAAATAACATAAAATTTCTATTCTCATCATCATCTGCCTAGCCTTTTCCCAACTGTATTGAAGTCGGCTTCCAGTCATGCCGGATTTAGCTGAATACCAGTATTTTACGCAGAGCGGCTGCCTACCAGACCTCCACAACCCATTAACTGGGTAACACGGTATTTCATGGCAAGACTGGAGTCAGATTTACTGGCTTCTGACTATCCGTAACGACTGCCAAAGATCAACCAATGACAGCCGGGACCAACGGCTTAACGTGCTAAAAAAACGACGACGTCGACGTCGACGTGCGTATAAAATTTCTATTCTATAATATAAAAATGAATCGCAAAATGTGTTGGTAAGCGCATAACTCAACAACGCCTGGACCAATTTGGTCAATTCTTTTTTTTAAATGTTCGTTGAGGTTCAAGGATGGTTTTTACGAGAAAAATTTAAAAAAATGCCTGGATAAGTCTAAAAACAACACTAGGATACTTTTTTTTTTGGTAGGATTAGGGTAGGAGTAGGTTAAGAATAGGGTAGGAGTAGTGTAGGAGTAGGGTAGGAGTAGTGCAGGAGTAGGGTAGGAGTAGGATAAGAGTAGTGTAGGAGTAGGGTAGAGGGTAAGGGGTAGGACACCACGCGAACGAAGTAGCGCTGGGCAGCTAGTTATTTATAACAATCAAAACCATTCTCTCACGGTACGCTTCAGCATCCTGAAAGCCCGCTCGCAGTCGGCAGCTCGGCCCCAGAACTCAACGCTATACTGGAGAACCGAGTGTACCAACGCGAAATAACACCCTCTCATCATCTTCCGTGGGAGCGTTTGCGCTAATCGCTCCAGGCTCAAGGTTGTATGTTGATGAAAAATGAATCGCGCTAGTACAACGTATGTATTTAGTTATAGAATTGTATTGATTAAAATCATCAATACAACCCTGTAAGTTCATTTAACCCCATTGACTGACTTTTTCATGAAATAGCTTTTGAATGGGAGTAATTGAGTAAATGAGCTTATTGAGTTGAGTACACGATTTTAATGATTATAATTCTATAACTACATACTTGTTACTGGTGCGACTCAATTTTCATCAACATACAAACTGACACTGACCCACAAATTGCAAAAAACCAAAGACAATTGGAATTTCTCTTTCGCTTCCACCTTAAGAAAACGAACTGCCTAAGGTAACCTCAAACCTTCAAAGACTGATAGACAAAAACAAAAAAAAAACAACACAGCTTTTTAATTATTAATAATCAAAATTTATTGTATAACTTTTTCCTCGACTTCCTGCTGAATACGTGCGACCTCCCTCTCTTTCCTTGCACGATTTGATAGGAAGCAGTCAACGCCATAGACACTGTTTATTTTGAGGATATCAGATTCTGAGAGGAGTTCTTCATTCTGGCCTAATGCGTGCATTATAGAGCCGTCGGGGTCCTGTAAAAAAATAGGAGATATGAAATCGTTAGTCTCCTTTGGGTTCCGCTGCAGTTGGGTAAAAATCACAAGACGTCATCATCTAGCCTTTAAACTTTGGTATGATTTATACTGCCGGAACGTGGACCCACGATCAAAACGACCTCACGTGTTTTTTAGGGTTCCGTACCCAAAGGGTAAAACGGGACCCTATTACTAAGACTCCGCTGTCTGTCTGTCTGTCTGTCTCCAGGCTGTATCTCATAAACCGTGATAGCTAGAAAGCAGAAATTTTCACAAATGATGTATTACTATTTCCGGCTATAACAACAAATACAAAATTTAAAAAAAAAAATATTAAGGGGGGCTCCCATACAACAGAAATGATTTTTTTGCCGTTTTTATAGATAATGGTACGGAACCCTTCGTGCGCGAGTCCGACTCGCACTTGGCCGGTTTTTTTTTCAGATAACTACATTTTAGTTCGCGGATCCACGTTCCCGAATTTTTTTATGGAACAAGCCCGCCACACTATGCCCAAACCACTGTAACTCCTGAAAGCCAGAATCCAACAGTGGCAACCACTACTAGAACAGCGCCGAGACAATGAAGCTCAGTGAAGTCCCAGAGAAACAATTAAACTGTCCCGGTATACCGAAGGTCACCTTAGCTTTATATGTGGCGACGGATGCTAAGTTTGTCTTGCCGATCTTTCTCCAAAAGTGATAAGATGGATGCGTCGCGCTCTTGTAGTCGTAAGCTATATTTAATGTTGCCTCGGGCGCAATCTTCTCGAAATGGTGGAGCTTATCTGGAGAGAAGAAAATAGATTATAATTTATCATTGTTCATCAGACATCAATCACATCACATTGATCGAACATGAAAAAAAACTGTAAAACTCAATTAAATTATTAACCACAAACAATGATATTCGTCCTGTATAGCTCCATTTCTCTCTACGTTGAGTACGTTGTCCCTTACGTGTGTGTTACGTTGTGTGTTCGTTGTACGTTGACCATTGGCCACGTTTGTCCATACCGGGTCAGTCGATTTTGAGCCCCCCGCCCTTCCTGGTGAGATGTCGTGAGATTTGACTTGACCCCGTCACCTTGCCTCACCTAAACTCACGTGAGATTTTTCATAATGCGTATTTTAATGTGTACCTATACGATAATCTGTGCTTGATTGCGTTGGAATTATTTTAAAAACATCATCATCTGCCGAGCCTTTTCCCAACTATTTTGGTCTAACCGGATGCAGCTGAGCATTTTACGTGGAGCGACTGTCTATCTGACCTCCACAACCCAGTTAGTTCCGAGTAATGCGATACCCTTTGGTAAGACTGGTTGTCAGACTTTCGGGCCACTGACTACCTGTAACGACTGTCAAAGATCTACAAACAGATATTTTAAAAACATAATTTGCTTTATTATTTTCATTGACTATTTATGGGTGATATTATTGTGTCGTATTTAACCATAGTGGAAGAAGAAAAAAACGTGATATTTGCCGAGACCCCCATCTCCCTCGTGAGATTGGGTGAGATTCGACTCGACCGCCTTAAACGCCTCACGTTATTAATGGACGCCCCCTTGAACTACGAGCCATTGTGCAGGACACTACTTCTGATAATGTTTTATTACATAATCAGTCTAAGTTATAATGTTCCCACTGGGAAACAGGCCTCCCCTCTATGAGAGGGAGTGAGCTAGAATCCATCGCCTATTCCCCATTTTTCTCCTTACAGATCTACGCTTTGGAATGAGCAACTTAAATACCTTCCCAGTTGAAATGCATTGTGACTGGGACTATAGCATATTTTTTTGTTTTTGACTGAAACTTTGACAAATCAAAAACATAACATATCGTCGTCCTAATATAAAGCGATCGTAGCGCCGCGAATAAGCGATCGTTGCGTTCATATCTCACATTTTGTTCAAAAAACCGGAAGGCGCCCCCTCTGTCGACACGACATATGAACGCGATTATCGCGTATTCGCGCGACGATCGCTTTATATTAGGACGACGCCTATTGCTATCAACCGCACAATCCAGACTCCGTGGCTGCTACTGAGAAATCCCTGACGGAAAACCCAGTAGCACTTTGCACGACCCGCGGGAATCGAATCCAGCTAGGACCTCATGCTCAGCAGACTCAACCAATGACCAGTACAAAAATACAAATCACTAAGTGCCTATAAACGGTTTAACATTCTCAAAATGAGTTTATTATATTTTCTTACCTGGTCTAATATGCCGATTATGCACCCGAATATGTTTGTCCCTGTCATGGCGGGCGACTTCGAAGTAGAAACCCAGCATTGCCATAACCATCATAGCGGTATGCTGTTTGTGTTGACCTCCTTCAAAGAGTTCTATGCAGCCGAAGTTCTGGAGAAAGAAAAGTAAACATTTCATCAAGAAGCTGTTGTTTGTCTGCGACTTATACACATAAATTATTTATTTATTTAAACTTCATGTACAATAGTGGTAGATACATTGGCGGACTTGCGCTTGAGCGGATTGCCACAAGGCATTCTCTACCAGTTAACCTTTTGGGTTAAATAAGAAAACATTCAAAAAAATTGCCAAAAAAATAAAAAAGGTTTTTTTTAAGTGTTTAATTTCATGTCTATTTCCATTTGGGTTAAGCAGAATATATACCTACAGGGTTATTTGTAAAACACCAGAAACCTCTTAAGAGGTCATTGTACTCATCACTATGAACAACTTTTACTGTGGGACGAAACCTGAAATCACGAAAAAAAAATCAGCTGTTCCCTACATTTATGATCGATTAAATCGTCAAAATGTAGGGAACAGCTGATTTTTTTTTCGCGATTTCAGGTTTCGTCCCATAGTGATGAGTACAATGACCTCTTAAGAGGTTTCTGGTGTTTTACAAATAACCCTGTAGAACGCCAAGTCTTTAATTATCTCACGGAAAAGTACCCGGTAAGTAAGTAAAAGTATTCTAAGCCTTGCAGCACCTGACCCGCACCCGCTCTGGGTTTCACGCTTAACCTTTTGAACGCCATTGTCACATATACGTGACAAGCAAGCTCGTGCCCAACGACACAAATATATGACAAAAAATGTGCGGTGTACACGAAATAAACAATTATATAGTTTTGGAATCCTTATTCTTTTTGTAGGTATTTGCGGTGACATACACTTTTATTTATTACTGCTTTTGTTTATGGCGTTGAAGGTGATCCAGATTCGGATTTTCGAATTTAGAATATTTACCTACTATTTATATTTAATCTCTGACGGACTTTTATACCTAATCAGCGTATAATATTCCCACGGCTCGGACACAGGCCTCTTTATGAGAGAGAGTGGACTGTAATCCACCACGCGGGCCCAGTGCGGGTTGGTCACATGTCTTCGAATTTTTGATTCTAGGTCCTGTCCGGTTTAAGAGCAGTGGGTGGGTCATTACTGCTTTAAACACGTTGAACGCCTTATCGGTCACTTGACAGCCGAAACGCTGTCCGTCGGGCGCCTAAAGGCTTCTTTCTGAAGTGATCGAGAGCATGCAGGCACACGGTGTCCGACGCGGCCCCCTTGACCCGATATACTGGCGGTCACAAGGTGTCCGCCGTGGCTCACTGGGCTAAACATGGGTTTTAGTCTGTCGTTCAACGTGTTGAAACGGTGAAATAAATTACAGAAAGTATATTACGTCTGCCTGGTTTCGGACAGTACCAATAACCTACAATACAATATGCAAGTCTCCCGTTTCCGCTGAGCTACCACTGCTCCTATTGTCATTCATTTGATACTCTGTACCAGATACGGCCTGACACGGAGAATTTCATGATGGAAAACGCCACTAACTGTTTACCCTAGCACTTATTGTTCATCATGGTCGATCGTGCTACAAGTCTTTACACGGTTATTCTTATAACAACCTAAAATGTACCAATAGTAATGTATTTTAAGGAAAATTAAGACCACTATGAACTAGACAGACTTGTCAGTGGCAGCAACTACTAAGCCTGCCCGAAATAACTAAATTCTATTGGTGGTTTACAACACATCTCTACTCTCGTCTCGTCTCCGGTTCGGTGGAGTCCGGCCCCAAAGAAAATAAAGAAATCACTGATTTTGAAAATGATTCAAAATTCGAAGTAAACTGTTATAGCGAAAGGACTGTAGAGGTCCTAGTAGACTTCAGGTATGTCACTGACAATAAAAGAGTCTTTTCAAACAATTGTTCTCCATTTATTTCAAAATATAACAATAATGGAATAACAATGTCATTAAATGGCAGCCGAATGGCTCAATAAAACAATTTGTGTTGTGATAAATTGATACTTACAAAAATCTACTCTGCTACCCCTATATCATCAAAATAAACAGAGATAGAGATAATTTCCATTATTAATTTTCCAGATAGAATGTGCAAGAGACAAACTGCAGACCCGAGATCCTTGTGTAGCTTTAGACTTTAGATAAACAAGGAAACTTCGAAGGCATCAAATCTAGTTTTTTTTCACTACACTTCACAAATATTCACCAAAAACGCCCCATTTTCAGGATCTTTCGAACGGTAAAGACGTATTTTTTCAAACTCATGTATGTACGTTCCTATTGCTAGTCAAGTAAAGTCCAAATTAATAATTCAACTGAAAGCTGATAATCAGATCACACTTTAATCCACATGTTCTATCTGGAAACTTAAAAACGTTAAAAATAACATGCTCATTTAAAAACTTCACATTTAGAAATGGACGACTAAATATTCTAGATTTTTTTCTAAAGGAATGCTTTAGGATTCCTTCACTATTCTTCTTTTCACTCTTCATTTTCGTGGACTTCTTCTATCGCAGTTGGTTCATGTTCTTCCAATTCTTGATAATGTTCACTTCTTTGGCGCTTTGCTCTATGCATCCACGGCTGATTATAAATCTTCTTCATCACCCCTGACCATCTTCTCATTAGTTCTGTCATCTGCCTTTCAAATTCTTCTCTCAAACAATCCATATTAGAATCTAACCATTCTATCGCAATCTCGTATTCTTCTTTCATAAATTCCTTTTCTTTTTCAGTGAGAACTTCGTTTTTCTCTGCGACGTTTCTTTTTACTTCATAAATGTATGTTTCTAGCTGGTTTCTTGCTTCTAAACGTCTTTTGCTTTCTATGTCGTCTTCGCGGTAGGCGGTTGCATCGGCTATCATTTGTCCTATTTGAAGTTGGTTGAGTCTGTGCTCATTTCTTATGGTAACACTCTTTGTGTTTCCTGTGCTTCTGTCTTTAGCTGACACGCTCAAAATACCGTTAGCATCTATGTCAAAAGTGAGGTCGATTTTCGCAACGCCTCTAGGAGCTGGGGGTATACCCGTTAACTCAATAACTCCAAGCAAGTTATTGTCTTTAGTCAAACTTCGTTCGCCTTCAAATATTTCAATAGTCATTCTGTTTTGGTAGTCGTCTAAAGTAGTGATCTCTTTGGTCCTCTGGCAAGGAATTGGTGTGGTTCTTTCAATGACTTTGAACATCATTCCTCTCGCTGTCTCCACACCTAGAGATAGGGGTACAACGTCGACTAGTAGTAAGTCTTTGATCTTTTCGTGGCGTTGTCCACTCAATATGGCAGCTTGTATAGCTGCACCGCACGCCACAGCCTCATCTGGATTTAAACTAGTCGTCAACTTCTTTCCTCCAAAGAATTCCTGTAACATACTCTGTATCTTTGGTATTCTAGTACTGCCACCGACTAAGATAATCTTCTGAATATCTGTCTTTTTAAGTTTTGCATCAGCTAAAGCTTTTTCTACTGGTCCCAGGGTGTCCCTAAATAAATCTGAGCATAACTCTTCGAAAAGAGCTCTTGAGATTCTTCCTATGTAGTCTATACCATCGCAAAGTGTTTCAACTTCGACTGTAGCATCGGTATATGAAGTGAGAAACCTCTTTGCTCTTTCAGCAGCGGTTTTCAACCTCCGCAAGGCTTTAGCATTACCCAAGATATCCGTATGATATTTCTTACGGAAATCTTCGGCAAAATACGCCACGAGTCGGTTGTCAAAGTCCTCACCGCCTAATCTGGAGTTCCCTGCAGTAGCCTTCACTTCGTAAACTGAACCATTGATGGATAGAACTGAAACGTCAAAAGTCCCGCCACCTAGATCGTAAATTAGGACGTTTTTGTCCCCTTTTCGATCTAGACCATATGCTAGAGCGGCTGCTGTAGGTTCGTTCGTGATACGAAGAACTTCGAGCCCAGCTATAGAACCAGCAGTCCTAGTAGCTTGCCGTTGAGAATCATTAAAGTAAGCAGGAACGGTAATCACAGCCTTATTCACTTTAGCACCAAGGTAACTTTCAGCTATCTCCTTTAACCTAAAAAGCACCATACTACTAATTTCTTCCGGCGCGAAAAACTTTTTCTCACCTCTGTAATCAACTAAAATCATTGGCTTACCACTTTGGTTTGACACTTGAAATGGCCAATGACGTAAATCCATTTGGACGCCAATGTCGTCGTATCGTCGGCCGATCAGTCGTTTCGCGCCAAAAATTGTGTTCCAGGGATTTAGCGCGGCTTGGTTTCGCGCCTCTTCGCCAATAAGACGTTCTGTAGGCGTGAACGCAACGAAAGATGGCGTTGTTCTATTTCCTTGACCATTTGCTATCACTTCCACAGTTCCTTGTCGCCACACTGCTACACAAGAATACGTTGTACCCAAATCAATGCCGATAGCAACCATTCTGAAAGCCACACTTTGAAAATAATAATAATAAACAAAAAAAATACACTCTCGCTCACAAACTTTGAAAGTAGTACCGTTGCCGCGCTGTCGGATGTATTTATACTCTCGGCCAATGGGTGTCCAGAATTTTCGATGGCACCAACCAATCAGAGCGCGAAAGCGGGAGAATGTTCCGGAATGGGGTGGCCAGTATTTAAAATTGGATGACCCCATTTCGCTACAAATATGACGGATATCTTTAATTGAAATAGTTTCGTTTTTAAATAATTTGATTTGATGTATAATTTTCTTAATTTGAGGTTATAAATAAGATAATCTTAACTTCAAAACCAATTCAACAACTAAACGCTGATGGCCTAAATGCGCAGAAAATAAAGGAGATTGACCAAAACCAGTCTTGAAAAGTTGCATGAAAACCAAATTAATATACAAATTATTTTCTTATTTTTTACAAGCTATTCACTTCAGGAATTTTGTTTTCGTATCCGGAATTATGATTTTAAGATAAACAGTAAATTAACGACTGCTTAGGTACATTTCCGTATAGTCATGATGGACGTTTCGTTCTCTTCATTTGTACGAGTTACGTTAGTAGGTATGAGCCGTTACATAAAAACATCACAAAAATGATATTAAACTCATAAATAGCTAAATAATTAGTAATATCATAATCATAACGTAGGTACTGTATGTGTATTTCATAGTTCCGTTGTGAAAATATTTATTTTTGTGTTTCGTCTCACGCAGATGCAACTGTCAAGGCAGATGACAGACGTACCGAAGTTGTTTCATTTCGATAATGTCACATCAACGCTGCGAGGCCATAAAAAGCACGATTATTCGTTATTCACGATTATTCACGTTTTTTTTCAATTAGCAGCTGTTCTCTTATTTTGTTTTTAATTATCTTTGTTGTTTTGTACCTACATGATTGATCTGTGGTCATTTTATAAGTTGCGAGTAGTTTAGACATTATTTTTAGGTTATCTCAGAATTTGTTTAATTACTTTAAAACTCGGATACTTGTGTGAAAATGAACACTTTTATTTAATAGTATAATTATAAAGCGTAGTCTATAATAAATAAAGATTTGTCGTGTTTCAACTTAAGACGGATTTACATACATCGTTGATCATGATCCTTTTAATCTGAAATGATTTTGAATGATTTTTTTTTAAATCTTTACTTTACCTTTTCTAATTCATTTTAATATAGCATACTGCATTAGGTATGTACAATGTTACATACACTTCGTCAGATTCGTTTTAAATAGAAAAAATATTTGGAATCGGAATTTCGATAAAATAATGAGCCCAGCTAAGTTCTCTGTAAATCCAGATTTGTCAAGAAATAATAGAAAAAAAAAGCAATGTCGTTAACGTTGATTCCCAACCATCATGTGGAAATTGCGGTATCAACGAGGTATAAAACTAAAAAACTACAATCGATTTATACGTACTACCCATTAGGGTATTTACCTCTGAAAAAGGCAAATTCTGTGCCCCTGGCCACCCTGTTAAAAAATTCTCCACAGACGTCACTGTCTCGCCATTTCTCTGTCCTTCACACACTCGAAGCCCTATGCCATAAACAGTATTGCTATCTCTTTCAATGTTTATATTGTTGTCCTTCACAGTCCTTCGGAGTGTGTCACAGTGCTATCTCTTTCTTATGTTTACGTCAACCACGACGTCCACGACCGCGTTTTCGAGATAATTATTGAAAGAAAGAGGCTTATAATTGACTATATTTGAATTATTTATGCATGTCTTGGAATAACAATCGTAGTTTGTTTTTGCTTGAGGTTAAGTTAACATAATAATATAGAACTGATGACAGATGAATTGGATGTTTTCATCAAATAAAATTGAAAGTAATCAACGATGAACGAAATGAGATCAATTGCGGTGTAGCTCAATCTTCTGTATTTCAATTTAAATATCTAATTAAAAAATATGTGTCCATCTTTTCTGTCTCTGTGTTGACTCCCATGAGTTTATTCGAAGGCAAAAAAAAACCGGCCAAGTGCGCGTCGGACTCGCGCACGAAGGGTTCCGTACCATTATTTTATGACCGTACCGTTTATATGGCAAAAAAACCGGCCAAGTGCGAGTTGGACTCGCGCACGAAGGGTTCAGTACCATTATGTTTATGACCGTACCGTTTATGTTTATGAAATGAAATGTTTTATTTTTATATTTCAGTTGATTCAATGAAAGGTAAATTGCGGTTTACGATTTATGACGTATTAAAAAAAACTACGAACTAGATCTCGTTCAAACCAATTTTCGGTGAAAGTTTGCATGGTAATGTAATTATCATATATTTTTTTTAGTTTTATCATTTTCTTATTTTAGAAGTTACAGGACCCCTCCTGTAACTTCTAAAATAAAAGTTAAAGTTATCCGCTGCTTTAAGACTATATGGAAAAGCCCGACAACAACTGTCTGGCAGTAGCCCACCAGACACAACACCCGTCTGGTCGGAGGATCCTCCCTTTTCTATGGGAGTTGAAGAACTTTACACCCTGGTCATCATACTCTTATACTATCTTGCATCTCGGCAAAAAATCTCAAAAGTACGTTCAAATTCGGTGCTTGTTAGAAACATTCAGTTTCGGCCAAAACTTCGCCTTACTTTGGCCAAAGCCGTTCGTCTTCACTGCCTATAATTATGCAGTCTTACCTGCTGTCTCCCCACTCTGCCGGTCACATAATCAGGACTGTTATCCAAGATCAAAGAATCTTCGAATCCGGGCGCTTCTTTGATGTCCACCTCTCGTAGTTTGACACATGTCTTCTGCTTCAAAATGGTGTTTACTTCTTCTAACCTGCTGCGAAGATCGCCGAGGTCGTCTGGGGATGATAGAAGGTAATATGGGAGATTTAGGTTATGTTGCAGCGTAAATCACTAAATATGTTTAAAGGGAAAGTGCTAAGGTTACCCGCAAAATTCAACTTCTCTTCAGTTTTTTGCAATTTGTAGTTCAGTGCCCGTTTGTATGTTGATTAAAATATGATTCGCGACCATAACGAGTACGGTTTTACTGAGTTATAATCATTAAAATCATCAATACAACCCTCTAAAGTTCATTTAATCCGATTGAATGAATTTTTCACGATATACTTTGACTGACCGGTAAATTAAAAAAAAATGTAAGAAATGTTGAATTTCGCGGGCTACCCTTTTTTAAACCATCCATGTTCCTTCTTTTGCCCTTTATGTTCCAGAGCCGCGGTATCTCTTTCGAACAGTCCCGCAGCCCTGGCAGGCATCGGCCCTTGCGGGCCCCTCATGTTTGCTGACATCTCTTTGAGGCGCGCGTGGAACACGAACGCGCCGTCGACACGGCCTGTCTTCATAAGACGGACGGACGGCGAGCTAGCTCGCGGGCTACCCTGGAGCATCCACCTTAATAGCGCGTTTAAAGCATCGTTCTATTTCTATCTGTTGTTTAAAGAAGAAAGAGACAAAATGACTAATATAACATCACGTACGCCTTTAAGCCCCCGAAGGGCTAGGCAGAGGCGTACCTAATAGTACACCCACAGTTGGCCAGTTATATTTAAGTCCGTTTACACCCTGTATATTTCATACAAATATTGCTCATTTAACAGTATGGGATTTCAACAGATGGATGTTCATTGCTGGACATAGGACAAGGGTATACCTCCTTCAGGTGTTGCCAAATTCACCGATGTTGTGGTTACCGTCATATCGTCTGTAAAGTTTCACTACCTAACTAGATCTGACCCTGTAACGAGACAGTACTCACAACGCAAAGAGGAAGGCCAAAGAAGAGATGGATTGTGTGAGGAATGATACGAAAGAAAAAGGAGTAAATGATGCCGTGACGTCTGACAGGGGAGAATGGAAGAAGAAAACGTGTTGCGCCGACCCCAAATAGAATGGGACAAGGGCAGGAAGATGATGAACAGACAGTACTCACAATCCGTCAATTTCGCAATAGCATATATAATTTCACCATCCGGCCATTTTCTTTCAGCATAGAACTCTCTATTCAGCTGGGAAAGTTCCACAGTTTTTGGTATTTTGCGTTTAGACTTCTTGGATTTGTGCTCGTCCTGGGACCTTTAAAAGAAAAACATAAACATTTAGATGGTTGCGCAGTGGCTGAGCAATTGGCTGCTGTGCTGCCTGTCGCGGGTTCCATTTCCGCACAGAACAAATGTTTGTATGGTCTGCAGGTAGTTATTCCTGGCTGTTTGTGATTGTGATTTTAATAAAAAATATTTGTAAACGCACCCACGATACAGGAGCAATTCCTAGTGCGGGGCAACGCGTCCCCGAATGGTCATAATCGACCTGAGCGTTCTCTCTGATTCTCGCTTGGCATAATGCAAATGCATCATCATTAGCCAAAAATCATTTTCAAGGAGTATCGTATTACCCAGTACTAACTGAGTTGTGATGAGGATGAGGCTGGCACAGGAGCGTGGAGCTTGGCACAAGCAAAGAGAGGCCTATACCCAGCAGTGGGTGAAATCGGGCTGTGGATGATGATGATGATGAACTGAGTTGTGGAGGTCAGATAGGCAGTCGCCCCATGTAAAAACTGGTATTCAGCTTAGGCAGTTAGCAGGTTAGGCAGATGATAAACTGCGTCTGTGACCATTTTAATAAAATTAATATTTTATCCTATTACGATAATGCCAAAGCGGCCATTTTAGACTCCCAGTTCTGCTGTGCTTACACGGGTCCCCGCAACGGAGCACTTTTGTATGAAATCGCGCGGGCGTCCGCTTTACGCAGTTTCAAGCCTAATACTAGTTAATATATATATAATAGTAATAGTTTTGCCATCAACCGGACACAAATCCACACTTTAGGAGTTCCTGATGGGAAAACCAGTAACACTTGGTCATCCTAGGAATTTACCCAAAACCTTACTACATTACACAGACTTACAAGTAAAAGACGTGGGTCGTGATCCCAGAATTGCACTTTTCATCACCAATGCTCTCAAAACGTTGAAGGAAAATATCGTGAGAAAACCGAAATATTTGCACACTTGTGACATCTACTTTACTGGGCCTGTGTGGTAGAAAACGGCCCAGTCCCTCTCATAGAGAGGTCTATCTCTGTCCTAGCCGTGGGAACACGATAGGATAATTATGACGGTCACAACCAAAAATCATTTACTCGTAAGTCAGTTGGGCCACCACTTCTCTTGGTATTACTTACTCTTCTTCATCTTCCACGTGTTCAATTTCTGTTTCTTCTGCAGATTTGTCAGCTTTTTTTTGTATTTCTTCTTCAGTAACTTCTTCGACACTTTTTTCGTGGACTGCTTCCTCATCTTTAGTTTTCTCTTTGGTTTCAACTGATTCTGGTATTTCCTCTTTCTTAACAACTATTGCAGGTTTTAATACTGTATCCAGACCTTTTACTAGGAAATCTTTAACTGGATCGTCGTTATTTACTAGTGATTTTTCTGGCTCTATAAGGGCGGTTTTTTCTAAAGTAATATCGGATTCGTCGCCTGAGTTGTCCCGGTTCTGTATTCTGGGGACAAATGTATTAATTGTCTTTTGTATAGTGGCTGTAACAATACTCTTAACGAAACCGAAAGGCACTAATTCTCCCCGTCATTGCGATCATTTTTTTGTTCTGGACCATACCTGGGAACTTTTTAGTTACAGATAGAGATCTCAACGATCGATCGATTGGGTGTCAAAGTTTTTTCTAAATACTTTTTTTTGTGTAAAAAATATTTAATGATGTAAATAAATTGACGGGTGATAAGTTTTTTGATGTGCATTTAAAAATAAGTCGTTTTAAGGTGTATAGTATTTTCTAAAACTTTACAGAAGTACATACATATGATTTAGTTCACTTCCATGGACAAAATTAAATGTAGAAGTTCGGTTATTATACAGAAATAATATGAAAATTCCAACACTGGTAGTAATTAGACGATACAATTAGAGATATATCTATACATATAATAAAACTGTAGAAAAGTCGTTTTTGTACATCGAAAAAAATTCCAAAAAAAATAGCCAGGGTGTTAAAGGACAACCAATA
This sequence comes from Eurois occulta, assembly GCA_950022335.1. Taxonomy (NCBI): domain Eukaryota; kingdom Metazoa; phylum Arthropoda; class Insecta; order Lepidoptera; family Noctuidae; genus Eurois; species Eurois occulta. Next base: position 8,582,449 of record OX465504.1, on the reverse strand, counting down.
GAACCCATTTCCAGCATTTTTGGAATTTTTGTCTGTTTGTCTGTTTGTCTGTGTATTTGTTCGGGCATCACGTAAAATGTACAAAAGCAATGTAGATAACTTTTATACACAACGATTGAGCGTAACTTGAAGTAACATTTAGTTTTTGTTTCATTGCAATCGGTTCAGTCTATCAAAAGATATTTGAATTTAAAGTGTTACAGAAGTAAAATTGGGGTTATGTGCACTTGGTCTCACAACTTCCCGTAACTTTTATACACAACAATATGTGCGTAAATTGAAGTAACATTAAGTTTTTTGTTTCATCGTAATCAGTTCACACCTTATAAATGAAAAGAAAGAAAAACGTAAATTAATAAAATTATAAGTGTTTCCGAAGTAAAATATTAAAACAGCGCCATCTATCGAACTCAGACTGGACTATATCTAGAGTTCAACTGTGTGCAGCATTGAATATAAATATTCGATAGATGGCATTGTGCGTGTGACGTCATTTTCTGATTGAGGCATGTTTAACTAAATACTGATGGAGAAATTCCTGACCTATAGGGTACGTGAAATTTGTCACAACAGGTCCTTATTGCTATTAAAGAGATAGTTATAAGTATACCAGGGAACCCGATCAGTCAATACGGTTTGCCCACACCAACAGTCGATGGGGAACGTATAAACAGAGAATACGTATCAGAAGTTAGTTAAAAACCCGTGGAACTCACAGAAATTTTACAAAATGGCTGCGCAAAGACAGAGGAACAGCGCCAGACGTTTGATAGGGTATGCTGCAGTGTAGAAAACGCCTCGGGTGAAATCCTGTTTTTAGACGCACCGGGCGGAACAGGTAAAACTTTCCTAACCAAAGTCATTTTGGCTCGAATAAGGAACTTTAGGAGTATGAAGAACAGGATGTAAATCTCTTCAACCCCCATTGAAAAGGGAGGATCCTCCGACCAGACGGGTGTTATGTCTGGTGGGCTACTGCCCAACAGTTGTTGTCGGGTTCTTCTGTATAGTCTTAAGTCGCGAATAACTTGCGCGATGTAGAATTTAGATATATTTCGTTTTTTAGTTTATCCTCTGCGTCATAGATGGCGCTGTAGTACTTTTTGTAGTGCCGCTATAGAACCAAAATAAAATTTCCCTTGCTGTCGCCTCTTCAGGGATAGCAGCCACATTATTGCCTGGAGGAAAAACGGCACACACAACATTTATAATGCCTATCGACTTAGACCGCACGGAAAGCCCGGTTTGCAACATATCGCGAAATAGCGATAAAGCAAGGGTTTTATGCGATTGTGTTTTAATTTTTTGGGACGAGTGCACTATGGCAAACCACAAAGCTGTAGAAGCAGTGAATAGAACTTTACAGGACATAAGGCAAAATGACCGGCCGATGGGGAGGCATTACGGTGCTGTTCTGCGGTGATTTTCGGCAGAACTCCCGATAGTACCCCGAGGAACGAGAGCCGAAGAAATTGCTGCCTGTCTGAAGAGTTCTGTTTTATGGCGCAATATATCATCTACACACCTGAGTGTACATATGCGTGCACAGTTGCGAGGCTGCGAAAATGCACAGGAGTTTCCCAATTTATTGTTACAAATAGGCGATGGCACATACCCCGTACAAGAAGATGGAAAAGTTATTATATGGTTGATAATCTCTGTTCTTGCGTTACATCACAACAGGAGCTAATTTCTTCTGTGTACGGAGATTCCACAAACATGGGATATCAAGCCCGTTCTTGGCTATGTCAGCGAGCTATTTTGACTCCTCGCAATGTCCAAGCTGCGGCAATTAATTTAAAAATATTGATTCATGTGTCCGGGAATAGTAGATAATACACCTCTATAAATACAGTTATGGAAGAAGATGACTCTACGTACTACCCGGTAGAATTTTTGGATTCCCTCAACACACCCGGACTTCCAGCCCACAAAATAGTTTTAAAAATCCGTGTACCAATAATTCTCCTCAGAAATGTATGTCCTCCAAACTTTGTAACGGCACTCGGCTCAAAGTCACAAATCTGCAGCAAAACATAATCGAAGCTGAAATATTAACCGGTTGCGGCGCTGGTGATATTGTTTTTATTCCAAGAATACCTATAATTCCTAACAACTTTCCTTTCTCTTTCAAACGAGTGCAATTCCCAGTCAGTCTCTGTTATGCCATGACAATTAATAAAGCTCAGGGCCAGACATTATCCGTTGCGGGGGTGGACCTAAGTATTGGATGCTTTTCCCATGGTCAACTATACGTAGCTTTTTCTCGCGTAAACCCCAATAACCTTTTTGTGTACGCTCCAGATGGTTCCACAGCTAATGTTGTTTATAAAGAAGCACTAGCTTATATACATTGTTAAGTTCCGACATCCACGCGAACGAAGTCGCGGGCACAGCTAGTGTACAATAATTATATTAAAACTGACTAAAAACATGTGAAATCATTAAATAAAGAATTTAAGTATGGTAGTATTCAAAGTGTAAACGGACCGTACAAGAAGTGTCAACCAACCCGAAACGACTTTTTTTGGGGTGAAAAATCACGTTTCACGGTAGGTCTCAAATTCTCAATGTAACGGACTCAAAACATTGTGCTGATTGGTGCATCGAATAATTTAGTGCATGGGGCAGTTTTTTATGTTTGATGGGCCTACTCTTGACCTCAATCTAGTCCTGAGGACAGAGATGAGGTCGACGATGGAACGAGCTAACCCAAAAGAAGCCTATTAACTCGCGACTTAAATAGATTGGGGTCATATGAATTTGGGAACACCGACGAAGGCAGGGAATTCCACTCCTTAGCTGTGCGCATAATAAACGATGTAGCAAAGCGCTTCGTGCGAATGTGTGGAACACCGACAAGGAATGGGTGATAACCCGCAGTACGTCTGGACTCCCGATGGAAGAAGCGAGATGGTGGAATGATCTCGCACACTCACCGAAGTACGGCCTGTAAAAGACCGACAGACATGCAACCTTTATAAGTTATAACATTTAAAACAATGACGGGAAGAACAAGTGCCTCTTGGCATCATTAAGGGTGTCTTTACACCCTCTATTATTGTTACGTCAGTTGCTTTAGGAGAGCATTCTAGATTACGTGCGAGTCTCGAATGTTCTAGTAAGGACCTGTCTATAAGATTACAGTCTAGAATGTTCCACTATAGAACTGTCTAGAGGATTCGAGAAAGTTGCAGAACTTTCTCGAAGCACAATGTTCTACTATGGAGCTGTCTAGAAGATTCGAGAAAGTTGTTGAACTTTCTCGAAGGATGATGTTCGACTATGAACTGTGAATAAGGTACCTGAAAGTTGTCGAACTTTCTCGAAGGATCGGTCAGCATATAAATAGCCGTCGTGTTTGCGGGAGCAGGCAGTCTGATTTTGGCTACACAACGAAGCGAATCGAAGTTAACTAGAAGTGCGATATATAAGTGAATAGTGATCAGTAGTGTATTTGTGATGTGTTTTGCGATGAATAAAGTTATTTGTTGTTTAATTGGTAGTATTTGATTTATTCTATACTCAGCCCGTAACATTTTTTTTGGTGTAGAGTGTGATAGTGCCTATGGGTGCTTTTGTGAAAGTGTTAGAGATGTAACATGGGAGTCGTCAATAACTTAGATAATAAAAGAACCAAAAATTCAACTTACTTATATCGTTTCACACTGAACTTTCTAAGAATTTCTTTTTTATCTTCTTTTACTTTTAAAGTAGTCGTAGCGTTGAGAGGCGATACCGTATACAAATTATTGGTAGTACTATTACGTTTTTGAATCTCTTTTAATCTTTCCTTCCTAATAGCTTTCACTTTATTTTTTAGACTCATCTCTGTCACTCCTTCATTCTCTATTTCTTTTTCTCTCTGTACTTTTTTCCCTTTTATTTTTTCTTTTTGAGTTACTTTAACTTTTATTTTTTCTTTCTGAGTTATTGTATCTTTATTTTTTTCTTTCTTTTTAATGTTATCTTTCGGGGCTATTTTTTCCTTATGTGCTACTTTTTCTCTTATTTCTTCTGAAGATTTAGATGTAGTTGCTTTTCGTTTCCTTCTGTTTGATTTTAAAATGGCAGGAGTAGTGTTATAATCATTTATTTGGCTTTTATTGTCTTCGTCTACTTGTTCACTATCATTAGTAACCCTTTCTGCATCAGATTTAGAAGCTCTAAAATTCTTAGGACATCTAGTATCATTATCAAACTTACATTGACTTTGGTAAGCTTCTATAGACTCTGAATTTTGACAGAACACCGTCAAATCTCTTACAGCATCATCGACTATAGATTTAGCAAAATCTGCTAAGATTTTAAGAATTCCTAACACATCGGAAGAATTGCTATTGTTTTGAGCTCTCTCGTAATGGAAATCGAAGTCTGATGACGAGTTACTCGATATATTGCAATATTTCTGTCTAGCGTTCTTGAGCGCCAGATTAGAAAGTTGATAAACTAAATCTATTATTTTTTCTGCTTCTGTACCAACACCTAAAGTTTTTAAACTACATTCCTGCTTGGTGTTCGTCGTTGTTGCTTGAAGTTTTTCAGTAACTCCAGCTGCCAGCTTTTCGTCTTCAGTAACTCCAGTTAGTATGTGTGGGGGTGGAGTTATATTAGGGTTGACTCTTAAGCTTCTGTTTCCGGGAGGTTCACCGATCTCTCGTTTTCTTCTGGCAATACCAGGGTAAGACTGACACAGTGCCACCTTTTCCAAGCGATCTCTCTTTCTACATTCGGGCCCGTAAATAAATTCGATTTTTTTCACATCTATAGGTGATAGCCCGTATCTGTTTTGACGAAAACTGGGATCCTGAAAGACGAATGATTGGTTATTAATAACGATAAGAAATTGTTTCTTTTGGGATCCAAAACCGGGATTAACCACTGACTTCCTTACAAACTCAAAACCCTGGTGACAATAATAGTAAAATATTAGGGTAAGTCTAAATTATAATAGTTTATTTTGTACTGTTGAAATTGTAAGTAGTACTTACGACGCGTCTAGAATAATCTCTTCACAAACATAATGTACGCAGACGCGAAAAAAAAAGTGGGAGTGCCCCTATACTTTTTTGTTATATTCTGTGTTGAGGATCCTACAGGATCCTACAGACGCCAGCACATCAAGCTACTACAATAAGTCAAATTTCTTTAACAGATTTTCAACTTTATCAATAAAGTATTAGGTTCAAGGAAAATTGTGAAAAATTGACTGTTTCAGGTAGGTAGCTTAATGTGCTGACGTCAGTACATAACTGCATCCAGAGCCTTTGACAACCCGTATCCGGGCGTTAACCCATCCTATTATTGACATTTTTTGTTGCGACTTTTTTTTAAGTGTTTATGGGCTTCTATTGCTGTCATTTTTTGTGTTTTGTTAATGTAAAGAATTCTACTATTGCCTAGTAAGTTCGGGAATATTTTTTGGTTTGCCGACTTATATTGGTTGTATAAAGACCCATCACGAAGCCAAAAGGCACTTGTCCTCCCCGTCATTGCGATATTTTTTTTAGCTCTGGACCATAATTGAGAACCTTCTAGTTACGGAAATATTGGAGGTCAAAATTCCAACTATTTCGCAAGTTTATTTTAAATTACTATAACTTTACTTTCAATACCTTCACGGCCTCCGAACTATTCAATACATCCGACAGCGTATTGAATAGTTCGGAAAAGCCTAATATCTCATTTGCCCGACCAGCGAATTGAACACAGAACTTCATAGTCAGCAGTAGCGCTTGGGACCGCTAGACCAACGAAGGAAGAACCTCAATTACCTTGAAAATGATAGTCCTGTGACCGTTCTTGCTGTAATCCCGTTCTCCGAAGTGCATTACACTGTTCAGGTCATATGGTAGACTTCGTAACACCGGTGGTAGTATGTTGTCCTTTGTGAACAGTTCGATGTAACCTGGTGGAAGAAAATCAGAAGTATTTTAAACTTATTTTCAGACAGATCGAGAAATTGTAACAAGTAATTTATTTTTTGGAGCAATCCCGCCACCCTATAAGCAAACCACTGCAACTCCTGAAAGACAGAATCAACAGCGGGGGCCACTAGAAAAGCGCCGAGACAATGAAGTTCGATGAAGTCCCAGAGAAACAATAAAACTGTCTTGGATCCCGCAACGAAATTAATCCGAAAAGAATAGCGGAGCAGTAGGAAAAACATCATTTCTACTTCCCTTCATATCAGCAGGAGACAGAACAAAACAAGGCCCATAGGCACAAAGGGACGTTTACAACTGGGATAAGCCCAGTTGCCTAGCGCCACGGATAAATTAGTCCAGTAGCCAGAAGACTATGCCCTTCGATAATTCAAAAGTTTTTTATTTTCGCTGAGTGGATAAGTTTAGTGAATTCATTGCTATGTACAAAAATGCTAACAGTTTAGAGTTATGCAATAGGTATTAAGTAGGTATTTCCTATTATTTCGTGTTATAACAATAATATAAAATTTAAATTTAAATACTATACTGGTTCTTTGTTAGTACTATCTAAAGGATTTATTAGTGAAAATGCTAACAAATAGGTATTGTGGAACAATAGAAATCTGAAAATGTCCCGTAACTCATTCAATAAAAAAATTAAGTTTTTCAAATCATTTCTTATATACTTAAAGGGATTAGTTATACCTTACAACAAAAGTTCTAACAACTACGTAATATGGCTGCACAAGTAATTGTATTTTTACTTTGCGATTAGCGAAATATTGAATTTAAGTTTATAATTTTGCACCTACATATTCGTAATAATAAACTCTGCCACCATGCAAAAGTTTCAACAAATGCATATTATGGCTTTTGTTTATAATTGCATATAACTATTTTCGCTAACGAGCCGCGTAGGTGGGTACGGCGCGTGCGATCGCTACTGAGTAGCAACACTCCCCCGTGCGCCCGCCCGCTCCGATCGGGGATGTACCTAACGCCGCATACTGACCGTTTTCTCCCTGCGCGGCGCATTTGATTATTGTTTTTAATCGTTCTGTGTTGAGATTGTTTACTTCGATGCATCATGCATCGTAATGTTTATACTGCATTGAGCACGGTTAACTTTTAAAATTAGTGAAAAATGTGCTATAGGTATATATGACCTTTTTCTAAATAGTGACTGAAACTACGGGCGCTACAGACACTTATTACTGCTAGCCATGAGCGAGAGAGGGGAATAGTATCAACGGCTGTCAGAATAGCGGACTCAAAAGAATCTAACGAAATTGTCATCGTTGGCAAAAACCTTCTCGTTATTCTGACAGCAAAACAGGCTCCAAACGTACTGTTGAAACTCGGCAGGGGCAATACGAAGACATAACTATTCAATGCCATGAGTTTCAACGGTGATCCGTGTACTTGACGCAAAACCTTTACTTTCGGTTTCGTTCGCATAAACCGGTTTTTGGAACAATATTTACATAAAGGTTTTTTCGTATGAAACGGTTTAGAGCTATAAAAACCGGTTAATACGGACGCACGTTAAACAAACGTCGCGCGTTGTTCTTTTTTTATTCAGTAGTAATGTTTTTTTAGTTTCCTTTCGCACGATTATTTGTCATTGCATCAAGAAGGCTCCACCCCGGGCAACGGCACAGCATGTCTTCACGGACTATAGTGACGGCTGAAGATTTCTTACAGAGGTGGTAGGCTTCGGCCGCCTGGTGCCCGACCACCCTCCTGCTGGAGCGCGGCGCCAAACCAACCGGTGTGCGGGAGTGCCAGTACCATTGGGAGATCCAAATGGTCAGTTGCGCGGTTTCGGACCAGTATGGGTTTCTATGTAACTCTTTATCGGGTGACTCATACTGGAGGGTAGCTGGATCCGAGGTACGGTCTCTGCCATTGGCCGATCGCAGTTAGTAGGGGGCCCAAGTATTGCGCCAGCCACGTGGGCAAGGCTGCCCGCCAACTCGCGAAAATGCTCCACTGTACCAGTTGGCCTTCTGTTTCCCCACCCCGGTTTGAAAGTACATCTCGCCAACATCAGGAGGTTGCACTCAAATCTCGAGACCAAGACGCCGCACCTATTTTTTTAACGGAGACGCAGATAGCGACTCCGTCAGACGTGGCGTACCTCAACTACCCAGGTTACTCACTTGAACATGAGTTCATAAAACGAGCTGGGGTTTGTGTGTAAGTTCGCGATGATGCTTTCAGCGTCTCCGTTGCTTTGAGGATTCCGGGTTATCTACCATCTGGGTACTGATATCGGGGTCGAGAAATCACTCTACGTCGGTGTCTACCGGTCGCATAGTGGTGAGCACGTGATGGAGAAGGTGGATTGTACCCAGCAACGATACCCAACGGTGGAGCTTCTTTTTCTGTGGGAATTTAATGCCCACCACGGTGAGTGGTTGTGACTGACCATGCAGGGAGAGAGGTGCGCAGATTTGCATTGTCGCTAGATCTCACCGAGCTGGTGAGTGAAGCTACGCGTGTGCCAGATGTTGGCGGACATACAACCAAGTGCTTGGACTTGCTGCTGACCACTGACCCAGAGAGGCATTCAGTATGGAACATCTGACCACTGTCTGGTAAAGTCCGTGTCTATCAGCTCTCCTCTGGATGATAGCCCAAGGGGCGAGAGGGGAGTTTGGCAATACGAGTCAGCAGACGTGGATGAGATGCGGCACTTCTTTGTGTCAACAATTTTGTCCTTCCCTTGACATCCAGTGTGCTTTTCTTCGGACGACCCCACTTGTTTAGCTGAAGCTGTTGCGGACGTGATACGGCAGGAAATGAAATAATTTATTCCATTCTCCGACATACCGCATGGTCACACAGCCCGTCTTTGGTTCAATGTGGACTGCGCTCGTGCTGAGCATACCAAGCCTGGGTGAAATCCCGTGACAGCAAAATTCCAGCTCGACGGGTTCGCGCGAAGGGTAGTCGTGCCGATCCCAGTAACTATCGACCGATCGCCATCACCTCCATACTTTGTAAAGTTATGGAAAGGGTTCTCAATGGGAACCTGCTAGCGTACCTAGAAGCAAACGACAACCCTCAGGGATCATCAGTATGGCTTTCGCCGGGGACGATCAACTGGGGATCTTCTGGTATTTGCAACGCACTGCTGGGGCGAGGCCGTCGAGAAACACGGCGAAGCCCTTGCCGTGTCGCTCGATATCTCGAAGGCTTTCGACAAAGTATGGCATGCAAGTCTGCTGAGCAAACTTCCTGCATACGGCATTCCCGTTGACTTTTGCTGCTGGATATCTGACTTCCTGAGTGAACGGTCGATCCGAGTGGTCATTGATAGCTGCTCCTCTGACTTTATCGCTATTGATAGAATTGATCGGAATTCCTCAGGGGAGACTTCTCTACGCGGCACTTTTCCTGCTGCACATCAATGACATTCTGGTTCCTGGTATTGTTGGGTATGCAGACGACAGCAATGTCATTGAGGGTTATGCATCTAGCGCAAAAGCCAGTGGTGAAGAAGTGCGTTCATTGAGAGAAGCCATGGTAGAGCGAACGAATTCAACCTTAAGTCTTGTCTCCAAGCGGGGTGATGAAAATTTGGTTGTTTTTAACGCCACCAAAACACAAGTGTGCCTGTTCACCGCCAAAACGACCGTTCAATCTGACTCCCAACTTTCCGGGGTGCATCTGTACCAGTTACCGACAGCTTCGAGCTTCTTGGCACGAAATTGAGTCTAATCTGAACCTTAAAATCTGGACAACTTTTAGTCTTATATAAAGCGCAAGATCGGTCCAGTATGGATTATATCTGCATTGCTGTCACCTTTGGGATGGCTCAGCCAAATACCAATCAGTCATACTTGACTCTGTTGAGCGCAGAGCCAAGAGGCTCATTGGTGACGATAAGCTGGTGGATACCAAGCTTCATAGCCTGGCCCACCGGCGCAAAATTGCATGTTTGTCGGTCTTTTACAGACTACTTCGGTGAGTGTGCCAAAGAGCTCCACGAGCTCATTCCGCCATCTCCCTTCTTCCATCGGAAGTCCAGACGTACTGCAGGTATTCACCCATACCTTGTCGGTGTTCCACACATTCGCATGTTTCTTATACGCACAGCCAAGTAGCGGAATTCCCTGCCTGCGTCGGTGTTCCCTTTTTAGTTAGCTCGTTCTATCGTCGACCTCATTCCTGTCCTTAGGACTAGATTGAGGTCAAGAGTAGGCTCATTTAATATTTAAAAAAAAACGGTAAACATAATATTACTTTTCACAGATCCTATGGACCAGTTAGATAGTCAGCCATTTTTTAATGAAGATGAAAACTCTCAATATATCCTATCCTTACAAGTAGCACGGTAATAATATCTACTGTAGTGTATATTCATACAAACGGTCGGAACGCGAGTCATACCTACACTCATCAAGTTTGGTAAACACTTGGTACACAACCAGTCGCGAATGCGCCGCACTGACGAACGAACGTTGTGATGGTTTTGTAAGCAGTAGGCGTGCGATTTGTGAATATTTGATTGAAATAACAACATGTATTTACTAAATAAATATGGCAGAGTTGTAGAGTATATTGTGCTGTCTTTGGTTGCTTAAATTTTTCAATAACGCATCCAGAGATAACTAAGTGATGGATATTCCCTTTTCTTCTCCTTGTCTATGTTTTCCAAAAGTATTTTTAATTAAACTTTTATCCGAAAATCTACTAAGTAATCAAGAGACACAACGTGTATTTTTATTGAACACTTCCTATTTCATTCACAACATATTTCATTTTTTTAAATACAAATACATACATATACATACACATACATATTTTTTTTTATTTACAGTCACAAATCTAGAAAGAAACTGAACTAAGTAGATGAAATTAAAAACTGTAGGCGCGGCATGCAGCCCTACCCCTATCGCATGTGTAGGTACCGCCTGGCTGTAGGTAATTATTTCAAGTAGCCACAACTTGCAGTTGCAATGCAACGCGTTTACCGACATGCCACTCGTCAAATAAATCGGTTAATTTAGGTTAAAATAAAGTTCTTAAAACGTTCACGTTCTTAAGAAAAGTTCGGAGGAAATACTTAATAAACCGGTTCCGAGCCTTGCCCGCGACAACTATCCTGGAAAAAAATGTTGTAATGGAATCTCCACTTTCTGTCTCTGTTCCTGTATCACTATAACAAGTAGCTACCTGCTACATAATATAATAAAATCGTAGTCTACATATTACGATCTTGGTACGAGTAGGTAGGTATTAAATTCTTTGAAATAGTATCAACAACGTATTTTAAAAAACAGATTTTTTAAACTGGAGTGACGGGATTTTGATAATTACAAGAGGGCGAAGTCACGGACTGGAACAGAGTAAGTAGGTACCTACCTAGTAATTTGTGAGACAGTAATAAAATGATTTCGCGCATCATTCAATCAATAGGTACGTTTGCAGTGAGTGTGGTTCGGAGTGTTACCTCGCCGTGGCCCGTGCTGCACGAATTGCCGCGTACCTACACCGCGCCCCAATATACAAATTGTATTTTATTTATTAAACATAAGGCATAGCATGTATATGTTGAAACTTTTGCATGGTGGCAGAGTTTATTAATACGAATATGTAGGTGCAAAATTATAAACTTAAATTCAATATTTCGCTAATCGCAAAGTAAAAATACAATTACTTGTGCAGCCATATTACTTAGTTGTTAGAACTTTTGTTGTAAGGTATAACTAATCCCTTTAAGTATATAAGAAATGATTTGAAAAACTTAATTTTTTTATTGAATGAGTTACGGGACATTTTCAGATTTCTATTGTTCCACAATACCTATTTGTTAGCATTTTCACTAATAAATCCTTTAGATAGTACTAACAAAGAACCAGTATAGTATTTAAATTTAAATTTTATATTATTGTTATAACACGAAATAATAGAAAATACCTACTTAATACCTATTGCATAACTCTAAACTGTTAGCATTTTTGTACATAGCAATGAGTTCACTAAACTTATCCACTCAGCGAAAATAAAAAACTTTAGAATTATCAAAAGATTTGTGGAAAAAATATAATATCTCTACTGGACTAAAATATTATCCTTAGGGGCCGTCTCCACGAGCGAGCGAATCGCGGCGATATTGTCGTCGTCCACCGTATTTGTATGAGAAAATATTATCGTCGCGAACTCGCGATTCTTTCGCTCGTGGAGACGGCCTCTAAAAGAGTGTATAGAAATACGTGACACGACGATAATATCGTACCGATTCTCTCGCTCGTGGAGACGGCCCCTTAGTATTAATGGGTCCTAAGTTGTTCATTTGATTACAATAATAGGTATGGCAAAAACGCTTGAACGCACGGAAATTTCTTCTAGTTTCCACAAGGTCCGTACCTATCCGTATAGTAAATAACTGCGGAAGTAACAATAATATGATGCGAGGCTTAAAGGAAAATAATTTAGTCTTAAAGTTACCATGACCCGTGAGAAATTGGGCAACACAGTGATCCACCTCCAGCCATGTCCTGGCCAGCCGCTCATGAACGGATAGAGGTGGTGTCACCCCTGATGGAATTATCCCACCTACATACTTTGACATTCAGACTAAAATTCCTCATAAACGTCAGACTGTGGTTTAAATAATCTATATATTTTAGCATGGTCACGTTGCGTGAAAAAGTCTGTGGAATACGGTTTTGGTAATACGGTACTCCTCGATAAGACTGGTAGTCTGACTCTCGGGCCTCTGATTACCTATATACGACGGCCGGGACCAACAGCTTAACGTGCTTTCCGAGGCACGGAAGAAACTCGATATGCAATGGATGGTCACCCATTCACAGACTGACTTTGGTAAGAGCGGCTTAACCTTGAAGATAGACCCAAGCAGCGGTTATTAAATGCACGAACTCCTCGAATTATTATCTCTCGTTTATTTAAATACTAAGAGTGCAACGACCAGCAAATTGTGTCTTCCATGTTAGTGATAACATTTTTATTGAAACAAATAAACTTATCGGCACCATTTGTAACCATAAGGCCTGCTGGTGACCTGGGCTGTGGGACTGTTCGAAAGAGATACCGCGGCCCTGGAACATAAAGGGCAAAAGAAGGAACATGGGTGGTTTTTAGTCAGTAAGAGTCTGACACTCCCTTCCGCTCCGCCCAGAGCGGGAGGAGTCATTTGATGATTTCCCATCCGAAAAAAAAAAGGCCTGGTGACCTACCATAACGACTTAAAGCAGGAGTAATTCCGGTGTGGGGAAGAGATGGCGCTAGACGACCTCTCTCTCTCTGTATCTTTCCCTCATTGGAATTACTTCTTGGTCATTTTGAGGTTCATCTGCCTAGCCTTTTACCAACTATGTTAGGGTCGGCTTCCAGTCTAACTGGAAGCAGATGATTACCAGTATTTTACATGGAGCGACTGCCTATCTGACCACAACCCAGTTAGTACTGGATAATACAATACGTCTTGGTAAGACTGTATGTCAGACATTCGGGCCACTGACTACCTGTAACGACTGTCAAAGATCTACAAATGACAGCCGGGACCAACGCCTTAACCTTTCCGTAGCACGGAAGAAACTCCGCACCTGTAGTGTGCAGCTCACCTAACCTTATATATGTAACTGCACACACTAATTATTGACATTATTATACGAATCGTGGAACTAAACAGTTCTCTTTTATTTCGACAACATCATTATAATACATGGCGACCCTTAGCCAGCAATTAAAATTTTGCAATCTACGCAATAAGAAACACTGCGGACGAGTCAAATAAATTATGAAGATATACCGATAAAAGTTGAAGTTTGTGAAGACGGAAATTAGAAGAAAGGAAGCGAAGAAGATTTTAAAAAATTATAGAAGAATCAGAATCCCAACAGAAGAATTAGTTTGAAGAGGTGAAATCATTAATTAAGAAGACAGAAAAGGAACGTTGCTGCCGGGTGCTGGGAGAATGCTCAAGCCTTGTGATGAGAGGATATGCAGGGCGCTGGGAGTTGAATTGTTCGGGTCCGATGTGGAGCAGCTGGGAGTCAGTTCCAGACCAGTGCTGAGGAGTTCATTCGTCCAAGCCACGTGAGACGTCGTGACCTACATAATCGTTGTCAGTAAAATAAGTAACTACTGCAATGTAAGTTTTGCAACGCTAACATTTTTTATATATTCTACTATATTTCATGTTATTGTAACTGGATCATACATTTTTTTATATTTTGTTCTGGAGATTAGGAATGTCCCAACAATTACAAGATGTGCACGCTAGATTAAAATATCTAAGAGAATATTTAGTAAAACTAGGTCCAGATAGGCGTAGAAAAGATTTAGCTTTAAAGAAGCTAGAAGAAGCAGAAAAAGAGTATAGTAAATTGGATTGTATTTTGACTCAGTTGAACCAAGAAGTTATAGATCGCAAGTTAAGCAAAGATGCTCGTGAGGTTTTCCAAACATTAATTAATGAAACTCAATCAAATTATCAGAAAATAAAAAGTTTACTTTCTTTAGTAGATAGTAGTTGTCAAACTAGTTCTAAAGATTTAATAGAATACGAATATACTGATTGTCTTACAAAAATGGCTGACGCATTTGATATTAAAACTGCAATTTCCCTGTTGCCAGTGTTGAATGGTCAGGAGCAGGTGACAAATCAGCTTATAGATGGTATCTTACTTTATAGTTCGCTTATTAATGAAGCCAGTAAAAGTCAATTAATACAGTTTGTGTTAAAAACGCGTCTCTCGCCTAGTGCAAAATTGCGACTTAAAACTAACTACACAGATATAGAAAGTTTGGTAGAAGATATTCGTGTTTATTTGTTACCGAAGAAATCGTATGTAGCTTTACAAAGTCAATTGCTTACGGCGACTCAAGGCCGTAGAAGTATAGAAAAATTCGGTACGGAGATCGAAGAGTTATTTGTCAATCTCACGATTGCGCAGGCTAACGATAAGCGTGATGCATATGAGGTTTTGCGTCCACTCAATGAGAAGACTGCAATTAAACGGTTTAGTGATGGGTTGGCTGATAAGCGGCTCAGCACTATCATTGCCTCACGTCAGTTTGCATCATTGCCTGAAGCTATAACGGCTGCGGTAGATGAACAATCCCTGTCAGTCCAGCCACAAGATCAGGTTATGCAATTTAGGGCTAACCAAAATTATAGACGAGGTAGCTTTAGAGGCTCTCGAGGCCGGGGAAATAGACAATTTTACAACAGAAATAAAACGTATAACCATAATTATGATAAAAATAATGAAAACAGCACAGGTCAAAGAACTTTAAGCAGCGTTAATCGAGGTAAAAACTCAGGTGAACAACGTCAGCAGTTCCGCGGACGTCCGGTGCGTTGTCAGCGTATTCAACATAACGCGCAACAGTCCAATGTTCATGACAACTTGCGCAATGATCGCACAAGCCAAGCAAATGAAAGCCTAGAATTTTTTCGTACCTAAATCGTACACGCATTCTATTTTTAGTTTTTGTAATTTTTGTATTATTAATTGTCAGTTAACAAATAGTGATGTTGATCTTAATTTACTGATAGATAGTGGAGCTAGCTTATGTGTGCTAAAGTATGAATGGTTGTCGCGACATAGGAATTTATTGAATTTAGTAAAACAGGATAAGATAGTCATTAAAGGAATTAGTGGTAATTTAGAGTCCATGGGATACATTTATTTAGATATTATGATTAATAATGTAACTTTTCAACAAAAGTTTTACATATTTGAACACTTATCTTGTGCTGCAGAAGGTATACTCGGACAAGATTTTTTCGAGCGGTATAACGCTGTATTAAACTATAAAGATGGTACTCTGAGTTTGGAAACCCGAGACCAGTCTGTTAGTGTTCATGTTAATAGGAATTTATTTACAATTCCGCCTCGTTGTGAAGTAATTAAACACATCCCGACGTCACACAACAGTGATTGCGTCGTTTTGTCAAAGGAAATTTATGAAGGTGTGTTTACAGCAGGTGTAGTATCGAAGCCACATAATGGACTTATTCCTGTTAGGATATTAAATACAACTGATAGTTCGGTTGACATAAATACTTCAGATTTAAGTATTAGTTGCTTAAATAATTTTTACGTTTGCAAGTTTGACCACGATAACATTTCTGTGGATAGAGTTAAAACTTTACTTACTACGTTACAACTAAATACCTATTTAAATAAAGAGGAACAAAGAGGTATTGAAAACGTATGTGCCAAATATGCAGATGTTTTCCATTTGCCAGGAGATACGCTCACAACAACTAATTTAATAGAGCACTCAATTAAACTAAAAGAAAATACTTCACCAGCATACGTTAAGCCATATCGATTGCCTAAAGCATTGAAAGGCGAAGTACAGAGACAAATAGATGAAATGGTTAAAAATGATATTATTGAAGAGACTATTTCAGAATGGTCAAGTCCAGTTCTATTAGTACCTAAAAAGACAGATAGGTCAGGAGAAAGGAAATGGAGACTTGTAGTGGATTATCGCCAACTCAATAATAGAATACAGGATGATAAATTTCCATTACCTAATATCACTGAGATACTAGATTCATTATCTAATAACATCTATTTTTCAAAGTTAGATCTTAGTCAAGGTTACTATCAGCTATCCTTAGAAGAACAGTCTAGGAAGTACACTGCATTTACAACAGACAAACAGTATCAAATGAAACGATGTCCAATGGGACTTAAAACATCGCCTAGTGCTTTTGCACGTCTCATGACAATAGCAATGTCAGGATTAAATTATAAATCATGCTTTTTATATCAAGATGATTGCATTGTCGTAGGAAATTGTCTCGAAACGCATAACAAGAATCTTATAAAAATTTTAGAATGCCTAAGAAGAGTGAATCTAAAACTAAATCCGCTAAAGTGTGAATTTTTACGTAAAGAAATCGTTTACTTAGGACATAAAATAACCTCAGAAGGAATATTTCCCGATCCATCGAAGGTAGAATGCCTACAAAAATATCCAGTCCCGCAAAATGTAGACGACGTCAAGAGATTTGTAGCATTCGCAAATTATTACAGACGTTTTATTCCAAAGTTTGCTGAAATAGCCTATCATTTGAATGCGTTATGTAAAAAAGATGTAGCATTCGTATGGAGTGATGAATGCGAGCGAGCATTTTACAAGTTAAAACAGATTCTTATTAGTCCGACAATACTTGACTATCCAGACTTTAGCGACAATAACACTTTCACGTTACAAACTGACGCATCAAAACTAGGATTAGGCGCCGTACTGTCTAATAGCAATGGCAAGGTAGTCGCGTACGCAAGCCGTAACTTGAAACCAGCTGAGACGCGGTACCCTGTGATTGAGTTAGAATTACTTGCTATTGTTTGGGCAGTTCGACATTTTAGACCTTATTTATATGGGAAAAAGTTTTACATAAAAACAGACCATAAGCCATTAATTTACTTATTTAATATGACCGATCCTTCAAGCCGGTTGACAAAGTTTAGATTATATCTTGAAGAATACGACTTTGAAATCAGCTATGTCCCAGGACGGCACAACGCAGCTGCAGATGCATTGAGCCGGATACCTATTACATCCAACAGTTTAAAGGATTTGAACAAACATGCAGTATCAGTCATGACAAGGGCACAGACTCGAAGGTTGCACACTGACTGTGACAACAACGACATGACTACTGAGGTATCCTCTACTCCAAGGCCTGATCAACCTAAGGTAGTGGAAATCCTCAAACGACCGACTGACAGCATTGAATTGATATTATTTAGTAATAAAAATACTATACAGCAGATAGAAAAATCAAAATATTACACTAGTGACAATGGCAACTACAAATTCGTTCCTGAAAAATCAGCAATTTATGTGATATCTCGATCGTTATCGACCGTAAGTGTGTTAGCGAGAGAATTACAACGTTTTTGCAAGCAAATGTATGTATGTAAATGTATGTATTGGGCGGTCGCCCATCCACGGACCAACCTAGGCACGGCTTAACCTGAAGATCGACCCGAGTGGCTGTTATTATTTAGCCACGAGCTCCACTATAAAGGGTGTAACAAGACCCTTAACGAAGTCGAAGAGCACTTTTCTCCCCGTCATTAAAATCATTTTTTTGTTCTAGACCATACCTGGGAACCTTCTAGTTACGGAGATAGGGGGGGGGGCAAAGTTCCAACTTTTTTTTAAAAACACCTCCACGACCCAAGTACTATTCAATCCATCCATTAGAACAACGTGATATTTTACCCCAAAAAAAAGTCGTTTCCCAGCAATAATTTTTGCGAAAAGTTATTTAGTTTGATGTACAGAATGCGTGGTTGACGGCTTCGTTAAGGGACTGTTTCCACGAGCGAAAGAACCGCGGCGATATTGCGTATTTGTATGGGATAATATCGCCGCGATTCTCTCGCTCGTGGAGACGGCCTCTAAGCGAGTGTATAAGAAATACGTGGCAACGACGATAATATCGTCGCGATTCTCTCGCTCGTGGAGACCGCCTCTAAGCGAGTGTATTGAAATACGTGGCAACGACGATAATATCGTCGCGATTCTCTCGCTTGTGGAGACAGACCCTAAGGGTCTTGTAACACCCTGTAGAGAGCAATGGTGATGAAATAATTTGCGCAATGTTAAGTGCTTGTTTGTATTCGAACCTGCGACCTACCTCCCTAAATCGTGCCCGTTTCCACTTGGCCGACACTGTGCATTGATATGATAAGGTCATCATTCTCCTACCCTTATCGCACTATATTTGGGGTCGGCATCACTCGTCATATTATATCATAATTCATCAGACACCTGTCTTAGCAAAAAACCTCGACAAATGAAAAAGATCTTAAAAATCTACTTTACCGTTGAATAAATAACAAATAAATAAATAAATTCTTTATTTTACCAGAATCCATTACAGTACAGGATACACAAACTAATTATAAGGCTTATAACTATGTCACTATGATGTTAATACTCTGACTCCTAAACTAGGTGTATGTGCCTGTCTTAAGAGTCAGTGATTCTCCGTAACAAACAAAGCCAAAGTATACTAAAACGGAACGTTACAACAATAAGCAAATGGTGTAAAAGAAAACACGATATAATTTAAATAACGAAAACACAGAGTAAGTGTATGATGTGTGTGTGTGTATGTGGTGTGTAGGTGTAGGGTGTGTGTAGTGAGAAGAATGGGGTGTGACCAGTACACATCCGTTGATGGTTAGATACAGACAAAAAAATTCATTCATTAAATTCATTTGAAAAGTCTAGGATGGGAGAGGGGCCTACGTGTGGGTCCACTACCAGACAAAGACCTGCTGGTCTACCATGTTGTCTTAAGCAGGTGTCATTCCGGTGTGGGAAAGAGATGGCGCTAGCCGATCTGTATAGCTCTGTCTCTTTCCCACACTGGAATTACTCCTGCTTGAAGACGTCATAGTGGGTGATTTCCCACCCGAAAAAAAAGGGGGGTTCCCCTTTTTTTTCGGGTGGGAAATCATCAAATGACTCCTCCCGCTCTGGGCGGAGCGGAAGGGAGTGTCAGACTTTTACTGACCAAAAACCATCCATGTTCCTTCTTTTGCCCTTTATGTTCCAGGGCCGCGGTATCTCTTTCGAACAGTCCCGCAGCCCTGGCAGGAATAGTAAACCCCTTGAGAGCGAGTCTTAAAAATCGAACAAATAGCGCATAATATGATCTTGCCACAAAAAAAAATTGTATGCAATAATTTTATGAATGCATGTGGAAATAAATAGTATGAAAAAAAAATGTTTTTTCTTGCCATTTCATCCTTCACACAGTCCATCCATCGTTTCTTTGGTACTAGGTATCAGATTAATTAATAAAATTGTTGCTTCAGGATTAACACCACGGGTCATTGCCTCATTGGACGTTGGCCAGTACAATCTGTACTATTAACGATAATATTTTTTATCTTTCCAGTAATTAAATTTCTTTCGATAGCATTGTTGGTATGCGAACCTTGCACAATATTATAATTTACTGTTCTACATAATATTACATAACGCCTATAATCTCTGAAGGGATTGGCAGAGATGTACCTGATAGTAGACCCTCTATTTTCGGCAGTTATGTTTTAGTCCCATTTTTTTTACACGACCGCACAAAAAATAGTGCTGCGTTCAGTGTTCATGTATAAATATGTTATTCTTTATTTTTTCTAAAAGTTTTACTACCTCTGCCGGATAAGAGGCGACAACGATAAAAAACATAACACCCTGTGGTTTATTTATATTCATTGAATGTTAAAATAAAACAAGAATTGAAAACGGATGCAACACTATATCTTTATTGTTACATCATATGAGAAAACGTTGCAATACTACTTTATTTTAGTACATAGATACATAGATAAAAATCAACAAAACGTTATAAATGTCAGCTCTACCAAAGTACGTCCATAAAAAGGAAAAAAAATGTATTGACGTATACTGTATTGGTCTACAAATAAAATAATGGGAAAGTCATCAATATCATTGAAACAATTGTTCTAAGTAAATTAAAATCTCTCGTTTCTAAAAGATTACAATCTAGCAACAAAAACAACATTATCAGTTAATCATAATCATAATACTTATCAATATCAATACCAAATTAATCCCCGAAACCCTAATATTTTCTACTCATCATGATCGCCATCATCGGCAGTCTTGTTCCACCTACTGAGCTGAGTGTAGGCTTCTTCTCTTGAGCCATACTTCCCTGGTCTGCAGGAGTCTCAGCCGCGGTCTTGGATGTCATACACATCTGGCTGTTGATCTCCCAACACTTCTATACTTCTTCTTCTTGGTCAATTACATCAAAACCTTATGTACATGACATAAAGTCAAAATTGGCGTGGCTGTAGGCTCACAGGGCGGCGATCCAGCTCCCCCTGCTATATCTAAATGAGTGTATTTGACATTCTTTTCTTCTAACCCACCAACTTTGATTAGAAAACCTCCTGCTAACTGATGATGGCGGGCTTTGGCGTCCATATCTACTTGGATTAAATCATCGCCCTTGCATTTGCCGTTGTTGACTGAAAAATCTTCAGGACGTAGAAAAGACACTTCAAAACCTTCGCCAACTCTTGCACCGCTGAATTGCAAAGAGCTTGCATGATTTGCACCTCTAGCGCTATAGTTGTCTAAAGCGGCTGTATAATCCCCGTAGCACATTCTAGCATGTCCTGTCAAAGTCGCTATAGTATACAAATGAGGGTTCAGTTCTTTTTCAGCAACCTCTCCCATTTTGAATAACGAATCAGCCATTGCGAATCTTCCTTCTGCATCTGTGTTAGTAACTCTGACAGTTTTACCGCTCTTCGAGACGAGTAATTCATCAGGTACATACGAATCTTCTCCTATAGAGTTTCTGCAGAGGCAGAGTACTCCAATGACCTTTAGATGAGGAGGTTTTAGTAATGAACAGGCTTTTAGAAACCCAGCTACAGCTGCAGCGCCACTTTTGTCTCGGCACATACCAGCCATTTTGCCGGAGATTTTTAAATCAGCGCCGCCAGTGTCATAGGTCACACCTTTGCCGACGAGTAAAAGGGTTTGGGTAACTCTTGCTATGTCGGATGGTCTATATTCAATCTCAACAACTCTTGGCTTATGTCTGTCAACTTGATTCGCAGCTCTCGACACAGCTGCTAGTAACGGATAATCTTCTAGAATGATGGCTGAATCGTCAATTATTCTGATAAAAATATTACTGTCTTCAGCGAACTCAGATTGTACATATTTCACTATATTTGCTGGCGTCATCCTTTCAGGGTCGCTTCCTGCGATGTCTCTGGCAAACACTCTAGACTTTTCCAAAGCGATGGCGTTGCGGACAGTTTTCTCAAACTTCTCACTTAGTTTTTCTTCAGAATGGAAGCCGATTTTAAGGAAATTCTTTGTGTTATCCCTTTCCCTGATTTGTAAAGGTATGTATAACGCTTCTAGGGCCCCAAGGATACCCACTAACTGTCCATCGGGAAAGTTCACAGCATTCTGAACTACGAGCAAAGGTTTCTTAGCTCCAGCTTCCAAAGCCCTTACCATACCTTTATACGCTGCATCTTTGATCACTCTTGCATCATGATACGGTGAAATCTTCCCAGTAGGAGATAGCACTAATCTTCCTCCAGAAACATAATCACAGTTCCACACAGTTGCCGCTTTGTGCACATGCTTATCGACTTTCCCTATTTTATCTATAAAGCTACCAATATGTCTTGGTAATGGCACTTTTTGTTCTTCAGGGTACAAGATGAGTATCACCGCATCGTAGTCGATTGATTGTATATTCGTTTCAATGAATACATTATCGTACAACTTTAGTTCGGTAGCAGACATGTTGTTTAAGGAGTAGTTGAAACAATACTGTATAAAAACTTATCGGAGTGTAAAATGTTTTGTTTATCTTGTATGAAGCTATTATCAGAATAATTTATGAAGATATTGTGTGTGTTATCAGTGTTTGTGATGTACTTAATGTGTTGTGAATTATATTTCTTTATTGAATGTTGTTTTGTAATGTCTGGAAAAATCAGCCAATTGTTGACACACACTGGCATAGACCTCCTCCTCTCTGTGAGATGCAGTGGGCTATTCCACCATACGAGCATAGTTCATGTTGTTGGATGTCGTATGTCTTCAATTATTTTGGTTCTAGGACATGCCATTGTCCTCTAGATATTTTAAGTCATTTAAAGCAATGGTAAGATAGAGTTTACAAGATCTCAACTTCAAATTCTCCATTCGTAAACAGTCACTGGCGTAACTTTAAAAAACAAATGCGTTTAACGTTACTTTACAGAAACCAACTTATCACCCATTTTATATAAGCGGAGAACCTCAAGCAGCGTAAATATTGGAAACTTATTGGAAACTATATTTTCGAGCCGTTTGGGGTTGAAACTCTAGGGCCGTGGTCCGAGTGCTCACAGCCTTTTCAAGGAAATTTCAAACGCTTAGTTGACACTTCCCGTGGCCCATACAGCGTGGCAAACTGGCAACGCCGCCAGTCTCTTGGGGACATTACCAGTTGACAGCGCCAGCGTTGAGGGTTTTTTTGTTAAGTTATTAACTTTAGGTTATTTTAATTTATAAATGTATATAATATTGTTATGATTTGTTTTAATAAAATAATAATTTTTATATAATTACTAAAATTTATGAATTTAAAACACTTACTAAGCTCAACGTTCTCGATCAATACATCGATGTAGACATCCCTGCTCATCCTGTTATGTTCGAACGGTAGCCCGAGAGCCCTCACGACCAACATGTCAATTTCAGGCGACTTTAGACACTCGTAACCAACTAAAACGAACTGTGGAAAGAAAAAAACAAACATCAACATTGGTCTAGTAGTCGCAAGCGTGACTGCGGAGCATGAGGTCCTGGGTTCGATTCCCGGGTCGGGCAAAGTGTTATTGGGGTTTTCTATAAGGAATTTCTTAGTAGCAGCCACGGAGCGTGTCCGTTTGATGGCAATAGGCTCGCCCCCTATTACATGAAACTTAAAACATACTGGCGAAATTTGGGTGTACTATGTGGGTGTGCTAGGACGGAGGTCGTAAGTTCGATTCCCACACTGGACCAGTCTTTGTGCGATGAGTACGATTATTTGTTCTGTATCTGGGTGTGTATTTATCTATATATGTATGTATTTAGAATTATATAAGTATGTTTATCAGCTGTCTGGTTGCCATAGTACAGGCTCTGCCTAGTTTGGGATCAGATGGCGGTGTGTTGGTTGTCCCAAGATATTATTACTATTAGGTACACAGTTTAAACTCTTCGGTAATTACAGACGGTATTTTTTTTGGGACAAGCCCGCCACACTGTTCCCAAACCACTGCAACTCCTGAAAGCCAGAATCAACAGTGGCGACCACCAGAAAAGCGCCGAGACAATGAAGCTCGACGAAGTCCCAGAGAAATAATTGAACTATCTTGGATCCCGCAAGGAAATTAATCAGAAAACTAAAGCGGAGAGTAGGAAAACCATAATTTCCACTTCCCTCCATATCGGCAGGAGACAGAACGAAACCAGGGCAATAGGGACAAAGGGACGTATACAACTGGGATAAGCCCAGTTGCCTAGCACCACGGATAAATATTATCATTAATGGGTCATAAGTTGTGAGCTGATTCCAATAATAGGAATGGCAAAAACGCTTGAACGCACGGACTATTGTTCTAGTTTCCACAAGGTCCATATAGTAAATAACTCCGGACGGTATATGTAATAGTGGCAGGAATTGTTTAATAAGTTAAACGTGAAACACTCAGCAAACCCCGATCCGCGCCCGCCCCGCACACGCTCTCTGTGTGTTGTCTTCAAATAAAAGCACTGTATTAATAACCGCCGTACTCCTCCGACCTCGCCGTCGAGGTCCGTCGCGACGACCCAGTAACGTTCTCCCCCGTCCCTTGCCAGAGCCAGCCAGTAGTCAAGAGGACAGAGGGACGCCAGCACATCAAGCTATAAATTTTCCCAGTCAACCTTGAACCTAATGCTTTAGCGTTGAAAATCTATTAAAGAAAGGACATGTTATGAAATGGGCTTTTTTTTCTTGATTTTTGATGAATACTGGCGTCTGTACCTTGGCTTGGCCACGACTTATCTACACTCTCAAGTTACACGCGTGTTGCGGGCGACAGTTATTTCGGGGAAAACAAATAAGAGGCCTAAATGCAAGGTGTAAACGGAGCCTTCACGAAGCCGACAACCAAGCTGTACATCTAGCTAAGTACCTCTACGCAAAAATTATTGCTGGGAAACGTCTTTTTTTTGGGGTAATCCACTGTTCACGGTAAGATTGAATGTAACGCACTCAAAACATTGAGCTAATAGATGCATGAAACAGGATTCATGGGCGTATTTAAAGTAAAGTTGTTTAGCATTAAAAACTTGTATTTAAAAAAAAACTTGGGACATAGCCGGAACTATGACCTCCAATATTTCCGTAACTAGGATAATCCCAGGTATGGTGCAGAACGAAAAAAATGTCGCAATCACGGGGAGAACAAGTGCCTGTCGCCTTCGTGTAAGGTCTCTTAACAGCCATTATACTCGACAATGGGTGAAAAAAGACTGTCAACAGTGATGATATTGATAGAGGTCGTGAAAGGAGCCTTAAGTAGCTACGAGCCCCCAAAAAAACAACTCACATGAGGATCAAAATTCGAGTGCCCCTCTAAGTCAATCCTGCATCGTTTGACTCCGTCAGGGTTGATGAACGTCATGACATGCTGACCCTCAACGGGGGCTGTCATTACGGGCGCGAATTTGATGCAAGTCTTGAACGCTATCTTTGATAAGCTTGTCATTATGACTGCTGCTTGTTCGAGGTCTGAAAAAAAAACACATTATCTTGGCATAATCTTTATGGTATAATCCAACATTGCACGTGTCAGCGGGCACGCCCTTTATGCCTGAAGGCTTTATTTATGCTTGAGTACCTATATTTTTTATGTTTTGATTTTATTATGTATTCCGTATGTTACAGCCACTTTTTTCCGAAACTATAAGAACTATACTGTTGAAACTTGGTAAGTAGATGTATTCTGTAAACCGCATTAAGATTTTCACAAAAAAAAATAGAAAAAAGAAACAAAAAATTTTGGGGGTTCCCCATACTTAGAACTGAAACTACAAAATTTTTTTTTTCATCTAATCCATACGTGTGGGATATCTATGGATAGGCCTTCAAAAATGATATTGAGGTTTCTAATATAATTTTTTTCTAAACTGAATAGTTTGCGCGAGAGACACTTCCAAAGTGTCGCAATTTACCTTTCATTGAATCAACTCAAATATAATAAAAACATTGACCAAAGTTACAACGAACTACAGGAACTTCTATATTATGTTACTTGCTGCTACGGAACCCTTCATGGGCGAGTCCGACTTGCACTTGGCCGCTTTTTTTAATGTTGGTGTGTGCTAGCTGACATGTGACAATAATTTAATTTAATGGATTCTTTGTTTATATTGACTTACAGTCTTACACGTATAAAATCTGGTGCTTCTAACCTAACAGAGAGATGTGTTGCTGGGGAGTTTGTTCAGCCACTTATACACTTAAATGCTCTTTTCTTTCACTGTTGGCTACTTGTGAGCGCTACGTGGCGGAGCATGGCTTACTATACAATGTCCAAAAGAGTCAGTACATTGTTTTTGAGGCGGGGACCAAGTACCATCTGGATGTGCCTCCCATACCTACGTCTAAGCGGTGTTCCTCTTGAGCGAGTGGAACAATTTAAATACTTAGGTCACTTGGTCACCGCAGACCTTAGAGACAATGCTGACATTGAAAGGGAACGGAGGGCTCTGTCCGTACGCGCGAATATGATAGCCCGCAGGTTTGCTCGTTGTACTGCAGACGTAAAGGTGACGCTCTTTAGAGCATTCTGTACCACCTTCTACACTTGCCGCTTGTGGGAAAATAATTCGCAAGCTTCGTACGGAGCCCTTCGTGTCCAATTCAATAATGCGTTCCGGAGACTGATGGGGTTGCCATGGCGTTGCAGTGCGTCAGGGATGTTTGCGGCAGCGCGTGTAGATTGTTTTTACACAATAACGCGAAAGCGAGCAGCATCGATGGTGGCTCGCGTCATGGCCAGCCCCAACAGGGTTCTGAGAATGATTGCTGGCAGAGTGGACTGTCCTTATGTGGTTCACTGCTGTCAGTTACATGTGTCACCGTATCGTGTTGTTTACTAACACTTAGTTTTTAATGATTAAGTATGTTACTAACCCTATATGAACCTCCGCTCGAATTAAAGAATTTGAATTTTATTCTTCCCAGCTAAACACTAGGAAGTGTCGAAGGTCAGGCGTTCTGGGGAACTGTCTCTTGTAAACTTTATCGTTCAAAAAGTGCTAATAATCAGCCTAATTCTAATAAATTACTTTTGATTTGATATGGTGAGACAAAGAGAGAGAGGTGTTTGCCTGATAAGTTAGGGAATCATGTAACCTGTTTACTTGACTGCCTCGTCGTCGGCTTAGGTACTGCAAGAACTCATTAAGTGACGGTAACATAACTTTGAGAAATATACATATATTATAGGACATCCAAGAAATCTAATTACTTTGATCTCACTGGATGAAAAAAAAAAAACAAAAAAAAAATCTGCTGTTGCCTACATTTTGACGAGTTAATCGATCATAAATGTAGGAAACAGCTGATGTTTTTTTCGCGATTTCAGGTTTAGTCCCATAGTAAAAGTTGTTCATAATGATGAGTACAATGACCTCTTAAGAGGTTGCTGGTGTTTACAAATAACCCTGTAGGTTAGGTTAGGTACTTACCGAAATGGTTAGGATTTATGTAAAAAGGCACAGTAGCGTTTGGCCAGAACATAAACGTATTCGTTGTGATAACTGAAATGAAATAAAGATAAAGGAAGGTTTTTTTGTTAATTTGTTTTTTATGCAACTATTACATAACGTTAAACCGTTGGTCTCGGCTGTCATTTGTAGATCTTTAACAGTCGTTATGGTAGTCTGCTTATCAGACCTCCACAATTCAGCTAGTACTGCGTAACACGATACCCTTTGGTAAGACTGGTTGTCAGACTTTCGGGCCACTTACTATGTAACGCGAGTGTCAAAGATCTACAAATGACAGCCGGGACCAACGACATAACGTGCTTCCTGAGGCACGGAGGAAACTCGGTATGTAATGGGTGGTCACCCATCCACGGACCAACCTAGGCAAGCGCGGCTTAACCTGAAGATCCCGAGCGGCTGTTATTATTTAACCATGAGCTCATTACCATACCTCTTTCGTCAGGTTATTTTAAATCCCTTGATCGTTTTCTTTTTCGACATTGAATCTCGCAGTTCAACCTATGAGGCTGCTTTCGGACTATCCTGTGGGTGCCTTGAGAGTAAGGCCTCCAGCCAGGGGCATAAACCTTATAAACTAACCGACAGCGCGCTAAGGGCACCCCCTGTGGGGTACGAGCCTCGGCTTACGGCGTCGCTGGCGTCGAGGGCAGCAAAGGGACAGATCTGAGTGAAATTATTTAGGAGCTGATTTAAAACTACTGGCTCAGCTTCGCGAGCTGGCTCGAGGAAGGGTGGGGGGCAGGGGGGGCCTTGATCGTCACATGGAAACACATAAAAACTAGGTACTTACGTTTCCCTTCTGTCACCGCATCTTGTAGTGAGCATTGTATTAAAAAACAACTAAATATTAGCAAAATATTATAATATTTCAACATCGCCCAATCTAAGTTGCTCGAGAGCGGAAAGGATTTGAATTCAATTTGAATTTTATTATTTTCTTTATTGTGAAACTTTTATTGGGGCAAATAAAAACATAATTATTTTAGGTAATACAGTTTGTTTCGTTATATTTCGTCACAAGTTTTAAAGATGCAACGATTGCTTAGGTCGGGCTGTGGATTGGTGACCATCCACTTCATGCTGAGTTCCCACCGTGGCTCGGAAACCATGTTAAATCGTTGGTTCCGGGTGTCATTTTCTCACTCAAATACTGAAAATATTTCCCAAGGATCTTCGTTCGCGTGAAATTTTCCTTATTTGAATCAAATGAATTTTGTTAACAAATTCATGAGTTTTTGAAGTGAAAACTTCTTTAGCGGCGTTGAGCACTTTAAAAAAATTGTTCTGTAATGGGTATAAAATCTTAAACTCGCGTCAGGACACTCGCGTCAGGACACGTGACCTGATCGTAAGACGGATGGAGAGTAGACGATTTTGAACTTAACCTTGAACATTTTATGGTTTAAAATCATTTAAAGAAATTTGGAAAAAGCGTAAGACGGATGGAGAGTAGACGATTTTGAACTTAACCTTCAACATTTTATGGTTTAAAATCATTTAAAGAAATTTGGAAAAAGCGTAAGACGGATGGAGAGTAGACGATTTTGAACTTAACCTTCAACATTTTATGGTTTAAAATCATTTAAAGAAATTTTTAAATGTTTCCAATCAACTTTGAACTTAATGCTTTAGGGATAAAGCTGACAAATCTATTAAATAAATTTTAAAATAAAACTCTGACACCAGGTTGGGCATTTACAACATGAGAAAGAAAGATTCATAGTTGAAAGTTTGGAACATGATCGTAGTTTTATAACTCCTAGCGACATCTTGTAGAATGTAGTAGAAAGTACATTAGCAAATGCAATGAGTAACTGTTGTGAGAGACCGCTGGTAGATGGCGCTAGCACAAAGCGCCATCTATCTTTGATATTGAAAACTAAAATGATGCATTGATACAGAGAACACTGTTACTGGTAGGCGCGACAGTTTTTTTAGCTGCTACTAGAGGGCGTTGTTATAAAAAACGTGGTTATAATCAAGTTTTCACTTCTGCCGGCACTCCCGGAGTGCAACCCGTCTTTTTTTTTTTGCACGCAACCCCGACTCGTTTTCTAAAATTTATGTAGGTAATCTAAGTTACTCCATATAACATCAGCTACCTGCCAGTAAAAGTTGTGTCAAAATCGGTCGAGCAGTTTCGGAGATTAGCCGGAACAAACAGACAGGCAGATAATAATTTAACCAAATGTTTTTTGTTATAAGTACCGTTTATACTTTCATAAGCATTCAGTTAAAAGCTTTCATTTTGAAATAACAAACTAACATTTCAAGTCCATCGATGTGTGGCCGACTTTGGCTGTTTTCACATTAGGGTCAACTCACACCGAAAGAGCGGCGAAGGGCAGCGAAGCGCGGAGTCACGGAGTCCCGCGACTTCTCGAGCATTCCAGCGACTTCTCGAGCAGTCGCGGGAATCCGCGCGCCTTCCCGAGCCCACCCGCGATGAATTCATGGGTCGCTCTCCTATGCGCAGTTCAATTTTAGTCCAGTCATTATAGTAAGTTCACCTCGGAATTCGAGATACCCTGCTGTAAGTCTGTAAATACTTGTATATTGACACCCTAAAAGTTGTCTCAAAACCTACATATGGTAGGGTGTAAGCAACTATTAAATTTCAAGGTCAAAGGTCACAAAAATCGGTTTTTTGCGCTTTTTTGGAAATATCTCGTTTCCTATGGGTTTTATGCTATTTATATTTTCATCAATATTGTAGAATACAAAATTCTCTACAAATTTTGTTCACAAATTTTTTTTATTCGATGAACCGTTTTCGAGATAGAGGGCGGAGAGCGCGCGGTCACAGCATCACTTCAGGTCAACCGGTGTCTCCGGTCGAAAACGCGCCATATATAGTTGATGAACTATCGATAAATCAATGATTATAAATATTTGTCAATTTTTATTAACTATTATATTATATTTTATCATTTTTTTCCTAACCTATCCACTTTTTATTCAGTATTAATTTATTTAACAACACTTACCTGCCCATGTAATTGCAGAATTGTTAATGAAAATATAGGAATTATATTTGAATTTTAACCTAATTAATAGTAATAACTTCTTAAATGATGAAAAAAAAAACAAATAAATTATGAATTAATCTTTTTATTCAAAAATATCATTCAATACATTTACTTTTATTGAAAGTAAAAAAATGGAATAAAGGGTACAAAAACTACAATTTATAATTTTAATCATCTTCTTCCTCTTCATCGTCGTCTTCTGGCTGCTGGTAAATTTCAAACTGGTCTTCATTATCGTCTTCAACGACATTTGTCTCAAGTTCTTCCATGATTATGGGGTCAAAGGTTCAATCTTCGTTAATGTCGCTCTGATATGGTAGAGCATTGAGACAAGCTTGCCCATTACATTGGCCACAAGCTAAAGAGCATTGCATGCCCGCTTTCCTGCTTCCGCATCGCGAACCACAACCTCTCTTGCAGTTGCAGAAAATTGTATTTAGCAAATCTTCTGGAGCAGGTGGAAAAATTGTCATGATAGGCTCCAGAAAATCGTTTCGCATTGCCCAACCCCATACTTGGGGTTCCAAATCATGTCCTAACCAAGTTTGAACTTGATAATATACACGGTTGAAATGTTGATGAGCAGCTGCACTTGTTGGTGGAATATTTGAAAGCTGCACAGGTTTATTAAGTTTTGTAGACTTGACGTAATGCATATAACGAAGATGATCGAGACTTTTCACAGATTTCGGAGCATTATAGACTGCCAATTAATGCATGAAGAAAATGATATAATATAATAGTTAATAAAAATTGACAAATATTTATAATCATTGATTTATCGATAGTTCATCAACTATATATGGCGCGGTTTCGACCGGAGGCATCGGTTGACCTGAAGTGATGTTGTGACCGCGCGCTCTCCGCCCTCTATCTCGAAAACGGTTCACCGTATAAAAAAATTTTTTACACAAAATTTGTAGAGAATTTTGTATTCTACAATATTGGCAAAAATATAAATAGCAAAAAACCCATAGGAAATGAGATATTTCCAAAGAAAGCGCAAAAAAACGATTTTTGTGACCTTTGACCTTGAAATTTAATAGTTGCTTACACCCTACCATATGTAGGTTTTGAGACAACTTTTAGGGTGTCAATATACAAGTATTTACAGACTTACAGCTGGGTATCTCGAATTCCGAGATTCTTACCTAATTTAAGCTTAAATGACTGGACTATTCAACAAAACTCGAGGAAACTTGTGTTTAAGCAGTGAAAATGGGTATTTTGGATTTAATTTTTATTGCACATATAATTGAAGAAGAAGAGGAAGAGGCCGAAGAGATAAGGAGGGAAAGATTTAAAAGAAATATATGGTTCAATTGTATTGTTATTTATCGCTCGCGACTGCCCGAACATTCTCGGGACTTCCCGCAACTTCTCACGCAGTCGCACGGCTCCGTTTATGGAATTCCCCGGAATTCCTGCGGCGCCGCGGGCATCCGCGCGACTCGTTCGAGTTTCTCATGCGATAATAAGTATTATGGTAATGATAATAAAGTTAAAATTCATATGAAACTGAAACTGCGCTCCGCTTCGCTGCCCTTCGCCGCTCTTTCGGTGTGAGTTGACCCTTAGGCCATAACGATGACGTCACGATATCGTGGGACTGGTAGTTTCATCCGGCGATATCGAGGCGACATTAACTAACAAAATGTATGTAACTACCAGTCCCACGATATCGTTATCGCCTAATGTGAAAACGGCCTTTGGGTTTCAACTCGGTTGGTCTCTTGGACGCAAAGAATATTATAACGGTGGGCACCCGCGCTAGTTTTAGCGTACGCCCTAAATCTTACCAAAGGGTGTAGTTTTACCCAATAGCTGGGGTGCAGGCAGGGGTGAGAAAGTCAGATAGATAGTAGCTCCATAATAATTTATATTCAGCTGCATCCGGTTAAACAGAGAGCCGACTTGACATCATTTTTATATCTTATATTTTGGATTGGCACAAGATATTTTACTACAAGAAATAAAACCCATATTTGTGTCAATTTATAAATTTATTAACGCCTTCACTTAGCTTCAGGTTTTTCAGGTTTAGGCTTCTTGGTTTTCTTCGAACCAGGAGGTTTCCTAATACCTTTCGCTTTCTTGGGTGGAGGGGGGGTAGTTTTCTTGGCTACCGGCTTCTTAGGCTTCTTGGCAGCAGCAGC
The DNA here is from genome assembly GCA_950022335.1 of Eurois occulta. Taxonomy (NCBI): domain Eukaryota; kingdom Metazoa; phylum Arthropoda; class Insecta; order Lepidoptera; family Noctuidae; genus Eurois; species Eurois occulta. The sequence goes on along the minus strand of OX465504.1, from coordinate 8,549,998 downwards.
TTTAGCGGCTTTGATCCTACGTTGGCGAAGCTTCTCGGCTTTCACGGCCGGGTCGGTCTCTGAGAGCTTGATCTGCGAAAAAGTGTTTTATGTCAGTAGTGTCAAGGTTGAAACGGGTTTGCGGTGAAGATAGGTGGTAAGTTCAGAAAGTGTCAACGTGTGAGTAATCATGGTTGTCATAACCCAATGCTCTGAAAGAGAAGTATCATCATTTTGGAGGTATTTGCTAAATGTTATGCCTGAAATCCCTGAAGGGTTAGGCAGAGGTGTACCTAATAGTACACCCACATTTCGCCAGTTATCTTAAAGTCAAATGTAATAGAGAGCGGGCCTAATACCATCAACCGGGCACAGATCCAGACTCCGTGGTTGCTAATGAGAAATTCCTGGTGGAAAAACCCAACAACACTGCCCGATCCGGAATCGAATCCAGGACCTTTTGTTCAGCAGTCGCGGTTGCGATCACTACAGCAACGAGGGAGCCCATAATAAATACCCTAGACACAGGTCAAAAAAAGAAATAATCAAAATATACTCACTCCACGCTTCTCAGCCAAAGCTAAAGCCTTGACATTGGTCCTCCTGTCTTGGTCAAGCACTGCCTTCCTTCTGAGCACAGCAGAGAACGGGTTCAGCCTCAGCATAGCCTTGGTGTTGGTCAGGGGGTTCAGCTTCCTGGTCGCGCGGACTACACGCTTGCTGTAACAAGAGGGGGTGGTTAGATGGGGTTAGAAAGGGGGTGTGGGGTGATGAGGGTTGAGGTATTGTCAGAAAGTGTCAACGTGTGAGTAATCATGGTTCTCATAACCCAATGCTCTGAAAAGAGGATATCATCATTTGAAAGAAAAAACTTGGCATGTGTGGATTTCAAGATCACATTTGAGGCACAAAATCGCCATACGGACCGCAGCAACGATTAACTATGCTACCTAACTTATATATTATATGCTCAACTATGGAAACGACAACGTGCGACAATGTAACCATGTATAGCAGCGTAGGGTTACATAGACGTCGCAGCGGTCCATCAAGGCAATGGGGCGGATTTGCCGATGCGTTCGTCTTCGGAATGGTAAAACTTCTTGTTGTAAATCAACATCATGCCATTGTCATCGAGAGGCAAGCCGATCTTTACACTCCTATATAGGGCGCTAGTTGGGGCTCGTTTAAAAGATAAGTATACGTACTTGGGCGCGCGCAGGACCTTCCTGATCTCATCAGATTTCAGCAGACGGCTGAGGTCGGTGTTGGCCATCTTAGGCTGGGGCAGGTTGAAGTTCTTCTTCTCCTTAGAGGGAGTCTTCCATGAGCCGAACAGGGGGTCTGTAGAAGGAGAAAACAAAATTATTTCGGAATTCAAATACCAACTCAAAGCCAAAGTTTTATACAAGACAAAGTTTAAATTAATTACATTTTTTTTTTAATATTTTGGACTCATTCACATTTCCGTCATTTGAAGCCGTAGAGTGCATTAGCCGTATATTTTTCTCAACTACCGTAACAAATTACACCTCAGACGATTTTAGGTACTTAATTTAGAGATTAAGTAAATAAAATGTATTCCACAAGTCGACACACTGACAGACTAGTCGTCCGCGTCAATGTTTCCTAAGGGAACTCTGATATACCCCTCAATATTCGTAACTTCATTTTGTATGGAACAAAACGAGTAAGGCTTATAGGGGATTTGTGTTTTTAAAGTTTAGAACAATTCTACTTCATGATAGTGGTTATAACAATTTGAAGTTTAAGCGACGTTTGCCAAGGTCAGTGCATTGATGGGAGGCCATCTGTTACATATCAAGACCTTCCCGTGACCCGGAAAGCACGTTGACCTGTTGGTTCCGCTATCATTGTATATGTATATATTCCAAGAACCCGAGAAACTATCAAACACTCTCTCAAGGAGTATCGTTTTACTCAGTTACTAGGTTGTGGATAGACAGTCGCTCCAGATAAAATACTGGCATTCAGCTGCATCCAGTTAGAGTAGTAGTTGCAATCAACCTAGAGATACATGTGTCTGTGATCATACGCGAGAGTCAGATGACACGAGGCTGAATGTAATTGATGGTCACTCATCCACTGTCCGACCTCTGCAAACCTTGCTTAACCTGTCAGTTGTAGTATTTATCATACAGGTGCTGTACTCACCAAGCCTGTCGAAAGCGGACTGGGTCCAGATGCAGAAGCGTCCGAGGTGACCACCGGGCGCCAGCTTCAAAAGGTTGAGCTTGTCTACATTCAGCATCTCAACGCCGGGAATGTTACGGAAGGCGCGGGTCAGACCCTGGGGAAAGAAACATGACGCTTAGAACAAAAAAGCAACCGACTTTATCAAAATCGGACTTAGAATTAACACTTCATGAGTGTTACCATATATATTCAAGTATAACGCGTTTCAAATGAGAATAGGGCTGCCTTCGCGCCATGTTGTGACGTCATCATAGCTGTCAAATCGAAGAAGTTTGATAATTGATAATAATTTTCAGGCCTCAACTAGGCAAAACCGCGTACCAATACTTATCGAGAATTGGTGATGAATTTATTTGCGTGTTTTTTTTGCTAACCATACTTTTAAGTGACAGTTGACAGATAGAGGTCATTGACGTCACAACTTAGCGCGAGATCAGTCCTATTCTCATTTGAAACGCATTGTATATGGCCAGATACAGTAATTTTAATTTCTGTACTACAAAGGCCCAGTAGTGAAAACCCAGACTATTTCGCCTTTAGATTCGTTAGTCAGGCGCGTTACTGCTACTGCTCTAAACATAGTGAAGGAAAACATCGTGAAGAAACCGGCATGTCCGAAACAAAAACTTCGAGGACATGTGAAATCTACCAACCCGCACTGGGCCTATCCACTTTCAGTCGACTTCAAAGTCGAAGCTTATATCCCAGCATTGGGAACTTGATAGTCTGATTTTGCAGGAGCAGTTATAGAACTGACAGAAAGTTAGGTTTGTTAGTAAACTTGTAGCGACACTTATGATCCACTATGCGTACAAACGCGCGCAGTTCGGTTGTGCCGCGTCGATATTACCCCTAGACGAAGCTGAGGCTTTGAAACGCTTCAGCCGATCGGTGCTGGGGTGAAAAGATAAGCCAAATTTAAGAAAGTTAGGTTAGTTCCCGAAGATGAGGTTTTATTTTATATTAAATGGCCCTACTCTTGACCTCAATCTAGTCCTGAGGACAGAGATGAGGTCGAGGATGGAACGAGCTAACCCAAAAGAAGCCTATTAACTCCGACTTAAATAGTCATATGAACTTCGGAACACCAACGCAGGCAGGGAATTCCACTCCTTGGCTGTGCGCATAATAAAATATTTGTATTGAATAATATACTGGTGTCTGCAACTCCACGTCCAAACGCGTACTTTGCGTACTACGACAGTGAGCAAGATAATCATCAACAAATTCCTAAATTTTGTAAGAGATCCACATTATATGTATTTGAGCCATGCTTGAGGTCAGCAAAGTATACTCCAGATTACTGAGGGTCGGGAAAGCACAGATACAAGCAATATAATGAACAAACATTTCCAAACACTGCTTAAATCGGCAGTCCATAAGGTATTATACTCAATATTAGACTCAAATAGTAAAGTAATTCTGTTTTACATCTAGTCATTTATTAGTAGTGAAGTTAGTCTCTGACAACCTCTTTTTGGACTAGATGTGCCTTATCAGTTTATCAAACGGCACATCGAGTTTTGTATATGCTCTCAATCCTTACCTGATCCTTGTGGTAGATGATGAGGGGTCCCTTGCGCTGCACGCGGCGACGGTTGCGCATCTTACCCTTACCGGCGCGCAGGCGCTGGGATTTGTACACCTGGGTAAAGAGAAATGAGGTTTTATTCAAGTTTCTATGGTTACACATATTGGTCAGGTGGCAGCATTTTTTTTTTATTGGTGTGGCTACCAACACATTTAAGGTGTTGTATAGGAAAAAAAACAGCTGTGCCCTATATTTTGACGAGTTAATCGATCATAAATGTAGGGAACAGCTGATTTTTTTTTCGCGATTTCAGGTTTGGTCCCATAGTAAAATTTGTTCATAGTGATGAGTACAATGACCCCTTAAGAGGTTTTTGGTGTTTTACAAATAACCCTGTAGATGAAGCGTCAGGGAAATATAATTAGCTCCTCAAACGCTGGCTTACTGAGTCTATGATGATAATCAAAGCCAAGTATAAAGCCGTGTTACCACACAGCGAATAGTTAGTCGCCGACTGCGAGCGTAAAGTTCAAAATGTGTGAAAAAACAAAGGACAGTCTGAATTTTGTTCGTACATTTTTTACTGAGCGCTCACAGTCGGTGGCCGACTATACGCTGTGTGTGAACGTAGCCTAAGTCAAGTCAAATGTAAGTGTACAAGTGTGTGCGCGCGCAAACACAGTTTTTCTCTCTTTTCCGTTCGTTTTCCGGGCGGCAATTATTTTGCTTGTCCAGGGATTCGATACAAGATCACCAGGCTCAGCAGTCGCTCTAACGACCACTACTTCAACGATGTAATCATACACAATAAGCTAACAAAACAATGCCATTCTTTAATAAAGTTTAAAGATTTAAAGTTATGGACCCAAAGTTCTGCATCCGTACTTGCAACAGCTACCACACAAAAAATCTGAATTATTTATGACATAATGCAAATGTTTTCCACAGTTTACGTCCGCGTTGAACAATACTATTCAGCCGGATGGTTGGCTTGGAAGTTTACTGTCTCTCCATAGACATAACGACAGATATATAGATCTGTAATTAGCTTTTAAGGAGAAATAAGGGCAAGCATACATGCATTTGTTATGGATTTATTGTTAAACCAGAATGTATGGACTTCGGTGATCGTCGTATTTCCGAATTAGTACGACCGTCGCGCCACAGAGTAACCCCTCAAAGAGGTAAAGCTTTTTAGTTTTGTGGACCTATCGTTCTGCATTTGTATGAAACTTTATTTCTGTTGGTTTTCTACCTAGTCACCTGTTACTTAGTTTTGAAAAGTTGTTGAATTGCATAGAGCTTTTAAATGTTATTTTGAACCTAATACGTAAAACATTGCAATTTCATAGTTGTAACAGTTCTACAAATATATGGTTCCATCATCACGTGATCATATTTCCAAAGATACACGACGCTGGCCGAAGCGCATACATTCTCTGGGTCATCTGTACGCTTTCAACTAACCTTGAGGACATCAGACCAGGCCTTGATGCGTCTCAGGAAGATGACGGCCTGTTTGGTCTTGTTGATCTCTTGTACCTTATCGGAGACCACCAGGGGCAGCTCAGGTACTTTCTCGATGATGTGACCTGTATAGAAATGCATATTTATATTTTTCTATCTGATGAAGTAAAGTGGTGGGTGTTATTTTATCGCCAGTTTAACAGAGAATATTCAAGCGCTGCAAAAAAAAGCACAGCCAGATTTCTAATCCTTGGCCATGAGTGCTGCGTTGAAAATCCAGTGGCCCGATTGTGATTCGTCGCGGAATATAATCGCTTGAGCGGACGTGGGGTTACCAAGGAGTATGGCTTTACCAAGCAACTGTTTTGTAGGTTGCCACATTCAGTTCAAAATAACTTCTGTGGAAGACAGCCTACTAAGGCAATTCAAAGAAAGATAGAAGAATGAATGTTTTCCACAGTTTACGTCCGCGTTGAACAATATTATTCAGCCGGATGGTTGGCTTGGAAGTTTACTGTCTCTCCATAGACATAACGACAGATATATAGATCTGTAATTAGCTTTTAAGGAGAACTTTTACCTAAGGCTTAATCTAGTAATTTATTAGCGACTTGATAGTTCTACAATGGTATTTTGGTTACAGTGCTGATAGTACGTGGTGAGGATCGCCTCTTTTGGCTTATTACTTGTAACAATACCTAAATCAAAAACCTCCAAAACAGAAAATTATTTTAAGGAGACGCCAGTTGACAATATCCGTAAACAAAAATCGACAAAAGACGATTTTAAGAAAGCGACGTCACAACTTTGACAGGAGCCTCCTCTCTTCTACAGTTTTGCGAAAGTCCCGCAGCCCGGGCAGGCATCGGCCCTTGCGGGTCGCTCTGGTTTGCCGACTCTGAGGCGCGCGTGGAACACGAACGCGCCGTCGACACGGCCTGTCGTCATAAGACGGATGGACGGCGAGTTAGCCCATTACTCACCGTCCACAGGCCCGCGTCCTACTAATATCTACAGCATAAATAAGTACATACCTCTAGCCTGCACGAGCGCGGGAACTCCGCTAGCAGCGACGGCAGCGGCGACGGCGGCGCGCCTCTGACGTAGGTTCACGCGACGGTGCCAACGGCGCCACGGCTTGGTGGGCGCGAACATGCGTCCACCACGACACATGTTTCCGAACGCACCCTGGCCGGACCTGGGTGAGGAAAGTTAAGAGGTGTAAAGTCTGTCTTGGACTCAAGATTGTTATACAACAGATAACATAACATTATGTCTGTATTACTCTAATGGTTTGGTAGAGGTGAGATTTCAGAATATCCGTTTCGAAAAAGTTATCAATTGCATTGACAAATTTATGCATGGCAAGAATTGGAATGGGAATATCACAATTAAAAAGGGTAGGGTGTTTTTTTTTTTTGGAAGCCGGAAACTTTTTTTTACATTTTTCTTTTATTTACCCTTTTTAGTTGACTTTCGCGACTTTTTTAACTTTTACTTTAGGAAATCGATGACTTTGTTCGTTTCATTGAATTTATTGCCAACGATTTCCGAAAGTTTTTTTATCAGTCAGTAATTTTTTTTCTACAAAAAATGGTTTTGTTTTAAAAGCTCCTATCCTTTTCTGTAGCTCAGAACTGTCATTTGCTAGAGTGAAATAGCACGCTCTGGTGATTCAACCCTTACACAAACACATCTTTTCTATCATTTAAGACTGCTTTTTGTTCAATATCAGTCAATATTAAATAAATGTATTCTAACATATCGAATGCGTCTACCCACAGGGAGTAGACGTCCGCGCTATTAGAACTTTGATGTACCCCGCCATTGTCACTCATCACAGTAACTGTACTGTAACAGTGTTTAAACGGGGATATTTGTACATAGTATAAAAAAAAACCGGCCAAGTGCGAGTCGGACTCGCGCACGAAGGGTTCCATACCATTATGTTTATTACCGTACCGTTTGTTTAGAAAAAAATGATATTAGAAACCTCAATTTCATTTTTGAAGACCTATCATGTATGGGTTTGATGAAAAAAAAAATTTGAGTAAAAAAAAAAAAGTGAGTTCTAAGTATGGGGAACCCCCAAAATTTATTGTATTTTTTTCTGCTTTTGTGTGAAAATCTTAATACGGTTCACAGAATACATCTACTTACCAAGTTTCAACAGTATAGTTCTTATAGTTTCGGAAAAAAGTGACTGTGACATACGGACGGACAGACATGACGAATCCATAAGGGTTCCGTTTTTTGCCATTTAACCCTAATGATAGAAAACAAAATAGACGGCTTCTTACCTGTGGGTACCACCACCACGGACACGGGGGATACGCGCTACAGCACGACCGGTACCCCAGGACTCGGCACTGGTCTGGTGACCTGGTAATCAAAGATATTTTTTCATTGATGACATTGACCTTGGGTTGAATTAAGGAGAAATTATCTTCAAGTATGGCTAACATGCGACTGACAGAAAATGTATTAAAGCTTGACTAATTAAATTAAAAAATTGTTTCTGTGACCTCGACCTTGGAGTGCCTAAGGTGAATTATAGTCAGTTATGGAAAAGAATCTGATTGGTAATGAAAACAAAAACTGTTATTTAATGAGTTCGCAAGTATTTTTATGTCTTGACCTTGAAGGGCCAAGGTCAACTATCACTGGACCTATTGCCCTCATTCTTGAATAAGCATTTTTATAAACTGATTAATAAACACTTTACATAACTTTACTATGTTATCATGCTACATTTGGCGAGGATTCAATCTCCAAGTTATAATATAGATCCTGCATGAAGATCATTCTCTTAATCTTTAGATTTGTTTGTAGTAAAAACTCTGCACCCGTCCCCACTACAGAGTGGGTCCAGAACGCCATGTCTCTACGTTGATGTCGCACTAATCCGCAGTAACGCTCCACGGCAATATTATCCGAGAGTGTGGACATTTAGTGCCAAAGCTATGTTCTGTAGTAATCTAGATTTTATGACCAACCCATATAAAACCAAATCATTTATGCTAAAGAGGTTTCCCTGCCACTTAAGTCAAGGAACCACCTCCTCTTGAAAAATTTTGCAAACTTTAAACTAACTAACTTACTTTTTTAATTTTGTTTTTGTTTAAATTCTGACCGTCTTCATCGGTCAGAATTTAAACAAAAACTGTAATTTATTCATAACTCTTGCAAAAAAACCTCAATACTTACTAACTAATGCAAATTTAAAGCAGCCTTATAATATAAAAGTTTGAATAATGATGTTTTCTTGTGTGCTGAATTAAGGACATATTTACATATTTGAAAACAAAATGTTCCAAAAAGAGTTGATATTCCTAAATATTGACATTACTCACCAGCCTCCTTGCTGACAGAGTATGGCTGCCTGCCATTCTTAGACATGGACACGTGCACGTCATTGACGAGGTCAGGCCGGATGGGGGCCTTGAACACGAACGGGAGAGGGAGGGAGGCGCCAGCGACTGCCTCGCTCTTCTCCGTGTACACCGACACGAGAGGTCGGGCAACTGATAGACTCTGAAATAAAGGAGATAGTTAGTATTGATCCATAGGTTCAGATAGTATTGTATTATAGGCTAGGTATATGTGTTTATCTCAACATCTGATGCCTCAATTCTTGACCTTGAATTCACTTATAATGTCAAGGTCAAAGTTTCAGTCTCAAAGACCCCTTTCAGATTACATCGAAACCATACCAACTGACTGCTTTCAATAAAGTGTTATTATTTATTTATCAACACTATATTTATGCCATATAATTGCATGAAGTGGGTATTGAACCGACAACCTTAAGCACCGAAACAAATAGCTGAACTTTTAAGTCCAACATCAGTATATACACCCATATTCATAATTGTAACCTCGAAAGCTACTCGACTCACAACTCCTTCGAGGAGACCTCAAGGCATGCCTCGAAAGATCCTCAAAATCGGTATTCATAGTCGTCAGATTAAGGAAATTATGAGGTCCCTCGAATGAGTGAGAGTCGAGGTGATACGTCACGAATACGTCATTGTTTGGAGGAATGTTACGTTTGTTATATTGGCTAAGCTTATTTTGAGAGCAGTCTGTGAGCTCGTTATCTGTGGTTTTCAACTTGAAGTGTCTACACTTGTCAAATGAAAGTAGAACATAAATAAACAAATCATAATAAATTATTTATCCACTTGAACAGGCGTCTACATATACGATGATTGCGCATAACCACTATCCGCAAATAATAAACCTGCAAGTTCCCCTTCTCCGAATCTCATATGACAGCTGCTATTTGAAAATATTCTTGAGTCGTCGACAGACCCAGGCCAACGTGCTACTATGTCATATATTTCCATTTGCACACACTATTTGCACATTCATTGAGAACCAACCTTTCCGATTGCGAAATGCTTCACCATTTTGACTATTGGGATTTTTGATTGGTATATGAGTAGGTACCTAGGTACAATCAATGCATGCTTTAGTCCCGGAAAATCCAGATATACGATGAAATCTGATTTTCACATCAGCTCACTCAGCAACATCCGGAAATTTGACAATCGTAATGAAATCGTAAAGCCGCTAACACTTTGATTATGGGTGGATTTGGAAATCCACGTCTGTCAGTACCACCAATGTCTTGAAACAATAGCGGTAGCAAGAAACTCATCACAACTTCTTTAGTAAAGCGAAATCTAATTTTAAATTCATTTTCATCATAAAACTCAATAGGATTTTCTGCATCTCTTTTATAGCGTCGCGATATGTAATCGTAAGGGTTTTCGTATAAATATTCAATAAACTCTTCAAAAGATATTATGAAAATCGGGTAAAAATACGCGTGTTTTGGTTACAAGTCCCTTGTAAAGTACCTCAAGGAAGCTTCAAGGTAGATCGCGACGTACCTTATATTTGACAGTTGGTTCCTCAAGTCAAACTCACCTCGACTGAGGAAACTGTTTGAGTTAAGGAGTAAAATAACAACTATGAATATGAAACCGCCTAAGTGAGGTTGAGTCGAGTCGAGGAAATCATGAGGTTTTGACTTTGAATACGGGTGTTAGTGTTGAGTTTGGAGTTGAGAACTTGAGACAGTCTTACATCTTGGTGAAACTATGACTCATCTGTTACAATAGCCACCTAAGCAACAATTTCAATGAATACTATTGTACATTACATTAGAGGTACACCGTAACCTATTTCTTGACTACAATACAGCCGTCATTATTAAAAAGGGCACAACTAACATTTTGTAAATATTGAGAAAATCAATGTTAAAATTACTAAAACATAAAAAATGTTGCAATTGTGCCATTTAAGCTTATGTCCAGTTAATTTTGTTGCTAAAAATCACAAAAAAATAACTCAATTTCATGAAAAATTTTAGTTGTGCCCTTTAATTAAAACGGCAGTATTATACATTACATTAGAGGTACACCATAACCTATTTCTTGACTACAATATGACTAACCAAGTTTCTGAATAGGAATTTCAAGTTAAAACTTGTTAAACAACTTTATGATAACAATGTAGGTGATTCCATCAATGCAGCCCGTGAAATTCAAAATCACCTGAATAAAGTAGTCTAACAAATATTTAACTTCAAATTCTCAATTGTGAAAGAAGGTACATGGAGAATGTTTGTGTTCCACCAGTCGACACACAACCAATACATACTGGTCATGTTTCCTACGGGAACTGTTTAATTTACCCCATAAAATTGTACCTAGAAGACTATAGTAGTTCAGCTAGGAAGAGTATAGGGGATTTTATAACTAAGAGAAATTGTGTAATAGTATCAAATAAATATTAGAAGTCTATTAATTTTTCGCTTATTACGAGTTAAATGATGATGTGAATTGATATTGAAAGGTTATAAAGCCACATTGACAAGTTAACAGGTTGTTTTCCATGTAAAAGTAATGGATTCTGGCAATCACTTGGCGTAGGACCAATCATAACCTCAAAATTCTCACACATTTTCATAACAATAAAATGATTAAAATGCCATTTTCTTGTGATATTTTATGATAAATGATTGTTAAATAGAGTTCAGCATTGGTTTCTAACAATGTTCTGAAAGAATTATGAAAAATAAACAAGGGATGCTTCCACAGCGTGTTTTCACCGATCGAAAATTCTTTTTTTAACACCATAGAATGTTGTAATACAGCTATAAAACGATAGCATATCCCATATAAATGATGAATTACACAAAGAACTTACGAAACACCATGATAATCTTGTTATTTCGCTAAATGTAAAAGCAAACACGTGTTTGTACCACGGCAATAAAATACTTTCAACTACACTTTCACTTCATCAGATTGATTCACTTTACAATACTAAACGTTATAAAATCACATCAGTTTCGATTAGACTTACCATTTCGCTTTTTAAGCGAAGTAATTCCTCCAAATAACACTATAGGCGGCGGTATAGACCATCCGCCATGCCACGGAGGAGTAAAAAGACCGGAAATTAGAATAGTTTTTTGACAGTATGAAAAGGCAGTGACCAGCCCAAAAAATTGCATGTTTTTATAAAAGACTGGATTTGACTGCTTACTGAATTCCAAGGGCGTAGTATTATTAAAACTTCATTGAACGAAAATACATACTAAAAGATTTGTTTGATTTATTTAATGCATATTCAGTAAAACAATCCAACAACAAACAAAAAGTAGTTGTGTTTCCAATTTATTAGACCAAGACAATTTGTGGAAAAGCCAGATTAGTCGAATACTGACAGATACTAGGTGACATTACAGAATGCATGAATTATTTTGTATTACTAAGTATTTTGAAAAAGTGTTTTATGGGTGAATTTATTATAAAATACAACAAAGAAATCTTGTTACATTACTAATCTCGTTTTTGTATTAAAACCCGAAAAGTGCACACACAATACACAAAACGTTGTAATAATTTTTAAGCCTGCGAAACTCCGTTGAACAGGTAGCTGAACCAAAAAATGCTTTTTTAATAACATCAAATACCCATCCATCACCAATGTAAATATCCCACCCAAGTGTTTAGAATTTTGTTTGGGTCATAGTTTCTGCAACTTGCTTAATCACGTTTATAATTTTGGCCCCTTATCTACACGTCGTCCTACTGCCAATGATTTGCTGAGCAGCTGCTCAAATGACTGAAGTTTGAGTGGGCATCTGTCTCTTACCTACATAAACAGATATCGACGACCTGAGCACACTCAGGTATACAAGTTCTGTGCTGTGATACTGACTGGTCTGACTTCTTTGGAACGCAGGAAGCCCTTACAAATATTCTTTTTTGCAGCTGTAATTTTTTTTTGTGAAACCATGATGTTATTCTTACCATTATTTTATTATGCTTGTTAAAACTATTGCTAGTGCTGTGCTACTGCTTTCCTTTATCATATTAGTTAGTGAAAGAACATTTTGTGACATTCCTTTTCAAACTTAGAGTGTGAGATGCTTATGCAAACGTGTATAATAATCGTATTTTTACAGCTTCGATGGATGAAAAGCCAAAATGCAGTCATACGGTAGATATAGCGCCAATAAAACAGCAGCCAACGGAGAAAGATCAATCGGAAAGTCAAAAAGACCCCCTGATTCTGCCAGAAGAGGTGACTCCAGCTGCAAAAACACAAACTCTACTGATTCTGCCAGAAGAGCTGACTCCAGCTACAAAAACACAAACTCTACTGATTCTGCCAGAAGAGCTGACTCCAGCTACAAAAACACAAACTCGACTGATTCTGCCAGAAGAGCCGACTCCAGCTGCAAAAACACAAACTGTATTATTAAAAGAGCTTCCAGCTTCATCACAAGTCGAAACTCTACCGAATACTCAACCCGCTTTAACTAAAGACCAGCCCATTTATTTGATGGAGCAAACTAAATTTTCAAAAGACCAACCAGGGTTTTCGGGGGACGAACCGGCTTTTTCGAAGAATCAACCGGCTTTTTCGGAAGACCAGCCGTCTCATTCAAAAGACCAACCGGATAATTCTAAAGATCAACCAACTTTTTCGAAAACCCAACTAAAGGCCTTGACAACAAGTTTTACAAAAATATTCATTGATTCAATGAAAGACGGATCAACTTCATCAAGCGAATTCATAGTTGCACCTAAAATTCAAATTGATAACAGTAAAGGCGAATTATCTTTGACAAAGGAACAGAAAACTTTAATTATGACAAAATATATTGCGGCTTCAGCAGCCCTTTCTTGTAGTATAAATAAGGATCATTTTTTAAGCACCAACGTGCCTTTAAAAATCACTTCTTCTACCCAAAGTCCTAAAACAAATAAGCATAAGGCTCAGTTGCCGCCGACAGCGACGCTAACCCTCCCACCAATGGGCACACCGGGCCAACCTCTAAGTTTATTCTTACAAGCTATAGCAAAACTAAACGAGAATTCTTTAGCTCTAGCAGGTCTTCCTTTTAGATTACAATCTTCCCCTAATTTGAGTAAAATCTGCAATGTGGTATCTGGGGATATAACACCTCCTGACTCCTTGACAAGTGCCCCACCAACTTATTCGTTCGTTTTGAGGCAAATGGCGATTAGAAGAAGACCGAGGTTCATGGGGACGTTCTTTCCATCACCCTCTTTCGTTCAACATGCTCCTCCCCCAACCTATACGGGTGCTTTTGATGTTTACATAGAACCTTCCCTGCCTCCACCTCCTGCGAGAGTGTACAATTTTGGCTTCACGTCAATGGCCGTAGTTTGCTCAGAATGTGGATTCACGGGTATGACACTAACAAAAAGTCGTGTTACCATTTGCACTCATCTATGTGCAATCACTTTATGTTTACTCTGCTGTTGGATATGTGCCCCATTGCCGTATATTTTAAGTTCATGTAAGGACGTTTATCATTATTGTAGAAATTGTAGGACTTTCTTGGGTATGTATTGTCCAACTAACCCCGAGGCTGCTTATCCGAACGTTTAGCGTTATGAGGGTTCATTATTATTAGTTTTATTTTAACATAATTATATTTTTAACACATTTTTTTTCTAGTAAGTGTAACTTTAATGAAGTTTTTAATTTTCTTACAAGCCTAATGTTTGTTTCACAATCGATTTCAAAACGAAATCAAATGATGATTCATAGACAATAAATACTTTCGAATTGATATCTGTTTTTATTCTGCAGATTTTATTTTATTTTTAAAATAACTTACGAAGTTTTATTGCACACTATATTTAATTAATATTTCATTGTTTAAATTTATTTGATATTTTTTTCTGGTGTTGCATTTAGCAATAGTGATTTGCAAACATTTTGCAAAGATCCAAAATGTGATTTAAATATAGATGCGTTCACATTTATTAGTTGTCGTGGATTGAAAACTATTAATGAACTGACTTGAAACTACATATTTTTATCCTTGTAAAGACGAAAAATTATATGTTTATGTTTAAGGATGTATTCTCAAAGCTGAAACTTTAAGCTTTTGTTTAAAAATTGCATATATTTATTGTTAATTTTGAACGTTTTCACTGTCAATGATGTTTCAGCGCCCTCTAGCGTCAAAATGTCCTGTGTAAAATTAGAAGTCACAGCCTTCCGTAAGTTCCGTGTGTGTTGCGGAAAAATCCCTTTTTGGGCGTCCGACCACATGTGTGAATAGTGAACAAAATATGGTCCTATTATGATTTTATGATCATAGAAGCGTATTTCATAGTGATCGGTACACGACTTCGATAGATAAAGTGCGTACGGATCGTTCAGTGTGCCAGAAAAGTTGGAACAAGACGACGGAAGTGCATTTTTTTGGATGTAAATACGGTCTAACCAGGGTCAGTCCGGTGTGGTACGAGAGGTTCGCGCATATTTCCCAGCGACAGGCCGTGTGTGTGCGCCACTGGGACGTGTGAGTTACTCGTGAATAATTCGACCTTCGTACTGTTCGATCGGGCCGTTTTCATCGGGAAAGTTCGTTCGCGATTAGTGGGTTAACCCCATCATGCCGTCGTGTTGAGGGGCATGGAGGCGCGCTCGTGATCGTCTGTCGGCGCGGAGCGCGCGCCCGGGCTTACATAACGAGGGCAGCGGCGGCATGGCCGCCCGCGTGTCCGCCGAGGGCGCAGGGCCCTCTTACGCGTCAGTGTTGAACTTTAGAGGGGGTGACAGCAACAAGGAGAACATTGAGGCCGCGCCGGGTGAAGTGTCTGATGCGCCTCCGACGAAGCAGGATGACGGGGAGGAGGAGGAAGGATTCGTGCCTGTCATATCGCACGCACGCCGTCCTGGGAAGGGGCGAAGGCACCCTGAGCGTAGGGCTCCGCCTCGCCCTCACAAGGCCCCCACACCGCACACGGAGCCCCAGCCAACGCCAGAGCAGCAGCAGCAGTCATCTGAGAGCCAACCGAAGAAGTTTGTAGAAGCGCCAATACCTAAAGTGAACCCTTGGCAGGTGAGTGGTATTATGTAAACAATACAATGTCATAACATTAAATGATGCAATTTTATGCTAAAAGTTAAATCATGAGAGAAACTGTTTATGTATTGTGTTCTACACACTTTTTCCAACTTTGCCTTGTGTGCGTTGGTCTATGGTTCATATTACTTTTTTTCAGGTTACATTGACTTGACTGCGGCAATCGCATGTTATGCCTATTGGTGTTGTTATTGTTTTTCAATATTCTTATTAGCATTTGCGAGCGGGTTGAACATATTCACCGAAACATTTAATTTGGTAACAGCTTCTCATTTTTACTAACAGCTCATGATTGCTGTTGTAACTAAATGCAAATCTACATTTAGAAGTTAACAGTAGGCCAGTATCTTGCCTTTAGTTCAAGTTACTCTATCATAACAAAACCGCATAAAATAATCAGCCATGAGTGTTCCCACTGCTGACACACAGACCTCTCTGTAAGAGCGAGCAGTAACCCACCATGGATGGCCCAGTGCAGGTTGATGGATGTAAGAGATTTTCTATTATTTCTTTTTTATTAAACCAAATGTACTCTCATATTGGTATTAGCCTTTAAACAATTTATATAGCACTAGAATATTGAGCTATATTATTTAAATGGGTATTTAAAGCATTGTAGGGTATTATTGAGCAATAGATTTCACCCTCTTGCACCCTCTGACAACATATTACACCCCTATTGCACCACAATTTCTGCTGACTTGACATAGGCCAGTGACAACGTACTGATTATATTAAATTGCTTCTAATTACTTAGGAAAACAGAACTTCGACTTTTAACCACACAAGTTTCTGATTTTTTTTTTTTTTTGTTTTGCTACCCACCTTTTTTTTAATTACTAACAAAGCGATCAAGAGATTATATGAAAAGTGACTGTTATTTAATGACTGTCAAGTTATTCTGAAATAAATTAATTGTTGCATTTTTTTATTTGGCAGAAGTTACAAAGTGATCTATTAAGTGATTTGCATACATGTGTAGGCACATCACTGTACATTTTCTATAAAATACTTATTACACAATGTTTTTTGCCTTAAACAAGGTGTAAACATTTTTATCAAACAATTATAATTCCAAGTTTTTAGCAGTACTTCCTTATGAATACAATGTTATTTTTCTTAATTTATAGATAAGAAATGATATAAGTTTATTTCAGTATAAATAATAATTATACTATTAGAATACTTAAATATGTGGTCTACAAACTAATTCCTAATTAAACTTACTTTTTAAATCCCTAATAATTTCAAATGCTGTAAAGTATTTTTTTTTTTTTTTAATTTTAACCAATTTCAAAAACCCATTTTATCAAATATATCTGTAGCACCTATTAAAGGCTACCTGAAGAGGTTTTCAGAAAGCCTAGCTGCTAATTCAACCCTTGACACAAACAAATTCATAATAGATATATATTTTTCAAGGTTGAATACTTGGCCCAATTTTTTGATATCCAATTTAGATAATAAATACATCTCTTTAAGAGGCGTATTATATTTATGGTGTCTGTTGCTCATAAGTAAGAATAATATTTTACAGTTGTCTGGCATTTCAAAAGAGTTTTGTTAAAATTCCAATAATTCTGTCACTTCTTCTCCACATCTGTGACTCTGATTTTATTCCGGACAGCTCTGTTGATTGCTTCATTCAAGTCCTGGAGGGTGCAATTAGTTGTACACTATGGGCAGGAGAGGTGTGCCATATCCTGTGTTGGGTATTGTATCCGAGATAGGTCGGGAACACTATTCTGTTTCCATTTTCTTTTAGAGGTATTGTGTGAGTAATTGGGTTGTATAATTTGGATATGCAGTTGCTCCTTGGGTAATCCGCTGCATTCAGTTAGAGTGGAAGCCGACCCCAACATAGTTGGGAAAAGTCTAGGCAAATGTCAATGACTATATTCAGTTCATTTGTATCAGCATAATGCATGATTTTGTCATTTTCAAGTTAGAATAGGCCATGTTGTCTGGTTTACTAGCTCTCCTCGTAAATTATCCTACGGAAACGTTTTAAATATAGCGCATGAAACTCACCCATAATTTAGATTCCCATTATTGAAAGAGTTTTCGGAATCGGATCAGTAGTTATGAAGATTACCCCTACATACAAAGTTAACCTCATTATAATATTAATACAGATATATCAATATTCTTATTTATTATTCAGTATCACTCAAGCCAAAGCATTAATAAAAAATACACTTACTTGCAAAAAAATCGACCCACCCTGTAAATCTCGATTCAGAATACAATATATAAAAATTTTGATCAGACAAACAAAAACTAATAATGTAATTTAAATGTATGTTTCACAAACTTTATTTTTACATACCCTACACTGCTAAACGGGATGTTGTTGATGATATTTAAAGTTAATCAATTCATTGTTTACTCAATAATTGGTTATTTTTGTTTACCAAAGTAAATATTGTTCTTATTATTGTTATTTTTTAATTAGTTAGCCATGTTAAGATATTCTAATTTGATATACCTTTTTAGAGGAGTGGGAAGGTATACCCCATGAATTAATAAAAAAATTAATGAGGTCAATGATAAACAGGATGGATGCTGCAATAAAAGCACGTGGGGGAATACAAGCTACTGAACAAAGTTTTCTTTAGAAATTTAATGCCTGTTTTGATGTTTACTTTCAAAATTATTCATTAAAAAATTTAGCTATTCTGTTTATTATGTTTTTCAGTCTGTAAAAGCAATAAACCAAAATCTGTTACAGTAATAATTGGTCTATTGTAATCTTAGACTGACATTTAAAAAACAGAGTGAAAAGTATTCATTCATTCATTTTAGATTTTTATTTATCGTGTTCTAAACGAAAGCGTACGGAGTGGGTCGATTTTTTTGCACGCAAGTGTATTTCGATCATCTCGGTTTTGGAATTTTAAATGATACCCCATTTTTCTGCTAGTCTTTGACTAATTTGCCTAAAAACCCAAGTTGTTACCAGCACTTCCAAGGCCTGTCTTCAGCTTCAGGCACCCCTTGCGAGATTTGATTTTTATGTGTGAAAATCCTCAAGGATATCCTTCGCCATGTGGGACGGGTGTTGGGCTCTGTCAGACTCTTACTGATGGAGTGGTGGTCGTTCTCGTTACTTCTGGCTGGGGTGCAGGGACAAATTTGCAACCTCCATAATCACGCTGAGATGATCCTGGCCCATCTAACCTGGTACATTCAACACAAGCTCCGTTGGATCACTTATTTATTTATTTAACAGTTTATGTACACACTAAATACAGAAAACAAGAAAGGAACAGAAAAAATAGGTACAAAGGTGATGCTTATTTCTAAAGAAATCTCTTCCAGCATACCTGCGAAAGGAGAGTAGAAAAAAAAGAGATGTAGACATAGTGTGTAAAAGATGAAGAGAAAATTGAATACATAAAAACAAAGCAAATAACGAATCTAAATATAACATACAATACAAGAATATACTCACATATTTACTAGTAAAAAGACAAATATAAGCTACGATATAATACATATCATATAATATATAATAATAAATACCCATGCAACTATGGCGAAATGGAAAGATAATGTTCTTTCACTCTTCTTTTGAAAACTGCAACAGTTTGGCAGTCCCTAATATCAGGCGGAAGTGAATTCCACAACCACACAGCGTGTACAGTAAAGGAGTAGGAGTAGAAGTCGGTAGAGTGGGGAGGGGATTTAAAGAGGTTCCTAAGATGCGACCTGCAAGATGCATCAGAGGGACGGGAGTAGGAAAAGCGTTCCCGCAGATAGGATGTATGTGTCATGTCTTATCTTGTACTTTAGTTAATAATTTGAATCCACCCTCACCTCACCTCATTGACTGCCTCGTTGCGTGGTCGCAAGCGCGACTGCTGAGCATGAGGTCCTGGGTTCAGGCAAAGAGTTATTGGCTTTTCCCATCAGGAATTTCTCAGTAACAGCCACAGACTCTGGAATTGCGCCCGGTTGATGGCAATAGGTTCGCCCCCTATTACATGGGACTTAAACATAACTGGCGAAATGTGGGTGTACCTCTGCCTCACCCATCGGGATTACAGGCGTGATGTTATGGGTTGAATACTCTACACTCATGGAAAAGTACTTCATGAAAAGTTGTGAAATAATTTCCAACTATTGTTATAATGGTTATTATACCTTTGTTATGTATTTGGTTCTGCTTATTGACATTCCCGAGTTGGTTTTGATGAAGTATTATTGCATTTTTAAACATTAAACTGTTAACTGAATTGGAATACATTACCAAGTCTATGCAGTATAATAATGAGCTGTCTTGTGGGTCCAGTCGTAAACTGACATGTTCACTAACATTAATATTATCACTAAAAACCGGATATTTAACATGTTTACTATAAGCTTCGTCGTGTATCCGTAGTAATCACTAATCATGGCTTTGCAACAGCACCGAAATATCGGGAACTCATAACAAATAGTAAACATGGTAAATATTCTGTTTTTAGTGTTGAATGATTATGTGTGTAGCGGCACTACAAAAAGTACTACAGCGCCATCTATGACGCAAAGGATAAACTAAACATCTAAATCCTGCATCGCGCAAGTAAAGTTCCTCGCGACTTAAGACTTTATAGAAGAACCCGACAACAACTGTCGGGCAGTAGCCCACCAGACATAACACCCGTCTAGTCGGAGGATCCTCCCTTTTCAATGGGGAATGAAGAACTTTACACCCTGTTCTTCTTTAATTGTAAACTTGAAAATAAAGCATTATTATTATTTCTTACCCCCTTAGGAGCAAGATTTTATTGAGTTTTCTTCAATCTGGAATTTCTCAGTATCGCCTCGGATTCGAGGACTTTAAAGAGTCTAGGCTCATCCCATATATATATATATATGTATACATCAAACATGATTGGACAATTTTATTGAGAATGCACTATATTTCCAATTCTGCCTAACCCTTCTAGGAGAGCTGGTGTGATTTTGTGTTATCTAAGTTTTCTCCTTGCCTCTCATGGTTTGGTATAGTGTTAGTCATAAATTAACATAATTCATAACACATCATGATTATTGATGACTTTCTCAAATCTTTTTGTCTTTGTGCATATAATTTCGGCATATACGTACTTAAACGTTATTTAAACGTGCTTGTTTTCACAAGAAAAATAAATCTATAAATAACCTTATCAAAGTGATTTCAATGATTTTTGTAAACACTTGATTAAACATAGTTTAGAAATAGCTTTTTAAATATACTCATATATTTTTTTAAGTTTTCACGGTTTAAGCTAAACTTATACTGTCACTTACGGGATATCTTCCGATATCGAGAACTTAAAATCATGAACAATCACGGAAGATATCCCGTAAGTGACAGTATAAGTTTATACTCGTAAATTTCGTCATGCCTGGCCCATGCAATGTTAACATCTGAATTTTTCAGACCATGTTGTCTCTCGAATGAAACCTCGGTGAACTAGATAGTACGTCTTATCAAATGATTTTGTCCCAGTACGTGGCCACATTATTCGCGGCGTCAGTAGGGTTTTTAAGCCCTCTAATGTGCAGGTGTAGTGATACTTGGGACACCTAGTCTGAATCCGTACTTATCATCATCTGCCTAGCCTTGTCCCAACTATGTTGGGTCGGCTTCCAGTCTAACCGGATGCAGCTGAATACCAGTATTTTTATGCAGCGACTACCTATCTGCACGCCAACCCAGTTAGTGCTAGGTAATACGATATATAGTAAGACTGATTGGCAGGCGGGCCACTGACTACCTGAAGCAGTACTATTATATGTTTTACCGTAACTTTCCACTGCACATACAGAGAAAGAAAAAACAGCCTATAAGGTTCCCACCGCTGGGTAAAAGGACTCACAGGCCTCCTCTCTGTTAGAGAGTGGGCCGTAATCAACTACACAGGCCCAGAAGAAAGAAAAAGCAATCGACCACAATGTTGACGATTTTCTCTCCACTATTTCATAACCCAGTTATGTTTTAAGTCCCATGTAATAAAGGGCGAGCCTATTGCCATCAACCGGGCACAAATCCAGACTCCGTGGCTGCTACTGAGAAATTCCTGATGGAAAAACCCAATAACACTTTGCCCTCGAACCCTCATGTTCGAGGCAGTCTGAAATTTGGGTTGTGCTATTAGGTACACCTCTGCCTAACCCTTTGGAGATTACAGCCGTGATGTTATGTAAAAAGAGCCCTCAAGCGGCGGAATGACCTCAAAAGTAGTTGTAGTCTAATAGGGACAAGCGCAGCTGAATATCAAGAAATTGCATGTATTGGCTGACTATATTTACCAAGACAGATGTTAGTGGCAACGCCGGTAGGGGACGCCCTAGAAAGACATACACTGACCTTATTGGTGAAGTTCTTTATAAAGGTCAGGTGCGTGTGCAGTTCTCTGAACGGGCGTGCGTTTGTATGTAACGTGGACGAGGCGAAAGGAGTATGTACTGACTGCAGCAGGCTAACAAAATGCAGCTGCAAGTGCTAAGTGCAGTGCCCTTTGAAAGTAAAAAAAAACCCAACGCACTTTTCCTGTAACTAGCAGGAATTTAAAGTACACATAGGAACAGGCAATTAATAAATAATATAATGATAAATTATTAATTAAACATGAATAATAAAACTAAAATTAATCAATCGACACATTCACGATAATATTTCATAATAATTACGACTATATTTTTAATTCAATATGGATTGTTATATTTGTTATATTCCTTCCTCATTCAGATATATTCAATGAACGCTACTTACCGCGAGCATTCGCTTCGCGAATTTTGTATTGCCAACATTCGTAGCGCAAGCTTTAGTTACGCGACGAACATTCATTCGCGAAATCTAATTAAAAAAAAACCGGCCAAGTGCGAGTCGGACTCGCGCACGAAGGGTTCCGTACCATTTATAAAAACGGCAAAATGTCATGTCTGTTGTATGGGAGCCCCCTTTAATATTTACTTTTATTGTTATTTAATTATTTATTTTGAAAGGTAATATACAAGTAAATATTCTGTGAAAATTTGAAGCGTCTACCTGTTACCGTTTTTAATATTGAGCAAAAAAATACGAAAAAAACATGTTTGTTGTACCCACCCCCTTAATATTTTTTTTTTAATTTTTAGTATTTGTTGTTATAGCGGCAACAGAAATACACCATCTGTGAAAATTTCAACTGTCTAACTACCACGGTTCATGAGATACAGCCTGGTGACAGACAGACAGCGGAGTCTTAGTAATAGGGTCCCGTTTTACCCTTGGGTACGGAACCCTAAAAAACGAATGTTCTACTCGTCATTCTCCTCTGCCCTTTTCATAAATTTATTTGGGGTCGGCGCAGCATAACCTTTCTTTCATGCCATGCCTTCCAGCCATCCATCATTTCTTCGGTCCTCCCCTAATCATTATTCTCCTGCCCTTATCTCAAATTATTTGCTCGGCGCAGCATGTCTTTTTCTTCCATACTTCCATAGGGTATGAAGAACAGGGTGTAAAGTTCTTCATCCCCCTTAGAAACTGGTGTATCCTCGACCAGACGGGTGTTGTCTGGTGGGCTACTGCCCCCACAGTTGTTTTCGAGTTTTTCTATATCGTCTTAAGTCGCGGATAACTTTAAAAGCGCGATTCAGAACGTTGATGTTAGTTCTTCTTTTGTGTCATAGGTAGATGGCGCTGTAGTACTTTTGGTTCCCATGTTGCTGTAGTATTTTTGTGTCATAGATGGCGCTGTAATACGTTTGGTTCCCATGTTGCTGTAGTACTTTTTTGTAGTGTCTCTACACTTCTCTTGTAGTCGTCGTCGTCTTCTCAGTAGCCCCCCCCCCCCCTACCATTCTAGCCATATCATCTTTCACACAGTCCATCCATCGTTTTCTCGAACCTCTCAGTATTTTAGCAAAAAAATCGTGACGCGTAAATATTTGTGTCATAACATGTTGATTTATTCTAATTACAGGAACACATGTTTTTACGTCATTCGTAGGTATAATACCTGACAACTTTAATGTCTATTAGGCTCTCCCCCTATTACATGGGACTTGACCATGACTGGCAAAATATTTGGGTGACCTAAGAACACCTTTGCCTAACCTTGCATGTTGTTAATACGCAAAATTACCTAATTTAATCAAAGCCCATAAAAATAATGATGTCAAAAGTCATATCAACATACCTATTATAAGATCAGTTCTTGTTTTCAACAGCAGCTGACAAAAAAATATACTGCAGATTTACTGATCAAAGATTTGGAATTGAGCTAAAAGTGTAGCTGAAATAAAATGGAGACAACAAAATTAGATTCTATCAACATTGAACGCATATTATTATATACAAAGTTTCGTGTCCGTGCTATTAACGGTTGAGGAGTTCTCTCGTGAGCAGGCGATTCTGGCTGGAGGGTCAAGTCATGTCATCAAGTCTGTCATAACCAGAACCAAAGGTGTGATTAACCAATACACGAACTAACAAGGCAAGGTAAATAAAAGCTTATGAAAAAACTAGAGGGATGAAAAATTTAAGAAAAGGACCAAAGACATTCAAATATTACGAGTCTTTTTAATCTCTTTGAATAGGACTGACATAAGCTATCCGAAAAATGTTAATCCCTTTGAAACCTGTTGTAGGGTACGAATACCCCATACATATTCTAAAAATACTAATAAAGCACATAATATCCTGGCCTAGTGCTCTAGGATACGGAATTCGGTTAAAAACTAACTGACACGGTCGTAAAATTTAACCAGCTGATCAAAATTCTTTCATTGCCAAATTTTAATGGATATGTAAATTAAAAATCGACGCAACGAAGTCACTCACGTGTATAAAAAAGCTACTGTTTAATATATTATGCCTACATATTTACGTCATTCAGCATGATATAACATGTGACTATTTTGAGGTTATGTGTCCTTATCAGCAACGTTTCGTATTCCGTAATCGCGATTTAGTACCATAGACTACGGTAGCACTTTTTTAATTTTATTTTTAGAAGTTGCGCGGGAATTTTGACGTTTGAGTTTTCAAGATGGCGCGAATTTTGAAAGTTGCAAGATTATAATATTAAAACAAAGAAATTGTCGTACGTTAATATGTCGTTCTCGCTAATTTCAACTAACATTATTTGGATGCAAATACAAAATTGATTAAATTTTTGACAACGGAATATCGATAGATCCTGAAACGACATTTAAAAGGTTGCTAGTGGATATTCATTTAACTTTTCTTAGTCCAAAGCTTCTTTATGATTTCCTTTTTTTCGACTATTTTAGTTGGACTTAAAAAAAATCTTTTTATCAGTCTTTTCCAATTTAAACCTCCTCAGCGACATTCTGTCGTGCTTGAATTTAAAGCGTGTCTGACCTAAACATTTTAGTTCACGCTACTCGAGGTAGATGGCGTTACTTGTTCCATTCAAGGATTAATATTATCATTAATTTGCATATCTTTATCCTATTAGTACAATCTGCATTAGATACTTATAATAACTCGTTATATACCATAAACACACTTTTCGTCTCTAGACTTTTATATACTTTCGGCTAGGCCTGGTAGATCTATCAAATGGTGGACGCGTAACAAAAATAAAACTAGTTTGAAATTGTTTTGAAGCCAAAATAAATTAAGTCAATTGTATATGTCAATAAGTTAAGTCAAGTTACAGAATGAAATGCTATTGCACATAAGTATACCCTCTTCTGCAAATCTCGCAGTCAAAATTAGGTTTGCTGTAAGAAACAATACAATACGCACATGAATCCGAAAAATCAGAGGTGCGTGTCTTGGGTTCGAACTCGAGACCTATGACTTGGCAGTCCGACGGTAATTTTCATCGGTAATTTTAAAAAAATAACCGCTGTTCCATACATTTTGACCGTGTAGGTATTGCACTTTTGTAGGAAACAGCTGTTTTTTTATGTGGTGGTAAAAATTTCTATGTGGTGGGGCTCAGAATGATGTACTGAATACGTGGTAACCGTTTTCGCGTCGGTGTCCCTTCTACCCCGTATAATAAGTAGTAACCGATACACTCGTGAGTTGATCATGTTGCTGGAAAACGTTTTTTTTTATCAATTTATAAAGTAGAACAATAGGTATGTTGTATGGATGGGTGAACAACCCAGCTGTTTGATTCATTGTTGCAATCTTTCAATACAGTCTATCAACTTGTTACAAGATATCGTATCTTACATGTGATTGGAAAAGTATTGGTATGAATCGCTTACGTACACGTCATCATCATCGTCCTGCTATGTTACTTGGCGTCGGCGCAACATGTTTTTTTCTTCCATTCTCCTCTGTCAACCGTCACGCTATCATTTACTCCTTTTTCTTTCATATCATTCTCAAACAATCCATCCATCGCTTTCTTACACGTCAATTATCACATACTAGCTTTTGCCAGCGGCTTCTCTCGCGTTAATTTAGATTTTGACAATCAATTCGGGTTGTACTCTACTTGTAATAATATAATTCAATCATGATTCGAAAGGCACGTGGCGCCATCTATTATCATAAGAACGTTATTGTAGTTTAAATTCATCCTATATATGTTTGTTACTCTTTCACGCAAAAACTACTGACCGGATTTGGATGAAATTTGGCACACAGATAGTTTCTAACCTGGATTAACACATAGGATACTTTTTATCCCGGTAGTACGATCCCGTGGGACATTACCGACCTCAACGCGACGCATAAGCTAGTCGATTCTAACTTTGATAGCTCATACATCAAAAACGTGACGCTTTAGAAGATTTTGCCTTTACAATACTTGTTTGCATTGGTACCAGCTATCGATTAATAATGGTAATACCCGTTTAAAAAAAAAAAATTGAAAATGGCCGAAGTTTGAGAGGCCATTTAATTTAAACCCCTTAAACAGACAGACGCACTTTCGCATCGTAATAGTAGTATAGATAAAAAAAAGATAAAGAATTTAAATAATTAATTCTCAAGTAGCTTCCTGTGTTGCAAGTGAAATACTGTTTTGATAAGATATTAATTTAAAGCGATAGACTGGCGATCGGAAAATCCTACTTAATCGCAAATCCTTGATGATAAATTATCATGGCACACGTATTTGTTTTATCAAAGTAAGTTTAATAAATTATCCGTATTGTTATTACCCGCTAGTCAATCCTGAATGGCAAACGAATATTTATGGTAGTGGCTTTAAATGCAGTAAAAGTACAATCAGAAGTCGACCGCAGCAGCAATGCTGACGCAACGATAGACCGCAGCGTCATGACAGGTTACTATGGAACTCTATGGCTTGTTTCACACGTACCACAACACATCGCAGCGACAAAAGGTGGTCAAGCAGTGGTTACGTGTGAATAGTGTCGCTGCAGCTTTGTGCAGTTGCGTTGTGGTACCGACAAAATACGGATGTGGTTGCGTTGTCGCTGGTAGTTACGATGTGGTTGTCACGAGTGCAGACAGACACAGTCCCAAAGGCATGGCAAATTACGGATCACCTCGATAAATAAATCTGTGTCAAAAGTCTCGCTGTCGTCGGACATTTTGCACACCCACGTGGCACTACAGTACAACGCAGAATGAATGGGGGAGGGCGCAGGCGCGCGTGCAGTGTCGGTGCGCCGACGCAACGTTGTATCTGCAATGTGGTCGATAATGACTGCAAAATGTGGTCCGTGTAAATTCTTCTATTCAATTTCAATGGTTGTGGTACGTGTGAAACAAGCCTATGCAGACTCATATAACAAGCGGCAATGTCGCCATTTTCGGAAACGTCTTCATAAAGTTACATCTTCTTCTTCTCGATGATTTATCCGATCAGTACGTAGCAACTGGGACAGCTCTGTCGTTTGCCTCATTCAAGTCCTGGAGGGTGCAATTAGTTGAGCACGACGCGAGCAGGAGAGGTGTGGTAATGACATTAAAGTTACATTATACAGGTGCCGACGGACTTGCTGCACTAAACATTACCAAATACTCTACCATAACTCGTTCCCATTTTAAAATAACTCTTCTGCACTCTTAAATTGGACGCTATGTGGCAAATAGACACCGAAGGAACTAATTTTGACCCAGTTTTGCCCATTCTCTTCTTTCCAATCGGCTCTGAATATGCTCATCTCGTGGTAACATATAACCAGTCGGCACGGTGCAGGTATCGGGGCTGATTACCCAGGGTACGTCTATTAAAGTATTTCCATACGTTCCCGGCTTTTTTTATTCCGGTTTATCCAATACTTAAAGTGAAAGCAGAATTTTATAAACGTTGTCAGTTAAAGGCGAAATGTGTACCGGAAACGCTACAACCTGTTCAGCAAATAAAACAATCGATATGTGATTGTCTGTTATGCAACTGTGCTCCAATTCTGTCAAATTCTTTACTCGATATGTTGCAGTTCTACTTTCACACCATTTCTTCGTCATCTAGTTAAGATAGATGTTTTATAATACCACTGGTTTTTGTTTTACATACATAAATGCCTCATGCTTTTTTATGTGGTCGTAGACAGAAACAAAAACGCCACCGCGATCCTTAGGTACTCCTTTCGCCTCGTCCACGGTCATACATCTGAAATACATACACGCCGGTTGCAAAGAGTACGTAACTGACGTTTTTGAAGAGGCTAGTGGATGTCCTGATAAGGCGGCTCCTCCCGGCGAGTCCACTGACATCTGGCTTGTAACATTTTGATAGTCTCCTTTCATTTAGTCTCTCAACATGACCAAACCATCTAAACATACAAATATGAATTCGATAAAGTTAAATGTGATATTAGTAGTTAAATGCCTTTTGCACATCATAAAACGAGAAGGAATATTTTTAGATAATTGCAACTTACCTTACCAACCAAATTGCTTATCAATTTGCTGAGAATAATCGTCTGTGCAGATATTCAGCTGTATCCTTAAAATAGAAACCCCTAACATAGTTTGGGGAAAGAATAGGCACTTGATGAATTGTCTATCCTAGCGAAACGCTAAAACTTAAGCATCACTAATTAAAATGTCACCATTGTCGTCATAATCCCACATCTGATGTAATATCTAGGTCGGTATCACAATGCCTAAATCCAGGCTTACGTCACTGAATAACGCCCAACCCAAACTTCACTAGGAAACCGTCACTTCCGATGAACATTCTGACGTTAAATATGGTAATTTGTAATTTTCCTAACGTTAAACAACGTTTGCTGTAATAAGTAGATTATAAATTAATAAATTAGTGCCCGAGAGAACAGCGGATGAGGTCAAAAGGCGAGCGAATTTAGGTTTGTTTTGTTTTCGCAATATGCCAGAAATGTTGGGCAGCCAGTCTTACTAAGGACTATCGTTTTATTCAGTAATTGGGTGTGTAGCTCAGATAAGCAGTCGCTGCTCTTTCAGGAGTTGCAATGGTTAAAAATAGCGTGAGGGCTTGCCCTAAAAAAAAAGGGCAATCGCTCTATCTAAAATATGCGACTTCAGCTGCATCCAGTTAGACTGAAAGCTGATCTTAATGGAAAAGTCTATCACTCAAGGACCTTTTTTTAACAAAAACTCGCCGCTACTAAATTAGTTGAAAATTTTAATTAATCCAAGAAGAATCCGAGTGGCAGATCGCGATCGATCTCGGAACTAATATTCGCAAGATTTATGAAACTTTAAGAGGCGGAGATGACCTTATACAGAAGGCCACTGCGGCATTCAATGTCAATAAATAGTTTGATATATCTACAGAGTTATGAATTACAGCTTCGGTGTATTGAAACTGTAGTAAATCTTCGTCTTGAACGAGCCTAGAGATATCCTATGGTTGGATAGTATCATCATCATCATATCAGCTCGGAATCACCCACTGCTGGGTATAGGCCTCCCCTTTTTTCTGCCACACTTCCCGGTTCTGTGCGCTCCTTACCCAGATGTTTCTCGCGACTTTGACGATATCGTCAAGCCAAGTCGAGTCGTCGAGTGGTCGCAAGCGCCACTGCTGAGCATGAGGTCCTGGGTTCGATTCCCGATTTAGTTTTACCCGGGCCGTGCTTTACCTATCTACTTCTGTGCCATTCCTGGGCAAACGCATCGTCCACGTTTCTTGCAATATATCGTTTCTTTTTCCCACTTCTACAGTTTCCACCAAGGGAGCGAACAGCAGAAACTGTGCCAGGAAATACACGTAACATTACTAAGCAGAAATATCCAGTCGAATAATGTCATTAGGAATTTGTGTCCAGTCACCTTACCCACTTTTCGAAGACGTCAGTTCGTCCACCTCCACCTACGTTTCGACCTCTGGTTAACTCAAACATTAGTCACTTTTATGGCATAGTTGTTAGTCATATCCATACAACACGTCAGTACTAACAAGGGTTGGGTATGAAGAAAATTGTAAAGTCTCATCTTCTCGGCTGGATATCGATGAGAATTTAGGTCTTGCCATGTCATCATTGGTATCTTATAGTTCTTGAATTAAATGGGAGAAAGGAGTCTCTTGTGAAAAGACTTGAATGAAAATAACGGAACAGCTAGTGGACACTTAAACAATGTTCGAAAACCAAAAATAGCCGGCACTGGTAACCAGAGCTCAAATCGTATCCTAGTCTATCGATTCGCACTAATCGCTACACTACTACTCCTCCTCAATGCGCAGATTCAGGAACTGAATCCATAAATGTCCAGCATTCAGTCAGCAGCAGTGGTGTAACCGTGCCAAGTCAACCCAAGATCCGCACGTCTGATTTTTCGGATTCATGTGCGTATTGTATAATTATCACTCGATTCGGTGTAAGAAAACACCGTGAGGAAACCAAACCAGCATGCCTGAGATATTTCTCGACGGCATGTAAAGCCAACTCAGAGGCTTATAGGTGGCATAAAAACTCTGACACCAGCTACTAACCACACAAAAAGAAGAAGAAGCCGTGATAGTGGCGTAGTTTTGAACTAACCAAATATAATTACTGACGTGCCAGCGAAGCGAAAAAGAATCATCGTAAACAAACCGCGCTTCGATGTACGCTCAACCAAAGATCCCAGAAATTAATTCACACGCAAACGCACAACAAAAATCATCCAATAAAACAGTAATACCATCATAAAAAGTTAACGGCTAAATTATTTCACTTTGATAATATCTACCTGTAGGTTGGCACTCATCCAGATATACGTCATCTGGTGTCAACGCCTCTCTGACGTTGAAACCCTGATTGCCATTGGAAGTATTTTTAGTCAGTTTCTGTGACCACAGCAAGCGTCCCTTAGCCAGAAATAATTTTCACCTTCGCGTTCTATTTACCTTACGGCTGATAAAGTTTGTGCTCGTAATCCTTGCGAGAATCATCATCTGCCTTTTCCCTAGTATGTTGGGGTCGGCTTTAGTCTAACCGAATGCAGCTGAATACCAGTATTTTACATGGAGCGACTGCCTTTCTGACCTCCACAACCCAGTTAGTTACTGGGTAATCCTAGCGAGAATATCAAGGAAAATAGTGAAAAATATATGAGATTTCCATAGAGTACTTGCAAAAAATTACAAACTTCACCTAATAGGTATATCGCTTTAGGAGACGAATTTTCAAAAATCCATTCTAAACAGGTTTTCTATACAGGTATAACCAGGCATTGCAGTTATTTTAATACTCCCTATATATTTTCTATTACCCATAAAGAGTACCATTAACGAACTCCTTGATTCCCGTCATCCAATGCTGTTTGCCCGTAGTTTAAAAAGCAATTCGACGATTCTTAATCACATTGGACACGGTCCAAACTGCCAGCCCGGTACTGCGTCGTATTCTGTCATAGTGCTTGCTTTACGGGTTAAAGTAGAAATATGCTGGTAGTAAGATCAACCTGTAATTGTCCCTTCCCTCTGCAGTGTAAATACCTCTTCCTTGCCTCGTAAATAACGTACTAGCCAGTACTAACTGGGTTGTGGAGCTGAAAAGACAAAGTCAGCTTTGCTTTCATACCGAATTTTGCTGTTTGACGAATCCACACCAGAGAAGTTAAAAAAATTGCGTTTCAGACCAAGGCATCGATCGATTTTCTAGACTTCAGAAATCTTTAGAATAAAGTAGGGTGCTAATGGAAGGAGAAAGGGTCATCCAGGTGCTACCTACATCAAAGTTTATATGCCGGTGGCTTTATTTACGTAGGAAGATGGCGGTCACGCCTTTGAACTCAAGAAGGGTTGAATATTGTAGTGGCTTCCTATATTTTGTCGATAATGATATCCGGTGTATCGAAAATAGCCTGAAAGGGATATACTTGGAATATTGTCGAGTCTGAGTAGAGTTTGCCGCAGACTTTTTTAGTTTTGGCAATAGCTTAATGAAACTAATGTGCGTCCAAGCGTTTTTCCATACCTGTTACTGGAATCAAATAAAACAGCTCACAATAAATGTAGGACCCATTAATATTAATTATAATAATTATCCTTGGTGCTAGGCAACTGGGCTTATCCCAGTAAACGTCCCTGTTCCTATTGCCTTAGTTTTGTTCTGACTTCTGCCGATATAGAAGTAGAATTTTTTTTGCTATTCCTCCGCTATTCTTTTCTGATTAATTTCGTTGCGGGATCCAAGATAGTTTGTTCCCATTCCAACACATCTTCTCTCCACATAAAACACTAGGACGTGGTGAAGGCCGGGCGTTTTGGGGTCTGTGTTACGTCATTTTTTGACGATCTAAAAGTGCTCTTCCATCTTATTTAAACAAATGACTATTGGTTTTGATTTGCTCCATGTTCAAGTACTCCTGGATTCTTTACGATCTACCAGATACTGTTATTTTCAGCCAGTCAAACCGTCTTTCTATGATTTTCAGTTTGTTCAGGCCTGGGCTAGTGGCCATTAATTGTTGATTTGATTTTTCCGCCAAATTCTTCGTGGACTGTCGAGATACCCACCCGCTTAAACTTTTTGCTTCAGATATTATAGCTCAATATATGAACCTAAATTCCAAAATATTGGAGCCAATAACCGTGTATTATATTTCTATTTTCTGGCTCTTTCAGAGCTTTACAGTTTATTTTGGCTCACTGCTAATTAGACGATCCGCTCCAAAGATTTAAATCCTTAGATTCGCCCTATCGCGTCAATAAATCAAGTTTCTGTTTCGGTAACAATTACACTTGAATAATAAGGTCTCACTCACTCATACTAAAAGTCGTACACGTAGTCCCTTGAGGTCGGCGCAACACGTTTTCTTCTTCCATTCTCCCCTGTCAGACGTCACGGCATCATTTACTCCTTTCTCTGTCATATCATTCGTCAAACAATCCATCCATCTTTTCTTTGGCCTTCGTCTCCCTCGCCATCCATCAACATTCATGTCCATCACTCAGTCACATGCGTTTCATCCCATTACATGTCCATACCAATACAAACGTTCTGTTTCGTTAGCAATGACACTTGAATAGTAAGATCCAAGTGCGAGCTCACTTTTCTCAATGTTAGTATTTACTTGACCTAAGTGTCGTGACGCTGATGGCTCACCAAGCACACAATACAGCAAGCTCTAGGGCAAGCAAGGTTTTAGGCTTGTATGGAAGTACCGCCACTAGGCACGTCTAACGATTTTAATCATCGATCTTACCCCTCTGACAACGTAATAACAATGTTATTTATGTAGCTAGTTCAGTTCTTAGTTAGCCTCCCAAATAATTACGTGGACAGTGAATAGGTTATTAAACAAATGAACGCCGACATTCTAGTTTTTAGCCTTGGCTTTATCTGAAGGCATGTGTTGTAGAAGTTATATTCCGAAACGTTTTAACTGTATCGTTACTATGTCAATGCGATTTTGTATCATTCAAGGACTTTTTCGGATGGGAAATCTTGAAATAATTGTCGTTCTGGGCGGAGCGGAAGGGAGTGTCAGACTTGTACTGACTAAAACCCATCCATGTTCCTACTTTGCCCTTTGTGTTCCAAGGCCGCCGTATCTCTTTCGAACAGTCCCGCAGCCCTGGCAGGCATCGGCCCTTGCGGACACGTTCCTGTTTTCTCACATCTCTTTGAGGCGCGCGTGGAACACGATCATCCAACGACTGTCTTTTAATCATCAGCAGCCTTGTTCCACTTACTGCTGCCTCTTCTCTGCTGTGCCATGCTTTTCTGATCAGTGCAAGTCTCATTCGTCTCAGGCCTCATCGTGGAGGAGCTCGTGGCTAAATAATAATAGCCGCTCGGGTTGATCTTTAGGTTAAGCCGTGCTCACCTAGGTTGGTACGTGGATGGGTGACATACCGAGTTTCCTCCGTGCCTCGGAAAGCACGTTAAACCGTTGTCATTTGTAGATATTTGACAGTCGTTACAGGTATTCAGTGGCCCGAAAGTCTGATAACCAGTCTTACCAAGGGGTATCGTCTTTTGTTGACTGCATCGTTGGTGTAGTGGTCGCAAGCGCAACTGCTGAGGATGAGGGTTCGATTCCTTGGTCGGGCAAAGTGTTATTGGGTTTTGACATCATGACTTTCTCGGCAGCCACGGAATCTAAATTTGCCCCCGGCTGATAGCAATAGATATCCCTATTACATGGGACTTAAACATAACTGGCGAAATGTGGGTGTACTATTAGGAACACCTCTGCCTAACCCGTCGAGGATTACAGGCGTGATGTTATGTATGTATTTCTGTTGTTATTTTAGCTGGTTAGTATTCAGCTACCTCCTGTAAGACTGGACGGCCGACCAGATGATATACCATAAGAATTCTGTTAAAATTTTCACATCGTCTCCGACTCTTGGGCGAAAATCAGCCAATGGTGTCTCACTGCTGGACAAGAGGGCGCCTTTTCATTCTTACCACTTCACTCGGCTGCCATGAACCAGTATTTCATAAAGTGATGACAAAAAAGTGTTATTCAGTATTTGTTTTAACTTTCAGTAGCTTATAACTCTATCTATTCAATCATTATTAACATGCATCTCCGTTTAATAATGCTAGTCTCAAAAATGTTAGCTGAATCTATCTAGGTTATCTCGAACTAACCGCATGCACCATCGTCGACCATTATCATCGCTTAATATCAGACCAAATTGATGGACAAACGCAATCCTTTCCAACATTACAAAAAAAAAATACAATTCACCTGAATCTAAACCAAATAATTCATTTGTTTCAGACCTCAGAGACTCCATTGCAGGTATGTTTTATTTCTACCCTCATTTTCGGTGGTTTTTTTTTGTTAATATTTTACAAATTTCTAGCCAGGTTAATAAAATACTAACATAATAAATGGGAAAAGCGCATGCCGTGTTAATAAAATAGTCAATAAGATGCTAGCGGGGTAGACAGCCTACGTTAACTATGCATGCTTATGTTCGTAAACAAATTTCAAACCTCACTTTGACCTACTCAGGGAAGGATTTATGAAAAAAATTGTTGCTCAATTTCTAACTTCGGTGCTTTATTAATACACAATTCCGAAGACGACCGCAGACTAGCGATAAAGACCCCAATCGCTATGACAGAACTCAGCGACACGTTTGGCTTCTACAAGGTGTAAACGGACCCTTTACGAAGCCGTCAACCAAGCATTCTGTACATTAAACTAAGTAACTCTACGCAAACAATATTGCCGGGAAACAACTCATTTTTTGGGGTTAAAATCTCTGTTTACCGTAGAACTAAATGTTACGCGGCCATAATATTATGCTGATGGATGCATTGAATGCTACTGGGGTCATGGAGGTATTTAAAGTATTAAAAAAAAGTTGGAACCTTGACCTACAATATGTCCGCAACTAGAAGGTTCCCAAGTATCCAGGCCCCGAACAATAAAAAAAAAACCGGCCAAGTGCGAGTCGGACTCGCGCACGAAGGGTTCCGTACCATTATCTATAAAAACGGCAAAAAAAATCATATCTGTTGTATGGGAGTTGTAATTTTTAGTATTTGTTGTTATAGCGGCAATAGTAATACATCATTTGTGAAAATTTCAGCTTTCTAGCTATCACGGTTTATGAGATACAGCCTGGAGACAGACAGACAGACAGCGAAGTCTTAGTAATAGGGTCCCGTTTTACCCTTTGGGTACGGAACCCTAAAAATGATCACAATGACGGGGAGAACAAATCTGGGCTTCGTTAATGGTCTATTTTCACCCATTATGTAACTCAATGGAAAAAGATAGATGTCGAAATTGTTGCATGCTGCCGTTTGTAGAATTGTACCTCTAAGCTGTGTATCTTCTGTCATAGAGTGTCTGAATAAAACACGATTTTACACACAAAATCTAATTTGCCAACATTTCTTCTAGTATCATGCCAGAATACGGCCGGTATATGAAAATAGACCGCCCAGCTAAATATATGACTGTAATAATATTATGTGGCCATGACAGTTTACGGCGTTCTGCTTCGCTGCCAGGCCAAGAGTAAGGTCTTTTTCATGAGATCTTTTACGATAGAATTGATGGTAAATATACCTGACTTGTAGTGTAGATACTATCGCTGAGCCTAAGGCTTTTTCTGATACAGAAAAAGTAGGAGCATTGATGACAGCGTTTGCTCATTGCTTGTTTGCGATTTCAGACTGTTATATTTCCAGGTTTTCGTACCATCCAGGTCTTCCCGACATTTTGAAAGCCTGATAAAAACTAGGTGTGCTTCTTTTTCAAAAAATCAATCAACGCAGGATATCAGACCAGCTGGCAATTGGCCTTTCCCAAGTTACACACGTTTTCCATGTTTCGAATGCAATCTTTTCCAGCGATCTCCTTACAATCCACCTAAGCGTAC
This sequence comes from Eurois occulta, assembly GCA_950022335.1. Taxonomy (NCBI): domain Eukaryota; kingdom Metazoa; phylum Arthropoda; class Insecta; order Lepidoptera; family Noctuidae; genus Eurois; species Eurois occulta. Next base: position 8,513,685 of record OX465504.1, on the reverse strand, counting down.
TACGCTATACTCGCCAATGTGCGGTTTCCATTTAAACTGCTGCATTTCTGCTACTCCGGCCATCGGTCCTACGATAGATATGGCCAGCCCACTGCCACTTCAGCTAGTTAACTCTGCAAGGTATATTCGTTTGCCCCAATTCCAGTTTGAAAGTCGTGAATGCCGGAATTATACTAAGACTAGCTGTTTCCTACGACCTTCGATCGCGTTAAATTATTATAATTTTCCCTGTTTTTGCAACATTTTTCAATGATGCTCCGCGCCTTCCTCGATAAGTGGGCTATCCAACACTAAATATTTTTTCGATTCGAACCAGAAGTTCCTGAGATTAGTGCGTTCAACCAAACAAACTCTTCAGCTTTATAATATTAGGATAGATCCATCAAGTTGAGAGGCAACGCTAAATTTTCTATTACCCAGTAAAATCTCTTTGCTGATACTACAAACCGTGCGAGCGAAAGCATCCTTGACATTAACGTAATGCCGTATTATGTAACAATATTATCCAGGCTATATATAACCGTGTCTGTACATAAAAGTGAGTCATACAGACAATTTAGAGTAAGCCAAGTACGTAATAGTAACCAAATATGTAGCGGCTATGTGGATGAATTGGCTAATGAGTATTTGGTTCTCGTCTATCTGATTTTTTAATGCAAGCTTGTATTTAGCTTTTATCCAATCATCTTTTCATCAGCAGCCTTGTGCCACTCACTGTTGTCTCTTCTCTCCTGTGCCATGCTTTTCTGATCAGTGCAATTCTCATCCGTCTCAGTCTCATCGTGGAGGAGCTCGTAGCTAAATAATAACAGCCTCAAGGTAGATGGATGGCTATCCATTATACACCGAGTTTCCTCCGTGCCTCAGAGAGCATGTTAAGATGTTGGTCTCGGCTGTCATTTGTAGATCTTTGACAGTCGTTACAGGCAGTCAGTGGCCCGAAATTCGGACAACCAGTCTTACCAAGGGGTATCGTATTACCCAGTACTAAGTGGGTTGTGGAAGTTGAATAGACAGTCGCTCCATGTAAAATATTAGTGTTCAGCTGCTCTGGTTAGACTGGAAGCCGACCCTAACATAGTTGGTAAAGGCTTTTCAGATTATGATGATGTTTGTCTGTTAATAAGCAATGCGCAGAATCAGGTTCCGCTTACCCGCAGATCAGTAAGTTTCCGGGAAACTACAACGATCATAGTCCTTTTGTTTCATCCATGTTCATTTATCTGGTCATACACGCACGTCGCCCGGTTGCGTGTACTCTTCTGAAGAACATCACTGGTGCACTGGAGAGTTCCGTGTTAGTCCTTCAGGTTTCTTCTCCAGGCGTTTCCACTCACATCTGCCTTGTAAATACTTTCTGCTAAGTAGATCATACGATTGCAATATTTCGAGGCTCGGTAATTCATTTTTTCACTCTAATATGTCGTGAGAGACAAAGAAAGAAAATATGAGACAAAACACGACCTTGAAACCACGTATATTTGAAGACAAGTGAACTACCAACGCGCTCTGGGTCCGCGTGGAGATAGCTCTCTCTCTTAGAGATGGGATGCCTAAACCCGAGCTTCGTGAGAACATAATATGTTGATTATGCTGTTATACGCAGACGTCCCATGTTGTACTAACGTCTTTACAGTTGATTACATGAACGAAACTGAAAACGAATATTACATGAGAATCGCGTTAACAACTGTTTGTGTCATAATTGCTATGGAATATTGACAGTAACACCGTCTCGAACACCTTTTAGATGTGCTGTTTGCGTGAAACTCGCCTCAAGTAGCAGACGAATTCTTACCAACTGTGTTAATATTGGTGTGTTAACTCGTGAATAACTTCCGCAAATTAATTTATACCTACAAGTTAATCATACTAAAATTATTTATGTATCTGTCACGGAAATGACGTGGTAAAATATGTAAAGAATGTCCTACAAACACTATAATAGGCACGACTGTATGACATAACATTGTCAAAGCGTTCGATGAGACCGTTTATAAATGATACGAAAATGGAACAATACTACTCTCACGGCTTGGATGTGTCTAGTAATGATTGTATTGATTGTAACGTGGATTATGGCTCAATTTCTCTCTCTTTAATAAGGCTTGTGTCTCAGCAGTGGGAACATTATGAGATGTTTATTATGCTAATTTATCCACAAGCACTTCGACCGCGACTTCGTCCGCAAAAGTTGTGATAGCTCGGCTGATTTGCATGATATAAATATAATTTATAGCCCATGTTACTTCCTGATAATTTAGCTGTCTATTGGTGAAAAAATGGTTTAAATCGGTCCAGTCGTTTTTGACAATTTTCGTTACATAAAAACAAAAACACAAATCTTTCCTCTTTATAATATTAGTATCATATAGATAGATTAAAGAAACTCTGTTGCGACTTTAATATTTTAAGATCGTTCATAAGAAAATTAGACAGTTTCCATACTACTTGAAACTGTTCAGAATTACTAAAGATAGATCGTTGAAAAAAACGTGTTGCGCCGACCCCAAGTAATATGGAATAAGGGCACAAACATGATTATGAGATCGATGACTAATCATTCAGAATCCTCAATACCCATAGCATCTGAAATTAGTAACATTAGTCACCCATCTGAGGAAATGACTATTGAAAACGTGGCTTAACCTCGCGAACGGTCACTTGACCACAGAATCGGAACATTAATTTTTTAACTGACATGATCAGTAACATTATAATTAACACTGAAAACGGGATATTTACCATTTTTAATGTTTGTTTCGAGTTTCCAATATTTCGGCTGTTGCAAGCACCATTATCACGGATAAACTGAAGTTATTGCGGGTGGGTGTTTATGAGCAGACAAATCGGTCTACCCTCTTTATTGTTCGTTTGTATCGGGATCTCGAAACAAATAGTAAACATGGTAAACATCTCGTTTTCAGTGTTAATGATATAGGTATTAACATTAAGGATCTTATAAATAGTGAAAGTTCTTGCTATGTTTTGTCATTACTGACATACAAATTAAAATATAAAAAGCCAATTTAAATCTATACTAATAAATAAAATTGACGTGTCTGTTTGTAATATCAAAATAACAGCTTTTTACTGAATGCATATTATGTAAATATAATGTATGTATACAACACTTATAACAAAAGCACTTCCTTTTTTTAAAATTTTTGTCTGTTTGTTACGACTAATCTCGGAAATGGCTTGACCGATTTTAACGGGACTTACTGGCAGATAGCTCATGTGATAAGGTCTAACATAGGCTAATTTTATTTTAGAAAAAGAATTAGGGTTCCGTGCAAAAAAATCAAAACCCTTTAAATTGGTAACAAAATTGGATTAAAAAGGGGAAGTAATATTTATTTTATAATAATTTCACGCTAACGAAGATCGCGTGGAATAGCTAGTTACAAATATAAAATGTCAATTAAAATGAAAAATAAAATGAATACCACGTGCCTGTTATTTCATGATTCATGAAAATGATGATATAATCATTGTGTCATACATCACAACCTATAAAAAATCCAATACTTACTGTGTTTATTATCAAAAGATTCCTTTGCCAACATCCTAGAGATAATCTTGATGGAGACATGACATCAAAATTCAAAACAAAAAACGAAGTACGTAGATGAAATTGAAAGAAAAAAAAAAACAAGCAGGATGTTTATTTTACGTCAAAATCGTTAATATTACATCACTTTACGTTTCTCAGTCTACAACGTACCCCTCTTGGCTATAAGCCAGTTGTGGCAAAGAAATATCTGAAACGAACGCGCCTCTGAAACTTTTATTTTGTATTTGTTTGTATCCAATTACGGTTTTGTGTTTGGGTTTTTGGACTGGATTTGTTGTTAGACCATTTTTTTAGGGTTCTGTAACCGAAGGGCAGCCAGCGGGACCCTATTACTAAGGCTCCGCTGTCCGTCTGTCCGTTCATCCATCCGTCTTATCTCATGATCATGTACTCAGGTTAGGGAAACAGATCACCTATATAATCAATTATTAAATTCAAATTGCAACCCACATTCTTTCACAACAATGGATCTTACCGAAGATTCTATTCTGAAATATAATTGTAGCAGTTATAAAGTAAGCCAAAATAAAATTAAAAAATATGCTAAACTAAATAGAATTATAAAAAAATGCAATCAATTTAAGAAACAAAAAAAACATAGTTCCAATAATATTCAACTAAGAAAAGAACGTGTTTTTCTTATAAAAAAGTTAAATAATTATCAAATTAAATTAGAGGACAGTAAGAAATTTTATGAAATAGATACTCAAAACTTACAGTCTGAAATTCAAGTATTAGAGTGTCAACTAAAAACATGTTATTCTAAGTATGTGAACTCTCAAAAACAAATTAAGGAACATATCCTTGCTGCAAACGAGTTAGTCAATAGGTGTAACAGTAATGCAGACTGTGTAGACATGATGTCCTTTAATGACACTCAGTGTGTTTCACAAAGGGAATCCAGCCCTAACACTCTCCTGCCTGTGGAAACGGAGAACCCGACCCGGTTGGAGAGTGCTCGGGGCTGTATCCCCATTCAAGATTCGCCAGACATTATACAAGGTTCATCACAGGTAGGACAAACAGAAAGTAGTTCTGCCCGTTGTTGTAGTACAAATGGTTGCTGCTCAATTATGTTTTCGGATAGTTTAGGAAAAGGGTTAGGAAAACTAATTAGCAACAATCTGAGTCATTCTTCTCAAAATTACTGTACACCTCACGCTTCTTACAACCAGATAATGTCATCCATAATTCGGAAAGAATTAAATCCTAATGCCATCATAACTGTATTTGTTGGTAATAGTTCGAACGTCAAAATTGATGATATCACTGACAATGTCACTCAATTGTTAAAACTTAATTGTAAGAAAATTATTCTGTGTGCCTTTCCATATTTTGAGAAGTTGTCAAGCAGACAAAATCATTTTATACATAACCTTAACGATCGCATGCATTTATTAACAAGTCACTATAGTGACAAGTTCGTATTTTTCGACACCAACAGTTTCGTTCAGAAATTGAAGTCAAAGAGAAATAATGCGTATCTGCCTCTTAGTTTTAGACGTCAAATAGCACGGCTATTAGCTTTTAATTTATACTCAGACATAAGTGGTATGTCGCAGTTTTTTGTAAATAGGTCTACTAAAATTAGTAATTTTACTAATTGCAATTATACAAATATTAACTTAGATTTAAACTAGTCAATAAGACAATAGAAGGTACGAATGACAACTTAGTTAAACTGAGCAACTTTAAGGTATCTTCTAGCTCTCAATCAATTAATTCTAAAAGAGGGGTTGAGCAGAATTCCTTGAAATTGCTTCATCAGAATATTCAAGGTTTTTCTTCCAAACAATTAGAAATAGAATTATTTTTAGAAAAAACCAAATTTGATATTATTTGTATTACTGAACATTGGATGAAAGATTATGAAATGCAAATTAATTATGAGAATTATAGCGTGGGCAGTTGCTTTAACCGAAAATCAATGCTGCGTGGAGGTTCATTAATTTTAATTAAAAATTGTTTTAAATCAAAACCACGTAACGACATAGTTGAACTCTCAGTTGAGCATAGCATTGAATTGTCATGTGTTGAGCTGGATAAGCATGTCATAGTGTGCGTATACAGACCCCCTAATTATCAAAACTACTCTATTTTTGAGTCAGTTATGGAAGATGTTTTGGGTAAACTTTCAAGTGGTAATAAATCAGTAATTATCTGCGGTGACTTTAATATTAATATTTTAGAAAATAACTCTAGCAGCAGTAGACTATTAAGCCTTTTTAAATCTTTCAATCTGTCGAATGTGTTTTTAGAACCAACCAGAATAACTACAACTACTTCTACATGTATTGATAACGTTTTCTGTGGCTGCGACTATTTGGAGAAAGCTATTGTAAATTACCTCCCCTCTGATCACTGTGGTCAAACTGTGTCTTTTGAATTTAACACACCACTGCAAAAAGTACAGATACAAACTAGACCAATAACCTCTAGTGCCTTGATCAAATTTAATAGCACTTTAATTGACAAGTTAGCTGTGCAGGGCCTAAATATTATGAATGTTAATACTATATATGAAGAATTCTTTTCATTAGTGCAAACAGAGTTCAATAATACTTTTAAGAAGAAAACTAAAACTATCTGCCCGAAGTTTTTATTCAGTGACTGGGCAACTAAAGGCATCAGGAAAAGTCGGGAAAGACTTTTTGAGTTGTATGGCCTTAAGCCTTATATTAATACGGAAACTTTTAATAAGTATGTTGCTACTTATTCTAAAATTTTCAAAAATACCTGCAAGACAGCTAAAGCCTTATTCATTAGCAACAAGCTGAAATCTGCAGAAAACAAGATTAAGACTGTTTGGAAAATTATAAATAATGAAACAAATAGAAACAAAAGACACAACACTGATTACACACTGGACTCTTCCCGAGGGCTCATTAGCGCAAATGTCGATGTTGCTCAGGAATTCGCAACGTTCTTTACCAGTATTCCAATTAAAACCACAGAAACGCTAAATTCTTCGCCATCCCTTGCCATTAATTTATTAAGAGAGAATGTTTCAGCCTGTAATGTTGAATTTAAATTTAAACATATAAACCCTGTGGTCGTTATGAAGGCTTTTAAGCAACTTAAAATAAAAAGTACTGAAGACCTTTGGGGTATGTCTACTAAAGTCTGTCAATCAATTGTTGAGACAGTAGCTCCCTATTTAGCCTTAATATTTAATTTATGTGTAGACCAAGGGGTATTTCCGGATTTAATGAAGTATAGTAAAGTTATACCACTTTTTAAATCTGGAGACGGCAAAGACACAAATAATTATAGACCTGTATCTATTTTGCCGGTTTTCAGCAAGATATTTGAAAAAGTAATGTTAAATCAAATGCTCTATCATTTTAATCGGAATGACATCCTACATGATCAACAATATGGTTTCACCAAAGGTCGTTGCACTACTGACGCCGGTGTCACCTTACTAAAGCACATCTTTAATGCATGGGAAGAGGCAAAAGATGCAATAGGCATCTTTTGCGATCTATCCAAGGCATTTGATTGCGTGAATCACGACACACTGTTGCTAAAACTTGAGCATTACGGACTGGGAAAACAAGCACTTAGTTTAGTAAAATCGTATTTAAATGATCGAATGCAGCATGTACAAATAAATGGCGTAAATTCATTAGGATTAAAAGTAAAAATGGGGGTACCGCAAGGCTCAATTTTGGGTCCTTTCCTTTTTCTAGTGTACATAAATGATTTACCTCAGTTGCTGAAAAGTCAACCTCAAATGGTGTTATTTGCTGACGACACATCACTGATTTTTAAGGTAGACAGACGTGCACAAGAGATTGACGACGTAAATAACGCTATGCTTAAGATTCATAACTGGTTTACTGTAAATAATTTGGTGTTAAATGAGAAGAAAACTAAATGTATAAGATTCGCGTTACCGAATGTAAAAAGTAACGAATGTAACGTTGTATTGAACAAGGAAATACTAGAATTCGTCGATAAGACGGTTTTCTTGGGGATTACGCTTGACTCGAAACTGCAATGGAGTCCTCACTTAACAGCACTTGCAGGGCGGCTAAGTTCAGCCGCTTACGCTGTCCTTAAAATACGGCAATTAACAGACGTGGATACCGCGAGACTGGTCTATTTTAGTTACTTCCATAGCATCATGTCTTACGGTATTCTGCTGTGGGGACGGGCTGCAGATATTGACTCAATATTTATTCTGCAGAAAAGGGCTGTAAGAGCCATCTATAACCTACGCAGACGCGAGTCTCTAAGAGAATTGTTTAAAAAAATTAACATCATGACGGTACCTTGTCAATATATTTATGAAAACATTATGTATGTTCGGAAAAATAGACATCTTTTTAGTAAAATAAGCGACAGGCATAATTTCAATACTAGAAATAAGGACAAATTAGATCAGCCACGTTTCAGATTGTCAAAAGTACGCACTTCTTTTATGGGGTACTGTGTAAAATTTTACAATAAAATACCACTTGACATTCTACAACTTAATGAGAAGAAATTTAAAACATGCATAAAACGCACACTATGTAAACGAGCATATTATAAGTTGGAAGACTATCTCGTAGATAAAAATGCATGGCTCAATGCTGGTCCTGCTCCACAGCCACTTGGGCTCACGAACTAAGATTTTATTGTTTGGAAGAGATGCTCCCCCTTTAATTCTTTAATTATACTTTTCTTTTTTTTTTCTCTTTCTCGTTTCTCTTTTGGAAACTTAGGGTGTGAATTGTATATTTTATATCAACATTGTGAGTGCAAACTAATTGATTATGAAGTGTGAAGTTATTGTGGAAGCTGCAGAAGATTGTAAAATATCTTTGCATTGTATAGATTCCATCTCTTAGTATTATATAATTGCATAGCACATGTGTGAGTACTATGTACTGTAAAGCTTCCATTTATATTTTGTTATCTTTCATTGACTGGAATGTGTCCTGGTGGCTGAGAGAATGTCATGCTCACTCAAATGTCTCGCTGATGGTGGCGGGTGTGTCGGGTCATTTAGTTCCCTTCAATATGGTTGAGTTGAATGGCGCTGATCCATGCGTCATGTTCGTGAACGGGCGCTGTCAGTTGGGACTGGTCATCTCTTACCTGCCACGATTTATTTTAATTACTTTATTTTTAAATTTTTGGCTTAATCTTTTACTCTGGACGCTCTTAATGTGCACGTCTTTGTACATCGTTCTCACATATATGTATAATCTCAACATGAATGATGTAACCAAGATTTTGTAACAATATTTTGATTTAAAAGAGTGTCCATGGAGTTTCTTGCCCATTCTTCTCCATAGAGATCTACGATTTGGAATGTGCAACTACAGTACTTTCGCAAGTTATTATGCCTTGTGTCTGTGACTGTAGCTTAGCTTTTTTATTTTTGACTTTCAAAAGTGCCTGTAATGGTCTAATTGAAATAAATGCTTTGACTTTGACTTTGACTTTGATCTGTAATAGTTAGATTGTTGAAATTTTCGCAGAATGTGCATTTCTGTTGCCGCTTTAACAACAAATAATAAAAATAAATTAAAAATATAAGGGGACTTCCCTACTACGATGGTACGGAACCCTTCATCCGCGAGTACGACTCGCACTTGGCCGGTTTTTATTTAATTTTTTTTTAATGCTCAATGTACACAACCATAGCCCATACAATTGCCACGCAATTTTTTCTTAGCCCTACTTTGCTAAAATGTTACACTTAGTCCTGAATTGAGAATTATTAAGGAAGCAGCATTATTGAATTGCAATTTCTATGAACTGTTCTTGATGGTATGATAAAGTTCTAAGTAAATAGCGTAGATTTTTAGATGGGTCTAAAAAACTCGGCGTCGGTTGAACCCGGAAGATATTTCCATTTATGCCTGAAACCTTTCTAGGAGTTTGTAGAACAGGGTGTAAAGTTCTTCATCCCCCATAAAAAAAGGGAAGTTCCTGCGACCAGACGGGTGTTGCGTCTGGTGGGCTACTGCCCGTCAATTGTTGTCGAGTTTTTCCATATTATAGTCTTAAGTCACGAATAACTTTAACTGCGCGATTTAGGGATTTGATATTAGTTCTTCATTTGTATCATAGATGGCGCTGTAGTAGTTTTTGTACTATATTGCTGTAATATTTTTTGTAGTGCCGCTACACGTTTGACTACAGCACCATTACCTATAATGGCCCGTTTTTTCGGTCAATCCCACTGAACTTAGCTGTCTGGTTAATCAGCGCTACCATCATCATCATCATATCAGCCTCCCCTGGTTCTCTACTTCTCGCTGCCTCGCAAGTCGCATCCAGCGGATTCCCGCAGCCTTCACCAACGCCATGAGCCATTATTTACAACTCTTACCAATTCGAGAGGAGTAGAAAACACTTTCGGAATATGATATTTCTTCCAAAAACAAATTAATTTGGCAATTGAAACATTTTCGTTGTACACGCGCCAATAAGCATATAATATGCCTAAAAAAATAATGGTTTAGCATGCTAACTAAAATATCGGAGGCATGTGACAGAGGCCTTGAAACTTGCTGTTAAAAAAATAGCCACACGTTAATTCACACGATACATGCGTCAACTGTAGAAGTCTAGATCATTAACGCTGTTCTGGGGCTTCGATCGTCGGTCTAATAGTTCTTTATTTTTTTAAACGTTGCGTTACTAGGAATTTCTCCTGTATCGTGGGTGCGTTTACAAAGACTTAAACTCACATAAACACACAGCCAGACCCGGAACAACTACATGTAGGCCATTTAAATATTGGTTACGTGCGAGGATCGAATCCGCGACACACAGCGCAGCAGCCAGCCACTGCCCCAATAGTGCTGTTAACAACAAAATGTTTTACTTTTCCTTTGTTGTCACCGAGGTTCTTTGGTTCTCGTGCCCTCGTATCCAGGCTACCTCCTCCTTCACCAGGCTATTCGTCGTACCTTTTTTTTCACTGTTTCCTTTCACGGGCTCCTGTGCTCCAAGTTTTGATGCTTCGGCAGTTTTGTTTTTGTTTCTCTCTTCTACTTTTTGTGCAGTTCCCCTCGTCTTTGACAGTCATTTTATTTTATGCATTTCCAAAGGGAAAAATAGTATATTTCCACTTGATTTTCCAAACGGTTTTGTGTCTCTGGAATTCTTAACTACACAATTGCGAGAATTCTTTGAATTTCTACGGGGCATGCTAGCATAGTTATTTACTAAAAGCATTTGTAATTGCCATGGAAACATTCTAGAGCTATGTTACCAGCCTAACTCCTTCGCGTACGCACTATTTCCTTACCGCCGATTAACAATCGCTCGTTATGATAACTGCTGATAAGGGCTTGCACTTCCGGCAGCTTGCTGTAGTACTACATTTTTTGTTTGCCTCGTGAATGTGAGTATTTTTAGTAGATTACTTGCTTTCGCTAGGTTTAGAATAATATTTAGAGTTCAACAATCAGTTCGGGTTGTACTCTGCTTGTAATAATATAATTCAATCATGATTCGAAAGACACGTGGCGCCATCTATTCGGGAACAGTACTTTTTTCGGGATGAAAGATGGTTTGTCCGTTTCTGTACACCTGAAAAAGTATATGCAGCATTTCAGGATGATCGTTGAGTGGTTAAGGCGTCAAAGGGTAACAAACAAACTTACTTTCGCATATATAATAATAGTAAGGATTTGCTGTTTTAAGAAAATGGTAGTGTATCGGTGGACATGGAACCATGGAAGGATAAACGCTGTACGCCGACACAAAAGGATTTAAAGCACTTAAAGAAACGGACATTGGATACATTTCCATACAAAAATTTTGGTCCCGAACATTTTCGATTTTGACACACGAATGCTACCTGACCAGCGGGCGTATGACACTAGACAGAACAATTTGTTACTAAGTAGTAACAAGTAATGGATTACAATTTTCTTCGTCTTGTCCCGTCTATCGCTCGTAAATATTTTAATGTCTGCGCCGACCCAAAGTAACATGGGTCAAGGGCAAAAAGATGATAACGTACCAATTAAAGTTTAAAATTGGAGGCGAAATTGTGGAATAAGGCTAACACCCAATTATTCATTGATCTTGGATCCCAAATGGCAACATGGCGGGCCCGGATGAAGATAGCGGAATTACTTAGATTCATTTATGAAGGAATGGGTCGAAATAACAGTAGAATGGAAAAAGTGGAGGATGGGAAAGGAAGTCTTCGCCTTGCAGTTGAACAATTGTCATTTGCCTTGACTTTTCCTAACTATGTTGGGGTCGGCTTCCAGTCTAGCCGCATGCAGCTGGTTACCAGTATTTCATTTGAAGTGACGACGCGTCCGGCCCTGGTTTAATCCATGGTCCGGAGCGAGAGGGAATGGGAAGCCGTTACCTGCGAAATAGTCATGCGAGGTGGTGGAACGTAAGAGGGAGAGAACCTCACGTCCCAGCCGCCCCGCGGCAGACGCTCCGAGCGTTGGGGGCCACGTGGTGGCTCTACTAGTTACAATGTTAAATTGATACTCGATAAGGATTTGTTTGAGATAGCACAACTAAAAATGGTAAAATAAAAACTTTTTTGCTAAAAAAATAAATAACCGGCTCTCAAAAAAAAACGCGAAGTGATAACTTTACTTTCGGCAGTCGGTGGCAAAAAAGTCAATGAAACTGTACAGTAGCGGTACTACAAAAAGTACTACAGCGAGCGCCATCTATGACGCAGAGTTTTAAACTAATCATTTTTCCTGCGCGATGCAGGATTAAGATGTATTTATACATCTAAATCCTGCATCGCGCAGGAAAAGTTATTCGCGACTTAAGACTATATAGAAGATCCCGACAACAACTGTCGGGCAGTAGCCCACCAGACATAACACCCGTCTGGTCGGAGGATCCTCCCTTTTCTATGGGGGATGAAGAACTTTACACCCTGTTCTTTATACCCCCATTAATCAAAGTCACCGACTTCCGAAAGTTAAGTTATTTTCAACTTTTGTGTTTTTCCGTTTGTGTTTTTCTTTGGAAGTCGGTTACTTTTTTGCATAAAAGATTTTAGAACCTCAATCAAATTCTTCTTACCACAATCTCCTAACATTCTTAACTACAGGAGATGGTGTAATTAAAAAAAAATATCTTAATAATGCACTTTGCATACTAACATACTTGCTAACTAATTTAGCATGCCTCGCTTGGTTGCACTCAAGTTATTAAAATTAACGTTAGAGTTTTTAATTATAATTTACTAGCGACCCGCCCTTGCTTCGTATAGCGCCACCTATCGGGTCCAAAACTATATTTAATGTAGCCTATATTTTAAGTTAAGCATCTAGCAGTACAGTGGTGAAAACTGCGTTCAAATCGATGCAGTAGTTTTTGCGTGGTGCGCGTACAAACGTACAGACAGACAGACAGACAAAAGTTCGAAAAACTGTTGTTTTGACTTTTGTTGCTCTAATAATTATATTCCTCCATATGTTTTTTTTTTCAATATCTTCTATGTTGACAGACATTGAACTGTTACAATTTTATTATATGTATATAGATTTAATTAACAGAGTTCATTGGAGATTGAAGGTGGGCACTCACGCGATGAATTCCAGTGTGGCCGACATTTCCTATCTCAAACATTATTTGTATGAAACCATTTACAGGCACTTTTATATGGAGAAGTTTCCATTTTTTATTGTTATTAAGTTTTATAATTTAAATAAGAAAAACCGGCCAAGTGCGAGTCGGACTCGCGCACGAAGGGTTCCGTACCATTATCTATAAAAACGGCAAAAAATCATATCTGTTGTATCCCCTTAATATTATTTTTTTTTTAATTTTTAGTATTTGTTGTTATAGTGGCAATAGTAATACATCATTTGTGAAAATTTCAGCTTTCTAGCTATCACGGTTTATGAGATACAGCCTGGAGACAGACAGACAGCGGAATCTTAGTAATAAACGGGACCCCGTTTTACCCTTAGGGTACGGAACCCTAAAAAACAAAGAGAAGCGTAGAGAAATCCTCCATTTGGTAGATATTTCTCTCAGTCCTATTAAGCAACATCTACCCAGCCTTCCCCACTATGTGGGGGGAATCAGAATGACGTACTGAATACGTGGTAACCGTTATCGCGTCGGTGTCCCTTCCACCCCGTATTGAGGTCGGTTCCAGTCTAACTGGATGCAGCCACAACTCGGTAAAACGATATCCATTGATGAGACTGATTGTCAGACTCTAATGCCCGTTTTCGGCTATACTACCACCTACGTATGGGACCCTCAGCTTAAAAGCTCTCCTAAACTAGCCCCTAAATAAAATTTTGTTTCACCATCATTTCCATCACTTAGCTAGGGGGCACATAACTATGTGACGTTTTGTTTTCGATAATAGTGACTGATTCAAATCAAATCAAATCAAATCAAATCAAAGCATTTATTTCAAGTAGGCCAATTACAGGCACTTTTGAATTGTCGAAACAAAGACAACAATGAAATGTAGCTACAGTCCCAGTCACAAGGCATAAAAACTGTGAAAGTACTGTAGTTGCCCATTCCCTAACGTAGATCTCTATGGAGAAGAACGGGCAAGAAACTCCATGGACACTCTTTTAAATCCAAATATTGTTACAAAATCTTGGTTACATCATTCATGTTGAGATTATACATATATGTGAGAACGATGTACAAAGACGTGCACATTAAGAGCGTCCAGAGTAAAAGGTAAAACCAACAATTTAAAAATAAAGTAATTAAAATAAACCGTGGCAGCTAAGAAATGACCAGTCCCAACTGACAGCGCCCGTTCACGAACATGACGCATGGATCAGCGCCATTCAACTCAACCATATTGAAGGGAATTAAATGACCCGACACACCCGCCACCATCAGCGAGACATTTGAGTGAGCATGACATTCTCTCAGCCACCAGGACACATTCAAGTCAATGAAAGATAACCCAATATAAATGGGAGCTTTACAGTACATAGTACTCACACATGTGTGTTATGCAATTATATAATTCTAGGAGATGGAATCTATACATTGCAATGATATTTTTACAATCTTCAGCAGCTTCCACAATAATTGAAATGGTAATAAATTAGTTTGCACACGATGTGGAGATAAAACAGATAAGATATACAATTCAACCCCTAAGTTCCCAGAAGAGAAACAAGAAAGAAAATATGTATATATATATAATTAAAGAATTAAAGGGGGAGCATCTCTTCCAAACAATAAAATCTTAGTTCGTGAGCCCAAGTGGCTGTGGAGCAGGACCAGCATTGAGCCATGCATTTTTATCTACGAGATAGTCTTCCAACGTATAATATGCTCGTTTACATAGTGTGCGTTTTATGCATGTTTTAAATTTCTTCTCATTAAGTTGTAGAATGTCAAGTGGTATTTTATTGTAAAATTTTACACAGTACCCCATAAAAGAAGTGCGTACTTTTGACAATCTGAAACGTGGCTGATCTAATTTGTCCTTATTTCTAGTATTGAAATTATGCCTGTCGCTTATTTTACTAAAAAGATGTCTATTTTTCCGAACATACATAATGTTTTCATAAATATATTGACAAGGTACCGTCATGATGTTAATTTTTTTAAACAATTCTCTTAGAGACTCGCGTCTGCGTAGGTTATAGATGGCTCTTACAGCCCTCTTTTGCAGAATAAATATTGAGTCAATATCTGCAGCCCGTCCCCACAGCAGAATACCGTAAGACATGATGCTGTGGAAGTAACTAAAATAGACCAGTCTCGCGGTATCCACGTCTGTTAATTGCCGTATTTTACGGACAGCGTAAGCGGCTGAACTTAGCCGCCCTGCAAGTGCTGTTAAGTGAGGACTCCATTGCAGTTTCGAGTCAAGCGTAATCCCCAAGAAAACCGTCTTATCGACGAATTGTAGTATTTCCTTGTTCAATACAACGTTACATTCGCTACTTCTTACATTCGGTAACGCGAATCTTATACATTTAGTTTTCTTCTCATTTAACACCAAATTATTTACAGTAAACCAGTTATGAATCTTAAGCATAGCGTTATTTACGTCATCAATATCTTGTGCACGTCTATCTACCTTAAAAATCAGTGATGTATCATCAGCAAATAACACCATTTGAGGTCGACTTTTCAGCAACTGAGGTAAATCATTTATGTATACTAGAAATAGGAAAGGACCCAATATTGAGCCTTGCGGTACCCCCATTTTTACTTTTAATCCTAATGAATTTACGCCATTTATTTGTACATGCTGCATTCGATCATTTAAATATGATTTCACCAAGCTAAGTGCTTGTTTTCCCAGTCCGTAATGCTCAAGTTTTAGCAACAGTGTGTCGTGATTCACGCAATCAAATGCCTTGGATAGATCGCAAAAGATGCCTATTGCATCCTTTGCCTCTTCCCATGCATTAAAGATGTGCTTTAGTAAGGTGACACCGGCGTCAGTAGTGCAACGACCTTTGGTGAAACCATACTGTTGATCATGCAGGATGTCATTCCGATTAAAATGATAGAGCATTTGATCCAGCATTACTTTTTCAAATATCTTGCTGAAAACCGGCAAAATAGATACGGGTCTATAATTATTTGTGTCCTTGCCGTCTCCAGATTTAAAAAGTGGTATAACTTTACTATACTTCATTAAATCTGGAAATAACCCTTGGTCTACACATAAATTAAATATTAAGGCTAAATATGGAGCTACTGTCTCAACAATTGATTGACAGACTTTAGTAGACATCCCCCAAAGGTCTTCAGTACTTTTTATTTTAAGTTGCTTAAAAGCCTTCATAACGACCACAGGGTTTATATGTTTAAATTTAAATTCAACATTACAGGTTGACACATTCTCTCTTAATAAATTAATGGCAAGGGATGGCGAAGAATTTAGCGTTTCTGTGGTTTTAATTGGAATATTGGTAAAGAAGGTAGCGAATTCCTGAGCAACATCGACATTAGCGCTAATGAGCCCTCGGGAAGAGTCCAGTGTGTAATCAGTGTTATGTCTTTTGTTTCTATTTGTTTCATTATTTATAATTTTCCAAACAGTCTTAATCTTGTTTTCTGCAGATTTCAGCTTGTTGCTAATGAATAAGGCTTTAGCTGTCTTGCAGGTATATTTAAAAATTTTTGAATAAGTAGCAACATACTTATTAAAAGTTTCCGTATTAATATAAGGCTTAAGGCCATACAACTCAAAAAGTCTTTCCCGACTTTTTCTGATGCCTTTAGTTGCCCAGTCACTGAATAAAAACTTCGGGCATATAGTTTTAGTTTTCTTTTTAAAAGTATTATTGAACTCAGTTTGCACTAATGAAAAGAATTCTTCATACATAATATTAGCATTCTTAATATTTAGGCCCTGCACGGCTAACTTCTCAATTAAAGTGCTATTAAATTTGATCAAGGCACTGGAAGTTATTGGTCTAGTTTGTATCTGTACTTTTTGCAGTGGTGTATTAAATTCAAAAGACACAGTTTGACCACAGTGATCAGAGGGGAGGTAATTTACAATAGCTTTCTCCAAATAGTCGCAGCCACAGAAAACGTTATCAATACAAGTAGAAGTAGTTGTAGTTATTCTGGTTGGTTCTAAAAACACATTCGACAGATTGAAAGATTTAAAAAGGCTTAATAGTCTACTGCTGTTAGAGTTATTTTCTAAAATATTAATATTAAAGTCACCGCAGATAATTACTGATTTATTACCACTTGAAAGTTTACCCAAAACATCTTCCATAACTGACTCAAAAATAGAGTAGTTTTGATAATTAGGGGGTCTGTATACGCACACTATGACATGCTTATCCAGCTCAACACATGACAATTCAATGCTATGCTCAACTGAGAGTTCAACAATGTCGTTACGTGTTTTTGATTTAAAACAATTTTTAATTAAAATTAATGAACCTCCACGCAGCATTGATTTTCGGTTAAAGCAACTGCCCACGCTATAATTGTCATAATTAATTTGCATTTCATAATCTTTCATCCAATGTTCAGTTATACAAATAACATCAAATTTAGTTTTTTCTAAAAATAATTCTATTTCTAATTGTTTGGAAGAAAAACCCTGAATATTCTGATGAAGCAATTTCAAGGAATTCTGCTCAACCCCTTTTCTACAATTAATTGATTGAGAGCTAGAAGATACCTTAAAGTTGTTCAGTTTAACTAAGTTGTCATTCGTACCTTCTATTGTCTTATTGACTAGTTTATTCGTTTTTGAACTTATCGATACTTTGAAACATGACAGTTTTTATATCAAATTCTCTTAAATATACACCTAAATAGATACAGTTATTAATTAATCATGTTCTGAATGCAATTTCAAATATGATTTCATTCACATTTTTTATTAATTTCAAATTTTCTTGCAAATTTACTCTGTGCATACATTAGAAACATTGCGTAATCGGCCCCCTATCCAAGTTTAGGTGATCCCATAAACTTGGGGGATGTCGGTGAAACGGGCATAAAGCTTCTGTCAAACGACTGTCAAAACTTTACAAAATGACTTGTTTATGAAGCACGGGCTCGGTTTGTAATAGATTGTCATCCATCCACGACCAGGACTCGTCTCGCGTAGCCTTGAAGATCGGCGGCATGAGATCTAGCGCCGATATTATTGTTCTAGCATTGAATTGCCAATAAAACATAGAAACGTACTAATTACAGAATATCGACGGCCATTAAAAAAATATGTAAGTATTTCGTATAGCAATAAATTGCTAGTACATAACTTTACTGATTAGAAAGTCCTTGGCTGATACAGAATAGCGATAAGTGCGAGTCATCGATCACAGACGTTGCTAAACTTTAGATTGTGGATTTAAACCTCGTTTACACAGCTACAGTATTTATTTAAGTGCGTGTGAACGAGCTTTAACCTTTTAAACGCCAGAGCATAAATGCACGCTCGTGCCCTCCACGCCAAGCCACAATTTCACCTATCATTTTGTCACAAATTTGTTTCATTTAGCGTACAGTCGCGGCAACAGCTAGTCTGTCATAATAGCTGATATGTAAAACTGATGACCATTGGGTTAGACGTGTTCTTGAGTGGTCACCACTAGTCAAAATACTAGCGCGCCCTCAGTTAATGTGGAACAACGATCTTCGACCGGTGACTGGTGGCTGCTGAACGCGAGTTACCGAGAATCGAAGTGAATTTCGTGCGATTTGATAGCCTCTCCAATCGCACGAAATTCACTTTGATTCTCGGTAACGGTATGTCCTGCTGTGGTCTTCTTTAGGCTGGTGATGATATGTATTAAAAGTGACGTCACCAAAACATTTTGTGTTTTTAGGGTTCCAGTCTTTTACATGGAGCGACTGCCTATCTGACCTCCACAACCCAGTTAGTGCTAGGTAATACGATACCCCTTGGTAAGACTGGTTGTCAGACTTTCGGGCCACTGACTACCTGTAACGACTGTCAAAGATCTACAAATGACAGCCGGGACCAACGGCTTAACGTGCTTTCCGGGGCACGGAGGAAACTCGAACTCTATTACTAAGCTTCCGCTGTCCGTCCGTCTATCTGTCAGCGGGCTGTTTCCCATGATCCGTAATAGGTAGATAGTTTAAATTTTCACAGAATGTGTATTTCTATTGCCGCTATAACAACAAATAATAAAAATAAATAAAAAAATAATATTAATTTAAATTAAATAACTTTTTCTCCCAACAATTTTCGAATGGTTAGTGTTATATCAGTCAGTAGTGCGTTGTTTTACGTAGATAAAGTACGTCAGCACACTTTCTAAAAAGTTATCTGAGAGATGACGGGTCAAAGTCACTATTCTGTGTTAGTAGTGCTATCTTCGCTTCGGTTTTGATTTATTATGGTGACATTTTAGTTCATTATCTTAAGATGTCTTCGGAAGACTGGCAACTAATCTACGCGCTACCTTGTGGCATTAAAAATCAGAAAGCAAATTCACGGTAATGGTAAATTTGTGTATTATGTAGTATCAATATAAATTTTCGAAAACAAGTTATTTTTAGACATTTATTTTGTACGCGAGTCCAACTCGCACTTGGCCGGTTTTTTTCTTTCATTCTCCCCTGTCAACAGTCACGCAATCATTTTCTTTCATATCACTCCTCACACAATCCATCTATCGTTACATTGGTGTACCTCTCCCTCTCCATCTATTCATCACTCTTTTAGTCACATGCGATTTGTCCCTCCTCATCACATGGCCATTAAAGACAGTCGATTCCCTTTCAACTTTTCTGTAACTGGCGCAACTCTCAAACTTGCTCTAAAAACTCATTCCTTACTTTATCCATTCGTGTCACTCCACAATTCCATCTCTCTCCTCAACTTGCATTTGTTATAAACAAACCACAATAGGGAATATGCAAGAATTACAAAACTTTTTTATTTCTTAAGAATGCCTTGTATTGGCCCATAAAACATTGTGGTACATTTGTTTTATTTTCTAATACAGCACTTATTTTACAATTTAATATTTTATGTAGCGGGTTTTTGGTGAAACGGAACGCAATCTCAAAACGCATCGTCGCTCGATAACGCCGGTAGTGACGTCAAATACTATGTGTCAAAGTAACACTTTTATTTGAAAAATACCTAAAGTTTCACTAAGATTATTATTGCAATGCAATGTTTGCTTGAATAAAGCGCATACAATTAGTAAAATTATTATATTAAGGGTAAACAATTAGATGTAAACAAGGCAGATAGAGGTAAATGACGTCACATAACATGACATCAATGGCCGCGACAGTCACGGACGTTTGAACTGTCGTTGAAAATAGTAGGAGTTTAGTTTTTGAGCGACAAGCAGTCTGAGCTTTTAATTATTTTCACTTAAATAAATAAAATACAGTACTATCAATCGATAGTACTGTATTTTATTTATTTAAGTGAAAAAAAAAAACATGACATGCGTATTCCCTATTATATGGACTTCACGGATGAATAGTTTCTGTTGAATTTCACCCCTCAGGTGTTTAACCACAAACAAGTTTTAACCCCTTATATTAAGTTCCAGTGTCACCAGGATGTAATATTTTAATATAAAAACTTGTATCATTACTACTATTACTGAATATTACTTAACAAATACAAGTCAATAACCTATCGCGATATTTGGCGGCAAAAAATATCCGCCATCTTTGTTTGACAAGACCATTTTAGATTATCTTGTTGGGCCTCAGAATATGCGATAAGAAATGAGCTACTTAGGTTTTTTATTGATATCTGAGTCATTGGCAGACTTGTTACACCCACTGGTAACAGCTTAAGCATAATCACCCTAGAATGTTCTCACTGCTGGGACACACGGCCTCCTCTCTAGAGAGGGAATGGGCTATAATTCACCCACTACGGGTTGGTAGATGTCACCTGTCTTCGATTTTTGGTTCTAGGACATGCCGGTTCCCTCACGATGTTTTCTTTCACCGTTTTGACAGCAGTGGTGATGAAATAAATTACAAATCAATCGGTCCAGTAGCGGAGTAAATTGGCAGTGACAGACGGACAGACAGACACGCGAGTGATCCTTTAAGGTTTCCGTTTTTGCCGACTGAGGTACGGAACCCTAAAAATAAGAGACTGACTTCTGAGATGACAACTAATAGCGAATTATGATAAAAGAAGACATGCTGCTTCGACCCCAAATCAATTGGTTTAAGTCAGGACAACGAACACCACCGTCACGTAACAGAAGGGTGCATCAATAAAATATCTCCAAAAGTGTGCCAAGAAGATCTTATTACCTGAATAATACTTTAGAAATAATTTCGCTACCCTTTCGCAACCGGGCCTAACCAGTCCGTTCCCATTCCTGCGTTTATTATAGCCACTCTGCACTTGACTCTGAAGGACATACACGAATGGGATCAATGTCCGAATTGAGGATGTCCTTCAAGAATCAGGTGCGTGGCTAGTGGCAACTCGCTTGCGTGTGAAAAATATTCATGAATTTTTGATTAAAGAAATATAGGGTGATTGAATCGTAGCGTTTGACGGGTTTCAGTTTTTTTTTTTCTATTTGGTCGTTACCTGGTTTTTGGAAGCTAGATTTATATCTGAGAACAAAATCTTGTGTTAATAGTTTTGAGTGATTTTATAATGCTGGCGGAGGAGGCTTGTCTTCGTTTTCGTGTTCGTCGGACGTGATTGAAATTCCAAAATAACACTCAGTTGATCAGTACACTGATCTTTATTAAATCTAACTTTGGTTACAAAATAGTAAGGGATGCTGCTAGCTCCGTCCGCTATAGAATGACCCGTTGGCTCGTCCGGCTTCTCCAAATCGACGAACTGTCATCTATCAGCCGTCATCTGTCAGCCGTCACCTGTCAGTTGTCATCTGTTTTTGATAATCGCTTCACAACCAAACACTTAAGCAATATTAAAATGTTTGAACTAAACGCCAATAATTGCTTGACATTCCATTATCTTCCACCTTCAGAAACTACACACTGCCACATTTTTTTTTAATGCTATAAAAAGCTTTTATTATAAAATGAAAATATTTAAATTAGATTTATCTATCAACATTGAACGCGTATGCAAAGTTTCGTGTCCGTGTTATTAATCGTTGAGGAGTTCTCTCGTGAGAAGGCGATCTTGGCTGCAGGATACAAGTCATGTCTGGCATTAAAATGTATTGTCACCAGAACAAAAGATGTGTGCAAAATTTCACCTCAATCGGAAACAAACAAGAGATCGAAAAATGGTTTACAAATTTTGAAGTAGACAATTACATCCCGTATAGCCGAACAGTGCAAGTTAAATAAAAGTAATGACACTACACGTCGAAACGAAGCTCATACTATTTTGCATAATTTAGTAATCGCGCGACCATGAGTTCAATAAAACTGTCCCTAAAAACGTCCCCGTGACTGCAAAAACAATCAGTTGCATAGACTTTCCTCGTTCAATACAATTTATTTTTGACTTCGAGTTCAACTTTTTTTCCCGACTGCCAAAGAAGGGTTATGTTTTTCGCGCGTATCTTGTATGTTTTTTTGTAAGTTTTTTTGTTACCTCGTGTGTTCCAAATGGCTGGATGGATTTCGACGATTAAGGTATTATTAGATTCGTCTCAAAAACCCAAGTGTACTTAGAGAGGTGTTTAAAAAAAAAAACAAAATGGCGGATTTTTGGCGCTAAATTGAAGTCGTTAATTTTTTTTTTCAACCAAGCCTTTCGAGTAGTGTATCAACATGAAGGAAATTAAAAGGTGATTGCAAATATATAAATATACTAGCTGCCCAGCGCAACTTCGTTCGCGTGGTGTCCTACCCCTTACCCTACCCTACTCCTAACCTACTCCTACACTACTCTTATCCTACTCCTACCCTACTTCTACACTACTCCTACCCTACTCCTACACTACTCCTACCCTACTCCTACACTACTCCTACCCTACTCCTACACTACTCCTACCCTACTCCTACCCTACTCCTACACTACTCCTACCCTACTCCTACCCTACTCCTAACCTACTCCTACACTACTCCTACCCTACTCCTAACCTACTCCTACACTACTCCTACCCTACTCCTACCCTACTCCTACCCTACTCCTACACTACTCCTACACTACTCCTACCCTACTCCTACCCTACTCCTACCCTACTCCTACCCTACTCCTACCCTACTCCTACCCTACTCCTACCCTACTCCTACACTACTCCTACACTACTCCTACCCTAATCCTACCAAAAAAAAAAGTATCCTAGTGTTGTTTTTAGACTTATCCAGGCAATTTTTTAAATTTTTCTCGCCGTAAAAACCATCCTTGAACTTCAACGAACATTAAAAAAAAAGAATTGGCCAAATTGGTCCAGGCGTTGTTGAGTTATGCGCTTACCAACACATTTTGCGATTCATTTTTATATTATAGATGTATAGACGCCAGCTGGTCAACCTACCCGAAACTGTCAACAATTAATTAAATAGATACCTAAAATTACGACATTTTCACATTTTCACAATTTGACCCCCACATCTGTAAAAGAATACTTTATTTTTAATTATTATTAGCATTAATTATTTAAATTTCATAGTTTGCTGTGTAGACTCAATTGTTTATAATTATTTTTTATGGTTAATACTAAGCCAAAAATATGTTGTTTTGTACGCCAGAAATGGCAAAACATGTAGATCTACCTGTTATTTTAAGACCTTGCACATATCATTTGATGTATACTCATGTTTTACAATAAATAAATATTCTATTCTATTCTGTCAGATTTTCCCAACCAACCTTGAACCTAATGCTTTAGTGATAAAGTTGAAAATCTATTAAAGAAATTTGACAGATTGTAGTAGCTTGATGTGCTGGCGTCTGTACATAATACAATTTTTAGTCGGGTTTTTTTGATACTTTTAATTAAATGTTCTTGTTAGTTTATTAATTTAGTAGGTACTTTTTTATGTTTAAGTAATAGGAGGCGAGCCTTTTACCATTGACCGGGCACAAATCCAGACTTCCGTGGCTGCTACTGAGAAATTCTTGATGGAAAAACCCAATAACATTTTGCCCGACCCGTAATCGAACGCAGGACCTCATGCTCAACAGTCGCGTTCACGACTACTAGACCAACGACGCAGACAGAAATATATTTTTGGTCTAATTAGCGCAGAACAGAATTGAGACAGCACTAGCTGTTGCCCGCGACGTTCCTATTGGTTGTAGCGTGATGTAATATAGCCTATAGCCTTCCTCGATAAATAGGCTATCCAACACTAAAATCATATTTCAATTCGAACCAGTAGTTCCTGAGATTAGCGCGTTCAACCAAACGAACTCTTCAGCTTTATAATTTAAAGTATATTAGTATAGATTCTTTCACATCAATGAACAACCAAAAATTAAATACAAATGAAATCCAGTTAGCTCAAAATTTTAAACCCTTAACGAATTTCACTTCCTTTCAAACATTCGCGCTTTGCCCCCTGCAGCTATGCTAGGGTCGCTACCCCACCCCTTTTGTTAAAGGGGAATTATTATTAAAAACGGAAGGTGGATTCGTATAAATAAATATTAGGGTGCGTTTTTTGGCAGTTGTAACGTCTAGATTTTAAATTATTTCAGTTTAGATGTATATTTATTTATTTATTAAAACTTTATGCACATAATGTATAAAGGCGGACTTAATGCCTTGGACATTTTCTACCAGTCTACCTTATGTAAGGAAACTCCTTGGGTAGATGATAATATTATTTAATTATTCCTTTTTCAGCAATCTACTACAATAATGAACTATAATCAAACAGCTGCAATAATTAATCTTAAATATCCACCGGGTATCTGTTAGTCCGAGTCGTAGCTCGCGCCAAAAACCAAGTGAACGAATCGATTGCCAGAACGAGCCTCCATTTCCCGCCAACCGTCACCGCTTGGTGTTGCCACATAAAATAATTGTTCTCAATAATAGATATGTCAGTTTAATCGATTTTTAAACTTCAGATAAATTAACTTAATACTAAGGGATCATCATCTGCCTAGCCTTTTCCCTACTATGTTGGTGTCGGCTTCCAGT
Organism: Eurois occulta; assembly: GCA_950022335.1. NCBI lineage: Eukaryota > Metazoa > Arthropoda > Insecta > Lepidoptera > Noctuidae > Eurois > Eurois occulta. Next base: position 8,488,635 of record OX465504.1, on the reverse strand, counting down.
CTAACCGGATGCAGCTGAATACCAGTATTTTACATGGAGCGACTGCCTATCTAACTTCCACAACCCAGTTAGCGCTAGGTAATAGGTTGTCAGACTTTCGGGTCACTGACTACCTGTGTGTGTATTGGAAATGAGAAGTCAGATAAGAAGGAAAAGTGGGTTTGTCTAGAAGAGTTTGAGTTTGAAGGTTGTCAAAACCCTTAACGCTCTGCGGTGTCTGATGGGTAACCATTTACTTTAACAAAACAAAACCGTAGTTATTTATCGCGTTCAAAGTACATCGAATCGTCAGATATACGTACAAATCGTATCACTTATCAACGATCACACGTTATCACCATCGAACTAAGGTTTTCATTAATTTAAACACCTCCGTATTACCTAATCACTCGACAATGTTAAAGGTTAAATTGTTATGAGAACCGTAAAACTGTAATCACTATCAAATTACCAGCGGTGCATAATACTACCTACGTCGGCTCACAATAATATTATCAAAAATCAATATTGTTCCTATGCTTTTACTATCTGAAAAACAATTACGTTTGCAAACGTAATTTTTTCGCTGTGTTGAAATCGTGAGGTAATCGTAAATTCATTTTATAATTATTTGTTTATTTTTTTCACACTGCGGGTAGATCGACATTAGACTCGGTCGACGCGGATTTCTACTCGGGTAATAAGCAATCTGGTGGAACTAGCATAACGTAAAGACATTACTCGGTTCCGTTAAAACCCTTAAGCCTTGATTGTGCCGTGTCGACGGCGCGTCAAAGAGATGTCAGCAAACGGGAGGGGCCCGCAAGGGCCGATGCCTGCCAGAGCTGCGGGACTGTTCGAAAGTGATACCGCGGCCCTGGAACATAAAGGGCCAAAGAAGGAACATGGGTGGTTTTTAGTCAGTAAGAGTCTGACACTCCCTTCCTGCTCTGCCCAGAGCGGGAGGAGTCATTTGATGATTTCCCACTCTCCAAAAAAAAAAAACCCTTGATTGTGGTGAATTCTAAGTGTTAAGATCGTTTATTCATGCATCGTTTTATCATAGTGTTTCCGCAAATAGAGTACACATTCACAGTGAACTAAGTGGAACAAGTTTAGTTTTCGTGTGTTGTTTGTTACGGTGCGCAGTTAGTTAGTAGTTGTGACCAATGTACAGGTAGATAACTAATAACCCAACGTAAGTGCATTGGACCGAAACCGATTGTTTTTGTTTTTGAATATCTTTGCATCGCCTGCTGATTTTTTATAAGATTTTAGAGCAGTGCTAGTCTAGTGGTGTGACCATCGGACTGCCAAGTCATAGGTCTCGAGTTCGAACCCAAAGCATGCACCTCTGATTTTTCGGATTCATGTGCGTATTGTATAATTATCACTTGCTTCGGTGAAGGAAAACATCGTGAGGAAACCAGCATGCCTGAGAGATATTTCTGGACGGCATGTAAAGCCAAGTCAAGAGTGGGGGGCATAAAACCCTGACACCAGGTTAGGCACCAACCACACGATAAAGAAGAAGATAAGCTTTTATTTAACTTGCATTGTTGCATTTTTGAAGTGAAAACTTCTTTAGCGGCGTTGAGCACTCTAAAAAAATTGTTCTGTAATGGGTATAAAATCTTAAACTCGCGTCAGGACACTCGCGTCAGGACACGTGACCTAATCGTAAGACGGATGGAGAGTAGACGATTTTGAACTTAACCTTCAACATTTTATGGTTTAAAATCATTTAAAGAAATTTGGAAAAAGCATAAGACGGATGGAGAGTAGACGATTTTGAACTTAACCTTCAACATTTTATGGTTTAAAATTATTTAAAGAAATTTGGAAAAAGCGTAAGACGGATGAAGAGTAGACGATTTTGAACTTAACCTTCAACATTTTATGGTTTAAAATTATTTAAAGAAATTTTTAAATGTTTTGGAACATGATCGTAGTTTTATAACTCCTAGCGACATCTTGTAGAATGTAGTAGAAAGTACATTAGCAAATGCAATGAGTAACTGTTGTGAGAGACCGCTGGTAGATGGCGCTAGCACAAAGCGCCATCTATCTTTGATATTGAAAACTAAAATGATGCATTGATACAGAGAACACTGTTACTGGTAGGCGCGACAGTTTTTTTAGCTGCTACTAGAGGGCGTTGTTATAAAAAACGTTGTTATAATCAAGTTTTCACTTCTGCCGGCACTCCCGGAGTGCAACCCGTCTTTTTTTTATTAAACAGTTAAAGCATTCATTTAGTCTACTCCCAGCCAGACAGCTTGGAAGAAATTCATTGCTCATTTTTCAATCGTTCGGGGTCAAACTCGAATCGACAAAACAATTATGTTGATTGTTTTATTAACAGCTTCACAGTTTTGGGCGCTCGTCCAAACTTGTTAGGACATCAAAGTCATTTATAGTTTTGTCAGACTGCGTGTCTTTGCGGCTTAATTACCCCCTTTCATTTAATCAGCATCCCTTTCTACATTGTCTCATTGGTTACCCGGGACTTGCGTGGTCGCAAGCGCGACTGCTGGGCATGAGGTCCCGGATCGGCCCGAGTTATTGTATTTTTCCATCAAGAATTTCTCAGTAGCAGCCACGGAGTCTAGATTTGTACCCGATTGATGGCAATAGACTCACCCCCTATTACATGGGACTTGAACATAACTGTCGAAATGTACTATCAGGTACACCTCTGCCTAACCTTTCGCGGGATTATAGGTGTGATGTTATGTTCATTTAATCAGCATTTCGTTTGAATCATGTTCGTTGATTTATGATCTACCTAGCCTTTTCCCAACTACGTTGAGGTCGGCTTTCAGAATCGATGGTAGCTAGTATTTTACATGGAGCGACTGCCTATCTTACCACCACAAACCAGGTACTGTGTACCGCGATAGGAAATACTGACAAACTTACGGGGTTCTGATTAGCTGTTGTGACTGTCAAAGATCACATATGTAATGGATGGTCCCACCACGGTCCAATCTCGGCAAGCATAATTTTCGGTCTACCCGTGCTATCTGTTAATATTTACCTTATTTAAGAAATTGAAATAGGGTGCTTCAGCTATTTATTATGTCCCCAATTATGTCTAATTCTTCTAATTGAGGAAATGTCTACGAGAGCCATACCAGTGGCGAAGGTTCCATACAACTCGATTCCTACCGGATTCCCTTTGAAAAATGGTACAGTCAGTATTCTATAGATAGACGAATAATATAATCACATTAAAGATATGTACTCCGGCTTACCTCTTACAAAAATTTACCCTTCGCTAGTGAGCCCTACCCTAATAACTTGTAGGGCAGTTGATGTGAGGTCAAAGTTATTGGCACAACATGTACCTATGTCGACTTTTTAATCTAATGGTAAGTTCTTATGCGGTCGACGATTAAGTGCACTGCCTAGAAGTAAACTAATAGCTAGATTTCACGTTGCTAAATTTTGAACAAAACATACAATATTTTTGGTCATCGATACACCAAGAAGAGGTATAGTTTTTCCTCGAGATTTAGAGGTTCTAATTTTTGAGGAACAGACTGGCATCGAGTAGCACTCTTCAGCTGCTAGCACAAGAAACGTATAATCGGTGTTATTTATTAGTTGAAGCGTACATGGGGTACACCATAGCTTGAAATTCCACTGCCGTCCTCTTCGGGGAAACTGGTGTGATCTTGTGTGTGCAGAGAACGAGCTTGCAAGTCATGGTCTTCAATAACAAAGCTGCTAAAACGCAATACGAGAATCATAATCGTCGATCAAAGTATCAACAATTGCATATAATACAACCACTAGACCTACAATAAACCGTTATCCTTTTATTTCTTAAAACAGTATCCATTAATACAGTTTTCTTAATTGAACCGCTAACCGTCACCGGCGCAGGTGTTTACTCCCACTTCATGGCCCCCGACGACACCCGACAAAAACCGAAGTGCGCATCGGCTTTTTATGCTAACGCCGAACGTTGTCCAGTAAAAAAATGCCTAAGTGCGAACGGGCTAAGCCAGACTCGGACACTGAGGGTTCCGTCAATAGAGTATGCACAATAAGAACTAGAATCCATCATCGTCTCCCTGCCCTTGTTCCATGTTTATTGGGGTCGGCGCAACATGTTTTTAGGGTTTCGTACCCAAAGGGTAAAACGGGACCCTATTACTAAGACTTCGCTGTCTGTCTGTCTGTCTCCAGGCTGTATCTCATAAACCGTGATAGCTAGAAAGCTGAAATTTTCACAAATGATGTATTACTATTGCCGCTATAACAACAAATACTAAAAATTAAAAAAAAAAATATTAAGGGGGGCTCCCATACAACAGATATGATTTTTTTGCCGTTTTTATAGTACGAAACCCTTCGTGCGCGAGTCCGACTCGCACTTGGCCGGTATTTTTTTTTTTGCTGTTTTTATAGATATTGGTACGGAACCCTTCGTGCGCGAGTCCGACATTACACGACAAATAAATTATTAGCCGTGGAGACGAACATAGTTTCTCGGATCTGAAGATTAGCTAGCAATTACGATTTCTAAACATACAGTCCAGTGATGGACAGAAGTTGTAAACTGAAAATTTCAACTAGCTATAAAGGTTCTAAAGAAATAGCTCACTGACAGACAAACAGTCACTGTAGGCTTAGTCATCGAGTCCCGTTGCAGTTTAAGCACGGTACCCTGAAAAATATTCATTTATTCATCTTTACTGCTATCTCGCTTGTTTCTTACTTTTTTCTTATTATTGCTATCTCGTTCGTCGATTATTCAGCGATTCCATGATCCGTGAAGTTGATTATTTCAGTTTCTACACGCGATTGAGCATCGTTTAGTATTGTAATGGGTTATGGAAATGCTGTATTTGGGATGTGAATTGATAAACGGGTTTTTAGCTCCATACATGATTGGGGAACTCGTGAACTGTATCTAGTTTGCAAGCCTGTTATTATTATTTAGTCCACAACAGTGCAAAGGCCACTACGTTACAGATAAGCATGAGTGTTGAACATCGATCACCACGCTTGCTCAAAACGATTAGCGATTTTAAACAGCTCATACGACTAAATCTGTACATTGTGAGTAAAATTCATAAGAGGAAGTCTAGTGGCGCCGGTGATTGAAAAGTTGTGTGGTAATCGGTTGTCGTAGTATGGGCATGTGATGCGGAGGAATGAGGAAAATGTCGTGAGGAAAGTTTTGAGTGTGACTGTGGATGGGTATAAGAGTAGAGGAAGACCAAAGAAACGATGGATGGATTCTGTGAAGAATGATATGGCACGAAAAGAGGTTTCTGATGAGATGATGAGTAATAGAGAAGTATGGAAGAAGATATGCTGCGCCGACCCTGAATGAATTGGGACAAGGGCGAGAGAATGAGAATGAAATGTGAGGAAAATTCAAAGACTTTACTTCCACCCAGTTTTCGAAGGGTTCTGGGTTCGTTGATAATGACAAAAATCATTATCAATGTCACTTTACGTTTATCCGAACACGATTTGCCGCTTCCACGCATATCCAAATGAGTTTTTTTTTTTTTTGATAGGGCATCTCGCTGTTAAACCTAGGAGGTTGGCTACTGCTTAACCGGGAATCCAATTTTTTGTACTTTTTTACCCGACTGTGTCAGAAGGAAGGTAATGTTTTTTTTTTTTTTTTGTTAGGTTAATTTGATGATATTTTACTATTAAGGAGCAGAGTGATAGTTACGGAAATACCGAAAATTAAACGCCCTGTTTGGACTGAATACAAGCGCGTTAAAATTATAGGCGGTTTGAGTAAAAAATTAAATAGATCTACGTTGTCGATCTGCAGTAGGTATTCCTGAGTGCCTATAGCCACTTATTTTGTGGAAATAAGCAGTGATAGCCTAGTGGTGTGATCATCGGACTACCAATTCATAGGCCTCGAGTTCCAACCCAAGACACGCACCACTGATTTTTCGGATTCATGTCTGTATTGTATAACTACCACATGCTTCGGTGAAGGAAAACATGGGAGGAAACCAAACCAGCATGCCAGAGAGATATTGCTCGACGGCATGTGAAGCTAAGTCAGCATATGGGCGGCATAAAAACTGACTCTAGGTTAGGCACTAACCACACGAAAAAGAAAGATATTGAAATCCAAACTTCTACTCAATTCGACAGGCAGCCGTAGTGCAGGTGACTTGATTAGTCCAAATCTTCGAGCTACTATCAGTCATTGAGGCGCTGAGTAACAAGAATCTGGCGGTACGCTGGCAACATAGCGTAGATTTTTGCACAGTAATCACCGTTTTGTTTACAAGCAGTTGTACGATTTCGTAAACAGTTTCGTTTCGTAGACGTCATGAGGTATCTTGACTGCCTCAGATTTGTTTTTAGTGCCCCAGTGTGAGGGTCATGTTTTCTACTTATCACAGACTATGTAACTGAGAAAATTTCGATCTATTTATACCATTTTTTCTTCGAAGCTACTGATTACCAGTTGTACGAGCATCGCCACACACATGATACCAATTGTTTTAGTTTTTACCTGAACAAGCGGTTGCTAATTCACCGATTTATGTTCATTCGCTGACTATGCTATTACGCCCGCCACAAGTCACCTACTTTAGGTATTATATATGTTTATGTTTTACCTAATAAACTGTCAATCATTAACGGACACAAAACAGTGATTTTATTTCCTGTACACATCCCATGTGATTCGTCCACCTACATACTACATCTCAGTGTGCGGAGCTGCTGCCCGTACACCAGTATTTATCAAATAGCAGGTGTCTATCTGACTTCCTGATCCAGATACCCTTTAGTGAGCCTTCATTACATCTTCCAAGTCTAGGTTTAAACCTAAAACAGTACCACCATGATCTGTCTTGCATCTTTGTTGGGAACAGCTTCCAGTTGCCGAAGCAGCTAAATACCAGCATACCTGGAGCAACTGCCTATCTGACCTCTCCATCTAGTGACTGGATATCGCGATACCCCTTGATAAACCTTAATAAGACCTTCCAAGTCTAGGTTTTACACATTAAAAGCACCAAGCATGAATCAATAAATAAGCATGATCGATGAAAAGCTAATAAAACAAGAAATTGCTTAATATTACTCCCGTTGACATTTCCAGACTTATGCTAAAAACCGGTTGAATAAATTTTCATTTGGTATTTGCTATGCGATTTTGAACTCTATTGCTTTAGCTGTAGAGAGCGTTTGAGTGGACGCTTGCGGTTAAGTGTTGACATATTGGTCGGTTGTTTGTGGTAGTAATGGAAGAGTGGAGCGATTTGAATTTTCGTTGGTTTTTATATTTTGCATGTGCAATGGTAAAGAGGAGCTCGTGGCTAGATAATAACATCCGCTCGGGTCGATCTTCACGTTAAACCGCGCTTGCCTAGGTTGGTGCGTGGATGGGTGACCACCCATTACATACCAAGTTTCCTCCGTGGCTCGGGGAGCACGTTAAGCCTTTGATCCCGGCCGTATGTGTGTTGGTGTGCCGTGCGTTTGTAGATCTTTGACCAGACCAGTGGCCTAAAAGTCTGATAACCAGTCTTACCAAGGGGTATCGTATTACCCAGTACTAGCTGGGTTATGGAAGCCACGATAAGCAGTCGCTCCATATAAAATACTGGTATTCAGCAGCTGCATCCGGTTAGACTGGAAGCCGACCGGAACGTAGTTGGGAAAAAGACCAGGCAGATTTATTTATTCATTTCGGTATTAGTTGCGAAATACTTTAAAATAATAGCTTGACGGTTTCAATCCAGTCTAAAGACACCTGCATCGACCTAGTTTTATAAGATGTTCATGATTAACTTTGCTTAGGAAATATGCTCAAGAGCATTTATGTTTCCGTGCGAAAGTATAAGAATAAGAATAAGTATAATTTATTTCAAAAAAAGTAGGTAGGTGGTAGGTGGGTGGGTGGGTGTTGGTGGGTGGTGGTGGTAGGTGGTAGTAGGTAGGTAGGTAGGTTGGTGGTAGGTGGTAGGTAGGTGGTAGGTAGGTAGGTAGGTGTGTAGGTAGGTAGGTAGGTAGTATGCACGCTTTTAGACAAATAAGTATTTTTAAGTTTTTTAACTGTCATGGTCACACTAGAAACGGGATATTTAGCATGACCACTGTTTGTTTTGAGTTCCTGATATTTCGGCGCTGTGCAAAAAACGAACAAGAAAGAGGGCAGGCCGATTTGTCTGCTCATAAACGCCCACCCGCAATAACTTCAGTTTATCCGTGATCATGGTGCTTGCAACGGCGCCGAAATATCGGGAACTCGAAAACAAACAGTGGACATGGTAAATATCCCGTTCCTAGTGTTAATGATAGTATTTTTTACTGCCAAAAATTCGACATTCCCTCGTCTGATATTAATAAGCTCGAAAAGCTCCACCGTTTAACAATTTCCAATCGCGAATCCCTGTCACTTGTACCACACAAACACGTTTTCCGATACAGTAAACTAGTTTTGATATCTGAATTCGAATTGGTAGCGGTATTTATAAAAATAATTGTTCCACCGATTGGTATTATAGTGGTAAGAGAATATTACATTGCGTTTGTCGCTGTTTTATCAAGACTTTAATATGTCATGCTGTTAATTATTATTGTTTGGAGCTGAACAGCAATTTATATGCAACCTTCTGCCAATTGGAATAAAGATAAAAAACGAACGAAAAGAAAAATAGTTTCCACATGACGGCGAGCGACTATGTTATAATGGGTGTAAAAGACTCCGTAACAAAGCCGGAAGGCACTTGTTCTCCCCGTCATTGCGTCTTTTTCGCACTTTTTAAGGTTCCGTACCCAAAGGGTAAAACGGGACCCTATTACTAAGACTTCGCTGTCTGTCTGTCTGTCTGTCTCCAGGCTGTATCTCATAAACCGTGATAGCTAGAAAGCTGAAATTTTCACAAATGATGTATTACTATTGCCGCTATAACAACAAATACTAAAAATTAAAAAAAAATTAATAAGTATTATGTGGCTCCCATACAACAGATATGATTTTCTTGCCGTTTTTATAGATAATGGTACGGAACCCTTCGTGCGCGAGTCCGACTCGCACTTGGCCGGTTTTTTTTTAAAGTTATAACTGTTTATTAAGTTTTTAAACTGTCATGGTCACTAACATTATAATTAACACTAGAAACGGGATATTTACCATGTCCACTGTTTGTTTTGAGTTCCTGATATTTCGGCGCTGTGCAAAAAACGAACAAGAAAGAGGGTAGACCTATCTGTCTGCTCATAAACACCCACCCACAATAACTTCAGTTTATCCGTGATCAAGGTGCTTGCAACGGCGCCGAAATACCATTACATTTTTTTTCATTACATCCATTTAATAACATTACATACTTTTCATTGCATTAATTAAATTACATTCATCTATTACACTCTTTTCGTTAATTTATGGAAGTCGCCTCTGCGGCGTAGGCCTCCCCCAGTTTTCTCCAATTTTCCCTATCTCTAGCTTGTCTACTCCAGTCAGGTCCACATCTATCTTTAAATACATCTTCCCAGCGCTTTCGTGGCCTTCCTTGTTTCCTTTTTCCATTTCTAGGCACCCACTCCACGATTTTCTTTGTCCATCTTTCGTTTTTCATTCTACTGATATGTCCTGCCCATTTCCATTTCAGACTTCTTATTCTTTCTACTATGTCCGTTATTCTAGTTTTTTTCCTTATGTCCTCATTAGTCATTTTGTCAGACAATCTTATGGCCAACATGCTTCTCTCCATTTTCCTTTGCATTACGCCGAGTTTGTGCTCATCAGCTTTTCGAAGTGCCCATGTTTGGCATCCATATGTAAGGCATGGAAGGATCGTTATTTATGGAAGTATATACGGTACTTATAACAAAAACTAATTTTTATTTTATTTTTGTCTGTCTGTCTGTTTGTTCTGGGCCAGAACTTCTGGCTAATCTCCGAAACGGCTGGACCGATTTTGACGGGACTTTTACTGACAGATAGCTGATGTTACAAGGTCTAACTTTTATTTTAGAAAAATAATTAGGGTTCCGTTCGTGCCGAAAAATTAAAACCCTTGAAATTGGTAACAAACTTCGATTAAAAAAGGGAAGCGAGTAACATTTTTTTTAATAATAATTTTACGCGAACTAAGGTCGCGGGCAACAGCTAGTAATAAATAAAACTACAAGAAAATATTTAGTCTTAGTGACTGTTATACTATGGCTTCAAGGAAAAATATTAAAAAGGTAATACTGGTTGTTTGTTAGGTACTTGGGAATTACCGATAGTAATTCCCAATGTTTGCTCGGTCCACGCACATTTAAAGACTTCTTTCTTAGTAAATAGTTAATCGGCATCAGTAGTCTTTATTGTATGAGTATGACCCTGGATGGGTATAAGAGTAGAGGAAGACCAAAGAAAAGATGAATGGACTGTGTGAAGAATGATATGGCACGAAAAGAGGTGTCTGATGCGATGACGAGTAATAGAGAAGTATGGAAGAAGAAGACACGCTGCGCCGGCCCCAAATGAATTGGGATAAGGGCAAGAGAATGATGATCATAGTCTTTATTGCATAAAAGAAAAACTCGCCTTTTTCGCTTGGGGGTAGGCAGAAACTCCACAACGGTATCGCCACCTGCTACGGTCTTTAAATACTCCTTGCGCCTCGTCCACGTCAAAATTCAAATGTGTCTGTGAATGTCCATTCAATATTCTACATTGCGCTCAAGAATTCAAATTGCTGACGTAGCTCAAAAAGCTGTTAAACTAAAATGGGACTGGGCAGGCCATGTCTGCCGGAGCAAAGCTGGAGCCCTGAGACAGTTAGACGGGGTCGCGGCAGACCGAGGAGAAGGCCTTTGCCCAGGAGTGAAACAATTAAAAAAATACATTCAATGGGATTAAATGAACTGAGGTTGTATTAAGGTCATATTTTATTCAACATTCTGACACTGACCGGCAGATGCAAAAAAAGTAAGAAAATTTGAATTTCGCGGGATACCCTGTAATACATCTAGTCAGACACGCACGCCTATTGCGACTTTGTTTTTTTTTATCTTTATTTAAAGGGACTTTTTCAATTTGAAGATGTCGCCCCTGTAATACAAATTACAAAGTTCAACATATTTTCAAACACCGTAGCTTCACTTAGGCTGTTCTATTTTTAATGCCCATTTGAGCGAGCCTGTACAGCAGTCTGGCCTCCCTCTACAAAGGGAAGGACAAAATGCTGTTACACCAGCCCACATCTGAGGGAATCGAATTTATTTTATTAAATTTCTAAAGGCTTCGTTCCGGATACACTCCATCAATATGTGGCAAACATCTTCTACTACGTCGCATTCAGCACAGTTCGATAAAAACCTTACCCATCATGAAAGCGAACTTATTTAATGGAATGTGTCTCGAGCGAAGTCTGCGCCGTTGCGACTTTGTTGCAACTCATGTTATAAGTCCTTTCCGACAACATCATCACAATTGTCATATTCTCATATGAGATCGGTCTGTCTACCCAACATTTGCAGTTAAACAAAATGTCTGTAACACATGCGTGTCGTGTCCACCCCTGTTGCATAGAGCACATGTGCCACCCCACCATACATATTGCAAGTGGGTAGTGTACCCTCCAGGACCTGAGTGAACCCAACAAGTGGGTCCCTGGCACTGAAGGTGTTAACATTACTAAAAAGTGTTTACAAGATACAGTTCTTCCAAACTGCGATCTTTAGGATCAAAAGCTATTAACAAAACTGTTCTACGAAGAGATAAAACTAATCAACTCTCTCTTGTCACCAGGTTCGAGGTGGCAGCACAGGCGCTCCGCCACCGGCGGCTCCAGCCATGATTGAGCAGGAGAAGAGGTCTCCACTACAGCCACAGCAGCAGGGTAGGGTGCAGCCAGGTAATAATATTTTCTTTCTTCTTCATTTGTAGATTGTACTTCAACCTGTTTGTAGCCACCTAGACAGCTCTATCATTGGACTCGTTTAAATCCTGAAAACAAGATGACCAGGAAATCAAAAAAATTATTTCGATCAGGCCATTTTGGGGTTAAAACTCTAGAATCGTGGGGTCCGAGTGCTCACAGCCTTTTCAAGGAAATTTCAAAACGCTTAGTTGACACTTCCCGTGACCCAAGGGCTGGCTTTTACCTTGGCCAGAGGCTTAGCGTTGCCATACAGCGTGACAACGTCGCCAGTCTCTTAGGGACCACCAGTAGTAGTTACCAGTTGACAGCGCCAGGGTTGAGGAGTTTTTTGACGCCATTTTTTAGTTTATTATTACGTTAGTTACTTTAGGTTATTTTAATTTCTATGTGTGTATAATATTGTTATGATTTGGTTTAACAAACGTAAATGTGATAGTTCTTTTATTAGGCCATTTAAAGGCGCCTTTCAATAGATTGATTCTAGCTGGCCATTCGCAAATATATTTTCGTATGAAGAAGACTGGGCAAGAAGAGTTCACGGAATAACAACCACCTCCGAGCCGCTCGAGTCGATCTTCAGGGTAAGCCGCGCTTGCCTAGGTTGGTCCGTGGATGGGTGACCACCCATTACAAACCGAGTTTCCTCCGTGCATTGGAAGCAAGTTAAACCGTTGGTCCCGGCTGTCATTTATAGATCTTTGACAGTCGTTACAGGTAGTCAGTGGCCCGAAAGTCTTACTATCAGTCTTACCAAGTATAACCGCGTACTAACCGGGTTGTGGAGGTCAGATAGGAAAGTTCCTCATCCACCTTTAAAAGGAAGAAGGGACTTTGGATTAGACGAGTGTCGTGTCTGGTGAACTACTGTTAAGAGCGACTGCCTGTCTGACCTCGACAGCCAAGTTATTGGGTAACACGATACCCCCTTGGGAAGACTGTTTGTCAGACTTTTCCGTAACGACCGTCAAATACAGCGTGTAACGGAAGGGGGGTATCAACATGAAACTCAACAACTTTCCCCAAAGAACATAGGTTGAAATATGAAAAAAAAAATTGGCCCTCCCATAAATCAATCAGCTGGTAGTCAGTTTTGTAAGGGAGGGCCAATTTTTTTTTTTCATATTTCGACCTATGTTCTTTGGGGAAAGTTGTTGAGTTTCATGAGCACATTCACCTCCTTCAGGGTTGATACCCCCCTTCCGTTACACGCTGTATATGTAAATAACAGCAGCTGGGACCAACGACTAACGTGCTGCCACTGCCACGGAGGGGTCTTTTTATGTAATGAACGAATCCCATCCTCGGTAACCGTTGCTTAGCTTTGAAGATCGACCCGTGCGGCTGATAAATAGAAAACACAATACTACTATTATATGGCTGATTAAACCTTGCGTGGTTATCCATCGTAGAGGAAAATTGCGCTGTACACAATAACAATATTGTGCTCAGTTATTGCGAATGTACGAGTAAGTGCTGTATAAAAGAAGTCGGATAGACGGACAGATTTGTCTTTATTGGTCTACTATATTCTCGATAAAACGGGTGAAGTGTTGGCTCTACAGTTTATTGTGGTTTTGGAGGACGACGAATAAGTAAAAAATAAAAATATCCTTTATTTCCAATAATTTAAATTCTATATTTTTAAAAACTTGGGTCCATCCATCTCTGGATGAAGGTCTTCTGCATCTGTTTCCATCTATAACTATCTTGTGCAGTTCTGGTCCACTGCCAGTGCGATGATATCGTCTTACCATCGTTGCAATGGTCTGCCGCGGTGGCGGAGTCTGTTTCCGTTCCGTGGAAACCAGTGCAGCGCTCGCTCTACCTGTTGCCTGTGGTCCTCGCGATGTGGCCTGCCCAATTCAGTTTCTAGTTTCTCATACTCCGTTGTAAATGGAGGATCCTCCGATCAGACGAGTGTTGTGTCTGGTGGTCTACGGTCCGATGGTTGTATTCGGGTTGTTGTAAATATCCTTATCTAGCTGATAATATTGATTCCGCGATGTAGGATTTTAGTTGTCGCTAGTATGTCGCTACGATATTTTTGTAAATTTTCCCTATGTTCGCTACAGCTTAGGAATCATTCATGCTTTCAGATTCAAATAGCGTTTTGGTGATGTTTAGCACAAATGCCAGTGGCGGAGTAAGTCTGTCAGACAGCCGGGGCTGCATACCTAAACGAGGCCTTCACGCTTCGGTATGCAGAAAAGTTTAAGAATGTAGGATACGAGCGAAATGAGCTTGAACATTTTTTAAACCCCGCTTCGGATTGATCAGGGTTTCTATTAACCATTCATATAGCGGTAGATCGTGGCTAAATAAGGGGTCGATCAAGGTTAAGCCGCGCTTGGGTAGCTTAGTCCGTGGATTCATTATATAGCGAGTTTCCTCCGTACCTCGGGAAGCACGTTAAGCTGTTGGTTCCGGCTGTCATTTGTAGATATTTGACAGTCGTAACAGGTAATCAGTGGCTCGTTAGTCTGAGAACCAACCTCCACAACTCAGTACTTTTTGGGTTGTGGAGGTTGGATAGGCAGTCGCTCCATATAAAATATTGGTATTCATCTGCATCCGGTTAAACTGGAAGCCGACCTCAACTTCCTCAACATAGACATACATAGTTGAACGATTGCCTCGCCTTAGCCAGTCACCTATTAATAGCCACTGCCAACCTTACGAATACTGATACCTTCAACCCACTAAATTCTTGTTTTTCTTCACAGAACCTCCGGTTGTGACAGTACCTCCACCACCGAAGCCAGCTATAGTGAAGGCCCCGAAGAATGCGAAAATTAATCAGAAGGTAAGTTTTATTATAAGACTTCATCTTTGTAGGACTAATGCGTGTCTCGAAGAAGCTCTTTCGGAAAAGATCTTCCACCAGTCATATCTGCCGCCAAGAGTTGCTGTGCTTTGAATTGAAGAAAGACGAAAGAAAATACTTTTATTTGGCATGGTCGAAAAGACGAAAAAATCTGCAAAACACATGAGACAAGACGCAGAAATGTGTGCGTCACGACCCAGAATTTCAACTGAAGGTTATGGATGGATCCCTTAACAGCCACATGAGACATTCCAGCTTTTGCGATGCCTCTGATATTCCAGATATCTTAGGCTCTAGTTATAAGGTTTACTTCTTCTTCAACCTTAGGCCATCCAATGCTGAGTGTAGGTCTCTTCCAAATCTCTTGGTGGTTTTGTGTCATGGCTATCCAGTTTCTTCCGGCCACTGTAATAGGAAGAAAGAAAGGTTAAAGTTTATTTGACGTCAGTTAATTAAGCACACAGAATAAAAAAATAAATGAGAAAATACATAGTATGTGCTGTGTGCCTCACGGCTGCGCCAACAAAAAACGATTGTCTGTCCACCTAGTCGGTTGTCTTCCCACATTCCTCCGTCCCGTTCGTGGTCTCCACTCCAGCAATTTCTTCCTCTATCATCCATCCAGTCTACGGCATCTATGGCCCGCCCACTTCCTCTTTGTTTTTGCAATGTCCGTTAGACTCGTTCAGTTTCCGTATTTCGGTGATGTTCACCCATTCGTAGAGGGAGTCTACTTGGTTGCAACCAATAACTTCAAAAACTCAATAGCTATTAGGTACCTATTTTTGTTGGAAAAAAAACCTTGGGTTACTTTTTAATCTCGAGGCCGGACGGAAGAAATGCCGTTATAAATTATATGTATTTAATTATCAGAAAGTACGGAAACTATTAATTTTTACACGGAATTTTGCGGTGACGAATTTTTTTTACCGAGTGTGTCGGGATCTGAAAGGCGGGTAATGTTTTTAACAAGATTTTTTTGAAGTTATAGGACAAGGTTACAAAGTATTTTTTACATGGCCTAATATTAATTTTTTATCGATGTATAATTATGGTTATGTATGTACTTACATGTTTCGCTAAATAAAATAGTGTTGCAATTGAAAAATTGAAAATTTTTCCATCATTATTTAAGCGTACTATGTTAAATTGATTTCATGCGTTTTTCATTCATTATTAATACAAAATATTTTATTTGCAACCGTATTATTCCATACCAATTACTTTGTTAACATATTATAAGCATTTTTATTTCCAAACGTGGCCACGTTTGGTAATAAAAATTATTTTAATGTTGGATAGCCCATTCATTGGGGAAGGCTATATGCTATACACCATTATTTTTAGGTCGTTCTGTAGCCGAATACCATGAACTCGAACATCGAACTCGAAACGATTGGGACTATTTTTTTCAAGAAATAACAATAAAAAAAAGCACGAAGGAATAAATTTAATGTTTTTTTTTAAATAATGAGAACTCAAATGCATATGTGTGTGTAAAACATATCCACGATCGGCAACATATGCGAACGATACCCATTGAAAAATTCGTTCATCGATCGATTCTCATTATTTCACAAAAAAAAAAACATTAAATTTATTCTTTCGTGTTTTTTTTATTGTTATTTTTTGAAAAAAATAGTCCCAATCGTTTCGAGTTCGATGATCGAGTTCATGGTATTCGGCTCCAGAACGACCTAAAAATAATGGTGTATAACGTCACGCTACGAACAATAGGAGCGGAGCATCAATGAAAAATGTCTCTTATGTGACGCAGACGAAGCTGCGCGGGACAGCTAGTCTCCAATGAAAAAAATACCCAAGCTAGCAGTTTCAGATTACAATTATACATTTTATTTTGCTTTGTAATAAATAAGTAAATTAAACACGGTTTCATTTTCCAAACTTAAAATAAAATGCTACGCTCTTATTTGCACCATAACGTTCTAACCATGTAATTTTACCTATTTGTGTTTTGCCAGCATTTTCTTTTGTTTTAATGTAGGTTTCCTCGTTGTTCTGCTGTTTGCTGAGCGTGTGGTCCCAGGGTTCGTTCCTCAGGTCGGTCAGAGTGTTATTAGGTTTTTCCATCAGATGTTTCTCAGTAGCAGTCACGGAGTCTGGCTATGTGCCCGGTTAATGGTAAATATACTGGTATTTAGCTGCATTTGGTTAGACTGAAAGCCGACTCCAACGTAGTTGGGAAAAGGCGAGGTAGATAAGTGTGATGAATCAGCATCATCAGCCTAGATCATCAGCCTGCTGGACATAGGCCTCCTCAATCGCCCGCCACTTAACTCGATTCTCAGCAACTCTCATCCAGTTGCCACCAGCCAGCTTGAAAAGGATAATTTGACGAAATGACTCTTATAATCAGCCTTGGTTCCCACTACTAGGACTCAGGCTCTCTGTCCGTGAGAGGGTGTGGGGACAGTGCATTATGCGAGCACGTGTTCGATTTATTGTTTCTAGGACATGTCGGTGGCAATCGATCGTTTCCTTTGCGGAGAAAGCAATGTGGATGAAACAACTTCAGCTTCTTCAAACCGACTTCAAAAAGGAGGAGGTTCTCAATTCGATTGTTATTTATTTAAAAAAGCTTGTTATTAAAATGAAAGGAAGAAAAGTAGGTTTATCTATAAACAGTGAACGTGTGTACAAAGTTTCGTGTCCGTGCTATTAACCGTTGAGGAGTTCTCTCGTGAGCAGGCGATCCTGGCTGGAGGGTCATGTCAGTCATAAAAATGTATTGTCACCAGAACCAAAAGTGAGTGCAAAATTTTCGCTCAATCTGTTGAGTGGAACTGGTTTGGAATTCAGTTTTAAGATTGCTGAAAAAAAAAATGGTTAAATGATTCTGATTCTGGTTAAAGACATTTAATTCTCATAAAGAAATTATATTTCACTTAGATGAGAACAAATTTAAATATGCAATCTAATCATTGTCGATCGACACTCGGACTTACAATTAATCTGACTTAGTTTACATTATCATAACAAATTATTAAGTTTTGTGGGTACTCCTAAAAATCGTAAGTTGCAACACTATGCGTAAACCCCTGCTTTGGGATAAAGAGTGCAGTCTCGTTGTCACAATACAGATAAATCAGTCAGTAGTACAACTTTTGTTTACAGCTGTTATTTTTAGGTTATTTATTTAAAATAAACATTTTCGACCGGTTTTTTCTCGACTTATTTTGCAAATCCGACTACCACGAAAAAGTCTTTTGTTTTTCGGGTTAATATCTAGCCTATGACACTCATAAATAACGTGGCTTTCTATTGGTAAAAGAATTTACAAAATCGGTTCAGTCGATCCAGAGATTACCCCCTACAACCTCACTAACTTTAAGTAAGTTTTGCTTTAGTGTTAAGTTCAATAATCTAATTTATGGTTAATTAATATTGATGGTTTGAAGAACATTGATTTGACCAATACATACTAAGTAACTAACAAGACAAGTTAAATAATAGCTTATAAAAAAAACCGGCCAAGTGCGAGTCGGACTCGCGCACGAAGGGTTCCGTACCATTATCTATCTATAAAAACGGCAAAAAATCATATCTGTTGTATGGGAGCCCCCCTTAATATTTTTTTTTTTAATTTTTGGTATTTGTTGTTATAGCGGCAATAGTAATACATCATTTGTGAAAATTTCAGCTTTCTAGCTATCACGGTTTATGAGATACAGCCTGGAGACAGACAGCGAAGTCTTAGTAATAGGGTCCCGTTTTACCCTTTGGGTACGGAACCCTAAAAAGTAATGTGCCTGGGATTCGAACCCACGTCTTAGCAAAATTCTTCTTGCTTCGGTTTCAGATCAGAGACATTTCTAACGTTTTGAATTGATGTGTTTACCCCTTAAGGAAATTACAAGCATTATAGTCAGAATTAGCAAAAATAAAATTACGAAGCAAAAATAAAAGTATTTACCAATACATTTTCAACTTCCACATAAGTATGAAAATGAATGAGGATTTGATCATAAACTTTAGATCTATAGTGATAGAGTCTATTTTCGTATGTAAGACATCTTTACGTCAGTATATAAGCACATTTTTCATCTGTAGGCCGACATAAATTTTTCTATTAATGATAATGACCATGCAATCTATGATTGACAACAATAAATTCATGGGCAATTGCCTTCCCATCATGATTTAGTAGGCACATCGAGCTATAAATAAACATCACGCCTGCCTTTCACAAAAGGGTAAGATGGGTAGACAAGGTGTAACATAATATACGCAAGACATGCTCGTGTGGTGCCATGAAACAGAACCACTTTTATCATTAACACTAGAAACGGGATATTTACTTTTTTTTTTTTGTTTATTTCGGCGCTGTTGCAAGCACCATGATCACGGATAAACTGAAGTTATTGCGGGTGGGTGTTTATGAGCAGACAAATCGGTCTACCCTCTTTCTTTCGTTTTTTGCACTCAGTACCGCTACCACTGTCACTCGCAACTCGATTTTTTTTGCGACACACGAAACTCACTGTGTCCGCTCGAAAACTTTTTTCAGCACTTTTTCGGTTTTTACACAGCTGAACCACTGTATTCCATGCTCTCGACAGTTGAAACCCATCCTCCCGGTTGAAGTTCCTATATTTGGTAATCTCGATAGCTTCTCTCACCAGTCTAGGAATATAGTGGCGTTCTGTCGAGATTCGTCGTGGTTCGATTCTGATTCCAGAAGATATTGAGCTCATCATCTGCCTTTTCCCAACTATGTTGGGGTCGGCTTCCAGTCTAACCAGATGCAGCTGAATACCAGTATTTTACATGGAGCGACTGCCTATATGACCTCCACAACCCAGTTAGCGCTAGGTAATACGATACCCCTTGGTAAGACTGGTTGTCCGACTTTCGGGTCACTGACTACCTGTAACGACGTCGGGAATAGAATCGAGTTGCGAGTGACAGTGGTAGCGGTACTGAGTGCAAAAAATTAACAAGAAAGAGGGTAGACCGTTTTGTCTGCTCGTAAACACCCACCCGCAATAACTTCAGTTTACCCGTGATCATAGTGCTTGCAACAGCGCCGAAGTATCGGGAACTCAAAAACATGGTAAATATCTCGTTTCTAGTGTTTATGATAATGTTAGTGACCATGTCAGTTTATAAACTTGAACCACTTTTTTTCTGTGACTTGGAGATTCATAACTTTTTTTTAGTTTTACCATATCATATGTTGGTCAGCTGATCGCGTCACTTCCTATAGAAAGTCCAATTTTTTTTGCGAATTTGACGAACTCCAGTTTGATGGTGCGAGAGACCACACGAGATGTCTTGCGTATATGATGTTACACCTTGTATACGGGGTGGAAGGGACCACTTCGCGAAAACGATTACCACGTATTCAGTACATCATTCTGAACCCCCCCCCTCCCCCCACAGAATTTTTGCATCGGTTATTATTTAAAAAAAGGCTGTTCCATACGTTTTGACCGTGAAGGTATTTCACTTTTGTAGGTAACAGCTGATTTTTTTTTAATAACCCATGAAAAATTTCTTTGTTGGAATGATGTACTGAATACGTGGTAACAGTTTTCGCGTCGGTGTCCCTTCCACCACGTATTACACCCAAATTGCGCTAGTTATGTTGAAGTCACATGTATTAGGGGGATGTACGTATTCTTGTTGTGTGGCTAACGAAACAAAGCCAAGAGAGGGTAGATAAGTAAGTTATACTGCGTTTATTTCAGCACTAACATAAGACGGATTAAAAGAAAAAAAAAACAATAATGGGTCTGGCTGTTTGTGTATGTGAATTTAAATGTTTGTAAATGCACCCACGATACAGGAGAAATTCCTAGTGTGGGGCAACGTTTTTAAATTGGTTTAAATGCTTTTCTTTTGTCAAAAAAAGTAAATTTTTCATGTTATTTATTTAGTTCTACTTTAATAATTCGTGTATGACCAGATGTATGAACGTGGACGAGGCGAAAGGAGTATGTAAGGATCGTAGCAGGTGGCGTAGTGTAGTTTCTGCCTACCCTCATGGGGAAAATGCCGTGAGTTTATGAGTGGTTGCCGGTCGCGTCGTAAAAAGTCTTACCCGCTGCTGAGCATGAGGTCCTTGGTTCGATTCTCGGGTCGGGCAAAGTGTTATTGGGTTTTTCCATCAGGAATGTCTCAGTAGGAGCCACGGAGTCTGAGTTTGTGCCCAGTTGATGGCAATAGACTCGCCCCCTATTACACGGGACTAACATAATAAGGTACACCTCTGCTTAACCTATAGGGGCTTACAGGCGTGATGGTGTGTTATAAAATTCTTCAGGATAAAACGCTAAAGACTGTCTCTCAATTACTAAGAATCAAGGCCATAGCGCGGTTTGCTGCGCAAAAACAGGTTTCAATTTAGCTACGTGTCGTTTATGTTGTTGTTAAGTAGTGATGTGATGTATCGATTGTATGACGGTCGATCGTTGAGGTAATCGATTTTTGTTGAGTCTGCTTCCTCTCGATAACGAGTCTTGATGGAGGTTGGCAATTGTTGTGAAGGTTTTAGGTGTTTCAGGTGTGCTAGAAGGGTTTTTTAAATGATAAAAAAAGTATAGAAATCTTTCGCTTATCATATTAAAATGAGCAGATGTTTTTATTATGAGGGTTATGCATTCGACTTGTCCTTACTTCCTTACTTTAATACTATAAATGCGAAAGTAAGTTCGTTTATTTGTTACCTTTTCACGCCTAAACCACTGAACCGATCTTCCTGTAATTTTGCTTATACGTTGTCAAGTGTACAGAAACGGACATAGGGTACCTTTCATCCCGAAAAAAAGTACTGTTTCCTAGCAAAACAACAATAATGTTCTTTAGATAATAGATGGCGCCACGTGTCTTTCGAATTATGATTGAATTATATAATTACAAGCAGAGTGCAACCCGAATCGATTGTCAAATTCTAAATTAATGCGAACGTAGCCGAAGGCAAAAGCTAGTAAGTAATTAATTAAAATAAAAAAGCTTTATTGTTCGAAAGAGCTTTACATAAGCTGAATATTACTAGGCCACCACACCAGGATTCCATGTGTCGTGAGTGAATTGGTTTAAATGCTTTTCTTTTGTATGTTTGTCATTGAATAGTTATATCTGTAATTTAAATTGGTTTTTTGTGGTTTTAATGGTTAGGGTGAAGGTTAATAATTTGATGCTAAAAATTTCTATGATTCTCAACAACCAGAAGTGTCAAAAAAAATTTTAAAAAAAATCTTAAAGTTTAAAAGACATAAGAATGTGTCCAACCAACAGCGAAAGTGTTCTCTCAGAAACAAACAATACCCTTTATATACTAGCTTATGTAACGAATATATTAAATTGGATACGCTCAAGATCTAGTTCATAAGGCCAAGTTATAATTAGCAACATTGTAATCATTATGCAAAATGTCTGCCTTGAAGATGAATGCAGTACGATGTGTCTGTTATTGAAAATGAATATTCATCTTTATTTGATGGATGTGTTCAGATCTTATTTTAAATTAGTTTTTGGTTAGATCGAATCTAATTGACGAAATGTTTTAATTATTAAATCAATCAATTACTTTAATTGTGAAGCGGTTGCAAGCTCTTCTGCTGAGCATGAGGCCCTGGGTTAGATCACAGGTCGGGCAGTGTTACTGGAGTTATCCATCAGAAATTTCTCAGTAGCATCCACGTAGTCTAGAATTGTGGTTTATGGCAATAGGCTCACCCCTTATTACATAGGATTTAAAACATATGTGGGCGTACTAATGGTAGACCTCCGCATAACCCTTTGGCTATTACAACCGTGAAGTTACGTTAACAACATTTACTAACAATTATAGCATGACTAAGATATCACCACAAAATCGCTTCAAAACAGCTAAAATGAATGCCGACCACCCAACCGAGAAGAATCGATATGATACGATTCCCGTCCCATAACAACAAGTCGCCTCACTACTAGTTGTTCGGCAATCGTCGGCTCGAGCGGTCGCGCTCTCGGCGCGAATTATTTCAAAATATTCGAATAACATTCTATTTTTATAATTTCGATTGACATTCTTTAACGAACTCTTTTGATTTGACATCGAGTGATTTTTCTTTTTGTGTGGATTAAAGTTTGTTTCCTGAGTGATAAAGTGTGATAATAACTTGAATAAACTATATACGAGGTTTTTATCGCTTAAATTCGTTCTGGTGACACATCGAGTTTTTAATTGTTATTACTTTAGTTTCTCGCGAATATTTGTACAATGCTTCGTTTTTCAGCCGGTGTGTTTAATTGAAACTTCGATATGAGTGCTGCTTAACATTATAATTTCGTATTGCGCATTGGATAATCGTGGTTTTACGGTGTATATTCACGCATGCGCGATTGTGGTGTGAGCAGACATGCTACAACATTCCACTTTCCAAGTTTCCACTTGGAAATTCTAACCATTGTGTTTATTGCCGGTTCTTCTCCATAGGAAACGATTATTATAACATGAATGGTGCACCTATTTTTTAACCCGACTACGGCGCGGCGAAGCCAGAAGGAAGGGTTATGATTTTAGCAGTCTATATAATATGTATGTTTGTATTTACGTATGTCCCTCCGTAGCGCCTAAACTATTCATACGATTTTTATGAATAAGGTGTCAAACGATTCGTTATTATGGTCCGGGTAACAGGCAACATTTTAACAGACTTCAACAGTAGGAGGAGTCGATTTTATCTTGTAAACCCCGAATTTAATTAGGTAGAGCGTGATTTTTCAGTAGTCGTGTTTTGTTCCAAAGTGACCATGTAGGTTTTATGTGAAATAAAATATTTTGAATTTGTATTCGAATTTGGAACGGTGTCTTGTTGTGAATCCGCGATGATTTACTTTTAAAAACAAATGAGCTCGCTTTCGAATTGTGTGTGCTCACTTGAGTGAGGCTCCTAGTGACCTTACAGAATAGTGCTGCTGGTATAGTGGTTCACATTTCATGCCTGTAATAAAAATAAGGAAGCCATGATGACGGGTTACGGCCAAGGTCGGAGGTTAGGCGTTCAGTAATCCAGAATATAAATAAGTTTAATAACTTTATTTGAAGTTTGCAAGGCGTTGGTAGTTAGGTATGGTATATAGTTTAGTTAAACTTGGCTTGATCATACCTAGAGGCACTTCCCTCTTCGAAGATGACTTCTAGAATGTTACGTTACGTTACGTCGGAAACTCAAATAAATTTATGATATTACTTATGAAGTACGGAGTTTTTCCATAATTATGGTGTGATTCTAATGATTTCAGTTCGATTTTTACCCGACTGCCAAGGAAGGGTTATGTTTTTCGCGCGTATCTTGTACGCTACCCGAAAGTGTCAAAGTTTTCCCAATCAACCATGAACCTAATGGTTTAGCGATAAAATTGAAAATCTATTAAAGAAATTCGACAGATTTTAGTAGCTTTATGTGCTGGCGTCTGTACGTTAGGAGGAAAACTGGCAATTATATTTCAATACTAGCTGTTCCCCGCGGTGTCACACGCTGCGCGGCTCCTAAGGGTCGTAGCGTAATGTTATATAGCCTATAGCCTTCCTCGATAAATGGACTATCCAACACAAAAAGAATTTTTCAATTCGTACCAGCAGTTCCTGAGATTAGCGCGTTCAAGCAAGCAAGCAAACAAACAAACAAACTCTTCAGCTTTATAATATTAGTATAGATAAACAATAATGGATGGAAAAGTACCCTTAACGAAGCCGAAAGGCACTTGTTCTTTGCGTCTTTGGGATCATTATTTTGTTCGAGGCCAGACCTGGGAACCTAGTTAAGGAGATACTTACTTTTTGCGTAGAGTTACTTAGTTTGATGTACAGAATGCTTCGTTGGCGGCTTCGCGAAGGGTCAGTTTACACCTAGTATTATTGTATTTCCGTGCAGAAAGGGTCGTGCGATGTTTCCCCTTCGTATAAATACTAGGAAGCGGTGAAGGGGTACGTTTTTAGGGGGTGCATTTTTAATTCAGATTCTAAAAATTTTATAAAAATATAATAGGTACCTACTACTACTAAGTACTTTCGCAAGTTATTATGCCTTGTGACTGTGACTGTAGCTTAGCTTTTTTTTTGACTTTCAAAAGTGCCTGTAATGGTCTAGTTGAAATAAATGATTTGAGTTTGAGTATAAATAAAATAAAATTAAAAGGAGAAGGTTCATTAGACGTGTAGATAACAATGTCATTACTTTATCAAAATATTCTAATTCTAATTTCATATTGGATTAGAAATTTCGATAAAGTAAAGTAATACAATATTGAATCTGCCTCTTTGGTGAAGTGATTGCTGGCGCGACTGCTGAGCGAAGTTCGAGGGTTCGATTCCCGGTCGGCAAGTAGCAGCGACGGAGTCTGTATTTGTGCCCGATTGATGGCAATAGACTCGCCCCCTATTACATGCGACTTAAAACATAACTGGCGAAATGTGGGTGTACTATTAGGTACACCTCTGCCTGACCCTTCGACGATTACTTGGTGTTATGTCTGTGTATTATTTAATCGATTCTTCAAGGAGACTTTCAATTTTTTTATTAGTTTTGCCTTTGATCTTAAAAGTTATCCCTCGATAAGGAAAAAACATCAAGAAATGATTAGTTCGATTTCAGTCCAGGTAAAAACCATTTTTAAAGGCAGGTAGTGAGGTTTAAAAATGCGGGCTGTTGCTATATAAAAATACCTAACTAATATGTTATGTAATTATTTCTACTGTTTTCCTTATTAGTGTACAGTCACGAGCAGTCGAGCAATATACAGGGTTATTTGTAAAACACCAGAAACCTCTTAAGAGGTCATTGTACTCATCACTATGAACAACTTTTACTATGGGACCAAACCTGAAATCGCGAAAAAAAAATCAGCTGTTCCCTACATTTATGATCGATTAACTCGTCTAATTTCTCGCGAAAATTGCTTTTAAATTTAGAATAGTGTAAACAGATTGCTCGTGCCAGTACTATCGCTTTTCACCCTTATGTTCTAAGTAATAAGGTAGAAAAGTGGCAGTACAATCAGGTACCAATATGTAAACCTAAGTTGCTGGTCGACTACTTTTCACCACTATATCTTTAGGTATAAGTGGTCAATCGTGAACTTTTCCGGCTGCACATTGTACACCACATTTGACCACATACTCTTACTTAAATTTGAAAGCGGTTTTCCAGTGGAATAACGATTGTAACTTAGAGATAAGACCTATTTCATAATAAAATATACGTATATACATAAACTCACGCCTTATTCCTATGGGGATAGGCAGAAACTACCGTACGACACCTGCCGCGATCCTTACATAGTTCTTTCGCCTTGTAACACACGCCGGGTGGCCAAAATAATATACGTTCCATAACCTCTTCCTTTTTAACCGACTTCTAAGAAGTCTCAAGGTTCTCAATTCGGCAGTTTTTTTTTCTGTTGTTTTTTTTTTTAATCTATGGGCGATAGTTGCCTGGCAATAAATTAATGTTGTTGTTGTTGTAATGTTTCGTAGCTCGTAACTCCGTAAATCGAAACAGTAATTGATTCCATTTACGTGATTCATTTGGTAGAGGAAGTTCGCGTGGAAAAATTTTCTTAATGCTTGGGTAGCTTATGTTATGAGTCTTGTTTACTGCATATTTTTTCTTCCATGCCTATGTGGATGATCTGCTAATAAATTAGTAACAATGGGCAATGAATACTTGACAAAAATTTGTGTGAGATACCATCACACCACTAATAAAAAGACTGAAATAAAAAAAAACAAAAAATATTTCTACATTTTATTGGTTTTTTGGAAGTCTGTTATTTTTTTTTGACAAAAAAGGTTTTTAAAAATCAGTTCAAAAAACTATGTTCCCAACAACATGAAAATCAATGCAGTAGAAAAAAATCACTTGAACATTGCCAATTGCGTACTATGTGTGCTTATAACTGCATCTACTCCATAATTATAGTGTTGACTGATAAGCTTATTGATATAAAGACGTTACTAAGAAGTTATAATCTTCGTACCCATTTTCCTTATGAGAATTATCTTAACAATGAACAAGTTACAGAAGAGAGGCCCTGACACTACCGCGCGGTGTACACGTAACGTAAATATCTACTTCGCCATAAGGGGCTGTCTCCACGAGCGAGAGAATCGCGACGATATTATCGTCGTTACCACGTATTTCTATACACTCTCTTAGAGGCCTCTCCACGAGCGAGAGAATCGCAGCGATATTTTCCCATACAAATACGTAATATCGCCGCGATTCTCTCGCTCGTGGAGACGGCCCCTAAGCCGTACTCGGCGCTTCTCCTCCACGTTTATTATGCGCACAGCCAAAGTGTGGAACTCTCTGCCGGCATCTGTGTTCCTCCCTCCCACATAATAACCCGTCGACCTACCTTCAAAGCAAGAGTGAACAGGCATCTTCTGGGTACGCTCGTTTCAGCATAGACCTCATCCCTCGCTTTCTACCAAGCGTGATCGAGGTCAAGAGCAGGCCCATTTTGTAATAAAAAAAAAGAAATATTTTGTTTCACTTAAAATGTTTTCACAATTTTAAGAATTTATTCATATCCATGGATGATACCTACTCATTGTGCTTATTGCGAACAATTTAACTAAAACGACATAGTATAATATTTTCGATTAGAAACGTAAACTTGATTTTATTAAGATTACGTTTCTAGCGTCTCTTTTGAATTTGGCAATTAAACACTTAACACATACTACTAAAGTTTGTATAATAATATAATTCAATCATGATTCGAAAGAAACGTGGCGCCATCTATTATCACAAGTTTTCCTCGGGAACAGTACTTTTTTTCGGGATGAAAGGTACCCTATGCCCGTTTCTGTACACCTGACAACGTATATTTATGCAAAATTTCAGGATAATCGGTTCAATTGTTTACGCATGAAACAAACTTACTTTCGCATTTATAATATTAGTTAGGATTCAATAATTGACGTATAATTACGTTACTTTTACACCGTGCGCTCATGGCCTCCGATCAACATGAAAATCTCTTGGTAATGGAGTCTGGATAAATAAAAATAATGTGTTATTTAAGATTAGTTACTTTTTGCTGTTAAGATAAACAGGTTTTGATTCTAATACTGGCGACTTGTAGTGGTTGAACTTCTTTTTTTGAATAGTTGGAAACAAAAAGCTGGCGCCAGATACCTAGATATGCTCGCCTTATTTGTAACTTGTATTGCTACGCATTTTTTTCTTACTGATTGTGGTGAAACTGAGTCTGTGCTGGTGTGGAGGAGCTCGTGGCTAAATAACAGCAGCCGGTCGGGTCGATCTTTAGGTTAAGCCACGCTTGCCTAGGTATGTTGATTACAATATGATTCGTGACTGTAACAAATATGGCTTCACAGAGTTATAATCATTAAAATCATCAATACAACTCTCTAAGTTCATGTAATCCCATTCATTGACTATTTCATGAAAAAGTCTATGCATATATTCCCTTTACGTGAGTTTCGCCGTGTTGTGAGACACGTGTCGCTTGATCGTGTTGGTTGTGGCCACGGTATTAGGGCTACTTATCTGCCTGGGGAATTTTATTAGGTCTCCGTCTGTTCTCGATTTAGGTCAGTTGAATCGATAGTTGGGATTGTCATTTTCTTCAGTATGGCGGAGTTTCTTAAATTCTTTCGTATCGGCACGGTCCATAAGAGAATAGCTCATACCGTGGTAATTATATAAGCCAGGCAGTAATGTTGTAACTGGGTTTACAGTCCTGGTGCAGTAGAAGCCATTTAAATGCACCGCATTTTAATTATTTTCTAAAATTTATTGCGGGACTACCTGGAGAAAACCAACGACCAGTCGCAAATTTTACATACATACTCGTTTATATACTCGTATATGTAATCACCTTTTAAAACCCTTCATTTTGATACCCCGATAGGTTTGGTATTTTTTTTTTTTTTATTAACGTGTTACTATTTCGCGCCAAAAATCCACCATTTTTTTTTCAATCACCTATCTAACGACACTCAATCCAGCCGTTTGGAAGATACGAGGTAAGAAAGAAATTTACAAACAAACATACAAGATACGCGCGAAAAACATAACCCGTCCTTGGCAGTCTGGTAAAAAGACATTAAGAAAAGAAAAAAACTTCACGCTTAAAAGTAAGTCAGTCTGTCAACTTGATATAAAACGTGCAATCTTTTCAGATAATGATATGATAAGAGTAAACATTACAAAATGTATTACGTAAATGATTAAGAAACGTCGAGTTGGAGGGATGATAAAAATAGTAGTACACGTAGTCACGTGTCTAAAGATTTGTTCGTTGATGAAATGATCACATAAATATTATTGGACTGTTAGGGGCCGTCTCCACGAGCGAAAGAATCGCGGCGATATTATCGTCGTCCCACGTATTTGTATGCGAAAATATCGCCGAGATTCTCTCGCTCGTGGAGACGGCCTCATAGGAATACGTGGCACGACGATAATATCGTCGCGATTCTCTCGCTCGTGGAGACGGCCCCTTAGTGGTCCCACTCAGCAAGTCACTTTTATACAGAACTGGCTTCTGCAAAACTATTTTTGAAATCGTATGAATAGTTTTGACTGCGTTGTAGGTCTAGTGGTCGCAAGTGTGACTGCTGAGCATGAGGTCTTGGGTTCGATTCCCGCGTCGAGCAAAGTGTTATTGGGTTATCCGTCAGGAATTTCTTAGTAGCAGCTATGGAGTCTGGATTTGTGCCCGGTTGTTGGCACTAGGCTGGCCCCCTATTACATGGGACTTAAACATAACTGCCGCAATGTGAGTGTACTTGTTAGGTACACCTCTGCCTAACCCTTCGGAGATTACAGGTGTGATGTTATGTTCACGAATAGTTTTGGAGGTTTCCTCCTACATCCAATCTAACATACTTTATCACTTGTTATGTTAGTGTAAATAGGAAAAACACCGCGCTTGCTCACGGCATATTAATTATTTACACCCTAGTAAATGATGAAGTAAGCTTATTCCCGCGGCTTCGTCCGCGCGAAGGTCGATAATTGTCCCACGGGATCATACTGCCGGGATAAAAAGTATTCTATGTGTTAATCCAAGTCATAAATTATCTGTGTGCAAAATTTTATCCAAATCCGTTCAGTAGTTTTTGCGTGAAGGAATAATAAACATCCATCAATCCTTCAGGCTTAACGTGCTTTCCAAGGCACGGAGGAAACTCGGTATGTAATGGGCGGTCACCAATCCACGGACTAACCTAGGCAAGCGCGGCTTAACCTGAAGATCGACCCGAGAGGCTGTTATTATTTAGCCACGAGTTCCAACAGTATTTGATAAAATGTCAACAAATGGGTTCGTGTACAAAATCATTGAAGATTTTGTTTAAACACATGTGACACAGTACTATGCACTAGCAATCATTAAGTTAACTGTAGACGCGGAGTCGCTTGCGTGTTTTTAAAATTCACTATTAAATGTAATTACGTCCTTGACGGCTGAGTATGAAATTGCATTGATAACTGAATGTTCTTTGAATGAAAAATGTTTTGATTATGAATATGGATAGCTTTAAGAGGAAGACCAAAGAAACGATGGATGGATTGTGTGAAGGATGATATTTCTAGGAAGGGATGGCGACTAATCTATACATCTTATATACATATGAATAAAATTGAAGTGTCTGTTTGTAATATCAAAATAACAGCTTTTTACTGAATGCATATGAAAGTATATACGGCACTTTAAACAAGAACACATTTTTTTAATTTTTGTCTGTTTGTCTGTCTGTTTGGACAGCTGGACCGATTTTGACGGGACTTTTACTGGTAGATAGCTGATGTTATAAAGTCTAACATATGCTACTTTCATTTTAGAATAAGAATTAGGGTTCCGTGCAAAAAAAAATAAAACACTTGAAATTGGTAACAAAATTCGATTCGAACGGCTAATCTCCGAAAGGGCTGGACCGATGTTGACGGGAATTTTACTGGCAGATAGCTGATATCATAAGAAGTAACTAAGGCTACTTTTATTTTAGAAAAAGAATTAGGGTTTTGTGCAAAAAAAAAAACCCTTGAAATTGGTAACAAAATTCGATTAAAAAGTGAAGTAATATCTATATCTATTTTATAAGAACTAGCGATCCGCCCCGGCTTCGCACGGGTGCATGTATTATACATATAAACCTTCCTCTTGAATCCCTCTATCTATTAAAAAAAACCGCATCAAAATCCGTTGCGTAGTTTTAAAGATTTAAGCATACATAGGGATATAGGGACAGAGAAAGCGACTTTGTTTTATACTATGTAGTGATTTCACGCGAACGAAGATCGGGCAACAGCTAGCAGAGAAGTATGAAAGAAGGCATGCTGCGAAGACCTCAAGTAAATTACGATAAATGCAGAAGAATGTTTACTGCTTTTTACTTTCGGAAATCCCTAAACTGCAGCTTATTGTCCTGACCATACAAAGTAGGCGCCTTATACCGTATTATCGTTACAAAAAGGTGATTATGCGCCAAAGATAAAGATAACATTATCTTCCATAGATATACAATGTGCCGGCAGACTAATGTCAGTAGGCAACGGCCTTGAGTATATACGTCATATTGTGTGATTATATTGTCTTAGTATTGAATAATAATTATATGGGTAGAACGATTAACATTTACATAAATCTTGCAGGATTGTTGTTTAGCATGATACTGGGCCCGTGTGGTGGGTGGGCTAGAGAATTCGATCCCGACTTTTTTTTTCTAATCCCGGGATTTCGGGATTGTCTACACAAAATCCCGGGATTCCGGGATAGACCCAGGATGGTACGAATTAATTATATAATAAATAAATTAATTATATTTTTATTGACAATATAATTTTCATAAAATAATCAATCGGGAATCTTTACTCAAACTGCAACAAAAGTCAACTTAAAACTTATTATATTCTTTAAATTAAAAAAAAGACAGCTTTTCCCATACATTTTGACCGTACGTACATATCACACTTTTGACGTCTTTTAATTACCGATCAAAATTTTCCGCGTCCCCCATACAAGGTTCGGATTCCGAACCTCTAAATCATTCCGAACTTCGGAATGATTAACAGAAGACATGGTAATTGTTTGTGCTTCGATGTCTCTTCCACCGTGTATAGTATCTTAAATTTATCGGGATTTAACATAGAAGTTATTCAAGAAGCGTACAGAGTCCTTAAAAAGCTGTCTTCCTCTTCTGGATACGGCTATGCGATGATACTTGTAGATAAAGTATTCTTTGAACTGTAAACGTAAAGCATACACTGAAAAGTCTACCGCAGATAGTGCAAACTATTTTGAGAGCGATCGATTCCTCGCATTTATTATTTACTAAGTCTTGAATGAAGTGAGGGATACTGAAGTGGCACAATGAAGCCAGCTCGTGGCTAAATAATAACAACCGCACGGGTCGATTTTCAGGTTAAGTCGCGCTTGCCTGTGCTATCCTAGACAAACGCGCGTTAACCTGGATGGGTGACCACCCATTACATACCGAGTTTCCTCAGTGCCTCGGAAAGCACGTTAAGCCGTTGTTCCCGGCTGTCAGTTGTAGATCTTAGACAGTCGTTACAGGTAGTCTTACCAATGGGCATCGTATTGCGGAGTACTGACTGGGTTGTGGATGTCAGATAGGCAGATGCTTCATGTAAAATACTGGTATTTAGTTGCATCCGGTTAGACTGGAAGGCGACCCCAACATAGTTGGGAAAAGGCTAGGCAGGTGATGATGAATGAAGTGAGGTATTTAAGAACCTGTAATTCATATAAATCAGTTCCGTGACAAATTGATTGATTGATTAACAATGTTGTCGGTACATTATGTGGCCTATTATAGGAAGATTATGTTTTCAATATGTGCTCCATAAAGGACATCTCAGGCGTCCCTTTTTTTGGAAATGCGAACGAATATGCTAACAACAAATATACGAGTACTTTGGATAAGCGTGGCTTGTCTTCGGGCCAACAATACAGCAAGCCCCCAGGGCCAGCAGACTGTTTAGAATCCTTAACATCTTGAGGTTATAAGGGCAAGCCAAGCTTTTAGGCTTTTATGAAAGTATACCACCACTAGATAAGCATGAATATTCTATAAAGAAGTGGGTATAGAAGAAGTAACATGCTGCGCCCAAATAAATTGGGATATGGGTAGGACTTTGATGATGATTAAGCATGAATAATGCGGTAAGGGCGTGTCTGATTTCTGTGTAACTTAATGAGATCTGCAATAGGCTACAATGTGGAGTCTTCGGAAGAGCTTTATAGAGTTCTATAGAAACCAGTTGTGTCTGTGGTTACCGCAACCACGCAGTCGCTGTAACAGACAGCAATTGGTCGGCTTTGCTACTGCGATTGCTTTCACTGGCAGTACTGTATCTTGATCGTTGCAATGCGTCAGAAATATTTTAATTTGTGACGTTGTTGTAAGATTTTCATCTAGCCTCAGGTCAGCAGACCCTTACCATCTCTTAACAAGACGATTCCTAACTTTGGTCCACGTTTATAAAAGGTATAAAAGTAACCTATACGAAGCCGAAAGGAATTTGTTCCCTGCGACATCTTTTTGTTCTAGACCATACCTGGGAACCTTCTATTTACGGAGATATTGGGGGTCAAAGATCCAACATTTTCAGATTTTGTATTATTTTTTATAAATGGTTTTAATGTTATAACTTTACTTTAAATACCTCCACGACCCCCGCACTAATCAATGCATCCATCAGCACAATGTTCTGAGTGCGCTACATTGAGTTTTACCGTAAAAAGTGATTTTTCACCCCAAAAAAAAAAGTTGTTTCCTAGCAATAATTTTTGCGTATAGTTACTTAGTTTGATGTACAGAATAATTGTTTGACGACTTCGTGATGGGTCGTTTACACCCTATATTTCGCACCTTTATCACAGTTTAGTTCATTTGAACCCCTCTATCTACCCCAGCTGCAGAATTAACCAGAAAAATATCTATATGTCCATGACAAGTTTTGTCTAGACGATAAACAGATTTAGAACTGGCAAGCTACCAAACCGGCTATAATTGTTATTGTCACTTAAAGAGGACGGTAAATATATGTGTTTGTATACATACAGATGGTGTATTTACTATTTATATATATAGTTAGCTACTGTTAAATGTTTGTGTTAGAAAGTGGGTATGTTTTTGCGTGGGCTAGTTTTTGTGTCAATTGTCACTAAACTAATTTTCGTTTCAATTTTAATTTATTTTTTCGTTTATTGGTTTTCTTTGAGTACTTTGTGTTTGAAGTTTTAAATTTTATTTTCCAGTATTTCTTAACATACGGAAATTGTTTCGAAGTCCGAAAGGTACATGGTAGTCTGATTATGCTTATGACATTATTTAATTTGACCATATTTTGGGTTAGTCTGATATTGGTTCAGCTTTGCCGCTTTTAAGGGTTCCGTACCCAAAGGGTCTGTCTGTCCGTCTGTCACCAGGTTGTATCTCATAAACCGTGATAGTCAGACAGTTGAAATTTTCGCAGATGATGTATTTCTGTTGCTGCTATAACAACAAATACTAAAAAACACAATAAAAAATATTTAAGTGAGGCTCCCATAAGAACAGATGTTTTTTTTTGTCGTTTTTATAGAAAATGATACGGAACCCTTCGTGCGCGAGTCCGCCTCGCACTTGGCCGGTTTCTCTTATTCTTCGAAATCACCCACTGCGGGCTTAGGTCTCCAGTTTCTCCTGGTTATGTGCGTCCCTTATCCAGGTGTATCTTGCGATTTTGACAATATAGTCGACCTAACGAGTCGTCTTCTTTGCCTTCGGTTTTGGAGTAAATCAAGAAGTTGGCACATATCTACTTTTACATACAAGCTTCATAGTAACCGTCCTTCTATATCCAAAAAATATTAATGAAACCAGCTGATATGAATTCTACTTTCATAACTTTATAGTTCAATATATCCAAGTTCATCAAGTTTTTAAAATTTTCGTAATTCTCCATATTGTGTAAGTTTTGTCTCGACTTGATTTTGTTTTATAACTAACTTGGTTGATGCAATAGTGGAGTTTATATGGAGATTGGACATAAGTGGCTATGAGAAAGTGAGAAGTAAGGTTTGCTGCGAACTGTACCGTAACGTGCGATTGCCTGAATTTATGTCGCATTTTTTTTTGTTGTAGACAGTCATTTTGCCTATGAAAACAAAAAATTTTGAAACAGTTGTGAATCGTGATCTTTTGTTTTTCGATGGCAAGTCGGAACAGACGAATCGGGCATAAGCCAGTTGGAATAAGGGCACAAGAATGATGATGAGGATGCAGTGGCGATTTCCAATATTTTTACACACAAACTAGACTCGTGCTCTACATAACCTCACTGGAGATTAATAATATACAGGGTTATTTGTAAAACACCAGAAACCTCTTAAGAGGTCATTGTACTCATCACTATGAACAACTTTTACTATGGGACCAAACCTGAAATCGCGAAAAAAAAATCAGCTGTTCCCTACATTTATGATCGATTAACTCGTCAAAATGTAGGGAACAGCTGATTTTTTTTCGCGATTTCAGGTAATATGATTATTTCATGAAAAAGTTATTCAACGGGATTACATGAACTTAGAAGGTTGTGTTGATAATTTTAATGATTATAACTCTGTTAAGACATTTGTTACGGTCGCGATTTAGCGAATCATATTTTGATCCTGCAAATTGCAAGAAACGTAAGAAAATTTGAATTTCGCGGGCTGCCCTGGCGCCTTTCCCTTAAACAAAGTTATTTATCAGCAATATCAAACAGTTATAACATTAAACGCTATCAATGATCAAACGTTCATTAATCAGATAACATCAGTAGCAAATTACATTAAAATTCAAATAAGAACCGTCGGGCCGTTCACGTTTTCCTTATAGAAAGCGATACAATCATAACAAGTGCATATTTATCAATTGAAGCCTTGATGATACTAGTTAAAGGTTGATAACCCTTACTTTATCATTCGTCCTTAAAATAAACTTTATTGCTATCGTAATAGGTTATTCAGTAGTTTGTATGGTAATTGTTGTATTAAATTACGATAAAAGTGAATCGTAAGTTTTGGCTCTTTGCATGTAATGTCATCTTATTGTTATAGATGCGTAAATTTAAATACATCCAATAAAAATGCCAGCCGCTCGGATTGATATTTAGGTTAAGTTGGCTTGCCTAGGTTGGTCCGTGGATGGGTGACCACCCATTACATACCAAGTTTCCTCCGTGCCTCGGAAAGCACGTTAACCGTTGGTCCCGGCTGTCATTTGTAGATCTTTGACAGTCGTTACAGGTTACCAAGGGGTATCGTGTTACCATCCGGTTAGACAACGTGTTTTACAAAAAGGATTAGGGTTCCGTGCAAAAAAACCTAAGAAATTGTTAACAAAATCCGATTCAAGTGAGGAAGTAATCATTTTATAATATTTCACGCGGTCGAAGTTCGCTGTCAAGAGCTAGTTTTAATATGAGTATGGATATCTATGTTGCCAAACCGCCCATTACCAAAACAGCATACCTTTAATTAACATGAAATTATGGACTTTTAATATTGAGATCAGTTTTTAAAGGCCGTTGGGTTAGTGAACTACCGTGATCTTTTTATAGTTTTAAATACGGTGAAAATTACTACAGACTTTCAAGGAAAATGTTGTGATTATAATGCAAATAGTTTGGCCGGTGGTCATTTTGACCTTGTTTCAAAATTTTTCTTGGATATCATCATCGGCCTAGCCTTTTCCAACTATGTTGGGGTCGGCTTAACAGTATTTAACATGGAGCGACTGCCTATCTGACCTCCACAACCTAGCTAGCACCGGGTAACACGATAGTCTTTGGTAAGACTGGTTGTCAGAGTTTCGAGCCCTGACTACCTGTAACGACTGTCCAAAGATCTACAAATGACAGCCGGGACCAACGGCTTAACGTGCTTTCCGAGGCACGGAGGAAACTCGGTATGTAATGGGCGGTCACCCATCCACGGACCAACCTAGGCAAGCGCGGCTTATCCTATAGATCGACCCGACCGGCTGTTATTATTTAGCCACGAGCTCGTCTAAAAAGTTTTCTTGAATATCAACACAAAATCAAGTGTTTTATGTAGAACCTAAAGAACTGCTGTCTGTGTCTGGATATTAAAGCACGTAAAATATAGCAGACTGCCTCTTTGGTCTAGTGGTCGCAAGCACGACTGCTGATCATGTGGTTTTGGGTTCGATTCCCGGGTCGGACAAAGTGTTATTGGGCTTTTCCATAGGAATTTCTCAGTAGCAGCTACGGAGTCTGGATTTGCGCCCGATTGATTGCAACAGGCTTGCCTTTGTTACATAGGACCTAAACAGAACTGGCGAAATGTGGGTGTACTATTAGGTACACCTCTGCCTAACTCTTCGGGGATTACAGGTGTGATGCTATGTAAAATGCCTGTACATGCTTTCCTGTGTGCATGCTTTCCCTTTGTACCCGACAACGCGACAGGTAGACACCAGACAGGGTTTTCACACGTGTCGTATGTTTTTCGGTGCATTTAGGATTCTTCTTACCCGTCCTTACCGCTGGATGGATTTTTTTAATACATAGTCTGTCCTTCGGTATGTTTTGGGCGTTTAAAAAGAAAATCCTGTACGTATAATAAAGAATAGAAACAATCAAAATCAAAGCATTTATTTCAAGTAGACCAGTTACAGGCACTTTTGAACTGTCGAAACAAAGGCAACAATGAAATGTAGCTACAGTCCCAGTCACAAGGCATAATATCTGTGAAAGTCCTGTAGTTGCCCATTCCAAAGCGTAGATCTCTATGGAGAAGAACGGGCAACAAACTCCTTGGACACTCTTTTAAATAAAAATATTGTTACAAAACCTTTGTTAGATTTCATTAGTCATGTTGAGATGGTACATTATGTGAGAGTGCAAAGTTTTCAAGTAAGTAGCTCAAAACAGCTACTAAAGGTGTGTCAGAGACTTAACCGACACGACTTGATGAGACTTGTAATGTACTCTAATGACCCCAAACGTCCACTGAGGAACACAGACAGTTATAATGAGCCGTCGGAAAGGAAACTGAATGGTTTCCTTCAATCTAATAAAGCTCAAATATCAGTTGCTTCGTGTTATTATTGTTATAAGCCGATATTGTCCCCCTGCAGGGCAAAAGCCTCTCTTCCCTCCTTCCACATTTCTTGATCTAGAGCGATTGTAGGCCAATCCTTTGCGGAAGAGTCCAGCTCATCCCGCCATCTCCTTCTGGGCCTGCCGCGCTGTCCTTTCCTGCCATTTGGCATCCACTGAGTGGTTCTTGCCTCCGACATGCGGCAGATGTGACCAGCCCAGTTCCATTTCATTTTTGCTTCAGATTATTACAGAAATATAGCTTATACGTTGAGCAGTTACTCATATGGAACCAGAAATTGGCGCTCGGAAACCTGGGTCACTCGGTCCCTGGAGTTTTGTTTTGATGCTAACAGTATAACCCCTTTTACATCTTGTTAAGTATGTGGAATAGGGATTTAACATTTTGGTATATGTTTTTTGACTCTTTGCTGTAGTATCATGTAAAAGGAATACACGATTCAATGAATACGTCTCGATACAAAAAAATTGCAAAGTTATATATCTATTTTATTACTTTTTTCGACATCACGACGCGACGTAACGCTTAACAGTTATTCAATGGTATTTACTTTAAAACATAGAGAATTATCATTTCAAAGTTTACTCAAAGTACTTTTTTAAATTAAATTCATTTATTTTGTTAAAAAAAGGAGTAAATTCGTGTCACATACGTCGTTTTATTCCGAGCGCACACACATTATAGCCATTTCTTCTTTTGCGTTTCAAAAGTAATTACATCACTTTCATCAGTCGCTCGGTGCACTTCATCGATTTAGTTTCGAGGTAGCGCCTTAACAGACAACTGACTTTGTTTGGGAATGGGATAGTAACGCATTTGGAATTGTAGTTGCCAAATTGGAACGGTGAACACTTTAGGCCTCCTGCCTTTGTGCAGAACCTTTAGCTATAAACGTCAGTTTTAAGTTTTCAACAGAACCAAACTTACCAGATCACATTAACTCCATCCAAGAAACAGTAAAGCGATATATCTAATCAAGACGCTAAAGGCCGTAGACAGAGACGGACATACTGACCCCATACGTTTGAAAGAGACGGCAGAAAAGTCGCGATCCACGTGTAATTACATGAACAAGACTTGGCTATAAGTTTATTGTTGTTGCGAAAACAATACAAAATCAGTTATTCCACAGTTAGTTGACAGCAGCAATTCAAAAACAGCGTTATCGTAATAAGAATAAAAACACATTTAATTGACAGACTTGGCTGTGACAGGTATGGCGACAACCCAACTGTAGGAGTTAAAAAGACCACGGTTATTTTTAACCGATTTCAAAAAAGGAGGTTCTCAATTCGGTTGTATTTTTTTTTAATGTTTGCTACCTCATAACTGTCATTTATTTATTTTATGAAAGGTAGCTTCAAAGCTGACAACAACACAAAAACAATAACAACAAACACAAAACAACAACAATTCAACAACAATAACAACAAACACAAAACAACAACAATACGACAATTAACAACAACAATAACTTAAAAATATTATTTCAAACATTACGCCAGTAACGAAGTACACAAAAAATATAAGATAACCGAGAGTGACTCGAATTATTCGAGTCATTTATGAACCTTCCCGATTGGTCCCATAGATATTTCATCAAAATCTGTTCAGTAGTTTTGTTTTTTTTTTTTTCGTTAAATACTTACGTATTTTTTTCTTGAGCTATGTTAATGATATGATGATCCTTTAATAACTCCTAGTTACAATGTAAAAATCAATTCATGACAAAAATTTGTCTGGTATACTAAAAAAAAGCTTTCTGCAAAAAAATAATTAAGAATTCCCTGTACCATGTTATGAATTTTTCTCCTGGTGTTCAACAATTTAGTTGACTCCTTTAAAACAAGCTCAACTTTATTAGGTACGTTGCCCCCATCATAACCAATGTCTTTTAGCGCTCCTGTTAGCATTAAGAGGACAAACTTGAGGGTAATTGTCGGTCAAAAAGTCTCCTAGCAACAGATCCATTCATTTCGGATAATTTAATCTTAAGATCGTCATGAAGGTCAACAATTAACTAACAAAACCTGTCTTCTGAATTGCAAATCTTAACAAACATTCGCCAAAGATATTACATCAATAAAAAAACGTGATTTTTCATCACTGGCAAGTTATAAAAATAACTAAAATAAAAATTGCGCACGATTCGATGCAGCACGTTCGCGTGGTTCGTGCGAGCGAGGCAGCAATGCATGCAGGTTCTAAGTTAGAGCGGGACGGTTATACTGCAGTTGTTACTACCCAATAGTCGATATAAATATCTTTATCTATAGAAGTGTAACGGTGTGATTGGAGATATATTTTTTAAGAAAAAAAGTTATCGTACTGAGGTGATGGCTTTTGAAACGATAATTTTGGTGTTTTAAAACGAATTTGGGAATAAATAGCTGTAATTTTACTACTGCAGAGCCAATGTGTCTTCTCACAATGGGAAGAAAAGTGAATTAATCGCCACGTTAGCTCAATTCAGATAGGCCTTTTACAACTGTTTTAAAGCAGTGATAGCCTAGTGGTGTGGCCGTTGGACTGCCAAGCAATAGGTCTCGAGTTCGAACCCAAAGCACGCACCTCTGATTTTTCGGATGCATGTGCGTATTGTAGAAATATCATTTGCATCGGTGAAGGAAAACATCATGAGTAAACCAAACATGCCTGAGAGATGTTTCTCGACGGCATGTAAAGCCAAAACAGAGGCGGCATAAAAACTCTGACACCAGGTTAGGCACTCACCACAAGAAAAAGAAGAAGTCCGTTTGAAGTCCTGAACCTTCTTGAAATGGAGCATACAGTAATCCACCACGCGACCCACTAAGGTGTTGGTGCAAAGACTATATAACCACTTCTCTATGTGTTGGTGACTGTCCCGTTGAATTTTCTGTATTCGACAGATAAATGATTTCATTAGTCAAGCTACAGATATACATACGAAGACGTATAGAACCATATACATTTCTACCTACCCTTTCACTATAAAATATGTTGCAATAAAAACGCCTTTTTTAATAAATTCCATCCAGTTATGTCAGTCGGCCTTCGCCACTCGAATCCGGTGACATTTGTCGATCAGAACCATTAAAAAACTGGCCAGACGTGAAATATTTTGTCGCGTGATTTCGTACTAAGTTTTTTTTACCTGGTTCAATATACGTATAGCTAGACTAGCTTATGCCCGCGGCAATAATTCGATAGTTGTCCCACGGGATCATACTACCGGGATAAAAAGAGAAAAAGAAAATTTCATCCAAATCCGTTCAGTAGTTTTTGCGTGAAAGAGTAAGAAACGTCCATCCATCCTCGTAAACTTTCGCATTTATTATATTAAGTAGGGAGGTCAGTAGGATCTTACATGATCTTAGTGATTCCATGGTTTTTCATCGATTATGGCAAAAATAGGATTTTGAGTAGAGTCTTAACAGTCCAAGTAGATACTTCGTTTGAAAGATTATCCGTTGTAAGGAATGTTTTCTACTGTATAGGACAATATTTTTCCTAATATTTAATTGTCTGTGTTGAATGGATCGTCTTTCGCCAGACGATATGCAGCGTCTCCTCTCCTCTACTTTTGCAAACAAGAGAGACACATCACGCCTATACTTTAGTCCCTGAAGAGTTGCGTACCTAATTTCGATAGTTATGTTTCAATCCCATGTAAGAGCGCGAACCTATTGCCATCAACCGGGCACAAATCTAGACTCCGTGGCTGCTACTGTGAAATTCCTGATAGAAAAACCCGATAACAATGCCCTACCTGGAAATCGAGCCCAGGACCTTTGACGACGGGCAGGCCGTGTCGACGGCGCGTTCGTGTTCCACGCGCGCCTCAAAGAGATGTCAGCAAACGGGAGGGGCCCGCAAGGGCCGGTGCCTGCCAGGGCTGCGGGACTGTTCGAATGAGATACCGCGGCCCTGGAACATAAAGGGCCAATGAAGGAACATGGGTGGTTTTTAGTCAGTAAGAGTCTGACACTCCCTTCCGCTCCGCCCAGGGCGGGGGGGGGTCATTTGATGATTTCCCACCCACCAAAAAAAAAAAAAAAAAAAAGGAACTCATGCTCAGCAGTCGCCGTTGCGACCACTAGACATCTAGATATCTTTCCAAGTATTCAATGCCTGAATGTTATTTCGCCAGAATATAGGCAGCGTCTCCTCTCCTTCACATTTGAATACTTCCAAGAGAAACATGAAATATTTACTTACAGGTTTATTAGATTTCTCCAGAAATCACAACATACATAGTCGTACATAACAGGGCATATCTTCATACCATGTCATGTTTGTGTCCATCAAAGTTGTGTTGAAAATTTGCCTTGCACCTTTATTTATCAAATAAAAACTATCGTGCATAAAAGACATCAGGTCATCATTTGCCTAGCCTTTTCCCAACTATGTTGGGGTCGGCTTCCAGTCTAACCGGATGCAGCTGAATACCAGTATTTTACATGGAGCTACTGCCTATCTGACCTCCACAACCCAGTTAGTGCTAGGTAATACGATACTCCTTAGTAAGACTGTTTGTCAGACTTTCGGGCCAGTGACTACCTGTAACGACTGTCAAAAATCTATAAATGACAGCCGGGACCAACGGCTTAACGTGCTTTCCGAGGCACGGAGGAAACTCGGTATGTAATGGGTGGTCACCCATCCACGGACCAACCTAGGTAATCACGGCTTAACCTAAAGATCGACCCGAGCCGCTGCACTAATTTAGCCATGAGCTCCTCCATAAAAGACATCAGGTCATGAGGTCAAAAGCCAAGTTGATACGGGTATTGATTATCTCCGAGTGCTTACGGACAGACAATGAAATAGGAAGTGAACGAGCATACATAGTATGCCGTTCGAAAGTTTATGTTTTGCAGTTTGCGTCCTTGTTCTTCAGAAGGGTCTGGTGCGTAGTACTCGGGAACCGAGCGTGCGTGTATATCTAGATGTATGCACGTGTACGAAACAAAAGGAGTATGTAAGGATCGTTTGAGGTTTTGTAGTGGCTGTCTACTCTTATGAAAATAATATTAAATAATCTTTTATACAGTATCAACA
This sequence comes from Eurois occulta, assembly GCA_950022335.1. NCBI lineage: Eukaryota > Metazoa > Arthropoda > Insecta > Lepidoptera > Noctuidae > Eurois > Eurois occulta. The sequence goes on along the minus strand of OX465504.1, from coordinate 8,445,783 downwards.
TTCAAACGCGTATAGAAAGTTTCGTGTCCGTGCTATTAACCGTTGAGGACTTGTCTCGTGAGAAGGCGATCCTGGCTGCAGGATTAAAGGATGATTTCCACCAAACGGCTCGCATCGGATAAGTCGATCTATCATAAAAATATATTGTCACCAGAAACAAAGATTTGTGCAAAATTTCAGCTCAATTGGTTGGGCAGAACTAGTTTCAAATTCAGTTGCAAGATTTGAGCTAAACAAACATACATACATTGCAAGTTAAATTAAAGCTTGTTAAAAAGCGGGTCTTTGGGTGTTAAATATAAAAACCCACACATACAGTTCAGTTGGCACTACTGCTGAACATTATGTGTGATTGTTGAAGTTGTTTTTCCAAAAAAACGCAGCCTTGTGTCTGTGACTGTAGCTTCGCCTTCTTTGTTTTTCTGAGATTCAAAAGTGCCTGTGATGGTCTAATTGAAATAAATGCTTTGAGTTTGAGTCACATCAAAATGCGTACAAATGTGGTAGTAGGGCTCGGTACCGTTTCGTATTTACATAATACGTTTCGTTATTAGAGTTTACTGTATTTAAGGGCTACTGGCTTTGAGAAACATTACGGTTCGGGTCATAGGTAGTGGCTCTTCCTAATTAAGGTTGGAGGAAGTTACCAATATGACTGATGTTTCATAATTGGATTTCAAAGTGATAGAGATGGGAGTAGAAGAAATGATCTTTCATCGATCTTGAATAATTGGGGTTAGTTCAGAAGGTAGTAGCGGTGGCCTAGTGGCGGCCCCGACTTACGAACAGTAAGTTGTGGGTTCGAAGCCAGGTTCTTTCTTATCTTGCACCACTGGAACTCGAAAGACGCGGCGAAACACACACACACTCACCGTATCACTAGGAAACCGCGAAAGCTTAAATCAGTGTTTGTGTTTAGACGTTTCACTTGGAGTGAAAGATACCGAATGAAAGACAAATATAAACGGAAAAATAAGCGTCGTATTTCAGTTTTAACAAGTAACATTTAGTTAAAAGTATCAAAAAACCCGACTAGAAATTGTATTATGTACATATCTAAATAATATAATTTCCTTCATTTTGATGTCCTCGATAGGTTTGGTTGAAAAAAAATTAACGACTTCCAGTTAAGCACCAAATATCCTTTTTTTTAAACACCTATATAAGGATACTTGGGTTTTTGAGACGAATGTATTGATACCTTAATCGTCGAAATCCATCCAGTCATTTGGAACAATTGGAACATACGAGGTAATAAAGAAGAAATAAACATCCAAGAAACGCGCGAAAAACATAACCGTTCCTTGGCAGTCGGGTAAAAAGGACTTTGAAAATTGATTGTTTAAGTATTGAAAGTTCGTAGGGAAGCTCGTCATTTTTCTCCGACGGGAAATCCCACAGACCACGGGTTGTACAGTATTAAAATCAATCGGAAACAGATTGTACTAATAAGACAAAGTTATTAAAATATTTACCATTGTTCCATTAACAATGCAGTCTGCGTATCTATATGATAAACAATGTAGTGCATTAAGAACATTGTTATATGGCGACATCTTTAAAGAAACTTTGATTCTTGTGGATTGACGGGACTGGCGTAGAAAAATAATTGTTTTGATAGCGTCTGCCTCGCCTGATTCATGAAGCAGTTACTATAGGTCCACGTTCATGAATCTATCTGGCTGGTCATACACGCACCCCGTTACTTACTCAAAAAAGGTACTTTCTCAAAATTAAAAAAAAATATACAATCGGGTTATCCTTAAGAACCATTCTTGAAATGTATTTTTAAAGATTTTTTTTTTCGAATGTTGTCCGTAACTGCGGTTTTAATGTTTTTGTAACATTTAAAATATGTATTTATGAAAAAAAAAACGCGTGAAAAAGTTGGAACTTTGACCTCCAGAAGGTTCCCAGGTATGGTCCAGAACGAAAAAAATATCGCAATGACGGGAAGAGTCTTTAGATAAGCCTTTCGGCTTAGTTAAGGGTATTTATACATCCACAATAACATAATATTCAAATAGCCAAAATCTCTAACCACGGGTCAAGGTCTACCTAGCGCTGTCCACCTATATACCTAACTTATATAATTGTATGTTAATATGTCACTTGATAAGCAGGGACCGGTTTTTACAGTCATTTGGTTGAGTCGTATCCGTTAGACTGTTGCTAGAGGGAATTTCTTGAGGAAGATTTTGCGGTAAAATGGGCTCGAATTGCCAACTTCGCACGATTTTAGACAGAATGCAGCTGGTGGCTTGGTGAAAACTAGATTCTAAATAAGCAAAACCAGCGTCGGGCACTAGCTACTCGGTAGTTTTCTGAACATAGGCCCGCCTATTTGGCGCAGCCGTGAGACACAATATTTTATTCTTTTTTTTTTGAAGTGAAAACTTCTTTAGCGGCGTTGAGCACTTTTTTTGTTTAGATTTATGTTTTTATTTTTTGTTGTGAGCTGTGTGAGAAAGCATAGATAAAGTAAGGAAAGAGTGTATTAGAGGAGGTTTGAAAGTGGCGCCTGTTACAGAAAAATTGGAAGGAAGTCGTTTGTCTTGTCTTGGAGGAGGGATGAAACGCATGTGACTAAAAGAGTGATGGACATGAATGTTGATGGATGGATGGATGGAAAAATCGAAAACAATTTATTCAAATTATTCTGCACTTTTCCCCTAAAATGACAGCCGGGACCAACGGTTTTACTTGCTTACGAACCGCAAGCACGTTAAGCCGTTGGTCCCGGCTGTTATTTGAAGATCTTTGTCAATCGTTACAGATAGTCAGTGGCCCGAAAGTCTGACAACCAGTCTTACTAAGGGGTATCGTATTACCCAGTACTAACTGGGTTGTGGAGGTCAGATAGGCAGTCGCTCCAAGTAAAATACTAGTATTCAGCTGCTAAAATACTAATTCAGCTGTATCTGGTTAAACCGAAAGCCGATCCCCATTTAGTTGGGAAAAGGCTAGGCAGATGATGAGACTAAGAGAGATAGTGCTAAGAGAATTGGGTTTTTATTCGTTCAACACCAAATTCCAACTTGTCAAGTATAACAATTCAATTTGGCATTTTATTGAGTTGCATCGACCTGGTCTTGCCGTCTGGCTTTCTGCCAGTCGCTGCGCTGTCGAGCAAAAAAATAATGCCAAGCGTGAGCCGGGTCTGTCGATCGGGGTCTTGTTAAACCTGTTTGTTATTAAACGGGTCTTTGCTTAAGCCTTTTGGATATTTGTCTTGAGATTCTCGATTGCCTTTTATTTAGCACTTGCTCTCCGCGATTCTTCATTGTCGTCATCATTGGGAGCCTCGTTCCACCACTGCTGAATGTACTGCCGTCGTAAGATAAAGACCGCTTCTGAGCTGAAATGAGCTTTACTAGATCCACTTTTTACTAGCTTCACTTGTAACTATGTAACAAAATCTTAGAAGTTAAATTTGACCGACTTCCCGGTTTCCGATTGAGCTGAAATTTTGGCATACATGTTTAGTTTGTATGACAATACATGGTTAGCTAAGTGAAGTCATTCTAAATTCAATATGGTGGACTCCTTAAGATGGCGGACTTGTTATTGTAATGCATTTCCATGTTACGGATATTATGAAACGAGCTACTGAGAACTTTACTGAGAGGAATATGAGAAAGCGTGTTTTTTTTTAGTTTTCTTTAATTATAATATAATATTATTCTTAAGGTGGGTGGAAGCGCCAGCGTAGCCCGTGAAATTCAAATTTTCGTACATTTGTTGAAAATTACAGGTCAGTGTCAGTTTGTATGTTGATGAAAAATGAGTTGCGCATGTAACACGTATGTAGTACATTCTCAGTTCATTTAACCCCATTCAATAAGACATTATTTCATGAAAAAATCACCTACGCACGCCAATTGCGAGGACCTACTGCGAGCCTGACCTTTCTTAAGATCATCTCCAATAACGGTGGTGTATGGCCTTCTGGGACGTCCCCTCCCGTTACCTCGTCAAACTTTCTTACCTATTCCTTTGGTCAGTTAAACAACACGCGTTATCTTATCATGAAAACTATAAATTGTTGACGTCGTATGCGATTTAATTACTTTTTCCATACTGGGTTACTGACGCCAACTGATTTGACCAGTTTCATAAATACGTAAACTCACATAGTTATTACGCATAGGCTGCAACTAGAGAACTTCACCTGCTGCGATCCATATATACTCCATTTACTTCGTTCACGTTCAAAGAGATGGCGCTAGACGACCTGTATAGCTCGGTCTCATTTCCACACTGGAATTACTCCTGCTTTAAGACCTCATCGTAACCCCCCATGGTCATCCATAATCCACGCACGCCTACTGACGGTTTACTGGTTTCTTAAACGTTTTAGGGTAGGGGTCCCCTAAGCCCGGCAATGCATATTTATTATACTACTGCGAGGCAGATTCCCTCAGTTTGCTACTGTAGATTAATACGAGTATTGATCACCTAACTCTCTTGCTGTTCAGTGCTTAATTCTTCTTTTCGAATCGATCATACATTCGTCTAGTTAACTAGATTGTTTTGGCCTAGTGCACGATGCGCGTGTAGGTGAAATAGACCATACATATCAGGTTTTCTTACGCAGTCAACTAGACGGCTATTTCATCCACGGAACCCTAAATCCCGCAGTATTTACGTCTTAATACCGCATTCTGCAAGACTGCAACAACTATTATTAAGACCATGCTGACATTTAAGCTTAGTTTACTAAGGCTGTGGTAAAATTCTACTGTTTTAGTTGTAATTTTTTTAATCTTGGTCTATTCAAAAATATTGGCTTTGTCGTTCTTTGCTTGTCTCGGAGAATGGTCTAGACTTTAACCGTCTTATTATAAAACTTCCGTAAGTACCAGGTTTAAACCAGGACTAAAAGGTCTAGGTTTGTTACGGTACTAACGTTAATTCTGTCATTCGTATTACAAATCGTAGACCAACAAAGGACTACTTAGTACCAAAGATAGTCCCTGGTCTAAACATTATCCACAGATTATAAGCAACAAAATATTTAAACTATTCAATCATTCGTTCAGCGTTCTATGCGCCGTTCCTTTTTACAAAATGTTGTTACGTAATTGAAAGAAAAAATATTCAATAAATTGTTATTTGTAGTGGTAAAATATAAAGTTTTGCTATTTAAAGGTAGTTAAATAATCCGACTTTTAATTTTTTGAATGCATGTTCACAATTTAACTGTTCTGGTTTGGATCAACTATCGAGATAACCGTATAACGAAGTGAACTTGACAGCGCGCGTAATTCGAGTAATGTTATCGAAATGTTTATGTTACAACTTAAAAGTAAACTAGATGTCCGGTTTCACATCAAGATTAATAATCTAAATAAAGGCACAGTTCTTTGGGCACTTTGTGGAGATTCACGTAGTAAATCGATAATCCTTTCGCCAAAACGTTTACTAAATCTATATTTATACCGAAAATCTTCGTCAGGTAGGTAACTCAAATGGATTTTGTCGCTGACGAACTCTGTTAGGTCCCCGGGTACTCTCAAGTGTATCCAAAAACTCCAAATCTTCCAAATCAACTATATCAATCATGTCAATATCCATTTTTGGTTGAAATCACAAAATAATAATTTCCGAAAGCTAACCTCAAAATTAAGAATTTGACTTGTAACAATTTAGTACCATAGTTAAACTAGGGGTCACGATGGTCTAACTTTGGAACCATAGATAGTTCTAGGACTAGCGATAAACTTCTTTTTGTAATAACGTTTATTCAAGGTCATGGTTTAAACCTAGTACTAAACCCGGTACTTTTTTAAGACCACGTTTTATAATAAGAGGGTAAAAGTCTAGAGTTAACTTGCTTGTGGGCAAGCGTGCTTACAATCTCAGGTTAAAAGTCAAAACATTTATTGCGAACTAAGTGTACAATGTGGTGTTATGTTATGTCAGTCAGTACTTATGACTTAGCAGCCTTTTACAAGCATTGCAATTTATCAGTCGACTGCCCTTATCATTATAAATTATAAATTAGCGTGCGTTAAACATTATTATTAGGTACTTAATTATTTTCTATAAAATTAAATATAATATATAGAAATTATAGTTATGTCAAAAACAGTGAATTTAATACAATTATTCAGCAATATGTCATCCTTTTCAGTACAAATTTTTATTTTATATGGAGTTAAAAAGGATAAACTAAATCTTATTGTTTGTATAGGACAGATCGCCACTATTGTACATGAGAGAAAATCGTTATTTTATGCTAGACTCGTCAATAAAAGCAAGTTTCCTTTAATCCTTTGATGCGCGTGTCATGTCTATATGTTTTTGGTTCTTGTTCTTCACTATGTTTTCCTTCTCCGTTTATCATTAACGATGAAATAGGTATACATGATTAACACAAAGGAAATAAGTACCATAATTTGCTTGATGTTTTCACATCAGGCCTAGGCATCTGGCAATACCATTGTCATTGCTTTTGACCTTTCACCTCCGCTGAAACACGCGCGATGATCTCAACGCGTTCCTTCTCTACACTCGTAAATTCCTTTGTCCTGTACCGGTATTCACAGTCTGATATTAAAACTACAGTTACGTATTTTATAGCCTTTATTCACCGTTATCAATTATAACATCAGCCAACTGCAATAGTGCATTGGCATTTCATAACTTGGTAGCCTAAGGCATTATCATTTCTCAATTATAAAACTATGTAACTGATATGTCTGAATTAACTTCGCCTCCGGCGATGTCCGACCTTTTTATTGAGTCATGTTTGTAACTGTTTATGTAATAGTTTTATAACTATTGGCGTTTATCAGGGGTCGATCATAGGTTAAGTTTCAAAAATCCTTCTACGTCTACGTTTTTCAGAATTGCGTGTCTTCAAATGGTAGTTATGTGTCAATTGCAGAACTGCTTTTCATATATTGGTTGATGTTAGATACAAGATCATTCCCATTCCTTCTGTTTGGGAAAATATAAAGGGAGTAACAGGACCCAAGGGACGACGCCGAAAGGCACTTGTTCGCCCCGTCATTGCGATCATTTTTTTTATTCTAGAACCTATCACCTTCTATTTACGGAGGTATTGGAATCAAAGTTCAAATTTTCTCCGTACTATGCAATGCATCCATCAGCACAACAGAGTGCGTTACATTGATTCCTACTGTAAAACGTCATTTTTCACCCCAAGAAAAAAAGTCGTTTCCCAACAATAATTTTTGCGTTAGTTTGATGTACTTATTGCTTGGTGGACGACTTCGTGAAGGCTCCGTTTACACCCTTTATTTGTTCTGCAGTATGACAAGATTGCGATTATAATGACTTAATGAGTAAACAATAGAATTAGTGAAAATGTTTTCGTTGCTAGAAATAATTCCAAAGATTACTATCACTTTGACTGATAAAGTATTAATCGTATAATTCAGTAGCTCTGTCAAAAACCCCCGAAAAATAATTAGACGTACTAAGTTATTTTTAGTCAGCGTAGAGATACACTGTTAGGTTAGAATAATAGCTAATATAATATAATATAATAGAATAATAATGTAATAGAATACCAGAGAAACAATGGATGGACTGTGTTAAAGATGATATTGCTAGAAAGGAGGCGTCTGATGAGTAATAGAGAAGTATGGAAGAACAAGACAGAATTGGGGTAAGGGCAAGATAATGGTGAGGTTAGAAGAATAGCTATCTATGAAATATTGATAACGATCATCATTGTTTACCCAAAACTCTATGCCTACATACTAAAAATTCACTTTGTTTATTTACTTAACAGTTCAAGTGGAGCATCAATGATGTGATGTACTGATGACGCTTCTCAAGACAAACAAAACTAAATTCGCCTCCGCCTATTGCGTAGTATTTTTTAACAACACTGGTGACTCGCCCCTGTTTCGTATGGGTGCAAATGACGTGTCAAAACATCGAGACTGCTTTGCAATGTCTAAGTTCAATATCAATGTATCGCAGTGTACCAACGTGGTCGATTATGGCGCATCCTACTTTATAGACAGATGTCTGTGCTCCGTGTCCCACCAGAGTGGTAACACTATAACGGTAAACATATAAACTTATAAGACTAAATTATCTCTAAAATTATGATTAAAACCACATCAAAATCAATTGAGGAGTTCAGAAGAAACGATCACACAGACATACGAAGAACAACTGTCTCATACTGTGAATAGATAATGTAATGTATTAAATAAACCAGAATTACGTAGAGCTCTCATTGTGCCGTTTCGTTAACCTTGGCATAATCAACGAGCGGACCCCTGCAGCGAGTGAGCGAGACAACAACATGTTCTCTTAAGTTAGGAAGAGATAGCGATACCGGTGCGAACAGCGTGTTCGCCACGCGGCCAAGTTAGGTTATACTTCACTTCTTTCTAGGTTATGTCATGTGCTTTATTACAGTTCTATTTTTAAAACCAGAGAGTTCCGTTGCATTTTTTTTTTCAAACTCTAGTCATTTCTCTATGGTTGTGACGATTTTCGAGGACATTTTTATTTATAACCTCATTTTTGACACGTGATTCTATGTTTTTTTTTGTTTATGGTGGGAGAACGCCATTTGACGGGTTATAGCGGTCGTAGCACGTTGTTTGTTAGTCTTTTTGACTGTTTTTAGTGTTTGTGATAGTTTTCTTAGCGCGGGAGTAGATTTGTTTATCTCCTTGGTGATAGGTGGACCTTTAAGTGTGAGTGATGTTTTAAGTGGTTGTCTAAAAGTGTGTATGGATGGATGTTTGGGTGACAGGTGCCCGACGAGGGGTAAGCACGATGTTCCAATAATTGTTTTTTTCTTTCTTTTAATGGTATAGTTATTGTGTGGACTAAGTAGGTGCTACGTTATTGTTTTGACTAAGTTTATGCTTGGTCATTGATAACTATGACTATGCTTTTTCCTGTTTTGGTTACATCACGTGTCTTCTTATGTCTCTTATTACGTTTCAATGATTTGTGTATTATGTAGTATTACCCATTTATGCTAATTTCCACTAGTACTATTCGATACATCAGTGACTGCCGAAGTGCCGAAATAAAAGCGTATTGTTAGGTTGTCAACGCTGTGCTCACCACCTAAAGTTGAAATTCTAACAGTACAATAAAATTCAGGCTTTGCGTTAGATGTTACTTAGTAAACGAAAACGATAATTGAGAGTAAAAGAAAGTAGCTTAGGGTTTTTTCATAACGCGAATATTCGTTGAATTGTAGCACAGCTGTATAGCAGGGGTGCCAATATAACAAAAAGAAACATTGTACTCTGAGTGAGTACAATGTATTTTTTTTTTAATACTCAACGAACGAAACCTTATGCGCGTTGCTAGAGACTTAACAAAAATATAGGATCAACAAGTAATAGGAATTAGGAGCTGAATAGTGAATTGTATTATAACCTCTCTGCCCGATACTTCGGGGATTACAGGCATGATGATAATGTAATTTGACATCACAGTAATGACAAATAAGGGTGGAACCGACGCGAAAGAAAAAAAAACAGCTGTTCCATACATTTTGACCATTTTGTTTTCGCGTCGGTGTCCCTTCCACCCCGTATAAAAAAGGATAGGAGTTTTTGCCGATTCTCCTCTATAGAAAACGACAAAATGGAACCCTGAACGCACGGCGACCAATCAACTTATACAAACCTAGTTAATGCGGATCTCTCATTGTACGGCAAACCTATACAAAGCGGGGCCATGTTATACTGGAAATGTATAGTTTGATGTGTCGCCGTGTGCTTGGTACTTCTGACGTTATATAAACGTCCATGTAAGTTATGTGAAATTAAATATTTTGTATTTTAATTAACACTATTATGTTAAACAATACTTACTCAATCATTGCTGACATTGGCTGTAACTTGAAACTATCAATTATGCTAGTGGGCAGTGACAAGTGTAGTGAATAATGTACGTAATACATAAAATCACGCGTTTTTCCCTTGGGGGAAAGCAGACACCAAAGAACGCCACCTGCTTTGGCCTACCATGACGTCTTAAAGCAGGAGTAATTTCAGTGTGGGAAATAGATGGCGCTAGACGACCTGTATAGCTGTTTCTTTCCCACACTGGAATTAATCCTGCTTTAAAACATCATAGTAACTCCCCTGGTCATACACGCAATAATGTGCAAAACATTCATGTCAGTAGTTTCAGTAGAAACAGGCATAATTCTCTATTTATAAGCAGTATAGATATAATATGGAAGGGCTTTCAGCTATTGATCAAACAGTCTCAAGCCTGGCTAACAGCTGTTTTTAGATGCCATGTCTTCCTATTGACCTATTTAGCGCTGCGTTCGTTTTTTGGACAGAGGTGAATTTTTAACAAAAATCCTGTAGAAAAGTAATATTTTAGGACTGTTGGAAAATCGTATCGAAAGACCAAAATCTACCTACTTGTCAATATGTATTTGCCAGTCGTTGCTATTAACCTAATCAACATTGTGCTTGAAATAAACAAAAAACGGCAATTTAGCTGAATTCTACAGATCATTAAAAATGTTAGTATACTAAGTACACCTCTGTCCTAAGCTTTGGGGAAAATAGGCGTGATGTTGTTACGTTCAATAAAGATGAATCAAAAAATCTGAACGGAAGTTGTCCCAAAACGCTTCCCTATGGTACTCCTGAATAATAAGCTGGAAGTTCATATTAAAATTCTGTCTACTTAATATTTAGAAGGTGCATTTAAGTTACCATCATCTAGTCTTTCGCAGTTCTTATAAATGGGGTTAGTAAGTTATGCCTGTCTTCACAAACACTAGGCGACAACTACATCAAATGCCTTAATAAAAACGAACTAAGACAATTTCAACGCTAGGCTCAGCGCTAAGAGTTGAAAATCCCAAAGTGCACTTTTATTTAAGTACATTGCATTTAGAAAGACCAGCGTTAGTAAAACAGGTGTTAATGCAATAGAAAACAGGAGTGTTACAACTCTTGAGCCACATATAATTATTATATTGGTATTCAAATATTGCATTACTACTTTGACAGACTAGTCAGTCATTAAAATAAGCTTAAAATAACTAGTTGCACCACTTGCAGCTTGCAAGATAAGTTGTGAAGAAATCACTTAGATCGGCTCAGATATGGATTTGATAGGAAAATTGACATAGTAATTATGTTGATTAATTGAGTTTGTGATTAGTTGAATGTGAAAAGAATTAATTGATAGATTACCTTTTCTTAGAAAGAAGGACGAAGTTTTTACAGCAAGCTAATTCGCAGTAGAAAATTTTGTAATATATTTTAAGGGAATCCGTAGGAAGATATACTTACAAAAAGTCATAGACCCCTTACTTCACGTTACCAAGATAAGTAAGCTGCCGAGCATTAACATTGCTTCGATTCCCAGTTCGGGCACGTTACACCACCACACGATAACTGTCCCTCTATACCGATAGCGTTATGTAATTAAATCTCAGCCATTTCTTATATTGCCGAATCAATCAAGCACTATAATATAAAACAAAGTTACTAAACTAAAGATCGAAAGCACATCAAAAATATGTATATTTACCATCATCGGTAGGGCCAACTGACCTCAAAATTATATTTAAATCGTAACATTAAAAGGTCACAGAACTGGTTTCCTTTTAATGCGTTTCCTTGATTGAGAAATGTCAGATCACACTACGTCTTAAACGTTCTAGTGATTTGATCTATTTATACGGTTGTTTAATAATTATGACAGAGTATTAATATTATTATGACTAGACTAGGAAAAAACCAGATGGAAGCTTAAAAATACTGGTCTTCTAGGATATACGCGCTTGTTGCAGTAAACATTCGCATTTAATTAACTTGAAAGACAATAAGTCATGTCAACACAACACAAGCCCGAAGATCTAACATTAAGTTCAACCACATCGAAAATATCTTACAAGTTTCGTACTAGTATTAGAAAGAATGTCGTGACAAAATTTTTGAGTATGAATGTAGAGACAATGGATGGACTGTGTGAAAGATGCTATGGCTAGACAGGGGCATACTATCGGGGTGACTACTGAGATGACGAGTAATAGTAATGAATTGGGAAAAGTACAGTAGAATAATTAACGGAAAAACTACAAATATTGAAGTCATTAAAACTGACGTTTTAATTGCACCGTGGTTAAAAGTTTCTCGTGCTTTACAGCATATCTAAGCAAAACCTGCATCACCAGAACATTAAGCAAAAATCAAACCTCAATACAACCTTAACTAAATATCTTGTAACATAACAGATTTAAGTGTAAATTAAGAAACTCAATTATTACAAACATTCCAAGTGATATACCCAAAAGTAACAAATATAAAGTGTCAAAAAATTCAAAAGCACTAGCCTAAGTTAAAAGTGGACTTCGTATAAATTGAAAAACACCAAGTGACCTTGGTGATAAAGGAGAAAAACTTAAGTGCAAACGACCTTACTCTTAATTATAAAGAAAAAATAGTCCAAGTACAACTTGAAAAGCACCAAGTGCCAGCGCCAATTTTTAGAGCACTAAATCTACTACCAAATATACAAAAAACTACCAAACTGTTGATCACCCAGGATGATACAGTAAGAGGCAGAGTGTCGGACGATATGACGGCCGGTGTGGCAGCGAGGCGCAAGTCCAGGCCTAGGAGAAGCTGGGCGAAGGTGGAGCAGGATGGCCAGGTATTGACGAGGGAATAAGGAAAATATTATGGTGAATGGGTGTTGTTTTAGTTTGTGTTTCTCTATGTTAGTTTTATAATAATTGTGCAGTCGAGAGGTGCTTAAAGTAGACCTAATCATGTCTGACTGGAGCCTAGACTAGACCCAGAAGGCTTAAAAAAATAAGACATCAGATCTTTCTTCTTCTTTATCGAGTAGTTAGTGGCTAACCTGGTGTCGAGAGTTTTTATGCCGCCCATGGGCCTCTGACTTGCTTTTACATGACGTCAAAAAATATCTCTCAAGCATGCTGGTTTTGGTTATAGCGCTTTATACACTTTTAGGCTTTGCCGGCTCATGTGTGGTAAATATTTCTGCGAGGATATTTGACCCAATTGAACATGATTTGCTCTCTGTAGACTTACTGATATATTAAAAAAATATACAGAAGGATTTGACTCGTCAGTCTTAGCTAAGAACAATGTAAGATGTGGGCAAGCAACTGACTGTTAAAGGCATCTACGCCAAGTTCTTTGAAAAGATCTCCCTCCAATCTGCCTGGTGGCCGTTTTTGTCTGACTAACGTCCCATCGTTCTGTGATCTACTCTTACAATATCTCCCGCTTCGATGGCTAGATATACTAGTCTACGTTGAGAATGACCGCCATGGCCGAAATCTGATCCAAAGGACTTACGTAAGAATTATAATATACTTTTACCACCTTTACTAACGATTTACTTTCCTTTGTCTCCAGGCATCAGACTTCACCGACATAGGTGATTGGCCGACCCTCGGCGCTGCCGTCTCCGGCGGAGCCAGGTGCCATTCCACACCACCTCCACATGACGCTGATCCGGCGCACCATAATGGGACTGCGGTAAGATTCTTACTTGTTTTATACATACCTACGTTGAAATTCTTAAAATTGTCACAGACGCAGTTAATAGTATGAATTGTGACCATTATACGAATTGTACCGTAATTCATTCTATAATGATTCTGCTAATACGGCCAGTTTAGGCCCCCTGGACGATTAATATTGAGTCTCAATGTGGATGGCTATAAGAGTAGAGGAAGACTAAAGAAACTATGGATGGAATGTGTGAAGGATGATAATTATGGTAAGAAATGAGGTCTGATGAAATGACGAGTAATATAGAAGTATGGAAGAAGAAGACATGCTGCGTCGACCACAAATAAATTGCTATAAGGGCAGGAGAATAATGGTGAGGATGCATAAACACTACAAAATATCAAAAACACAACACAGCCAAGAATTCTATTACCAATTCAACATGCCACAGCCAATAGTAATCAGAAAGCGAGATAACGAAGCTGTTTCATTGTTTACATTACGTTCGCAAATCGCATGGAGATGACCTTGGGTAGGTTAACAGATTGCGCGCGAGTGTGTGCCGAGATGTTTGTTATTTGAATTTTAGATGCAGTTTTTTTTTTGTACATTATGGTAAGTTTCATTGAATGAAAGGTTATGAAGGTTTGGTTTGACTGTGGGTGCATTTCTCTACCGAAAAAGAGTATAACCTTATTGGTGAGGTTCTTCAGGAAGGTCAGGTGAACTCGTAACGGGCGTGTGTGTATGACCAGATGTATGAGTAGTTGAAATATAGGGTATTCAGATCTATCTATTCAGATCATAGATCCGAATACCCTATATTTCACAGTTCGACCATTCGAGTATCCCTATATTTCACTATTCAAAATGAATGCTGCATTCAGATCGAAATGAGACATCTTTTCATAATTGTCTATTTAGAATACTCAATGATAGATTTCTTACATTTCTAATTATTTTCATTTTTCACTGAACTAAGTAATAGAATACAGGTCAGTTTATAGCTTAGACATTCACACTTCGATTTATAAGATTATTCCAGTAAATCATTTCAGTTTATTCCTCTGTAACCTCTTTATTTAATAATTATTCAAAATGCTCATTTCAGTTTATACCTCGTACTTTCAATCCAAGCCACTTGTAACCATCCTTTCTTCGTCAAGTCTTAAAATGGTCTAGTAACAATATTCTAGAGTTGCCTATTCAAAAACATTTTTTTTTTAATTAAAATCCTGTATAGTAGTAGTGTAGCATACTCATCAACTACATACGTTCGTGTGTGTAAATAAACAGAGCAGTTCAATATGAACTGCTCATTATAACAAGCTGTTCAGTATGAACTGCTCTATGAACTGCTCTCGATGTCGAACTATTACATGCGGTTGGCAGGCTGTTAACAGTTGTATTAATATTGTTAGTGTTTAAGTAATAAAACATATAGGTCAGGTTTAAATATTTATTTCTACATAATTATAAAAATATTATTTTGTACACATCATTTTATCAGTTTTAGGTACTGGTATAAAAGCAATGATACATTTCTTACATTACTATTATTTACATTTTCACAGAACTAAGTAATAGAATACAGGTAAATTTATAGCTTAGACATTCACACTTCGATTCATAAGTAGGTTTAACATTCTATATTCATTAATATCTACTAGGATCGTTTTTATCTTATCTTACTGACAAAACACTTTATTTTCTTCACACCATTTATTTAGGCAAAACACATTTTTTAAGGCACATATATTGGTGTGATGTAGACAACTTATAATCTCAGATGAATCTGAATAATTGCTATATAATGTTACCAAACTTGGACAGTTTTTACTTTCTAAATTGTATACATTATTAATTTGGAATATATCTTTTAACCATAACACTTTTTCGTTTCCTTTAGTAAATATAGATTTATTTTTAAAAAAATTGCCAAAGTTTGCTTTATAATTAAAATATGGTACAAAGCCTTCGTCCCAGTTTATTCCTCTGTTTTTTTCAATCCAAGCCACTTGTAACCGTTCTTTCTTCGTCAAATCATAAAATGGCCGTGGTGGTTTTATCAACAGTACTTGTATATGTCCTTTGTACATTATTGCTATTTCTTTTGGAATAAACTCGTTTCCTTCACTCTTAAACCCTTGAACATCTACGATGACATTCATGATAGTTTTCTCACAATATTACTTAATGGCTTGTATTCGAACAGTCGATCGTTTATTATTAAACAATAGGCAGTTGTATTATCTTGAATATCTTCAGAGCATTCAATTTCTAATCGCACGTCAACTGGTCCAGTTTTAAGTGAATCGTTTTGTCTTGAACAGTCAATCACAAAAAGTGGAGCAATTTCTTTAAACTGGTTTAAGCTAAGCAATGGATCAATGCCTTACATCTATGCGCTTTATTTGTCAGCAGTGCATTGTTGTAATCATTCAATTCTAGGTTACAAGTTACAGACTTAGAAACACCTTTGGCTTTTTTAATTTCAGTCTTCAAACTGTTTATAAAATATAATTTAGCTCTTAAACCAGTAAATTCTGTAATTAAATCGTCACCAACCTCATGTTTCCATAATCCAGGAATTTTAGCATTAAGTTGCGGTATGTGATATGGATTATTTATTCCAAAATTACTGGTATCAAACTTGGTAAGATCATCATGCATATCATGATAAAAATCATCTGTATAAATTAAATATAATAGGCTATCAGTATCTGTATAGCACAGCTCAGCATTGTTTCCGTATTTATTTTTAATAACGTCATAATGAAATTGGTATAAATGTTGCTTCGAATATTCCAAAACGGTAAATCCAATATAAATAGGTCTATCTAAAACGACCTTTTCACGGTACAATTCCACAGCTACGAAATTTTCTGAAAAAATTGATATACTTTTTAAATTTGGTTTACATATCAATTTCTCAGCGTCAAGATGCTTATTTGTTTTATTTCTGTTATCTGTCCATTTCGTTACTAATTTTACATCGGCTTGCTTGCGTTTATTTTCGATAGTTTTTCCGAATATGGCATTATTCAATAATTTAAAAAAGTCCTTCTCGAACGCAGTTTTGGAATTTTGACGAAGACTAGTATTCAGATCAATATATTTTTTGAGAAAGCATTCTTGTCTGAAGCTTAGTATACGATGAATCTTTTTTAAAACCAGACCTTTTTTCAAACATTCTTTCAAGTGAACATAATGAATTACATAATTTTGCTTATCATAGAGATTTGCAACCAATTTTACTGATTTTCCATAAGGAGGTACTATTTTTTCAACTGCGAAAGGTAAGTCTTTATGCTTGGAATGTAAATAATTTGGATAATTTAAATCTACTTCCAAAATATATCCATAATCATTGTCATCTGACACATCATTTACATCAAACTTGCTAATTTCTTTCAGACTCAAGAACTTAAATTCTTTAATAGGAAGTTTCTTCATCATAGCATAGCCATATAGATTATTACAATCAAGATATATTAGATAACTACTTGGTTCAAACTCATTAAAATGTGGTAAATATTTATTGTTTGCTACAGCATGACGTAGAGAACACTGTGCTAGTCCACCACGAATTCCTTTTTCTAATAACTCGTACATTTGTAAATCACTTATCAACTCAAGTTCAGTGTCGGTATATAAAAGCATTGCATCCCAACTTAAGCTTGGAGACGTTACATAATAAGCCGGATCCAACTTATAGTAATGTAAGCTTGTTTTTCTAAATTTTTCAAATATATCACATAGTAAAAGAACATCACATTTTATGTATAAATCTGTATATTCACCAAGAGATTTTATTTTGAAAATATTCCAAACTGTTTGAGCGTGTAAATATTCTTCATTAGTTATATGTTTTTCGCACAGACTGTTATAAAAATTATACTTTAAGGGAAGTTTCGTCTCGTCAAATTTAGACCACGAATCAATATAATCATATGGATAAACACCTTTTTTCCGCATTAAATCAAATTGTTTTTTATCAGTAAACTCTCTTGATAAGTTTGAAAAATCGTCTTCTGATACATAATTATAAAACATACTAATACTACATAATTATAAAAATATTATTTTGTACACATCATTTTATCAGTTTTAGGTACTGGTATAAAAGCAATGATACATTTCTTACATTACTATTATTTACATTTTCACAGAACTAAGTAATAGAATACAGGTAAATTTATAGCTTAGACATTCACACTTCGATTCATAAGTAGGTTTAACATTCTATATTCATTAATATCTACTAGGATCGTTTTTATCTTATCTTACTGACAAAACACTTTATTTTCTTCACACCATTTATTTAGGCAAAACACATTTTTTAAGGCACATATATTGGTGTGATGTAGACAACTTATAATCTCAGATGAATCTGAATAATTGCTATATAATGTTACCAAACTTGGACAGTTTTTACTTTCTAAATTGTATACATTATTAATTTGGAATATATCTTTTAACCATAACACTTTTTCGTTTCCTTTAGTAAATATAGATTTATTTTTAAAAAAATTGCCAAAGTTTGCTTTATAATTAAAATATGGTACAAAGCCTTCGTCCCAGTTTATTCCTCTGTTTTTTTCAATCCAAGCCACTTGTAACCGTTCTTTCTTCGTCAAATCATAAAATGGCCGTGGTGGTTTTATCAACAGTACTTGTATATGTCCTTTGTACATTATTGCTATTTCTTTTGGAATAAACTCGTTTCCTTCACTCTTAAACCCTTGAACATCTACGATGACATTCATGATAGTTTTCTCACAATATTACTTAATGGCTTGTATTCGAACAGTCGATCGTTTATTATTAAACAATAGGCAGTTGTATTATCTTGAATATCTTCAGAGCATTCAATTTCTAATCGCACGTCAACTGGTCCAGTTTTAAGTGAATCGTTTTGTCTTGAACAGTCAATCACAAAAAGTGGAGCAATTTCTTTAAACTGGTTTAAGCTAAGCAATGGATCAATGCCTTACATCTATGCGCTTTATTTGTCAGCAGTGCATTGTTGTAATCATTCAATTCTAGGTTACAAGTTACAGACTTAGAAACACCTTTGGCTTTTTTAATTTCAGTCTTCAAACTGTTTATAAAATATAATTTAGCTCTTAAACCAGTAAATTCTGTAATTAAATCGTCACCAACCTCATGTTTCCATAATCCAGGAATTTTAGCATTAAGTTGCGGTATGTGATATGGATTATTTATTCCAAAATTACTGGTATCAAACTTGGTAAGATCATCATGCATATCATGATAAAAATCATCTGTATAAATTAAATATAATAGGCTATCAGTATCTGTATAGCACAGCTCAGCATTGTTTCCGTATTTATTTTTAATAACGTCATAATGAAATTGGTATAAATGTTGCTTCGAATATTCCAAAACGGTAAATCCAATATAAATAGGTCTATCTAAAACGACCTTTTCACGGTACAATTCCACAGCTACGAAATTTTCTGAAAAAATTGATATACTTTTTAAATTTGGTTTACATATCAATTTCTCAGCGTCAAGATGCTTATTTGTTTTATTTCTGTTATCTGTCCATTTCGTTACTAATTTTACATCGGCTTGCTTGCGTTTATTTTCGATAGTTTTTCCGAATATGGCATTATTCAATAATTTAAAAAAGTCCTTCTCGAACGCAGTTTTGGAATTTTGACGAAGACTAGTATTCAGATCAATATATTTTTTGAGAAAGCATTCTTGTCTGAAGCTTAGTATACGATGAATCTTTTTTAAAACCAGACCTTTTTTCAAACATTCTTTCAAGTGAACATAATGAATTACATAATTTTGCTTATCATAGAGATTTGCAACCAATTTTACTGATTTTCCATAAGGAGGTACTATTTTTTCAACTGCGAAAGGTAAGTCTTTATGCTTGGAATGTAAATAATTTGGATAATTTAAATCTACTTCCAAAATATATCCATAATCATTGTCATCTGACACATCATTTACATCAAACTTGCTAATTTCTTTCAGACTCAAGAACTTAAATTCTTTAATAGGAAGTTTCTTCATCATAGCATAGCCATATAGATTATTACAATCAAGATATATTAGATAACTACTTGGTTCAAACTCATTAAAATGTGGTAAATATTTATTGTTTGCTACAGCATGACGTAGAGAACACTGTGCTAGTCCACCACGAATTCCTTTTTCTAATAACTCGTACATTTGTAAATCACTTATCAACTCAAGTTCAGTGTCGGTATATAAAAGCATTGCATCCCAACTTAAGCTTGGAGACGTTACATAATAAGCCGGATCCAACTTATAGTAATGTAAGCTTGTTTTTCTAAATTTTTCAAATATATCACATAGTAAAAGAACATCACATTTTATGTATAAATCTGTATATTCACCAAGAGATTTTATTTTGAAAATATTCCAAACTGTTTGAGCGTGTAAATATTCTTCATTAGTTATATGTTTTTCGCACAGACTGTTATAAAAATTATACTTTAAGGGAAGTTTCGTCTCGTCAAATTTAGACCACGAATCAATATAATCATATGGATAAACACCTTTTTTCCGCATTAAATCAAATTGTTTTTTATCAGTAAACTCTCTTGATAAGTTTGAAAAATCGTCTTCTGATAAACTTTTACTTAGTGCATCTAGACTAGAACTAAGAAACTGAAAGGAATCAATAAATTTGATTTGTATAGGGTGATTGTTTTTTTCTGTATTTATAACTTTTATTATTGAAAGGTATTTTTCTTTAGTTTTTGGGATTATATTAATAGAGCCTTCATACTTTGCTAACTCTTCAATGAATAAATGTGAGTCATATCCAGACAAATTATGAAAGACAACGGGAATGAATGAACAAACTCTATACATCAAATTACAATGGGAGTGCGCTGCTCCACGATACTCAGATGTAATATGATCATGATCTCGGACTTTATCATTCAATAATAATTTTTTGCATATGTGACATGTCTTCGAATTTTGATAATCCATCTCTTGTTCTGCTGATAATGGGGTCATTGGCTTTTTACTACTTAAAATCTTATGTATATATTTAACGTCTTCTAGTAAATATTTAACAAATATTTCCACACAATCTGTACCTCGATACGTAACATACTTGTTTAATTGATCATTATGTGCGCAACAAATATAATAAGCGAAACATGAAGGTTGGTGTGTTTTTAGTTTCTGAGTATTCAAAGTATTTAAATTACTTTCATTACAGTCTATTAACATACATTCAAAATCAGCATAAATTATGAAATTAATTTTTTGCTTCCTCTCATAATGTTTGAACTTTAGTACAGATTTATTTTCTGGTAATATAGTCAAAATCTTAGAGCAGTTATGAGTCTTGTGTCTATTTTCGTTACTAAATAGTTGTAGACATGCATCACATAAATAAAGTTTTCCTTTAGAACGAGTCACTTGACGTCGCACTAGACGTATTAAATCTTTAATTAGACAGTAGTGTGCGATAGATTTTTTTTCGATATAAAGTAAATTAAAATGATTTTTTCTTTTATTTTGTGTTACATAAAGAGGTCCAGTCACAATATTATTTTGTATACCATATATATTTAAACTGATGTTGGAATTATTTTTTTCTAACGTTTTAATATCATTTATCGTAGGAGGAAATGACATTCCCTCAATATTTAAAACAGAGGTATAATGAGGGTATGAACTTGTTCTGCATACATTATGTTTAGCTGGGTATAATCCAGCAACTATACTCCATAATAAACAACAATTATCATTATTTTTAATATTTATACAACTTTTCGAGTGCTTAATATCTGAGGGCAGTTCTATATAAGACCCACCTCTCATAGGGGAATACTTGTTTATATTAATTTCGAGATGACTCATAGAAACAAATGTCCAACCAGATTGACAGTGCTGGAACTCGGTTAATTTATTATTTAGTTTATTTATTACTCTGGTTAATAATTCATTCAAATCAGTGCTCTTATATATAATTTCATATTTGGTATTAAACGACTTTAATTGTTGTTCGTCTGATTTTGATAACATAAAAAAGGCAAACAATTCAAAACTCAATTTTATGCAATTGTGTTCATTAAGTGACATATTTATCAATTCTGTTATATTCATGAGATGATCACCCAGGAACGCCTCTAAACCGAGGTACTCGTCTTCCTGAGTAACATTCAATCTGTATGTCATTAATCTGTTTTTGAATGCTGTTGCAATAATATGAATATCTGTGAACTTGGTATTCAATAAACAATTTGCTTTGTGTATATTCGTTCTCATATGATAGGAATACTGATTTTTTGGTATTTCAATTTTACATTTATGACAGGTTATTGACTTTCTAGATCTCGATTTGCTGTTGAGGTGTGTAACTGTAAAAAAAGAAATCCAATGACGAAATTACTAATACAATATTTATTTATACTACAACATCATACTTATAAAATATAAAACAATTATTAATAAGACATATTATTATTTAAAAAAACAACTAAAAAGAAGATACAATGTAAAGAAAGATTAAAAGCAAATATTCACAGACAAAAAAATCAAATAAAAACACACGTTAAACATCATAGGCACCCATGTGGGTGATGGCACAGTTTTTAAAATCATTTTGAGTTGATTTAACAAACTCCTTTAAGTGGACCCAAGATTCTTTACTATCATCTAGTTTCGTCTTGATGGTAGTTATGGCCGAGCGCCATCTATTTATAGGCAATATTTTTTTAATTTCTTCTGTATTGTAAATTTTCACCTCTACATAATATTTTCCCTCTTTAGTCTCGCTTATCTGTCGAGAATATCCCTTCGCCATCCTTCTTGTAAAATATGAGTAAAGTGGTGGTATATTACCAGTTTTGCAGGATCTCGGTGTGGGGGTGACGCTTTCTTCATTACCGCTGTCTTCACCGAATAATTCCTTAGCTGTAACTCGAGCTGGCAGTGTTACTGGCGAAATGATCGTTTTCGATTTTTTTGGTCTTGATGGCTGATCTTCACTCGACTTGCTGGACCTTTCTCGCTTCGTTTTTCTTTCCTCTGTCTTCCTCTTCGACTTCACTTCTTGATCAGAGTCATCGCTGGAGAGGAAAAGGTCGTTGTTGAGTAGTTCCGACCTGTGAACAAAAAAAAATAGTGCATTACAATCAATCCGTTTCCTTCCTAATTCCTACATTTTGAAAAAAAAAAAGTGATCATGACGAAGATAAATAATTGACACATAGTAATATCGTTTGATTTGTGCAGGAATCGAATCCAGGACACAAATGCTTACAAACATCGATCAGTCAGCCTCTGCGCTGACTGTGTTAAAAAACAATTTTTATTAGATGAATATACATACCATTCTATATGTGCAGGAATCGAACCTGCAGCATAGAAAAGCAACACTCAGTCTCTGAGCTAAGCGTGTACCGAATACATCAATTAATACATTACTCTAACCATTCAATAGTTAGCTAGGATTATGAATAGGTACTTACATTCTTGATTGATGCTTAGACTTGATTGATGCTTAGCTTGATTAGGGAGCTCGGAGCGTTGATTCCTTGCAGAGTGGATTCGTTCCAGAGAGGAATTGTACCGGAGGCTCATTTGTGAAGCGTTTTTATAGCCCTAAAATCACGTCATTCAATCCAAATTTGTAAAACTGCATACTTGCAAAAATTGTCAATTGTGTACACGGGTACACGAGCGTACAAATCGTAGCGGTTATGGTTTTAAGTTTACAGCGTTTTTTATAAGACGAATGTTAAGCGATTTTGAATCTTATGTAGGTACTTACTTAAATCAAAAATAGGGGAATTTCATACTTAGGTACTTAGAAAAAAGTTCGTAGGTTGTTGTTTTTGCTGAATATTTTCCACGCCGGCGGTACAAACGCTGCGGTTTGCACGCTCGCATGTAACTCCTAGACACGTTGAGGAGTGGAAATATGACGAGTCAGAATCTCAGATTTCGGTATAAGAGTAAGCTTCTTTTTTATCTTATAATTTTGTGATGTGTTTATCAACCTTTATTTTAAGCGAACATTTCTATGATCACTATTGTTTTGACTCAAGATCTACTGATAGATTTTTAAACAGTTTTACAGTCTTGCTGTAATAATAAAAGCAATATTTATAGTATACAAACAATTCTGTATCGGGATATCTACCAGTAGTTAATTTTAAGTTAATTTTAGGTGACTTTAAAAAATATAAGTTTGAATAACGACATAATAATAGTAGGCAAAACCAGGAGTAACGATAGTATGTCGATTTGCTATTTTGTTTTGATCCATCTCCATATAAATAATTACAATTTTGCAAAGTCATCATCAATGACATACTACTAACATACGATGATTTTGCCTGCTGAATTTTCTAAATAAAATGTATGAAATAATACTAATAACAAACGTACAGTAGTATTTATTTTATCAATATAACTTTACGGTAAACAATAAAATGTTTGGCGCCGAGATGTCTTGAGGTTTCAATTTCACCATACCATTTTGTCCGAGGATATCAAAATCTAGCAAAAAAGAAAACGTACGACTTTGAACTCTATTGATAAAAATTAAAAGATATATAAATGGAAAAAATAAAATAAAATCGATCATTCAATTTCTGCACCTGAGTCCTGACTGGGTTGGATCAGCTACAACAAATTTTCATATAAGTATAAAATAAAAAATAAAAAGATACAGTTTCACTTTAGTTCTTTATTTCTTTTAGTGTGCTACTAATTCTACAATGTCGGTAAGTGTCCAAGTTTAAAAAATAAATACTCTGAATTATGTTATGGCCTTAATAATACCAGTACTGCAACGATAATGTGTTCTGTTTCAGACACCAAGCTGGGTTTATTCACCAATTTCACCTCCATTAATGATAGATCCTGATATGGTTGATAGAGCCATCAATTATTTGGATATGGATGAACGACGCAGAACCCCACCTACACTAAATACAACTAATGAAAACAAGAAAGAGTTAATGAGTTTTTACAAAACATTTTCCATCGGTGGTGCTAAAGTTATACGGATCGAAATCTACGATGCGAACCAATTTCAAAGTAATTCTATGTGCCAGTGCAGTGCGGAAATATGTGTTCAGCATATTGTGAAGGATATTCACAATGATAACATATACTCACGTGTCAAAGACTTGCTACCATATTTGAATAATACTTTTTATCAATCCTTGTAAAAGAAAACTGGAAGGGATGTTCCTTTAGTGTATTAGTTCATAAGTTGTATGCATCATATGTATGTGCCTTAAAAAATGTGTTTTGCCTAAATAAATGGTGTGAAGAAAATAAAGTGTTTTGTCAGTAAGATAAGATACGAACGATCCTAGTAGATATTAATGATAATAGAATGTTAAACCTACTTATGAATCGAAGTGTGAATGTCTAAGCTATAAATTTACCTGTATTCTATTACTTAGTTCAGTGAAAAATGTAAATAATTAGAAATGTAAGAAATCTATCATTGGAGTATTCTAAATAGACGATCTTGAATAGAGTCTCATTTCGATCTGAATGCAACATTCAATTTGAATTGAGAATTCTGAATGCAACATTCATTTTGAATAGAGAATTCTGAATGCAACCTTCATTTTGAATAGTGAAATATAGGGATACTCGAATGGTCGAACTGTGAAATATAGGGTATTCGGATCTATGATCTGAATAGATAGATCTGAATACCCTATATTTCAACTACTTGTATGAACGTGGACGAGGCGAAAGGAGTATGTAAGGATCGTAGCAGGAGGCGTACTGTAGTTTCTGTCTACCCCCATGGGAAAAAAGCGTGAGATGTATTTTTAGGTATCCCTCTGCCTAACCCTCTTCTCCGCTGTTATGTACATAGTATTAAATTATGTCACTTCGTGGCTGTTGTTGTGTCTACGATAGATTTTGATGTGGCTTAAAAATATAGAGAATTAATCCCGGACCCCAAATAAAATAAATGATATTTCCGGAAGCTTTTTTTAATGTTTTAACTAATTAACATATAAACCGACTGCAGCAATGCTCTAGGCTTTTCCCAGTTGTAACGTTCTTTTGTGCTTATTGACCTTGTTTTGTTGTCTCCGGCTTCTTCTTAGCGTATCGATGGCAATCTAACTTGTATCAGCCCAGAACCGAGCTACTAATTTGGCGCTTTCATTAGCGTCCATCAATTCCTGTAGCGAACAAACAACAGGACAATAATGTCTCCTGCTGATATGGAGGGAAGGGGAAATTATGTTTTTCCTACTCCGCTTTTTTAGGGTTCCGTACCCAAAGGGTAAAACGGGACCCTATTACTAAGACTTCGCTGTTTGTCTGTCTGTCTGTCTGTCTCCAGGCTGTATCTCATAAACCGTGATAGCTAGAAAGCTGAAATTTTCACAAATGATGTATTACTATTGCCGCTATAACAACAAATACTAAAAATTAAAAAAAAAATATTAAGGGGCTCCCATACAACAGATATGATTTTTTTGCCGTTTTTATAGATAATGGTACGGAACCCTTCGTGCGCGAGTCCGACTCGCACTTGGCCGGTTTTTCTGATCAATTTCGTTGTGGGATCCAAGACAGTTCAATTGTTTCTCTGGGATTTCGTCGAGCTTCATTGTCTCGGCGCTTTTCTGGTGGTCGCCTCTTTTGATTCTGGCTTGGCTGGCAAAGGCCAAGAGTAGGGTTAGGTTTTTGATTTAAAAACTGCTTTATTATTTTATTTTTGAGCAGTTTTTCTATACACCATGCCTGTGAAGGCTATCCCGTAATTTAGGCCTCATATCTCTTCACAGTAGAGATGCTGGGTTACGCAATACGGGTATAGTAAATATTTAACAGTAAGTAGGTTTTATTGAGGACGTTACTGCGATGTTCTTGATTCCTTATTGAGAAAAACATGCCTATATAAAATTAGAGTATTTTCCCTTGAATTTTGCTTAATAGAATACGAATTTATCACTAATTAGCTTAAGACGGCGACATCGCCCGCGTGGAGCTCGATAGTTGTCCCACAGAATCATAAGACCGCAATAAAAAGTATCATGTGTTAATCCAGGTTATAAACTATCTGTGGTCTAAATTTCATCAAAATCCGTTCAGTATTTTTTGCGTGAAGGAGTATCATCCATCCATCCATCCATCCTCACACACTTTCGCATCTATACAAATAAATAAAATTGAAGTGTCTGTTTGTAGTTTCAAAATAACAACTTTTTATTAAATGCTTATGAACTTACGGTAGTGATAACAAAAATAAATGTATTTTTAATTTTTGTGTCTGTCTGTCTGTTTGTTCCGGCTAATCTCCGGAACTGCTGTACCGATATTGACGGTTTTTTTTACTGATAGATAGCTCTGATGAAATAAGTTCGGACGAAGTTCGCCGAGCACAGCCCTAAAACCCTGATACTCTTTCGCAGCATTTGCGCAGCTGAGCTTAAAACTCGACAAACGCGACCGTAGACTTCAAAAAGCTCCCAATCCCATCATATTCGTATCGGATTTCACCTTCCTTATGACCCATAACTGATTACCTCCTCACCACATTACAGGACCAAGACCGCAAGCCCCCAGAGGAACCTCACCATCACCAGCCCTCGAAGCCGGAGAGGGTAGAACCCACGCACAACCATCATCAGCACAACGACAGGCATCATGCACATGATAAGCATGGTGATAAAGTAAAGAGTTCAGGTTGGTACCATCTGAATGATTTTCTAGAAGTTTCTGTGAAGATGGAATGGACTTGATCAGTGGGATCATCGAATCTGCTAACAGTTTGTTGCAAGATATACTAAAAACCGAACAAGAGCTAATTTTACTCACACTGTTTCAGGCCTGTCGTAATTACTGTACATCGTGGAAAACTGAACACCAATCTTTTCATTGCAGTCGGGGGACGGTTCCTTGGAATAGTTCTTTAGGTACAGGACCCCCAACTTTTATGAAAAAATTGGTTTTATGTTTTCCAATTTTGGGTTAATGGCGTTTTAATAGCACAGTAAATATTACATCTGGCCATTCAAAAATTATTTTTAATTTTTTAACTTGTTTTTAATTTTTTAGTTCACTTTTTGATATGGTAGGCGTGTTATTAATTTTTTTTTTTAATTTTTTAACAACCGATGAAAATTTTTTATGTGGCGGGGCTCAGAATGATGTACTGAATACGTGGTAACCGTTTTCGCGTCGGTGTCCCTACCACCCTGTATGTATAGATTTACAACACTCCAGCAGTTATGTCGTTTGTTTTTGTTGTCTCGTTTTAATATTATTCTATGTGTTCTCTTCAGGTGCAGGTAAAGGGGGCAGCAAGTCGGGCAAGCACAAATGGGTGCCCCTGGACATCGACGTCAAAGCCGCGCGGCCTGGCAAGCACGGCCCGCAGCATTCGACGAGACCTGAAAACGGTATGTATTTGCGATAGGGGCTGTCTCCACGAGCGACAGAATCGCGACGATATTATTGTCGTTGCCACTTATTTCTATACACTCTCTTAGAGGCCGTCTCCACGAGCCAGAGAATCGCGGCGATATTATCCCATACAAATACGTAATATCGCCGCGATTCTCTCGCTCGTGGAGACAGCCCCATAGTCTGGGTAGACTTCTTACATCAGATTTCAGAAACTTTGATCAAGTCTCTTGATGGAAGTTGGGTTCGAGTCGCGATGTCAATTTAAAAATCTCTGACAAAAATAAATTTCAACAAAAGTAAAAAAAAATGGAAGAGGTTTCTGGTTAAATTATTAGCCACACGGGTCGCTGTTGAAGCTATGCTTGCCGAGGTCAGTCCGAGGATGGGTGACCATGACCATCGATAACATATTGAGACCCCTCTGTGCATGTGGGAAGCACGTTAAGCCGTTGGTCCCGGCTGTCATTTGTAGATCTTTGACAGTCGTTACAGGTAGTCAGTGGCCCGAAAGTCTTACTAAGGGGGTATTGTATTACTCGGTACTAACTGGGTTGTGGATGTCAGATAGGCATTGCTCCATGTAACATACTGGTATTCAGCTGCAACCGGTTAGACTGGAAGCCGACCTCAACATGGTTGGGAAAAGGCTAGGCAGACGTATAGATTATCCCGTAATTTAGGCCTCATATCTCTTCACAATAGAGATGCTGGGTTACGCAATACGGGTATAGTAAATATTTAACAGTAAGTAGGTTTTATTGAGGACGTTACTGCGATGTTCTTGATTACTTATTGAGAAAAACATACAAGAAAGGTAGGGACATTGCTACGTTAACTGTTATTATAACGTTTGCACATCATTTTAGACCCTTATTTATACAATGTGCAGCGGTGGCCCTTGGCCCAGTGGTGGCAGCCCCGAACAGGAAGTCGTGGGTTTGAATCTAGGCATTCGCATTACTTTATGTAACTTATTTCATCACCACTGCTCTCAAAACGATGAAGGAAAACATCGTGAAGAAATAGTGAGAAGACATGTGACATCTAACAACCCGCATTGGAACCTCGTGGTGGATTATAGCTCATTCATAGAGAGCAGGCCGTGTGTCCCAACAGTGGTAAACATTATAGATCAGCCTATAATGTTTACCACTGTATGTGTATGTTTATGCTTATGCAATATTATACAAAAACAAAAATTGCCGTGTCATACAAAGGAGTATGAACATCAAAGTTAATGGAACAGTTGATCATTTTTAAGAGACGTTTCCAAGTTCCAGCATATCTTTACAAAACACCAGTGTATGTATGTTAACCAATATATTCTCTCTGCAGACACAGTATCCCTGAACGGCGAGGAGTCCCGTTCCCGCGGGGGCCGCGGGTCCCGCGGCGGGCGCGGCGCGGCGCGCGGGCGGCGCCCGGGCCCGCGCCCCGCCTCCGCGCTGCCCTCCCTCCCCGCGCCGCACCACCACACGCTCTACCACCACGCGCACGACTTCCCGCACCACCCCGACTTGGCACAGGTTCGTTTCTAATTTGATGAAGCCAGCTGGAACAGTGCTCATGAATCCGAAGCATCTTACCAATATCTATACTAGGTTCTTATCAACAAAAGATCGCCTAAGAAGAGTGGAATTGAAAAAAGTGCTATGTAAATATATAAAGAAAAAATCTGGAATAAACAACGATTGAAAATCCAGGTTTATACGGAATGAATAATAGAATTTGCAACTTTGACTTAAGAGGATCTGAAACAGATATACCTAGATAACGCAAGTATCACGATCCGTTTGAAAATCAAGTGTGCCATTTTTTTGACTACATACTATGACGTCATAAACATTATTTAGTTACTATACAAACAAATTACTATACAAAATAGACTACGTTTTTGTTCTTTGAATGTCTAGAATTGAGTTCTTGAGTTGTAACGTTGTTGTTTTAAACAGATTAGCTTGCTGCGACAGTACACACGTTAAGCATAAAATGCTTAAGCCGCGCACGTGAAGTAGGTGCTTTTGCGTTATCTAGGTATATCTATTCTGTGGTCTGAAAGTTGACAACTTATAGATATTTGCACCGTTGCCAACTTTACGAATGCACAATCTTCCGTTACAAAAATTGAAATAAACTTGTCTTGTTTTTAACATAAAAGAACACAATTTTAGGATATAAAACTCGAGTGAAGAGTGCAAAAACCAAGAAAGAACGGTTTAAAAATTATAGTTGCTGCCAATTAATCGCAATAGCGGTCATTGCCCTTTCCCTAATATCTCTTCGTACGAACCAAAACAAACCACGTATCATTTTTCATTAGAAAAATGTTGAAGATCACGATAGATGACGATTCAAGACATGAACAGGCTTATTTTTGGATTTCAAAGTTAAGAAAATAAGTGTAGATGGGTCAATGACCGCCATTGCGATCTTAACTGGCAGCAACTATACAACAGCTATGCTTCGTGGCACGGGTTCGATTCCCGTACTGCATTTATATTTGATTGATCTTCGGATATGTTTGTCGTGTGTGAATAATCTAGCACAACTTTTATTAAAGTAAAACTTATTATTTCTAATCTTGTGTGTTTAACCGTTGCAAAAATATGTATTTTTCTCCGTGTTCGGGCAAGACGTGTAAGCTGCACACGTCTTGTCCTTGGTATACATATTGTATATTTCAATGTATTCAGCTGCATCCGGTTAGACTGGAAGCCGACACATAGTTGGAAAAGGCTAGGCAGATGATGATGCCATTTAAATGTATAGATATGTATACCAGAATCAAGTCCCGATCCCAAAACCCGTATTATTTCATTTCGTTTACATTTTGAGTACCATAATTCACTTTATTAGTGGCTGCTTCACTGCTTATTCGGTAGATTTTAAGTCATTATAGTATACACTCACCTCAGATCATTACAGTATATTACACCGTTCCGGGCAGCTGCGGTCATAGAATGTTAGAGCGAGACGGCATGAGGCTCAGTATAGTCAGAAATAACGTGCTAAATATTTTTCTTTCAAATTGCTACTCGCACGTTTTATGACCGTGACTGCCAGGTTTCGTAGATCATCATTATTAGATTTAACACCGGTTTCTGGAAGCTTGAACAAGTCACATCTTTTTTTCTTTATCATGTAGTTAGTGCCTAACCTGGTGTCAGTTTTTATGCCGCCCATGGGCCTCTGACTTGGCTTTACATGCCGTCGAGAAATATCTCTCAGGCATGCTGGTTTCCTCATGATGTTTTCCTTCACCGAAGCAAGTGATAATTATACAATACGCACATGAATCCGAAAAATCAGAGGTGCGTGTGCAAGTCACGTCAGTATGAATTAACTAAACAATTAAATGAGCCTTCAGGAACTGACCTATTTGCGTAACACACTTTCGATTACAATTCGTAAGATTTCGAAGGATATTCTCAATATATTGCTTCATTCAAAAAAATCTGCTAGCGTACTTAAATAACGCAATGAATATTATTGAACTGTCTAAACGAAAGTGGTTGTTAGTGTGTTTAGCCATTCTTTACAAAATACAGGGGTATTTCTTCGCGAAATACCCCTTTTTTTTTTTTTTTTTTTCGGATGGGAAATCATCAAATGACCCCTCCCGCTCTGGGTGGAGCGGAAGGGAGTGTCAGACTTTTACTGACTAAAAACCACCCATGTTCCTTCTTTTGCCCTTTATGTTCCAGGGCCGCGGTATCTCTTTCGAACAGTCCCGCAGCCCTGGCGAAATACCCCTGTATTTTGATTTTCGCTCAGGAAAGCTTAGCTTTCACACTGCTTGAAGTATAGTGTACACTCCCTCTTTTAAAGAGAAGGCGTGTCCCAGCAGTGGGAACATTATAGGCTGATTAAAGGGAAGCGCCAGGGTAGCCCGCGAAATACAAAGTTTCTCAAGTACTTTTTTTGCAGTCAGTGACACCGACCTGCAAATTGAAAAACACGTACAAATAATAATTACGCGCGCTACGTTGGCGCTTCCACTAAAATATCAACGCAGTTTCGATTTAGATCTACGTGAATAAAGAAATCACCGCTATCAGTTATGTGCAGTATTGATAGTTAAATCAACTTGTTGTTTAGCTTATCCTTACTATCGTAATCTTAGTTAAAAAGTAAATACCCGAATCAGTAATGTGTATCTTTTATTCGTCTGTACAATACATATTTTTAAAAGAACTACTGACCTGATTTGGTTATCGTTCTTTTATATGCTTATAAAATGACGAGACATATTATTCTACATAATGTCTTATCACATATGAACTTGAAATAAAAACTTGTGTCTTGCAATATTTTAAGCTATAGCTTAGGATTATTTTGATCTAATAGCAAAATAACTGCACTATACTTCACTGCCCACTCCTTCGGAGTATTCAATCGTGATATTATTTAATATATTAATTACCGCCTGCACATTTAGCTGATAACTCCCATAGATATATTTACGAGATATCTCAAAGAGAAAACTAAACGTAACGAAAACATAACCTCTATTTTATAAATAGGTTAAAATACCAAATCCAAGCTTTGCGGCTTGCTTCAGAAACTTAATAAGTCGCTTGTACATAACATAAGCAATTCATAATGAGATATAATCATAACACTCGGTTTAACACCATGCTGGGCTAATTAATAACCTATAAAAAGGCACATGGTACTCAAAATAACATTTCATGTCATGTGTTTCGGTGTTCGATATTCATGGGACAACATATTTATGTATTTACTAATATACTAACTATTTTATATTGAATGTTGTATATTTATTTACGTATTTGTTAAATATTTCAAGCAAATGTACAATGGACAATTTATAAAGCCATATTTGTACATAACCTAAATACTTATATTTGATGTGATACCAGGTGCATATAAAGGTACTTGTGTTGACGTTATTATATTATAGATTCACATTTATTACTAATAATGAGTACCTAGACAATTTGTAGGTTTTTATACTTGGTGTTTGAAAAGAATGTCTTTTCAATACTAGCAAGCTGATTTTTCAAGTCTGATAGATTTTTTGTCTAAAAAAAAAATATTATGACCATGATGACGTTGGCGACTGCTGAGCATGAGGTCCCGGGTTCGATTCCCAGGTCGATCAAAGTGTAATTGAGTTTTCCCAACAAGGATTTCTCAGTAGCAGCCACAGTCTGGAATTGTGCCCGGTTGATGGCAATAGACTCGCCCCCTATTACATGACTGACGAAATGTGGGTGTAACACTAGGTACACCTCTGCCTAACCCTTCGGGGATTACAGGCGTAATGTTATATGATATTTTCTATACAAAAGTCGCAATTAATTATTCCTTAAATAAAAATATCTGACTATTGAAAAATCAACCCTAAGAATTAAAGCATGTTTCAATGTTAATACGTATAGTTGTTAAAAAGTTTATAGGTGTTTTTTATGTGAATGTTTTAAATTTTTAAAATATTAATGAATGCATATTATTATTACTAATAGTGGTGTGTTTGTTATTGGTGTTCATTTTCATTGTTTTCATTTTTATTATTATTTAATTTTATTTCATGTGCGTTTGGTTGTGGAACGAAATCTAGAGAACAATCTTTTTAAAGTTGTTCATTTATGATTGAACTAATGAATAAACTTTATCTTGAAGACAGTAAAAGAAAATTCTTAAAAAAAATCATATAAAAAGGCTGATAAACAAATTACCCTTCTCAGTCGGGTAAAAAAGCCTGCTTAAGCCCAGAAACATTGAGTAAATATTTTAAATGGGTTGCAAAATACTAGTCAGTGTGCTTACCCGTTATAGAGATAAAGGCTTTCTGTTTATATCAAGAAATAATTATAAAACAGAACCTTGCAGTGACATAAATACCCAAAATGTATATGTCTGTCTAACCTTTGATTACAAACAAGGTGATATTTGATAGATCAGAAATACCAGACCATTATCTAACAGATCCACATATAATATAACTGTTCACTGTTCAGATTGGTCTTTAATAAAAAAAGTATAAAGTTTGACACAACCAAAAGATAGTGAATGTTGAGCGCGTACCAACCCCCCTCCCCCCGCGCAGCTCCGCGTGACCCCGGGCGGCATGGCGCAGGTGGTGGTGCCGTTCGGCGGGCTGGCGGCGCTGGGCGCTCCGCTGGCGCCGCCGCTGGCGCAGGCCTTCTACTACGGCGCCGCCGCCGCCAACGCCACGCCCTACGGGATGGGCCTGGACCACGCTACGCTCAAGGATTTGATTAAGAAACAGATGTGAGTATCATTCATTTATTCAACTTATTGACATGATAACGTCTTATATATCGATGAACGCAGCACGCACGAAAAAGCATGACTCATTGTCACGTTCCGCCTGAGCCGAGCGTGCAAGCGAGAGCGCGAAAAAAGCGATAGAGAGGCACGATCGGCCTAAGCGTTCGGCGTGTGATGCATCTATCTCTCTTCCACTCCATCGGCCGATGCGTCCATGACGTTATCACGTAAAATTATCGTCCGTAAACCGACTTTACAGACAACCATTTTTTTTTAATTTTAAATATTTATTAAAAAAAAAAACTATACACCGTGTCTTTTTAGTCGTCTTACAACGACAGCCCACTTCATATATCCCATGACTACTAAATAAATAAAATAAAATAATAATTGCAAGGAAAGAAACAGCAGTAAAGCCTTAACAATTATTTACAATTAATGTTAATGCCTATTTACTAAAAACTAAATTGATTTAATCAATTCTAACTTGCATTTTAACGTTCGGCAACTGAATGTTTGTGTGGAACAGCTTATCTGTCGACAAAGGCATCCAATGACTACTAAACATTCATAAAAAAAGGAATTTATGAGATTTAAATAATTTAAAAATATTGTTTGTTATTATGACGCATGACGTAGTTGAAACACCCTGTTGCGAGCGATGCGACTCGACGCGTACACTGGGTAGGTACCTATGTGTAGAACATAGGTACCTACCCAGTGTATATCATGTTAAGTGGCGTTTGACACTTAACATGATATGATGGCAAATATATTAACATGATTTAAAAAATCGCGCCGAAAAGTATTTTATGTCGTATACATTGAGTGGACCACCTTTGTAAGACGACTTAAAAAGTCACTGTTTATAAAAATTATTGGTCCGCCGGTGTCGGGAGCAAGGTCCAAGCTACCGGTGGCTAGGGCTTCAGATATATTTTATTCTCATGTGGATTTTTTTACCAAGATATTAAACTTAAACTGTCACTTACGGGATATATTCCGTGATAGTTCATAATTTTGAGCTCCCGATATTTCGACGCTGTTGCAAGCGCAATGATCGCGGGTTGACTGGAGAATGCGGGTGGGTGGCAAATAAATTGTTAGGAGAAGACAAATCTGTCTACCCTCTTTCTGTTTATCGTCTTTGTCTTTTGCTACGCGCACTACTAGAACTCGACACTAGGTCACGGCAAAACACACTTACTGTATCACCAGGTTTTGTGGATCCGCGATCATGACGCTTGCAACAGCATCCAAATATCGGGAGTTTAAAATTATGATCAATCACGGAAGATATCCCGTAAGTGACAGTATAAGTTTAGTTTTAAACCGTGAAAGGTTAAAACAGTGTTCCCTATTAACCTTATTAATTATATCTTCCCTTTATTCCACAGCGAATACTACTTCAGTCCCGACAACCTAGCCCGCGACTTCTTCCTACGCCGCAAGATGGCGGCCGACGGCACCATCCCCGTCACGCTGATCGCGTCATTCCACCGCGTGAGGGCGCTGACGGCCGATGTGCAGCTTGTGCTCGACGCTATCCGGGACTCCGACAAACTGCAGCTCATTGGAGGGTTCAAGGTAAAGTTTACAACATGGCTCTACAAAAAGTACTACAGCGCCATCTATGCCACCAACGAAAAACTAACATCAAATTTCTAAATGGCCATATGCAATGGAAAAACCCGACAGCAACTTTCGGGCAGTAGCCCACTAGACACAACACCCGTCTGGTCGGACGATCCTCCCTTTTCAACGGGGGATGAAGAACTTTACACCCTGGCAACTTCGATTACCATATATATTTGCCTCTTTGTGCTACTTGAATAGTACGTAAAATTTTCTCTAACCACACAAAATTCTCCCAAACAGGTCCGAACAGCCTTCGAACCAACAAAATGGCCCATCCTAGACATAACATCAGGCACTAACACCGAAGAAGACAAATCCGACAAACCGACCGCCCCCGAAGACAAGCCGAAGTCCCCCGAAGACCAGCCGAAGTCTGCCGAAGATAAACCGAAGTCTTCCGAAGAGGAAATCAAAGAAAAAGAAACGACGGTCGTGAAAGAAGAGGCGCCGAGTATAGAAACGGTGAAAATAGAGAAGAATGATGAAGCAAAGCCTTTGCAAGTTGAGGCCACAAGTGTTGTATTGGAGAAGAAAGAAGAAGTAGTGCTAGGAGGTGGTGCTATTACTGCTTCTGTTGTGGATAAGATCGAGGTACGTGAAGAATTTATTTTTGACTAGCTAGAATTTGCTCGCATTGACTAACATAGATTTATTTTAGTTACAGAACATTAATATTGACTAATGAAAATAAAATAATAAGACCCGTTTGCACGTAAACTTAATAATACCTCTTCAAAGTTCGAGTGAATCGGTTTCTGCTAGGCGTGCTCCAGGCCGCTCCATCGCTTCACATCAGGCGAATAACGGCCAAACGCAAGCAAAAATGTTTTAACGCTAAACGTAATGGGGACTATCGCGGATGAATTCGCCGCTAGAGGCGTTCGTGTAGTGTAAGGTCTTCAAAAATGTCAGATGTCATAGAGTGTTCGCGCTTTTTTATCAGGTATTTTTACTAATATTCACGACTAGCTGTTCCCCGCGGTGTTACACGCTGCACGGCCCCTAGGGGTCGTAGCGTTATGTTATATAGCCTATAGCCTTCCTCGATAAATGGACTATCCAACACAAAAAGAATTTTTCAATTCGAACCAGCAGTTCCTGAGATTAGCGCGTTCAAACAAACAAACAAACTCTTCAGCTTTATAATATTAGTATAGATTGTGGTCAAGATTGACCCCTTCCTGATTAATTATGACTTGAAGAGTTAGGATTTGTTAATAGTTGGAGGTAGAATGATCTTAAAATGTTTCATGCTTGCTAATTTCAGGGACAATATTGTAATTATGTTTCTGAACTTTACACTATGTTGTTATATGTAATAAAATAAACTTTTTATGGAGTTATTGGTACTTTAAAGAAGATGGATGAAAAAAGATTGCATGTAGCGGAGATGAGAATGTTGAGGAGGATGTGTGGTGTGACAAGAATGGATAAAGTAAGGAACGAATATATTAGAGGAAGTTTAAAAGTTGCGCCAGTCACAGA
Organism: Eurois occulta; assembly: GCA_950022335.1. Classification (NCBI taxonomy): domain Eukaryota; kingdom Metazoa; phylum Arthropoda; class Insecta; order Lepidoptera; family Noctuidae; genus Eurois; species Eurois occulta. The sequence goes on along the minus strand of OX465504.1, from coordinate 8,408,494 downwards.
AAAGTTGAAAGGGAATCGACTGTCTTGGTATGAACATGTGATGAGGTCGGACAAATCGCATGTGACTTAAAGAGTGATGAATATAAACGTTGATGGATGGAGAGGGAGAGGAAGACCAAAGAAACGATGGATGGATTGTGTGAGGAATGATATGAAAGATAAAGGAATAAATGATGCCGTGACGTCTGACAGGGGAGAATGGAAGAAAAAAACGTGTTGCGCTGACCTCAAATAACATGGGACAAGGGCAGGAAGATGATGATTGGTACTTTAAAGTAATAACTCGACAGCGGCGCCATCTGGTGAGCTCTAAAACGATAACCCTCATTACGTCTGTGCTATCTTAAAACTACAACAAAAACTGAACAACGGTTAACACTAAACGCAGAGATTCATCGTGCAAGCGGGTCTTAAACGACGCCAGAATTTATTGTGTTAAACGATTTAAAGTAATATTTTTTTATAACTGTAACATATAGGAAGCTGCTTATATGGTTTGGTTATATAACCAGGTATATAAACATGGATGGAGGAATAAGTAAGGTAGCTTGGGGCTTTCTGTAATTTCCGCCTTCTCATTTAGCTGCAAAAAGGTTCACTTTTAGCCCTTTGGGGGACTACAGGAGTGTTTTATAAGGGTGTAAAAATACCCTTAACGAAGCTACTGGACCATACCTGAGAACCTACTAGTTACGGAGATATTGAAGGTCAAAATTCGAACTTCTTCACATAAGTTTTAAATGTTATAATTATAACTTTAGTTTAAATACTATTCAATGCAACCATCAGCGGAAAAAATTGAATGGTTTACATTGAGCGCTACAGTAAACCGTGATTTATAAACAAAACATAAATGTATTCCAGCAATTTTCTTTTTTGCGCTAGTTTGATGTACAGAATGCTTCGTGAAGGGTCCGTTTACACCTTGTACAGGAAACTGCTTATATGGTTTGGTCATATCACCCAGATGTGTAAACTTGAATGAAGAAATAATTAAGGAATTTAGCTTGGGGCTTTCCGTAGTTTCCGCCTTCTCATTTAGCCAACAAAGGTTCACTCACAACCCTTATAGAAATATGGAAATAGTAATGTGTCGTTGAAGCTACTGAGGTACACCTCTGCCTAACCCTTCGAGGGATTCTAGGCTTGATGTTATGTTATATTTCTTATTTTTCCACCATCGACCGGTATAGCAATATGGAAATCGCAATGTAAACCCGGCTAGTCACCGTGACAACGTGTGCGGTGTAACCCACTGCCTGCTGCAAAGACAAAGACGCACGGTGCAATATTCGTGCGACACACCATCATCACGGATCATGTGGCAACATACTGCGGATTGTATCCAGTTATATGTGAACTATTGGGATGCTGTATGTTTGCTAGTCATTTTTTATAAAGGTTTGGGTAGACCAAATGAACGAACGGTTACTTCTTGATACTTTTTATCTTCACTATGTCAAATAATTTATTTTAACTGAGAGAGCATTCTTACTTTTTCGTTCTGTCTCAAATTAAATAACCTTACGGAATTTCACAGATGGACTAATGACCATTAAACTGTAAGATGGTTCCATGATTCCACATATTATTTAAGTGGAAGTTCTGTACCGGAATGACTGCCACGCTTCTGTGTTGACCTACTAGCAGTACTTAAAGTAAATTATTAATGCTTACCGGTCAACTTCATATTTCCCTGATCGCCCTGAATCCGACCCATCTACAACCAGAATACGGCTAGTCTACAAAAACAAAAAAAATAATCCTAGCTCATAATTTCAAGAGCGCGAGACCCCCCCTTAGCCACTAAGGGGGGGGGGGGTCCGAATCTCACCCAATCTCACGAGGGAGAGAGGGGTCTCGGAAAAATCACGTTTATTTTTTTGGCAAGAAACAGTGTAAAATGGCGAGAAAACTAGGTTTAAGTAAACGTGTTTCTCCACCAAAATATGGCTAAATCAATGATAAATATGAAATGAAAATAATTAAGCAAATTATGTTTTTCAAATAAATCTAACGCAATCAAGCACAGATTCATTTATTTACACTAAAATACGCACTTCGATGAATCTCACGACATCTCACCAAGAGGGACGGCGGGCTGGGTCGAAAAATCGCCAAAATTGCCTCACGTAATAAATGGACTCCCCCTCACTACAGCTGATTATGGGGATAGCGACCGCTGGTTGCTCTTTGTTTGTTCTACCGTCATTACATTACCCATCACGTTTGTGAAATTTCGCCAGCCTATTTAATACCCATTAAAATATAAAAACAAAAACAATGCTCTTCTTGTACCAGTTCTATGTTCGTTTGCTCTGATCCGACCATAAACAAAATCATCTATTTGTGTGATATAGATATGTCGCATGTTCTGTTAGTTCGCATGCTGACAGACAAACAGACAGATGTAAGAGTCGTTAGGGAAGGACTGACGTTTTCTAGCTCTGTTCCTACTACGTCGTGATGACATTCAAGATGGTGCGTTCTGAATGTTGCCAACGTCGCAAATAACTGTCAAATACTGTCACTTTAGTTTTTTTTTATCTTTTATTCTGTCCTACACTATGTGTGGTTCCATGTGCACTTTGAGGGACCTGTCCGAAGCCACCATTCCACCACCAACGCCGTCGAGGTGGCAGAGTCCTGATCAAAACTAATTGAATTTAAAAAAAGGGAAATCATCGACACGACGAAGAAGAAGAATCTTTTATTATTCAAGTAGCTTTTGCCCGCGGCTTCGCGTTAATTTATAATTTGACAATCAATTCGGGTTGTACTCTGCTTGTAATAACATAATTCAATCATGAGTCTAAAGAGACGTGGCGCCATCTATTATCATAGAACGTTATTATTGTTTTTCTCGGGAACATTACTTGTTTTCGGGATGTAAGGTACCCTATGTCCGTTTCTGTACACCTGACAACGTATATGCAAAATTTCAGGTCGTTTATGTGGTTTAGGCGTGAAAATGTAACAAATAAACTTATTTTCGCATTTATAATATTAGTTAGACTGTACCTTAATGAGAAAGTATTTGTTTTAGTACCTTCGGGCAATTCTCCACATTTAGTAATAATAATTCAAGAAATTCATCATAAACAGCGGTTTATTTGACAGTTATTTACGATGTTGCCAGCTTTAAGAATGCAACCTCTTAAATTATATGAAATACTGGCTGAGTCAGAGTCGTACAAAGCCCTAGATCTATAAATATACCCTAGCACGTTGTTTTGACTTGGAAATGCTCCGATCTCTGTATCTATCAGTTATGTTATTTACAGTTGCTCTGCATTGACAGTAATAACTAGATGGGGCAGGTGTTTTGTACCTGACTACTCTAATATATCTTAGGATAACCAAAACACCGCCATCTGATACCAAACTAGGCGAGCCTGTACTATGGCAACCAGACAACTGATAAACATACTTATATATTTCTAAATACATACATATTATAGATAAATTACACACCCAGATGCAGAACAAATAATCGTACTCATCGCACAGAGATTTGTCCTGTGCGGGAATCGAACCCACGACCTCCGTCCTAGCAGTCAGGGTCACTAACCACTAGACCAACAGGCCAATCAAACAACAAACAAACTCTGAAAAGAAACAAACTCCCTCTGAGTTTGTAGTCATAGTCTCTTTTAAGTTCCAGGCATAATCTTGGTCAGTTCATAATGAGGCCTATGCAGAAATGTCTCTCAGATGTTCTTTGAGTATTACTAACTTCGTCCTCTGTTTTACATACAAAAAAAAAAGTAACATGGTCTAAAAGTGGGTACGCATCCATAAAAAGCAAATCAATAGTATTTTTACCCGACTACGGCGAAGCCAAAAGGAAGGGTTATGATTTTAGCAGTGTATGTATGTTGGTATAATAATAATAATAATAGGAAGTACCAGTAAGCTGAGAAGCAAAAGCACATCCCAAAAATAATTATAATAAGTTTATTTCTATAACTTCAATAAACATTACATCAGTGTGGTCTCAACTCCTGAACTAGGACAGCCTGTATGACAGGGCTATTTACGTATGTTCCTCCGTAGCGCCTAAACTATTCATCAGATTTTGATGAATACTAGGTGTCAATCGATTCGTTATTATGGCCCGGGTAACAGGCTACATATTAACCGACTTCAACAGTAGGAGGAGTCGATTTTATCGTGTAAAACCCCGAATTAAATTAGAGCGTGATTTTTCAGTAATCGGGTTTTTCTTTAGTTGTAGTTTACCACACAAAATCTTGTATGTTATGATAATTATCGCGGACGACAATGAACCGTGTCGTGTTTAAAAATTCAAGCTATGGCACTATAAAATAGACGATCATCTGTCGTCACGGCACAGTGGGAACTAGGCCTACATATTATCTAATAAAAACTATCTCCACTGAAAAAAATATTTCTTCGTTGGCTTATAAGTTTTTTATTTATTTATGTCGATTCTTTTTTGGTAAGACTGCTTTTGTGAAAATGTTCTTTTTTTAAGCTAGATTTTTTTTAGGAATATTTGTATTTAGTCATTGTTTTATTAAGGGTTGATTGTTTCAAATATCTTGATCTGAAATAATTCACAAACTGTCCGGCATCAGCTTTAGTCCAAAATAAATATAAGTAACAGATGTTGAAAAATCAACCCATAGGCTATGTTCATATGTGAAAAAATATCCATCGTTATGTAAGAGATAAAACTTAACGTAACTCTTTAGGCAAAATATCATAAAACATTGGCATATTCTTTTAAATCACGAAATTTGTAACCGTACATTTTATTCATCGGTAATTTAAAAAAAAACTGCTGTCTCCTACAAAAGTGCAATAAAACGGTCAAATAGTATACACAAAACAGCACACAGCTGTGACCAGCTGGTTTTATTTTTAAATTACCGATGAAAAATTTCGATGTGTACTTCAAAATCATATCTGAATACATGGTAACTGTTTGCACTTCGATGTCCCCTCTACCCTGTATAATATTATGTGAACATAGCCCAAACGCTTGAAACCCTGTTTTCTTACCACCTCGGTATAATACTGAGAAGGGTCACTACGGCAGGGCACAACAAACTTTCTTGAAGTCGCGGACGCCTATAACCCGGTAGATAGACGTTTCGATACGATAGAATACACCCTTGTTTAGTTAGAGCATGTTTCATTACTTGCTTGTGCCTTTAGTACAGAAAGCGTTCTTTCGAACTATAAAATCATTTCAATCGTAGTCGTCACACCAGTGGCGTAGCTGCCTACAAGGCCCTGTATCAAAATTGTTTGGGGCCCCTACGAAACGGAATGCGGCGACCACCAAAAAAAAATGAAAATATAAGCTGTCATTGATTTTACCAAGATAATGTACGAGAGAGCAAAGTTAGAAAATTTTGTAACCACGATCATGGCTCGCACAAGTAAGGCATTCATCGGAAATCCTGAAAAGCAAGCTCGAGAAATTCTAGCTTTTTGGACCGCGACGAGTCAAGTCTTTATTTTTGAGCGAGCTAGAAATTTTGAAGCCTTCTAGACTGCGATAAGTTAAATATTCATTATTTAATCATAACGGGCCCCTTATCAATAACAATTTGAGGTTATTGGAAGATTTTGTGATTTTTTTCCTTTACACGTGGGGGCGGCCCTTTCGGGGCCCCGTATCATTGATACGGCTGATATGATGGTAGCTACGCCCCTGCGTCACACTAATGTAGTAATCGGATAGTTAATTGCTATAAATCTCGGAACCATTTGACATTACTAAAAACTTTATTTAAACACCTCTATGCTAAGACTCATTAAAAAAGTTTTAGCGGTCAAGGTTGAAAAGTCAGGGTAGGCCGCGAAATTCAAATTTTCGAACGTTTTTTTTTTGTAATTTGCAGGTCAGTGTGAGGCTGTATGTTGATTAAAATATGATTCACGGCCGTAACACGTATTTATTAACAGAACTATAATCATTAAAATCATCAATACAAGTCATAAAGTTCATTTAATCCCATTGAATGTCTTTTTCTTGAAATAGCTCTGTAGAGCCATATTTTGTTCAACATACAACCTGATACTGACCTGCAAATTGCAAAAAACGTAAGAAAATTTGAATTTCGCGGCTACCTTAGCACATCTTCCTTCAGATGTTAACACCCAACAATACAAAAAACCCGCAGGGTTCCTGTCGTAATTCTAATTTAATTTAATTAAAAAGAAAATAACAATAAAACTTCTTGATTTCAAACATTTAACTATGAGCCTGATACACATATGCTATTGCTGTAACGCGGTGTGATGGCTTCTGACGCAGTGTTATCCAATCAACACTCTTTGTAAAAGGATGGTCGCCTGACCAGCCGTGTTATTCTGTTAAGATCACCCGTGAAATTTTGGGTGAACTGAACTGTCAAGTGTCACAACTCCATGTCAGGAATTCTTCCACTCTCACTTCACCAATGTTTGTAGCGGCACTCCAAAAAGTACTACAGCAACATAGAACAAAAATTACTACAGCGCCATCTATGACGCAGAAGATAAACTAAACATCGAAATACATCTAAATCCTGCATCGCGCTAGTAAAGTTATTCGCGACTTAAGACTATATAGAAGAACCCGACAACAACTGTCGGGCAGTAGCCCACCAGACATAACCCGTCTGGTCGGAGGATCCTCCCTTTTGTATGCGGGATGAAGAACTTTACACCCTGTTCTTCATACCCCCAAATGTTCATGGAGAGATGTTTACTGAATATTACGTCAGTTTCGTTTGATTGGACAATTCTGAATCACGACGCGACAATTAATAGGGCATTAGGGCCCAACACTAAAGAACTAACGCTTACTGTACTAACTCCTACACCGCTTTTAGCAAAATCACTCTCAATGTTACACTACCACATTCTACAGAATCCTCGCTAATCTCTCATCTACTCCACAGCCTGTACCCATGCCAGAAGAGGAACACAGAGGGGTAGAAATAACAGAAGTAACAGACGAGAAGGCAGAAGGCGGGGCTGAGACTGATAAGGTCGTCGACCCCGCAGACGATCCGCCGCTACAGTCTGAGGGGGGCGATGATAAGCCTGGAGAGAAACGGTAAGGAACTTTCGTCATTTAATGTTACATTTTTTCTCGAAGGACCTTGGAGGGATATCCGAGCTGCGAGTGAAGGAATATCGACCTCTGCTAATGATAATTTCGACCCCCGTCACTTGTAATTTCGGCCTTCGCCTCTGGTGACTTCGGCCCTCGGCACTGGTAAATTCGGCCTTCTCTGTTGGTAATATCGGCGTTCGGTTGCCACAAATTCGGCGTGCGCTCTTAGCAATGTCACGGATCAGCCAATCTCAGCCGAGATGTTTCGCTCTCGGTCTTAAAATCTATCCTTGGTAATGTTTCTTCCCAAGCTTAGAAGCTATCATTGGTATCGCCTTTTCTTCTGCGTCATCAGTTCAGTTAGATTAGTTTACAATAGTTGTTTTTCATTCGGCAGTTGAACTCCTAGATCATAATCATCATCTTCCTGCCATTGTCCCATTCTATTTGGGCTCGCATCAAGTTTTCTTCTTCCATTCTCCTCTGTCAGACGTCACGGCATCATTTAATAATATCTTGGGACAACCAACACACCGCGATCTGATCCCAAACTAGGCAGAGCCTGTACTATGGCAACCAGACAACTGATAAACATACTTATATATTTCTAAATACATACATATTATAGATAAATTACACACCCAGGTACAGAACAAATAATCGTACTCATCGCACAAAGATTCGTCCTGTGTGGGAATCGAACCCACGACCTCCGTCCTAGCAGTCAGGGTCACTAACCACTAGACCAACGGGCCAATCGCTTTCACGGCATCATTAACTCCTTTCTCTTTCATATCATTCCTCACACAATCCAACCATATTTTTCTTTGGCCTTCCTCTCCCTCTCCATCCATGAAATTACATGTCCATCACTCTTTTAGTTACATGCAGGTCCATACCAAGACAAACGAATTCCTTTCAATTTTTCTCCAAGCTCAATCATAGCGTTATATTAATAGTTTCTACAATTTGTTACAGCCGCAAGAAGCAAATGGTGGGTATCTTCCCGCTGCCGACAATGGGTGGTCCACTGGTAGCTCCAGTGTCTTCCCTGCTGAGAGCCGTCCCTCCGCCGCCGTTACCCAGGTATGTTTTATTTATGCTTAAACGCTCGATAGTATTCTCAATAATTATGACGGACCAAAATATCATATGACTACAATATTACCAGAAACCAATTGTTGTAACATTCATGTGGAACCTAGTGATCTCCAGGAACATACAAGGTGGAAGGGACATCACGCTAAAACGGTTACCCCACGTATTCCGTATATCATTCTGAAACACCCCCCCCCCCCCCCATAGAAATTAGTAAATAAAAGACGTGCTTCCGTATTAGCGTATAATGCGAGACTGCCGTTTACAATTACCCTCCGCGATAGTTACAATATACAACATATACAACAGAAATCTTTCACCGGTAATTTAAAAAACCACTTGTTCCATACATTTTGACCGTAAAAACTAAATAACCAAAGAGAAACTTTGATGTTGTGGGGTTCAGAATGATCATCATCATCATATCAGCCCGAAATCACCTGCTGGGTATAGGCCTCCCCTTTTTCTGCCACACTTCCCGGTACTATGCGTCCCTTATCCAGGCGTTTCTCGCGACTTTGACGATATCGTCGACCCAACGAGCTTTAGGACGGCTCTGGTTTCTTTGGCCAAACCTTGGCCAGCACTCAGTCAAAGCTTGGCTCCATCGGCCATCTCTGCGTCTAGCCAGATGTCCTGCCTAGATCCATTTGAGGCAACAATACATAGTTATAGTCATAGTGGATCGCATACAGTTGATACCGTCGGCGAGAACTGTCTGGTTGCTCTAGAGAAGTGTCTATTTGCTAGCTCTTCTTACTTTGGAACAAGTGCTTCAGAGTTGATTGATGTTTCGATATTTCGATAGTGTTCAGTGAACCGGTGTGTAGTAATGAAACAATGTCCAGCTAGTCGTATTAACCACAATGTGTTCGTTCCAGAATGTTCCGCACGGGTCGCGGCGCGCTGGCGGGCGGCGCCACGCCTCACGACCCGCTCAACCCCGACGTGCCCGAGTTCGTGCCGCTCGCTAACCGACACGGTGAGCATAACATTCACTTTTATACCTTTATAATGATGGGCCGTGCCCGAGGACCTGCTAGCTAAATAATAACAAGGTTGAGCCGCGCTTGGTAAGGTCGGTCTGTGGATGGGTGATCATCATCACATATCGAGTTTCCTCCGAGCCTCGGAAAGCTCGTTGAACCGTTGGTCCCGGCTATCAGTGCTGAGTAGCTCAAGTCAGCTGTGAGTATTGGTTTCCTTGAAGAGTTCCCAATATCATGTGTATTTTCATCACACACTAACCCAGCATTTAAATATCATCAGGTTAGAATGGTAGCTTGAGAGTACGAAGGTTTTCTATAGTATTAAAATGATATTATGAAAAAATACTTAAATATTAGCCTACATGATCATCTGCCTAGCCTTTTTCTAACTATGTTGGGGTCGGCTTCCAGTCTACCCTTTGGTAAGACTGGTTGTCAGACTTTCGGGCCACTGACTACCTGTAACGACTGTCAAAGACCTACAAATGACAGCCGGGACCAACAGCTTCACGTGCTTTCCGAGTCACGGAAGAAACTCCGTACCTCTGTAATGGGCGGTCACCCATCCACAGACCAACCTAGGCAAGCGCGGCTTAACCTAAAGATCGACCCGAGCGGCTGTTATTATTAAGCCACGAGCGCCTACATATATAGGCTTGGAGTATATAGGATATGAGTCTCGTGGAAACTACCTAACCTCAAAATCTATCAAAACACGTGGCACATTATTGATTTATTAAGCCACATACTCCACTTATAATTTAACGACTGTTTTAATTTTATATGTTACAGAAGAATTGAACGACAAATCGGACAGTCAAGACGATAGACCACGCTCAGGCAACGCCAGTCCTAACTCGGAACAAGTTTGGACTGAGGTAAGAAATGACTTATACTTTAGTATATTAATAATTTTACGTACAAAAACTAACTTCTCATCTTTCCAGTTGGTTGCTTATGACATTCGAAATATAGCACGCTGGTACAGAAAGATGGCTTAAAAAGTGTTTATGCACACTCATATGTCAGTGGCGAAGGTCCCATACAACTCGATTCCAACCAAATGGCACAGTCTGTATTCTATAAACAAATAATATAATCACATTAAAGATATGTACTCCGGCTTACCTCTTACAAAAATTGACCCTTCGCTACTGGTGTATGTAAAGTCAAAGTCAAAGATTTATTTGCGGATAAATATGGTTACAAAAGTTCTTACAATGGTAGTATAATAGTAGCTTAACATATTCAATCATAACATAATGACATGCAAATTTTTGGTATAGGTACAATTACATCATTTGTATATTGATAAAACTAAAAAGAGTTTGTGCCGTTTCTGCCTATACCAATGGAACAGGCGTGATGTTTACGTACACGATGTGCATGGGTTATGTGGCCTGCGTTTTCAGTTAAAACTTACTGTAAAATCAAAATCGAAATTGCACTGTATGTCCACTGTATACAATAACAATATTGTACTCAGTCACTGCGATGTAAGTGCTACATAAACAGAGTTGGCTAGGCGTTCCGTGCTGTCGGCTTAGGCAGAACGGGTGCATTGTTGACGCGACAAGATTTTAATTAAATACACACACTAACATAACTGTAGATAGATATTTTGGGGCGCCATTTTGTAATTTTTATTTTTAAACCAAAAAAAAACGTTGCCCTGCACTAGGATTTTCCCCTGTATCGAACATTTTACAAACATTTAAACTCACATACAGAAACAGCCAGACCCAGAACAACTATCTGTAGGCCTTACAAATATATTTTGTTCCGTGCGGGTATCGAACCCGCGACACGCAACGCAGCAGTCAATCGCTCAGCCACTGCGCCAACCGTGCCGTCGAATTTTATTGGGTTATTATTAAGAGAATAATAAAATATATTTTCTCTCCATCAGGTAAAACGCCGTACAAAGGCAGGTTCCCGCGAGAGAGGAACTCCCGCAGTCACAGATGAGGAACAACGCGAGGAGCTTCACTTCCAACTTGACGAGGAACTGGACCTGCCGCCGCCCAGGCATAACACCTTCACTGATGCTTGGTGAGTAACTTAAGTATAGTCATCATCTGCCTAGCCTTTTCCCAACAAATGTTGAGGTCGGCTTCCGTGGAGGAGCTCGTAGCTAAATAATAACAGCCGCTCGGGTTGATCTTTAGGTTAAGTCGTGCTTGCCTAAGTTGGTCTGTGGATGGGTGACCACTCAGTACATACCGAGTTACCTCCGTGCCTCGGAAAGCACGTTCAGCAGTTGGTCTCGGCTGTCATTTGTATGTCTTTGACTGTTGTTACAATTAGTCAGTGGCCCAAAAAGTCTGACAGCCAGTCTTAGGAGTGGAGACATGGAGTATCGTATTACACAGTACTAACTGGGTTGTGGAGGTCAAATAGGCAGTTGTTCCATGTAAAATACTAGTATTGAGCTGCATCCGTTTAGACTGGAAGCCGATGCTAACATAGTTGAGAAAAGCCTAGGCAGTTGATGTTGGGGACGGCTTCCAGCCTAACCGGATACAGCTGAATAACTAAAGTATAATATTTTACTGTAACTGGAACAAAAACTTGGGAAATCGCAGAAATAATATAAATTTACCAAGTTTGACCAAATCAATGCATTTTTTCTTGACAAGTAGCGTAAAGTGTTAAGTGATTATACTGGAAAGTCGAAAGATTTTACTTATTTCATGTAGTGAACTATGATGAGAAAGATATTTGTTCATTACACATATTATTATGTACTACACAAGCTACCCCAAACTGTCAAATTTTCACAACCAACCTTGAACATAATGCTTTAGCGATGAAGTTGAAAATCTATTAAATTAATTTGACAGATTGTAGTAGCTTGATGTGCTGACGTTTGTAGATTCGTTCTGTAAGAAAATCAATAAGCTATCATTGCTAAAATTAGGCGGCATAAGCTTTGGTAAGGAAATAAAAAAACTATTTTGCACTGTATGTCCACTGTATACAATAACTATATTGTACTCAGTCACTGCGAATGTAAGTGCTACATAAACAGAGTCGGCTAGGCGTTCCGTGCTGTCGGCTTAGGCAGAACGGGTGCATTGTTGACGCGACAAGATTTTAGATACAGTTATTAATAAAAGATTACAAAGCATGTTTTGTCACCAACCATTTTTTTTTGTATTTAAAAACAGGAAGTTCTGTTTTTAGAGAAAATAATAATTTGAATGATAGACTTGATAGCCAAAAATATTATTTTATCAAACATTGTATTATCAAACGTCTCTTTTAAAAACTGCCTGAACAACTTACTATTTGATCTTTTGCAATTGTTAACAATTTAGATGATAAATACCAAATTAAACTTATACTGACACTTACGGGATATCTTCCATTATTTTGAGCTCCCGATATTTCGACGTTGCAAGCGCCATGATCGCGGGATGACTGGAGTATGCGGGTGGATGATAAATAATTTGTTAGGAGCAGACAAAATTGGGACCAAGGGAGGGGCTTTTTAAAGTTCCGGCAACCCGTACAAACTTATTAAAGTTTGCACCAATGATTCGGGCAGTAAGAATACTCAATAGTGTCTCTCGGCGTTTGGACGTATTTTCTTGCTCTTTGGCGGAATTCCAGAGGGCGACACTTAGTATGTTATCCTCTGTGTAACTTGTGTTTCTTCCCTGACCTGTTACTTGAGGCTGTACAATAATTAGCAATGCATGACTACTTTTGTTAGCTTGGGTCATACCTGTTAAAACAAATGTATGTGTTCATGAATAAATAAATAAATAAATAAGTCTGTCAATCACGGAAGATATCCCTTAGTAAGTGACAGTATAAGTTTAGGTTCAAACCGTGAAAACTTAAATCAGTGTTTGAAATACCAAATTATAGTATTACTAGCTCATGCCCGCGGCTTCACCCGCGTAAGTTCGGTAATTGTCCCACGGGATCGCACTACCGGGATAAAAAGTATCCTATGTGTTAATCCAGGTTATAAACTATCTGTGTGTAAAATTTCATCCAACTCCGGTCAGTAGTTTTTGCGTGAAAGAGTAACAAACATCCATCCATCCTTACAAACTTTCGCATTTATAATATTAGTAGTTAATCCTACTATCCTAATAGTAGGATTTCGTTCACGGTTTCACCGAATATTTTTAACAATTCCTTCTTCGTTCTCTGAACAGGTCTGACGAAGAATCCGACGCGGAATTCACGGACAAGGACGTCGGGCGCCTGCTGATCGTGACGCAGACGCCGGCGCGCCAGCCCAAACACGACGGTCACGACCGGCAGGGCGACTGGAATACTCGCACCAAGATCACACAGGATCTAGAACAGGTATTGGGCTCTTACCATAATTCATCATCGGCCTACAGCAGTCCACTGCTGGACAAGGCATCTCCATTATTGCATGCCACTCGGCAACTCTCATCCAGTAGCTACCAGCCACTCATATCGTCGCTCCAGGTCCCCTGAGAGCATCCCACCATACGTTTGCCGATTCACGGTCTCCACTCAAGAACACGTCTACCCCGATCATCGGTTCTACGGCTAATATGGCCGGTTCATTGCACTTTAACTCATAATTACTACAATCTAGATAGGTACTAGATGTAGACACCGCATCTATGGACATCAAATCAAAATCAAAGCATTTATTTCAAGTAGGCCCGTTACAGGCACTTTTGAACTGTCGAAACAAAGACAACAATGAAATTTAGCTACAGTCCCAGTCACAAGGCATAAAAACTGTGAAAGTACTGTAGTTGCCCATTCCCTAACGTAGATCTCTATGGAGAAGAACGGGCAAGAAACTCCATGGACACTCTTTTAAATCAGAATATTTTTACAAAACCTTGGTTACATCATTCATGTTGAGATGGTACATTATGTGAGAGCGATGTAGCAAGATGTGCAAGTTAAAAGTGTCCATAGTAAAAGAAAAATTCAAATATAAAATAATTAATTCAAATAAGCCGTGGCAACCAAGAGATGACCAGTCACAACTGACAGCGCCCGTTCACGAACATGACGCATGTATCAGCATCATCCAACTCAACCATTTTGAAGGGAACTAAATGATCCGACTCACGCGCCACCATGTGCGACTTGGAATCAAATACTGAAAGAAGGTAGGTATCAGAAGGTCTGCTTAGGTGGACATTGTATTTCTGGATGTGGACGGCTTCAAATATGATGAGATCGACCAGCAAATGTAAATAATATTGACTGTTATTATTTTCAGGTTATCACAGATGGCCTGAGACGATATGAAGAAGACTTATGGTGTGATACGGATTACCCTTCGGTGAGTTACTTTAATTTGTGTAATATGTAGGTAACACTAGAAACGGGATATTTACCATGTCCACTGTTTGTTTCGAGTTCCCGATATTTCGGCGCTGTTGCAAGTACCATGATCACGGATAAACTGAAGTTATTGCGGGTGGGCGTTTATGAGCAGACAGATCGGTCTACCCTCTTTCTTGTTCGTTTTTTGCACTCGGTACCAGTCGGTAACAGTGGACATGGTAAATATCCCGTTTCTAGTGTTAATTATAATGTTAGTGACCATGACAGTTTAAAAACTTATAATTTGTAGGTGTTTTTCATTCAATAACTTATAGAATATCGGTAAATAAAAACAATATACTTGAATGTATCATTATATCTAAGATTAGGAAGAGCGGAGTCTCCTAACACAGGCATTATTTGCCTAAAAGGAGGCTCCAAACACAATTCATTGTTGTTTATGAAGCTTTTGTAATAATAAATATTTTTTCGCATTTTCATTTTCAGTAACTTGTAAAAATATGTCGTGTCCTAATAATTTTTGCTTAGAATTACTTAGTTTGATGTACAGAATGCTTGGTTGTCGGCTTCGTGAAGAGTCCGTTTACACCTTGTATTTTATAGGTTGAGTTGCGACTTTTGACTTTGTTATCTATACTAATATTATAAAGAAATAAAGTTTATGTAAGTTTGAATTTAGAGGGTAATCTCTGGAACTAATGATCCAATTTTAAAAATTCTTTCACCGGCAGAAAGCTACATAATTTGTAAATTATAATTATATCCTAATATCCTACAAACTAGCTGTTCTCCGTAGTGTCACACGCTGCACGGCTCCTAAGGGTCGTAGCGTAATGTTATATAGCCTATAGCCTTCCTTGATAAATGGACTTCCAACACAAAAAGAATTTTTCAATTCGTACCAGCAGTTCCTGAGATTAGCGCGTTCAAGCAAACAAACAAACTCTTCAGCTTTATAATATTAATACTATAGATTAGCTGAGCTATCACAATTTTTGCGGATGAAGTCGCGGGCTAGTGGTACTATAATAATATGTTTACTGTGTACAGTCGTACGGCAGCGGTTCCACCAACTACCGCACGGTGTCGCTGATCTCGCGCGAGCAGTTCGAGGCGGCCGTGCCGAGCGGCAAGCACGCCAACCCGGCCGAGCCGCCGCCGCCGCCGCCGCGCGCCAGCCAGGTCGGTACCACTGCATGCTACTTATGGGAAACTACGAAAAACCTACATTTATTGGGAGAATATCAGGTGGACTACCATGACGTCCTTGGTAGTTGATTCTGACCTCATCAGAGGGGTTACTATGAGGCAGTAGCGAAGGGTCAATTTTGTAAGAGGACTACATAATTATCTTTAATGTGATCATATTATTTGTCTATAGAATACTGACTGTGGAGGAGCTCGTGGCTAAATAAGAACAGCCGCTCGGATCGATCTTTAGGTTAAGCCGTGCTTACCTAGGTTGGTCCGTGGATGGGTGACCACCCATTACATACCGAGTTTCCTCCCACGTTAGGCCGTTGGTCCCTGCTGTCATTTGTAGGTCTTTGACAGTCCTTACAGGTAGTCAGAGGCCCGAAAGTCTGACAACCAGTCTTACCAAGGGGTATCGTATTACCTAGCGCTAACTGGGTTGTGGGGGTCAGAAAGGCAGAGGCTCCATATAAAATACTGGTATTCAGCTGCATCCGGTTAAACTGGAAGCCGACCCCAAAATAGTTGGGAAAAGGCTAGGCAGGTGATGATGAATACTGACTGTGCCATTTTTCAAAGAGAAGCCGGTAGGAATCGAGTTGTATGGAACCTTCGCCACTGCTATGAGGTCTTAAAGTAGGAGTAATTCCAGTGTGGGAAAGAGACAAAGCTATACAGGTCGTCTAGCGCCATCTGTTTCCCACAGTGGAATTATGAGTCGAAATGTTCGGAATAATGTACTGAAAACGTGGTCACCATTTGTGCTTCGATGCCCCTCCCTTCCACGCTGCATAAATAATACTACCGCTACTTGCTATAGTATGAGTATAAGTAATTTCGCACAGACACCAGACCAGAAATGTTATAATAATCGTAACTTCCTAATTCTAACTTATAAATGCGAAAGTAAGTTTGTTTGTTACCTTTTCACGTCTAAACCACTGAAACGATCGTCCTGAAATTTTGCATATACGTTGTCAGGTATACAGAAACGAACATAGGGTACCTGTCATCCCGAAAAAAAGTACTTATGAAAATAGATGGCGCCACATGTCTTTCGAATCATGATTGAATGAGTACAACCCGAATTGATTGTCAAATTCTAAATAAACGTGAGCGATGCCGCGATCGAAAGCTAGTGTTATAATAATAAATATCTTTTTTATTCTCTCAACAGGTTGATCACCAACCGGAGTCGCAGACAAAATACAAGCGGCCGCGACGCACGGCGCGCTTCTACGCAGCCAACAAGGACCCACACGCTACTGATGTTATGTGAGTTAACTATTGTGACACTACCTATCAGAACACCATTTGTAATTATTGGTTTACTAACCTTGGGTATAGCATAAGCATAATCAGCCTATAATGTTCCCACTGATGGGACACACGGACTCCTCTCTATGAGAGGGAATGGGCTATAATCCACCATGCGGTCAACAAGCGTTAAAATATGCTGTGTTTTGACGACTATTCCAGTGACCATTTCCATATTCTGAAAACCTTTGAAAAACAGATTGCTCGATTTCTGAGACCTTCCTTATTGCTTATGATCAATGTTTAGTTACTAAAGTATAAGCATTTTCGATTTGCAGTAGCAGCCGAAAGCACAAGACTAGACATAGTCTCAACCCACCCGTGGAGCATCACGTGGGATGGATCATGGACATACGTGAGCACAGAGCGAGGACGCATAGTACTGGGTAAGTTATACGTAAAATCTAGACATCATCATCATCTGCCTAGCCTTTTCCTAACTATGTTGGGGTCGGCTTCCAGTCTAACCGGATGCAACTGAATACCAGTATTTTATTTGGAGCGACTGCCTATCTGTCCTCCACAACCCAGTTTGTACTGGGTAATACGATACCCTTTTGGTAAGACTGGTTGTCGGACTTTCGGGTCACTGACTACCTGTAATGACTGTCAATGATCTACAAATGACAGCCGGGACCAACGGTTTACCAAATAAAAAAAAATCTATACATCTATACAAATAAATAAAATTGAAGATTATTGAGAATTACAGAAATTTCAAAATAACAGCTTTTTATTAAATGCATATAAAAGTATATACGGAAGTACCGTTTACATTTTATAACAATAAAAAAAAAAATGTTTGTCTGTCTGTCATGTTTGTTCCGGCTAATCTCCGAAACGGCTGGACCGATTTTAAGTTTAAATTTAAAGTTTATTGACTATTAAAATAACAGCCTTACATACAAATCCATTTTGACGGGACTTTACTGGCAGATAGCTGATGTTATAAGGCTGATTTGAATTGATATTTATCTTTAGTAACGTCGTGTTTGTCCATCCTTAGTTCATCGCTGGGCACGTCGCCCACGCTGGGCTCGTCGTGCGGGTCGGGCGCGGGCTCGCTGCCCACGTTCCACCACCCGTCGCACGGCCTGCTGCGGGAGAACCACTTCACGCAGCTCGCCTACCACAAGTACCACTCGCGCTGTCTCAAAGGTAACTAATATTACAAAATACCGCCCAAGTGTGAGTCGAACTCGCGCACCTAGCGTTCCGTACAAACTTGTAGGTATTTTGTCATTAAACTAACATATTTACGGATTTCAGCATTGCCACGTTGGATGGCAATGCTGATTCTTTGACCAAAAAATAGGACCGCCCTCAGATCACGTGAAGAGTCGACCAACCGCTTGGCGATTTCCCCAAATACTAGGTGGGAATAAATAAGTAAATAAATAAATATTTAATCGTAATCTAACCAATCCGAGGTTTTTATTTTGTGTATTTAATTGGCCTGTTGGTCAAGTGGCTAGTGACCCTGACTGCTAGGCCGGAGGTCGTGGCTTCGATTCCCACACAGGACAAATCTTTGTGCGATGAGTACGTATTTGTTCTGTATCTGGGTGTGTGTTATCTATAATATGTATGTATTTAGAAATATATAAGTATGTTTATCAGTTGTCTGGTTGCTTAGTACAGGCTCTGCCTAGTTTGGGATCAGATGGCGGTGTGTTGGCTGTCCCAAGATATTATTAGAAGATATATTATTAGATTATATATGTTGGTACTCTGTTTCAGAGCGCAAGAAGCTCGGTATCGGCCAGTCGCAAGAGATGAACACGCTGTTCAGATTCTGGTCATTCTTCCTGCGAGATCACTTTAACCGCACCATGTATGACGAATTCAGGTAAGCTATCCGTTTATTATTATGTGGTGATCCGACAGAGAACCAGAGTTGTCGACATAGCTCACAGAATAAGTAAGCTGAAGTGGAAATGAGTCGGCCACCGATGATCGGGGTAGACGTGTTCTTGAGTGGAGACCGCGAATCGGCAAACGTATGGTGGGACGCCCTCAGGCGAGCTGGAGCGACGATCTTCGCGGGGTGGCTGGTAGCAACTGGATGAGAGTTGCCGAGTGGCATGCAAATGGAGATGCCTTGTCCAGCAGTGGACTGCTGTAGGCCGATGATGATCACTTAGTATTAAGATATATCTTAAGATGTTTATCAACAATTTACATAATGGAAATGTCAAAATGCCTGGAAGAGCTACTCGTCCGTAAAATATATTATAAGCATGCAGCATGCAAGCAAGCATGCAGCATGCAAGAAAGGAAATCATGGATATGTGCATTTTACCCATTTTAACACATGGATACCAGACTTTGTCTTTGACAAACATTCAAAATTCCAAACTCAAGGTCTGCCAACGTGCTATGGAACGCAGCATTCTAGGCGTCAAACTAACGACCGAAGTGAGACTGGACTGGCCATGTCTGCCGTATGCCCGACGAGCTGTGGGTCAATAAGTCCTGAAACGTGTTAAGTCTTGATGAAGCACCTAAAAATATAAGCGATGGCTCATTCGATTCCGAATGACGTCTAGAGAAATGTGTCGAAAGTATTTCAAATCTTCTTAAAGTATATCAGAACTTTTTTATTCAAAGTTCCTTAAATATTTTTTGAGTTGTTAACGAAAGACGAAATGCCATTTTTATGGTTCCGTAGCCAAAGGGTAAAACGGGACTCTATTACTAAGACTTCGCTGTCTGTCTGTCTGTCTGTCTGTCTGTCTCTCTCCAGGCTGTATCTCATAAACCGTGATAGCTAGAGAGCTGAAATTTTCACAAATGATGTATTACTTTTGCCGCTATAACAACAAATACTAAAAATTAAAAAAAAATATTAATGGGGCTCGTTTTTATAGATAATGGTACAGAACCCTTCGTGCGCGAGTCCGACTCGCACTTGGCCGGTTTTTTATCATAATTTTTCCCTTACAGAACACTGGCCAACGAGGACGCTTCCGCTGGCTTCCGCTACGGCCTGGAGTGCCTGTTCCGCTTCTACTCGTACGGGTTGGAGCGGAAGTTCCGTCCCGAGCTGTACCAGCACTTCCAGATCGAGACCATGGCTGACTATGAAAAAAGTAAGATTATTAACTATCATCATTTAGGGGCCATCCATTAATTACGTGACATGTTAAGGCCCCCGCCTGCCCCCCGGGGGGGAGGGGGTCGACGAAGTGTGACATTGTGTGACAAGGGGTGGGAGAGCTCCTAAATTTTTGACGTCACATTTTAAAATCTAACATGTAGGTATTAAAACATGAAATTAGAACTATTAACGAAAAACTTAAAAATATTTCCAACTTCCTTCTGTATGAACATGTAAATTTTGTAGAATTAACCAAAATTTCTTCTAAAAAGTTGACAGGAACAAGCACAATGTCGATAAAAAAAATTAAAACAAACACATCAAAATCGGCCCACGCGTCTGGTTTCTAGAACGCCACAAAGGAACAAACATACACACAGGCTGTTAAACACGTGACCCTCGTTTGCACCGCGCAGTCGGGTAAAAATGGAAGAAATTGGGATGCCCCAATTTCTTCCATTTTTACCCGCCTGCCCAAAATTACTTATTGTATAAACTGAAATAAACTCTCACCTCACCAGTGTTATGTATTATGTAATGATTAACTAACATATAAATTGTTCCGCAGGTCAACTATACGGTCTGGAGAAATTCTGGGCGTTCCTGAAGTACTATAAGCACACCGGCGCCCTACAAGTGGACCCCAAGCTGCAGGGCTATCTAGAAAATTTCCAGAGCATTGAGGATTTCAGAGTTCTTGAGGCAAGTTAAATAATAAGTATTATATGTTACTACCCAGTGGCGTAGCGTGGGATTTTGCCGCCCGGGGCCAACCAGAAATCTCCCAAATTTTCATTGGTATCCAAGAAAGATAGAACTCGCTATATCTAGAAACATTGCACTGTATGTCCACTGTATACAATAACGATATTGTACTCAGTCACTGCGAATGTAAGTGCTACATAAACAGAGTCGGCTAGGCGTTCCGTGCTGTCGGCTTAGGCAGGACGGGTGCATTGTTGACGCGACAAGATTTTAATTAAATACACACACTAACATAATATAACTGTACATAGATATTTTGGGGCGCCATTTTGTAATTTTTATTTCAATAAACCTGTCAATATCTCCCGCGCCGATGGCTAATCTCCGCTAAGATTGACCGAAAAGGTTTTTTTTTTTATGGAACGGCATCTCGCAGTTCAACCTCTGAGGTTGGCTACTGCTTAACCGGGCACGTCCTGTGGATGCTTTGAGTGTAAGGCCTCCAGCCAGGGGAGACCGAAAACGGTTATACTCCGTGCGCTGTAGCATGGTGCGGGTGACAGTTTCAGTAACATTTCATTTCACTCTTGAAAGTTGCCGCAATTTACAAATTATGACTTAGTATTTCAGCTGTACCACATTCGTAATATATTAAATAATTAATAACTGTAGTAAATTAATTTAAACCTAACCAGAATGTTCTAGTCTACAAATAAAATCAAATTGAATGAAAAATTAAGCAAAGTTCGTATAACGTAACGCCATAGACGTATTTAGTGATGGGATGTACTGCTACGATGGATAGTCGATATTTTATATAATAAAAAACGTATATTGTGTGTAGGTCAATTTTTTATTGTTAAAAGCTATAGACCTTCCAGATATGAGTTTAGATGAATGCGCCATAGAGCAAAAATGTTGTCACAAAAAAAAAACAAACCCGATTTTGATTATTTTATAAAGGTACAAAGATACTTATGTAGCCATAATACATTTATCTCGACAAGTTTATACACGTAGTTACACTGCACAACTGAATAACACACTAATTTCCGTAACAATATTAAAGAAAACTAAAAAAGAAAAAAAAAAGAAAAAAAAATTAAAGAAAAAAAAAAATTAAAGGGAACGACGAAAAACGACGAATATTAAAGAGAACTAGATCTAAGCTGCGAGTATCGTTATCGAAAAAATGAATTGCATAATGTCACATCCCTAGTCATGTGGTACTGACAGATGTCAACGTCATACAGGCACCTGTCACCCGCACCATGCTACAACGCACGGAGTATAGGAGGGCTATTGTATTATAATGATGTTGTCGAAATAAAAGAGAACTGTTTAGTTCCACGATTCGTATAATAATGTCAATAATTAGTGTGTGCAGTTACATATATAAGGTTAGGTGAGCTGCACACTACACCTCCCCTTTTTTTTAAAAAAAAAATGGCTTTGTTATCTTAGTACATAAAACATTTTTTTTTTTTACAATATTTTCAAGACTACTTATTTTTAAATAATTATACTTTTTACCATTTCATTATATAAAAAAATAACATCTTATCAAAACCAAGTATATTAAGTAACAAACAGTTTTGTATTGTTTTTATGAATTAATAATTCTTTGTCACCTTTTAAAATTTTAACATTTGGTGATACATCTTCAATCACTCTATATGGTCCTAAATAAATTTTATCTAACTTATTTCCTACTTGATTTTTAATTAGAACTAAATCTCCACTCTTATATTTTAATCCGTTTTCATTTGTATCAAAATTATATTTTCTTAATTCCTTACTAAATAATAAATTATTTCTAGCTTCAGTTTGTGCTCTTTGTAGTCTGTATTTTAGTTCCAAAGGGTAAGAATCAGGATTATATAATGGATCAACATAAGAACTTTGTGCAATATTGGATGGTAAATTACAATTCTTTCCAAATACTAGCTCAAATGGAGTGTATTTTGTCTCAGAGTGTACTGCAGTGTTAAATGAAAAGCACCAGAATGGAAGCCAACTGCTCCAATCTGATTTATTGTTGTCACACTGAATCCTAAGATAAGCTCCTAGAACCTTATGAGTGTTTTCCAATCCTCCCAGAGTTTCATGATGATAGGCTGTTGAATGCAGTTTATTTATATGCAACAAATTGCAAATCTCAGTAAAAACTGATGACATAAACTCTGTTCCCTGGTCTGTTATTATTTCTTTAGGGATACCATATCTCAGAATAAAATTGTTTACAAATAACCTAGCTACAGAAATAGTATCTTTCCTCTCTAAAGGATAGGCTTCAACGTATTTTGTTAAATCGCACTGTAATGTCAGTACGTACTTATAATTTAAATTATCTACATCTAAAGGACCCATTAAATCTAAACTTACTCTTTCAAAAGCAGTGGATGCCGTTGATGTTATAACCATCGGTTCCTTTGTATGTCTATTGGAATGCTTTTGAATCTGACAACTTCTACATTTCTTTACGAATTCTGTTACATCATTAGTCATTCCTGGCCAGTAATAGTACTTCCTAATATTATTTAACATTCTGTTTATTCCTGCGTGGCCGCTGGTGGGTAATAAGTGGAAGTCATTCAAGATCACTGTTTTCGTGTCTTTGTCAGAAACTCTTGTCACATCTTTAATAACAAGTAGCTTCGGAATGTCATTCAAATGACTCATTTCCTCTAAAAAATGGTTAACATAATTTTCATAGCGCTTCGTTTTAATTATTATGAGCTCATTTATTTTGATTTGCTTGCAAAAACGTTGTAATTCTCTCGCTAACACACTTACGGTCGATAACGATCGAGATATCACATAAATTGCTGATTTTTCAGGAACGAATTTGTAGTTGCCATTGTCACTAGTGTAATATTTTGATTTTTCTATCTGCTGTATAGTATTTTTATTACTAAATAATATCAATTCAATGCTGTCAGTCGGTCGTTTGAGGATTTCCACTACCTTAGGTTGATCAGGCCTTGGAGTAGAGGATACCTCTGTAGTCATGTCGTTGTTGTCACAGTCAGTGCGCAACCTTCGAGTCTGTGCCCTTGTCATGACTGATACTGCATGTTTGTTCAAATCCTTTAAACTGTTGGATGTAATAGGTATCCGGCTCAATGCATCTGCAGCTGCGTTGTGCCGTCCTGGGACATAGCTGATTTCAAAGTCGTATTCTTCAAGATATAATCTAAACTTTGTCAACCGGCTTGAAGGATCGGTCATATTAAATAAGTAAATTAATGGCTTATGGTCTGTTTTTATGTAAAACTTTTTCCCATATAAATAAGGTCTAAAATGTCGAACTGCCCAAACAATAGCAAGTAATTCTAACTCAATCACAGGGTACCGCGTCTCAGCTGGTTTCAAGTTACGGCTTGCGTACGCGACTACCTTGCCATTGCTATTAGACAGTACGGCGCCTAATCCTAGTTTTGATGCGTCAGTTTGTAACGTGAAAGTGTTATTGTCACTAAAGTCTGGGTAGTCAAGTATTGTCGGACTAATAAGAATCTGTTTTAACTTGTAAAATGCTCGCTCGCATTCATCACTCCATACGAATGCTACATCTTTTTTACATAACGCATTCAAATGATAGGCTATTTCAGCAAACTTTGGAATAAAACGTCTATAATAATTTGCGAATGCTACAAATCTCTTGACGTCGTCTACATTTTGCGGGACTGGATATTTTTGTAGGCATTCTACCTTCGATGGATCGGGAAATATTCCTTCTGAGGTTATTTTATGTCCTAAATAAACGATTTCTTTACGTAAAAATTCACACTTTAGCGGATTTAGTTTTAGATTCACTCTTCTTAGGCATTCTAAAATTTTTATAAGATTCTTGTTATGCGTTTCGAGACAATTTCCTACGACAATGCAATCATCTTGATATAAAAAGCATGATTTATAATTTAATCCTGACATTGCTATTGTCATGAGACGTGCAAAAGCACTAGGCGATGTTTTAAGTCCCATTGGACATCGTTTCATTTGATACTGCTTGTCTGTTGTAAATGCAGTGTACTTCCTAGACTGTTCTTCTAAGGATAGCTGACAGTAACCTTGACTAAGATCTAATTTTGAAAAATAGATGTTATTAGATAATGAATCTAGTATCTCAGTGATATTAGGTAATGGAAATTTATCATCCTGTATTCTATTATTGAGTTGGCGATAGTCCACTACAAGTCTCCATTTCCTTTCTCCTGACCTATCTGTCTTTTTAGGTACTAATAGAACTGGACTTGACCATTCTGAAATAGTCTCTTCAATAATATCATTTTTAACCATTTCATCTATTTGTCTCTGTACTTCGCCTTTCAATGCTTTAGGCAATCGATATGGCTTAACGTATGCTGGTGAAGTATTTTCTTTTAGTTTAATTGAGTGCTCTATTAAATTAGTTGTTGTGAGCGTATCTCCTGGCAAATGGAAAACATCTGCATATTTGGCACATACGTTTTCAATACCTCTTTGTTCCTCTTTATTTAAATAGGTATTTAGTTGTAACGTAGTAAGTAAAGTTTTAACTCTATCCACAGAAATGTTATCGTGGTCAAACTTGCAAACGTAAAAATTATTTAAGCAACTAATACTTAAATCTGAAGTATTTATGTCAACCGAACTATCAGTTGTATTTAATATCCTAACAGGAATAAGTCCATTATGTGGCTTCGATACTACACCTGCTGTAAACACACCTTCATAAATTTCCTTTGACAAAACGACGCAATCACTGTTGTGTGACGTCGGGATGTGTTTAATTACTTCACAACGAGGCGGAATTGTAAATAAATTCCTATTAACATGAACACTAACAGACTGGTCTCGGGTTTCCAAACTCAGAGTACCATCTTTATAGTTTAATACAGCGTTATACCGCTCGAAAAAATCTTGTCCGAGTATACCTTCTGCAGCACAAGATAAGTGTTCAAATATGTAAAACTTTTGTTGAAAAGTTACATTATTAATCATAATATCTAAATAAATGTATCCCATGGACTCTAAATTACCACTAATTCCTTTAATGACTATCTTATCCTGTTTTACTAAATTCAATAAATTCCTATGTCGCGACAACCATTCATACTTTAGCACACATAAGCTAGCTCCACTATCTATCAGTAAATTAAGATCAACATCACTATTTGTTAATTGACAATTAATAATACAAAAATTACAAAAACTAAAAATAGAATGCGTGTACGATTTAGGTACGAAAAAATTCTAGGCTTTCATTTGCTTGGCTTGTGCGATCATTGCGCAAGTTGTCATGAACATTGGACTGTTGCGCGTTATGTTGAATACGCTGACAACGCACCGGACGTCCGCGGAACTGCTGACGTTGTTCACCTGAGTTTTTACCTCGATTAACGCTGCTTAAAGTTCTTTGACCTGTGCTGTTTTCATTATTTTTATCATAATTATGGTTATACGTTTTATTTCTGTTGTAAAATTGTCTATTTCCCCGGCCTCGAGAGCCTCTAAAGCTACCTCGTCTATAATTTTGGTTAGCCCTAAATTGCATAACCTGATCTTGTGGCTGGACTGACAGGGATTGTTCATCTACCGCAGCCGTTATAGCTTCAGGCAATGATGCAAACTGACGTGAGGCAATGATAGTGCTGAGCCGCTTATCAGCCAACCCATCACTAAACCGTTTAATTGCAGTCTTCTCATTGAGTGGACGCAAAACCTCATATGCATCACGCTTATCGTTAGCCTGCGCAATCGTGAGATTGACAAATAACTCTTCGATCTCCGTACCGAATTTTTCTATACTTCTACGGCCTTGAGTCGCCGTAAGCAATTGACTTTGTAAAGCTACATACGATTTCTTCGGTAACAAATAAACACGAATATCTTCTACCAAACTTTCTATATCTGTGTAGTTAGTTTTAAGTCGCAATTTTGCACTAGGCGAGAGACGCGTTTTTAACACAAACTGTATTAATTGACTTTTACTGGCTTCATTAATAAGCGAACTATAAAGTAAGATACCATCTATAAGCTGATTTGTCACCTGCTCCTGACCATTCAACACTGGCAACAGGGAAATTGCAGTTTTAATATCAAATGCGTCAGCCATTTTTGTAAGACAATCAGTATATTCGTATTCTATTAAATCTTTAGAACTAGTTTGACAACTACTATCTACTAAAGAAAGTAAACTTTTTATTTTCTGATAATTTGATTGAGTTTCACTAATTAATGTTTGGAAAACCTCACGAGCATCTTTGCTTAACTTGCGATCTATAACTTCTTGGTTCAACTGAGTCAAAATACAATCCAATTTACTATACTCTTTTTCTGCTTCTTCTAGCTTCTTTAAAGCTAAATCTTTTCTACGCCTATCTGGACCTAGTTTTACTAAATATTCTCTTAGATATTTTAATCTAGCGTGCAAATCTTGTAATTGTTGGGACATTCCTAATCTCCAGAACAAAATATAAAAAAATGTATGATCCAGTTACAATAACATGAAATATAGTAGAATATATAAAAAATGTTAGCGTTGCAAAACTTACATTGCAGTAGTTACTTATTTTACTGACAACGATTATGTAGGTCACGACGTCTCACGTGGCTTGGACGAATGAACTCCTCAGCACTGGTCTGGAACTGACTCCCAGCTGCTCCACATCGGACCCGTACAATTCAACTCCCAGCGCCCTGCATATCCTCTCATCACAAGGCTTGAGCATTCTCCCAGCACCCGGCAGCAACGTTCCTTTTCTGTCTTCTTAATTAATGATTTCACCTCTTCAAACTAATTCTTCTGTTGGGATTCTGATTCTTCTATAAATTTTTAAAATCTTCTTCGCTTCCTTTCTTCTAATTTCCGTCTTCACAAACTTCAACTTTTATCGGTATATCTTCATAATTTATTTGACTCGTCCGCAGTCTTTCTTATTGCGTAGATTGCAAAATTTTAATTGCTGGCTAAGGGTCGCCATGTATTATAATGATGTTGTCGAAATAAAAGAGAACTGTTTAGTTCCACGATTCGTATAATAATGTCAATAATTAGTGTGTGCAGTTACATATATAAGGTTAGGTGAGCTGCACACTACACTATATATATTTAAGTAACAATAATTTGTTGATTACAGCCGCAACTGAATGAGCTTCTAGCGGCGCAGGGCGCTGCGGCTCCGGGCCGCGGGCCGCACGCGCGCCCGTACGACCGCACGCGCTCCGTGTCCGAGAGCGACAGAGCCGTCGCCGCTAGTAGGAACAACAGGTATACTATAGCGGCGCAGGCCGCGGGCCGCACGCGCGCCCGTACGACCGCACGCGCTCCGTGTCCGAGAGCGACAGAGCCGTCGCCGCTAGTAGGAACAACAGGTATACTATAGCGGCGCAGGCCGCGGGCCGCACGCGCGCCCGTACGACCGCACGCGCTCCGTGTCCGAGAGCGACAGAGCCGTCGCCGCTAGTAGGAACAACAGGTATACTATAGCGGCGCAGGCCGCGGGCCGCACGCGCGCCCGTACGACCGCACGCGCTCCGTGTCCGAGAGCGACAGAGCCGTCGCCGCTAGTAGGAACAACAGGTATACTATAGCGGCGCAGGCCGCGGGCCGCACGCGCGCCCGTACGACCGCACGCGCTCCGTGTCCGAGAGCGACAGAGCCGTCGCCGCTAGTAGGAACAACAGGTATACTATAGCGGCGCAGGCCGCGGGCCGCACGCGCGCCCGTACGACCGCACGCGCTCCGTGTCCGAGAGCGACAGAGCCGTCGCCGCTAGTAGGAACAACAGGTATACTATAGCGGCGCAGGCCGCGGGCCGCACGCGCGCCCGTACGACCGCACGCGCTCCGTGTCCGAGAGCGACAGAGCCGTCGCCGCTAGTAGGAACAACAGGTATACTATAGCGGCGCAGGGTGGTACAACATTTCTTCAACACTAACAACTTTGTTTAGAAATGGCATCGCGCTTTTGACGACAAAATAAATACACGTGATACACCCCCCTCCCCCCTTGTGATATTTCGTGATTTTTGCCAAACCCCCTACCCCTCTTTCAAGACTCACGTGATTAATGGACGGCCCCTAATGTCCTACTAGCTTATGCCCGCGGTTTCGGCCGCGTGAAGTTCGGTAACTGTCCCACGGGATCATATTAACTGGATAAAAATTATTCTATATGTTAATTCAGATTAAAAACTATCTTTGAGCCATATTTCATCCAAATCCGTTGTGGTTTTTGCGTGAAAGAGTAACAAACATCTATTCTCACAAACTTGCGCATTTTATAATATTAGTAAGATAATAAGGTTGAAAAGTGGTCAACCGTCAGTGAAGTTGATAGTACGTATCAGTCGTTATCTCCCCAACAGTAAGTTCGTGTCCGGCAGCCGGCCGCCGAACACCAGCACCAACAACAACAACCGCGGCCGCGCCGGCTCCTGCGGCGCGCAGAGCGTCGTCGCCAATGCTAGGCCTAGACGTAAGTGGACATTCATTATACTACATACAGACGAATATATCAGAATGGTGGGCCACGAAATGGATGAATGAAAGCCTACTGTATGCAGCTCAAATGAGGATGCATGAAGCAAGCTCAAAAATCAATATCAAAGCATTTATTTCAAGTAGGCCAGTTACAGACACTTTTGAATACAATGAAGCTACAGTCACAGTCGCGAGGCATAATCACAGTGAAAGTACTGTAGTTGCTCTTTCTAAACCGTAGATCTATGGAGAAGAATAGGCAAGAAACTCCATGGACACTCTTTTAAATCAAAATATTGTTACAAAACATCGGTTACTTCATTCCTGTTGAGATGTCAGCACATGATAGTTTTTGTAATTTTAGCTTATTGATTTACTTACAGAACGAATCTACAAACGTCAGCACATCAAGCTACTACAATCTGTCTAAATTCTCTAATTTTTCATAAGATCTGTATTTTTTTACCTATGTTAACAAATAAATTATGATTTGATTTTTTTGAAGTGAAAACTTCTTTAGCGGCGTTGAGCACTCTAAAAAAATTGTTCTGTAATGGGTATAAAATCTTAAACTCGCGTCAGGACACTCGCGTCAGGACACGTGACCTAATCGTAAGACGGATGGAGAGTAGACGATTTTGAACTTAACCTTCAACATTTTATGGTTTAAAATCATTTAAAGAAATTTGGAAAAAGCGTAAGACGGATGGAGAGTAGACGATTTTGAACTTAACCTTCAACATTTTATGGTTTAAAATTATTTAAAGAAATTTGGAAAAAGCGTAAGACGGATGAAGAGTAGACGATTTTGAACTTAACCTTCAACATTTTATGGTTTAAAATTATTTAAAGAAATTTTTAAATGTTTTGGAACATGATCGTAGTTTTATAACTCCTAGCGACATCTTGTAGAATGTAGTAGAAAGTACATTAGCAAATGCAATGAGTAACTGTTGTGAGAGACCGCTGGTAGATGGCGCTAGCACAAAGCGCCATCTATCTTTGATATTGAAAACTAAAATGATGCATTGATACAGAGAACACTGTTACTGGTAGGCGCGACAGTTTTTTTAGCTGCTACTAGAGGGCGTTGTTATAAAAAACGTTGTTATAATCAAGTTTTCACTTCTGCCGGCACTCCCGGAGTGCAACCCGATTTTTTTTTTTACATTTTCAACTTTATCGCTAGAGCATTAGATTCAAGGTTCATTGGGAAAATTTTACTGTTTCGGGTAGCTTGTTGTGCTGGCGTCTGTACATTATGTGAGAACGATGTAGCAAGATGTGTACGTTAAAAGGGTCCTCAGTAAACACAAAAGAGACAAAGATAAAGTGTTTTTTTTTAGAGGAGCCTTCTTGGAATTATTTCTTAATGGTGTCGACATCTCTATTGGCATCCATAATCTTCATAAAGCTTATGTCATCGATGTCAGTTTTGACATCTAGTGAGCTTTGTCGATAACGAGGCAAAAGAAGTGGTTTTCTTTACATGAATTAAACTGGCTGAAGTACTAAAACCTCATTTTGTCCGCAGCAACGCCAAAAACGAAGCCCGAAGCAGAACCCAAGCAGCTGTCAGCGAAGCAGTGATGTACATAAACATAACTAAACATATAATAGTGCGTTGTGCTTAACCACCCAAGTGTAGTTACATTGTTTATTCTGATGCATTTTTCTTTTTCTATATAAAGTAAAGTAAAAAAAACTTTTATTAATGATATATGATAGTGAGTGCTGTGACACTTTTGTGGTTCGCGTTTGGCGTTATTTGTGGTTGTTTATGGAGCCTAGGTGAGTTTGACCCTGCCTTTTTTTTGCTTGACAAATCATTATGATTTTTTTTTATGCAAGTTGGAAGTCTTGGAAGGGACACCGACGCGAAAACGGTTACCACGTATTCAGTACATCATTCTGAGCCCCCCACATAGAATTATTTCATCGGTTATAAAAAAAAAAAGCTGTTTCATACATTTTGACCGTGTAGGTATTCAAATTCAAATACTTTATTTCGAACAACCAAGTCCATATGGGTTAGAAATGCTTAAGAACTATGTTAGTAGTAATAATATCATAGCCTTCATAGATACAGTTAAAAAATTATTACATTTCTTTACATAAAATGTCTACACTTAATTGGTATAGTCTGCACCCTAACGATTCTTTTTAATTTATTTTAATTTAATTTAACTTAATTTAATTCACATTTTTTGTGTGTTGCACTTTTGTAGGAAATAGCAGCTTTTTTTTTAATAATCGATGAAAAATTTCTATGTGGATGGGGAGGCTCAAAATGATGTACTGAATACGTGGTAACCGTTTTCGCGTCGGTGTCCCTTCCACCCTGTATGTACACTCAATAGTAAATAAACCTTAATAAAATCTCTTAAAGATGATTTTCACCTAAAGGGTTGCAATGCTTCTGATCGGAACTGATTTCACAATCTTTAACCGATATTAAAAACACAAGAACAGAATTGTAAAACATTTTTGCAGAGGGTAATTGGTATTAATATAAAGGTACTAACACTCTATGGAGTGAGTTTCTGAAATAAAATTAATTAATTCATTAGACTCCTGAGCGCCTTACTGGGTTCGATTCTCAGACAGACACTTTGGGATACGTGTCATCTACTTAGCCTTTACACAACAATTTTTGGGTCGGTTTCAAGTGTAACCAGATGCAGCTGATTATTGGTATTTTACATGGGTAACACGATGCCCGTTGGCAGGACTGGTTGTCAGACAATCGTGTATTTGCCCACCCATAACGACTATCAAAGAACTACTGATTTAATTGCATTAACACCACATAATCATCGCGAGGACCTATGATAAAAGTGTGCATGTTAAAAACAGCTATCTAATTCTTATTTTTTTTTTGTCCACAGCTTATATGCATCGACAATAAGCAACGCTACGCTCTAATGTTCACGCGTTATCAAATTTGACATCTATATAGCTAGCGTAAGTATGTACTACCATATAAACGATATATATTTATATATTTTTGACATTGTATAAAAATTAACACGACATTCATCTTGAGAAAATTCAAAATGACATAAAAAAAAGAAAACTATAGTCTTTTCACAGTTATTTTAGCTTTGAAAGGGGCTTAAACATAACTGGCTGAAATGTGGGTGTACTATTAGGTACTACCTAACCCCTCGGGGATTACATGCGTGATGTTATGTTAAGCTTAAAGATCACTGTAATTTTGACAAGTACCTTACAGGTAAAAATATCATCATGATTTTCACAGGGATGCAAAGTCAACAGGTAAAATAACTGTGGCAAGACTGTATTTTGTCGTAGTCTTTGGTAGGTTAAGTATTTTTTATCTGTGGCGACTATGGTGCTGCGACATCGACAATCCTCGCATTTTTTTTCATCCGCCATCTTGGGATTGCTCGAGTGATGTGTCTCGAGGATTTTTAGCAATAATTTCTTTAAAAAGAAAACTTGTATGGGTAAATTAATGAGTTGAATGGGGTAGGTAACTGTGAAACTAATGGTGTTAGCATAGCTAGTTCCAAGCCTCGTGATTGGTGGAAAATCTGCTAATGTCATTTTATATTTCAAAATACTTTGTCATCATTGGTCAGATTGGGAACTAGCTATGGTAACGCCATCTGCAATGAGCTTTGACAGTCCTCCCCCATTGGGTGTTGATAGGATTTTGTATGTATAAGTCGGGTTGAATTTAATGTAATAAGTTATTAACTCATTATAGAGCTACTCATTCAAGTTTTTATTCAAAAGAGTCACTTTTTCACTCAGACTCGAAAAAATTGTCATTTCGAGTCAAAAGTGACTTATACTCACACTCGACTCACACATTCGAGTTACCCCGAAAATTCAATTGTTTTTTTGGATCTCTAGAAAATAAAAATATGTACTAGGATGCGCTACAATCATAAAAAAAAAGTTTTTGTATGTAATGTAATATGTACAGCCGATAGTAGTGTCATGTATAAACATAGTTTAAAAAAAAATAATTGACAGAAGACTGGAATTTAATTCTGAATTTGCGAGAAAAAATAACAAAATGTGGGAAAGAGGTGGGTGATGCTAACTCGATGTTTGAAAATACTTAAAGATGTTTTGTTTTAGTATACTCTCTTTTTATTTTATTTGTGCGTACCGTTGTAATTTTGACGATAAATTTGTATTTATGACTTTTTTTAAACATGATTTTGGTAGATAGAATTCCTAACGAATACATACGATTTTCAGTATGAATCAGTAACGTGGTCGTTTTATGCGAATTTAACTATTAAAATCTTTGTATTTTACATTAAAAAAAAAACATCTGCTTAAAAATGACGCCCCGATTGCTGAAGGTCATCAAATCTTATGTGTGTAAGATATGAGATTTGACAGTAAAAAGGTTTTGAAACTCTATTTACCAAAAAATAATCTAAAAAAGAAAATGTTAAAATTTATATCGTCAATTTCAAAGAAAACCCTTCGACAAACGGTCATCAAGATACTGCCACTTGTATTTATGTAATATTTAAACTGAGCACACAGTTATTTTAGTACACTACATAATCGATACACAGGGATGAGTATAAAACGGTGTTTTATATACTATGTTCATTATATAATGATCAATAAGACAGTTGAACTGTAGGCTCACCTCATTAAATGGGAGTTAAACATAACTGACGAAATGTGGGTGTGTATAGGTCCTTCTCTGCTTAACCCCTCTTGGATTGCAGGTGTAATGTAATAGTATGTTATCACAGTTAGAAAATATCTTATGAATTGTTCAATGATGAAGTAAGCGAGTAATTTTTCAGTAGCAGTCTCGGAGTTTGGATCTGTGCCAATAGGCTGGCTATTACTTGGGACTTAAACATAACTGGCGAAATGTGGGTGTACTATTAGGTACACCTCTGCCTAACCCTTTGGGGATTACAGGTGTGATTATACACAGCTCCACAGTAGCCCACAACTAAGTTTGTGCCCTTAGCTTCGATTTATATGAATATGCAGGCGGGGTTGTCCATTGCGAGCCACGGCCACGCTCCGCAAAACAAACCGCTCAGCTTACGCGGCTTATCGAATCATCATTCTTTTGCCCATAACCCAATTTATTTGGGGTCGGCGCAGTATGTATTCTTCTTCCATACTTCTCTATCTCGTCATCAGATCAGACACCTTTCTTTCTTCAGTGGATCTATCGAATATTTTCTTTAAAAAGAATTTCTATCTATTTTATGCCACGGAAGCATGTGTGTGCATTTATTTATGTACACGATATAAATAAAATTTACAAAAAGACATTTCGTATAGGTGACACAATAGGCTGCCTTATCGCTGAAAAGCGATCTTTTCATGACATCCTACATCATCTGCCTAGCCTTTTCCCAACTATGTTAGGATCTGCTCCCAGTCCAACCGGAAGGTAGTATTTTGCCTGACCGACTGACATATTGATCATTATAAAGTTAAAATTAGTGTTTACAGTATCAGTAAAAATCATTGAGGAAGAATGAGAAGAATAAATGAGGAATAATGGCTGAATTTCAGTATTTCATAGATCTATCGTAAAAATACATTAAAAAATCATACTTGTTCAAGGCCTTACTAATTATAGAATAAACTTCAACTGCCTTACATTTTAACGACGGAAAGTTAGAATGCTTTAAGTGACATAAATCTTGCTGTTGGAAATGCAGCGTTCGTGCTTAGCGCGGAAAATTGAAAATCCGAATGCTCAACATCCCTTACGACATTTCAAGTTTCAATTTGCTGTCATTATGGACATTGAATGACGGTTTACGCCCCCTTATTACGTGGGACTTAAACATAACTGGCGTAATGAGGGTGTACAATAGGCTACACCTCTGCCTAACCCTTCGGGGATTACTGGCGTGTTATGCTAGGACAGGTTACGACTGTCAAATTATTAGCAAGGGAATCTTTTTAAAACATCATTTTGGTGCTATTTTAATAAAAAAATATGAAAAAACAACCGTTTTATACCCATTCCAATGATTTTGGGACGATTTTCAATTGATTTGTGTTATTTTTGTTACTTGAAAAAGTGTAATTTGAGCACGGTCTTCTTCCAATCTAACCGGATGCAGCTGAGTACCTCAAATATCCAGTTACTGTGTGTGCCTGTCAAATATCTACGAATGAGGGCCGGGACCAATGGTCAAGTTGCTTTCCGAGGCGGCTTGGACTAGACCCTGCACTTCGGCTTCTGAACTCAGAATACGCTTGAAAGTTAATAATATTTTCATACGGAATTGATTGAAAAACGTTCCATTAAAAACCAAATCGATTAATTATTCACTAACTTGCTCAAGTTTTTCGTTATGTATGAGTGTGTATATGTGGTATGTTTCAAAGTTGTTAATCCGAATTGAATAGTCGCAGACAGCTCCCCAAGCGGTGGTTAAACGAACTAATATTATCGACAGACAGCGCCCCTAGCGGTGAAATTCAGAAGTTTAAGTACCAACAGACAGTACCCCCTAGCGGCAGAAAACCGAACTAAACGGGCGAAAAATTTCCCAAAAATGTCGCTCATTATGTTTGCTTTGATATTCTTGCCAGAATATTTTGTTTCTGTAAGTCCTTTTTGTATGGGCAAGAAGATGATGATGGTAATGAAGTCCTTTTTG
Organism: Eurois occulta; assembly: GCA_950022335.1. Lineage (NCBI taxonomy): Eukaryota > Metazoa > Arthropoda > Insecta > Lepidoptera > Noctuidae > Eurois > Eurois occulta. The sequence goes on along the minus strand of OX465504.1, from coordinate 8,372,602 downwards.
TATGATCATCTACTAAAAATAAGTCAAACATAATATGTTTCAAAAATGTAAACGTGGTAAAATATGACAATCATATTTTACCATGTTTCCATTTTATCCGAAACAATTTAGCTTAAATTGCAGTTTTAGTAGTCAATTGTGCAAAAAGGCCTTATTAGTTTACATCTAAAAATGATTCCTACTGATTTGTCAAGTAAAAAATGTTGGAAACTATTTTATTCTGAAGGCTCTATAAACCCATGATCGTTTGCCTTTTGTATGGAAGATTGATTAAGCTGTATATGTGCATTCAATTCGGATATAATACCTAGCCAATAACTATTAAAGTATATATATTTAAATAACTGTATAGGATTCATATAAAAGAATGCTGGTGTGCGAAAATATGGCTCTTTTAATTTTTTTCTAGTGTTTAAGTGTGCTTTTATTTTTATTTTTTTGTTGTGCACTGCGTCTGCGGTATGTCTTCAAAAAAACTTAAAAAAAAATAGAAAAAAAATGGCTGCTTCTCATCGATAACGTCGATAGTACTTCAGCTTTTGACAGTTTTTCTTCAAAAATACCTAAAAACCAGCTTTTTTGAACATTTCGACTGAAACAATGCTTGTGTTATTTTATTATAAATATTTTTATAAGGCATACCGTGCACCCAATGCTGTTCTGTTTAATAATATATATAAAAAACTACATTAGGATTATTGATAATAAAATAAACAAAAATACATGTAGTTCGCTTAGATCGCTTCGAAAACCCGACGAAATAGTTCCTATCGATTTATTAATTAATGTTTTTTTTAAGGTTTTACTAAAAAATAATGTTGACACGAAAACTTTGATTATAATAATTTTATTATCTTATCTAAAATTCGGGATAATATTGCAAGGAACGTAACGAGTAGGTCTTAAGTTTCTGCCTAGCCCTATAGGAAAAGGCTTGAATTTACGTATGTATGTAATGCAAGGAACGGCAGCAAAAAATACGATGTATTTTTTTTTCGATAATATTTGTATTGTAACTTTTATTTGTCTGAAACTAGTGTTACTACTCAAATTGAAAGCGTTCTATATGACACTCATTTTCATTGGGCAACGAATAACGGCTTATTAACCCGATGGGTAATGTTTTCAGCCAAATTATAGGTGTATAAATTTTTCACCTCTATGGTAAACCAGAAATTCAGACTTAAAGGTTCTGTATTCATATGTACTTGATTGAAAATACTGAGTATGAAGTTAAGTTTTTCATGGTTTTCGTGTCAATATGGATCCATTTCTTTTCTCCCGTCCTTATAAAGTAGAAAACATTATAAGTAATGTTTACCGTTAATAAATTTGTATTTCATTGTATCGAGACAAATTAGTATAAGAAGCGATCAAGAGCTGAGGCTTCATATTTATACGCGGTGAAAAACTAAGGTCTTTTTGGCTGTAAAAACTTGGACTTTGAAATGAATTTTTTCCTTATAAGATTTGGATTACAAAACAATAAAATTCTTTTAAATTAATCATGTTATAATTTGTGGATTTCTCATATGATTCATATGATTGAAGATTGAATGGAATTTATGTTGGCTGATTTATTGTTTATTGATTTTTTTTTCTGGTCGAAGTGACAGACCATATAGTCCATGTCGGATTCCTGAGAATAATTCCGAAAACATTGAATATTTTTGGCAGCGACACTAGCGCCATTTCCTACCAATATTAAACGGCTATTAAATAAACTAATCTGAATTCGTAATTGATTGCTAAACTAATAAAATTCAAAGCGAAAAATGATTTTGACTTCTTGATTAGTTCCGTAAATCACCGTTCAATACTGTTTAAAAATGGCGCCGTTAACTGTCAAAATTCTAACAGTGAGCTGAATAATGGAATTTGGATTGATAGTCAACTAAAATAATTGTCTAGATATCTAGACAGTTTTATAGCTTGTAAAGAATGTAAAGATGTAAAAGGTTCGTAGGAAAGATGTAGACTGTTGCTTACACCTCTGCCTATACGTTCAGGGAGTATCTGTAGGGGTGATGTTTTGTTATAGAATGTAGGAATGACCTAGCTGTAGTACGAGGTAGTCAGCTCTTGGTAAATATTCGGAATGTTTTATGAGAATTCGGAATTATTCCCAAGTTTTTTTTCGTGACTTTACCGCGTATAAATGTAAGTTCATGAAATTCTTATGGCGGGATATTCGTTAAGTTGTTTTTTAAGTTCATTCGTTGCAATTTTTTTTCTTAATGTAAGCGCGCCAAAGGTGTCGAAGACAAGTGTGAAAAACACTTAGGTTTACTGTATAAATGAAAAATATAAAAAAAAATATCTTGCTAATAAACTAAGGCTTGGTAATAATTATTGAAAACTGCAAAATGGTATATAAACAAGACATTTTGATACTTAAAAACATTAAAACTCTTGTCTATCTACCATAGTGCAGAATAACCATAATGTAGCTTCGATATTCTTCAGTGCATTCATTTTTTTTTGTTATCAATTTTTTTTTCGGAAGAACTTTGGTTGTTGTAAAATAATATTAAAAAAAAAATAATTGCGTAGATGTTTCAAAAAAAAAATTAGTCAATGTAGGTAGGGTTAGTTCAGAAATTAAGTAAAAATTGTTTTTTTTAAGATTTGCTTCGTCGAGTGACTTTGACAGTTGTATGTATTGATTGACTCACGACTTTTAAAAGAATTGCATTTTAGCTAACACTGTCTGGTTACGAGGCGCGGTAAGTAAGGCTGTAAGTTAAATATACATATTATATTTGAAGTAAATAAATTAATAATAAAACCACAACCTGGGATTTTTATTTTCTTACCCATACTCTAACCGCTAAGCTAAATAGACATTTAAAAGACTTATAGAGCGGACATCGGGAATAAAAAGGTAAACTGACTGGGTGATATATCAACACCCAGCCCAAACCGCTGGTCCTAGAGACATGAAACTTGGAGGGTGTGTTCTTTGTGAAGAGTAAGTATCCACTAAGAAAAGTTTTTTGGGAATGTCACCCCTTAAGGGGTAAAATAGGGGATGGAAGTTTATATGAAATCCATCAGTTTTGAAGTTAGAATCTTCAAATTTTGTGTTTAGGCTCACGATTGAAAATTAATTTCTACATGTCTCAGCGTTTTTGATAATTCTACCCTCGAAGGGTTAAAAAGCTAAAAGCCTATAGGTTACTTTTTAATCCCGATAGTACGTTCCAGTCGGATATATTTAGATATCCACGCGCAATGAGTCCACGCGGGCAAAAGCTAGTTGTCATACAAAAATGATCCCGAACATATTCGTTTTTGACACACAAATGCTACCTGACAAGCGGGCGTATGACAGTAGACAGTGGATTGGATTACGATTTTCTTCGTCTTGTCCAGTCTATCACTCGTAAATATTTGAATGTTTTTGATAAAGTAGCAATGGGCTGGCCTTAATAACCATTATGTTGAGCCCTGGCACACCCTGTAAGCGTTGCGGCAGACCTCGCAGAGGATGGCGGAACGAGCTGGATTAAACAAAGTAACTGGTCGATATTAGCACTGGATCAGAACTGGAAGTCATAAGAGGAAGAGGCCTTTGCCCAGCTGTGGGACGACTAAGGTTAACAGCAACCGCGTCCTAACCAAAGCGTTCACGTTCAAATTGTAACTCATTTATGTTTAGAAAACCAAAAAGCGCCCTCTATCGGCGCGACCAAGTATATCTTGACACGAACGAGCACCTCTGCTCCGGGCTGTTTACGACGACTAAAGAACACGCCTGGGTTCGAATCCTGGCAGTTGTCGCCAAGGGTTTATAGGTGGTCGATCTGGAGAGTCTCCCCAGCAGGGCCACATTTATATCTCAAAAACTAGGGCACCTAGCGCGAAGATCTGTTTTCTCCTGTATTTTGTCGCCAATTAGTCGCAATTTGTCGCCAAGTCACAGATTTAATCGGGTCTTAGTTTAGGAGATAAAATGAGTTCAATTAGTAAGGTATAGTCCAAGAGCTAGATCGAAGAGTTCACGAATAATTGCCAAGAAAAAATATTTCTATTAATATGTGTATGCTAGTATTCAGTGTAGGCTAGGCACATCATCACCACCTGCCTAGCCTTTTCCAACTATCTTGGGGTCGGCTCCCAGTCTGGATGCAGCTGAATACCAGTATTTTACAGTGTAGGCACATAAGTAAGTATAAATGAATAAACAAGAGCTGGGTACAGTCGGATGCCATTTAACATCCATTTATCTTAGGAACTGGCTGAACAGGGACATCTTTAACCAAGATCCATGTAGGATGCCAGAGCAACAACCAGGGGCGCTAAAAAAATCGAGATACCGAACTCGGGTAGATTAGGATTTTTTGACAGCCCCAAGCCATTGACGATTAGAGGAACTAGGGGTCGCCAAGAATCGAGAAAAAAACTGCCTTATTATTGTGTTAGTCCATTGTGCAGAGAACTATGCTAAAACATTAAACATAAAAGAAAATAAGAACTTTCAAAAAAATATAAGCAGGTCATGGCCTCATGGGTAAAGAATTGAGTAAAAAGAAATTAAGATATAATACAGTGTTCCAGTTAGTAAAAAAAAAATACTGAAAAGGGCTTAGGAGTTTGAACTCGTCTTTTTCTGATGCACCTACGACAGAACTATGCGAAAACATTAAATACAATGGTAAACATTAAATACAATGGTAGGTAACCTAGAAAAATAAAAGCAGGCCATGGGTAAAGATTCGGGTAAAACGAAATTAAGATTTCATTCAAAGTTTCAGTTAGTGCTGCAAAAAATAAAATACTGGTAAAGACTGAGGAGCGGGAACTCGTCTTTTTCTGATGCACCTACGACAGAACTATGCGAAAACATTAAATACAATGGTAACCATTAAATACAATGGTAGGTAACCTAGAAAAATAAAAGCAGGCCATGGGTAAAGATTCGAGTAAAACGAAATTAAGATTTCATTCAAAGTTTCAGTTAGTGCTGCAAAAAATAAAATACTGGTAAAGACTGAGGAGCGGGAACTCGTCTTTTTCTGGTGCACCTATAACAGAACTATGCAGTCACTGCACATTACCACGTTTTTGACGCTCTGATAAGAAACATTGAAGCGAGCAGTTCTGATAAGAACTTTGGTATAACGTTTCTGACGTTCTGATAAGAAACATCGAAGCAAGCAGTTCTGAAAAGAACTATTTCAACGTTTTGACGATTCCGTAAAGAAATAGGAGTGTCGGGAGCTGTGAGACCACTCTTCTAGCTTCGGTTCGACGTGTCTTCGATCTTCATCACTGCATCTTCAGTCTTCACTCGACGGAGGCCTGCCCGACACTAACGCGCGCGCGACGTGGCACATATATTTATGCTTTCGTCGCGAGCGGCGAAATGGCGGGAAAAGTCGCCCGCCGCGCCGCCGCGCCGTGCCGCGCCGTGAGCACACCAGCGCCTCTTGTGGAAACAACACGACAACAGTGCCGTGACGCGATTGGTCAAAAATCCTTGGATTCTTATTGGATTTTTATTTTGTAAATAGTGTTTCTAATTTAATGTACGTGTTTTTATTGGTTACCTATTGTTAATTAGTAAAATTGTATAAAAGACGACCCATTTTGGAAAATATATACATTCAATATTCGTTCTTAAACGGAGTTTATCTTCAACATACCTTCTGACCCCAAACCATCAACTCCAAATACTTAAGTAGCAAAAATAATATATAAGTAACCTAGAACGGTCAAGAAAATATAAGCAGCAATCAAGTTAATAATTGTGCGTCGGAGGACATCCAGGACATCCATTGAGGATTTCCATCGCGAGAAAAAAAAGGGTAAGTCTCACCAGAATCTAGAGATTCTGGTGAGACTTACCCTTTTTGCAATCTTAATAATCACAACATTTTTTTAGGGCTGCAAGAGCGAGCGCAGCGGGCTCGAAAATCTCTATACGCCTTATACCTCGAATGTATCTGTATATGTTTGGTTTTAATAATTTGCCTATTAGTGCCTAGAACTCTAGGAGTAAGGGGCTCCAAGGCTCTAATAGGCGTCTCTATGATAAGAAGTTCTCAGAGAGCCTTTATGATACAAAGGGCCGCACGCGTTGGTTCCAAGAAAGCGTTAGTACGAGTACTCGATGCTCATTTTTAACCTAATTAATATTTTACTTTGAGTGGTTCTACTGTACGCAACAATTTATTGCGCACTTAGTTATTCTGTGACTTCAGAGAAGATTGCAAGAACAGTTAAAACTTAACAAAATCTCGAACCTCTACATACAGGTGCCATACTTGCACATGTGTAGTTACTATGCTACTAAAAATCAGTTGTTTCCTACAAAAGTGCAATACCTACATGGTCAAAATGTATGGACCAGCAGAATTGTTTTTTAAAATTACCAATGAAAAAATTCTTCGTGTCCATGTGAGAGTGTTCAGAATGATGTACTGAATACATGGTAACCGTTTGTGCATCGGTGCCCCTTCCACCCTATAGGTATAATGTGTTACCTTGAGCTCAGTAGTCACCCTTGGCGACACCCAAGTAGATAGTTGAGTAAGACGCGAAGAAATGTATTTTCTAAAGACTTTTGGAACGAAGTTCCTTATCGCGCGTTGCGAAAGGGGGCTAGACGGAAAAAAATTCAGACGAAAAGTTGTAACGACACTTATTAGCCGACTGCGCGACGCAAAGGAGGGTAATGTGTTTTTGCTATAGTAAGCTATTGTAAGCCGAGCCGATTGAGGAGCTCGTGGCTAAATAAGAACAGCCGCTCGGATCGATCTTTAGGTTAAGCCGTGCTTACCTAGGTTGGTCCGTGGATGGGTGACCACCCATTACATACCGAGTTTCCTCCGTGCCTCGGAAAGCACGTTAAGCCGTTGGTCCCGGCTGTCATTTGTAGATCTTTGACAGTCGTTACAGGTAGTCAGTGGCCCGAAAGTCTGACAACCAGTCTTACCAAGGGGTATCGTATTACCTAGCACTAACTGGGTTGTGGAGGTCCGACAGGCAGTCGCTCCATGTAAAATACTTGTATTCAGCTGCATCCGGTTAGACTGGAAGCCGACCCCAACATAGTTAGGAAAAGGCTAGGCAGATGATGAAGCTATTGTAAGCCGTGCGGCGTGCGCATGTTTCTCTGTCTGTCTCTCTCTCTCTCTTATAGAAAGCAAGCCAGATATTTTCGTTTCGTCTTTGGTCTGTGGATGGGTGATCAAGGTTAAGCAACGACTGCCAAGGTCTGTGTGGATGGGTGATCCAAGTTAAGCAACGATTGCCGAGGTCTGTCTGTGAATGGGTGAACAAGGTTAAGCAACGACTGCCAAGGTCTGTCTGTGGATGGGTGATCCAAGTTAAGCAACGGTTGCCAAGGTTGGTCTGTGGATGGGTGATCCAAGTTAAGCAACGGTTGCCAAGGTTGGTCTGTGGATGGGTGATCAAGGTTAAGCAACGGTTGCCAGGGTTGGTCTGTGGATGGGTGATCAAGGTTAAGCAACGACTGCCAAGGTCTGTCTGTGGATGGGTGATCCAAGTTAAGCAACGGTTGCCGAGGTCTGTCTGGATGGGTGATCAAGGTTAAGCAGTGGTTGCCGAGGTCTGTCTGTGGATGGGTGATCAAGGTTAAGCAGCGGTTGCCGAGGTCTGTCTGTGGATGGGTAATCAAGGTTAAGCAACGACTGCCAAGGTCTGTCTGTGAATGGGTGATCAAGGTTAAGCAACGACTGCCAAGGTCTGTCTGTGGATGGGTGATCCAAGTTAAGCAACGGTTGCCAAGGTTGGTCTGTGGATGGGTGATCCAAGTTAAGCAACGGTTGCCAAGGTTGGTCTGTGGATAGGTGATCAAGGTTAAGCAACGGTTGCCAAGGTTGGTCTGTGGATGGGTGATCAAGGTTAAGCAACGACTGCCAAGGTCTGTCTGTGGATGGGTGATCCAAGTTAAGCAACGGTTGCCGAGGTCTGTCTGGATGGGTGATCAAGGTTAAGCACTGGTTGCCGAGGTCTGTCTGTGGATGGGTGATCAAGGTTAAGCAGTGGTTGCCGAGGTCTGTCTGTGGATGGGTGATCAAGGTTAAGCAGCGGTTGCCGAGGTCTGTCTGTGGATGGGTAATCAAGGTTAAGCAACGACTGCCAAGGTCTGTCTGTGGATGGGTGAGCCAAGTTAAGCAACGGTTGCCAAGGTTGGTCTGTGGATGGGTGATCACAAGGATTTTTTTTTCACTAATTAGTCGAATCGAAATGAACTTCGTTCCATCCGGGTGTCCCTTATTGACACCTCTCAAGTTTTTTTGTTTTTATATTGTAGTCTTGACAATCTCCCTGTCAGTCGCGACTGCTGACCGTGGGATCCTGGATTCGATTCCCAGGTCGGGCAGTGTTGTTTTTTAGGAATTCTTCAGCATCATTCCGAAGTTTGGAAGTTCCCGTACCGTTGGCAGGCCTGCGCCTGGTGTCTCAGGTCGTGTCGGATTGCTGTCCCATGGTACTATGAGAGTAAAAGGAACAGAGTGCACCTGTGGCTGCGCACTCTTGTGTACTATAATATCTCCCGCGCCGATGGCTAATCTCTGCTGAGATTGGCCGCCGTGACCGAAAAGCGGTACATAAGGAGGACTATTATTTATATCGATACGCGTAGGGTTGACCCACATCAGGCAGCACGGAATGGCAGTTGTCCATGCTCCTAATCCTTTTCTGTCGCTTAGAACCGTCATTTGCTAGAGCGACATCGACAGTGACGCAGCAGCATCGACGATGCGATCGGCAGCACGCCCGCTAAATTAAAATTTACGTGGGACATAACATGCCATCAACAGGGGACAAATCCAGGTTCCGTGGCTGCTACTGAGAAATTCCTGATGGAAAAACCCAGTAACAATTTTCCCGATCCGGGAATAGAACCCAGGACCTAATGCTCAGCAGCCGCGCTTGCGACCACTACACCAACGAGGCAGTTAATCTACGTTTTTACAAATGTAAATTAAATTTACATTAAGACGATAACAATGTCAACTTGTGCAAGAATTTAAGTAATTTCTTCAAAAATGGTTAGTTTATACAGGGTGGAAGGGACACCGACGCGAAAACTGTTACCACGTATTCAGTACATCATTCTGAGCCCCCCACATAGAAGTTTTAAATCAGTTATTTAAAAAATCTGCTGTTCCATACATTTTGACCGTGTAGGTTTTGTAGAAAATAGTCGTTTTTTAGGGTTCCGTGCCCAAAGGGTAAAACGGGACCCTATTACTAAGACTTCGCTGTCTGTCTGTCTCCAGGCTGTATCTCATAAACCGTGATAGCTAGAAAGCTGAAATTTTCACAAATGATGTATTACTATTGCCGCTATAACAACAAATACTAAAAATTAAAAAAAAATATTAAGGGGGGCTCCCATACAACAGATATGATTTTTTTGCCGTTTTTATAGATAATGGTACGGAACCCTTCGTGCGCGAGTCCGACTCGCACTTGTTTTGATAACCGATGAAAAATTTCTTTGTCAGAATGATGTACTGAATACGTGGTAACCGTTTTCGCGTCGGTGTCCCTTCCACCCCTATTACGGTTGGAGGTGTAGGCAGAATTCACCTAAAATAAGGATAATAAGTAAAACCCATCGAATAAAAAGAAAAGTATTTATTTTTAAAACATGTTTTTATTCATGGTTCTTAAATTATACAACAATATACACCATGATGTACTATGACTAAATCTATGATTGAATTTGTGTTGGATTAAAAAAATATTTCACAAAAATACTTTATTTCTCAATAATCTAGAAACGTAACATTTTCTGTCGAGGATGGATCGTATAATTTTTTAAACTGTCATGCTCACTGACATTATCATTAACACTAGAAACTGGATATATACAATGTTTACTGTTTGTTTATCCGTGATCATGGAGCTTGCAACAGCGCCGACTTAACGGGAACTCATAACCAGTAATCATGGTAAATATCCCGTTTCTAGTGTTAATTTTCGTGTAGTTTACGTCTAATTGATTTACCACTTAAAACTCTAATAAGGTTGAAACTTTTAGTTGTGTGTCGCTCTCTCACCGCGAGCATTCGACTATGATACAACAGTTCAGAGGGACTAAAATGGCCGCTTTAGCAGAATCATAACAGGAAAATAATATGAATTACGTTACAATTCGTAAAATGGTCACAAAGCAACAATTCGTAATATTAACTGCGTCTGTGAACATTTTAAGAATTTTAACGTGATTCATATTATCCTAATATGATTCTGCTGAAGCGGCCATTTTAGAACCCAGGGGGCATAAAACGGCCGCTTCATAATTTGTAACAATCACTTTGTTTCTCTAAAAAAACGAATCTTGGTTTGTTACATTACAGGCGAACGCTTCAGTGGGCGCCTTGTAACTAAAAATGGAACGAGATGAACAGTTACTATTAAATCTTAGGGTGGAAATGTAGTTTCGAGGTCGACTACACACCAACACACTTTGAGTCTAACGTAATGTATATTCACGTTCAAGAATTATCTACATGACATAGTATCACGCCTGTAATTCCAGAAGGGCCAGACAGAGGCGTAAGCATATGAACATTTCATCAAATATGTATAAGAATTAGCATGCGTTTTTTACTGTTCATTTTAATATCATATTTATTTAACCCAACACAGCAAAATGAATGGTCAAACAAATATACATGAGTTATAGATATCTGATTTCTTTGCTAAATTTTCTTATATATTGCATGACAAAAAAAACACCATAATAGGTAGGTAGGCACTCAACTCTTGTTTGATATTTGACTGCAAGCCTCTAGAAAAAAAACAAGTGGTTTTACTTCATTTTTAGGGTTCCATAACTCAAAAGAAATAAGCGAAACCCGTAAAATCGGCGTGAGTCGGTCAGATTTAAGATGGAAGCGCTAATGTATCCCGCGAAATTCAAATTTACTTACGTTTTTTGCAATTTGCCGGTCAGTTTCATGCTGTATGTTAAACAAAATATGATTCGCGGCCGTAATACGTAGGTATGTATTTACAGAATTATAATCTATAATATTATTATAACGAATACAACCCTCTTGAGGTCATTTAATGCCATTGAATGACTATTCCATGAAAAAGTCATTCAATGGGGTTAAATGAACTTAGAGGGTTGTATTGATGATTTTAAAGATTATAACTCAGTAACGCCATATTTGTTATGGACGCGAATCATATTTTAATCAACATACAACTTTACACTGAACTGCAAATTGCAAAAACGTAAGAAAAATTGAGTTTCGCGGGACACCCTCACATCACGCTTGTAATCACCAAAAGGTTAGACAGAGGTGTTCCTAATACTACACCCACATTTCGCTAGTTATGTTTACATCCCCTGTAATAGGGGGCGAGTCTATTGCCATCAACCGGGCAGATCCAGACTCCGTGGCTGCTACTAAGAGATTCCTGATGGAATAACCGAATAACATTTCGCCTGACCAAGATCTCATGCTCAGCAGTCGATCTTGCGACCAATAGAAGCGAATATAGGGATAGATCGTATAGGACACTGCGTCGGACTATTCACTTTCATTGACATAAAGGCGCGATTCCGTTAGACAAGTTACTTGTATGCAAATTGCATACAACTTGAAGAAACCTGAATATAAGCTACAACTTGTATGACGTAGTTAGAACTTGTACATTTTTCATTCAAGTGACGTGCAAATTGAACGCGCAAACGTCAGTTGCACGTTTCGAATTGCGAACGAGTGACGTGTCCTACTCAATTGTTGAACATCTCCACTTGTTTGCAAGTAAAACCTGCATGCAATTTGCACACTCTTGAAAACATGTTTCCAATGTAAGCAACTTGTTCGCAAATATGACGTCATAAATGCATACAAGACTTGCAAAATGGAATCGCACCATTAAGCTCTCGCTGATCGGATCAAGCAGATTCCTCGACAGTGTGGTCACTCCCTTAAAGCAACAATTTGGCGTCCGTCTGTCAGAACCCTTTTTACTACTTAAAATACTTTGTTGGCGAAACTGGGCGTATCAAACACCCTGAAGCCACATTTCTTTGTCATCCGTGCTACAGATCTCATATCGAAAAAAAAAAAAAACTTTTTTTACAGGCTGGTAACTTTCAGCGGGGCAGTAAGGGGAAGTTTTTTTTTGCAAATTCTGACTTTTTTAGTACTCCAACCTGGGTTCGTCCCATAGAAGTTTTTGATCAGTATTAGAAACAGGACCGATTGGCATCTATAAAAGGTTTTGTGTAAAATGGTCATTTTCTAGCCAACTGATTTTTTTTTTGAAAATCTGTGAATGGTGGTTTAAAATGAAAATTTCACGAAAAATTATGGATTGTCTCCAAAGACCATTTTCGTGTAGCTGCAACGGTTAAGGTAGTTCCCCTTACTGCACCGTTGAGAGTTTCCACCCTGTTCATTATTAACATACAAGAGACGTTCAGTATTTTTTAGGTTAATTTAAAACCTCAGTCAAAACCGGCAGTCAAATATTGAACTCTAAAACTGTTGAACTAAAAAAACAAAGCACATTAATGCATAAAATTTAAACAAAATCTTAATGATAACACTCGGCATTTGATTTTGAATTCTATACACACTATAAATAGGAATTATATTGGGACCTAGTTACCTAATTATATTAAATTATTTATATGTGTCACAGTCGTTCGCCCTTTTAATGCAAATTGAATTGATTACGGTTTTAAGATTCTCGTGTGACTTTCCAAGCGAGACTATTGAATGGTGTACTAATAGTGTGTGTTTTATTCCATAATCAACGGATTCGATTCCTGGCTAGGAATATTGATTTTTCAAAAAACAAATGTGGCTTTTTTAGTTTTCATCAAAATCGGACCGACTTTATTTTTCGCAATTCTTCATAGTTTTGGATTAGACCATACTTGAAAAATTCACTCCGTATAAAATGTATCTTTTTTATTTTTTAAATTCAGACACTGACCTGTTCATTGCAAAACAAACGCAAGAAAATTTGCATCTAGCGGCCACCCTAGCGATTCCACTTTAAAAAGTCGAATCGAAATATTATTTATCGTTAACAAATGTAGTGTTTCATGATTGTAAAATAGATCTTTTCATTCATACTCGTAACTTCCACATTGTTTCCTAAACATGTCATTTATAAACAATGTGTTTTTTTTTTAAATATAATTAATGCTTTATTGATGAATGTTTGTGCATGGTAATGAGATATTTGATAACTTATGAGTATATTTTAAACTTCACTGTTTTGAATACTGACTTGTCTGTTCACTATTATTCTACCTCTGTCAGCCATCCAAGTATCGACCTTATGAAAACGACTTCAAAGATCACTTTGATTTTAGCAGTTAACAGAGGCAAAATAATTGCGAATGGACTGTAATCACCATTTTTATGTCAAGTGGGGTGGTCAATATTGAGGCATATTTAAGCTGTTAATTGTAACTTTAGGCAAGAAAATACTATGTTTGAGACCTAAACAGTGTTGGTCAAAGAAAATAATTTTTCGAGATCTGAAAAATTTGGTTCAAAACTTTGCCAGCCGTGAGATAATACCCAACATTTAAGTTCATATTTATTCCATAAAGTTAAAATTAACTGCAACTCGTTAACCAGTCATTTTGAAGTGAGAATATATCTTCGAGATCGCGAAAAAACTACAATAACTAAATTAAAATGTGTTTTAATGCCAAAAAAACATGTTTAATTAATAATATATTTGTATACATTGGAAAGACTAAAAAAAAAACCAACTCGCCTTTAGTATTATCAAGCTTTTTAATGTAAAGGTACGTAGGATCTAAAGTTATAGTATAATATTTAATAAGCTAACAAGATGATCCATGCTTGTGCCTTTTCTTCATCAGAAGAGGACTTACTCCTGTAACGGGACAGTTAAAAGCTAATATTCTTCAACTTTATGAACGCCAGAGCTCTGGCGTTCATAAAGGCACGCGCGTGCCGTCCACGCGAAGCCACAATTTCACCGCAAATACAAAAAGAATAGGGATTCCAAAAGTTTATCGATAATCAACATTATTATAACATTTTTGTCTGTAATGTTCGAATAAACACTACTGTCATGATTGATATTTTATTTAATCTCGCACTAATTACTACTAATTTATTTCGTGTTATAGTGCACCGCATTTTTTGTCACGTATATGTGACAAGGGCGTTCAAAAGGTTAAAAGAATGTCTCAAATTGCTTTAACATTTAACCTTCTTTGTATAACGGGCTGGTGTCCGCAACTCCACGTCAAATGCGCGTATTTTGCGTGCGTGTTTAACATTCTCATGAAAATAATTTCATTTGTAGATCTTCGACAGTCGTTAGTCAATTTTTTTATGAGATTATGTATGCGTGGAAGGGACACCGACGCGAAAACGGTTACCACGTATTCAGTAAAGTCCCTTCCACCCCGTATTAATTTCATTACAAAATTTAATTTAGAATTATTAAATCAACAAAACAATTTTTCAACCAATAAAGAAAACCTAAGTTTTAGCTTAAAATCCCAACCTACCTTTAAAAAAAAAAGCTTGACCCCAAAATCAAATGCCGATTCCATTAAAAATTCTTAAGTAACGAAGTCATAGCCTAGATATTTCTTATTTTTTCTTCTAACGCGAGAAGCCACCTTTTTAGGATCGTCATAATCCTCATCTTGCTCATAGACAATATTGTTTTCGATAACCCAGTCTCCGGGTTCTTCTTTAATGGGTTGGCTAGCGGACAACCGTTTTTTCTTCTTTCTTCCAGAATCATCTTTTGACCGTTTCTTTGGTCGCTCATCTAGAACCAAATGCTGATACTCTTCAACGATATAGTTTTCTGGTTCATAACTTGTGGTTATTTCAACTCCTACTGAAGGGTCCACATCGGGTAGGATGTAGTAATTTTCAAAGTCACCTTGTAAAGTAATTTCATTCATGTCTGCGGTGAAATGTCGCTTCTTCTTGCCAGAGGAGCAGTGTTTTATATAAGCATATTTGGGTTTGGTGTCATCCGGTAAGATATTAACAGTCCATTCAGGGTTTTCGGTAGAAGTAGTTGTAGTTGCTGGGATTTCCTTGACTTCTTCCATAGTTATTTCTTGTTCTTCTGCTATTTCGTAGATGAAATTGTCGGAGATAGTGTTGTCATCCATGATTTGTAGTACTTCCGTGCTTTGAGGCTCGGCTGCCGATGTTGATGATGATGTTTGTGGTATTATCTGTGGAGGGTAGTTTGATGTTATTCTTAAGTTTTATTTAATATAACATAACATCACGCATGTAATCCCCGAAGGGTTAGGCAGAGGTGTACGTAATAGTACACCCACATTTCGTCAGTTATGTTCAAGTCCCATGTAATGGGGGGCGAGTCTATTGCCATCAACCGGGTGCGAATCCAGACTGCGGCTGCTACTGAGAAATTCCTGATGGAAAAACCAAATATCACTTTGCCCGACCTGGGAATCGAACCCAGGATTTCATGCTTAGCAGTCGCGCTTGCGTCCACTAAACCAACGAAGCAGTTATGTTTCATTTTTGTGTAAAATTAACCTACATTTTGTCTAGCTCATGGTGTTATGTCGTTCTCAGGAATAACAAATAAAGTAATTAATAATTGTAACGAAAGTTTTTTCACACTACAATAGGGTAGTTGACACACAAATCAATTAACATACTTTTTATGATCCGTCAAAACGCGATTTCCCCTTACATTTAGTATGTCAATAGCACGCTGTGACGTCACTATTTCGTCAACTCAATGACTTAACGATTGATTTCAAAGCAAATAAAAATCTAACTTGGCAATTAACTGAAAATAAATCGCGTTTTCAGGTCTAAAATAAAGTGTTTTTTTTTAGAGAAGCTGTCTTGGAATATTTTTTAATGGTGTCAACATCCATATTAGGAGGCCATACAGTTTTCAAAAAAGTTGGCCAACTTATAAATCTAACCTAAACCACCAAAAGCAGCCAGACCTAATTCCAACAATCATTATTTCAAGCATGTTTGAATTTCCGTAAAGTGGAACATTTAGTAATGTAAACTTATACTGTCACTTACGGGATATCTTCCGTGATTGTTTATGATTTTGATCGCGTAAGTGACAGTATAAGTTTAGTTCTAAACCGTGAACATTTAAAACAGTGAATTAGTAATGAATGTAGTTTTACCTCAATAATCTGTCTCGGATCAGGCATCTTGGTGATGACCTGCTCCGACTGCGTGATGGAGGCTTCAGCTTTGTCAGTCTCCACCTTGACCACCCACAGCTGCTTGCGCTGGAGATTCTTCATGGATCTGTGGTAACATTCAATTTATTAATGATTGTGATAAGCCAGTGATCGGAATAGGCTGACTATATTTGCCTAAACTTCGGAGAACAGAGACAGAAAGTGGAGACTTCCTTACGACTGTATTTTTTTTCCGGGATTCGGGAAAAATCTTCAGTAAGTTGAAAATAATCTTTGTTTAAGATTTGTAAAAGCTATTTTTAACTAAACTTGCAATTAACAAATCTTAGGAATTTTCACTAAAACTAATCTAACTTAAATCATGAATTACAATAATTTGATACAACGGTTAGTTTAAGGATCTTAAATATAATTCGAATACATGAATTAAAGTTAGATTATTTATTTCGGGGTTTTACGTGATGGTATGGTAATTGCAAGTTTAGTTAAAAATAGCCTTTACTCATCTTAAATAAAGCTTATTTTCGACTTACTGAAGATTTTTCCCGAATCCCGGAAAAAAAATATAGTCGTAAGGAAGTCTCCACTTTCTGTCTGTGTTCTGCGAAGTTTAGGCAAATATAGTCAGCCTATTCCGATCACTGGTGATAAGTGATACCAAGGATAAGCACTAAGAGGCGTTGCACCACCGAGGTGGTTTTCAGTGAGATGCGAATCCCACATCAGTCGCACTTACCCCCCCCCCCCTCCCCGACCCTTGCTGGAGCCAGCTCACGAAGCTGAGCCAGTAGTTTTAAATCAGGCCCTAAATAATCTCACTCAGATCTCCTGTCCCTTTGCTGCCCTCCCCAGCGACCGTAAGCCGAGGCTCGTACCCCACAGGGGGTGCCCTTAGCGCGCTGTCGGTTAGTTTATAAGTTTTATGCCCCTAGCTGGAGGCCTTACTCTCAAAGCATCGACAGGATAGTCCGGTTAAGCAGAAGCCAGCTTCATAGGTTGACCTGCGAGGTGGCATTAAACAAACAAAAAAAAAACCAGTCGCATTTAGGTTTCCCAAAAAAAGAGGTGTTTGTAACATTAGCGAAGAGTCAATTTTTTTAAGAGGTAAGCCGGTGTACATATCTTTCATGTGTATATATTATTTGTGCATAGAATACTGACTGTGCCATTTTTCAAAGGGAAGCCGGTAGGAATCGAGTTGTATGGAATCTTCGCCACTGGTGTGTAATCTGATACATCTGTATCTACTCCAAGCCATCTGCGTATCCTTTGCCAACTATGTTGGGGTCAGCTTCCAGTCTAACCGGATGCAGCTGAATACCAGTATTTTACGTGGAGCGACATTCTTTGCACTTTTTTATTAAAGGAGAGACACATGAGATACTTATATACCAGTTTTTAGTGTGGTACACTTAAAATTAAAAAAAAAACCGGCTAAGTGCGAGTCGGACTCACGCATGAAGGGTTCCGGACTAGTAGCGGAGTCTCTTTCAATTTATTTTTATTATTTGTTAGTGTTTGTTGTTATTGTAGCGACAACAGAAATACACATTCTGTGAAAATTTCAACCGTCTACCTATTATCATGAGATACAGCCCGCTGACAGATAAACGGACAGCCGAACGGACGGACAGCGGAGGCTTAGTAATTAGGGTCCCGTTAGTTACCGTTCGGGTACGGAACCCTGAAAATGAACAACTGACTACTTACAAATATCCCAGAGTATCCACCAGCTGTCTCACGTTGAGTCTGGACACACTCTCCTGTGTCTCCTTGAGCGGCTCCACACTGTAGTTGTGCTCCATGCGAATTATTTCAGCCACTGTGAACAAAAAGATAGGTGTTGTTGTATAAAAAATAGATTTCACTTATTTGGAAGGGTAAATAATTAAAGTAAATAGCATAAACATCCAACATTCTCGTTTAACCTTTTGAACGCCATTGTCACATATACGTGACAAGCAAGCGCGTGCCCTGTACGCCAACGACACAAATATGTGACAAAAAATGCGGGTGTACTATAACACGAAATAAACAATTAGATAGTTTTGGAATCCCTATTATTTTTGAAGGTATTTGCGGTGAAATTGTGGCTTGGCGTGGAGGGCACGCGCGTGCGTTTGGCTTTTTTTAAACTTTTGACAAGAAAGTCATTTAAATACACTAACGCGAACTAAATCGTAATCTACACTAGAAAGAGCTAACTGGTATGACATTTCTTCTGACACCCACTCTATGATACCTAAAATCTCTTTGATTTGACACTAAATAACATAAACATTACGCTGGTAATACCCGAAGAGTTAGGCAGAGGTGTGCCTTTTAGTATACTCACATTTGGACACAAAAAAATGCAATTTTCCAAAATTAAATTATTTAAGGCCAAGCGATATTCAATTAATTTAGGTATTTTTAAGACTGCTTGAGTTTACTTATTTTATTACAAAGATCATTTTATTCAAGAAACCTAAGACTTAGTCCCGTTCTGTGTCTAAATCAGTCACATAAGGGACCAAGGCTCAAGGGACCGCAAAAGGATGATAGACAGGCCGCGTTTAAAAGTAGACGGGCCGCATAAAAAGCTCAATGGGCCGCATAGATTAAGATTTTTGATTTAAAAGAGTGTCCATGTATTTTCTTGCCCATTCTTCTTCATAGAGATCTACGCTTTGGAATGTGCAACTGCAGTACTTTCTCAAGTTATTATGCCTTGTGACTGGGACTGTAGCTTCGCTTCTTTTATTTTTTTTTGACATTCAAAAGTGCCGTAATGGTCTAATTGAAATAAATGCTTTGAGTTTGAGTTTAAGTCGTTCCCACGGCTGGGACACGCCTCCCTGTGCCCTCCATAGTAAGCCGTAAACGACCATGCTGGCCTAGTACGACTTCGTGCATGTCATGTCTTCAAATATGGTTCTAGAAATTGGTTTTGTCACGATGTTTTCCATCACCGATTTGAGAGCAATGTGTTAAGATAAAATGACACATAATTAATCCCTGTCAGCTTTCAGTCAGACTCACAACGTAATGAGGGTTATCGTTTATTAGCTCACCAGATCAGTGTTTTTTTTGCTTGGATATCTTTGGTTAGACGAACTGAACGCTGTGTTAAAATTTGTCCATCTATTTTAATGGGACTTTATACACCATTATTTTTAGGTCGTTCTGGAGCCGAATACCATGAACTCGGTCATCGAACTCGAAACGATTGGGACTATTTTTTTCAAAAAATAACAATAAAAAAAAACAAGGAAGAATAAATTAAATTTAATGTTTTTTTTTTTTGTGAAATAATGAGAATCTATCGATGAATGTGTTTTTCAATGGGTATCGTTCGCATGTGTTGCCGATCGTGGATACGTTTTACACACACATATGCATTTGAGTTTTCATTATTTCAAAAAAAAAAACATTAAATTTATTCTTTCGTGTTTTTTTTATTGTTATTTTTTGAAAAAAAATAGTTCCAATCGTTTCGAGTTCGATGATCGAGTTCATGGTATTCGGCTCCAGAACGACCTAAAAATAATGGTTTATGTTGTTATACTTTAAAGTACCAATAACTTCATAAAAAGTTTATTTTATTGCGTATAACAACATAGTGTAAACTTCAGATGCATATTTACAATATTGTCTCTAATATTGTCAAGCACGAAACATTTTAAAAATCATTCTAACTCCAAGTACTAACAAATTAGATAAAAACTTCAAGTCATAATTAATCAGGAATGTCTCAATCTTGACCACAATCGTGAATATTAGTAAAAATATACTGTGTGACATCTGTCATTTTTGAAGACCTTACTCTACACGAACGCCTCTAGCGGCGAATTCATGCGCGATAGTCCCCATTGTAGTGCCTGTCTCAGTTTGAGCGTGGTAATCACTATTACTCATGTACTTTTGTATCTACGGCTCTGAGTATAGCTGGCCAATCAGTACGCTTCTACATTTCCAATATTTCAACTTTTCAGCTTTCCTATATCATCATCATCATCTGCCTAGCCTTTTCCCAACTATGTTGGGGTCTACTTCCAGTCTAACCGGATGCAGCTGAATACCAGTATTTTACATGGAGCGACTGCTTATTGACCTCCAAAACCCAGTGGATGTCAAACTTTCGTGTTCTAACTACTCGCAACGATGGTCAACGATCTACAAATGACAGCCGGGACCAACGGCTTAACGTTAATATTTCAAACTAAATATTAATCGATAGTCCTGTCTGTGAACAAATTGCAGTACCTTTGGGGACTCCTCCTATGAACTTTTCGAATAGACTCTGATAGGACGGTCCCCTGCCAGCGCCTGCAATAAGGCAGAAATGTCACAAACTAACTATCGGAGGTGGGCAGCGATACTCAAACTTTGGGACGGGCCGCATGGATTTATTTTATCAAGGACTTGATAGTTTTTTATATTTTAACAGTTTATTTAGCTTTTTACAACAAATACTGTGTAATATTTATTACGTTTTTTTTTTTCGATTTTTATGTTAGAAAATAATTTCAACTATTGGTATTTTTTTGTACGTATTGTGTAATAACCAATTGTTTTTTTTTTAAACAAAATTGAACGTATGCCACACACTACATTTACAACTCCTTGGTTAAATGTTTTACTTACCGAGTTAAATAATACATATAGTTTAAAAAAACTTGAAAACGCGCTTTAGAGTCATTTTTTTTACTTTTTTTTTCCCAGCAAACCCTTTCATTTGATACCCATATCAAGGGAATGTATAAAAAATAACTAGTCCGCCATCTTCGGGAGTCCGCCATATTGGATTTAGAATTACTTCACTTAGCTAACCATGCATTGTCATACAAACTAAACATGTATGCAAAAATTCAGCTCCATCGGAAACCGGGAACTGGGTCAAATTTAACTTCTAAGATTTTTTTAAATAGTTACAGGTCAAACCAACCGTCCGGTCGTGTTAAAAAAACTGGAGGCCTAAAAAGGCTTACCAGGTCGCAGGGAAATATCGTTGGGCCGCATGCGGCCCGCTGAATGTTTAGTATCGCTGCCTCGCCGTGAACACCAATTTAAACTACATAATATATCGATATCGTTCTTGCATGCAGTTTCAGTGCTTGATCGTCATTAGAATATTATCATCTATCTTTTTATTTATACTTTTAGTGCTGATTTGCTTAATCGATCGATTTCCTATCTTTCTAGTCATCATAGATTCAGCCACATGCTAAATATTCTTAAAAATTTAACAAAAAGAGTATTCTTAATACCTCACACTACTTTTCGAATTGAAGATTTCTCCGACTGTAAAATTAAGGAGTTTCCTGCAACGTTGTCCTCTAGCTACCATTCATAAGAAGCTCTCAATACATCCATAAATTACGTCACACGTTAAGAAGGGGGGGGGGGGGGACGAAGTGTGACATTGTGAGACAAGGGCTCTTAATTTCGTCAAAAAGTGTGTAATTTATGGATGGCCCCTAAGGTAATTGCCCTTACTGCCAAGGTGCCTGTTTCTTGATGAATAAGAGTTCTTGTTGAGTGAGAGACCTTCTTGAGTGGGAGTTCTTGTTGAGTGAGAGTTCTTGTTGAGTGGGAGTTCTTGTTGAGTGAGAGTTCTTGTTGAATGAGAGTTCCTGTTGAGTGAGTGTTCTTGTTGAGTGAGTGTTCTTGTTGAGTGAGAGTTCTTGTTGAGTGGGAGTTCTTGTTGAGTGGGAGTTCTTGTTAAGTGGGAGTTCTTGTTGAGACGGAGTATAAATAAATAAATAAAGTTCATGTTGAGTGAGATATTGTTGTAAGCTAGTCGCTTCGTCGTCGGCGGCGGGGCAGGTGCTGTAGGCGCTGTATCAGTTAAGCGGAAGACCTGAAGTAGGATAGTCAAAGTACTTACTTTTCTTATCGTTAGGCGATTGTATGACGGGCGCCGGTTTCTCCTGGTGAGTGAGGAGTTCTGGCAGCATCGGAGAGTCGATCCACAACCCTTGATTGTCCAGCTCGAAGTGGTAACTGGTAGACAAAATGTTACATTTATTTAAACGAGTTCTTGAATATGCTGAAATTTTGACGTTATTCTAAATCCAATATGGAGGTCTAGTTATTTTTATGCAACCCCCATGATATAGATATAAGGTATCAATTAAAAGGGTTTGTTGTGAAGAATACGAAGAAAGATGACGTCACACTCGTTGTTAAAAGCTTGTTTCTTTTACTATAAACTTGTTTGGCTCTAGGTTACAAAGGTGTTAGGGGTACCCATTACGAAGCATGCGAGGTCTGTGTCTATGACAGGGATATACAGGGTGGTAGGGACACCGACGCGAAAACGGTTACCACGTATTGAGTACATCATTCTGATAATTAAAAAAAAACAGCTGTTCCGTACATTTTGACCGTGTAGGTATTGCACTTTTGTAGGAAACAGCAGATTTTTTTTTTTTATAACCGCTGAAAAATTTCTATGCAGGGCTCAGAATGATGTACTGAATACGTGGTAACCGTTTTCGCGTCGGTGTCCCTTCCACCCTGTATATTTAGATGGCAGGGTAGACGCAGTGTCTGAACTTCGGCGCTAAGTGCCGACGTATTTGAATACCCCACACGAAGAATTTGTACCAATATTTTTTTTTGTCATCTAACTGGCCTGCACCTTGTATATGGAGTTTCTGGATCCATATGGAAGTGATTCTGAATTAAATGTTTATTATTATTATTATATGACTGTATTCTAAGTTAAGCAGATGAGTGAATGACACAGCATGTGTGCAGTTCCGCGTAGATGGCTCGTCGCTGCTGAGATAGGCGGCCATCGCCGAAAAATCAAGCCTGGAGGACTATAAGGTTGGAGAATACCTTACCCGCATAACTGAAGACTGACATGTCGCCACAGGCACTCGCTCTCCTCGTGCATAGCACCCTCGATCCAGTCCTGGCGTTTAGTTTCATTGTCGGTTGATATATTTGCACTGTGGAGAGGAGAAGAAATACAAAATATCAAATATACACTAAATAAAAAAACCTATATCGAAATATGGAGTTAAATAAAAAATTAAAAAAAAAAACAGTCACGTTAATAAAATCAATTTATTTTTCTTATTATAATAAAAGAGACGTTATTTTGACTTTTATTTGCACACACAACAACCGTTCTAAAAACAAACTTTATTCTAATGGGAAAAGATTCGATTTTACGTGGCATAGAGGAGGTATCACGCCATGACAGCGTTATGCCATCTTTGGGCTGCGGGACTGTTCGAAAGAGATACCGCGGCCCTGGAACACAAAGGGCTAAGAAGGAACATGGATGGGTTTTAGTCAGTAAAAGTCTGACACTCCCTTCCGCTCCGCCCAGAGCGGGAGGAGTCGATTGATGATTTCCCATCCCAAAAAAAAAAAAATGCCATCTTTCGTCACGGCATACGCGTCGGTTTTTACAGTGTAAATTTTACAGTTTACGGTAGCTATCAAGCGACCCGAAAATGTTTTTTTTTTTGTTATATTTTGTGTACTTCTTCTTCTGTACTACCGCGCTCACTGACGGTCGACCACTTTTCAACCTTATTTTTCAGGGCATAAGGGTGAAAAGTGGTCGACCGTCAGCGATCTCAGTAATACTTAAAGTGATACATGATTTTTATATATTACTAGCTTTTACCTGGGGCTTCGCTCGCGTTAATTTAGAATTTGACAAGCTAGCGGTGTGAAATATACTTTACGACCTATTCTCATACCTACCAAATATACATAAAAAATTCATAAAAATCGGTCGAGCCGTTTCGGATGAGTGCGACCACAAACACCGTGACAATTTTTTTATATAAGAAGATTACTGAGGGTTGACAGTCGGTCTGATTACAAAGTTTTTGTTTGTACCTATATCTATCAAAGTTTTTATACGAGTATCTTAGTTGTCGGTTTAGGGCCTGTTGGACAACTTATAGACGAGTGCCAGATAACGTATTTGGTAGATAATTTCATACAAATTTTCTATTCTGGTGATTGTGGACCATCCATGGACAAGTGTCAGATAACTTATTTAGTAGATAATGTCATACTAATTAATTACATAGTATATTCTGCTGACTGCTCCTAACACTAGCAACATTTTGAATGTAAGTGAGTCACCAATTTAATATAACAGCTATTCAGTAATGTCAATCTATATATATAAAAATGAATTGCTGTTCGTTCCTCACTAAAACTCGAGAACGGCTGAACGGATTTATCTTATCTTAGTCTTGAAATGTTCGTGAAGGTCTAGGGAAGGTTTAAAAGGCGAGAAAAAATCTAATACTTATAAATATATAAAACAAAGTCGGGTTTGTTACAACACTTATAACTCGAGATCTGCTGGACCAATTTTCATGGTTTTTGATTCGTTGGATTTGTCTCCACTCCGAATAGCAGAATACATCTTAAAAACAATGGTAGGTAGGGTAGGTAGGTAGGTAGGTAGGTAGGTAGGTAGGTAGGTAGGTAGGTAGGTAGGTAGGTAGGTAGGTAGGTAGGGTAGGTAGGTAGGCAGGGTAGGTAGGTAGGTAGGTAGGGTAGGTAGGTAGGTAGGTACGGTAGGTAGGTAGGGTAGGTTGTTAGGTAGGGTGGGTAGGTAGGTAGGTAGGGTAGGTACTGTAGGTAGGTAGGTAGGTAGGGTAGATAGGTAGGGTAGGTAGGTAGGGTAGATAGGTAGGGTAGGTAGGTAGGGTAGATAGGTAGGGTAGGTAGGTAGGGTAGATAGGTAGGTAGGATAGTGAAAGTAGTAGGTAGGAAAACATGCATTGCAACGCATGCCGGGCACAGCTAGTCATTAATAAATACCAACTAACAATATGATGCTTTAAATAAATACAGTAATCAATGTTTAAGTTAATGTACTGCTAGTTATTTATAACAATTTATGTAATAATGATAGCTTATCACATACCACCTATGTAGATAGGTTTGGCGTAGCCGTAGTTCAATTGTTTGTAAGCCCTAGTTGATGCGAGCAGCAAGAGTCTTTGCATGCCTTTCACATTGAAGCTTTGTCACATCATGAATCAATTTTGGTGTACAATAAAATATATTGCCTTTTGAGGTTCACTCGCTGATTTTATATCATTAAACACGCCTATAAACCCCAAAGGGTGAGGCAGAAGTGTACCTAATAGTACACCAACATTTCGCCAGTCATGTTAAAGTCCCATGTAATAGGTGTGAGCCTGTTGCCATCAACCTGGCAGAGATCCAGATTCCGTGGTGCTACTGAGAAATTAGTGATGGGGAAACCCAATAACACTTTGCCTGATCTGGGAATCGAAGTATGACCTCTTGCTCACAGCGTCGTACCTGCAACCACTAGTCCAACGAGGCGGCTAATTCTATTTTATCTTTAGGTCATAGTCGAGTAACTATTCAACATATTTAGGTATTGTGTTCGAGGTTTATAATATAATAGTTTATTTCACAAACAATAGGTTTTGACGAGGCCCTAAAAGGGGTGGAAGAGACACCGACGCGAAAACGGTTACCACATATTCAGTACATCATTCTGAGCCTCATAGGGGCCGTCTCCACGAGCGAGAGTATCGCGACGATAATATCGCCGTGCCACGTATTTCTATACACTCTCTTAGAGGCCGTCTCCACGAGCCGAGCGAGAGTCGCGGCGATATTTTCGCATATAAATACGTGGGACGACGATAATATCGCCGCGATTCTCTCGCTCGTGGAGACGGCCCCATAGACATACATTTTGACCGTGTTTGCAATTTTCTAGGAAACAAATATGTTATTTTTAAATTACCAATGAAAAATTTCTATGTGGCCCCCCCCACATAGAAATTTTCACACGGTCAAAATGTATGTCTATGGGGCCGTCTCCACGAGCGAGAGAATCGCGGCGATATTATCGTCGTCCCATGTATTTGTATGCGAAAATATCGCCGCGACTCTCTCGCTTGGCTCGTGGAGACGCGCTAGACGGCCTCTAAGAGAGTGTATAGAAATACGTGGCACGGCGATATTATCGTCGCGATACTCTCGCTCGTGGAGACGGCTCCTATGAGGCTCAGAATGATGTACTGAATATGTGGTAACCGTTTTCGCGTCGGTGTCTCTTCCACCCCGTATTATGTGTGCCAGGCTTCCCCGGTATCCGTTCACTTGTGCAAGTGCAGGCGAGTAACACACATCCACAGTTAATGAAAGGGATTCTTAAAATAAGAGCCAGCAAGAAAGTATTTTCAACATAATTTACAATTGTTTGTAGAAATGTGTATTTCAAGAAACAATTATAAATGTTACGTAATTTTAATTACTTAATTAGAAATTAGTTGTATTTATATGTATAACAAAGTTGAAATTTAAAAAAATAGGCCAATGGCATATGTAAGGATCGTAGCTGGTGGCGCTCTGTGGTTTCTGCCTAACCCCATGGGCAAATGCGTGAGTATGTATTTAAGTAAGGTTGAAATTACCAATGGTCATAACCAATTTCAATATAGCTTTCTGATAACTTTTTATCTTGTTTTACGTTTTTAGTGTAGTAAGCAATGACTTATTGTCGGGCCTATGCAAACATGTTAATATTGTGAAACCAAACGATTTGAAAACAGTAACCATGGGGAGTTTCATGCCGGTTCTTCTCCAAAGGAAACGATCAACCTGAACCGTGAACCTTTTTTCGACGTTTTATAAATGCCCATGTAGGCCTATGTGAAATAAAATACTTTGATTTTTAATAATCCATACTATAAATAGACAGTGGATTTATTTCTGTACTCTGTACTGTAAAATAGTAAAAATACAAAAGCTTTTTTGTATTTTTTTTTAGTTTTTAAGTATTTTTTGTTTTTTTTTTGTATTTATTTTTGTGTGCAACACAGAATAAGAATAAGAATTACCTAGCACCTCAAATGTTTGACATAACAAAACCTCAGGTAGATTCCAATATACTGTACCAGTGCCAATGCTATAATATTAATATAAGTATGACTGCCAAATTTAGCTTAGTAATGTGTAGGATGACTTAGCAGATTTTAAACACTACAAAATAGCTACTATACAAGATTTGCTTCATGTAAAAAACTGGTCTTCAGCTGGTGCATGTTTTGTTACATCATTCTCACATAACAGTCGCCAGCACATCAAGCTACTACAACTGTCAAATTTCTCCAAATGATTTTTAACCATAAAATATTGAACATTTAGTTCAAAATCGAATGAGAAAATTTGTCTGTGTCAACATGAATGTTGTAATTGTAATCAAGGTTTGGTAACAACATTCTGATTTAAAAGAGTGTCCATAGAGTTTCTTGCCCGTTCTTCTCTATAGAGATCTTTGCTTTGGAATGTGCAACTACAGTACTTTCTGATATTATGCCTTGTCATTGCCTTCATTTTATTGTAGTCTTTGTTTCAACAGTTAAAAGTTTTTTTTTATCTTGGGGCAACCATCACACCACCATCTGATCCCAAACTAGGCAGAGCCTGTACTATGACAATCAGACAACTTATAAACATAAGATAAAATAAAACAGTTCAAAAGTGCCTGTAACTGGCCTACCTGAAATAAATGCTTTGATTTTAATTTTGTTAGACAGAAAGCCATGTTTAACACAGTTAAAACAGGGAAAACAAAAGCCCAGACTTTTCCCAACTATACAATATAGTTTAAAAAATTGACCGACAAAACAACAGGCATGAGGTTCTCAATTTGATACAACATATTTTTTTTTTTAAATGTATGACTAAGCTTAACTTTTTACAGAGAAGTCCGATTTGAATGATTCCTTTTTGATAGAGAGTATATATCTCAAAGTAGGTTTCATTTAAAATTGAAAACTTAATTCCACCCCTAAAGGTAGAAAAACAGGGGTTGATTGATTTTTTTCCTACTTAATTTCCAATATTACGACTAACTGGGTTGTGGAGGTCAGAAAGGCAGTCGCTCCACGTAAAATACTGGTATTCAGCTGCATCCGGTTAGACTGGAAGCTGACCCCAAAATAGTTGGGAAAAGGCTAGGCAGATGATGAATTTCCAATATTAGGATGGGCTTCACTCTAACTAGATTTAACTTAATATCAGAATTTTAAGGAGCAACCGTCTCCAACCTCCATAATCCACTTACAAAAGGACACATGTCATCCATACGTTGAAAAGAAAAAACATTAATAAAAAAAGGTACAAAAGATTGCAATTTTTGGAACAGCTGGATCTTTTTTAATAAACTAACAAGAATTTCAACTCTTGTTGAAATTCTTGTTATAGTAGTTTATTATCAGTCTTGTCTCTTACATCATCACTACATAGTATAAAACAAAGTTGCTTTCTCTGTCCCTATATCCCTATGTATGCTTAAATCTTTAAAACTACGCAACGGATTTTGATGTGGTTTTTTTTAATAGATAGAGTGATTGAAGAGGAAGGTTTATATGGAGGTTTACATGCACCCGTGCGAAGCGGGGCGGGTCGCTAGTGAAGTATATGTAGAGAGCTACTTCAGACTTAGCAATATTTTTTGAGTGATAAAGTTTTTCAGTAAACTGTGGTAGCTAAAAAGGAGAACATGCTTTTCTGATAGGTTATTTTTAAAATAGAATTCAGAAAAAACTTCAAATATGCTTTTTGTTACTTTTTGGTTATTTTTGGCAATTTTGATCAGGGATAATGCATATAACCTCTATGTTGAATTGAATTTAGGTTCATGCAGATATTAAAACATTAAAGTTCTAATCATAACATTTTACTGATAAGAAAAACGAAATTAAGCTGATAGGCATACTGCCAACTGCCAGACATAGTTATAGTTAATTGAATACGGGAAAAAACATGTACTCATCTGCCTAACCTTTTCCCAACTATGTTCAACTACGTTGGGGTCCATATCCAGTCTAACCGGATGCTACTGAGTACCAGTATTTTACATGGAGCTACCACAATCCAGTTAATGGGTAATCCCTTGATAAAACTAGTTAAAAACATGATATTCCTTATATTTAGTGATTTTTAAGGTTAAAATTGGATATCAAATGAATTGTTTTTGAACTTATAGTGGAGATTGTGATAACAAAGAAGTCTTTAGACCAATGTTATAGTACAGTAGTTATTATACATGATTTCTTGCATGACTTATCCCCACCAAAGGGAAATAACTATGCTAACTGATTGAAAATTAGTGATCATAAGGTATCAATATTAATGTTGTTAATCAATACTGTTGGGGTTTTGACCTCTCAAAAGATTAAATATGTGTTCTGTGAACTTTTTGAGGGCAAAATAAGAATTCTCATGGAAAAATACTGTACCAAAACTATATAAAGCTAATAATGTTTACAATCATTTTAACACTAGAATTTTTTCGAGGTCACTCGAGTGGACCATAGACATTATGTTGGTGGCACAAGAGATAAAAATAAATCTTATATTCGAGGAATAATATCATCAAAACAAACTCACTTGTAGAAGGAGAAGCTGCAGACTACATCGTACTCTAAATCGCAGCCTTCGACAACACACTTTAGAGCACTCATTATGGTATGGAAGCGCGCAACCAAAAATGGACACCTCACGTTCACATCATAGTAACAAAGTTAAAACAGCGAAATAATAACATTTAGCGCCCAAACCAACTTTCAAACAAACTAATTTGATGGATCTTTAGAAAATTATCAATCAAATGTCGAAATTGACGTGCTGTCACGAAAAGTCGAAAATTTTAACAAATGCGTCAAACGCGTGCCATGAAATGGTGATGTAATTGCGCGGCAAATTGAATGGCAACACTGGTTTCACAGCATCAATATATCGATTCACAAGTGGATTATGAAATAGATTTGTTACGATATTTAATCGGATTTTTATTAAATATTTTCAATAACTAATTGTTTAATATTTTTATTGTAATATTACTGAAATGGATAACTAATAGAAATCGCGACGATATCTTGAAGTATATTTTAAAGCCAAGGATAAAATAGCCAAATTTAAGAAATAAAATATCTCCAAAACAGAGTTTGTAAGGCAAAAATCAATATAGATCAATTATCATACAGCTGGAATTTATAAATTTGTAAAATTTCGCTATAATTTCTAAAAACAATAAAGAATTAGACTTGTCGAAATCAGATTTTTTTTTTTTAAATATTTTCGTATTTTATGGATACTTTTAAGCATTCTGATAAGGATTATTAAGCGTCTTTTGTACTTAAAGAAATGAAGATAATATTTTTTTTACAAGGCCAATCGATTCTAATATGTATTTTTAAATCGAGTTTCAATTTTTAATGTTACCTGTTAAAATTATTTACCATAAACAACATGATTTACTCTTCGTTCCGATCTGGTCTATGGAATGCTATGTTGAAAGAGGAAAAAATAGAAAATTAATGAAATCAGCATTATTTTATTTAATAAAATTAGTGACGGGAGACACAAAAATAATATTTGAGAATATTCCAAGGGATCAAATATTAATTTAGCCGTTAAAACCGAAAATTAGGTCACCATCGACAATTTTTGCCAGCTACCGGATGTTACGTAACTCCTAGTTCATTGATCGTCTGCATATTGATTGCTTCTCTTTCAGGGTTTTCAGTTATTGTTATTCTTAACAAGAGTGTTGGAAATGAATGTCTTATCATGTAATTTTGTCAAAATGACACTGATTACGCATGTCATATGTCAATGCCGTCATCAGTGACATAATTTTGTCACCATATTTGACTTTTTCTGTCATTTAGGGATGTCGGAAATGCAATAAAGTATCGATACATATCGATATCGATATTTTAGAAAATATCAATATCGATGTCGTTTTTTTTATTTAAAAATATCGATATATCGATATATCGGTACGATATGAAAAAAAAGTCTAACCTACTTCAGTCATCCTGTTTTTAATAAATCAACTTAAATCAAGAACAAAATATTATTTATTTATTAATTAAACCAATATTTATCTGATACAGACATTAGAAAAACTCTTTGATTTATGTGCTCGGCTGTAAGCCGACTTCTGTTATTGGGTACTGCGAGATTTACAGCAGATGCCACTCTCTCTGAGGAAACTGACGACGCAGGCGATATCAAATACTTTACAGCTATATCGGAAAGAACTGGAGTAAAATGGCGACAATCAAACCAAAATTTTGTTGGATTCTCCTTTCTGGGTATTATAGGCTGATCTAGGTCAGATACACAAATGAATGAAATTACTGAACTGAACTGACAGAGTTGCCAACTTAAAAACCAACTTAAGTACCAAATTAAATATCGTTTTTTATATAATTTCGATATTGAATATTTGACATCGATATATCGATATATCGTTACAAAATATATCGCCCAAAAATATCGATTTATCAAATTGAAAATATCGATATATCGATGTATCGATATTTATTCGACAAGCCTACTGTCATTGATCTAAGACATTTCGAAGTCAAAACAATACCGAGTTAGCTTTGATGTGCGCACCGCACATCTTGCACTAATGTTGCTTTCTAAATACAGAATTATTTGAATAGCAACGGCGGCGGCGATACTTATTTTTGTAGGAAGTTATTACCTAACAATTTGTTATTTTGTATCAGACTTAGAACTATCTAAGTATATCAGAGTTATAAGAGGTTCTTAAACTCGCGTTCAGCCTATTATAACTACTTAAATCTAGTAATCTCTATTAAAAGTTAGTTTAGATAAGTCATCACATCACGTTCCTAATTATTAACCCCACGGCCGCACCCTGCCGGTTGATGCCAATTCGCTGAATGCTTTTGGAACCTAATAGGAATAGAACATTTGTATTAGCATACATTTTTTCCCTGATAGTTTATTTTCCTCAATGTTAATTAAGTACATGCCTACCTTTAATAACTGACTTAAAAAAATATACGGTCGAATTGAGAAACCTCCTCCTTTTTTTTGAAGTCGGTTTAAAAATATAGCATCAATAGGTATCTACTTTGTACAGACCAGCAGGTCAACCTACCCCAAACTGTCAGATTTTCCCAACCAACCTTGAACCTAAAATTTTAGCGATCAAGTTGAAAATATATTAAAGAAATTTGACAGATTGTAGTAGCTTGATGTGCTGACGTCTGTACATCCGCGCTTGGTTACATCTATCTATACAAATAAAAAAAACTTTTTGCAAAAAATAAAACCGACTCCAAAAACACAAAAAAAGTGAAAAATAATTTTAGCTTCAGAAGTCGGTGACTTTTGTTTATTTGATTCAGTTTTTTGTCACCGACTTCTAAAGCTAAAATTATTTTTCACTTTTTTTGTGTTTTTGGAGTCGGTTTTATTTTTTGCAAAAAGTTTTTTTATTTTTTTATTTTTAGTTGCAATATTCCATAGAAATATTTTTCATCATCAGACCTGTATTGGCACTTGTAACCCAGATGGGTGCAAAGTTTTGATCAATATACATGAATTAAGTCCAAACGCAAGGTAGCTACTGTAAACAGTTGAGGAGTTCCCTTAACTATCCTTCGTCTTCATCATCAGACCCCTTATGACAGTCACAACCCATCTAGGTGTAAATTTCTCATCAATACAAATTAATCAAACCCAAACACAAGGTGACTGCTGTAAACCGTTGAGGAGTTCCCTCGACTGTCTTTCGGTTCCATCATCAGAGCGACTCCAGACCTTCTTTAAATTGTAGTGTTTTAAAATACTTAATCAAAAAATTTACAAACGCACTAGTCGCCACTACAATTTTTGAAAGCTCCCCTCAATTTCTCTTGGATGCCATCATCAGATCCCGGTTTCCTTATCATGGGACCACCCTTGAAGAATCTCCTTTCCAACAAAAAAAAAAATATCAAAATCGGTTCATAAACGAAGTTATCCGCGAACACACATAAAAAAAAAAAAAAAAAAAAAAAACATATATACGGTCGAATTGAGAAACCTCCTCCTTTTTTGAAGTCGGTTTAATAAAATTATGTATATCAGAACGTTCTGCCAGTCGAGATAGGGAACTGGCTGCTACTCCAGTTTTTAGTGACGATTATGTGACGCATAAAGATGCCAGCCAAAGAATTTGTGACAGAACAGTTCGAAAGTTGGAAGCATTTATTTATGGCCGAACGACCTGAATCAGAACGTTCGGCCAACCTGAATCTCCATAACTGAGGACCTTAGAGAAACTGTTACTGATTAAAGATTTAGTGACGATTTGGTGACAAACAACCACTGCTTTACTTTTACTCGTAAATTAATTTTAGTTCCTGGAACATCAGGACGTTCGGCCAACGTAATTTCCATAACTGAAGACTTGAGAGCAATAAGAGCTATTTTTATATTATACACTGTGACTTTTTAGTCGTCATACAAAGATGGTACACTCAATGTATCCGACATAAAATACCTATAGGCGCGATTTTTTTTAACCTTTAATAATTATGACATTAGGTACAAAGAAAAATAAATAATACTTACATTAGAATTATGAAACATCCTGTTAATAATGTTTGTGTCAAACGGTAGAACATACCTACCCAGCACTGAGGACACGAGTCGAGTAGATCATCGCTCGCAACAGGGTGTTTCAACAACGTCATGCGTCATAATACTGAATAATATTTTTATTTTTAGATTATTAAAATCACATAAATACGAATTTTTTTTTTCGTGAATGTTTAGTAGTCATTGGTTACATGAAGTGGGCTGCCGTTGTAAGACGACTAAAAAGTCACGGTGTATATAAGAGCAATTGTTTGGATAAAATGTCTAAATGAAGTGAAGAGCCTAAATTTACGAGCTCGCTCTCGCAGCGTAGGTTCTTTTGATTCTCAGATGTCTCGCATAGTCGGTAAATAAATTGTGGTGTTCACTAGAAACACTAGGGTTTAGGGTAAAATCACCAAATAATCAGTAAGTAGATGAACTACTTTAAGGGAACGTGCACTCGGTGCAGTTGTGACGCAACCTTAAAGCCCACGCTACGTTTATTAGTATATATCACACCTTTAGTATGAACAATGTCAAGAAAATCTAACCGAAATTCCAGGTGCTTACATTTTTGAGTTCGCTCTTGCATTTTAGATGCTTAGAAGAACTGCAGATGCATCCGGAAATCCTACTTCCTACGAATACAATATACAGGGTTATTTGTAAAACACCAACAACCTCTAAAGAGGTTGAACAAAAAAACAGCTGTTCCCTACATTTTGACGAGTTAATCATTCGATCATAAATGTAGAGAACAGCTGTTTTTTTTCGCCATTTCAGGTTTGGTCCCATAGGGGACGAGCGAGCGAGAGAATCGCGACGGATCCGCGCTTCTATCGTCGGGTCGTCTCCACGAACGAGCGATTATTCCGCCAGCGTATCGTCGCGACTGGTAACGGAATCGCCGCGTGTCTACGACGAGGCGTTGTGCAATAGTTTTGTTGAAAGAGCCAGACGAGAGCGAAATTGACAGCGCGCCCGCCGCGCGCTCGCTGCGAGAGCGCCACGTTCTGCGGCGAGCGCGCGGCGATACGACGACGTTACGCGCGCACATTGCCACTCGTCGCATCGCCGTGTGGAGACGCGTTCATAGAGAGTGTATAGAAATACATGGCACGACGATATTATCGCCGCGATTCTCTCGCTCGTGGAGACAGCCCCATAGTAAAAGTTGTTTATAATGATGAGTACAATAACCTCTTAAGAGGTTACTGGTGTTTCACAAATAACTCTGTTGACAGCGATGCGGACGAATTTTTGGACGCCCTGTAACCTTTTTCTACTTGTACATATTTATTACTATTATAGTTTGTAAATAATAACCCTGTTTAATATAAATGCGAAAGTTTGTGACGATGTATGGATGGATGGATGTTTCTTACTCTTTCACGCAAAAACTACAAACCGGATTTGGATGAAATTTGGCACACAGATAGTTTATAACCTGGATTACATAGGATACTTTTTATCCCGGTAGTGCGATTCCGTGGGACAATTACCGCACTCCACGCGAACGAAGCCGCAGTCATAAGCTACTACTAAAATATAATCCTTAAAAATCTGTTTTGTTTTCGTCATCCTTCTGTGTGGTGGTTGGTTCTCTATGGTATAGAGTACCTATACCAAGCCTATTTGCAGCAACCGATAGCCAAGAGGGCTTAAAAAAACTTGGTCATGCATTAAATCGAATTTGAAAGTTCCAGAACTTGATAATTTATGTCATTCTCTACTCTCATATAATATTCTTCATGCTATTTCTACATTGAGGAGCTCGTGGTTAACACGTTCATCGCCTCGTAGGTCACCGGTGACCTCAAGGCAGACCTGTTTTCAAACCTATTTAGTGAGCCGTAGGACACTTACTCCGTAGATTTTGTGTATGCGTGTGACCGCTGCGGCGCTGTAGAATATGTGCGCACAATGGTTT
Organism: Eurois occulta; assembly: GCA_950022335.1. Classification (NCBI taxonomy): domain Eukaryota; kingdom Metazoa; phylum Arthropoda; class Insecta; order Lepidoptera; family Noctuidae; genus Eurois; species Eurois occulta. Next base: position 8,337,080 of record OX465504.1, on the reverse strand, counting down.
TCGTTTACCTTGAAGTTAGATTCACATAGAAAAATCTGCAGTTTTCGGCGAACTCGTTCATGGATGCGGAGGTTTGGGCACAGTTTGGGTTTTAAATGCAACATAACTATTCCTTTTAAACATTTTACGTAGCTAAATAATTACCATTTTGTAGGCTTTTTAAGTAAAGTAATTTTTTTTAATGCATAAGTAGTTTCTGAGAAAACTGAAAAAAGCCTCTGCTATTTTACAATATATTGGGTAAGGTAATAAAATTAAATAATAAATACAGTAATTGTGTAAGTAATGAAAATATTTACTAGAAAATGAATAACAGTAATTTAAAAACAAATTGACGTGCATCTCACTTGAGTGTAAGTATTCGACTGCGGGGGCGGGTGACCGGAGGTGTGGCCTATCTGGCGCCAAAATAACGTAAATGCAATTTTCGACATCACAGCGCCGCGTAGGGCATCGGTGACCTCATGGGGTTTTTTGTGATTATTTCATAAACTATACATACGATTGCAGCCTAAACTAGACATAAATCCATGTCTTATTAAACTAAATCCAGGAGCACCAAAAAAAAATTATGTAAATTTTGACCGTTCCACTACGGCGGTTAACGTGTTAAGTAATAACAGCCACTCGGGTCAATCTTTAAGTTAAGCCGCGCTTGCCTAGGTTGGTCCATGGATGGGTGACTTTACATACCGAGTTTCCTCCGTGCCTCAGAAAGCACGTTAAGCCGTTGGTCTCGGCTGTCATTTGTAGATCTTTGGCAGTCTTACAGGTAGTCAGTGGCCCGAAAGTGTGATAACCAGTCATACCAAGGGATATCCATATCCTCGTTGAGGGATAGGGGTACCCAGTACTGACTGGGTTGTGGAGGTCAGATAGGCAGTCGCTCTATGTAAAATACTGGTGTTCAGCTGCATCCGGGTAGACTGGAAGCCGACCCCAACATAGTTAGGAAAAGGCTACGCAGATGATGATTCTACATTAGATTAATGAAAGTCACTTTTCTTAAAAAATATAATTATTTATTTACATCTTAAAACATAACTTAAATAACTTACAGATTGCTTGTATTTTAAGACGATAGCAAGTATTTAACTTGGTAAAGTCATCAACATCGTCATGTCAGCTTATAAAAGAATTGTACCCAATTGATGTCAATAGGATCGCCCCTACATGGACACTTAAACATGAATGGCAGAATGTAGGTGTATAAACGCATAAACGCACGCTTGTGCCCTCCACACCAAGCCACAATTTCTCAGCAAATACCTACAAAAATAACAGTGTTTCCAAAACTATCAAATTGTTTATTTCGTGTTATAAGTAGTGCACCGCATTTTTTGTCACATATTTGTGTCGACGTACAGAGCACGCGCTTGCTTGTCACGTATATGTGACAATGGCGTTAAAAAGGTTAGCCCATTTGGGATTGCGAGCGTGCATTACGTTCCTAGTAGTCAGCAGCCGTGTTAGCCAAATAATCTCTTCTTCCGATGTTGGAAGCTTGCTTGTTCTGTACAGCTTCCAATTTTGGACATTCTGTGAATAGAAAATTATTTTATGAATATTTTGTTATCCGTCATATCAGTTACCTTCTTTCTAACTATGGCATCCTTCACCAGGGCCGGATTTCCCCATAGGCAAAATTTAGGGGTCGTCATTTTTTTTTTTGTAGATTTGCCCACGCGCGGCCTACGTGTAAGACAATTTGTGAATAACGATTCATTGTTACTCACAAATAGAAATGGTAAGAATCAGTATCTGAAATACTGATTGAGATAATTAAATCATTAACTGACTATCGTTTTTTTTTTCCATTTTAATTTAATTTCTATAGTTTATTTAATTTTTCATGCTTTTCAGCACATAGGGGGGCGGCAATCTTTCGTAGGCCTAGGGCAGCCAACGTATCAAATTCATCCCTGTCCTTCACACAGTCCATTCATCGTTTCTTTGGTCTTCCTCTACTCTTATACCCATCCACATTCATATTCAACATTTTCCTCACTACCTTTCATTCCTCCGCAGCATCGTCGCCACTTTTGGAGCTGAGCCGAACGAACATTGCAAATCAATGTAGTGCGTCACAAATGTTCCCAAATGCGCGCCTTGACGGTTTCCACGCTATAGTGCGTAAGAGGGTGGCGTCATTATTTCAAAGACTGCGCGGTAGCACCAACAGATTCGCAACGAAATTTATTATGTAGGTAGTACCCAGAAAAAGACATTAAAATATTTACTAGCGATAGACGGGACAAGACTAAGAAAATCGTAATCCAATACTTGTTATTACTTGGTAATAAGTCTTTCTGTCTAATGTCAGACGCTCGCTTGTCAGGAAGCATTCGTGTGTCAAAATCGAAAATGTTCGGGATCAAAGTTTTTGTATGAAAATATTCCCAATGTTCGCTCTATAAGTATTTTAAATCTCTTTGACACAGAACAACGATTTGTCGTGGGGTCCGCGCAAGACCTTTATTTGCAGGAAGTCCTGTCGTACAAACGCAGGCTTGCGAACACCCTTACACCGCCAACCAATCAATACAACAAGATCTTTGAGGACATCGACTTCTTTTCTGTCTCTGGTAAAAAATTTAGAAGTATAATCTACAAAACAATTTTAGATTATAATAGTTAGTTTTATATTTACTCATTCTCTCTCCCTCTCTCTGTTGTTTGTATGCCTGTCTATGTTTAAGTTCACTATTAATTAACTACTTGTCGGTTTTAACTGCTTAGAATAGCGCACTGCTAGATATAACTTTTAATATGTTGTTGAAGATGTCGTAGGTTGCATTTATAACTCTTGTATATTTATAACTTAGTATAAGATTTTAATGTATAACTGTGTATTTTCCCTAATACATAAAAAATAAAATAAAACAGCATTTTGCAAATGATTGCATCCCGCCACAACTGTCCCATACTGGCTCAGGTGGGACTAGTTACGGGAATATTGTGACTGTTATATTATGTACCTACTAACATAGATCTTAAGAAAATTGTTACTAACTCATATATAGGGTGACTGGTAATTAGTGACCGATACTTAAACACGTGATTGTACTTATGATAACAAACAACTTTCCCAAAGAAACATATTCTTTTTTAGGGTTCCGTACCCAAAGGGTAAAACGGGACCCTATTACTTAGACTTCGCTGTCTGTCTGTCTGTCTGTCTGTCTGTCTCCAGGCTGTATCTCATAAACCGTGATAGCTAGAAAGCTGAAATTTTCACAAATGATGTATTACTATTGCCGCTATAACAACAAATACTAAAAATTAAAAAAAAATAATATTAAGGGGGGCTCCCATACAACAGATATGATTTTTTTGCCGTTTTTATAGGTACGGAACCATTCGTGCGCGAGTCCGACTCGCACTTGGCCGGTTTTTTACACATACGTATACTTTTGTGGCGGCCGGTCTGTGGCGCGGGCGCCGCTTACGGAACGGGCTTGCGAGCCTTGAGGGTGCTCTGCCTACCCACTGTTGCATGGTACGATAGTAATAAGACAGAACGGCGTCGAATTTCATACGACTGTTGTGTTATTTTGATAAAAATAAATGAGTAAAAAAAATTTTTTCTTTGGGAAAGTTGTTTGTTATCATGAGTACAATCACGTGTATAAATCGGTCACTAATTACCAGTCACCCTATATGGATTCTGTTCGAAATAAATGGATAATAATGATAATGTCCATAATACATTTCAAAATGTCTACTGTAGCTAAGTGGTAAAGTCTATCAAACAAGATGTGTTTACCTGTAATCCTGTGGCCCAAACCGCCACAATACGAACAGCCTTGTCCATCCGCTACGGGTACATCTGGTTCGCCGATCATGTCTAGAAGGAACGATGGCACCTGAAAGAAAATATAATATTCATTTTACTACTCTTTTAACGTATACTAATTTAACAGTCCCGTTTATCGGGTCGGATGAGGCGCGGCAGCTGAACCCTTCGCCTGCCGCCACAAACAGTACGTGAGCGACCGGGTCGGGAGCGGGTGTAGCGCTATAATACACGTATTCCTCGATAGGTATTGACCGATGGACAGTTGAAAAATGCAGATTCATCGTAGCAACCGCTGCCTCAATCAAGTCGGCCGCGCCCGACCGCACCCGACCCATTGCCGACCCGCACCCGACTCGCTGCCGACCCGCGCTCGACCCGCTGCCAACCCGCGCCCGACCCGCTGCCAACCCGCGCCCGACCCGCTGCCAACCCGCGCCCGACCCGCTGCCAACCCGCGCCCGACCCGCTGCCAACCCGCGCCCGACCCGCGCCCGAACCGCTGCCGACCCGAGCCCGACCCGCTGCCGACACCGTTTCTGACTGCCGTTGTGTGTGAAGGCAATGAACAGCGCGTCTCACGCGACGGACACGACCCGACCCGCACCCGCTTTCTTTGTGATTCACGGTTACTGGCGTCTACTCCAACGCTTATTTTAAAGCGGTTTTTAGACTATACACTTTAGCCTGCTTAACCTTCGTATACTCGCGCCAAATTTGATAACACCTATACTCGCGTACGGTCTGACAGACCGAAGTTTTGAACATAAATTTCAGTTATTTTTTTCGATTAATCGTGGATATTATTATTATATTCTCTGAGAATATACTACGAAGTATTGTAAAACTGATAATTTACCGACAATATACCGATTATTTACTGAGTACATCATTCCATTGTAGTTTCTGAAAAATAGTTAGATTTTTGTAAGAGGTTGTAAAATGTTAGCAAAGGTGATTTGTTTTCTTCTAGCATACTTAAAAACCTAAAAGATACCTTATTAGCTATTATAAACAAAAATAATTTGAGACTTATGTATCATAATTTAAGTTTCAGTACAAAATCACGGAAGTCAAATTTTGTAACACCTATACCCGCGTCGGTCTCACAGACCGATATTCGCCTAATACGGCTATATGCGCTATTCGCACCAATACACTTCTAGTCCTGAAATTATCGTAGCAACTAATCATGCAGCTAACAGGAAGTACAAAATGCCATCATTGATTATAGCAGAAAAAATCACGAAAGACTGTTTTATCGGTCTCACAGACCAACGCGCGAGTGTAGGAAGGTTAATTAACAACAAGAGGAGCACGTGGCTAAATAATAATAGGCGCTCGGATCGATCTTTAGGTTAAGCCGCGCTTGCCTAGGCCGTATATGGGTGACCACCCATCCCATTACATACCATGGTTTCCTCCGTGCTTCGGAAAGCACGTTAAGCCGTTGGCCCCGGCTGTCAATTGTAGTTCTTTGACAGTTAGTGACAACCAGTCTTACCAAGGGGTTATCATATTTCCCAGAACTAACTGGGTTGTGGAGGTCAGATAGGCAGTCGCTCAATGTAAAATACTGGTATTCAGCTGCATCCGGTGAGACTGGAAGCAGACCCCAAAATAGTTGGGAAACGACTAGGCAGATGATGATGAATCAGAAATTTTCTCCCTTTTAGATAGGGGACCGTTTACATGCGTCCACCTGCAAATATCTCCTACCTTCTGCTGTGCCTCTCTCAAGAGATGCGCCAGGTCCCTCAACACGCTGTCATCAGCAGCCCTCCCCAACAGCGTGGTGGCGACTCCTTCACCACCCGCTCGACCAGTACGTCCTATGCGATGCACGTAGTTCTCTATGTCTTCCGGCATGTCGTAGTTAATAACGTGCTGGATGTTTGCGAAGTCGAGACCTGGGGATGAGATGTGGCGTTAATAGATAAAGCTGATATCAGAAGTCTCTGTCGAATAAAGAACAAAGACAAGCTGCGCACCGTAGCCAGTAAAACAAAGCTTTGGCACCAAAGCATCTTTTGTATGGGCCCACGTATCTATAATAATCTTCCACCTTTTCTCAGAACTATGAGCGATATAAATATCTTCAAAAAAAAACTAAGTACACGAATTTATTGATAAGTAAATGTTATTACTCTATAAGAGAATTTCTAGATGACAATACATTGAAGCGAATCCATTGAATTTGTAATTTGACATAGATCAATATTTTACTAATTTAATAATAATGTATTGCATGACAATTGGATATTTTGTACTTTAACTACCTACATATTTACAGAACATGTGGCATACATTTTGTATGTCTCAATGGCGGGACATAGCAGACTTATCTGTATTTTATTAACACAACATCTTATGAACCTATGATCCACAATAAATTATTTGAATTTAACGTCAGAATTCACCTGTGTGCATGTTCAGCCTGAATAGGTAACATACAGATACACAGACTGACAGACAAACTCAAACTCAAAGCATTTATTTCAATTAGACCATTACGGCACTTTTGAATGTCAATAAACAACAAAAAGACGGGAAGCTACAGTCCCAGTCACAAGGCATAATAACTTGAGAAAGTACTGTAGTTGCACATTCCAAAAGCGTAGATCTCTATGGAGAAGAATGGGCAAGAAACTCCATGGACACTCTTTTAAATCAAAATATTGTTACAAAATCTTGGTTACATCATTCATGTTGAGATTATACATAAATGTGAGAACGATGTAGACAGACTTACATTTGGATGTTTATTATTATGGATTATTTGAATTAGGTCCGATTACAATCGGTAAAGAATACCCTTGCTGTACACGTTGGAAGGGACTCCGACTTACAACGTATTCAGTACATCATTCCGACCCAAGAAATTTTTCATCGGTAATTTTAAAAATCTACTGTTTCCTACAAAAGTGCTGAAGGCAGGTGACTGCTGAGATGACGAGTAATAGAGAAGTATGGAAGAAGAAGACATGCTGCGCCGACCCCAAGTAAATTGGGGTAAGGGCAGGAACATTTATTATAAAATACTTTTGTTGGGGTTGACTCGCTACTTCCCTTATTTGATACAATATTGAGACTAAATTATTGGAAAAGAAAAGAAAACAAAATAAAATAAAACAAAACCCAGCCAAGAAGCAACGCTGGTAAAAATATGTGATTATTAGTTTCTATGAACTTATTCTATACATGTGTGTTTGTGTGTGTGTGTGAGCGTGTGTGTTTGAGAGTGAGTGTGTGCGTGTTGCTGAGTGTATAATTATGTATGTAGGTATGTGTCAAATTACCAAACACGTACTCAGTTTCCTCATAGGTAAAAGTTTTTAGCTATTCAGTTATAAACTTGTAATCTTCTTACATTATTTATTTATTTATTTAAAATTAATGTGTAATAGTGGTACATAGGCGGACTTAATGCCACAAGGCATTCTCTACCAGTCAGCCTTTGGGTTAAATAAGAAAACATTGTGATAGGGTACAAAATAAATATCAAGACACACATACAAGACAAGACTTTAGAATGAAATTATAGTTCAGCGTTTAGTATAATCAGCCTAATGTTCCCACTGCTGGGACACACGGCCTCCTCTCTAAGAGAGGGAATGGGCTATAATCCACGCGGGCTAAGATATGTGACATCTACCAACCCGCACTGGTGCGGGTTGGTAGATGTCACATATCTTCGAATTTTTGGTTCTAGGACATGCCGGTTTCCTCACGATGTTTTCCTTCACCGTTTTGAGAGCAGCGGTGATGAAATAAATTACACAAAGTAATGCGCCTGGTTCGAACCCACGAGTTACTGTTCGTAAGTCGGGGCCACCACCACTGGGCCACCGCTGCTCTCACTGGGCCACCGCTGCTCTCCGTTTAGCGTTTATTTTGTTGTAAATATATGCAGATTGGTTTACATACTGACGTCTTGCTAAAATCGAACTTACATACATTACATATTTTAAATAGTTCGCTTTCTCTTTTATGATGATGGTATCTGAGTCCAAGTTATGCTTACCTTTGCTAGCTACATCAGTAGCGACGAGCACATCTTTTTCTCCTCTTCTGAAGGCCTCCACGGCGCGAGATCTCTCCTCCTGGTCCTTTCCACCGTGGATGGCTACTGCTTCTACGCCTGTTATTATGAATAATATTTAGATTTTTTACATAGTTAAATGAAAATGAGTAAAAAAAAACCGGCCAAGTGCGAGTCGGACTCGCGCACGAAGGGTTCCGTATCATTATCTATAAAAACGGCAAAAAAATCATATCTGTTGTATGGGAGCCCCCCTTAATATTTTTTTTTTTTAATTTTTAGTATTTGTTGTTATAGCGGCAATAGTAATAGGTACATCATTTGTGAAAATTTCAGCTTTCTAGCTATCACGGTTTATGAGATACAGCCTGGAGACAGACAGACAGACAGACAGACAGACAGACAGACAGACCGACAGACAGACAGCGAAGTCTTAGTAATACGGTCCCGTTTTACCCTTTGGGTACGGAACCCTAAAAAAGCGAAGCTACAGTCCCGGGATCTAATTCTGGGATGTAATGACATACGGTAAACAGAAGAACAAGAAACTAATTTTACGAAACAAACCAATTTCAATAAACTTAGAAACAAATTTACCTGTATACTTCTATACTAATATTATAAAGGGGTATTTGTAAGTTCGTATGTAAGATTCCGAAAATTCTTTCAATAATGGGAAGCTAAATTCTTTCCGAGTGTATATACAGCGTGTAACGGAAGGGGGGTATCAACCCTGAAGGAGGTGAATGTGCTCATGAACAACTTTCCTCAAAGAACATAGGTCGAAATATGAAAAAAAAATTTGGCCCTCCCTTACAAAACTGACTACCAGCTGATTGATTTACTATGGGAGGGCCAAATTTTTTTTTCATATTTCGACCTATGTTCTTTGGGGAAAGTTGTTGAGTTTCATGAGCACATTCACCTCCTTCAGGGTTGATACCCCCTTCCGTTACACATTGAAAACGTCTCTGTGTGATAATATACAACTACAATGCGAGCGAAGCCGCGGTAAAAGCTAGTAATTAATTTAACACGAACATTACCGAAGCGCATACTTTATCTGGATTAACTGTACCAAAATTTCTATTAATTATCAGCTAACCTTTTAATAGAAGATACTCATGTATAGCATCGACATCCTGCTTCCTCTCAGCGAACACCAGGACTGGAGGAGGTGTCTTCTGAAGACACTGCAGCAGATGCACTGTCCTCGCTTCAGCTTTGACAGGCTCCAACTCCTGGCGAACGTTCAGGGATGCGGCGCCCGCGCGGCCTACGTTCACTGTCACCGGTTTTACTAGGGCTGACCTAGTAAGTATTTAATATAGATTTATTTAATATTTGTTCAACAAAACAATGTCTTCAGATGGTACTCTCTTTCTTCACCTTAATTTTATTGTCTGAAAATCATTTTTCATACCACGTTTGCTATAAACTTCAGTAACCATAATGTTCAAAAATTCGAAATTTTGTTTTACATAATTATCTTTACTTCTAAAACTATTCTGTTATAATATCGATTACTATAATAATTGAATCTCCTAAAGTCATATGTCCTAAGTATTGTATTATACAGGGTGTAAACGGACCCTTCCCAGAGCCGTCAACCAAGCATTCTGTACATCAAACTAAGTAACTCTACGCAAAAGTTATTGCTCGGAAACAACTTTTGTTTTTGGGTGAAAAATCACTTTTTACGGAAGAACTCAATGTAACGCACTCAAAACATTGTGCTGATGGATGGATTGAATAGTACGGGGGTCGTGGGGTGTTTAAAATAAAATCTTACATTAAAAACGCGTACTTATAAAAAAAAACTTATGAAAAAATTGGAACTTTGACCCCCAATATCTCCGTAACTAGAAAATTCCCAGGTATGGTCTAGAACAAAAAAATGATTGTAATGACGGGGAGAACATGTGCCTTTCGGCTTCGTTAAGTGTCTTTTAACACCCTGTATAATATGTATTATTACCGCAACGATCGCAATCAGCAATTTTCCTAAAAAATATCCTAAAAGTCTTGCTAGCTGGCGTGAGGAGCGAAAGTGGGTGCGTAATGTAAAATGTAGAGCGTAGCAAGCACGCGTCCCATCTGACAGTCCTCTTCTCTATTTTAGATCATGCCATCATCCGCCCAACGCGCCGATCTTTATATTATTGATTGTAATAATGATGACAAACGGATTTAGAACATATTGCATTTAGGGATTTCAATTTTATGGCATGTGATGTTAAGTTCGGGTAAGTTATCATTTGGACAATTGATGATTAGAACATAAAAATTATGGCATTTTAGATTATGAATGAAAAAGTTAGGGAACACAATAGAGAACACTTCAGGATGCTATTGCGGCTGCCACGGTTCTGCAGCGCGTCTGTCATGTTCATGGAGGCTCTTACGGACGGATTCGCAGTTATTCTGCGCAAATAAGTCGCCTTCTTATTGAGGTCAGTTCGTGCTAGCAGCAATGGCATTCTGGCGGTGATTGCGGACAAAGACTATTCTAAGTCATCACATTAGGGTACTGACTAAAAAAATTAACATGGTGAAACTGCTCAGAGGCAGAGGCATAGAGCACAACCCGAGAGTGTTGCAGCGGTTGCACTTGTGTGTTCCCGACCGTTATGTGTGGAGGCGACGGCCCCCGCCGCTGCTGGTTGTACCTTCAGCTAGGACCAACTTGCTGGCCAAAACCCCTCTGACTCGAGCAATAAATGATATTTTTACATGTCACTGGGGTGAATTCGCAAAAGTACTATTGTATACATTGTGTTACAAACAAGGATCTTGAGAGGTATTTGGTGCTTTAATTTTAATTTTGTGTGTGTGACTTGGCTATTGCATTAGGTTGTAGACCTGTAATGATAGTTTGAGGCATTTACATAAATAAATAAAACATTAAATTGTTGTAGGTAATTATTATTTGGAGAAAGAATTTAATGAATGTAAAGTTATTAAAGCACTTATTCACTAACCCATGTGGACCTTGTTGTTCGAAATAAATAATTATTTGATTTGTTTTAACTGGTGAAATGACGTTGTATGTAGTACACAACTCCGTCTAACACTTTGGGCAAATAGAGGAAGCGCTAAGGTAGCCCGCGAAATTTAAATTTGCTTACGTTTTCTGCAATTTGCAGGTCAGTGTCAGGTTGTATGTTGACTTAAATATGATTCGCGACCGTAACACGTAAGTATTTACAGAATTATAATCATTAAAATTATCTATACATCACCGTTTTTTTTTTTGGGATGTAAAGTCATCAAATGGCCCCCCCGCTCTGGGCGGAGCGGAAGGGAGTGTCAGTCTTTTACTGACTAAAACCCGTCCATGTTCCTTCTTTTGCCCTTTGTGTTCCAGGGCTGCGGTATCTCTTTTGAACAGTCCCGCAGCTCTAGCAGGCATCGGCCTTGCGGGCCCCTCCGGTTTGCTGACATCTCTTTGAGGCGCGCGTGATACACGAACGCGCCGTCGACACGGCCTGTCGTCTTAAGACGGACGGACAGCGAGCTAGCCCATTACTCACCGTCCACAGGCCCGCGATCTATACATCCCCCCTTAAGTTCATTTAAACTCATTAATTGACTATTTCATGAAAAAGTCATTCATTGGGATAAAATGAACTTGGAGGGTTGTATTGATGAAATTAATGACCATAACTCAGTACAGCCACATTTGTTACGGTAGCGAATCATATTTAAAGACGAATATATCGTATTGCCCAGTACTAACTGAGTCGTGGAAGCAGATATGCAGTCGCTCCATGTAAAATACTGGTATTCAGCTGCATCCGACTACTCTGGAAGTCGACCCCAACATAGTCGGAAACGGGTTAGGCAGATGATAAAGGGACAGGTTCATGATGTCGTTACCTGGCAAAGTTCTGTATCTTCCTCGGCATGGTAGCACTGAACAGCAGCGTCTGCCTCTGCCCGGCAAAGTAAGAGAAGATGGTACGCACGTCTTCCTCGAAGCCCATGTCTATCATGCGGTCCGCTTCGTCCATGCAGAGGTAGCGGCACACGTTCAGGCGGACCTGGGGGAAATAGAAGCAAACTTAGATAGTACAGTTACGAGCACCAATATGTATACACGAAGCGAATTTTAAAAGTGATTTTAACCTACTGTGTTGGTTAACGTTTTACGTTTTCACGAACTAATAATTTTGGAAATCATACTATTACGAAATAGGTCCTATATCAAAGTAGAAACCGTTATTAAACGAGAAAAAAAGCGTTTAAATTTGGCTTGGTGGAATGGTTGAAAAGTATAAAAAATCTTTAATCTGACCGCTGCATAAATATTTACACATTTTTTTGTGATTACATACTATGTAAGTTATGTAACCCTCACTCTAGTAAGTCTTTCATTTAAATGATTTTTGCGGGTTCTGCCATCCAGGTAGGTACCGTCGGCGAGCCGCATATCAACAGAAGCCGGCGACATTGTCTCTTCAACAAATTAATACAACTACGTGGATCTTATAGCGCGAGTCGGATATAGTAAAAATATTTTGAAGGTTCATTCATATGTTGTATTGTATTACATTCAACAGCAAAACTAAATTTGTTTTCCATAGTATGTTAATGAAAAACAAAGTTACTGCTGCAGTTTGATGAAAAGTCGCATATCTAAAAAACTAAACATCAAATCTTATTCAAACAAATAAAAAAGTTTTTTTACGTTCTGCAATCCTACATTTTTTCCTCTTGCTTTAGAAATTAGAGGTGACATTTTACCACTTTGGAAGTGTCTATCTTTAAAACGATTGACTTTGAGAAAAAATGGTTGTAGAAAGTAGAAACCTCAATGTCATTTTTAAAGACCTATCTATAGACACCGCGCACGAATAGGTTTGATGAAAAAAAAAATTAGTTTCACTTCCATGAATGGGGAGCCCCCTCTTAATATTTTATTTTTGTATAAAAATCGTAAAGCGGTTCACAGAATACACCTACCAATTTTCAATTGTGTAGTCCTAATAGTTTCGGAATAAAGTGGCTGTGACATACGGGCAGACAGACAGACATGACGAATCTATAAGGGTTCCGTTTTTTACCATTGGACTACGAAACCCTAAAAACCAGATAGTCGAAAAAGAGTCATAATCGATTCGGCTTCGATTCGATTGTATGCAGATGTTATAATCAAGTCATAAGAGTAAAAGAGGCAGATCTACGTATATTTTTTCCTTATGCAAACTTTTTGTGTTCCCAGCTGGCAACCAACTGAAGCCTAACAAAGTAGCTGTCACAAGCTGTCCACTAAGTATGGTCATGTGGAGTTGTATGGTGTTATTGTTGTTGTGTTTTGGAGTTTTGTTAGTTTTTATTGTTTTGTTTTTGTTTGTTTTGTTTATTATTGTTTGTTGTTGTTTGTGTTTGTTATTTGTAGTTTGTTGTGTTGTTGTTTTGTTTGGAGTTGTTTTGTTGTTTGTTGTTGTTTTGTTTATTGTTTTATTTGTGTTGTTTTTGTTGTTGTTTTATTGTTTTTCCCTTGTATACCATGTTTTACGCAAATAAATGTTCTATTCTATTCTATTCCCATTACTCTTCATACGAAACTAACTTCGCGAATGAAAAATTAGAATCAATTCTCTTTTGTTGCAAATTTTTCCAAAAAATTCAACGCTAAATAAAATTTTGTTACACGACGTCCCAATGTTTCCTTTTAATTTATTTTACTCACCATTTTCTTGTCAAGCATGTCCATCAATCGTCCGGGGGTGGCCACCATGATATGCACCCCTCGCTGTACTACCTCCATACATTCTGATACAGCCACACCTGGCGAATAAAAAACCATTGTGTAAAGAGTACTCGCCCATTAAAATGTAGGGGCAATCTGTGCAACTCTGGCAACAAGTCGTCTTTTTTTTTTTTTTTTTTTTTGTGTGTGTGGGAAATCATCAAATGACCCCCCCCGCTCTGGGCGGAGCGGAAGGGAGTGTCAGACTCTTACTGACTAAAAACCACCCATGTTCCTTCTTTGGCCCTTTATGTTCCAGGGCCGCGGTATCTCTTTCGAACAGTCCCGCAGCCCTGGCAGAACAAGTCTAGTCTAAGGTATCGTGTTACCCATCAATACAAATAAATAAAATTGAAGTGACTGTTTGTAATACCAAAATAACATATTTTTACTGAATGCATATGAAAGTATATACGGCAGGGCCGAACGCACCTAGGAAGCCGATTTCTGCCGGCTTCCCTTCGGGAACAAGGCCCTCAGACTTAGTGTTTAGGTGTCTACTGTAGTCAAATAGTATATTACAAACACATCTGTGGATATCACATCACAGTACAGCCATTTAATACATCATAGGATTGAAAACATTTAAAAAATGAAAACATTTTTTATGTGAACAAATAAAGCAACAAATAAGCCGATGCGCGGGTGTCACAATTCAGAACTAAAATCGTATGGACGCGCACACGTGACTTCGCGGCTGGCAGTATCGTTTTTTAGGGAGCTCGGTAAGCCGAAGATTATCGAGTTACTACAGGGGCAGAAAAAGAAAGTATGTAGGGGAGAATGAGATAGAATGAGTAATGGTAGATATCATATTTAGTGCCCACTAGATTTTTTATTTTGTTGACTTATTAACATGATATAAAATCGCTTTTATATTTTTTCTGAATTTTATTCTTTCCTTTTTTTTCGTCATGGGTGTCATTTTCGTGGTATTTGGGGTCGCTGATAACGAAAATGAGGGAAAAATAAACAGAAAAAAAAAAATAAAAAAATACAATTCTCATTTTTTTCCCCTGACTAAATTTTCACCCTTCGCCACTGTTTTACGGTACTTTTAACAAAAACAAAACAGCTGGACTGATTTTGACGGGACTTTTACTGGCAGATAGCTGACACCATAAGGAGTAACTAAGGCTTTTATTTTAGAATAAGAATTAGGGTTCCGTGAAAAAAATAAAAATAATTTCACGCGAAAGAAGGTTACGGGAAACAGCTAGTTTAAACTACGAATATTCAAGTCAACTGGAAGCCGATACCAAGAGTTGGGAAGACTAGACAGACGATGATAACCCACAGCTGGGACTCGGGCCTCTTCTCTGTAGGAGACAGTGGGCCGTCATCCACCGCGCGGGTCAAGTGCAGTTTGTTATCGTGATCGGAATAGGCTGACTATATTTGCCTAAACTTCGAAGAACAGAGACAGAAAGTGGAGACTTCCTTACGACTATATTTTTTTTCCCGGTTGAAAATAAGCTTTATTTAAGATGTGTAAAGGCTATTTTTAACTAAACTTGCTAATACCAAATTTCGGTTATTTCGGTAAAGTCCCGAAATAAATAATCTAACTTTAATTCATGTATTCGAATTATATTTACGATCCTTAAACTAACCGTTGTATCAAATTATTCTAACACATGATTTAAGTTAGATTAGTTTTAGTGAAAATTCCTAAGATTCTCTGTTCTTTTTTTTTTTTTTTGAATGGCCTCTCGCAGCGCAACAACTCTCTAAGGTTGAAGCTGCTTAACTGGACAATCCTGTGGTGGCCAAAAATTACTTTAAGGCCCCCAGCCAGGGCTTACAAACTAAGATTCTCTGTTCTCCGAAGTTTAGGCAAATATAGTCAGCCTATTCCGATCACTGGCTTATCACACATGTGTTCACATTTTTGGTTCAACATTTTTCCGGTACCATGTTTCTGTGTTATACTTTACAGGTGAAGCCGCGGGCTAGCACGAAAGCGTGTACGAAATAATTGTCACAAAATCTGAACATTTATGGCCTAAAATTAACAACACTCAGTGAACAAGCTTGGTTGTCGCTCGTTTCTGAAGAGGAATTACTCTAACTTACCTCCAATAGCCAGGCAGCTTCTTATCTCAGGGTTGCCAGTCATTTTGAGCTGCTTCACAAAGTGCTGTATGATGTCATGTGTTTGTTTCGCCAATTCTCGCGACGGACATATAATCAGGCCGTAGGGACCTTCATTTCTGTAAAAGAAAAGGATTGATTATTTTTTTATAAAAGCAGAAAATATCAAGCATTAGAAAACTTTAATAAGCTGGAAAAAGTTAAGAAACACTTCTCAAGGTATAGAACAAGATGGGTGCCTGTCTAAGAAAAATTAAGCAACACTCCCCAAGGTATAGAACAAGAGGGGTGACTTGTCAAAAAAGACACCTGGCTCACTTGATGAATGGCATCTTCAGTTCCTGCTCCACACACATCATGATGAGGGGCAGCGTGAAGACCAGTGTCTTGCCGGAGCCGGTGAAGGCGATGCCTATCATGTCCCGGCCGCTCAGCACTGCGGGGATGCCCTGCACCTGGATGGGCGTGGGGCTTTTTATGCCTTTGGCTTCCAGGCCTTTGAGGATTCCTGCAAAAATGGGTAAGGTCTAGTGAATTTCACTCTTATACCAGGTGGAAGGGACACCGACTCTAAAACGGTTACCACGTATTCAGTACATCATTCTGAGCCCCCCTACATAGAATTTTTTCATCAGTTATTAAAAAAAAAAACAGCTATTTCCTACAAAAGTACAGTGCACGGTCAAAATGTGTAGAACATCAGTTTTACATTATACATTTAAACCGTGTAGCATAATCAGCCTATAATGTTCCCACAGCTGGGTCACGCGGCCTCCTCTCTATGAGAGGGAATGGGCTATAATCCACCACGCGAGCTCAGTGCGGGTTGGTAGATGTCACGTCTTCGAATTTTCGGTTCTAGGACATGCCCGTTTCCTCACGATGTTTTCTTTCACCGTTTTGAGAGCAGTGGTGATGAAATAAATTACACAAAGTATATGTGTGTATCATCAAGAGTGATGGACATGAATGTGGATGGATGGAGAGGGAGACGAAGGCCAAAGAAAAGATGGATGGATTGTGTGAAGAATGATATGAAAGAGAAAGGAGTAAATGATGCCGTGACGTCTGACAGGGGAGAATGGAAGAAGAAAACGTGTTGCGCCGACCCCAAATAGAATGGGACGAGGGCAGGAAGATATTTGGTGTAGAAGGTGTGCATCATGATATTTTCATTTTTTTTCAAACACTCAACAAATCTGTCTAAAATGAAATCAGAAATCAGAATCATTTATTTGTAAAACATAGGTATTATTAACATTATAAATAGTAATGAAATAAATAATATAAAATAATGTAAAAAATGAAAAAAAAAAAAATGAATGAGTGAATGATGTAATGTATTGCATGAATCATGTTCCTTATAATATTTAGTTATAGGAATTCAGACACGATGTAAAAATCGTTATTGAAAAAACGAATTGAATTGAATTGAATATAAAAAAATAATAATAAATAAATAATAAAAATAATAACAAATAAAAAAAATACTATAAAAAATAAAATAATAATAATATGATAATTATATGTAATGTAATGTTTTGGTCTCTTTCTTACCCTTAGGAAACTTCATATGCTGGAAGGTTTTGATAGGCGGCGGTACGTCCTCTCCTTCCACCAATATCCTCAGTTGCCTCCGGACCCTGTCGTGCCGTTCCTCTGGGAGTTCCAGGATACAGCGCGGTGGACGCCAAGATGTTTTTATTGGGTCTTCGTACTGGATACCTGGGGAAGGAATTTTTTTATTATTTTTAGTTTGGGAAAGGCATATTGTGCAAGGCGCGCTACACAGTTCGGGTGTAACATGCTACGGTTCGGATCGGCACGATCGAATGGTATGTAGATCGATGTTCGAGAAAAACTGTAAAGTACCATCGTAGCAGGCGAGCCCCCTTTAATTTTTAGGGTTCTGTACCCAAAGGGTAAAACGGGACCCTATTACTAAGACTTCGCTGTCTGTCTGTCTGTCTCCAGGCTGTATCTCATAAACCGTGATAGCTAGAAAGCTGAAATTTTCACAAATGATGTATTACTATTGCCGCTATAACAACAAATACTAAAAATTAAAAAAAAAAATATTAAGGGGGGCTCCCATACAACAGATATGATTTTTTTGCCGTTTTTATAGATAATGGTACGGAACCCTTCATGCGCGAGTCCGACTCGCACTTGGCCGGTTTTTAATTATCACAGGCCTGCAATGGTTTTCCTCTTTGAAATCTGAGTAACGTTTTCTATAGTTTCAGATGTGCTGATTACGAGAAAAATAATACAAAAACCTGTCAGACAGAAACACAGACAGAAATACAGATTCTGTGAAAATTTTAACTGTAGACCTATTACGTATCATGAGATACAGCCCGCTGACAGACGGATGGACAGCAGAGGCTTAGTAATAGGGTCCCGTTGGTTACCCTTCACGTATGGAACCCTACAATGCCGCTCGACTTAGCGTGAATTCTATTGAGCTGACTTGAACATGTTTTAAAGATAAAGATGCATTTATTTGTCCAGGGTTTTAGTGAATAGGAGGAATGTTAATAGTTTTAGTTTAATAGTTGCAGCACTGCTGACAATATTTTTGTCACATGTTTAATTTAGTCTTTGGGGCCGTTCAAGTATTACGTAAGCACATTTTTTACAATTATTAAACCCCCCTCTCCCCCTCGACAGCAAAAGTTAGCTAAACTCTTACCCTCCCCCCCCATGCTTACGTAAACAGCCCCTTTTATAATATTTTCTTGCCTTTGTTTCGATTTTTAAAGATTGTTTGTGAATTGATTTTGATTTTGAATGAAAGCCGATTGCTTCCAATAAATTGCTTCAAGTTAACTTTGTTGTTCAAAGAATACTGCTGAATAAAATGTTTTGACCTGAACACGTGTGTAAGTACTACACGATAACTGACAAACGCTTGCACCGAATGGACAACTCCACTCAAATCTGTGTGGTTCTTTCCACATGTGAGTTGACCAAGATTATGTCTGGACCTCTGGTCTGAGTTTGTTTCAGCTGTTTCTACTAAGAGTACAGGCAACACCAGCCACAACTAGTTTAAAAAAGAAATTGGTTGTCTGTAAAGTTGGTTTACAGACGATAGTTTAATGTGACAACGTCATAACAAAACATTGATGAAATGATTGCATACTTGCAAGCGGCGCAAGCATACAATGAGCGTAACGGGACAATGAGTCATCCTTTTTCATGCATGCAGCCGGATTTATTAGACGTTGTCATGTCAAAATTGCTTGCAGAAGTGTTTGTAAAAAGCTATTTGCAAAATTAACATCATTTTTATCATTATCAACCCTATGATTCTGCACCCGATAAGGGCACAAGTATGGCTATTATGCAAAAATGGACATGTTTACAAGGAACACCATTGAACGAAAATTTTCTGTGCAAAACTAGGGTAAGATTCAGTAGCCATGCCTTTAGCCAGCTCAGCAACTCCCATCAGCGCCTTGCTCTGGGCCACACTCTCCAGGATATGCTGCTCCTCTCTCGCCTGCCGTTCTGCAGCAGACAGTGCCCTTGCTTCTGCAATTCGCTTCAGTTCACTGTGCTGATCCAGCAAGGAGACATTGTAGCGGCGACCCCATTCTTCTTGAGAGGCTGTAAAAGATAAATATCGGTTGCATTATGGATATCAGGCTGATGTCCGAATTTGAGAGAGGCTAGGGACAGAACAGACAAATAAAAAAAAATGTTACTTTGAAAATTTCAAAATATATGCAAGCTATAGGAATATTGTGAGAACTAACTTTCCAGTATTGTAGAGAATCATTGCAATTTTTTATCTGTAATCCTTGTTCAGTATTTGAAAATCAGTGACTCCAAGGCTGTTTACATGCTAGCTTTGATCAAAACAAAAACAAACAAAAAAAAAATAGTTTAAGATAACCTCAAAAAATCATGTTACTCACTTTCATCGTCAGGATCATTGTCACTAGAACTCTTGGGCTCTGCAGCAGCTTCAGCAGCGAGCTGTCCAATCCTTCCTAGCTTCATTAGTTGCTGTTTTTTACGTTCTTTCACTGGAACGTATGGTTCATAGTTATCAACGTCTTCTTCCGATGCTGACGAGTTTTCTTCACGTCTATAACGCTTTATAGGCGGTGGATTGTCTTTTTTATCTTCCATTATTGTTGTAAGTGGTTGGTTAATTAAGAAGTTAAGAATTTGATAATTTTCTTGAGAATAACAACGAAATTGGTAAATATTTACCACAGACAAAAAACACGGTCACAGTTGTCGAATTTTTTTTTAATACGTTCCGTTGTACGTTATATTAAAAAAAAAAATTATGGAGGAAACTTATTGTTGCTGTCCTTTCACATTCCATTTTGTATTCAAAAAGAGAAATACAATGAGATGATGATTTATTTAATTAATTTTGCTAGTTAAATGTATCTAATGGAAATTAATCATATGATAAATTACTCGTCGATTCAGCAATCGATAGGTAGTTGTTTTGTTTACAATGTTTGTTTGATTATGATGCACTTTGGACGACTACTTACGTAATAATCATAGCCACATTTTTCGGAAAAATTGTTAAATTCAGCTTTTTACCTTTAATTTTACCAATTTTTTATGTTTTATAACACTCATCCAATGGATTATTGTTTGTTCAAAAATCACAATGCCTTTGACTTTTGAAAGAATTTCGTTGTAAAAAAAAACTTGAATGCAAAATTGCAAATTCTCTGTCAAACAATCACACGATCAACGTGTTGTCATCTGTCAAATTGTCAAAATATGCAAGTGACACGTAACTTTATATAATTAAATTACCTATTTATGACCTCCAAATGTGTGAAAACGTGAAAATTTTCTCTACAACCGGTCAATAATATAGTATACAACATGTCAGATAAAAGTTTCGGCGACTGCCCGAGCAGGAACATTGTTAAAAACCCGCTTTTGTCCACCGCTGTGACTGGGCTTTCCATTGAGGATTTGACGCATAACGCTGTATTGGTGCCCGTTGCGGCTACCCAGGGACTGATCACGAGATCAGGTGAGTACTATTATTTATTTTTATCCTATTTGTACGCTACAAGCACGTTTTTCGTGACGTTTGGGCGGCGAAAGAAGCCAAAATAATCGACATAGTTTTTCGCGATCTCAATGTCACAATTCACGATTTTCATACGAATTCTTGGCTATTAATCGTTTTTCAGTGCTTGCTATAGTGTTTAACGGATTGTGATTGTAATTTATTGCTAAATATACAGTGTTAATTGAGTGAGAAGTGTATATTTTGCAACAAAACTTCAAGTGTTTAAGATGTCGTTTCTTTACAAATCATACAATAATGCACCTTTTGAATATGGGTTTACGCCGGAGCTGCGATTTTCGTTTCGTTCCAAATTCAAAAGACTGGAAAAGTACTTTTATGATGCTACACTTGTGAGTAAATAAATAAATAAAAATAATTCAAAATTGTCTTTGGTTGTTTGACCAAGTAGTTTTGAATACAAACTAGATACTGTGTGCCAGTTTTTGCTTATTGATGGTATTAAAATGCTGTGTTTATTAATTTCATATAAATTTGACGCATTAGACGGTGATGCAATAAAGCTTATAAGTTTACATAAGATTTTTTTCTTATATTAAGCTTTAGTCATTAAAATTGCTGAGCTATTTAGGCTAGGTAGGATAGGTAGAAATTTATATATTTTGAGTGGAAAATGGAGACCAAACCATTTAGTATCTTCGATTTGGCTGCTAGTGGAATTTTATAGTAATTTCAATCTGCCCTTTAAAGTACTCTCATCTTCCTGCCCTTGTCCTATATTACTTGGGCTCAGCGCAACACATTTTGTTCTTTCATTCTCTCCTGTTGGCCGTTATGCTATCATTTACTCAAAATGAGCTGGTTGATCAGCACTTTTTGAATGTCAATTGCACAAAACATTCCCCCAAAACACCCGCGCTTCTTATCATCCCATCCCTCATCGTTCATATCGTCCCTTATCCCTCAGTCATGTTATGAAAAGTTATATGGGTGTGTTCAACTCGTGTTACAAAAACCGTCATCATCCAATTTATTTTGGTGCAGTCACAGCTATACAGGGTTGAAGGGACGCTACAAACGCAAACGCACAAACAGTTACCGCATACTCGGTACATCATTCTGAAGCCCACATAGAAATTATTCATAGCTAATTAAAAAAAAAAACAGCTTGACCATACATTTTAACTGTGTATGTATAGCACTCTTGTAGGATCAGAATTATGTACTGAATATGTGGTAACCGATTGTGTGTTGGGCTCCCATTCAGCTTGTATTTTCTTTAGCCATTATTTCAACGTGAACCTCCTTTCTAGCCATATTAGCCTAGTAATAAGTATCATCATCATCTGCCTTTATTGCAATTAAGGGACAGCACAGCCATAGCATATTATCTTCTGAATTGTATTAGCTGATTCAGATGTATGAGTGAAGGCATCAAGCTGATTGCTATATTGGTATGAAAGTAGAAAAACCGCATCCAAATCAGTTTATTCGTTTAAGAGCTACGGTGCCACAGACAGACATAGTCAAACTTAAAATACCCCTCTTTTGCATTGGGGGTTAAAAAATGACCCACACGTATTTTTTTGGTAAAGCTCCTTCCAGATTTCTCTATTGAGGCGTATGTTTTTGACCTCCTTTTTATGTTATGACCTGCACTTTCTCCTTTTTTTGACTATTGGCAAGTTTGTCTATGTCGTGGCCAGATCATAGAATCAATCACTATCTATTGATCTAGGTTATGTTAGGTGCCATTTCATGAAATGGTCGGCCACATCATGAAGTGTGCCAATTCTAAGATCTGGCCATGACATCTATACTTGCCAATAGTCAAAAAAGGAGATAGTATGGTACACTTTTCTTTGCTTCTCCATTTTGGTTAACAAAAACAATATAAGAAGCAAATTAGTTCATTGTTGAATTTTGAATGCTCTGTTTAGCACCAAGAGTAGAAGTTCCAACAGTGCAGTCATATTTATGCTTTTATTTAGGTGTAGCTTAGATTTGTGAAATGAGATAAATAAGCATGAACAACTTCATGATCTGCCTAGCCTTTTTCCAACTATGTTGGGGTCGGCTTCCAGTCTAACCAGATGCAGAAAACCAGTATTTTACATTGAGCTAATGTCTGTCTGACCTCCACAAGCCAGTTTGTACTGGGTAATACCATATCCCTTGGTAGACTGGTTGTCAGACTTTCGGGCCACTGACTACCTGTAACGACTGCCAAAGATCTGCAAATGTTAACCGGGACCAACGGCTTAACGTGCTTTCCGAGGCACAGGGGAAACTCAATTGCATTACCCAGTACTAACTGGTTTGTGGAGGTCAGATAGGCAGTGGCTCCATGTGAAATGCTGGTGTTTAGCTGCATCGGGTTAGACTGGAAGCCGACCCCAACGTAGTTGTGAAATTGCTAAGCAGATGATGAGTGTGCGTCTTCAGAAAAGTCAGGTGCTTAGTCTACCAGCGTATGACCAGATGTATGAACGTGGACGAGGCGAAAGGAGTATGTAAGGATTGTAGGGGGTGGCGTTCTGTAGAAGTTTTTTTGGTCACGGGGGAATCCTTCAAAAGGCGACCGGTCTATGTTAGGGATTTTGGTTTCCGCACTTAGTCCCTAAAGTGGACCATTGTGCGTGAGCCATGGTGGCCGTTACTCCAACCAGCCCACCTCCCTCCAGAAGCAGATCAAACTTCCCGGTCTTCTCAGGGCATCCGCAAGAGATCTTGGTGTTCCAAGAGTCTCCTCGCGGATCTGGGTGACGCCAGTACACTCGAGGAGTACGTGCGCTACCGTTTCCTCCGCCTCCATGCACGCCCTGCACACCACTGTCAGTGATACCTAGGGTGTGGAAGTGTTTGTTTAGTGAGCAGTGTCCAGTAATGGTCCCCGCCACCAGTCGCAGGCTATTTCTGTCCAGGCGACGGTCTTTGGGGATAAGACCGTAGAGTGTGGGATTTCTTCCTCACTAAAACCACCCCTGTGGTCCGCACCTAGAAGGAGGCACCGTTTTCTCATAGAAGACTTGTCCGGAGCCCTCTCAGTGCAACGCGTGTTGCGACACATCCCTAGGGCTGTAATTTGTGCCTAATATTTGAAAAAGGCGACCTTTATTTACAATATCGCGATGTATTTCACTTTGCTCCATTACTTGCATTTCCCTTATCAGTATTTAGGAAATTTGTAAGCAAATATTATTTCACTGATAAAATGATTGCACCATATTTTAGATGACGGCATCAGAGTTGAAGATCCAATAGCATATTAAGCAGTCTATGACTTCCCCACTGCTAGGCCGGCCTTCTCTCTGTGAGATGAAATTCGATAGCCAGATTTGATTAGGCTGTAGTTTTTACCCGCGACTTCGTCCGCGTGAACTTTGAAACGACTAGTTGAACGAGGCAGTCCACGACAGTCAGTCACGGACAGAAGTAGTGGAAGATACATCTGTTGGAATACACGTCTTCATCTTCCGTTGCCGACTTGCCGCGCAGAAACCTCTCCAACTTTTATACAAACAGATAAATAAAATTGAAGAGTCTGTTTGTAATATATATCAAAATAACATCTTATTACTGAACTAGCTGTGCCCGCGACTTCGTTCGCGTGGATGTCGGAACTTAACAATGTATTTTTTTGTGCGAAGCGCTGTTGGAGGATTCCGATAAAAATCTTTTTTTTTAATTTATGCTAGTGCTTCTTTATAAACAACATTAGCTGTGGAACCATCTGGAGCGTACACAAAAAGGTTATTGGGGTTGTTTACGCGAGAAAGAGCTACGTATAGTTGACCATGGGAAAAGCATCCAATACTTAGGTCCACCCCCGCAACGGATAATGTTAGCCTGAGCCCTGAGCTTTATTAATCGTCATGGCATAACAGAGACTGACTGGGAATTGCACTCGTTTGAAAGAGAAAGGAAAGTTGTTAGGAATTATAGGTATTCTTGGAATAAAAACAATATCACCAGCGCCGCAACCGGTTAATATTTCAGCTTCGATTATGTTTTGCTGCAGATTTGTGACTTTGAGCCGTGCCGTTACAAAGTTTGGAGGACATCAATTTCTGAGGAGAATTATTGGTACACCGATTTTTAAAACTATTTTGTGGGCTGGAAGTCCGGGTGTGTTGAGGGAATCCAAAAATTCTACCGGGTAGTGCGTGGCGTCATCTTCTTCCATAACTGTATTTATAGAGGTGTATTCTCTACTATTCCCGGACACATGAATCAATATTTTTAAATTAATTGCCGTAGCTTGGACATTGCGAGGAGTTAAAATAGCTCGCTGACATAGCCAAGAACCGGCTTGATTTCCCATGTTTGTGGAATCTCCGTACACAGAAGAAATTAGCTCCTGTTGTGATGTAACGCAAGAACAGAGATAATCAACCAAATAACTTTGCCATCTTCTTGTACGGGGTATGTGCCATCGCCTATTTGTAACAATAAATTGGGAAACTCCTGTGCATTTTCGCAGCCTCGCAACTGTGCACGCATATGTACACTCAGGTGTGTAGATGATATATTGCGCCATAAAACAGAACTCTTCAGACAGGCAGCAATTTCTCCGGCTCTCGTTCCTCGGGGTACTATCGGGAGTGTCTGCCGAAAATCACCGCAGAACAGCACCGTGATGGCTCCCATTGGCCGGTCATTTTGCCTTATGTCCTGTAAAGTTCTATTCACTGCTTCTACAGCTTTGCGGTTTGCCATAGTGCACTCGTCCCAAAAAATTAAAACACAATCGCATAAAACCCTTGCTTTATCGCTATTTCGCGATATGTTGCAAACCGGGCTTTCCGTGCGGTCTAAGTCGATAGGAATTATAAATGTTGTGTCTGCCGTTTTTCCTCCAGGCAATAATGTGGCTGCTATCCCTGAAGAGGCGACAGCAAGGAAAATTTTATTTTGGTTCTGTAGTGGCACTACAAAAAGTACTTCAGCAACATAGAACAAAAAGTACTACAGCGCCATCTATGACGCAGAGGATGAACTAAAACTCGAAATATATCTAAATTCTGCATCGCGCAAGTAAAGTTATTTGTGACTTAAGACTATACAGGAGAACCCGCCAACAACTGTTGGGCAGTAGCCCACCAGACATAACACCCGTCTGATCGGAGGATCCTCCCTTTTCAATGGTGGTTGAAGAGCTTTACACCCTGTTCTCCATACCCCCAAATTGGTGACCCCGAAATGGACGTCAGCGCAGCCTTCGAGCAACGTGACGTCATCAACATCACTTCCTCAAACTTCCTCAAGTTTTCGAGCAGCGAGTCATATAGCCAGCCAGCTTCAAAATGGGTATTCCTGACCACCAGCATGCAGCGGAAGCACATTCCTGGTCAGCACCCTCAGCCTCATAAAGCTACCTTGGCACTGCACTTTCGGCCGGTTGAGAACTGTACCTCCCGGTCGATGCGAGCAGTCAGCCACATCGCGGCGCTGTACCACGTCCGACGCAACGGAGCACATGCAGTGCCGACCCCGACTAAAGGGGTTCGCACTACCGCCGCAGACAGTTCCGACTCACCGTGAACAATGCGGCAACGACTTTCCACTGGCCTGGCAATCAACGACTCATTCTACTACCGACCCTAGTCTCCGCGGGGGAGTGATGTAGCGGCACTACAAAAAGTACTACAGCGCCATCTATGACGCAGAGGATAAACTAAAAATCTAAATATATCTAAATTCTGCATCGCGCAAGTAAAGTTATTCGCGACTTAAGACTATATAGAAGAACCCGACAACAACTGTAGGGCAGTAGCCCACCAGATATAACACCCGTCTGGTCGGAGGATCCTCCCTTTTCAATGGGGGTTGAAGAGCTTTACACTCTGTTCTTCATACTCCCAAAGTTCCTTATTTGAGCCAAAATAACTTTGGTTAGGAAAGTTTTACCTGTTCCGCCCGGTGCGTCTAAAAACAGGATTTCACCCGAGGCGTTTTCTACACTGCAGCATACCCTATCAAGCGTCTGGCGCTGATTCTCTGTCTTTGCGCAGCCATTTTGTAAAATTTCTGCGAGTTCCACGGGATGATAACTAATTTCTGATACGTACTCTCTGTTAATACGTTCCCCATCGACTGTCGGTGTGGGCAAACCGTATTGACTGATCGGGTTCCCTGGTATACTTATAACTATCTCTTTAATAGCCAATAAGGACCTGTTGTGACAAATTTCACGTACCCTATAGGTCAGGAATTTCTCCATCAGTATTTAGTTAAACATGCCTCAATCAGAAAATAACGTCACACGCACAATGCCATCTATCGAATATCTATATTCAATGCTGCACGCAGTTGATGTCTAGATATAGTCCAGTCTGAGTTCGATAGATGGCGCTGTTTTAATATTTTACTTCGGAAACACTATTATAATTTTATTAATTTACATTTTTCTTTCTTTCCATTTATAAGGTGTGAACTGATTACGATGAAACAAAAAACTTAATGTTCAATTACTTCAATTTACGCACATATTGTTGTGTATAAAAGTTACGGGAAGTTGTGAGACCAACTGCACATAACCCTAATTTTACTTCTGTAACACTTTAAATTCAAATATCTTTTGATAGACTGAACCGATTGCAATGCAACAAAAACTAAATGTTACTCCAAGTTACGCTCAATCGTTGTGTATAAAAGTTATCTACATTGCTTTTGTACATTTTACGTGATGCCCGAACAAATACACAGACAAACAGACAAACAGACAAAAATTCGAAAAATGCTGGAAATGGGTTCTATTGGTTGTCCTTTAACACCCTGGCTATTTTTTTTGGATTTTTTTTCGATGTACAAAAACGACTTTTCTACAGTTTTATTATATGTATAGATGCCTAAGAAAATATAAACGGTACTTACAACATTTTTTTTTAAATGTTGTCTGTTTTTTCGGCTAATTTCCGTGGACCGATTTTGACGGGCCTCTTATTGGTAGATTGCGGATGTTATAAGGAGTAACCTAGGCTACTCTTAATTTAGAAAAACGATAAGGGTTCCGTACAAAAATATTAAAACCCTTAAAATTGTTAACATAATCCGATTCAAATAGGGAGACTAATGTTACTGTTAAATTTCTGCCCTTGACCTCCAAATCTTTCGATCTAGAGCCAATGTGGACCACTGGTTGTTGATTGGAAGTCATATATGTCGGTTATCGCGACCAAAAGTAATCATGAAATTTTGATCCCGTTCCCGCAACCCATGGAAACTTATTCCAGAAAAAGTAGCCTATGTCTTATTCCAGGCTACAATCTATCCCTGTACCAAATTTCAGCCTATTTTCGGCTTTTTCAAAGTATTAAAATGGATATAGTATGTTACCTTAAGAGATAGACATATGCCATCGCGGACTTTTTTGTAGACCTATATAAGATACACAATTCCATCATACATCATTTTGTTATATCTCAAAGGGTTTAGGCAGCGTTTACGTTGAAAGCTCCCAGACGGCTTATTTTTTTCCGACACCTCCAACAAATATCATTATATTTTAGCCAATGTATACAAAAACTAGACAAATTATATACTAAAACCTCTCTTATATACGATAACCACTCTATCCAGTGGTGAAAACAGCATGAAAGTCGCTGCAGTAGTTTTTGAGTTTATCGCGAACAGACAAACAGACAGACGCGGCGGAGGACTTTAAAATATGTAGTGATTGGCATAACTAGTAGCTATGTAGCGGTACTACAAAAAGTACTACAGCAACATAGAACAAAAAGTACTACAGCGCCATCTATGACGCAGAGGACAAACTAAACATCGAAATCCTGCATCGCGCAAGTAAAATTATTCGCGACTTAAGACTATATAGAAGAACCCGACAACAACTGTCGGGCAGTAGCCCACCAGACATAACACCCGTCTGGTCGAAGGATCCTCCCTTTTCTATGGGGGTTGAAGAGCTTTATACCCTGTTCTTCATACCCCCAAAGCTATGCCATCCATGAGACCCCCGTGCCTCGGTGCGCACGTTTAGCCGTTGGTTCTGCGCCTGATCTCTCTCCGGTCGTGTCGGACTGCCGTCCCGTGAGCTAGTGGCGGTACTGTCATACAAGCCCACAAGCTTGGCTTGACCCACTAATCTTCGTGATGTTCGGGTTTCTGAACAGTGTGCTTGCCATATGGGCTCCCCGTATTGTTAGCCTGTAGGTACGCCGCTGGCGGTACTTCCATACAAGCCCACAAGCTTGGCTTGACCCACTAATCTTCGTGATGTTCGGGTTTGTGAACAGTGTGCTTGCCATATGGGCTCCCCGTATTGTTAGCCCGTAGGTACGCCGCTGGCGGTACTGTCATACAAGCCTACAAGCTTGGCTTGACCCACTAATCTTCGTGATGTTCGGGTTTCTGAACAGTGTGCTTGACATATGGGCTCCCCGTATTGTTAGCCCGTAGGTACGCCATTGGCGATACTATCATACAAGCCCACAAGCTTGGCTTGACCTACTAATCTTCGTGGTGTTCGGGTTTCTGAACAGTGTGCTTGCCATATGAGCTCCCCGTATTGTTAGCCCGTAGGTACGCCACTGGCGGTACTGTCATACAAGCCTACAAGCTTGGCTTGACCCACTAATCTTCGTGATGTTCGGGTTTCTGAACAGTGTGCTTGACATATGGGCTCCCCGTATTGTTAGCCCGTAGGTACGCCGCTGGCGGTACTGTCATACAAGCCCACAAGCTTGGCTTGCCCTTAAAGCCTACTACTCTTAATTTTCTTTATTCATTTATTTATTTCATCACTCATTATTTATTTATTTATAAATAAATAAATAATGTTCAGGTTTCTGAACAGGTTGCTTGCCTTATGGGATTGCCGACTTGTTGGCCCCTTAGCAGGCCACTCCCATCGGACTGACAATGAGAGAAGAAAGAGTGCATCTGTGTCTGCGCACACACATGTGCTCTGTCATATCTCCCGCGCCGATGGCTAATATCCGTTGACAATGGCTACCATGACCGAAAACTGTAAGGAAGCCTGCTGAAAACTGAAATAAATATTGTGTTTTTCAAGCGTGTTCTGCGTAATATTAAATGTACTATTTTATTTCAGTAAATCAGCCGGGTAATAAACCATATCACTTGTGTTGTAATTTTTTTTTTTATGTGGTCATAAAAGAAACACAAAAAATAATATTTCAATTCAATCTTTATTTCATAAAAATCTTAGATTTTCTTTTTACAAAATATGGCTCTTTTCTTTTTTAAAACTAAATATTAATTTATTGTACTACCCGTATTAGTAAATAATTAACTTAAAATACTCTTATGTTTAGTTGTAGGGTGAAGGTACTAGTTGTCATCCTTGGTTTTTTTTTTCTGTAAGAAAGTATATACTAAAAAGTTGTAACTTACTATTCTTTGATACAAGCAGTAAAATAATACAGAAAAAGGTAAATAAGAACAAGTCTTTATAAAATCTATAGAAAAATACTTTCTCGTTCACTAAAATTGCCAATCATTGCGGTTATATTTTTAAACACTTTCACCCCAAATGTTATTCTAACATCTAAATCTAATGCTAATAAATAAAAACACGATATTTGTCAATATTTTAAATTAAATAATAAAACAAACATGGCGAAAACAGTTAAAAAACTAGTTTAAACTGGTTCTAACTGCAATTCTAGCTTATATTTTAAGTACTCTGTTCCTCCCATCTCTTCCCCGTCAAGTGATGGCATACAATTCTCCCTCTTTTCGTAAGAGCTCCACGGTTTAAAGATTATACACTTATTGTCGTTTCCAGCATACATTTTTCATATCGCGTCAAAAATGTTTCATTTGACAGTGACATTTGAATAGTGTTGTTTCGCTCACACACACTGCACTTCGTATCTGTTGTTTCATGCAGGATGTGTGAATTCGCCACAGATATAGATATACCTAGATAACACAAGTATGACGATCCGTATGAAACCTACTATGACGCCATAAGCACTATTTAGTTACTTACTATACAAACAAGTTAAAATATAAAATAGACTACGTTTTTGTTCTTCAAATGTCTAGAATTAAGTTCTTGAGTTGTAACGTTGTTGTTTTAAACAGATTAGCTTGCTGCGACAGTAGACACGTTAAGCATAAAATGCTTAAGCCGCGCACGCGAAGTAGGTGCTCTTGCGTTACCTAGGTATATCTATGTATAGCTGTGGACTTCTCACATCTCAGTGTAGACACTTTGTCGCGATTTAAGTATGGTGATGCCGTTCAAATAATCCCAGTCGCATTGACACTGGATCTAGTGGGAGATCCAGTCCATCCAGTGCTGGATACAACGTTGAACAATGAACACGCATTGTTAATTGAATCGGGTAGGCGTTAAGAGGGAACGGAAACTGACAAGATAGTTATTTCCAAAGTTTCAATGGACTTAGGGCTCTATTGCTGTCGATTCAGCCTATAGACTTGCGATCCACTTCCATTGGAATTGATTAAGAAGGGAATTGTCAAGTGCGGAAATCCGCCATTTAATAATTGAAACCCGCACCGAATAAATCATTTGAGGATTCATCGAAAATAATTGGATGAAAAGTTTTGACCCTCCTCTGAAACTTGTGTATTTTCTGCGCAATTCTTTTTAGACGACTACCAAAGGATAGATTTTTGCGTTTCATTCATTCCCTCGATACTGCCAGATTTCTATGCTAATGACGAGAATTGATGGCTGAGTAGAATCTATGGTCTCTTCATTAATAAAGCGGTTTGTCAGGAAAAATAGATTTAAAAGTGACAGTTTGCAAAAGCCAGATTTGGCACGGCAAAACTACTTGTTAAAACACTCGTTGTGACAACCGAATCATATCCATTTTAAGATAAGTTATGGAATCAGGCGTTACTTTGCGGAAATCCATGACTTTAGATATTATGGAGCAAAAAGGGGACGGTGCTAGCTCATATTTCTGTCGCATATTATAAAACAGTGAGTGTAATGATGGCTTTACATTTAACTATGCGGAGTTTTTGGATATGAAAAAATGTTATTTAAAATATTTAGTGTTCAATCCACGAATAAGATCCAAGGTTAGATGCAGGATGCATTACCACCCGCTCGCAAAAAAAGGAATAATAATTAGCATGCCATGCACCCAAACCTGTACTCGACGTGTGTTTCGGCATCCACGGGGCATCGCTCGGGCCCCGAGCGGTCTTCGAGTCAACATCTGAAGATGGAGGGGCGACACCCCATTTGGGTGCATGGAATGCTAATTAGTATTACTTTTTCTTTAGTGCAAATCTTTGCGGGTAGGCGGTGCTGCATCCTGCATCAAAGCCTGGATCCTTTTCCCGGAATTATCGCTGAATATTTTACATAACATTTTTTCATACCGATCTCTAGGACCCGCATAGTGGAATGTAAAGCCATCATCACAATCACGGTTTTATTATTTATAGTATGAGATAGAGATGTGAGCTAGCTCCGTCCCCCTTTTCGCAACAGAACAACGGCTTTAAGTCTTTAAAGCGCTAAAAGGATCTTTAAGCCCGTTCCGAAATCAGAACTACGCCGTCATCAAAACAGTTTCACAAATTACCACGCTACCTCACCTCGCCACCAATACCGTGCTAGCAGAAATTACCACGGTACCAACAGCGCTCCTCGTCATCGTCATTGGAACGCCAAAAGGTCCTTGCAGCACTTGCCTTGATAGATCATCATCTGCCGAGCGTTTTCCCAACTATGTAGGGGTCGGCTTCCAGTCTAACCTGATGCAGCTGAGTACTAATATTTTACATGGAGCGACTGCCTATCTGACCTCCACAACCCAGTTAGTACAGGGTAATACGAGACTCCTTCGTAAGACTGGTTGTCAGACTTTCGGGCCACTGACTACCTGTAACGACTGTCAAAGATTTACAAATGACAGCCGGCACCAACGGCTTAACGTGCTTTACGAGGCACGGAGGAAACTCTGTATGTAATGGGGGGTCACCCATCCACGGACGGAGGTAAACACAGTTTAACCTAAAGATCGACCCGAGCGGCTGTTATTATTTAGCCACGAGTTCCTTGTATTGATAAATCTTGACAGTTACTTAATTCGTAAACGACATCATCAAAATTGTGAAAAAAACTCTTCTTTTATCCGCATCAAAAACTTCGCATCTATAGATGCCCGTCACAATATCTATCACCTAAATAAAATATAACTTAACTTAGCCTAAAGGTAACTTAATTTTAACTTAATCACTTCAACTTATAATCACATACAGTTATTCTTTCATTTGATTTTTAATAATACGTTCGATTTGACTTTCAAAGGAAAGTGTACAGTAGTTTAAATTTTCTTATTTTTAAGTGTGACAACACCATTTTTGTGACAGCTCTGATTCACAGTTCCCTGGTGTAAAGGCATAATCTTCGCCCATTCATCCGTCTCATTTGTTTTTAATTGGGTGTAGAACCAATATTAATTGTCTTAAGATTACTAGTCAATGGAAAAGATAGACGCAAACAAAATGGCGATCCTAGTGTTGCATATAAACCATGCAACTTTCGGAAATCCTTATTCGCCCCTTGCTGCACACCATATTATGTGTCTGATGTAGTGGCTAATGGGTCATGTTAGGACATAACGGGGTTTATGTCCAGGCAGAACAATCGAATGGTCCTCCGCGTCGTCCGAACCATTGACAGACCGCACTTTCTGATCGGCTTAACCAGATCCCGCGTCAAAAAGTGTATTTGCTTCCTTATGCGTAAACTTAAACTACTGTACATCATTCAGAAAAGAACCCTACAAAATTTGCTCCCAGTTCCTACGAAGTTCTTGTATTGTAAGACGGTAGCTCCCTGGATGCTCTTCGTTTCCTCACGCACCAGACGATGAGGAATATGATGAGGATGATCAGAGCTATGGCTAGGAATACTCCGAGGACGATGGCTGCTATTGCTGCTTCGGTAAAGTAGTCTGAAAGAGAAAGAAGACGTTTAGTTGGTCGAAGGTTGATTAAAAAATAGATAAGTTCTTCTATCCACAGTTGTTAGATTTCGAAATTGTGGTTTAACAAATCATTATCTTCCTTGTCCTATTCTGTTTGAGGTCGGCGCAACACGTTTTCTTCTTCCATTCTCCCCTGTCAGACGTCACGGCATCATTTACTCCTTTCTCTTTCATATCATTCCTCAGCCAATCCTCATCTTGTTCTCCCCATCATTTTTTTGGTTCTAGACCATACCTGGAAGCCTTCTAGTTACGGAGATATTGAAGGTCAAAGTTCAAACTTCTTCACATTTTTTTTTTAAAACAGGTTTTTAATGTTGTAACTTTACTTTAAAAACCTCTACGACCTCCGTACTATTCAATGCATCCATCAGCTCAATGTTTTAAGCGCGTTACATTGAGTCCTAGCGTAAAACGTGATTTTTCATCCCAAAAAAAAGTCGTTTCCCAGCATTTTTGCGTAGAGTTTCTTAGTTTGATGTACAGAATGCTTGCACATTGTATGTATTAATGTTCGTCAATAAATCCTACCCTATACACCATTATTTTAAGGTCGTTCTGGAACCGAATACCATTAACTCGATCATCGAACTCGAAACGATTGGGACTATTTTTTTCGGTTCCAGAACGACCTAAAAATAATGGTGTATTGTAGAAACTAGACATTAATTACTAGCACAAACATACCAGGCAGAATATAATCCACGTAATTAATCAACAAGAAATTGAGAACAAAATATTCACGCTGTCAAACGACTCGATGTGTTACTGCGTCCCCCGTCCATCCCCCGTCCAACATCCAACACAGGACAGAAGCTACATCTGTCTAGGTCTCAATAAATCAATACCGGTGCACTCAAAACGCATGCGGCTTGACATTTCATACTATGAGGTCAAAACTTTAGACTGCGCGACAGGTGCGGTACTCGCGTTTGGTCTGTATATCGTTTGAAAGTGAATGAAATAGTGATTTACGTCTTTGAAAGTTACTGCGTTGTGGATTTAGGTATTTAAATGTAATTTTGGGAGGTATATAAACCTTAGTTTATCCATAACTAAAATTCTAAATGCGAAAGTAGGTTTGTTTGTTACCTTTTCACGGCTAAACCACTGAACCGATTATCCTGAAATTCTGCATTTTACGTTGTCAGGTGTACAGAAATGGACATAGCCTTTCATCTAAAAAAAAAGTACTGGTCCCGAGGAAAACTTATGATAATAGATGGCGCCACGTGTTTTGAATCATGATTGAATTCTATTATTACCGGTATAGAAACTTTAGTAGTGTGTTGAGTTTAATTGTCAAATTCTAAATTAACGCGAGCGAAGCTGCGTGTAAAAGCTACTAAAGCTAGTACTTTGATGATGGGATTTAAAAGGACGATAGATAACTGGTTAATTAAAACTATGAAAGTGGCAAGAATTCAAAGAGTAGAATAAATCAGACACACTATTGTCTATCGCTTTCCAACCTTATATTGGACACAATTACTTGAAAATTTTTGAAAGATATTAACCCTTTGTTTGTGGGTACTTTGCCGGATTAACGAGTGCTTTTCAAATAACTTTGACAGAGGCAGTATATCTCTCTTGTTCTTTCTCCTAGACTCTGTGAAAGTTTGGAGCAAGATAGATGCAGTTTTTATAGGCAAATTTATGACATAACTGTAACTGAATTGCAGCTTTTTTAGGGTCCCGTACCCAAAGGGTGAAACGGGACCCTATTACTAAGACTCCGCTGTCTGTCTGTCTGTCTGTCTCCAGGCTGTATCTCATAAACCGTGATAGCTAGAAAGCTGAAATTTTCACAAATGATGTATTTCCGTTGCCGCTATAACAACAAATACTAAAAATTAAAAAAAAATATTAAGGGGGTCCCCATACAATAAACGTGTTTTTTTTCGTATTTTTTATAGATAATGGTACGGAACCCTTCGTGCGCGAGCCCGACTCGCAGTTGGCCGGTTTTTAACACAATTTGTTTTTTGATTTTTTTTTCTATTTGTATTAAGTATGTTTTTTCAATCGTAATGTTAGTTCTGCTGTTTTGTTTTATTTACATTTAATTTTATGGAATTTTTACAGAATGAATATTGTTTTGAAAATAAATGACTATGAACACGGTGTAAAGTTCTTCATCCCTTATAGAAAAGGGAGGATCCTCCGGCCAGACGGGTGTTCTGTCTGGAGGGCTACTGCCCGATAGTTATTGTCGAGTTTTTGCTATACATTTAAAGTCTTGAGTCGCGGTAACTTTAACGGCGCGGTTTAGAAATTAGAATGTAGATGTTAGTTCTTCATTTTTGTCATAGATGGCGCTGTAGTACTTATTGTACGTTGCTGTTGTACTTTTTTTTAGTGCCGCTAAAGCTTTCAAGATGCAATAAAGGTACTAATATGTTATGTATATACATTTTTACTCCTTGGTAGTGCTTGATGGCAAAAGAATATCATGTTCAGATATATTCCTTTAAGATGTTACGGACTTCTGATATTATACTAGCACTTCGCCAGCAAAAATTGTGATAGCTCGGCTAATTTGCATGATATCAATATAATTTATAGCTCATGTTACTTCGTGATAATGTAGCTTTCTATTGGTGAAAAAATAGTTAAAATCGGTCCAGTAGTTTTTGAGTTTTTTCGTTACAAACGTACAAAAAATACAAATCTTTCCTCTTTATAATATTAGTCTAGTAGACTACTTCGGAGTAATTGTATAAAACATTTTTCAAACATGATTAGCAATCTTCTCAAAGATACTTATTCTTTAATGCACACAAAACTAAAAGATGGTACGAACAAAATTGCAAGAACAACGGCGAACTTAACCCTAAATTGGATTTTCTTACAGCAATCCTTACTTCGATTGCGAGATTTGCTAAAGAGTATTTAACAAAGTGCATAAACAGTACATTTAAAAGGTAAACATTCTTCGGATTATGATTAAAACTGTGTTACGCGGGGTACAAGTAAATCACTGAGAGACACCATCAAGTCTTACGAATAATACGATCGTTGGCCTAAAATACAACTCCTGGATCGGGGTAGTCCCACTTAGGCCCGGCGCTCATTATCGGCATCGGCAAGAAAAGGGGTCCTTCGGCATTCCTACATGCAAGCGCACACTCTCGGAAACTATGTCGTGGCATGCTGCAACGTTCTTAGGGATGACGAGGCGTCCTTAAGCATGCCGCACTCGCACCGCAGTGCAAGCTACCCCCGAGTGTTGCCTCGGCGCCTGCAGCGTGGCGGGCGACGGCGTACCGAAGGATCCCGAAGTATACCGAAGCAGCCTCAAAGCTGCCGATGCAGTAGCCTCAAGCATACCGAAGCGGTATTTTTGTTACTACGATCATATATTATGGAAATTTCTACTTTATTGCCATGAAGTTAATGTATAATGCTTTTTATCACCTAAACTTCTCAGCCGTGCCGATGCCGATAGTGGGCGCCGGGCCTTACACTTCTCAGCTATCTTTAACTGAAGAACATCTGTATAGATAATATTTAAGGTTGAGGCCACACTCCACGTAAAATATGATAAAGCATCATTATACTCACTAGATATATCTATAGTATAGCTGTTAGTATTGCCATAAGCATCCACGGCATTCAGCAGGACCCTGGGTGCGCAGCAGGTCGCTCTGTACGTGGCGACCACCTCCTGTCTGGTGCCTGATGTGAAGTTCTCGCTGTACATCACGCCGATTGGTGAGGAGGTTAGGCGGAGGAGACCTGTTGGCGAGAGATGGTTTTAAGTTTCGATTTTGGAAAGACAAAGAGGGTTATGTTTGAAAGCTGTCAATTAAAACCTACGTATAGTCGATCTTGCGGCGCGTGACTAAAATAGGAACTTACGCTGCCATCTTGTTATTTCATAATACAGTTTCATATTTCATCAAATGCTTCTTTGATCTAGTGGGTCGCAAGCGCGACTGCTGAGGATAAGGTCCTGTGTTCTATTGCCAGGTCGGGCAAAGTGTTATTGGGGTTTTTCCATCAGAAATTTCTCAGGAGCAGCAGAGTCTGGATTTGTGCCCGGTTGATGGCAATAGACTCGCCCCTTATTACGTATGACTTAAACATAACTGGCGAAATGTGGGGTATAGGCGTCATTTTATATTATTTCACAAATGTTTACCAACAACGCCTCTTTATCGATATAATTCAAGCGCCGTTAGAACTTTGAAACACTTTATACGGCGCTTCGTCAGTAACCCAAATCGTTCTTGGCCAGGCTGAAAGTCATTTAAGCCGAGATTGAATAACATTACTTAAGCATGTGCTTTGACTTTAAGTATGGTCTCGTCTCTATATAGTATACTTGCGGCTCGTCCCGGCTTTGCACGGGTGCCTATGTTACTCAGGGTGAATGTAGCTTTCCAATGGTGAAAGAATTTTTGAAATCGACACTGTAGTTTTTTAGTTTATTCATTACAAACATACACACACAAAAATACAAATCTTTCCTCTTTATAATATTAGTGCATTGTACTTGTAGTCTGACTTTGTCAAGACTTAAAAATTCGTCAAGCGCATCCTGGAAGGTCACCGTTACTATCTTGCTGACTATCTAATATTTTACTGCGGCATGCACTATTATCATTCGCTCGGGTCGATCTTCAGGTGAAACCCATTACTTACCGAGTTTCCTCAGTGCTTCGGAAAACACGTTAACGTGTTTTCCATTTGTAGGTCTTTGACAGTCCTTACAGGTAGTCAGAGGCCCGAAAGTCTGACAACCAGTCTTACCAAGTGATATCGTATTATCCAGTAGGTACTAACTGGGTTGTGGAGGTCATATAGGCAGTCGCTCCATGTAAAATACTGGTATTCAGCTGCATCCGGTTAGACTGGAAGCCGACCCCAACATAGTTGGGAAAAGGCTATGCAGATGATGGACTATAAGTAATACCGCCTCCTCCTTACCTGATAACGGATCCCTCGCCACAATAGTGGTAGACCAGGCATGCTGTGCGCAGTCATCACCCGTCCTGCCGAGACAGGTGCCCTGGAAAGTATGGCGGATCTCGGGAGCCCACGTGTCAATAGGTTCGGCTGAGTTCGCCACGTAGACGAAGGCGGACAGCGAGACTTGCTCGTTACCTGGGAAAAGAGAAACGGATGATCAGAGTGAGCCGAAGGGCCTCGAAAAGGATTTGTGTCAAGCGCAAATTACATCGGAAAGCCGCCGCAGCGCGACGCATATCAAAACAAAAAAATGCGGTGCGGCCCGCTTGTAGTGTGCAATGGTTCATTCAAAATATACGAGAAAGTGATGTAGGAGACTTTTTGCACGCCCGAATCTACGGTAGCCTTAGGTAATGGGCGCAAAATATTACTTAAAATTGCTTAGTATTGAATAAATAAATTCTTTATTTCACCAAAAGCCATTACAGTACAGTATAAACCAAAATGGCATACTATACTACGTAGGTTAATCCAAAGAGCGCAAATGCCGTTTTTTTTTTCATGTAAAGACCTATTTAGTGTATAAAAGCACTTAGGGCAAGATCCATAACTGTACTGGCTTTATTTTTTGAAGTCAGTAGAGTAAGTTGCATTCGATTGTGGACCTTATTCGTTAATATTCGAATGAAACATTCGTTTATACATACGCTAATTGTAGCCAAAAACTTACCATACGCAGTAAAAATGATGGTTTCTCTCAACCCTGGCTGAGCATTAGCTGGTACGGTCAGACTGACTATCACGTTGACTGTCTGTCCTGGTGCTACGTTTTGCCTGGAAAGAGATGAAAATCATTACTGAATTGTACTATCAAGGATGTTTTCTGTCGGTGAATTAGCCTGTGTTCTTCTACACGTACCCATATATATACAGGGTTGAATCCCGGACACCGACGCGAAAACGGTTACTACGTATTCAGTACATCATTGTGAACACCCACAAATTTTGGTTACAAAAAAAAAACAGCTGTTTCCTACAAAACTGCAATACATACACAGCTGTTTTTTTTTTAATGACCTACGAAAAATGTGTACTGGGCAGTAGTGGGCAGTACTATCTGGGTTATGGAGGTTAAGCAGGCAGTAGCTCCATGTAAAATACTGGTATTCAGCTGCATCCGGTTGATTGGAAGCCGACCCCAGCATAGTTGGGAATAGCTAGTTGGGAATGGCTAGGCAGATGATGAACTGTTAGCGTTAGCCCAAAATCTTTTCATCCACTACATCTACGGAAAAACCGGCCTCGTGCACGAAGGGTTCCGTACCATTATCTATAACTAGCTATTTGTTGTTATTGCGGCAACAGAAATACATAATCTGTGAAAATTTCAACTGTCTAACTATCACGGTTCTTGAGATACAGCCTGGTGACAGAAAGACAGACAGTGGAGTCTTTGTAATACCCGTTTTACCGTAATAAAACTAAAATCTTTAGTAGAACTTACGTGTTAGGATTGATGGCAGTCAGGAACCTCAGTTCTCCCCTAGCACCGAAATTGAATCTTATTGATTGCTCTCTGTAGTTTGTTACTTCGAAGTGTAGCTGTAATTCAAAGAAACCATTATTCAGATAACAGTCTCTCTGCAAGGAAACGATGGATAGATTGTGTGAGGAATGATATGAAAGAAAAAGAAGTAAATGATAGCGTGACGGTTGACAGAGGAGAATGGAAGAACAAAACGTGTTGCGCCGACCCCAAGTAACATGGGACAAGGGCAGGATAGTGTGGATATGATCTCCTCATACTTATATTTATAGATTTGTTTTTTTTAAATGACTTCGTACTAATTGCACCAGCTGATGCAATGTTTTGTAGGGGAAGTCCAAGATTTTTTTTCTCGACCCATGCATTACTTAGGGAAACTTGACCAGTTTTATGGGCTCAATCACCATCCAAAAGAATGTGGGAAGACAACCGTCTAGGTGGACAGACGATCTCATTGAAGTGGCCGGAAGAAACTGGACAGCCATGACACAAAACCGCCAAAAGTGGAAGAGATCTACAATCAGCAGTGGGGGGCCAAAGGTTGAAGAAGAAGACACTGGTGAATAATAAAACAGGTGTTACCGGACGAAAATACACCATTATTTTTAGGTCGTTCTGGAACCGAATACCATTAACTCGATCATCGAACTCGAAACGATTGGGACTATTTAAAAAAAAAAATAACAATAAAAAAAAAACGAAAGAATAAATTTAATGTTTTTTTTTGTGAAATAATGAGAATCGATCGATGAATGAATTTTTCAATGGGTATCGTTTGCATGTGTTGCCGATCGTGGATACGTTTTACACACACATATGCATTTGAGTTCTCATTATTTCAAAAAAAAAAACATTAAATTTATTCTTTCGTGTTTTTTTTTATTGTTATTTTTTGAAAAAAATAGTCCCAATCGTTTCGAGTTCGATGATCGAGTTCATGGTATTCGGTTGCAGAATGACCTAAAAATAATGGTGTATAACCTGTAACATGGTTGCATCACTGGCTATGTGTCGTAACTATTTTTATAAAACCTAGTACGGTTCTACCTGTAAGTTTTCACCGGGAGCCCCGTATAATCTGCTGGCAAGACCAATCTGTACTGCTGTAAGTATTGTACCTTGTTGATTGATCACCTGTAAAATAAAACAAGTCAAGAATGAAACTGTCTAGGTGCACATGGAAAGTTCTATTCAAAGTGTTTATTTATCTGGCTCTTGCACGCGACTTTCGTCTTCGTGAAATTATTAAAAAAAAACTAGCTTTTGCCCGCGGCTTCGCTCGCGTTAATTTAGAATTTGACAGATTCTAATAGCTCGTTCCATCGTCGACCTCATCTCTGTCCTCAGGATTAGATTGAGGTAAACTATAGGCCCATTTAAGAAAAAACTGTGATAGTTAGACAGTTGAAATTTTAACAAAAAATACTAAAAACAGAATAAAATAAATATTTAAGGGGGCTCCCATACAACAAACGTGATTTTTTTGCCGTTTTTTTAGATAATGTACTGAACCCTTCGTGCGCGAGTCTGACTTGCACTTGGCCGGTTTTTTTTGTCTTGCTCCCACCCCACCTTCGCACCATTACTTCCCATAACCCCTGTACTGTTCAATGCATTCATTAGCACAATGTTTTGAGTGCGTTACATTGAGTCCTACCGTAAAACGTAATTTTTCACCCAAAAAAAAGTCTGTTCTCAGCAACAATTTTTACGAAGAGTTACTTAGTCTGTACAGAATGCTTGGTTGTCTGCTTCGAGAACCTTGTATATTATATCAATGATTTGTTCGTACCTGTGAAACTGATCTGCTATAAGGCTGGGCATCATTATTATTGTATAGCAGCTGGGCCTGATAAGCCCTGGAATCTATATCCTCCATGTTTTCCAAGCCATTTGAGGTGTCTGAGAAAACTATGTTTGCTGATCTGCTCATGCGGATCTCGGGTTGGTTGAGGGGTCCCGAGAGCCGGATGAAAGGTTCGCCTGGAAAATGAAGACGTTAATGGAATTATGTGTGGTGTAATGCGAATTCATAAAATAAGGAATGAGTACATAAGAAAAGAAAAACAAAGATCGTTTTTTTTTTAAAGCGGTTCCCATACAATTTTCAAGAATCTATAACTCGAAAACTATCAAGAATCGCGGAACATAAAAGTGTATTTTCGGATACCCCTGGGCGTGAGGAATCTAATATTT
Source organism: Eurois occulta (assembly GCA_950022335.1). Lineage (NCBI taxonomy): Eukaryota > Metazoa > Arthropoda > Insecta > Lepidoptera > Noctuidae > Eurois > Eurois occulta. The sequence goes on along the minus strand of OX465504.1, from coordinate 8,294,749 downwards.
TTTTATGACGTCACTATGTAGACTACCCTGTATATTGATAATGACTTACCTCTCAAGTCTCTTCCGACAATCTTGGCGTAGACCTTGGATCCCTTGACTGCTGGTAAAGCGACATCAGCTACTAGCTCCACGATAGGGTCTATTTCTTCGTTTTGACCGTCTCCTGCTATTGGCTGGTAACTGTAAACAGGATGACAGAAAGTTAACTACACCGTTGCATTTAGACCCAAGTTTGCTCTATTATTGAGATAAATTGATTCTGGCCAAATCTCATTTAGATTGTGATTTTTCAACAAGAGCAAGAGGGTACGATTCCGGCAGTGTTATTGGATTTTTTCATCAGGAATTTCTCACACACACGGAGTCTGGATTTGCGACAGGTTGATGGCAATAGGCTCGCCCCCTATTACATGGGACTTGCGAAATGTGGGTGTACTATTTTGTACACCTCGGCCTAACCCTTCGGGGACAAGAAAAACCAGTTAAATTGTTTCTCTGGGACTTCGCCGAGCTTCATTGTGTCGGCGCTTTTCTGGTGGTCGCCATTGTTGATTCTGGCTTTTAGGAGTTACAGTGGTTTGGGAATAGTGTGGCGGGCTTGTGCCAATACCCTTCGGGGATTACAGGCTGTTGTGTTACGATTTTCACCCCAAAAAATAGTCGTTTCCCAGCAATGATTGTTGCGTAGTTACTTAGCAAACATAATTGCCACTTGCCAGACAGCTGGGCGCAGGTTAGAAAACTGGCCACACGCATCTACCCGGAGTAGATTTTTTAATAGCTAGCTATTCAAACTGGGTTTGCTCGTTTTTAATCGACGAAAAAATTTATGTTGAAGGACTTTAAATCTATTGTGATATTAGAACGATAAAATAAGTTCCAACTTTTTCACAAGTTTTTTTTTTCAATACAAGTTTTTAATGTTATAGCTTTACTTTAAATACTTCCACGACCCCTGCACTATTCTATGCATCCATCAGCCCAATGTTTTGAGTGCGTTACTTTGAGTCCTACCGTAAAACATAATTTTTCACCCCAAAAAAAGTCGTTTCCCAGTAATATTTTTTGCGTGTAGTTACTTAGTTTGATGTACAGAACGCTTGGTTGATGGCTTGGTGAAGGGTCCGTTTACACCTTGTATTAGTAGTATGATATAAATAAAGTCTTTTTTTCTGTGAAACTGAGCCTTACAAATTCAGATTCCTTCAGATTGAAGAAATGTGTGAAGAACTATGTACAGACGACATATCAAGTTACAACAATCTGTCAAATTTCTTTAATGGATTTATCGCTATAGCATTAGGTTAAAGGTTGATTGGGAAAATTTGAAAGTTTCGGGTAGCTTGATGTGCTGGCGTCTGAACATGTGAATCTTTTCATTAAAATGATATACACACCTGAAAGGCAGCTTGGCTAGTTCAGTTCCATATTCATCAACCAGTTGTGACTCCCTTACACTCGCTACAGGTCCTGTCACTCGGAATTTGAGGGTATCTGAAAAAGGAAAACACATATTTACTGTTACAAAAACAAAAATACTAAACTAGCTGCCCGTGACCTTCGTCCATTAGAAATTATTATAAAAATATTATTTCCATATTTGAATTGAATTTTGTTTACAACTTCAAGGGTTTTTTTTTATGGAACCCTGATCATTTTTCTAAAATAAAAGCCTAAGCCATTCCTTATAACATCAGCAATATGCCAGTAAAAGTCCCGTCAAATCAGGCATTTCGGAGATTAGCCGGAACAAACAGAATTTTCTTTTTAATATGCATCGTATACAGGGTGGAAGGGACACCGACGCGAAAACGGTTACCACGTATTCAGTACATCATTCTGAAACCCTCCACATACAAATTTTTCATCGGTTATTTAAAAAAAAAACAGCTATTTCCTATAAAAATGCATTACCTACACAGTCCACAACCGTTTTCGCGTTGGAGGTTTCCACCCTGTATGCTTTCAAATGCATTCAATAAAAAGCTGTTATTTTGAAATGACTAACAGACATTTTAATTTTATTTATTTGTATAGACATCTGACAGAGTAAGCAGGTATTGCCAAATTAATAAAAATCTAGTTTGGTTTATTAAACACCCGCTCTTAATTACGCTCTAAGTGTTTATTATCTACTTAATGAGGCTAAGTAAATCTTTGCAATTAACCTTTCAAAGATTACATTCACAGCATGTTATGTCTTTAAGTACTACATATATTTACTATAACCATTTATTTTCATAGAAATATCGTAGATTATATCGTCATTCACACATATGTACGTCAATCTAACTAAATACTCCGTCAGACAAGTCCAAACTTCAGTTGGTGTCTTTTTAGTGTTTATTATCTTTACTATTTAGATTAAAATACAGGCTGGCACCGACAATACGACAGTAAATTAAACTGCATATACCTCAAGACGTTCTTAGGGGCCGTCTCCACGAGCGAGAGAATCGCGGCGATATTACGTATTTGTATGGGATAATATCACAGCGATTCTCTCGCTCGTGGAGACGGCCTCTAAGAGAGTGTATAGAAATACGTGGCAACGACGATAATATCGTCGCGATTCTCTCGCTCGTGGAGACAGCCCCTTAGTCTGCAGACAAAAATGCATTCGAATATATCCAGTAATTTAGTTAAACTAAGTTAAATTATTTTTAATTTTCTACATTATGTAGATTAATATGCTAGCACCGCTAGGTTAATGACCCCCGCATCGTTATAAAAAATAACACATGTTGCCAACTCTCTACTTCAAAAACTCTTGTCAAATTCGTTCTTTAAGTTTATTTCCAGACGCCAATTTAGAAAACCAATATTTATAAACGGTGTTGTATTTCGTTCACAGTTTTATGCAATTAAGCTTGTTTGATTCTTTTTTTTTTATTTCAATTTTAGGATTTATTTGATAGTTACCAAATAAATCCAACGTTAAAAAAAAAATATTACCAGTGTTTTCATTTTTAATGTCGTATAGTCGGCGCTACCCTGTATAATAACATAACTTTATTTCAGACTATCCATTATAGATTAAAATCGATATATGGATAGTACATAAGAATTATGCTGGATGAAATCACAAAAAAATTCTTAGCTAAGTAAATCATCATCTGCCTAGCCTTTTCCCAGGTTTCGGCTTCGAGTCTAACCATGTGCAGATTATCTGACCTTCATAACACAGTTACTGGGTAATACGATACCCCTTGGTAAGACTGGTTGTCAGACTTTCGGGCCACTGACTACCTGTAACGACTGTCAAAGATCTACAAATGACAACCGAGACCAACGGCTTAACCTGTTTTCCGAGGCATGGTGAAAATTCAGCATGTAATTGGTGGTTATCCATCCATGGACCAACCTAAGCAAGCGCGGCTTAAGCTAGAGCGACCCGAGTGGCTGTTATTAACCATCAGTAAGATATTTATTATGGAACTGGGTAGGCCATGGCTGCCGGATACAAGACTGGAGCCCTGAGACAGCTAGACGGGGTCGCGGCAGACCGAGGAGAAGATGACGGGACGTCTTGGATGACTTCCTTGCGAATTGGCGAGAAGAAGCTCACCATCGTGAGTAGTGGAAGGAATGGGGGGAGACCGTTGCTTAGGTGCGGGACAATACGGTCTAACTAAAAAAATTAAGGTTTTTATGGAAACTTGTGATTTCTTAGGCTATCACTAATATTTAAACATTATTAATGATTTGCTAGGGTGCCAGATCGATATTCATTGACAGCTAGACTGGCGATAACCTATTAACTTAGCTGTCATGATATCTCCTATTTAGACTTATGTGGCGAACCGGCGGCATGCGTTACATTAGGGCTCGTCCTAATGTAGAGACATTTATGGATATCAGACATCCATATTGCTCATTTTATTAATAAAAAGATTTAATAGATCGGCCGCTATTTGTAGATCTTTCACAGTCTTTACAGGTAGTCATTGGACCGAAAGTCTGGCAACCAGTCTTACCAAGGAATACCCCTTGGTATTACCCAGTACTAACTGTGGAGGTCAGATATCGAAAGGTCGGAGTCGTCCGTGTAAAAGACTGGTATTTAACTGCATCCCACTCTCCCGGCGGACTTGAGGAGGCCCGCAAGCGGGCCGGAACTAGCCGTGGATCATGGAAGGCGCACTAGTTCCCATGATCCGCGGTGCAAGTGTGGGAAAGGAATACCGGGGTGGTTTTTAATCAGAGTCTGACAGACCCCTCCGCACGCCCCAGGGCGGCAAAAAAAAAACAAGGTTAGGTTAGATACATTCAAATTAGTTGCATCAAATCGCCAATCGCAAAAAGTAAAAAGAAGGCTAGACCTCCGAATTTAAATTAATTTTAGTGATTTTAGTGTTATCGACTGTCTTGGTATGGGCATGTGATGAGGAGGGACGAATCGCATGTGACTAAAAGAGTGATGAATATAAACGTTGACGGATGGAGAGGGAGAGGAAGACCAAAGAAACGATGGATGGATTGTGTGAGGAATGATATGAAAGATAAAGAAGTAAATGATAGCGTGACGGTTGACAGAGTAGTCAGTGGCCCGAAAGTCTGACAACCAGTCTTACCAAGGGGTATCGTATTACCTAGCACTAACTGTGTTGTGGAGGTCAGATAGGCAGTCGCTCCATGTAAAATACTGGTATTCAGCTGCATCCGGTTAGACTGGAAGCTGACCCCAACGTAATTGGGAAAAGGCTAGGCAGATGATGATTCGATGTTTACCCAAAAAGCTTGAGTAAAACTAATTTCACCCGGGTAAAACTATGTTTACTTCTTCTTCTAGCATTACCCGTAACATATATATCATAAATCTGGTCCCTCTACTTCCTGGCTTTAATAAATTGAGTGCACTGTATGACATGACCCCCCAACACTCATTCGTTCAATACGTTCATTCACCTCTTTGTCACTCAAAGCGCAGGTCACACCGCCAGCTATCGAGCGAGCAAGCGACCCGGGAGAGACATCGTTTGAACTCTTTTCATACTTTGGTTCATAGCACGAACTATCGAAAGAACCGAAACGAAGTGAGAGATGAAAAGATTCGCCCGGCTCGCTCGCTAGCTGGCCCTGTGGCCTGCGCTCAAAGCATTACAAAATACAGGGTGGTAGGGACACCGACGCGAAAACGGTTACCACGTATTCAGTACATCATTCTGTTCTGAGCCCACACATAGAATTTTTTATCGATTATTTAAAAACAGCTATTTCTTTCATTTTGACTGTGTAAGTATTGCACTTTTGTAGGAAACCGATGAAAGATTTCTTTTCCGAAGACTTCGGGGGGCTCAGAATGATGTACTGAATACGTGGTAACCGTTTTCGCGTCGGTGTCCCTTTCAATTTGTATAAAATAAAACCTCCTCCTTTTTTGAAGTCGGTTATTAATTATTAAAATAAAATGAGATTAGAAGCTTATCTATTATCGGTCTAGTTATTTTTTAAAGTACATAATGTAATCTATTATATTTTTTATCAATGCATAATATTTTAGTTTAGAACTTTTGTTATTTGGCGTTTTCATTAGAAACATAACATCACGCCTGTAATCAAGAAGGGTTAGGCAGAGGTTTACGAGTACCTGTAAGTACACCCACATTTCGCTAGTTATGTTTAAGTCCCATGTAATAGTGGGCGAGTCTATTGTCATCAACCGGGCGGAAATTCACGACTGTTTACTAACAGCGCCTACCTGTCAATGTCATTTAAGCGCCAAAACATCCTTGTAGCACTCACCTTATTTTAATTTACGTCATTTATTTCGTTCCCAAATGATAAAATTATATGACACTCACTCGAGGGCAGTCAACTCGAATTTTGTGTTTGTTTATTTCATTATCTGACGTGATCTCTATGTCTATATACGTCATCTATACAAATAAATAACATTGAAGTGTGTGTTTGTCATTTCAAATAACAACTTTTTACTGAATACATATGAAAGCGTATACGGTACTTAAAATTTTTGTCCGTCCTTCTGTTTGTTCCGGCTAATCTCCGAAACGGCTGGACCAATTTTTACGGGACTTTTACTGGCATATAGTTGATGATATAAGGAGTAACTTACTTTTATTTTAGAAAAAGGTTTAGGGTTCCGTGCAAAAAAATGTAAACTCTTGAAATTGTTAACTAAATCTGTTTTAAAGATCAAGTAATAAATTAATCATAATTTCACACGAACAAGGTCGCGGGTAACAACTAGTTTTAAAATAAACAAGTAATTTGACAAACGATAACAGACTCGAAACAAAAAAAAAATTTAATGAACATGAAAAAGTCCAAAGCAAAACACTATCAATATGACCCAATTATTAAAATTCATTGTAAAAATAAATAAATAATAGTGTTTCTAATCAGCACACGCCTTTATATACCACTGATAGGAACATCATTTGTTTTATATAATTTAGTTGATAATATACTACCGTGAAGTGCGCTCGTGTCACTGTGTATAATTATTGATTTTACTTGTTAATAATAGTTATTACTAGACTATTATTAAAGTGTGTGTATTTAAGTGAAGTTTTGCGGAAGTGGCGGTTTTTTTGAGTGATTTTTGTCGTAGAAAAAGGGTTTTTAGTAAGGTTGACTTAAGATAAACTATCGAAATATAGGTAAAAATAAAATTGACGAAAAAAAATGCTAAAATGAGTTCGTATTTTATGCCACAGTACATTATGGTTAAAAGCAGTAAATCAACTATCGTCGTCCTTCATGAATAAAATATTATAGCAAAATAAAAACAATTTAAATCGTTCCTTTGCTTCGTTTTAAATCTATAGGTCCTTTGCTACGAAACAATATTTTAAACGAAACTGTATTTTGGTTGACCATTAAGCGACTCAAAAAATATTTCCTGCCGGTTGTCACTTAGCTTAATATAATCAGCTTATAATACTCCCACTGCTAGGGCACAGAGAGGTCTGAGAGAGGAAGCATTCCGTCCACCACGAAGGCCCAGTGCGGGTTGGTAGATGTCACTTGTCTTCCAATTGTTGGTTCTAGGACATGCCGGTTTCCTCACGATGTTTTCCTTCACCGTTTTGAGAGCAGCGGTGATGTAATAACGAGCCTGTGTCCGTGCAGTAGGAATATTATGGACAGAACTGTCACATTGATGTTCCATGCAAATGACCTCAGTTTGATATGAAAACCTTCAACGGTGTCAATTTGTAACGTCGTAGTTCGATCGATCGATAGGCTTTTAGCTTTGAATATTAAAATAGCTACGTTTTGTACTATCGATCTGGTGGCTCAAGGTCAAACATATGTTAAGTTCGTGTCTTTTTAGTGAACTTTAGACTTGAGTACTTACTTGTCAAAGGTTCTATTGTGCGATTAGAAAATTGTGAACCTTGTACTTAAGATATAAACGTGTTTTTATTTATTAGAACGATATTGGCAAATATTTGTTACGTTTCATCAACGGAAATGGGTGTTTGAGTGAATCATGGAACAGTTGATTATGTGTTAATTAAAAAATGTGTCAACAAAATGAACTTTGTTCTAGTCTTGCTGACCGCTTGTTAGTAGGTGCTTAATCAATTTATCCTTACCTATACAAATAGTACATAATATAACATATTAGCTGTAATCCCCGAAGGGTTAGGCAGAGGTGTATACCTAATAGTACGCCCACATTTCGCCAGTTATGTTAAAGTCATATGATAACATGGGACTTAAAAATAACTAATCCAGACTCCGTGACTGCTACACAGAAGTTTTAATGAGCCATTAAATGATTATGTTGCGTTTAATAAAAAAAATGTTTCATAAAAATGGACTTTGCTCGAGTCTAGTTGACAATACGTATGTTAAGTCATGGCTAGATCATCATTCATCACATATTATTATAAAACTAAAACTAAACGCGGCTTAGCTCGCGTTAATTTAGAATCTGACAATCTATTCGGGTTGTACTCTGCTTGTAATAATGATCAAACATACTTACATTCGCATTTATAATATTAGTTAGGAAGTTATGATAAGAAGAATAAAACTACTTCATTGGTCTAGGGGTCGCGCTGATGCTGAGCGTGAGGTTTTCTTCAGCATGGGGTTCAATTCTCAAGTCGGGCAAAGTATCACATAAGAGATGCATATTATTATAGAAGGAAATATCAAACGCATATAAGATTGTGAATCCCGGAAAATGTCGATCTTATCTCTATCGGGTGTTAGTTCACGGGCGCAAGTATTGCGGCGCCGTGCCGTCATTAGATTAGGTCAGGCCTAAGGGTCAGATGGAATGCCGAAAATAAACAAACTAAGGGTTCGGATTGTGTGGGCTATTTTTGTAGTTTTTATGGATTTGAGATAAACTAGCTGTCTAGTCCGCCCGACAGTATAGTTTTTATCGGGATACTGTTTTGCATAGATTGGATTTCACGATTACTTTTATATTATGCGTGACTTCTTTGCATTGGTCAACGTGTTGACGATCTCACACATTCTTTGCTCGTTATCCAGTTCACTTTTTTTCTTGTCCAAGTCGTGTCTCATGTCCAAGAAGTACCATGTAATAGCATTTTCCCGCAGTTTTGCCTGTTTTAAGTTCGGAAATTATCCTACAGGTACTTCTAGGATAAAAAATATCCTATGTCCAAAACCGCCGTAAAGGCGTGAAATGAAAACCGACTTTTGCTTTTACAATTTTAATATGGATAATATGGATATGGATTTTAAACCCTTAAGATATACCTTTAATTTATTTTCACATGTCAGCCATGTCTATAAAATCAACTGGCAAAAACATGTTGTAACTATGCTATAATTTAGTTGTTAATGAATATTCTAAGGTCGCAATATCTAATTTATTGCCTCTATTTATGAGCCATAAATTCTATCAGTTTTGATAGTTTTATTTCTTTGATTATTTTCTATCTTCACACCAGATTAATAATTATTTAGGTAAATTCATGGATTTCTGCCTATTTTTCGGGGCATATTAATAGGGCACTTTTTATCACTTATTATAAGCGAATGTATTCACGTTAAAACAGATATGTTGCTGCGAAGTGTCTTTGCATGCTGCTTTTGCCTTAGCAAGCGGCGCAATTGAGTGCATTTTCAAAAAATTAAACATTCGAGAACCTCTTCGTTAATGTAGAAGTCGGTTTAAAAGGGGACCAGTTTTAATTTGATCTGAAATGCGCTAACGAACTACTAACTGATCGGCAAATAATATAAAAAGGTTCTTTTGTTTTATTTTACGATTCCCGTTAATCCGTCAATGAGTTTAGAACTTTAGTTCATAATAACTTGAATTCAACTAATCCTTTTTACTACTACGACGTACGAAACGATCATAATAACTACGGTATTTAAACAGTAAAATTGTAAACTTTTAAACGGCTGTGTGATGAATTGTGTTAAAAACGAAGTTCAACTTTCAAGTTAAATAAAACCGCATCAACATATGGCGATATTGACCTTCAAAGATTGAAAGCTGAATACTATGTACTAAGGGGCATCCCTGGTGTAAAATGGGGATTACGTAATTAATAACCGTAGCTTTTTAGATAAAAATAGAAAAAACAAAAAAAAAACGAAGTGGCAAAAATTTTATTGCCATTCATCATTGTACGTAGTTGATTTACTGCTAACAATGTAACTGTGTGAATAAAACATAAATAGCTCATTTTAACAGTTTTTTGGTGTCGCTTATTTGAGAAAACGGTATATTCCTTTTATTATTGAAGAAAAACAACAGTACCACAGATTAGCTAATGCGTCTTTTCCGTCAATTCGACTTTATAGGGTGACATTCTTTTTTGTGTCTGCTATTCTTCTGTTTATTTTAGTAGTTTACAATCTCAGGACTTTTATGAGAGAATGTTTTCAAACTTAAACAATTTTTAATTACTTCTACTACAAGATTCTTTATCGTCTTAATAATATATATATACATTTTTTTTATCAATAAAAAATCGATGAAAATGTCAATCTGCCACATTAAGGTAATAAAAATGGAAGAACAGCGAACGATAAAAAGTTAAAATTTTTGGTCATTTTTCCAAAGTCGACAAATGATGACGTTAGTGAATAGTAGTTGTATTTGATTTTTCTTTGTTTGAGCTCTTGATTAATTGATCGCTTAATACATTGATCTCTTAAGTTAATTTCGTATGCGATTGCAAAAACACCAAAAATGCTGATTGAAAAATGGAATACGACATTCCAAAAGCGTAAATCCAGTTTCTTTACTCCGAAAACCAAAACCCATATAAGTCCGTGTTGCAAAAATCGAATGATGCGTGCAAAAAAAAAACAACAACCATAATTAGAAACGATGATTTTGGCAGAATAAATCGATTCCTTTCGTAATAACTTGTAAGTTAAAAAAAAAAACTGGTTAGTCTCTCTTTGGCTGTGTATACGACATTTAAATTCGGCATCTGGCTGTATGCAAGACTGTCCTTGACTCACATAAGGTGTTGCCGCCATCTTGGATCTTGAACGCGGGCTGTCAAATTGACATTTAGAGGTTAAACTTTTTTTTTTTACCTCGCAAGGGTTTATACAGGCTAGAGATAAAATTTGGTTTACTGTGTATGCCCTTGTGATTGTTATGTTTGCATGATTTCTGTTTTGTTTCTTTTTTGCATGAGTTTTTTTTATAGTTTTTATGTTTGTGTGCAGGATTTTGTTTAAATTTTTTTGATCCTCTAGGTACAATTTGTAAGTAAGCTGTTGGTCTTAAAATAGAAGATTATTCACCAAGGGGATAAATGCAGTGTTAAGACACTGACTGTGTTAATGCCCGTGACGTTTAAATTGAATTCTGAACGTAACGAAGGATTCTGTAGTGTGGAAATTGTATTGAAGACGAAACTGGCTCTTAATTTATATCTTTGACGTAGACCTAATGTACAGACGTCAGCTGGTCAAGCTACCCGAAACTGTCAAATTTTCCCAATCAACCTTGAACCTAATGCTTTAAGCAATAAAGTTGAAAATCTATTAAAGAAAAGAGAATGCTCATGGAAGTATGGAATCCCGTACCATGCTGCATCAAAATCAAACCTTGTTTTTTATAGACTACACTGATCGTATTAACTCCTACAAAAATTATTTTTGAAAAAAAAACCCGCGTTTCAGAGTTATTTTATAAAATCGAAACTAACCTAAAAAGTAGGTCTATTTTTTCGACGCTACCAACGACGTATTTTAACACACATACATTACATTATTGCTCTAAAAACAGCGTAATACACTAATATTAGTAAGAATTACGAGTTAAAGTAACATCCACAGTATGCTTGACTGAAACTCGATTTTATTTTAGACCTTTACATTGCCAATAGTCAGTCAGTACAGTACAAAAATGTCAGATGCCACAGATAAGATAACTATAAACCATAGAGTATAGTAAGTGCTATAAACTAGTCGGGATTTAGGGATGTAATCGATAAATCAAAATCTTTAGGCTGAGAAAATCTATTTTGTTGCAAATAGCAATAAACCAAACTAAATCGATTTGGTGTACTGATCTTACTTAATTGTAATTAATTTTAGAGTCCGCTCGACAGACAAGGGTTTGTTCAATTGAAACGGAACGTCATTTATATTCAGTTGAAACGGAACGTCATATAAAGGGAGTAAAACAATATTCGTACTTTTAAACTCGAAAAGTATATTTCCAGTTCAAAAATCAAATCCCCGACGCGTAATGCCGTAAAAAAATATGAAACTAATTACTATAATATTTTGGTTTTGAGGCGCGAGACTTTTTGGTACCAACTTTGGTCATTGTCCTTTGACAGATTGTAGTAGCTTGATGTACTGGCGTCTGTACATTTATATATCGAAACTTTGGAATGCTACGACTACAATTGACCAAAAAAACAAAACACGACTTGACAAGGAAATCTAAAAGGATTTTATTGAAAGGATCATTTAAGATCAATCTTTTATTACAACGATGTTAACTAAGATACTAGCTTAATTCTTTGTTATTATTTTGATTCATTTGATTACAATTATATAAATGCATGTAAGCCATTGGACGCGTTATTAATACAATATGTACTTAACTTTTTTTTTTGTAAATTGTTATAGCAAAAAGTTATTAGTCTTTTTTTCTTTTTTTTTTACCGATATTGGTAGGTATCTAGTTTTTAACATCTAAAATCGATTAAATATTTAATCCAAGTGTCAATTTAAATTCAGAGGAATATCTTTCGTCGTTAGTCATTTCTACTAAAATAACTTTCAAGTTTTTTTGCCTATACTTGCAGTTAAGTGTGTACCTCGCCTAATATATGTATATTTTTTTTGTGACGATATTTCTCATGTGAAGTGTCTTACAAATATTATTTACTTTTTTTGATTGAGTCTTTATTTACGCATGTGTAATGTTGATGTAATACATAATAATATGTAGTTACAAGAACTTAATTTACTGCGTAATTTTAAAAGACTCATTTAAACTTTTATAACATAAAACAACAACAAATATAACTTTTTTTTAGCTATCACTGAAACAGTGACGATTCGTGTGTAACTCTTACAAATCAATTTGGTTTCAGAAAATAGATAGATAGAATATTCGTTATTACGAATATAAATATAAATTTCAATTTACATAAAAGAAAACATGTCACAATGAAAAAAAATTCTTAAAAAGAAAATTAAGTAGGTAATTTTTTGGCAATGCGAAAGTAGCCTTAGCAAAATTAAAATCAATAATGAGTACCGTTATTTATCGTTCGTTTTTAATTTATTAAATGATTCTTAATTCAATTAGTTACTTTAAAAGCTTTCATAAAGTAGTATACTTCAATTTCTAGGGTTCCATAAGAAAATACAAAAAACCGGCCAAGTGCGAGTCAGACTCTCGCATGCCATCGTAGTAGGGGGAGCCCCCTTTAATTTTTTTTGAGCCATCACGACGTGGCCCCCGACGCCCGCGCCCGGTGCTTCTCCCGCGGCGGCTGGGACGTGAGGTTCTGACCCTCTCACGTTCCGCCACCTCCTTCGCTAGCATGACTGCTTCGCAGAAGGAGGTGACGGCTTCCCATTCTCTCTCGCCCCGGACCATGGCTTGAACCAGGGCTGATACTGCCTTACTTGGGAGTCGAATTCAGCATTAGCGCTTGCGATTACTAGACCAATGGCAGTAAAAATTAAACATGTTGTAAAATATTTCATCGCGGTCAAACCCTAAGGCGATAGAATTACGAGTATGAACCTAAATGACTGTAATTTTATCATCAATCTAATCAGCGTTTACAATCACAATATGTGTTTTTAACTTTGTACCTATGTATGTATAGCTCGTGGCTAAATAAGAACAGCCGCTCGGCTCGATCTTTAGGTTAAGCCATGCTTACTTAGGTTGGTCTGTGGATAGGTGACCACCAATTACATACCGAGTTTCCTCCATGCTTCGGAAAGCACGTTAAGCCGTTGGTCCCGGCTGTCATTTGTAGATCTTTGACAGTCGTTACAGGTAGTCAGTGGGCCGAAAGTCTGACAACCAGTCTTACCAAGGGGTATCGTATTACCTAGCGCTATCTGGGTGGTGGAGGTCAGATAGGCAGTCGCTCCATGTAAAATACTGGTATTCAGCTGCATCCGGTTAGACTGGAAGCCGTCCCCAACATAGTTGGGAAAAGGCTAGGCAGATGAGATGATGACCTATGTATGTTAACGGAAAGTATGTAATCCGTCGCTGTATAAAATTTCTAGGAAATGTTTACAATTCCTAAAATTGATATGATAATACGATACATACTTCTCTATTACTCGTCATCTCATCAGACACCTCTTTTCGTGCCATATCATTCTTCACACAGTCCATCCATCTTTTCTTTGGTCTTCCTCTACTCTAATACCCATCCAGTCATACTCAAAACTTTCCTCACGACATTTTCCTCATTCCTCCGCATCACATGCCCATACTACGACAACCGATTACCACACAACTTTTCAGTCACCGGCGCCACTTTCAAACTTCCTCTTATGTACTCATTCCTTATTTTATCCATTGCCAACGTCGACAAAGCGTGATGTTATGTCTAAATATGGTACGGAACCAAACCAAAAATGGGTTCCAAAACTTTTTAGCATGCAGTAACCGTATTCCTAAATGAATTATAACCTTTTTTTCAAGTCCTCGTTAAAATAAATGCAAAGTTAAGCCTTTTTTACTGACTCAAAGCGATACCTAAATGGATGCCTAAATATTAATGCTCTGTTGGAATTTGAACCCCCAGCTCAGCACTGAGAGTTGAAATTTCAACTGAGTAATAAATATTTGGGCATCCATACAGGTGTTGCTTGGTACGCAAAGCATACGCCTTTTTTTTGCAGATTACCCGACAAAAAACTTGTCTGGGTTCAATATACGAACGGGTTTGATGTCAGCTTTGATCATTACGTAATGATAATAAGAATCATGGTGGTCGTATGTATGTATGTGTGTGTTGAGAGGCTGTCTCGAAAACTGCTTAACTCATTTTGATTATTAAGTAAGTCGTCTTTGTACGGTATGATGCTTTCGTAGTGAGAGATTTTATATGTGGTATTTTGTAGATCTTTGACAGTCGTTATCTACTCGAAAGTCTGACCAGTATCAACAAAAGGTATCGTGTTACCCAGTAAATTGATTGTGGAGGTTAGATAGGCAGTCGCTCCGTGTAAACTACTAATAAATATTCAGCTGCAACCAGTAAGACTGGAAGCTGACTCCAATATAGTTGAAAATAACGGACGAAAGAATGCACATTTGTATGCGCACACCAACCATTACCCAATGGACAGATTCCATCAAATCTGTCACCAAGAATCTGTGGCAGAATTTGCTCGCCATGCAGCCAATAGAGACCAGTGGCAAAGCAGTTGTGAGCGACCACTCACCACGACTACTCCGTCAAGAGTGAACGATTAAGAAGATGATGAGCACACACTCGTGCACTATAATTTCGCGCGTCGATGGTTTTCTCCAGTCTCCGTTGAGTTTGACAGCCATGCTAGAATGCGATCAGAAAGACTAACACTGAATAAAGCTAGGCCTACTGTGATCCTGGCAGGCTAATACGAGTGGAACGACAAGTATCTCCCGGATCCCGTCGTGGTAGTTGTAGGAACAGTTTGGATTTTAGTTGGGAGGCGTTTTAATCTTCTTTCCGATCCTTGAAAACCCTCATGGATACCCTCCATCTGGGGAGTACCCCATAAAAACGCAAAGGTGAAGTATAATCAAACTTACCCGGAGTATGAGTCTCCACATCGAAGTGTATATGGGCTCTTGCTGACACACAGAGACGATAGTCGCAGGTGTCACATCGCACACTCAGATGCCACATCCCAACGTACGCGGCCTGGACTTCTGGCCTGTTCGGACTGGCGGGGAGGACTGAGAGCCTGTGGGGGGAAAAGAAAATTAGAGAATGAAGAAATGGCTGTGATCTCCACAGCCATTTCTGGGTTTTTGAGTGTGATAGCGTCTGGAGTGGAAAAAAATACAGTCTTCAGTAGCTTATGAACCGCGGCTTCGACCGCGTATTTTTCGGAACTCTTTCCACAGAAGTACTACCGGGATAGTAACCTATACAATGTCTTGGTTTGCCGGTGGGCCTTTTGTCGGAATCTATTCAGTCGTTGGTGAAAGCGCAAGGGTAGCCCGCGAAATTCATTTTTAGGGTTCCGTACCCAAAGGGTAAAACGGGACCCTATTACTAAGACTTCGCTGTTTGTCTGTCTGTCTCCAGGCTGTATCTCATGAACCGTGATAGCTAGAAAGCTGAAATTTTCACAAATGATGTATTACTATTGCCGCTATAACAACAAATACTAAAAATTTAAAAAAAAACAAGTATTAAGGGGGGCTCCCATACAACAGATGTGATTTTTTTGCCGTTTTTATAGATAATAGTACGGAACCCTTCGTGCGTGAGTCTGACTCGCACTTGGCCGGTTTTTTTACCTTTTTTGCAAGACAGTGTCGGGTTGTAAGTAGATTAAAACATGATTTGCGACCGTAACAAATAGGGCTTAATCTCATTATCATCTAGGTATTCATTCCCATTTAATAACTACTTCATGAAAAAGTCAGTCAATGGGATTAAATGAACTTTGTATTGATGATTTTAATCATTAAAATTCCTTAAATACGTTTTATTTATTTATTAAAACTGTGCACGAGTTAAAACTATACAAAGGCGGACTTAATGCCTTAAGCATTTTCTACCAGTCTACCTGCGTGTTTGTCTACTTATGTTACGGCCGCGAATCATGTTTTGTTTAACATACACCCTGAAACTGACCTGCAAATCACCTGCATTATTTGAACGTCTATGACACGCTTTGGGGCAAAAAAAAGCGGCGTACCATCCACACTTGGTTGATATCCCGACGAGTCGTACTCGGCGCTTCTCCTCATACGTTTGTTATGCGCACAGCCAAAGTGTAGAACTGTCTGCCGGCATCTGTCTTCCCTTCCACATTTAACCCGTCTGCCTTCAAAGCAAGAGTGAACAGGCATCTTCTCGGCACGCTCGTTCCATCATAGACCTCATCCATCGCTTTCCACCAGGCGTGATCGAGGTCAAGAGCCGACCCATTTTGTAATAAAAAAAATTTGCAAATGAAAGTCAAATAACTTACAGACTCAAATCGAACTTAGCGCCAGGGAACATGAGGTAGACGTCTCTTGGAGACAGGCCCTCGGTTCTGGATGTGGGAGAGAACAAAGCCACTGATGTCGCGTTGTACAGGTCGATCTTAGGAGCTGGGAACAAAAAGGGAATATTAGACCATTTTTTTTTCTTAGCCTCTATTGTCCCACTGCTGGGCAAAGGCCTCCCCAATAGCCTTCCACTCTTCTCTCCGTGCGGTTTTCTCTGGCCAATCTCTCATAATCGCGTCTAGGTCGTCACGCCAGCGTTTTCTAGGCCTCCCTCGGCGACGACGCCCGTCTTCTGGCCACCACTGCGTGACGACTCTGGCCCATCGGTCCTGATGCATCCTATAGACATGACCCGCCCAATCCCACTTCAACCCAGCAGTCTTGTTCCCCACATCAGCGATCCCAGTTAGATTATTACTATTTTAAAAATTTGGCTGTTGGGAAAGGGCTAGTCTCGTGATGATGATTAAAGAAACCGCATATGCCCAATTCAAGAGGAAAAAGTACTGAAGTTGGAAAAAATTACAAACAAAACAGGAATAATGGCTCAGATTTGTGTAATAATTAGTTGAAGCTAGTTTCATAACGGAATGTAGGACAACAATATTTGTATTTGTAACTTTGTTGTTTGGACTCGTTGGTCCAGTGGTCGCAAGCGCGACTGCTGAGCATGGGGTCGTGGATTCGGTTCCCAGGTCGGGCAAAATGTTATTAGGTTTTTCCATTAGGAATTTGTCAGTAGCAGCCACGGAATCTGATTTGTGAAATGTGGGTTACTTTAAATACACCCATGTCCCCATGATCATTTTACTACTCAATGCATCAGCACAATGTTTTAAGTGCGTTACATTAAGTCCTATCATAAACCGTGATTTTTCCTTTTGTGCCCGGTTGATGGCAAAAGGCTCGCCCCCTATTACATGGGACTTATACAGAACTGGCAAAATTTATAATATCTACAGACAACCAACACAACGCCATCTGATCCCAAACTAGGCAGAGCCTGTACTATGGCAACCAGACAACTGATAAACATACTTATATATTTCTAAATACACACATATTATAGATAAATTACACACCCAGATACAGAACAAATATTCGTACTCATCGCACAAAGATTTGTCCTGTGTGGGAATCGGACCTATAACCTCCGTCCTAGCAGTCAGGGTCACTAACCGCTAGACCAACAGGCCTACATATATTTGGGTGTACTATGAAGTATACTTCTGCCTAACCCTTCGACGATTACAGGCGTGATGTTATGAATTATGATATACTAGCAATCTTCTTGTCAAAACACAAACCACTATGACAGCCGGAACCCGGTCATTTTGACATAATAGTCATCATCATCATTTCATTGAGCGTTGGAATTTTCGTTGTAATTTGTATTGTGTGTTTAATGAGTTCTATAGTAGTGAAGGTTAGAAGCATTTTGTACTGATTTATGGAAAAATTTTAACCGACTTACAAAAGGAGGAGGTTTTCAATTCGTCAGTTGTTTTTTTTTGTGTGTGTTTTACCAACAACCAACCCAATTTTACCCTTTAGGGGTGTAATTTCCAAAAATCATTTCTTAGTGAATACTTACTCTTCACAAATAACACCCTCCAAGTTTCATGTCTCTAGGACCAGCGGTTTGGGCTGTGTGTTGATATATCAGTCAGTCAGTCAGTCAGGACTTTGAATTTTATATGTATAGATTGGTGTACCATTCACAAGCATAGTCAATTGAAGTACACCCATCTTCCGACGTTTCATAAGCATAGGTTTGTGTGAAATAAAATATTTTTGTATGTAATTAAAGTGAGTAAAAAAAGAGCACAAATACTAACCATCATTAGGAGGGTAGAGGACTGCATGCTCCACAGCACCCTCGATGAACACCCTCAATGCTGTTACTCCATTCTCCACTGGAAATCCCAGGGATATAGCTTGACCTCCTCCGCGACGTACTAAGAGCAACTGTTGAAAGAAAAGACCATCATTGATGAAAAAGGAAAGCATGTTACAGTGGCAAAGGCTCCATACAACTCGATTCCTACCGGCTTCCTTTTGAAAAATGGGTCAGTCAGTATTCTATAGACAAATAATATAATCACATTAAAGATATGTACTCCGGCATACCTCTTAGATCTCGATATTTTCTCATACAAATACGTGGGACGACGATAATATCGCTGCGATTCGCTCGCTCGTGGAGACGGCCCCTTACAAAAATTGACATTTCGCTACTGGTATGTTGGTTAAACTCAAGAGGTCTTAAATGGTTGATATCAACGACTCATCAGAAACTCATAATGGTGAATGAAATAAAGATCATTTGCCTAGCCTTTTTCCAACTATGTTGGGGTCGGCTTCCAGTGTAACCGGATGCAGCTGAATACCAGTATTTTACATGGAGCGACTGCCTATCTGACCTCCACAACCCAATTAGTATTGGGTAATATGATATCCATTGTGCTGGTGTCTATACTCATCACGTTCAGTTTAATTATTCAAATTCGCCCTAATTTGGCATTTCGGATTGATTATACAGGTTGTAAACGAAACCTTCACAAAGCCAAGCCAAGCATTCTGTACTATCGAACTAAGTAACTTTAAGCAAAACTTATTGCTCGGATACGATTTTTTTGGGATGAAAAATCACGTTTTACGTTAAGACTCAATGTAACGCACTCAACACATCGTGCTTATTGATGCTTTGAATAGTACGAGGGTTCGTGGAGGTATTTAAAGTTATAACATTAATTGTATTAAAAAAAAAAACTTGTGAAAAAATAAGAACTTTGACCCTCAATATCTCCGTAATTAAAAGGTTCCCATGGATGGTCCAGTACATAAAAAAAATGATCGCAATCACACGGGGAGAACAAGTGCTTTGGATTCGTTAAGGGTATTTTTATACCCATTAGGTGCGAATTATACAGAAACGGCGTAAGGTAAAGGCGCGGCGCAGGCGCAGCGCAGGCATGATGCTGCTTCAAAACGTTTTCATACAAAATGTACGTCGGCGACGTGTTGTGAATTACACTCAAGCGGCGCGACGCAGGCACGGCGTTCTTTCGTTTCCTTATAAATTACAAGCCTGCCCTGCGCCTGCGCCGCGCCTTCACCTTACGCCGCCGCCGCCGCCGTTTCTGTATAAATCGCGCCATAGAAAAACGCAGATTTCTTAGGTTTTACTCACATCAAACTTGTCCATTGCCAAATCATTGTTGAGTCTGCCTCTCCTGTCTTGACGGTCCAGGGGGTTCCACTGTTCCAGTTCAGCTTCTGCCAAATTGCTGGATCCGCCCACATCCTGAAACAAGATTATTATTATAGATAAGTAATCACTACATAGAGTCGCTTTCTCTGTCCCTATATCCCTATGTATGCTTAAATCTTTAAAACTACGCAACGAATTTTGATGCGGTTTTTTGTTAATAGAAAGAGTGATTCAAGAGGAAGGTTTATATGTATAATACGTGCACCTGTGCGAAGCCGGGGCGGGTCGCTAGTAATATTATAAAGCTGAAGTGTTTGTTTGGTTGAACGTGCTAATCTCAGGAACTACTGGTTCAAATTGAAAAAATCTTATAGTCTTGGATAGCCGCTCTCTCTCTCCGTGTTTTTTATTTTTCGTTTAATCATCTTCTTCCTTACTTTTTAAGTTTTTAAATTCTCCTATATTTAATCAATACTTACCTAAAAATATATATACAAAACGTAAATTTTGATTTTTATTGTTTTTATATTTCACAACATCTTGTATGCTTATGGGAATTGGGTTTCGAGTTTCGATTTTAGATTTTCGTGTAAGTGCAATAAATATTTATTAGGTAGCTGAATTCTTGCAGTATAGCGTTTTGAATGGGTGCTAAATATTTACTTTCGATCCTAAATTGTTCTTAAACGAGGATAATGGTACTAAAAATTTATTCGATAACTATCTTTAATTGGAATTCCTTTGCCATCTGGTTTTACTTGCATAGTTCAGAGACAAGATTCAAGATTTTGAATTTACAAAAAACAAGCTGTGTGTCTGATAGGATTTCCCTATCGGCAGAATTGACGGAATCCATACAAACTACTTGTATGTCCTACTAGCTTATGCCCGCGGCTTGGCCCGCGTGGTTATAAACTATCTGTGTGCCAAATTTCATCCAATTCCGGTCAGTAGTTTTTGCGTGAAAGAGTAACAAACATCCATCCTCACAAATTGTTTAGTAGGATTAAACCCCTATAGCGTCCTCTCAAAATTTATAGCTTCTAAACTTGCTATTCCTAGACACAATTTGAGATTTTTATTAACTGCATTAAGATGCTATATGAGAGCTTTCTATCTTGACCCACCTTTATGGTTTTAATTTAGAATTATTTTCAAAGAAAGTTTGAAAATGACGCCTGTTACAGAAAAGAAAGGGAGTCATCTGTCTTGGGAGGGATAGGATGACGAGGAGGGACGAAAAAGTCACAAGAGACTAAAAGACTATAAATGAAAATGGATCGATTGTGTGAGAAATGATAATATGAAAGAAAAAAACCGACCAAGTGCGAGTCGGACTCGCGCACGAAGGGTCCGTACCATGATCTATAAAACACTGCAAAAAAAAAAAACATGTCTGTTGTATGGGAGCCCCATTTAAATATGTTTTTTCTATTTTTTAGTATTTGTTGTTATAGCGGCAACAGAAATACATCATTTGTGAAAATTTCAACAGTCTTAACTATCACGGTTCATGAGATACAGCCTGGTGACAGGCGGACGGACAGACAGCGGAGTCTTAGTAATAGTCCCGTTTTACCCTTTGGGTACGGAACCCTAAAAACGTGTTCCGTCGACCCCAACTAACATGAAACAAGGGCAGGAAGATGTTGATTTAGAATGCTCGAACAATACTAGCTTCAAATCAGTTCTATAGCTGCACATAAGCAAAATAAATAGGCCTTTTGTCACCTGAAGTTTGTATTTCTCACTTAAATAAACCAAGATTTCAAAGGCTAAATACAATAAATTCATTTATTTTATTGTTATTTGACTTTCATTTTCACGTTTCTTAAAGAAATTCCATCACTTCGAAGGCATTTATTTTCCATGTATATTGTAACTTTCTAGCTATTTTCTGTCATTATCTAGTCGTTTTATTGTTTTAAGATCACCGTTAGACAGGATTATCGGTTAGTTTGCAAGAATATTGAGTTTTTATGGGATTTTAAATGGGCGGTATCTTTCGTGTGGCTCTGAAAGTATACATTACTAGAGAACCCGCGCAACTTCGTCTGCGTCACATAGAGAAAGAGGGCATGATAAGAATGCGCACGCGGTAGGTACTTGATCAATATTTATCTGCGGAGTTTTTTTTTAAACTGTGATATCTCCTAAGATATTCTTTGAAATCGAATGATGCAAGGGCAATTTTGTTCAAAATTAAATACTTGTTCATAATACGAGCCTTTGCCTGCGGCTTCGCCTGTGAGCAGGTCGGCAATCATTTCACTGGAGCGTACTACCGGAATAAAAGTACTTTCGCGCAAAAATACGTTCAGCCATTATGGCCTTAAAAACTTACAGGCATTAATACTTGGCAGGCATGCTTACTTTCGCATTTATAAAATACTAGCGGCTCATCCCGGCTTCGCACGGCTGGACTTAAGATTTTTATTTGTTTTTTTTTATCGCGAAGCTTTTTGGAGATATTGATATGTTTTTTAATATTGTAGAACATACTTTTGTTCTATCATCAATAGTTTTCGCAGCGCATGCGACGAAAGACGTTTTAGGGCACTTTTTTACACCTTGGGTTACGTTACTTGAGTTTTAGTAAGGATCCTTAATCTTTTCTAGCAATAAATATAGCCTATGTTACTCAGGGTGAATGTAGCTTTCCAATGGTGAAAGAATGTTTGAAATCGGCACAGTAGTTTTTGAGTTTATTCATTACAAACATACACACACACACACACAAAAATGCAAATTTTTCCTTTTTATAATATTAGTGTAGATGTAGAAGTGAAGTTACAATTTAAAGTCGTCGTAGTTATCTATGGTCATTTTCTATAAGTCTTCCAATTTCTAAATTCGTTGTTTGGTTTTTTTTTTAATGGCATCTCGCAGGTCAACCTATGAGGCTGGTTTCTGCTTAACCGGACTATCCTGTGGGTGCCTTGAGTGTACGGCCTCCAGCCAGGGGCAAATAACTTATAAACTAAGCGACTACGCGCTAAGGGCACCCCCTTTGGGATACGAGCCTCGGCTTAGGGCGTCGCTGGGGAGGGCAGCAAAGGGACAGGCTGGACCTGAATGATATCATTATTCAGGGGCTGACTTAAAACTACTGGCTCATCATCGCGGGCTGGCTCGAGCAAGGGTCGGGCGTTTTCGGTGTTATATGCTCTAAAACACGAACGAGCTCCTGAAAGATAAAAAAAAATTAAACTTCGAAGATTCTTACCATTACTTGTAAAGGATAAGGCATAACTTCTCCCTCGGTGTGCTGGGAGACATTCCTCAACTCTTGCAGCGCTTCCTCGGATTCTTCTGAAGGATAGTTCGGGTCCGTCCATATTGTGTAGACCTGGTGGAGATATGAGTGTTGCTATAGACCGGTGAGGTGGGGTGAATTGGTAATAGTATCAGTTTAGTTTTTAGACTCAGCATCATTTAGTTAGTCTGCTAAAATTATAACAGAGGTGCAGTACAATTTTCAAGGTAAAGCTTCGTTTATCGAGGCCTTTTCTTGGATGGGTGACAAAACATTAGATACAGAGTTCCGAAAGCAAAGACGTTGAAACTCTTTGACAGTCGCAGTGAGGAGTCAAGCATTCGTGCTTGGCTTCTCGCTAACTTATTTCGTCGGACAACCAATCTTACCAATGGTCACCGTGTTACTTAGCAACTGTTTGGCAGTCAAAGGCAGTCTCTTTTCATGTATAACACCAGTTACATCCGTTTAGATTGGAAGATGACTCCAATATCATCATTCTCCTGTCTTACCCCAATTTATTTGTGGTCTGCGCAACATGTCTCCCCCAACTAGTTTGGGGAGGTGACT
Organism: Eurois occulta; assembly: GCA_950022335.1. Classification (NCBI taxonomy): domain Eukaryota; kingdom Metazoa; phylum Arthropoda; class Insecta; order Lepidoptera; family Noctuidae; genus Eurois; species Eurois occulta. Next base: position 8,271,067 of record OX465504.1, on the reverse strand, counting down.
CGAAGAAGCTACTTCAGCACAGCTAGTGCAGGTGAACGCTGCTCACCTACAGCCTCTTCTCCACCAGCGGCCTCAGTGCCAGTGGCAACCTCTGAGGGTCACTAGCTCGCTTGTCAATAATCACGAACAACGCACCGTCGTACGGCACCAGCTGGGCCACTGTTGCTGACGCTAAGTGCTGTCGTAATTTGTTTCTGATACCGCGCAGTGTTTACAGTCGAAATGCTCCTCACCTTCAGCCTCTTCTCCACCAGCGGCCTCAGTGCTAGCGGCAGCCTCTGAGGGTCACCAGCTCGCTTGTCAGTGATCAAGAACAACGCGCTGTCGTACGGCACCAGCTTAGCCGCTCTTGCTAGCGCCCGCATTGTGCCGTCGTTGGTCGATTCAGTGTTCACTCCCTGTGGAAAATTCAGGATGAAATTTGTGATTAAGGTTTTTATTCAGTACATGCTTGTCTTATCGTATTCGTCTATCTTGGTATGGACATGTAATGAGGAGGGATGAAACGTGTGTTACTAAAAACGTTATGGATATTAATGTTGATGGAGGGAGAGGAAGGCCCAAGAAAAGGTGGATGGATTGGGTGAGGAATGATAGGACAGAGGAAGGAGTAAATGATGCCGTGACGTCTGACAGGGGAGAATGGAAGAAGAAAACGTGTTGCGCCGCCCCTAAATACAGGGTGTAAGAGGACCCTTAACGAAGCTGTCAGCCAAGCATTCTGCACATCAAACTAAGTAACTTTACGCAAAAATTATTGCTGGGAAACGACTTTTTTTTGGGGTGAAAAATCACTTTTTACAGTAGGACTCAATGTAACGCACTCAAAACATTGTGATATAATAGTAGGGATTGAATAGTAGGGGGTCATGGAGGCGTTTAAAGTAAACATCTTACATTAAAAACATGTTTTAAAAAATATCACTATTATCACTATTTTTTGTGTAATTGACAACCCATAACAAATTAGTTAACCGAAATTAAGTTGGTTTACATTTGGTTGAGTGCCCTAACTAATGAATTTTATGGTTTTGTCTTTAGTGAAAGTTATTTTCGAACATTTTCGAACGCCTGTGATTATGTTTAAACGCAAAAAACTTCGCTTTACTCGACTGTCTGTACAAATTAGCGTTGCCATCCGTCTAGATCAGTGGTTCCCAACCTTTCTTGGACCAGGGACCACTTTGATGTTTTTATTGTTCGCAGAGATCATAGGCTCCTAGATAAACATGGACTCCAACGTGATGATATCCAGGGGGGTGAATCTTTAACTCATACGCCTATCGCTCTTGTGAGTTCGAAAATTTTAACAATCATTCGAACAAAAAATATGAATAAGTTAGTCGATTTTCAGGAATTATAATGAATAATCTTGCAAGAGCTAGCGAAGCAAGCTGGAAGATGTTAGCTGTCCCGCCTCTGATAGGTTTTGAATTATTAAGGTTGAGCTTGTACCTTCTGTGCATGTTAACAGTATTTTTTAACCTTTCGTGGACCATATTTTAAACTCCTGCGGAACACCGGTGGTCCGCGGACCAAAGGTTGGGAGCCAATGGTCTGATAAAGCCAGACAGTGTTAGACTTTTTGACCTCTTGTCCGGCCAAATTTTACTGCCTCCGGCCCGGCCGGCTTTTGTTAGGCTTTTTATTTTAGAACTTCCATCACACCTTTCTTTCAAAAGTCAATGATGATCCTGATCGAGGGGTAGCTTTCAAAGAAAACGTTAAAAAGATGCAATAATATAACAATAGCAGTCAATTATTTGCGATCTTGGACCAAAAACTGGTACAAACATACTAAACGTTTTGACTTGATGACCTTTATAAACCGGCCAAGTGCGAGACGGACTCGCGAACAAAGGAGGCCCCTTTAATTTTTAGGGTTCCGTACCCAAAGGGTAAAACGGGACCCTATTACTAAGACTTCGCTGTCTGTCTGTCTGTCTCCAGGCTGTATCTCATAAACCGTGATAGCTAGAAAGCTGAAATTTTCACAAATGATGTATTACTCTTGCCGCTATAACAACAAATACTAAAAATTAAAAAAAAAATATATTAAGGGGGGCTCCCATACAACAGATATGATTTTTTTGCCGTTTTTATAGATAATGGTACGGAACCCTTCGTGCGCGAGTCCGACTCGCACTTGGCCGGTTTTTAAATTATTATTTGTTGTTATAGCGGCAACAGAAATACACATTCTGTGGAAATTTCAACTGTCTAGTCTACCTATTACGGATCATGAGATACAGCCCGCTGACCGACGGAAGGACAGCGGAGGCTTAGTAATAGGGTTCCGTTGGTTACCCTTCGGGTACGGAATCCTAACAATGATGATTTTTATGTCAACGCCATGTACAAACTCCAGCAGAACAACCTACCCGAAACTGTCAGATTTTCCCAACCAACTTTGAACCTAATGCTTTAGAGATGAAGATGAAAATCTATTAAAGAAATTTGACAGATTGTAGTAGCTTGATGTGCTGGCGTCTGTACAATACACTCATACATTGGGAGAACGTTAATTTACCTGATACTTCAGCAATAGCTTCGACAACGATTCGGCAACAGTTTTCTCTCCACTTGCAGTACTTGTAGGCTGAAGATTGTGTCTTGATCTCCAGTTTACACCTGCAGACAAAATAATCATGTTTTTTAAATAGGAAAAAAACTTCTTATTCTATTTTCATTATATCCTCATTCATTATTTGGCTACCGTACAAAAAAATATCAATTATAAACAACTAGCTTATGCCAGCGGCTTCGCCCGCGTGGAGTTTGGTTATTGTCCCACGGGATTATACTACCGGTATAAAAAGTATCCTACGGCGCAGCCCGCGTGGTGTTCGATTAATGTCCCACGGGATTGTACCGGGATAGAAAGTATCCTATGTGTTAATCCAGGTTATAAACTATCTGTGTGCTAAATTTCATCCAAATCCGTTCAATAGTTTTTGCGTGAAAGAGTAACAAACATCCATGCATCTATCCTCACAACCTGACTCTGACTTGCAAATTGAAAAAAAACCGGCCATGTGCGAATCGGACTCGCGCACGAAGGGTTCCGTACCATTATCTCTGTTTAACGGCAAAAAAATCATATCTGTTGTATGGAAGCCCCGCTTAATATATTTTTTTTTAATTTTTAGTATTTGTTGTTATAGCGGCAATAGTAATACATCATTTGTGAAAATTTCAGCTTTCTAGCTATTACGGTTTATGAGATACAGCCTGGAGACAGACAGACAGACAGCGAAGTCTTAGTAATAGGGTCCCGTTTTACCCTTTGGGTACGGAACCCTAAAAAAGTACGAAAATTTGAATTTCGTGGGTTACCCTGGCGGTTTCCGCTTACCTTTAAAATCCAAAGCATGTGTACGTTCGTCTGCGATCGAAAGATGGACATAGTTGACGTTAATTCTTTAAATAATAGCAAGTTATCTGTTTATCTCGCTGCCGATCGACTCACGTTTACCAATATACTTTTTTTCACTTGCCAATCTAAGTTTTTGCTACTGGGGCTTAGGTACACAACTGGGGCATGACGGATACATTACATAATTATATACAAGGTCGGCTATGCCTTTCCCAAGATCTTAGTCGTTTCTGTATAGTTTTCCCATTTAATATTTGATTGCAATTGTTATTGATTTTAGATTATTGTCTTTTGTTATGTTTATGAAGGTTTTATTTGTAAATTATTATAAGTATATTACTTCCCTATTTGAATCGGATTTTGTTAATAATTTCAAGGGTTTTAATTTTTTTTTTTGCACGGAACCCTAATCCTTTTTCTAAAACTAAAATAACACTAGGCTAAGTTACTTCTTAGAACATCAGCTATGTGTCAGTAAAAGGTCAGGATCGGTCCAGCCGTTTCGGAGATTAGCCGAAACTAACAGAAAAACAGACAGACAGAGTAATGTGGACATCCGTTGTCTTGGTATGGGTATGTGATGCGTAGGTATGAGGAAAATGACGCGAGGAAAGTTTCAGGCTTATCTAGTCCTGAGGACAGAGATGAGGCCGACGATGGAACGAGCTAACCCAAAAGAAGCCTATTAACTCGCGACTTAAATAGATTGGGGTCATATGAACTTGGGAACACCGACGAAGGCAGGGAATTCCACTCCTTGGCTGTGCGCATAATAAACGATGTAGCAAAGCGCTTCGTGCGAATGTGTGGAACATCGACAAGGAATGAGTGATAACCATTGGTTGGCTTGAATGTGAACGGTTATACCTAAGAGTAGGCGAAGACCAAAGAAACGATGGATGGACTGTGTGAAGGATGATGGTTAGAAAAGAGGTGACTGCTGAGATGACAAGTGATGGAGAAGTATACTTCTGCGCCGACTCCAAAATCAAAATATTTTTATTTCACATAGGCCTACATGGGCACTTATAAAACGTCCACAAAAAGGTGCACGATTCGGGTTGGTCGTTTCCTATGGAGAAGAACCGGCAAGAAACTCCATGGTTACTCTCTTAAAATGATTAGATTTTACAATATTATCATGTTACAGCATTAGTACTCAAGTATGGGGGGACAGCATAGGCCCGACAATAAGTCGTTGCTTACTACCCCAAATAAATTGTGATAAGGGCAGGCGAATTATGATAATTTTCAAGTCCTGCATTGCTTAATTACTCAAAGGAGTCTCGAGCTCGATTTTGATGTAAACTAAAACTGTGTTCCGTTACCATAACGAAACGTGTCACAAAGAATCGAGGTTCACGTACGCCTGTGCACAGCAATAACGAGACGCCAATATATCCGGCTGTCATGCGCGTACGTACTGATCAAAATCTAGAGTGACTTGTCTCTGGCCGCCCTGGCTGGCCAATTTTCCAAAAGGTCAAAATTGGGACGGAGCGCGCAACCGTTAGAACCACCGAATCCGCCATCGTGAGAACATTGTTCTATCACTTCGTGTCCTACCTCCGACCAACGCGCATCTCGAGTGAACTTTGATTAAGCCATTAGATTTATCGTCATCCAACACCATCGTCATCATCATCATCAAGAACGGCAGCTGGAAGGTCAACGGGTGCAGGTCGCAGTCTAAGGTACGTACGCTGCATATATCTTTACTGCTGTCTGCACAGAACTATTGTGAACCTCATCTTAACGTATTCGTAAGACCGCTTAAACGGTCTCCCCAGGGTAGCAGAAAGCCATCAACCCATTTCGGCTGATGCGAATGCTACATTAATTTGGTGCCGAAACCAGGGACCTTCCACTGTTCTAACGGTCATTCCGCACTTGTGGTATTTCTGATTGGTCAAATCGATACTTAGAATATCATCAACCTATCGTTTTAGCTAAAAACCGTAGTTATTTATCGCATTCTAAGTTATTCCATCGAACCGTCAGATATACGTACAAATCGTATATCACTTTTAATCAACGTTCACGAGTTATCACCATCGAACAAAGGTTTGCATAACCCTAAACGAATACCGCCGTATTACTGTTCGTAACCACTCGACAATATTAAAGGTTGAATTATTGTGAGAACCGTAAAACTGCAATCACTACCTATCAAATAACCATCGGTGCAGAATATTACGTCGGCTCGCAATAATATTGTCTATTATAAATATTGTTCATATCCTTTTACGATCCGAATGTAATTACCGTTAAAATCTACGTCTTCAAACGTATTCTTTCATTGTGTTGAAATCGGGAGGTATTCGTAAATTAATTTTGCAATTATTCGTTTTTTCACTCTGTGGGTAGATCAAAATAATACTCAGTCGACGCGCACTTCTACTCATTTAATAAGTAATCTGTGGAACTAGCATAACGGAAAAAAACACCACTCAGTTTAATCTAAACACTCAAGCCTGTTGGTGGTGAATTCTAAGTGTTAATAACTATTAATACATCGTCCTATCATAGTGTTTCAGCAAAATAAGTGCACATTCACAGTGAACTAAGTTGAACAAGTTTTGTTTTCGTGAATTGTTTGTTACGGTGCGCAGTTACAGTTTCCAGTGTACAGGTAGCTACATCATAACCCTACGTAAGTACATTAGACCGTTACACTAATTACCCACGAAACTTACTATATCTTGCACAAAACTGAAACGTTACTTACCCACCTATAGGTACTATAAAAATAATTTACACGAGATTTACAATTGATAGAATCAACTTAACTGCACTTGTACCTATTCACTCGTAACAAACATGTCGCTTTTAGGAAAACACTCGTCTCGCAAAGCTGGTACTTTGAAGCGATCTAAGTCTAAATCTATAGATATCGAATACACCTCTCAGGATCTACCGTCTTTGCGTAGGAAACGGACAATCGCGCATAAACGTTTAACTAAGGCATTAGAGATAGGTACTTTAGCTATTAATGATCATACTCAACGAGACTTATTTTTATCGTATCACGAAGAAGTAAAACAAATCGCCGCGACTTTCGAAGATGCACATTCCACCATTCAGGAAATCCTTGATGAACCTGAAAGTGATGAAATTCAGGAACGTTTCGACGAAGCGTATTACAAGGTGTTAGCGATTTATCGTAACTTAACTAGAACCGAATCATCTTCTCAGAAAAGTTGTTCTTCAAATATTCGGTTACCAAAAATTACACTACCGACATTTAGTGGTGATATCAAAAAGTGGCCCGAATATATAGACACTTTTAATGCGATTATTCATAACTCAACGAGTATAACCGACACAGAGAAGTTCCACTATTTGTTATCGTCACTCAGTGGCGACGCGTTAACTGTGATCAAAGCGTTTCCAATCGCACACGAACATTATCACGACGCTTATGCTGCGCTCACTGCGCGTTATAGGAATAAGCGAGATCTAGCTTTTACGTGTTGGCGGGATATTTTAAATGTCGATTTTAAATGTAACGACGCTCGTGAGTTCAGAAAATCGCTCGATTTATTCGAAGAGAATTTAACTATTCTAAAAACGATTAACTTGCCGATTGGTCAGTGGGACTTCGTTTTAGTCTATCATATTTTATCAAAACTAGACACGAAACTGCGTCGGGACTTCGAGGAAAAATATTCACACGTGGAACTGCCTACCTACGTACAACTAAAAACGTTCTTACAATCCAAATGCGAAGCTTTATTACGCGATAACCACTTCGTCGAGTCCAATAAAGTAGACAAGCTGCCACAAAAGGTTGTACCAGCGCCGCAGACTAAACGTAGCATCACATCACATACACTCGTAGCGACCAACAATCAACAATCTGAAAGTGGTGCAACTACTGTTCCGTACACAAGTAAATGTTCGTTCTGTGGTGACTCACATTCCATTGCAGGGTGTCCAGAATTTCTTAAAAAATCCATAGATGAACGTATGAAGATTGCTTCCGAGAAACACTGGTGCTTCAACTGCTTAAAGCCTTCTCACCAATTGAAAGATTGTAAATCAATCTTTTCGTGCCGTACGTGCAAACGCCAACACCACACTTTACTCCATCGCGAGAAACCTAAAGAATCGAACCAAACCGTATCGTCCCTGATCACTAACTCTGCACCACACACTACTGTCTTGTTGGCGACTGCAATTGTACAGGTTAGAGATAGCGCCGGTGTAATGCAATCGTTCCGAGCTTTATTCGACACCGGAAGTCAAAGCAACTTCATAACAACGTCAGCTGTACAACGCTTGAACTTGCAGCCTACTCGAACAAACGTCAACGTAAGCGGTCTCGGAGAAGCACAAGCTTCCATCATCGGCGACGTTTCTTGTGCAATCGGGAACAACAATGAAATCTTGTTTAACTTAAATATGCACGTTATACCAGTCATATGTGGCGATCAACCTACTGCGAAACTTAACACGTTTGGATGGTCACATATAGACTCATTAACATTAGCGGACCCCGGTTTTGATACTCCAGGATCTATCGACTTATTACTCGCGGCTGATGTTTTCGCGGAGTCACTTCTAAACCAACATGTCAAAGGGAACTCTCACCAACCTGTCGCGTTTAACTCTTCCTTCGGTTGGCTACTTCTAGGGAAAACCAAACTAGCTTCCCACACGTTGATGCATACTCCTTCCAACATAGGAAACGATCTAAACTCTGTAGATCAACATTCTCGGGAACTCGATTTTGCACCGAAGGTGACACTGACTCCAGATGAAGCGCCATGTGACCAGAAGTCTCTGTCTGAGCATTCCCGCGCTCATTGTGCTCTACGTCCAGACTCTGCAAGTAACAATCTACAATTTCTCTCTGATCTTCCCGGATCACAGGATTGCCTCACCGGTTCCAAATCCTTTGACAATTCTGAATCTTCAACGTTAAGGGCCTTCAGCCTCGAACAGCATTCTTCGCTAGATGCTTCCTCGTTGAAAATCAAACCTCTCGATACTCCATGTATGAAACGATCAACACTCAGTGAACTCGCTAAAGTCCTCGACCCATTGGGCCTCTTATCGTCTATCACAATACAAATCAAATCTTACATCCAACAGCTTTGGATCAACGGTATTGGATGGGATCAACCGCCGCCTGATGAGGTTATCAAAGCATGGACTAAGCATAACAACCAACTACCTAAATTAATTCAACTTCATACACCCCGTAAGTTAACGTGCTCTGAATCGAAGCCCTTCGAACTGCATGGCTTTTGTGACAGCTCCGAAACAGCGTATGGTGCTGTAAGTCATTTACGCGCCACTGACACGTACGGTACAGTCCATATCTCCCTGGTCTGTTCAAAAGCTCGTGTAGTACCTCTTAAACGTATTTCATTGCATCGACTGGAACTCAGTGCAGCAGCTCATATTGCGGATCGTTACAAATTCTTCCGAGATACCTACCTCGCTCGTATCAACATCGACACCGTTTACCTGTGGTCAGGCTTGACGGTTGCGCTCTCGCGGTTGCGCCCTCTCTCATCGCGTTGGAACAACTTCGTTGCGAACCGAACAAGTCACATTCATGAGCTTATGCCTACTGCACGCTGGCACCACGCATCTTCAGGTGATAACCCTGCAGACGCTCGTTCACGCGGTCAACTACCGACTGACCTGCTTGACAAGCCTCTATGGTGGGCGGGGCCGCGCTGGCTACCTGACGATCATATGTCATGGCCTATCACTGCAGTTCGGACATCATACGCCGACGAACCTATCGTAAAAACAGAAGAACGCAAACCGATAGCATTAGTTGTAGGCGATCAAGTCTTGACGCTCGAAGAACTCGCGACGCCTTTCGTCCAAATCGAAGCGATACCGAACTCGAGGCCTCTTTCTTATCCCATTAGTACCGATCTGAACAACCTCTCTTGCCTAACACCTGGTCACTTTCTCACTGTAGAGCCCCTAACGGCTGTCCCCGATGAAGATTTCTCTACCATCAACATAAACCGGCTTCATCGGTGGCAAATGTTACAAGCCTTCCAGCAACATTTTTGGTCCAGATGGAAAACCGAGTACTTAAATTCCTTAACCCAACGCGTAAAATGGACCAAAGATTCAAAACCGCTACCAATAGGTTCGATGGTGATAATCAAGGACGACAATCGTGCGCCATTACAATGGCCTCTTGGTAGAGTTGTAGACCTCCACTTCGGTAGCGATGGGATAGCTCGGAGTGCATCGGTAAAAACTACAACCAACTATATTCTCAATCGACCGCTGGTGAAACTTTGTCCTCTACCTATAGACGACTGATTTCACTCGTTTTAATTATCAGTTCATCAAACTCAAAATAAATTTATCGTAGTTTTAAGCATATCTTAGTTAAGTCAAATAAGTATCAATTTGTTCCTTATCTATCATTATTCACTCAACCATCTAATCGGAAAATACCATAGGTATTTTGGTGGGCGGGATGTTCCGTTACCATAACGAAACGTGTCACAAAGAATCGAGGTTCACGTACGCCTGTGCACAGCAATAACGAGACGCCAATATATCCGGCTGTCATGCGCGTACGTACTGATCAAAATCTAGAGTGACTTGTCTCTGGCCGCCCTGGCTGGCCAATTTTCCAAAAGGTCAAAATTGGGACGGAGCGCGCAACCGTTAGAACCACCGAATCCGCCATCGTGAGAACATTGTTCTATCACTTCGTGTCCTACCTCCGACCAACGCGCATCTCGAGTGAACTTTGATTAAGCCATTAGATTTATCGTCATCCAACACCATCGTCATCATCATCATCAAGAACGGCAGCTGGAAGGTCAACGGGTGCAGGTCGCAGTCTAAGGTACGTACGCTGCATATATCTTTACTGCTGTCTGCACAGAACTATTGTGAACCTCATCTTAACGTATTCGTAAGACCGCTTAAACGGTCTCCCCAGGGTAGCAGAAAGCCATCAACCCATTTCGGCTGATGCGAATGCTACAAACTGCATCATTCGATTTTTGGAAAATCAATAATCCTAACCAGGAAACGAACCCATTGATTTTGAAAAAAACTCACTGTATTTTTACACCATTCGATATTGTCGCTATCAGGGATTAAATTGTGTGAAGTAATGAAAAGCGGCAAATTTAAGTCATCATCAGCATCTTCCTGCCCTTGTCCCATGTTATTTGGGCTCGCCGCAACACGTTTTCTTCTTCCATTCTCCCCTGTCAGACGTCACGGCATCATTTACTCCTTTCTCTGTCCTATCATTCCTCACACAATCCATCCATCGTTTCTTTGGTCTTCTTCTCCCTCTCCATCCATCAGCGCTTATATTCATCACTCTTTTAGTCACATGCGATTCGTCCCTCCTCATCACATGTCCATACCAAGGGCAAATTTAAGTAAAATATAAATATTGTATACTGTATAGTATTTTTCAAATTATTTCATGTAGACGAGGGTCGCGAGCTACAGCTAGTCGATCATAAACAAAATGTTATCGACGTCATATTGGAATATTTACGTATATTTTTGCATTTGTATGATATTTTACAGAATACAAACAATTGGTCATGTACACTTGTCATGTAAATCACAAAAAGACTTATCTTAACACACAATGTGTGTTATTGTGCCTGTCTTATTTCATTAAGGTGTAGATACTTAAGGCTAGGCCATCATGGCCGTTTCCTTGTGAGCTTAAAGAAAAAAATACAAGGTGTAAACGGACACCTTCACGAAGCCGTTAACCAAGTGTTCTCTACAACATACTAAGTAATTCTACGCAAAAATTATTGTTGGGAAACATTTTTTTTGGACAGAAAAATCACGTTTTACGGTAGGACTCAATGTGACGCACTCAAAACATTGTGCTGATGGATGCATTGAATAGTACGGGGGTCGTGGAGGTATTTTAACTGAAGTTGTAACTTTAAAAACTTGTATTTATAGATGGGAAGGCTCAGAATGATGTAAGTAATGAATATGTGGTAACCGTTTGTGTTGTTTCGGTGTCCTTTCCACCCTGTATAGGCTGATAAACACATTACCCTCCTCAGTACTCAGTCGGTAAAAAGTTGGAAATATGTAAATACCTTTTTGAGACCTCCAGAATTTATTCTAATAATTTAAATAAATTAAACTCATTGCGTGGCTAACCATTTTTAAATGTAAAGAGGTAGGTACTCATCTAATGCAGTTGTTTGTAACAAGAATACAGAACCTAAGTTGGTTTGGCTTTTTTTCAAATAGTGTGAAATTCATGTACCAAAAATACAAAAAAAAAATCAAGATTAAATTACTATAAAATTGTACGTGGAGCTCGTGGCTAAATAAGAACAGCCGCTCGAGGTCGATCTTCAGGTTAAGAAACGCTTGCCTAGGTTGGTGCGTGGATGTGTGACCACCCATTACATACCGAGTTGCCTCCGAGCCTCAGAAAGCACGTTAAGCCGTTAGTCTCGTCTCGACTGTCATTTGTAGATCTTTGACAGTCGTTACAGGTAGTCAGTGACCCGAAAGTCTGACAACCAGTCTTACCAAGGGATATCGTATTACCCAGTACTAACTGGGTTGTGGAGGTCAGATGGCAGTCGCTCCATGTAAAATACTGGTATTCAGCTGCATCCGGTTAGACTGGAAGCCGACCGCAACATAGTTCGGAAAAGGCTAGACAGATGATGATGTACCTACCTTATTATAAATACTGCCTGCCTTTTTACAGTTTTTTTGTGACTCACAATGATCAACACTAAAAAGAAAATATAACGTTTTGTACATGAATTAAATTAATTTTCCATGTTTGTATGCTAATCACTATTGTTGCTGTTATTAAAAAATTTTATTACTTTTTGTTACAGGTAAGTTCTGATGTTTTTTATTCTGGCTGTTGCTACTTGTAAGTTAGGTAAGTGAAATTAAATTATTTAAGTTAAAATGTGAAGTTTAAAAGTACATACAATGTTTTTCTGTAATATGTGCGCAAGTCCTTGTGCCGTGTACAGTTGACAAAAGAGTTTTGTGTGCAGACAAGAAATATTAATAAATTATGTTTATGACACATAATCTTGCTTAGTTACAAAGCGAGTATAGTAAAGCATATGCACAAAACTTGGCAAGCTCGTGTTGGACTTTGGCGCAAAGAGGCATAATACCAAGAGACGTAGAAGGAATGAGGGAGGGCTTTGCCCAGGTGTAAAAACTCGTGTTTAACCACTAGCTCAACTGATTTTAAGCTATACGCATAATCGTATTGCCTTACCTATTACTGGAATCAAATATAACAGCGCACAACTTAGGACCCATTAATGATAATATTTATACGTGGTGCTAGGCAACTGGGATTATCTCAGTTTTAAACGTCCCTTTGTGCCTATTGTCCTTGTGTCTTTTTGTCTCTGTATATGGAGGGATGTGGAAATTATGGTTTTCTCCTCCGCTATAGTTTATTGATTAATTTCGTTGCGGGATCCAAGTCAGTTAAATTGTTTCTCTGGGACTTCATCGAGCTTCATTGTCTTAGCACTTTTCTGGTGGTCGCCACTGCTGATTCTGGCTTTCAGGAGTTACAGTGGTTTGGGAATAGTATGGCGGGCTATACGCATAATCGGCCTATAACGTTCAATCAATGTACTGGTCTACTCTCTGGGAAATTAAGAGATTAAGAGACCAGCCACCAGATTTACCAAGGGGTACCGTGATATCCAGCATGTTGCCTGCACATATATCTCTTTTATTGACTGTACAGTGTAAAATCGCCATAAAGATATATTTGTCACTAACTATAGGTACTAGGTGTTATTAAAACACTAAGAATTACGACAAAAACTATAAAACCTTTGTTGTGTTACGTGTGAAGGACATCTTTATGTCCTGTCGTTGTTACGTTGGCAGTTCCGGGTTCGATGTCAGACTCGTTACTCTTTGCAACAAGTAGGGCATACAGTCATAGTACAGAGTCAGGTTTAAGGTTTATGATTACTTAGTCTTTAAAGATATATTTTAGTAGATACTTATAAGCAGGCTGGTGAGCGTGTCCTGTTTTTCAGTTATCATCAGTGAGGCTTATCTGTCAGTACATAATAGGTGTAAAAAGACCCTCAACGAAGCCGAAAGGCACTTGTTCTCCCCGTCATTGCAATATTCGCTCTGGACCATATCTGGGAATCTTCTAGTTGTGGGGGGGGGGGGGGGTTGGAGGTAAAAAGTTGCTTTTTAGGGTTCCGTACCCGGAGGGTAACCAACGGGACCCTATTACTAAGCCTCCGCTGTCCGTCCGTCTGTCAGCGGGCTGTATCTCATGATCCGTAATAGGTAGACAGTTGGAGTTCCAGTTGGTGTATTTCTGTTGCCGCTACAACAACAAATTAAAAATTAAAGGGGGCTCTCTGTTATGTTCACGTCAATAAAAGGCAGAGATCTGGTAACGACTGGTTTATTGAAAACTTGAATCAACCCACATACGTTTATTATCGAAGTACCGACATAACACTTTCCCCCTATGTTTTAAAGGACATGGCCAAAAAAGTACATTCCATATACACTTACACAGTAAATATATTATATTAAGAAAAATAGAGAAGTGAATTGTTGCGTAGTTTTTAACCTCTCTGCACTTATCAGTATTGATTACAATATAATAAGTAATGCAAGTTGAATTCAAAGTCTCATTTGTCAACTTTCGCCACTATGGACCGTTCGTAGACGAACACGTTCTACACCCCGCATACTACTTGTAGATATGTATGTGAAATGAACGACAAATGCTCTTACCTGAAACATTTGATTTAAACAAAACTGTTTTCATTGGTATTTCTTACATGTAATTAAATTATATTTTGAAGTGTTGATACGTTAGATATATTTATTTCACACAATTATAGTAATAACGTAACGGTACCATAAAACGGAACGCGTTTTACAATGTCATTGTTTATGTCAAAATGGCGGTACTGCGATTGCACAGATCCTCCGTTGCGTACGAACTGTTTGTTTTTTTTGCGATTATCTTCTAATATTTTTGACTCCTGCTTATCTCTAGGGAAAAAAATATTTTTACTTATTTTTACCAAGAAATGAGTAATTATTTATAATCTTTTGTTTTATTTCGTATTTCCCTTGTTAATTAGTAGTTAAACTGTTGAAGAAAAACGTCACTTTCGGAATCTCAATAAATGTGACATTAATAACATATACTTTGTCTCAGTTTTCTATCAGACTTTCTCAGTTCAGTAAATGTTAATCAATATATGGTTAAAAAACCTTAGTTCAGGTAGAATGACCACCTGAAATCAGGATTTTGGATCTTGTTGAAATGCCTAATAATTCACAGCACTTCGTTATTTTAAAACGCCTTGAGGTTTTTAATAGCAAAATCATTATATCATACGCTTTGCCAGCAATCTGATAGAAGGTAACATGAAACTGTTTACGTCTAGTTATTTGTAATGAGAAGTTCTTTGAGCTTTTTATTTTTTGCAATTTAATATGGCAATATTCACGAATATGAAACACCAAAAATTGTCGTTGTACATTAAATTTGATAACTATGCAAACGCCCATACAGAAATTGGCCATGTCCTTTAACATACATTTTTAACAACACAACAATGTGATAGGGAAACACAGATAAATCCACTAATCATGGTTTGATACAGTCACTAGCTAATACGATTGTATGGAACACTTCATGCGCGAGTTCGACTCCCACTTGTTTGTTTTTATATCTCTCGATCATTCTAATTACGTCCTCATACAAAGATATTTGACATCAATAACGTTTATTTACTCAACTAATTGACACTTCAGTGGAGGTTGTAAAAATATTCATGTTTGTTGGGTATTTTCCAGGCTTGAGTCAAGTTTTCTGTAGTTTTTGAAGTTAAGTGCCAGTCGTACCGTAGCATAATCAGCTTATAATGTTCCCACTGCTGGGACACACGGCCTATCTATGAGAGGGAATGGGCTATAATCCATCACGCGGGACCAGTGTGGGTTGGTAGATGTCACGTGTCTTCGATTTTTTGGTTCTAGGACATGCCGGTTTCCTCACGATGTTTTCCTTCACCGTTTTGAGATTTCTTCACCATTTGGTGAAGAAATAAATTACACGTAGTAATTAGCGTGCCTGGGTTCAAACCTACGAGTTACTGTTCGTAAGTCGGGGCCGCCACCACTGGGCCACTGCTACTCTCAGTTTCTCACCTTGGCGGTCGATATGTCTCTTGAATTAATTAATCATCATTCACTAGCTTATATACCAACTGATTTGGTATTGGGGGTTAACGGTCATCATCTTCCAAACACACATATCATCATGCCTGTAATCCCTGTAGGGTTAGGCAGAGGTGTACCAAGTAAAATACTAATAATACACCCATTTCTCCAGTTAGGTTTAAAGTCCCATGTAATAGGGGGTGAGCCTGTTGCCTTCAACCGGTCAGGAATCCAGACTGCGTGGCTGCTACTGAGAAATTCCTGATGGAAAAGCGCAATAGCACTTGCCCGAATCGAACACAGGATCTCATGCTCAGCTCACTCGACAAACGAAGCAGGCAGTCAGTACTTTTCTATTGTCGTCATCTCATGACTCGCCCCCCTTTCTAGCCATATCATCTTACAAACAGTCCATCTATCGAATCTTTGGTCTTCATCCGCTCACAGCATTTGCTTAATCGTGAATATCGATAAGTTCTATTGTAGTCAAAAGCCATCATCTCTTGTATATTGTATTGTATAACGGGCTGGTGTCCGCAACTCGGATTTAATACAATTTACTAACTATATGCATGATTCAGATTAATTATTTTTTCTTGTGACATTAAATAATTATGTTAAGTTTCCGCGCCGACATTAATGGCAGAATAAGAGATTCATAAACTTTATCTTTAAGATCCCTCTGTACCTCATTTACGCAAATAAATGATTTTTGATTTACTCCACGTCCAATGCGCGTATTTTGCGTGCGGGTGGGAAATTTATTCGATCCACGCCAGCTCCCCGATCTTATGTTAATGGTACCATGATATTGACCAGGGATCCAGTAGCTGCGACCCGGGTTCAACCAAAACGGAGACGAGGGTAGCAGAGAGGATACGTGCAAGATTCGACCAATAACAGGAGAGCTGAAAGCCGCGATATGGATTTCGGCATTGTGATTGGTCGATCCCCCCATGTCTTTCTGCTCCGCTCGTGTTTGTTTTGGTGGATACCTGGTCTTACTGTTGGATTTTCAACGCTCAACTCAGCGTCGAGAGTAGGTTTTTATTTAACCATGCGTCCCATCAAGCTACATACTATAACTTACCATTGGAGTCGTATCCCATGAGCAGAACCTGCGTCAGATTCAGCGCCGGTACAGTCAGGTCACTCCATACTGCCAATGCCCTCGCCAGTGCAGCTGCCCTTAAAGGCACCATGATACCAGCAGGGGGGCGGACCCAGCAGTCTTGTAGCCAGCCTCGGACAACTGAGCGAGTGGTCTGGGGTTTGAGGTTCGAGGGAGGGAAGTTGCGTTTCTCTAGGGGTGGTTTTGATTCTGGAAGAAGTAGGGTCATATTAAAATTAAATCGGTTCGATAAATTTGCAGGAAACTTAGAAATTAAGCCTGTTCGTCCACAACGTCACTCTAAATACCAGTTACAAACTCAAATCACCAATAACATAACATCACACTTGAAATCCCCGAGGGGTTAGGCAGAGGTGTACCTAATAGTACACCCACATTTCGTCAGTTATGTATGTTTAAGTCTCATGTAATAGGGGGTGAGCCTGTTGCCATCAACCGGGCACAAAACTAGACTCTGTGACTGCTACTGAAAAATCCTGATGATAAATAACACTTTGCACGACCCGGGAATCGAACCAAGGACCTCATGCTCAGCAGTTGCGATTGCTACCACTATACTAACGAGGCAGTCACCAATTTGTAACCAAAATGCCACTGTCATTTAAATACTAGTGCTGTCACATTATGACCTCACAATAGCGTTAATATCTAGGTAACTCATGAGTAGTACTCTCAGTTTTATCTGACTGCTGAAGAAGGATCATGATTTTATGAAGGTCTTTGCACGAATACGAAAACTTTCTTTCTAAAATTACTTACTGGGTTTGAATTTGTGTGACCCAATACCTCAACTTTTGCCATCAATGTTTACTGTTTCCAACGTGTCCGAATTATCTCAGTACTTCTTGTCTACATTGTTTTAGATTAGCAATTTAAAGTTCAGTAGAAAGTGAAAGAGAGTTTGTTTTAGCGTCTGCATCAAAATATACGAGATTAAAAACAGATTTAGTCATACATGACTTCCATTTAAGTACGTGTGACGAACTAGCTTTGATAAGAGAACTGCCTAGACTGTGTCTTGTAGCTCTCAGTAAGACACTAAAGGACTTAGAAGGCTTAGATTGATTGGAAATCAATTACAAATGCAGTTAATAAGTAATGTAGGAGCCAATGGTTGTAAGCACCGTACACTATCACAATGTTAATGTTGGTTTACTTGTGGAGAACAGAGAAAGAACCACAAGTAGAGTTTAAAGTTACATTAAAAAGTTGAACGTTAACAAGTTAGTGGTAGCGATTCTTTCCCTTGACAAGTGATTAGTTCCACAGTTGTTGTCTGACTCGATCTGCCTTCCGTGAAAAGTTACAATTATAGCGTAATATTTGTGACGCACGACATCCGAGTAGGTTGCTGCGTTTGCAAAGTAAATGTACGGTTGACGAGACAAGTAAGATTAGGTGTTATGATAGTACACGCTGTCTCTTCGACTTAATTTCCTTTCGGCAGAAAGAGAGAAATGTTGAACTTCCACATAAACTTTCATCCCCTATTTATCGTCATCTGCCTAACCTTTTCTCAGCTATGTTCCCGAAACACTCGCTTAATTAAGAAACTATTTCTACAAACTCACCAGTTTCAGCCTTAGGATTCCTCTGACCAGGAGCTTCGACCTCCTCTTCCGACTCCTGCATCTTTGGTGAGGGCTCCTCCTCCATCGCTCTCGTTGTCGCTTGCATTGGCACCGTTTCAGTCTGAAATTGTATTGATTACGATCGTTACTTTATCTGCATTATCATAACCCTGCCCTTATCCAAAATTATTTGGGTCGCCGCAGCATGTCTTCTTCTTCCATACATCTCTATTACTCGTCATCTCAGCAATCACCTCCTTTCTACCCATATCATTCTTCACACAGTCCATCCATGTTTACATCATCTGTAAGACCTCCAGCGCTAGGCGTAGGCCTCCCTTAAGCGTGGCCACGTCGACCGCTCCTGTGCTTCTCGAAGCCTTCACCAGGTCCACCGGTCTATCAGTCCAGCTTGATGCAGGTTTTTGAACGATGATACATGGTCGCTACTCTATTACTTCATTAGTTGACATTCAAACACCATTCATCTACATACGAATTGTTGAAATCTACATATGTGAAGAAGGGAGAAACCAAACACTTGATTAAAATACAATTTCTTTAAACTCTCTGGACCTTAAATAGTTTAAAGAGACTGTATTTGTAGTTTTTGGTGTCGGTGTCCACTGTCTGGACACTGAATCCAGACAGTTTAAGTTATCCTACTAATTAAGCATCTCATTACATTACTAGACAAGAGACAAGGCTTCCCATAGCATAGTTCGATAATACTATTCTAATGGCCTAGCCCACTAAAGCCAGTAGCACTAATCACAAAAGAAGTCATAACACGAACTAAAATATTATCATTCATCATCATTCTATGTTTTCACTACATATGAGAAAATTCTTAATAGATCCCACAAAGGAAACTGAGTCTAGCCAATATTGACTGGTTTTATAACAGACCCTATTTGTTTTGCGTTTACCTTTGATACTATGTCAATATTATTGCTCAAATTTGAATGAACAATCTTCTCTGTATCATCTACGACATTGTTTGCACTAAATCCTGTAATATCAATATTCGTTTCATCTGTTGCAGTTTCTATAGTATCAGGTTCTGCATTTCTGTTCTCGCCATCTTCATCAGTAATATTAAATTCAGTTGTGGTAGTGAATTCTCCTTCCTCATCTATTAAAGCTGTAGTGTCTTCTTGGATTTCTTCGCTCTCTTTCACTGATTTTAATTCTTCTGATGATATGTCTTGTGTTTGAGCGATAATGAAGTTTGTGATTATGAGAAGAAGGATTTTTTTTGATGCCATCTTTGGTTCTTATGGCATTCTTTGGTGGGTTGGTCTGTGGACAAAGAATTATTTGGTTAGTAGTGTTGTAATTTGGTCTGATGTTCAAGACATTACTGAAAC
The DNA here is from genome assembly GCA_950022335.1 of Eurois occulta. Classification (NCBI taxonomy): domain Eukaryota; kingdom Metazoa; phylum Arthropoda; class Insecta; order Lepidoptera; family Noctuidae; genus Eurois; species Eurois occulta. The sequence goes on along the minus strand of OX465504.1, from coordinate 8,251,417 downwards.
ATTGCAAGGGATGGTAATGCTCCTTCTCTCACACGTCATAATAACAATGGCTTCAAAATATAGTACCAGTAGCCCATGAACAGGGGAATAAAAACCTCATGGCTACTGCAGAGATTAGTTTAGTGAATTTATGTTCAATAGCTTTTGCTTGCAGCTTCGCTCCCATTATGTAAGGAAATTAACCCGTTTTAAATGTATCCTATGACACTCGGGGAAAATGTATTTTCCCGAAGATTAATACCTCATACAAACAAATTTTACCTCCTTTTAATATCAGTATCTAAGATGATAATTTAATTACTTTTTTTTTATTGTTGGTTTAATCTTTTACTCTGGACGCTCCTAATGTGTACGTCTTTGTACATCGTTCTCACATATACGAGTATGTATAATCTCAACATGAATGATGTAATCAAGATTTTGTAACAATATTTTCATTTAAAAGAGTGTCCATGGAGTTTCTTGCCTATTCTTCTCCATAGAGATCTACGCTTTTGGAATGTGCAACTACAGTACTTTCGTAAGATATTGTCAAATCTGGAATGAATATCGTGAGGCAATAATCTTATATTTTTTGCAAGTACCTGTCTTGTACATTATTTACAAACTACAAATAGATCAGAAATATAAATATTTACAAGTATTCAAAGGCGAAAAGAAAAAAATCGTCCACATCGCTGTCAATAGGAAAAGAGCCCAGAAGGCTTGAATTGCCACGTTGGATGGCAATGCTCTAGTTATGAGAAGAGTCTACCAACCGCTTGGCGATTTCCTGAAATACTATGTGGGCACTCGGACCCCATGGCCCTGACGACTCAAACACATGACTACCAATTAAGTTATAGTAAATATTACAATAACTGTCCTGTTGACAACTATTACTCTGCAAAAAATGCTTAGGTAATATAGTTTTATAGTTACATGTAGGTACTAGCTTGGAGGCATAATATTATGACTTCTGTTGTGACTAACTCAGTGTAATTGGTTATAATTTTAACTCTAATTATACTCAATTGGTACAATAAAATTATAAACTGTGTCGCTACTGCGTACTTGGGCGTTGAGTTACGAAATATTGATAGTTTAATTCACCTTAAGTTGTTATTGAAAGTATACAGTAAGAGTTATATCATTCGGAAAATCCGGCTTTACGATACTTAGATTCGATGTCCATCCGAATTAACAATCTCTAAATTCGGACGGACAGACGGAGATCGGCAAGAAACCGCACTTCGCACCGCCATATCTCGTATTCGGATCTGATAACGTTTTGTCTGTGCCATCATCTGCCTAGCCTTTTCCCAACTATGTTGGGGTCGGCTTCCAGTCTAATCGGATTCAGATGAACACCAGTATTTTACATGAAGCGACTGCCTATCGAACCTCCACAACCCAGTTAGTACTGGGTCATACGATACCCCTTAGTAAGACTTGTTGTCAGACTTTCGGGCCACTGACTATCTGTAACGACTGTCAAAGGTCTACAAATGACAGCCGGGACCAACGGCTTTTCGAGGCACGGAGGAAAATCGGTATGTAATGGGTGGTCACTCATCCACAGACCAACCCAGGCAAGCGAACGATCGACCCGAGCGTCTGTTATTATTCAGCCACGAGCTCCTCCTCCAAGTTTGTCTGTGTATTGGCAAATAAAGCTCTGAAACATCTGGATAGCTAATGGGTGTTAAAAGTGATGCTGTTCCACAAACAATGGGGAACATGATATCGTGTCCTGCGTGCCCTGATGTTGTCCCTACAGGAATTGATGGACGCTAGTGATAGCGCTCAGCTCATATCTAATTTCTGGGCCGACTCATAATATATTGCCAACGACACGCTATGGAGCAGTTCTTGATGGATTCTGATGCAATTATTACCATCATTCAGCCGTTGGTCCCGGCTGTCATTTGTAGATCTTCGACAGTCGTTACAGGAAGTCTGTGGTCCGAAAGTCTTGACAACCAATCTTATCAAGGGGTATGATATTACCCATACCCAGTACTAACTGGGTTGTGGAGGTCAGATAGGCAGTCGTTCCATGTAAGATACTTGTATTCAGTTGCATCTGGTGCGACTGGAAGCCGACCCCAACATTGTTGGGAAAAGGCGAGGTTGATGATGATGGTTATAAACTGCTCGTTCCTTCGTCGTAAAAGAGAGGTCTTTGGCCTGATGAGGGACAGTTACTGGCTGGTATTATTATGGTCCATTAAGACGAAGATTATTTAATATTACCAAATCTTCGCTACCGACAGATGCTAAACTAATGTGCCCAATCAAAATAATTGAGATGCAATTCTGCATCTGAATGATTGGCCAAACGAAATGATACCCAAATTCTAAAGTCTGGTTTACACAGTGTAAGATGGCGTGTTCAGTTACGTATTATCTTGTACGGGTAAATATGTAGGGTCATCCTATATACTAGCTGTTCCCCGCGGTGTCACACGCTGCGCGGCTCCTAAGGGTCATAGCGTAATGTTATATATCCTATAGCCTTCCTCGATAAATGGACTATCCAATACAAAAATAATTTTTCAATTAGAACCAGAAGTTCCTGAGATAAGCGCGTTCAAGCAAACAAACAAACAAACTATTCAGCTTTATAATATTATATAGTATAGATATAAAAAAGAATCCCTATTTTCTTTGGTCACGGCATCACGCGTGAACGGCTGGACCGATTTCGCTAATTCTTTTTTTAGAATATTCCTTGAAGTACGAGGATGGTTCTTACGGAGAGAAAAATTAAAAAAAATAGGTAGGGTAGGTAGGTAGGGTAGATAGTTAGGGTGTGAAAGTAGTAGGTAGGAAAACATACATTGCAACGCATGCACAGCTAGTCCATCATAAAAACCACCCCGGTGTTCTCTTCCCACACTAGCACCGGGGATCATGGGAACTAGTGCGCCTTCCACGATCCCCGGCTAGTGCCGGCCCGCACCCGCGGGCCTCCTCAAGTCTGCGGGGAAAGTAAGGTGTACTCCCCCCGTAACAACCAGTAGGGAGGCGCGCGGAACACTACGCGCCACCGCCTCGGGTCCAGTTATACGGAGGGGGGGGGGGGACGTATGTAGGGCCATCCTACGGCAACATAAGGGATGTACTTATGCCACGTAGCGAAACAATATTATAATAGGCAATATCAGTCTTTTAGATTCCCAGTTGATCGTCCTGTAATTTGTCGCCAACACATAAAAATGCATCGACCATACCAAAAATATGCTGTCATACATTGCAGTAAAAATATTGCCCGTTTAGAAGCCCCTTTACGTCAATCCATCAGCTTCCTGCCCTTGTCCCATTCTATTTGAGGTCGGCGCAACACGTTTTCTTCTTCCATTCTCCCCTGTCAGACGTCACGCATCATTTACTCCTTTCTCCGTCATCAGTCTTCACACAATCCATCCATCTTTTCTTTGGCCTTCCTCTCCCTCTCCATCCATCAACATTCATGTCCATCACTCTTTTAGTCACATGCGTTTCATCCCTTCTCATGCAGCTGAATACATTTTACATGGAGCGACTGCCTATCTGACCCCCACAACCCTGTTAGTTCTGGGTAATACGATACCCCTGGTAAGACTGGTTGTCAGATTTTCGGGCCACTGATTACCTGTAACGACTGTCGAATATCTACAAATGACAGCCGGGACCAACGGCTTTCCGAGGCAAGGAGGAACTCGGTATGTAAGATGTTTCCTTATTAATCTTGCATATGCTTGAGGTATAATTACTGCCGGTATCTGATAGTCTGATACATAGTACGTATTGTAAGTTAAGTTGCTTTTCGTGTCCATCTGTATGACTGCGTAGTTCTTTAGACTACGCAACCGATTGTGATGCGGATTTCACAATCGTATAGAGAATTTATTCCGGAGGTTCATGTCTATAGTACTTCAATTTTATACAAATAAATACAATTTATGGGTCTGTTTGTAATTCCAAAATAACAGCTTTTTACCAAATGTATATGAAAGTATATAAGGTACTTTAAACATTTTTTTTTGTGTCTCTGTCCGTTTCTTTGTTGCGGCTAATCTCCGAAACGGATGGACCCATTTTGACGGGTCTTTTACTGGCAGATAGCTGATGTTATAAGAGGAGGAGGAGGTCAAAATATTGGTATTGTATAACGGGCTGGTGTCCGCAACTCCACGTCAAAAGCGCGTATTTTGCGTAAGGTAAATACTGGTATTCAGCTATATTTGGTTCGACTGGAAGCGGACCCCAACATAGTTTTCAATTGAATGAGTGATTGCCTATCTGACCTCCACAACCCAGGTAGACGGCACGTGTAACAACTTATAAATTCGTTTAAGATCGTTATGTATAAGTGATCCGGTCAGTGTGTACACTTCTTAAACGAAACAATTTAGCCCCTCGAGGCGATGACTCACTACTCATTATGTCAGTATGTGGAACCCAGTTTTTTGGGGACCCAAATATTTAGGGTTCCGTCTAAGCGGGAGGGAAACGGTTAATTGTTGTCATGTCATCCGATTATTATTAGTTTTGATTCTTCAGATGATTAATACAACCTGTTATTTATTTAATACTTTATTTATTTTGTTATTTTTATTTGTTTCGGGCAATTAGTTATTTGATTTTTCCATCAGGAATTTCTCAGTACCGGCTGCGGAGTTTAGATTTGTGACCGGTTGATGGCAATAGGCTCGCCCCCTATTATATGGGACTTAAACGTAACCGGCCAAATGTGGGTGTACTATTAGGTACACCTCTGCCTAACTCTTCGGGATTACAGGCTTAATGTTATGTTATGTTTTGTTGTTCTTATATCTAACTTCCACGAACTCACGTTATGGATTGGTCAAAAAATAGTTTTTATTTTAGTAATTTTTATGCTAACAAAAAATTACTAATAAACTGCAGAACCCTCTCTATCGGACACAATATATTACCTGTCCGCGTTTTTACCATTATCTCAATCTTAATTTAACCACGTGTGCCGGCAGGTTTTTAGGATTTTTTTTTGTCTTTCATTCTTTCTTTCGTTGAAATGTAAACAGTATATATATAGGTAAGTTTGTTTGGTGTTAATAGTTTTTAAGATTTTCCTGTATGGGGAAGATTGGCAGCGTTTTCCTTAAACTCATGGATAATGAACACTAAGCCGGAGATCTAGACATCTTTTCAAAATAATAAAGCTCATTGCAGGCAGAGGTGTACAGTCACGAGCACCAATATGTATACACTTTCCTCAATTGAAAAGCAATTTTCGCGAGAAATAACGATTGTTACTTGAAGATGGGATCGTTTTCATAAAAATATGAGTTCCAGAATAGTATGTTCGTAGTAACGAATTTGGCAAAGATTTTTCAAGTAGCGACTTGGCAACATGTTTTTGGTGTTTATACCGATGCGGGGGTAATTATATAATGTCCTGTGACTAAACTATACAATTGGATTTTTGTATGCAGATTGGGAATGTCATGAGGTATACGCAGTTTAATTTATTGTCGTATTGTCGGCGTCACCCTGCATATATTTGTAATCACCTTTCATTTTAAAACCCTTCATCTTGATACCCCACTCGATAGGATTGGTTGTTTTGTTTTTATTAAGGTGTTACTATTTCGCGCCAAAAATCCACCATTTTGTTTTTTTTTTCAAACACCTATCTAAGGACACTTGGGTTTTTAAGACAAATGTAACGATACCTTAACAGCCGTTTGGAAAATACCAGGTAATAAAGAAACATACAAGATACGCGCGAAAAACATAACCCTTCCTTGGCAGTCGGGTAAAAAGTACAAAAAACTAAATTCTGTTTGTTGACATAACTTTTTGTTTGAGACATACGTGTGGAAGCGGCAAATCGCGTTCGGACAAGCGTGATGTGACATTGATAATGATTTTTGTTGTTATCAAGATAATTATCACTCCGAACCCTCATTTTGAAGCAATAAAAGATAGCTTCTCATTAGAAAACTTGTATTTTCCGACAAATAATCGTGTACATACGGGATATCTTCCGTGATTGTTCATGATTTTGAACAATCACGAACAATTTAGTTTTTTTTTTTATTTTTTTTTTCAGTATAAACTGAGTTTTAATTCGTGAAAGCTTAAAAAAAAGTGTTTAAATAATCGTATGCACACAACTTTAAACTAAATCGTCAAATACATTTCTGTTTATAATTCGCGCGCCATTTATTTTGACAAGTCAATGATGGAGTACATCAAAGATAATATATGTGTCATTAAAAATCAAGCCTTGAACTTTTGTTTATTATCCGATGTTAGTCGCTAACTTATCTGTAATGAAATATATAAATAAAAAAACAAAGTCACTTAGAACTGTTACATTTATATCGTAATATAACATCTCGCCAAAAATCCCCGAAGAGTAAGACAGAGGGGTATTTAATAGTACACCCACATTTCGCCAGTTATGTTGTAAGTCCCATGTAATAGAGGACGAGCGTATTGCCAGCAACCGGCCACAGCTGCTGCTGAGAAATATGTGATGGAAAAAGTCAATAAAATTTTACCCCACCTGGAAATCGACACCAGGACTTCACATTCTCGTTGGTCTACTAGTATTTTCGCTTGCGATCTTTTTTTGTTTTTCTTAAGCTTTGAAATCCTTCATGGATGTCCTCCGCCGTGGCGCCGGTGGAGGGGTCTGTCAAGCTCCCACTAACTAAAACCACACGCTGTCCCTCCTCGCCAGTTCAGACTCGGGAGCGGGGACACGATTGCATTATCCTCAATCACCCGAGCGCGCTTGCGATAACAGGTCCAACAAGCCGATATGAGAGAAGAATCGTCTAAATCTCGCGTATAATCATTATCAAGCAAGTTACAACAAATTTAGTCATTACACTCGAGCAGGTGTAGAAACTGCATCTATTACGTAATAGGGCCTGGTTGCGTGACAGCCGTTAAGGTCATTCATACAATGTCACAGAAATGTGATTGTGGTGGCGTTTCTATGCTTCTAGTTGCAAGTTTAAGGTGTTGGTATAGTGGTCGCAACCGTGAGGCCCTGGGTTGGGTCGTGGGGCTTTTGGGACCGGGATCGCGGTCCCGGATTCCACCTATAAATACAATAATTCGTTTTGAGTAGTATTTTGGGACCACAAGATAAAAGTTAAAGTACAGTTAACAAAAAAAACCGACCAAGTGCGAGTCGGACTCGCGCACGAAGGGTTCCGTACCATTATGTTTATGACCGTACCGTTTATGTTTATGAAATTAAATGTTTTATTTTTATATTTGAGTTGATTGAATGAAAAATAAATTGCGGTTTACGATTTATGACGTATTAAAAAAAACTACTTACTAGCTGATCTCGTTCAAACCAATTTTCAGTGGAAGTTTTCATGGCAATGCACATCATATATTTTTTTAGTTTTATCATTCTCTAATTTTAGAAGTTACGGGGGGTGGGGGGGGGGCCATTTTACCACTTTGGAAGTGTCTCTCGCGCAAACTATTCAGTTTAGAAAAAAATTATATTAGAAACCTCAATATCATTTGCCCCAAAATTTATTGTTTTTTTTTGTGTGATAATCTTAATGCGGTTCACAGAATACATCTACATACCAAGTTTCAATAGTATAGTTCTTATAGTTTCGGAAAAAAGTGGCTGTGACATACGGACGGACAGTCAGACATGACGAATCCATAAGGGTTCCGTTTTTTGCCATTTAAGCCGTTAAGCCGTTGGTCCCGGCTGTCATTTGTAGATCTCTGACATTCGTTCCAGGTAGTCAGTGACCCGAAAGTCTGACAACCAGTCTTACCAAGGAGATATCGTTTTACCCAGTACTAACTGGGTTGTGGAGGTCAGATAGGCAGTCGCTCCATGTAACATACTGGTATTCAGCTGGTGTGCAGCATTCAACATAGTTGGGAAAAGGCTAGGCAGATGATGAGCTAGTTACGCAAAAGATCAATTGTATTCGATTTCACATTATAGTTAACTAGATGAACAATTAATAGTGTAATCAGTAGAATGTAATCATTATCAGGCGATTTCCTTTGTCTATAGGTTAATGCTGTTCATAATAGAATGTTTAACTAAGATTATAATACAAGGCGTAAACTGTTCAAGAGGGGCCCGCAAGGGCCGATGCCTGCCAGGGCTGCGGGACTGTTCGAAAGAGATACCGCGGCCCTGGAACATAAAGGGCAAAAGAAGGAACATGGGTGGTCTTTAGTCAGTAAAAGTATGACACTTCCGCTCCGCCCAGAGCGGGAGGAGTCATTAATTTGATGATTTCCCACCCGAAAAAAAAAAAAAGTGTTAACTGTTGATTAACCTTATGAACGCCAGAGCATAAACGCACGCGCGTACCCTCCACGCCAAGCCACAATTTCATCTACAATTTTGTCACATATTTGTGTCGTATGGCGTACAGGGCATGCGCTTGCTGGTCACTAAGTGACGATGGCGTTTGAAATGTTATAGCAATCAAAAGTTTAATTTTATCCCACTTTTTTTTCTATAGTTATGTCTAAAAACACCGTTACAAGCGTTGCACAATTTACTTCGCCAATTAGATAAAAAAAAACAACAAAGGCAATTATGTTGTTATAGGATTCTTTATTTTTTTGGGTACTACTGTATAATAGAAATGTCTTTGTGGAAAGATTCTTTTCATTTTTAGGCCCATTTCTGTACAATAGATTAAATAGAAAACTAAGTATATTTAAGTTAAATTGTTTTAGCTGTAAAAAGTCTATAATTTCTTTTTTACAAATCTTATCTTATGCACAGACAGAAGACTTACTTGTTGTCTGCAAGTAAACTGCTGGCACGCTGTTTTTATTTTTATTTGATGTAAGTTTTAATTTTAGTACTTTACTTTTCATTGAACGTTAATTTATTTATTTTAAGTAGATATTTATGCACCTTGTGGCCTGAAACACAGGTTCAACCTAGTTCAGGCAATAACCAACTGTGATCTATTTTATTTGTTAAGATATGTCATTGTAAATGTCCCCTCAAATTGTAAATGTGCCCTCTTTATATATAAACGATTATTATTATTTTTTTCCAACTATGTTCCTTAGGAACACTTTTCTAGTTTCATAGTCTGGATCGCAACCTAAGAGGTATTAATCTTTTGGCGTTACACCCAGTAGATATGCCTCTGCCGAGCCCTGCGGGGGTTACAGGCGTGATGTTACGTAGATAAACAAATAGAAGATTATTTACTCTTCTCATACAAATAATGTTAGTAGGACACAGCATGAACTGTACTGGTTATGCTGATTTCAACGATGCAAGCAATTATAAAACGCATACAAGTTGTCGTTTAAATAGATGTGTATTTCCACGACGACTTGTTGAATATGGGTTTATAATCTGATGTGGCATTAGCAGAAATATACAGGGTGGAAGGGACACCGACGGGCAGTACATCATTCTGAACCCGCCAACATGAAAATTTTTCATCGGTAATTGAAAAAATCCGGCCAAATGCGAGTTGGACTCGCGCACCGGGGGTTCTGTATAAACTTGTAGGTATTTTGTTATTAAACTACATATTTACAATGATACTTATAAGACAATGCTTCTTGCCAAATTTCATGATTCTAAGTCAACGGGGAGTATCCTATAAATTTTGATTCCTTTGAGAGTGTCGAAATATACGTTTTTGCGGCATACACAGCCGTATCTTTTTTTACGTTAACTTAGAAGTTTGATTTTTTCACAGCTTCAAGTGACTGTAGACGTGAGTATATGGTTTTAATTTCAACTCGATACCTCCACGCGTTCCCGAGATAAAGGGTCTTGACAAACAGACAGACGGACAACAAAGTGATCCTATAAGGGTTCCGTTTTTTCTATTTGAAGTACGGAACCCTAAAAAAACATCTGCTGTTTCCCACAAAAGTGTCATGCCTGCACGTTAAAAATGTATGGAATAGGTGTTTTTCTTTAAATTACCGATGAAAAATTTCTATGACTCAGAATGATGTACTGAATACGTGGTAACCGTTTTCCCGTCGGTGTACCTTTCAACCTGCATACTACATCCAGATTTAGCCAAATAAGTATTATAGTGTCGTCTAAAAGGTCCTCATCACCTGTCTAGCCTTTTCCCAACTATGTTGAGGTCGTGTTGCAGTCTAACTGGATGCAGCTGAATACCAGTGTTTTACATGCAGCGACTGCCTATCTGACCTCCACAACCCAGTTAGTACTGGGTAATACGATACCCTTACAAAGCTACTATTACCATCATTAAATTTCATATTATGACACTTTTAATCCCCTAAGGGTTGGTCAGAGGTGTAACTAATAGTACACCCACATTTCGCCAGTTATGTTTAAGTCCCATGTAATAGCGAACGAGCCTATTGCCATCAACCGGGCACAAATTCAACCTCCGTGACTGAGAAAATCCGGATTGAAAAACCCAATAACACTTAGCCCGACCCGGGAATCGAACCAAGGACCTCATGCTCAGCAGTCGCACTTGCGACAATTAGACCAACGAGGCAGTCGTATCAATAAATTTCATTCGTACTCTCCATAGCAACGCATCTCATTTAAGGTCCACGGGTAAAGTTTACTCAATTACGAAAGATATTAAGCAACAACCAAAGGTTACACCAGTGGCCGGTTGGTTAAAACAACCTAGTTCCCGTAATAGATTACCAATGATTTTGGTGGTAAACATTGCATAAAAGTTTGGTTGGTTGACGGGAGTACGTGATTGGTCGTTAAGTGGCAGCTCAATAGTTGGCGCGAATTGACAAGATGTTATACAAGGTGTAAACGGACCCTTCATGAAGCTGCCAACCAAGCATTCTGTACATCAAACTAAGTAACTCTACGCAAAAATTATTGCTGGGAAACGACTTTATTTTTTGGTGAGCATAATCGCAGTTTACGGTAGAGTTCAATTCTTCTTCCTCGTGTCTATGATTTCCTTTTTAGGGTTCCGTACCCAAAGGGTAAAACGGGACCCTATTACTAAGATTTCGCTGTCTGTCTGTCTGTCTGTCTGTCTGTCTGTCTCCAGGCTGTATCTCATAAACCGCGATAGCTAGAAAGCTGAAATTTTCACAAATGATGTATTACTATTGCTGCTATAACAACAAATACTAAAAATTAAAAAAAAAATATTAAGGGGGGCTCCCATACAACAGATATGATTTTTTTGCCGTTTTTATAGATAATGGTACGGAACCCTTCGTGCGCGAGTCCGACTCGCACTTGGCCGGTTTTTTTTTATTAAATTAGTTTTGACCATAACTCTGCCAACTCGACGGCGTTGGTGGTGGCCTCGGACAGGTCCCTCAAAGTGCACTTGGAGCCACGCATACTGCAGGACTGGAGGTGAGCATAGTTTGCGTTGAGCGCTCAATGTAACGCACTCAAAACATGGTACTGATGGATTCATTGAATTTAGCACACCAGATAGCCCTCATTCTGGACATCATACTGACTAAAAGTATTTGTTGGGAAACGACTTTAATTTTTAATGGCAAAAACTTGGTGTTTATTTATTTAAACTTTTCGGCACACCAAACGGTACAAAGACGGATTTACCTCAAAGTATGTTTTATTAAACCAAAAAATTGTGCATACAAAACTACAGGGGGTATTTAAAGATAAATTAAAAATAACATTAAAAACTTGTTTTGTGACATACAAGGTGTACTTAAACCGACCCTTCACGATGGCGTCAACCAAGCATTATGTACATCAAACTAAGTAACTTCATGCAAAAAAAAATCTGGGAAACGACTTTTTTTGGGTTGAAAAATCACTATTTACGGTGGAAGTCCCGTGGGACTCAATGTAACGCACTCAAAACATTGTGCTGATGGATGGATTTTATAGTACTGGGGTCGTGGAGGTGTTGAAAGTAAAAATCTTACATTAAAAACATGTATTAAAAAAAAACTTGTGAAGAAGTTGGAACTTTGACCCAACTTATCTTCGTAACTAGAAGTTCCCAGGTATGGTCCAGAACAAAAAAAAATATTACTACGACGGGGAGAACAAGTGCCTTTGGGCTTTATTATATTATAATTATAATGAGAAGGTAAAAATATTATAAGATCGTTACATATTAAGGCGGTCTTGTTTCAAAGTATACTTAGGTTCGAAACATAATGTTAAAAAATACAGGGTGTCTTTAAAGATAAGTTAAAAACAACATTCAAAACTTGTCTTTTGACATATTTTACTCGATAAATTATAAAGTGAGATGTTTAAAATATTGTAAGATTCTTACATAATATAAGATAAAGGCAATACGTTTTATAACCATAGGGCATTATTGGGTAATGCGAACTTTCTCTTGCAACTTAAAAACTTGTTTTTTTTATTATTATTTTCGGTGTTATTGTACCTTTAGTGGACCGTGCAATATGTTTTGAAGACAAAGTATAGGTATTCAAAATAAATAATTAGGTATTAAGCCGAGCTACTTATGAATGAAATCTTGATACAAATTAATTCAGTGATTATTTCTTTCCTCCGTGGCTCGGAAAGCACATTAGGCCGTTGGTCCCACCTGTCATTTGTAGATCTTTGACAGTCGTTACAGGTAGTCAGTGGCCCGAAAGTCTGACAACCAGTCTTACCAAAGGGTATCGTATTACCCAAACCTAACTGGGTTGTGGAGGTCAGATAGGCAGTTGTTCCACGTGCCGACTGCATCCGGTTGGACTGGAAGCCGACCCCAACATAGTTGGGAAAAGGCTAGGCAGATGATATATCTTTACGTAATAATTACAAATGAATGAAAGTAGATGTATAAACGTAAAGGAAGCGATAGCAGTGTGCTATCCATGGAATATCATACCAGGGGGAAAGACATGAGTTTTTATATGAACAAAATATTGAAATAAAGATGGCACAGCTACTCATCATAAAGTGTTATTGGGTTTTTCCCATCAGGAATTTCTCAGCAACAACCACGGAGACTTAATTTGTGCCCTGTTGATGGTAATAGGCTCGCCCCCTATAACATGGTACTTAAACATAACTGGCGTAATGTAAGTGTACTATCAGTACACCTCTGTCTTATCCTTTGAAGACTCCGAAAGTTATGTTATGTTATGTTATATTATGGGCAGATTAGTTTATTAAGAGTGATACATACAATTCTTATTCCAAACATGTACCTCTATTACGTACCTAACGACGTACATATTCAGTTAATAAATTTTAAACGTATCATTTATTTTGTGGTTGTTCAGAAACAATATATTGACGTAGTTCTAGTTTGTGCCGCATAGAATATTAATTATTACTTTGATAAAAACACTGTCCGTTGTGAAGTAAGTACATTTTTCTTATAAAAAAATTTGATGCGGATATATTTAAAAAACTTTTTCCTTATCATATTTACATTATGACAACATGCTGTATCTGTAACTTAGAACAGGTGGCGTACTATGACGTCTTAAAGCAGGAGTAATTCCAGTGTGGGAAAGAGATAGCGCTAGACGACCTGTATAGCTCTGTCTCTTTCCCACACTGGAATTACTCCTGCTCTAAGACGTCATAGTAAACCCTATCTATTTTTAGCAAACAACAAGATATTATATAAATATGCTAATGGAAATCGATAAATCTTATGTTAATTGATGATGGTACAGTGTTGCCATAAACAATAATATTTACGTTAATTTTCCTGCTAGTACTTCGTAAAGGTAAACCCTAGGTAGGTAATCGAGTCACGATTATGTTTAATTTAACACTTATGTTTATTGAAGAAGATGAAACATTCAGGTCTTTATTTTTAATACTAACTGTCTTCCATATTTACAACTAGGGTACTGGGTATGTTTTGGTAAAAATGAGATACAGAATTCACTAAAAGAAAAGAGACAACACAAAACTGCATTTTAAAGTAAAGTTAGGATCTAAGGATTTCTTGGTTCTACTGATAGTGAAAATTCTATCATTAACTAGCTCATGCCCGCGGCTTTATCCGCGTAAGTTCGGTAATTGTCCCACGGGATCGCACTACCGGGATAAAAAGTATCCTATGTGTTAATCCCGGTTATAAACTATCTGTCTGCCAAATTTTATCCAAATCCGGTCAGTAGTTTTTGCGTGAGTCGCGTAAAATGAGTCGCAGAATTTACGCTGCCACACAGCGACGCGAACTTTAATATGAAAATCGAATACAGCGTAAATTCCGCGACTCACAGCTCGTTTGGCCTCAGCCTTACTAGAGCGAAGCCGCTGGCAAAAGCTTGTTCTAGGAAATCAAGACCTGGGGGTCTAAAATGGCCGCTTTAGCAGAATCATAATAGGATAATAATATGAATTACGTTTAAATTCTTAACATGGTCGCAGACGCAGTTAATATTACGAATTGTCAACTGTTAAAACGTTGCCCCACACTAGGAATTTCTCCTGTATCGTAGGTGCGTTTACAAACATTTAAACTCACATACAGAAACAGCCAGACCCGGATCAACTATCTGCAGGCCATACAAATATTTGTTCCGTGCGGGGATCGAAACCGCGACACGCAACGCAGCAGTCAATCGCTCAGCCACTGCGCCAACCGTGCCGTCGAAATTTGTTAACTGTGACCATTACGAATTGTTAAATTGTGTAATTAACCTATTATGATTCTGCTGAAGCGGCTATTTTAGACCCCTTAGCGTAATATGCACAATACCTAATAAATAGATTACATTTTAATATTTCACAAACTTACTAGTTGATTTTTTTTTCACAAAACCTAATTGTGAAAATAATTGCCAGGGAAAAAAAGTCTATTATGCATACAAGCAATTGAAACGAGTTTATTGTTATACATAAATCAGGTTTTTATAACGAAACTATTGCGGTACTACGAAATTGTTATTTCAAGTTATACAATAGAATTTATTATTTATTTTGGAGTACAAGTATCTCAGAGGTGACTGAGTTTTGAGCAAATCTTTGATGTTCGACCTCCCCTCTCACGCCGCAATAAATGCGGTCCATCTGCTGGGCCCAAACAGAGTAATATGTAGTTTTATGCATGGCATTTTTTTTTGAGGAGCTCGTGTCTAAATCATAACAGCCACTCCGATCAATGTTCCGGTAAAGCGCGCTTGCCTAGGTTGAGGTGGTCTGTGGATCGGTGACCATCATTACATACTGAGTTTCCTCCGTGCCTCGGAAAGCACGTTAAGCTATTGGTCCCGGCTGCCACTTGTAGATCTTTGACAGTCGTTACAGGTAGTCAGTGGCCCGAAAGTCTGACAACCAGTCTTACCCAGTGCTAGCTGGGTTGTGGAGGTTAGATAGGCTGTCGCTTAATGTAAAATACTGGTATTCAGCTGCATCTGGTTAGACTGGAAGCCGACCCCAACATAGTTGAAAATTGGACTGGATGCAGCTGAATAACAGTAAGTATTTTACATTAAGCGAGTGCCTGTCTGATACACACACCCCAGATAGACATCACGTGTAACAACTTAAAAATACAGGGCGTAAACGGACCCTCCACGAAGCCGTCAACCAAGCATTCTGTACATCAAACTAAGTAACTCTACGCAAAAATTATTGCTGAGAAACGACTTTTTTTGGTGTGAAAAATCACGTTTTACGGTAGGACTCAATGTTACGCACTCAAAACATTGTGCTGATGGATGCATTGAATAGTACGGGGGTCGTGGAGGTGTTTAAAGTATATACCTCACATTAAAAACATATCTTTAAAAAAAAAAACTTGTGAAATGTTGGAACTTTGACCCCCAATATCTCCGTAACTAGAAGGTTCCCAGGTATAGTCTAGAACAAACAAATGATAGCAATGACGGGGAGAACAAGTGCCTTTTGGGTTCGTTAAGAGTCTTGTTATACCCTTTATAGTTGGGAAAAGGCTGGGCAGATGATGAGTTTTATTTTTAAACGAAGGAAGAGATTCCCAGAGTTAGGCAACCCACTCAATGAATCTCTTAAGACTCGCGAGAATTTCTTCTAGATTCGGAGCTGTTTTTTACCACTGAGACACCACCGCTCTTCTGTACATCTGTTTCGTAATTCAAATGAAAAAAAAAAAAATTTAAATGAACCAAAACAAAACACAGCCCAGCAGTTTCCGAGAAACTCACACGCAAATGGACGCATAACAATAAACGACGAGTTTATTCATTACATTTACATTCGCGATCCGGTTTCACTGATATACTTAAGTAATGCAAAAAAACGATAAAAACACTGAAATTCTTTCTTATCTCAGGAGACGAGGTAAACAAAGTCATAATTTAACTTTCATAACACAACTAGCTTATGCCCCACATCCTCGCCCGCGTGACGTTGGATAATTCTCCCACGGGATCATACTACCGGGATAATAATTATCCTATGTGTTAATCCAGGTTATAAACTATCTGTGTCCCAAACATCCAAATCCGCTCAGTAGTTTATGCGTGAAAATGTAACATACATCCATCCATCCTCAAAAACTTTTGCAATTATAATACTAGCTTATGCCCGCGGCCTCGCCCGCGTGGAGTTCAATTATTCTCCCACGGGATCGCACTACCGGGATAAAAATTATCCTATGTGTTAATCCAGGTTATAAACTATCTGTGCCCCAAATTTCATCCAAATCCGCTGAGTGGTTAATGGGTGAAAGAAAATGTCACAAACATCCATCCATCCTCAAAAACTTTCGCAATTATAATACTAGCTTATGCCCGCGGCCTCGCCCGCGTGGAGTTCAATAATTCTCCCACGGGATTGTACTACCGGGATAAAAAAGTATCCTATGTGTTAATCCAGGTTATAAAATATTATCTAGGTGCCAAATTTCTTCCAAATTCAGTCAGAAGTTTTTGCGTGAAAGAGTAACTAACATCCACACATCCATCAATCCTCACAAACTTTCGCATTTATATTATTGGTAGGATTACAAAGAGGTCGAGGTTTGTGAGTAGTGGGTTTTCTTCGGAAGCCAGTAGTTCCGAAGTTACATTAAAGTAACACTGCCATTAGAGGCGCTGGTACAGGCCCTGAACCTTTGTGCTAATAGATCGTTAAACGCACTTCAAGCGAGGGCCATGCCGCCAGCTAGCGAGCGAGCGAGCCGGGCGAGGCATCGTTTCATCTCTTTTCATAATTTGGTTCACACCGCGAACTTCCGAAAGGGCCGAAACGAAGTATGAAAACAGGCTCGCTGCTGGCTCGCTCGCTAGCTCGAGGTGTGGCCTGCGCTTCTAAGGGGAAATCTCCACGAGCGAGAGAATCGCGGCGATATTACGTATTTGTATGGGATAATATCGCCGAGATTGTCTCGCTCGTGGAGACGGCCTCTAAGAGAGTGTATAGAAATACGTGGCAACGACGATAATATCGTCGCGATTCTCTCGCTCGTGGAGACAGCCCCCCTAAGTGACGTACTTTTATTTCTCGTATTCTTCTCAGTAAACCCTTTCATTTGATACCCATATCACGGGAGTACATAAAAAATAACTAGTCCGCTATCTTTGCGAGTCCGCCATATTGGATTGGATGACGCCACTTAGCTAACCATGCATTGTCATCTAAACTAAACGTGTATGCAAAATTTCAGCTCAATCGGACACTGGGAAGTGGGCCAAATTTAACTTCTCTAAGATTTTTTTTACATGGTTACAGGTGAAGTTAAGATAAACGTGTTAAATAACATCAGTATCTACTTCAAAACGAAGAAAACAAACAAGGAATGAGGATATAAAACCAGTATTTTCCCAGACACGAAGCCTTACGTCCAGAATTATATTAGTACCTAGATTTATGATAGCTCTGACAGCATTTGGTTCGCCGCGACCCGTTGACTGAATACTAATACTGTATCAAGGACATGCTTTTGTATGCGAGCACCGGTTTTTCCGGGAACCAGCTACAGTTTTAATGTTGTCGTATTTTTTTTTGTGTGGGACTAGCAGATAGCTTGTTTCGTGTAAACATAACATCACGCCTGTAATCCCCGAAGGGTAGACAGAGGTGTACGTAATAGTACACTCACATTTCGCCAGTTTTATTGACATCAGCCGGGCTCAAATCCAGACTCCGTGGCTGCTACTGAGAAAATTCCTGACGGAAAAACCCGATAACACTTTGCTCGAACCCAGAACCTTATGCTCAGCAGTCGCGTTTCCGACCACTAGACCAATGAGCAGTCCCCATTCAGTACATAACCGTTAATTCTCTTTTCGCCCCATAAGTTTAAACATCACCTTTATTTATTTAAAGCTTTTACATAACAATGTATGTAAGTAGTCCGTTACAAAATTTGCAAACCATTTGTCGACAACTTGTTGATAACCGATTGAGCTGTGATTTTGCACACGCCTTTGTTTCTGGTGACAATGCATTTTTATGATAGACATGACTAGATCCCGCAGCCAGGATCGTCTCCTCACGAGACAACTCCTCAAAGGCAGGGCTCGGAAGCCAGTTGAAATTCTTAACCGGTTACGGTCATTGACCCCAAGCCGGAATCGATTTAGGTTAAAGGTTGCATATTACCGGTTTTTACCGGTTTATGTGGAAACCGGTTTTGTATGAATTTTGATAGTGAAAATTAACAGGTTAAAGCCAAGTTTAATAGGGTCTAGGCGCAAGTAAGCAAATTGAAACATGAATCACTCGCGCCATTAAGTTCTCCGGTTGTATTTGACGTCCTCAGATTAAACTTTTTTTTCATAATATTTTCTCGGGTAATGTCACTATAACATGTTGGAAGTGTTAAAAAAGTAGACGAAAAATATTTACGAATTACGGAATTAACCGGTTAATTTGGGTGTCAAAACCGTTTGTGCTTATGTAACCGGTAACCGGTTATCATTTAGGTTCCATAAAAAAAGGTCACTTGTTTAACCGGTAAATGAAGGAACGATATATTTACCAAACCGTACCGTACCGTGTTTTCCGAGGCACGGAGAAAACTCGGTATGTAATGGGTGGTCACCCATCCACAGTTCAATGTTGATAGATAAACCATATTTTCTTCTTTCATTTCAATAAAAGCTGATCTCTGTAATATCTCTCCGTTTTTGTTTCTCAGACATAGGTTTCCTCACGATGTTTTTCTTCACCATTTTCACGTAGCGGTGATAATTTTAATTGTATTTTAATTAAAATACAATTAAAATTATCACCGCTTGTGTTATTGTCACAGTTTGTGGTGATGCAATTGCATCACCACAAACTCGTACCGTGACGTCATAAAGCAGGAGTAATTCCAGTGTGGGAAAGAGATGGCGTTAGACAACTTGTAAAGCTCTGTCTCTTTCCCACACTGGAATTACTCCTGCTATAAGACGTCATAGTAACCCTGGGGGTTACTAGTACAAGTGTAAGAAACTAATATACTTTTATGACCATTAATAAACTTAATAAAAAAATAATATAATCGACCACGTACCCAGGGACCTTGGCATGATTTTTCCTTCTTATATTTCTATTATAAATATCTTGCATCATTTTGTTAAATATTTTCGTTTACCAATCAAAATTATTGGTTTATTTATTATTTGATTTATGTGTCGCCATATTGGTTTTGACATTACTGTCAGTGATTTTAGGCGAAAGCAAATGTACTTGAAAGCGCGCGTTCTCAAGTGTCATTTTATAATCTTTACAGATATTAAAAAAAATGTACCACTGTAGGTTGTTTTCAAATACATTCAAATATTGACGAGCGATAGACGGGACAAGACATGCCTCGCAAAGCACGTTAAGACGTTGGTCTTGGCTGTCATTTGTTCTTCGACAGTCGTTACAGGTAGTCAGTGGCCCGGAAGTCTGACAATCAGTTACCCAGTACTAACTGGGTTGTGGAGATCTGATAGGCAGTCGCTCCATGTAAAATACTGGTATTCAGCTACGTCCGGTTAGACTGGAAGCCGACCCCAACGTAGTTGGGAAAAGGCTAGGCAGATGATGGGACGGGACAAGACGAAGAAAATCGTAATCCAATACTTGTTACTACTTAGTAACAAATCGGTTTGTCTAGTGTCACACGCCCGCTTGTCAGGTAGCATTCGTGTGTCATATCCCCTCAATAATATTTATATTTATTTATTTATTTTATTTTAAAGAAGGCTTACAGGCTTATAATTTTATTCTTTCACTAGCGACCCGCCCCGGCTTCGCACGGGTGCATGTATTAAACATATAAACCTTCCTCTTGAATCACTCTATCTATTAAAAAAAACTGCATCAAAATCCGTTGCGTAGTTTTAAAGATTTAAGCATACATAGGGATATAGGGACAGAGAAAGCGACTTTGTTTTATACTATGTAGTGATATAGTATGGAAGTTAGGATACTAATGAATATTTATTTCAAAATGTAAATTAGTATGACGGTATTTCCATATGAATAAACGGATGTCAATTTGTCACAAATGTCCTTCACAGGAATTTGTCCTTGCGATTATTACTAAAGCCTGTTTTATTTTCAAGCATTTTAAGCGTGTATATTAAATTAACACTTATTTGAAACAAGAGAGCTCCGGCTTTGTTTTTAAATAAAGAAAATAAACAATGATAACAAATGAAAATCATCAACATCCATTGCTGTGAGGTAAAGGGCATTTGATTCATCGATAACAGTGAATAAAACTGTATTTTAGTCACTGAGAGAATAAAAACATTTTGAATTTGGAACAAGCACGCACGAAAAGTGTACATAACATTATAAAACGTGCTGATAAGCATTTAACACTGAATTCTGAAAACTGGTCTAATTTCACTATACATTTTAATCCTTTGTTCTCTTATTAATTACCGATTTAATAATAAAAAGTGATAAATATAAATACTATACTACTATTTATTTTTTCGCAGTCAATGATAAAAAGTAGAGTAAACAAATCGTGAAAACAAAAATCATCTCGGTCCTTGTATCCCTCGCTCCACTCAGGATTCTCTATTCGATCTACTCTAGAATCCTTCGCTGCTTTCGGGATCTAACTTAGTCCCTCGAATTAAATTCTCTTTTTTTCACTTGTTGTATAATCTACTATTTCTCCTACAGAGAAGGAACAACCAGTGATCACCACGTTTGCTCTCAGCAAATTGGGGATGTTAGACCATAATTATTCTGTATGTGAAGGCAAACTTATGATTGGCCTGTTGGTCTAGTGGTTTGTGACCCTGACTGCTAGGACGGAGGTCGTGGGTTCGATTCCCACACAGGACAAATCTTTGTGCGATGAGTACGATTATTTGTTCTGTATCTGGGTGTGTAAATTATCTATAATATGTATGTGTTTAGAAATATATAAGTATCTTTATCAGTTGGCTGGTTGCCATAGTACAGGCTCTGCCTAGTTTGGGATCAGATGGCGGTGTGTTGGTTGTCCCAAGATATTATTATATCCTTTATTCATTATATCTCTTATTTAATACATTTTTAAATATTTTAAAAAACAAAAGTAAACAAAACATTTAAAAATATAAAAAATAGATGTCCCATCGGCATCAGGAACAAGGTCCAGGCTGCCGGTGGTCAGGGCTCCAGAGAAAGGAACCGCCTCACAATGCGCGCCGTGTCCAGGAGTACTGCTTTCTGAATCAAGCCCTTGACCCAGCCGCGCAATGAGAGCCTCCTAAGGTGTTGGTCGAGGCTCTTTGCTATTAGTCCATTAACCGTAACGACTATCGGTACAATGATTGCAGAGTCCACATCCCACATGTCGACAACCTCGTGTGCTAAATCAAGATACTTGATTTTTTTATCATTTTCAGCTTTCACGAGATTCTCGTCATGAGGGACAGTGATGTCAACAATCATTGCACGGCGCTCTCGGCGATCTATCACCACAATATCAGGTTTATTTGCTAAAATAGTCCTGTCCGTGATGATAGATTGATCCCAATACAATGTGGCATGACCGTTCTCGAGAACTGGGTCGGGCACATACTTGTAGTATGGTACTTCAGAACCCACAAGGTTGTATTGCAGGGCAAGTTGCTGGTGGATAATCCTAGCTACTAGATTGTGTCTGTGCAAGTACTCACCGTTAGCAAGACGAGAACAACCGGAAACAATATGTCGGATCGATTCACCGGGACGGTGGCATGCCCGACAGATGTCAACCGTACCGTCCTTGACAATGTATTTCCGATAATTGTTCGTCATGATAACTTCATCCATAATCGCACAGACAAAACCTTCGGTTTCCCCAAAGAGGTCACCAAATCGTAGCCAGGATACGGACGCCAAGAGGTCTACATCAGGTCCATGTAGGGCCCGGAAAAAGCGTCCGTGTAGCTCCTTGCTCTGCCATACCTCCCTACGGTCATTAGTATCCAATATCACAGGTTTGCGCCAGTTCTCGTTAGCCAAGGAGAGCGGGGTGAGGCCCTTGTCCACTGAGACCACATCTCGGTGCATCCCCACGTCGGTTTCGAGGAAATATTCCCTGAGACTGCATACCTCACGGTTGTGCAAGGTCTTAGCATTTAAGAAGCCACGACCTCCGCACTTCCGCGGGATATACAGTCTCATCACCGATGATCGTGGGTGATGCATCCGGTTTGCGGTCAGTAGAGTGCGGACCCTCCTATCCAGGGCATCAAGTTCCGTCTGAGTCCATTTGAGTATGCCGAAAGAATACATCAAAACCGGCATGACCCAACCATTAAAGGCGCGCACCTTGTTTCCGCCTGATAAAAGACTATTTAGCACTTTATTCAGGCGACCAAAGAAGCGCTCCTTCAATGATTGTTTCACGTCAGCAGCATTGATGCCTAATGCTTCCGAC
The DNA here is from genome assembly GCA_950022335.1 of Eurois occulta. Classification (NCBI taxonomy): domain Eukaryota; kingdom Metazoa; phylum Arthropoda; class Insecta; order Lepidoptera; family Noctuidae; genus Eurois; species Eurois occulta. The sequence goes on along the minus strand of OX465504.1, from coordinate 8,228,708 downwards.
ATACCCAAATACTTGTAGGTCTCGGTTGAGGAGAGGGATCTAAGGAATATGGAATCCGAGAGTTGAGTTCCCACGGATTCCATAATCTCCCCTCGCTTTACATGCATGACCGCACATTTGTCCACACCAAATTCCATCCTGATGGCGCTACTAAATGTTTCAGTCACTTTTAGTAGCTCCATCAGTTGCAAATTGCTGGGAGCAAATATTTTCAAATCATCCATGTAAAGGAGGTGAGATATAACCTGACCACCTCTCTTCAACCGGTAGCCTAGACCTGAATCCTCCAGCAGTGTGCTCAGAGGATTCAAGGCCAAGCAAAACCAAAGCGGACTCAAACTGTCACCCTGAAATATTCCTCGCTCAATCCTGATCGGTTCATCGTTCGCAAGAATCTGCCGACATCCTGGATAGAGAAGGACTGTCCTCCACTGTCCCATACACGACACCAAGAAGGTGCGAAGAGTTGCATCTATTTTGTACAACTCCAGCACCCTCATGAGCCATGTATGTGGCACCGAATCATAGGCCTTTTTATTATATTATTATTATTAAACCCAAAGCAGGGCCATAAAGTTAATCGGTACATATTAATTCAAGTCAAACTACACAATAGATTTTGATTCAGTTTTCATCATCTTTTAAGGAATTTATTCCAGAAACTGTATGTGCTTACACAATATTATTATATATTAATTGTTTCATATTAAATATCACTATTTTAAGATGTCGTTGGAACTGTGCGCAGCAAGGGCGGGTCTAGGGGCTTCTGATAATCATGAAATCCTCTTCTCACAACCTTTTAAAGGTACATACTAGTATTATAAAGTTGGTAGGTTTGTATAGTTCGGTTCAAACTTTATGGCGGCTCGAAAGTTAGCTGCGAGTGACGTCTTGCGCTTTATACAGTCAAGACGATGCGTCCTCCGCGCGTCGCTGATACCTAAAATGGTGTTCTGCGCAGCTTTACGTTAGATGTTGCGAGCCGCTATAAAGTTTGGACCGTTATACCTGCGCAGACCGGCACTAGCAGCTAACTTCCGAGCCGCCATTAAGTTTGAACTGGACAATATGTAGCAGGTAATTTCTGAAAATACTTATCCGTTATCATAAATTCTATCAGTAATGGAACGCTATACTATTACTGAGTGTCATAGGGGGTAAGTTTTATCGACATTAACGAAGTTTGTGTCTAAATATAAAGCTTAGCCAATCAGCAACGTACGCCGAACGTACTACCGAGTTGACTGAGGGTCTGCCACTTTTCACCCTTATGCCCTAAGTAATAAGGTTGAAAAGTGGTCAAATGTCACTGAACTCTGTAGTACTTTAAAATATCGTAGCTCCTTTAATAACCAATTTATAATACTAATGACTAATTAACACAAATATTTTCAATGTCAATTTCGAACAGATCAATATGTTACCTAATATTGTAATTTATTAAAATCAAACGTAATTCCTTGATTAATTTTGTCGTTTTTAGGGTTCCGTACCTCAAAAGGTAAAAACGGAACCCTTATAGGATCACTTTGTTGTCCGTCTGTCTGTCTGTCTGTCTGTCAAGACCTTTTTTCTCAGGAACGCGTGGAGGTATCAAGCTGAAATTCATATCAAATACTCAAGTCTATGGTCTCTTGGAGCTGTGAAAAAATCAAACTTCTAAGTCAACGCGATCAAAAGATACTCCCGTTTATGCCGCAAATTTTCGACACTCGCAAGGGAATCAAAACCTACAGGGTACTTCCCGTGAACTCAGAATCTTGAAATTTGGTATGAAGCAACGTCTTATAGCAGAGATATAGGAAAAATTGCGAAAAGTATACATTTTTAGTTATATCATATAATAAAAATATTTTTAATAATTTTAAACTTACTACCCCTTTCCTCATGAATGCGTAGTGGTATTATATTGAAATTCATATCAAATACTCAAATCTATAATACCTTTAAGCTGTAACAAAATCAAACTTCTATGTCAACGCAATCAAAAGAAACAGGAATTAAAACCGCATATTTTGAAACTCGCCACTACTCGCAAGGGAATCAAAACCTACAGGGTACTTCCCGTGAACTCAGAATCTTGAAATTTGGTACGAAGCAACGTCTTATAACACAGATAAAGGAAAAATTGCGAAAAGCATAAATTTTTAGTTACATCATATAATAAAAATATTTTTAATAATTTTAAACTTATTACCCCTTTACTCATGAACGCGTAGTGGTATTATATTGAAATTCTTAACAAATACACAAGTCTATAATATCTTTAAGCTGTAACAAAATCAAACTTCTACGTCAACGCAATCAAAAGATACAGCAATTAAAGCCGCATATTTTGCGCCTACAGGTTTGTACGGAACCCTCGGTGCGCGAGTCTGACTCGCACTTGGCCGGTTTTTAATATGTTATGAAATCATTTTGATTGTGATCGATCATTTTTGTCTTATTACCTTGTTTTTCGCGTCTTTTTTTTCTGAAGGATTTTAAGTATTATAAATTGTGTTTTGATAAAAAAAATGTACTACACGATTTTAAAGTAATATTGTATTTAGTATCATTCATTAAGAAACATGTTCTTAGCAATAACATAACATAACATCACGCCTGTAATCCCCGAAGGGTTAGGCAGAGGTGTACCTAATAGTACACTCGCATTTTACCAGTTAGGTAGGAGCCTATTGCCATCAACCAGGCACAAATCCAGCCTCCGTGGCTGCTACTGAAAAATTCCTGATGGATAACCCAATAACTTTGCCCGACCTGGGAATCGAACCCTGGACCTCAGCAGCCGCGCTTGCGACCACTAGACCAACGAGGGTCTTAGAAATACATTAAAAAAAATATATCTCAAATAATATATAATCAGAATACAATGTTCCCACTGCTGGGACGAAGCCCTCCCCCCTATAAGAGGCCTACTATACACCCGCCCAGTGCGGGCTGGTAGACTGCAGTGGCAAAGGTTCCATACAACACGATTCCTAAAGGCTTCCCTTTGTAAACTGGCACAGTCAGTATTCAAATAATATAATTACATTAAAGACAAGTAGTACGGCTTACCGCTTACAAAAATTGACCCTTCGCTACTGGTAGACTGTCACTTCATGGATTTTTTGGTTCTAGGACCTGCCGCAAAGCAAGCAAGAAATAATTGTCGCGCGGTGTCCAAACGTAGTAAAGGAATTAAGGAAATACTACTTAGTAATAAAAATTATTTTACAGATTACCAAATTGATAGCTTTTTTGAGTAAAAATTACACTTTTCAAAGCATACTGCCAAACATTTTATACCAGCAGCGTTTGGGCTCATCATCCTCAAAAATCGGACAATACCTTACGCAGCCAATATAACAATATCTTCAGGGTTTTGTTGGGGTTTCCACCTACCTGTACCTGCATCAGGTATGTTCGCTGATGCACCAAATGATAATAAAGTTGCCTCAATCATACGCAGAATAGGGGGGACCACAAACGGCATTCTGAAGGTACTTGCGGAAACGCTGGATGGGCCGACAATTGGTAGGTTGGTCAAGCTACATGTCATGCATGGGGCTTGATAAACTTACCAAAGATAATAAGGTTTAATATTGTAATAATAATCGTGTTTACTAACGAAACCTATTTTTTATATTTTTTAATGTTTTTTTTTCAAATATATAAAAATATAAAGAATGTGAAATGATAAATGAATAAACTAAGTAATCGTGTTTACTAACATAGTTTTAAGCAATTGTTTGTATGTACTAACACTATATAATAATAAAAGCAAGATATCTTCTACTATATAAAAATAAGTCGGGTTTTCCTTCCTGACCATAGATATAATTAATATTTCTGTGTTCCTGACGCTATAACTCCAGAACGCACGAACCGATTGCCACGGTTTTGCATTCGTTGGAAAGGCTCCGTGAGGTTTATAGCAAAGAAAATTCAGGAAAATTACGGTAGGTAGGGTAGATAGGGTAGGTAGGGTAGTGAAAGTAGTAGGTAGGAAAACATGCATTGCAACGCATGCCGGGCACAGCTAGTTTTAATTATAGAAAAATCCATAACAACATCCACACAACAACAGCAGAACAACATCAATACAACAACATCCAACAATAACATCCATAACAACAACAAACAACAACAACAGCATCCATAGTAACAGCACTTTCATACAAGCCTACAAGCTTGGCTTGCCCTTATGACCTATATTACTCTTCATGAGGTTCGGGTTTCTGAACAGTCTGTTCGTCTTATGAGCTTGCCGTATTGTTGGCCCTGCACTTGGCTATGCACGCCACTTGAGGAGCTCGTGGCTAAGAATAATAACAGCCGCTCGGGTCGATCTTTAGGTTAAGCCGTGTTTACCTAGGTTGGTCCGTGGATGGGTGACCACCCATTACATACCGAGTATCGTCCGTGCCTCGGAAAGCACGTTAAGCCGTTGGTCCCGGCTGTCATTTGTAGATCTTTGACAGTCGTTACAGGTAGTCAGTGGTCCAAAAGTCTGACAATCAGTCTTACCAAGTGGTATCGTATTACCTAGCGCTAACTGGGTTGTGGAGGTCAGATAGGCAGTCGCTCCATGTAAAATACTGATATTTCGCTGCATCTGGTTAGTCTGGAAGCCGACCCCAACAGAGGTGGGAAAAGGCTAGGCAGATGATGACTTGGCTATGCACGCCACGGAATTCGGATTATGAATTGATAGATAGTCAATTTGCTTAACAATTAATTTCTCCGGCCGCTCATTTAAGTATCACAAAATTAATTTACCATTCACGATGATTTTTTTTTTCTTTTTTTATACCATATCGTTGGACCTTTTTGTCCGGGATATCGTTTTGGAAAAGATCGGTATTTTTTACCTGGAGTTTTTGTTAATCTAAGTTATTGAAATTATATCGATTCGAGGTGTCATGTTTCATTGATGGCCTCTGAGAGGTCAGTTCTTTAGGTATATTTATAAGTAAGTAGGTACTTTTTTTGTTGGGGACTTCACAAAATATCTGATTTTTTAAGATAAATTAGGAAATAGAATAAAAGTTGAGATTATTAGTCAGATATTATGTTTTATTTTCGTTACTTAAAGTTCTGTCATTTCTAAATTCTTCTACTTTAAATTATAAAATAAAATTAATGATTGTATTATATTGTTATAGAAACTTTAGTAGTGAGAATTGATTGTCAAATTCTAAATCGCGACGCGAGCGAAGCCACGGGCAAAAGCTAGTATAAAATAAAGTTGCATTTTATTTAAATTAATTATTGATCATAATCATGCAGTCATTAAACAGATAATCTCATTAAAATTGTATTATTGAATTGAATCATACATGTATATAATTCAGTTTCACTCATATTGATCGATATGCAAGGTTACAATTACAAAACTATTTGACAGCTCAATAATTGTCTTCATGTGACCAGAATTTCATTTAGCCATGTTTGTAAACATATCGTCTAAAATTAGGAGCAACAGTTAAACACGTTAAAGGTATTAGAACAATAGATTTGTTTACAAACAAAATGATGCGACATTGTCTGTGTCACTAACCTATATTGTGAAACAAAATATCCTCCACTTAATGATAGACCGAATTCCAAACGTCGAAATCCGGAGACGTACGAAGGTCTTCGATATTGGAAATCGCGTTATGGAACTCAAATAGAGTTGGGCAGGACACCTAGCCAGGCGCGGTGATGGCAGGTGGAGTAAAGCTGTGACCGAGTGGCGTCCAAGGAATGGAAAGAGGAGTGTTGGTAGTCTGGCGTCGAGATGGGCAGACGACATTGTTGCCATTGCGGGAATATCCTGGATGAGGCTGGCACAGGAGCGTGGAGCTTGGCACAAGCAAAGAGAGGCCTATACCCAGCAGTGGGTGAAGGGCTGTGGATGATGATGAATTAAAGAACGGTTATCTTGAAATATTTCTCAGGGATTTTTCATTGACAAAAATTACGACCTTCCGTACATGAACTTAAACACTTCAACCAATTTATGTGTGCAGACGGGAATGCTCAGAACTAAAATAAATGTACCAAAGACATATCGATGAAAATTTTCATGACGTAAGTAACGATACCTTGAACTGCAAACTTAAAGTGAACATACTATACTTTTAGTAGTGTTTGTTTTTTTTTTACATTTCCGCTGGTTTTCGGAATAAGTATTAGAAAAATTTAAAGCTTCTAGATTTAGCTGTTTAATCGCGGCAATATTATCCCATACAAATACGTAATATTGCCGCGATTCTCTCGCTCGTGGAGACGGCCCCTAAGACGTGCGATACGAGTGCCAATCCTTACTGATATTATAAATGTAAGTTTGGTAAGTTGTTTGTTTGTTACCTTTTCACGCCTAAACCACTGAACCGATCATCCTGAAATTTTGCATATGTGTTATCAGGTCTTTCATCCCGGAAAAAGTACTGTTCCTAAGGAAAATAGCAATAACGTTCTTATGTTAAAAGATGGCGCCACGTGTCTTTCGAATCATGATCGAATTATAATACAAGCAGAGTACAACCCGAATTGATTGTCAAATTCTAAATCAACGCGAACGAAGCCACGGGCTAGAGCTAGTTCTTTAAAAAGATTTAAAAAAAAATTATGTAATAGTTAATATACAGAGAGCTGTGGTGGCACAGCGGTAACGGTCGTGACACACGACTATAGGTCGTAGGGTCGAACTTAAGCAGGCACTTTTCATTACCATGCTCTCAAATCGTTGAATGAAAAGACGGCAGATCCTTAAAAAAAGCCCACAGTAACGGTAACATAAATTTGTAAAAATTGGATATCATTATTTGAATATTAATGTCGTGCACGTGTATCGTAAATAAACAAAATGATTACTTTACTAAAATAGCCGTTTATATGGATAAACTCATAGCATTTATTTCAATTAGACCATTACCTGTGCCATTACTGACAGTTTTAGTAGTTGTTGTAGTAGCACATTCCAAAGCGTAGATCTCTATGGAGAGGAATGGGCATTAAACTCCATGGACACTCTTTTAAATCAAAAATATTGTTACAAAATCTTGGTTACATCATTCAAGTTGAGATTATACATATTTGTGAGAACGATGTAGACAGACGTGCAAGTTAAGGTAAAGGATCTGGGTACTGTTCAGTCAATTGAATTGAAGGTGAATTAACATTAATTTTATAATTAGAAGACATAGACGGAGTCCACAGGGCTGTAAGCAAGCTGTCCACAAGCAAAAAGTGAAATATATGGAGTTCTTTCTAGAAATATTTATAATATTTTTTTTCTTCGCTTTTTATTTGCGATGTTATCGACAGTGCACACTGTGTTATGTATTCGTCCAATGGTTAATTCACTCGTTTTATTCTTCAATATATTGCAGTTTTTATATTCCAAATAATAGGTATTCCTCTGACCTCCTGTCGTCTAAATTTCAAGTTTTTGTTTCTAAACCTTTTTATTTACCTGTATTATTTTATTATCAAGATTGACAACCGGAATCTGGTTTCATTGAGTATTGAACGTTATTTATTTTTTATCTAACTAAGAATGTTAATGTCGTGTTTTATTTCTTACGATAAAACACCTGGTTGAGGCATGGACGAAATACGTTTGGGACTCGTAAATAAATTTTGATAAGGCGCAAATATTTTTACGATAAACATACATACCTACATAAACTCCCATGGAACCCCATGGGAAGAAGACGTGCGAGTGTGAGGCAGAAACCACAAAACGCCATCTACTACAAGTCTTACCATACTTCTTCGTTTTGCCTCGTCCAAGTTCATACATCTGGTCATACACCCACACCGGTTGCGAGTACTGAGGCACCTGACCTTTCCGAAGAACCTCACTAATAAGGCCTGTCTTTTACTATAAAGTTATATTAAATTACTTGCGGGCCAAAGGTGCTATAGCGACAATGTCAAATCATCGAGATTTCTGTGTCATATGTCAAGATAAATACGTGTTAAATACTTATACATTCCGAAATAAACTGAACGATGCTCTAAATGATAGCGAAACCACTTCAAGTCCATTCTGCAGAAAGAGATTTAAATGGTTACACAGACACGATGCTACTTTATTTAAAAATATGTATGTTTATAATGGGTGTAAAAATACCCTTAGTGAAGCCGAAAGGCACTTGTTCTCCCCGTCATTGCGAACATGTTTTTGATTTAGACCATACCTGGCAACCTTCTAGTTACGGAGATATTGGGGGTTAAAGTTCCAATATTTTCACAAGTTTTTAATGTTTTTATTTTACTTTAAATACTTCCTTGACCCCCGTACTATTCAATGCATTATCAGCACAATGTTTTGTGTGCGTTTCACGTGATTTTTCACCCCAAAACAAAGTCGTTTCCCAGCAATAATTTTATACGTAGACTTAGTTTGATATCAGAATGCTCGGTTGACCGCTTCGTGAAGGTTTCGTTTACTCCTTGTATGATAAAACCACTGGTCAAAGGCTGAAGGAAAAGGTGTTTTAGGTTCTTTAATAAATGCTGATAAAGACAGAGGTTTTTACGATAAAGTTGAATGAAATCATTAATCAGATATGAGACAGGATTCAATAAGGTTAAACTTGGGTAAAGAGGCACAGATTTTTTATTTATAAACTCCATGGGGTTTCTTGTCGGTTCTTCTACTTAGGCAACGATCAATTGATACCTAGCTTCCGTCGTTCTGTAAGTGCCCATGTGCAAAGGTTTATTTAAAAAATATATATTTTGAATTTTATTGTTGTAATTTTACTCTTGGTGTTCTTGGAGTAACAGGTTTAGAGAAATTCCTAAGGTTGGCATAGTGTTTTCCATTTATTCCCTATATGTTGTCCAAAAAATTATATATTTTTATGTTTTATATATTTTGATAAATGTCAAGTCAGAGAGGAGCAAAATTCTGTAGATCTGTAGCTATGACAGAAAAGTATTTTATTTTTAATCTGTATATGTGTTTTCAACAAGAAATTATATGTATTTAGTATCAAAAATAAACAAATATCAATCGAATCTGACATTCTTATATCAGCATCTCCACGGAACTAAAATAAATTTAATATCGACTACGATTTCATTGACGCATTGGCCAATAAGTAGTTTGCTAATTTAAATACAAAACAAAAATAACAACACAGACACACAACACGGAAAATAACCAAAACTTACTTTGAATTAGAAGCTTTTTATTACCACTTTCATTCACTCGCACAAAACTTTTTATTCATTCACAGAAATTCACTTTATGATGTAAAAATTCACTTGACACAAACACTTTGAGAACACGATGTATATTTATTTTTCTGTAACAAAAATATTTTCGTGAGGCGACCGTCTCGAGCGAGTGCCGCAGGTATACTGAATGCGCCAGCGCAGGTGCTTGCTATAAGATCAATGAAGGACGGTGTCATGCAATAAAGCTGTATGTTTGCGTTCGCCATTTTTACTCGCTTTCCGGTCTAATTTTTGTATAAAGTATTTTCTTTTTTGCGATAATTTTTTGTGTTTTTTTTTAAGACTTTCCGGTCGGATTTTGTTTTGTGTACATGTTCTTTTTTTGTCGTTAGACAGTACAAACATAGTTGTTGATGTGTCCGGTCTGGGCAAAAGGGTGTGTCAATAAGATTTTAGTGTTAGTTGGGGTACGCTTTTTTTTAATTATCGTCAATATCTTTTGAGTAGTGTACGAGGGCGGCACTGAAAATTTCGGGAATCAAGGAAGTGACACAACATTACTATTTAAAAATGTATTTATTGCTTTTCGAAGTATTCTCCGCGAAACTTGGCACATTTTTCCATACGATGGAACCAATCATTGAAGCAACCATTCCATTCGGAAGTTGGGGTCTCCAAAATGGCCGTTTTGTAGGCGTCCACAGCTTCTTCAGGTGATGAAAATCTCTGACCACGCAATTTATTCCTTATTTTAGGGAAAGTATAGAAATCATTAGGGCTTAGGTCGGGGCTGTACGGCGGATGGTCTAATAATTCTATGTTTTCTTGCTCTAAAAACTCTTTTGTTCTGTGCGCGGTGTGAGAACTCGCATTGTCGTGATGGAGGATGATGCGGCGGTTGCAGTTCTCTTTACGGAGTTCAGAAACGACCTGTGGCAAACAAATGCTAGCATACGATTCTGCATTAACCGTTCTTTGTCCCTCAAGAGGAATAGTCGCAACATGGCCGGTTTTGGAGACAAACGTGGCCACTATTTTTTTTGCGACACTCCGTGAACGAACAATTTTTGTTGGCTTTAACTCATTTTCGAACACCCAAACTCGTGACTGGTTTTTTGTTTCGGGTTCGTACGCATATATCCAGGATTCGTCGCCTGATACGATGTTGTATACAGCATTTGAGGATCCTGCGTGGAATCTTTCGAGAGTTCTGACGCACCAAGTAACGCGAGCCGCTTTTTGCTCTTCGCAGAGCGAATGCGGTATCCATCGGGAAAACAACTTTTTTACACCTAATTGTTCATGCAAGATTATTTGTATTTGACTCATGCCAATGTCTAAAGTTGCCTGAATTTCGCGGTATGTCACATGTCGATCTTCCTCAATCAGCTTACGCACAGCATCAACGTTTTCTTGGGTGACTGCAGTTTTTGGACGACCTTGACGGGGATCATCACTGAGCTTGACACGTTCACGTTGAAATTCAGCAAACCAGTGATAAATTGTGGTTTTGGATGGGGCTTCATCACCAAATGCAGAAATCATCCGGTCAACACACTGTTTTTGTGTTAAACCACTTCGAAAGTCATAATAAATCATAGCTCTTGAATTTTCTCGAGTCAATTCCATTTTCTCAACGACTAAACAAGTTTGACAAAACCTTGTGACAAGACCGAGAATCTTTTTTTAAATAAATAAATGGTATTCGATTTTTAAAACCAAGGAGTTTTCAATTAAAAAGATTTTAATATGACAGGAACAGTGGAAATATTCCATTCCCGATACTTTTAGTGCGGACTGCGTATCCTTGTTTTTTTTCCATAACGGGGACTGTCGAACATTATTTTTTTCTACGAATAAAAACATTCTGACTTTTGTAAAATCAGCCCCTTAGATGTCGATCTCTTACAGTGGTAACGGGTAATCAGAATCTAGAAAGTCTGACAACTGGTCTTACCAAAGAATATCGCTCCCAGAAACCAGGTTCTGGAGGCCAAATAGACAATCGCTCCCTGTAAAATGCTGGTGGTCAACATTGTTGGAGAGAGACAAGAAGGCGATGTCCTAGTAACCTTCAAAAGGGCTCAGCACCACTCCCAAATATGCCATCGAAGTGAAAGTCATACTTTTCTTTGAAACCCACCGGATATGGATATGGTTATCTGCCCTAATAGGTGTGACATTTATCTTTGTGGAGTCATTAGTTGGTCAATAGACATAGGTACGTAGTCATTGTGCGTCACACTATGAATTGAACAAAGGGTAAGCAGAAGTGGAGGTTGTAGGTTTTGGGTGTGATGTGTTTTGGATTAAGCTTGTACTTATCATCATCTGCCTAGCCTTTTCACAACTATGTTGGGGTCGGCTTCCAGTCTAACTGGATGCAGCTGAATACCTATATTTTACATGGAGCGACTGCCTATCTGACCTCCACAATCCAGTTAGTACTGGGTAATACGATACCCCTTGGTAAGACTGGTTGTCAGACTTTCGGGCCACTGACTACCTGTAACGACTGTCAAAGATCTACAAATGACAGATTAAACTTGGACTAATTAAATTTATAAGCTTTTATTTAACTTGATTTGTAATTTAGTTGGTATTGGTCAAATCTTGCAACTGAATTTCAGACCAGATCCCCCCAACCGATTGAGCTGAAATTTTGCACACACCTTTGGTTCTGGTGACAATACATTTTTATGATAGACATGACTTGGTCCTGCAGCCAGGATCGCCTCCTCCCGAAAGAACTCCTCAACGGTTAACAGCACGGATACGAAACTTTGTATACGCGTTCAATGATGATAGCTAAACCTAATGTTCTTCGTTTCATTATAATCCACGGCTTAACCTAGGCGAGCACCGCTTAACATTAAGATCGACGCGATTTTATTACGTGCAACAAAATGCTTTAAACAAGAATTTGTGTGGTATACTACATACTAAAAACTCGACTACTGAAAAATCACTCTCTAATTAAAATCATGGTTTCCAAGGTAGAATCGACTCCTCCTATTGTTGAAGTCGGTTAAAATGTAGCCTGTTACCCGGGCCATAATAATTAATCGATTGACTATTCATCAAAATTGGGTGAATAGTTTAAGCGCTAGGCGCGCGGAGGAATATACATAGACTGCTAACTCATAACCCTACCTTTTGGATTCGCCGTAGTCGGGTAAATAGAAACAAGTCAGTATGGAATTTACAACAAAAAACCGATTAAACTAACAATCAAGCGCTATTGTATAATAATAACAACTGTTTAAATAAAAAAATAAACATGATTTTGAATAATTTATTAGTATCAATATAATGTAATTGATTATGTATTAATCGTTTAGTCCACGTGAGAAAAATTAAGTGCAGATAAACTGGTTCTTCAGTAAGGTTAGGTTCGTAGTACTCGCAGCCGGCGTGTGTATCACCAGATGTATGAACGTGGACGAGGCGAAAGGAGTATGTAAAGATCTGTGGTTTCTGCCTACCCCCATGGGAGTAAGGCGTATATTTATTTATGTATGCATATAAAAAGCGGTTCCCTTAATTAGAGAGTGATAAAAAAACATACTTCATTAGCATGAAAGGGAAATAAAAAATCTGGCTCAAAAGCTATTCTAGAATACAAAACCCTTATTCCACGTATATGAAGCTCCGTACTGCCTCGTTAGTATAGTGGTCGCAAGCGCTACTGCTGAGCATGAGGTCCTGGTTTCGATTCCCAGGTCGGGCAAAGTGTTATTGAGTTTTTCTATCAGGCATTTCTCAGTAACAGCCACGGAGTCTGGATTTGTGCCCAGTTGATGGTGATGAGATTTAAAAAAACAACTGGTGAACAGTAAGTTATACTATACAAACATCTCTGCATAACCTTACGGAGATTACAGCCGTGATGTTATTTTAACGTCAACTTCATTATTTTAGTCAAAAGACATCGACTGATAGACGTTATATTACAATATAAGTTTTTAAGCTGTCATGGCCACTATCATTATAATTAACACCCACCCGCAATAACTTCAGTTTATCCGTGATCATGGTGCTTGCAACAGCGCCGAAATATCGGGAACTCAAAACAAACAGTGGACAAGGTAAATATCCCGTTTCTTTTTTTTTTTTTTTTTTCGGGTGGGAAATCATCAAATGACTCCTCCCGCTCTGGGCGGAGCGGAAGGGAGTGTCAGACTTTTACTGACTAAAAACCACCCATGTTCCTTCTTTTGCCCTTTATGTTCCAGGGCCGCGGTATCTCTTTCGAACAGTCCCGCAGCCCTGGCAGGGAAATATCCCGTTTCTAGTGTTAATTATAATGTTATTTAACAAGTTTAATATGCTGGCTATAATACTTCTAGTCTCCTCAACTTGTCATCCATCACTCGAAGAGCCTCTTCAAACGCATAATAATAATATTCAATATGGCGCTTGACAGATAAAAAAAATAATTGTCTATTGTGTATAATTAATTCATTACAAAATGATTCATCTAACCTTCTAGAACGTGTTTCTTTTTAAACTCTTTATCAATACCAGACGACTTATCAGACACGATCCATATTTACTAATAAAATACGTTTTTGTTAGGTAACAAAAGAATATTTTTGTTACTAAAGTTTTTGTAACAACCTGTAGATGTATATTGCATCAGAGTTATCTAGATACAAATCAAAGCACGCTAAGCCGTTGGTCCCGGCTGTCAATTGTAGATCTTTGACAGTCGTTACTGGTAGTCAGTGACCCGAAAGTCTACCAAGCAGTCTTAGTAAGGGGTATCGTATTACCCAGCAGTACTAACTAGGTTGTGGAGGTCAGATAGGCAGTCGCTCCATATAAAATACTAGTATTCAGCTGCATCCGGTTAGACTGGAAGCCGACCCCAACATAATAATAATCTTGGGACAACCAGCACACCGCCATCTGATCCCAAACTAGGCAGAGCCTGTACTATGGCAACCAGACAACTGATAAACATACTTATATATTTCTAAATACATACATATTATAGATAAATTACACCCAGATACAGAACAAATAATCGTACTCATCGCACAAAGATTTGTACTGTGTGGTCACTAACCACTAGACCAACAGGCCTATCAAAAAGTTGGGAAAAGACTAGGCAGATGATGACGTTGAAAACTGTTAAAGAAACAGCATGAGGGAACCGGAATCCTTTCCGAGGCACGGAGGAAACTCGGTATGTAATGGGTGGTCAAGATTGACCCGAGCGGCTGTTATTATTTAGCGACGACCTCGGCAAGCGTTGCTAAAAACTTAAAGATTAACACAGTTTGCTGTAATAATTTAACCAAGAGCCTTCATTAACCAACTTGACATCATTATGCGCAGCCCGAATTCACCCACTGTTAGGTATAACTGGTATAAGCCTCTGCCGCCGCGGGAGAAGCACCGGCGGCGTCGGGGGCCACGTGGTGGCTCTCGGTGGGTAGGCGCGGGCTTGTGGTGAGTAATGGGCTAGCTCGCCGTCCGTCCGTCTTATGGCGACAGGCCGTGTCGACGGCGCGTTCGTGTCCCCCTCAAAGAGATGTCAGCAAACAGGAGGGGCCCGCAAGGGCCGATGCCTGCCAGGGCTGCGGGACTGTTCGAAAGAGATACCGTGGCCCTGGAAGACAAAGGGCAAAAGAAGGAACATGGATGGGTTTTAGTCAGTAAAAGTCTGACACTCTCTTCCGCTCCGCCCAGCGGGAGGAGTCATTTGATGATTTCCCATCCCAAACAAAATAAAAAGTATAAGCCTCTCTTTGCTTCTGCGAAGCTCTTCATAATTATTAAAGTTAAATAGACACATTTTCTTCTTGTCTCCCTCTACCATAAACCGGTCTTAACGTACTACAAGTAACGACCACTCTCTCACTCACTTAAGTAATTTCTGAACTGAATCGCTGCACTCGTAGTAAACAATATTAGCTTTACAGATACTTGTATAAACTCGCGTGTTTTCCCATTGGGGTAGGCAGATAGAACGCCACCTGCTAAATTCCTTACATACTCCTTTTATTTTGTTCGTATTCAAACAGAGGCAAAAGCATAATCAACCTCTAATGTTTCCACTGCTGGGATATACGGCCTCCTCCCTATGAGAGGGAATGGGATATAATCCACCACGCGGGCCCAGTGCGGGTTGGTAGATGTCACATGTTTTCGAATTTTTGGTTCTAGGACATGCCGGTTTCCTCACGATGTTTTCCTTCACCGTTTTTTGAGAGCAGTGGTGATGAAATGAATTACACAAAGTAATGCGCCTGCCTAAGTTCGAACCCACGAGTTACTGTTCGTAAGTCGGGGCTGCCACCACTGGCCCTGGGCCACCGCTGATCTCATACATATGCGTTCAATGATAATACTATTATTCCCTGCGACTGTTTCGTTGGCCTTGTGGTCATAACCGCGACTGGATTCGATTCGCGGGTAGGGGAGAAAAGTGCTATTGGGCTTTTCGAATAAGAAATTTCTCAGTAGTAACCTAGAGTTTGGAAATGGGTGGTATGATTTCTCCGTGCCTCGGTTTTTTTGGATCTGTTCAGTGTTAGCTCGGGGTTTACTCGCCCCCTATTACATGGGACTTGAACATAACTGGCGAAATGTGGGTGTACTATTAGGTACACCTCTACCAAACCCTCCGAGGTTTACATGCGTGATGTTATGTTTATGTCAAAGAGGAGTTTGATAATTGTCCCACGGCATCATACTACCGGGATAAAAAGTATCCTATGTGTTAATCCAGGTTGTGAACAATCTGTCTGCAAAATGTCAAATCCGGTCAGTAGTTTCTGCGTGAAAGAGTAACAAACATCCATCCATCCATCCTAACTTTCGCATTATAATATTACTAGCTGTACCCGGCATGCGTTGCAATGCAGCTTTTTCTACGTACTCCTTGTGTTTCTACTACTGTACACCTACCTACTCTACCTACCTACTGCCTATCTACCTACTACCTACCTACTATTTCCAGAATATAAACTATCTGAATACCAAATTTCATCCAAATCCGTTAAGCGGTTTAAACGTGAAGAAGTAACAAACATACACACAAACACACATACAAACTTTCGCCTGTTTATTATTAGTGTGATATTAAGAAGAATATACACTCACCGGGGAATACCTTAGCATGCCCGGATCTGCTACCAGGTAAAAAGGGTGTAACATATCCATCTGCCGGACAATGGTGACTATCAAAGACAATCAACATAACGATCTAAGTCGGTACTTATGTATCTCTAAAAGGCATCGCACCCGGCGACAGTCAAAGTAAATAGAACTTATATATTATATACCTTATCCTAAATAATCTCTAGTTTTACTATGAAACGTAAGTTTGCAGAAATATTCGTCATTCTTGAGCTTTAGGCTCGTACACACTAAACAGAAATAGATAGCTATATTTGTGTATAAGATATTTATTTGAGTGACTGCCTAGCAAGTACTGGGTACTACGATACCCCTAGGTAAGACTGGTTGTCAGACTTTCGGGCCAGACTACCTGTAAGGACTGTCAAAGATCTGCAAATGACAGCTGGAACCAACGGGTTAACGTGCTTTCCAAGGCACGGAGGAAACTTGGTATGTTATGGGTGGTCACCCATCCACGGACCAACCTAGGCAAGCGTTGCTTAACCTGAAGATCGACCCCGAGCGGCTGTTATTATTTAGCCACGAGCTCCTCCAACTTCGTCGATCAAATACCTCTAAATAGTTCTACTGCAATTTAAAACTAACACTTTTAATAATAATATGAATTGTTGCGGTTTAGTGTGGCACGCCCTTAACTGAACAAGTAGTTAAACTGTGCCTTGAGATAACACACCTTGTTTTAGCGGAACATTAAATTAAACAAGTCATTGTCAACTTATGTAGGGTTTAAGTTATTACTAGGTATTGTGCTCGTTTTCACTTCGACTAAGTGACATCTAAATATTAGTGCATTGTATTTTCAGCATTTCATGAAAATGCAACAAGAAATAACAAGATAATTATTTTCGTTGACGTTAATTTATCAGATAATCATTATCATCTTCATTCTCTCGCCCATCAAAATCAGGACCAGAATCATTTATTTGTTAAACATAGGTTTAACATTACGGATCTTATAAATAGTTAAGGTTCTTGCTATGTTTTGTCGTTTCTGACATACAAATTTGATTAGAAATAATCAATTAAAAACACAAACAAATAAAAAAAGAATACAAATAGAACATGTCAATTAAAATAGAATAAAATAAATCACACATAAAATGTCAATAATAGTAAAAATCATAAAATAAAATCAAATATAAAGTGTCAATTAGGAGTCATAAAATCACATATCGGAATAATTCATACTAAAAATTATCATTTAAATATTCATCCATACTATAATAACATTTCTCAAGTAGTATGAAGGGACTTTTTAAATCTGTTTAAAGGCATACACTTAAGCAGACCCAACAGCACTTACAGGCCCTTATCCCAATTTATTTGTGGTCGGCGCAGCATGTCTTCTTCCATACTTCTCTATTACTCGTCATCTTAGCAGACACCTCCTTTCTAGCCATATCATCCTTCACACAGTCCATCCATCGTTTCTTTGGTCTTCCTCTACTCTTAACCCGTGCTGTAAGTAGGTACTTCTCGGGGGAAAACAGCCTGATGTTACGTTACCATACTTTCGTAATAGTCCAAAAAAAACCGGTAAATTCGAAAAACCCCGCCTTTTTTTTAAGTGTGGTATAAAACGAAAAATATCACATCACGCAGAAAATCCCCGAAGGATTAGGTATGTAGGTACAGTTGTACTGTATCACACCTTTTATTTCACCAGTTATAAGCAATAAAACTGTTAACAATTTTGCCCGTCAAAAAACCCAGAGCTTTTAAACTCGCATGTTCTAAGTCACATATCCGTCGACCTTGCTCGCTCACACGGTCAAGTACACTGGCGCTAGTAACTCGCTCAACTTGACTAGCATCTGCTAGAACAATACTCCGCTGACTGGCGATGGTCAGCAGTGATTAACGATCTTCAAGTTATAATTGAGGTAGATTGCTTCCCGGCACTTACATACATAATTTTCACGCCATTTTCCTATTGGGGAAGGCAGCAGTGGCGAAGGTTCCATACAACTCGATTCCTACCGGATTTCCTTTTGAAAAATGGCACAGTCAGTATTCTATAGACAAGTAATACATATAATCACATTAAAGATGTGTACTCCGGCTTACCTCTTATAAAAATTTATCCTTCGCTACTGGAAGGCAGTTACTACAGTACGCCCCTTGTACGATCTTTACATGCCGGCAGTTATGTAAAATATAACATAGGTACAGTTCAACCAGTACGGGTATGAACTTCGGTAATCATGGTATTTCCGAATTTGCACGAATGTCATTCCACAGTGTAATCCCCCACGGAGGCAAAGTTTGTAACTTTTATAGCGTGGTCATCATTCTGCTGCCCTTTTTCTAATTTATTTGGGGTCACAGGTCGACGCAGCATGTCTTCTTCTTCCATACTTCTCTATTACTCATCATCACAGGCGCCTCCTTTCTAGCCGTTTCTTTCACACAGTCATCGTATCAGTCACATCGTTTCTTTGACCCCTATCAACTCTTACAGTCATCCAGCAATTTTACCCGAATAGAAACACCCAGAAGCTTTCATAAGCCACACATGTTCTAAGCCACATATCCGTCGCCCTTGCTCGTTTACACGGTCAAGTACACTGGCAAGTAACTTGCTCAACTTGACTCGCATCTGCTACAACAATGCTTCACTGACTGCTGATGGTCAGCGATGATTGATGGTAAAGTGCATATGATCTAATGATCTTCAATTTGATGCGATAAATTTATTAGTACTTAGTCAGAATGTTATGGCTTCCCGTTACTCAATAATACGCTAATGTTCCTCTAAGGTGGGTACAGCTGGTCCTATAATACCATCATATTTCGCAATGTAATAGGAAACTTGAGGTTCTAGCTGCTATGCTGTTAAAAATTGATGTATTTTTGATGGAAAACAACCACTAAATTAGCAATATTTTAAAATAGCTGTGTATGAATTTTGATGTAAATTAAAGCAGTGATAGCCTAGTGATGTGACCGTCGGACTGCCAAACGTCAGGTCTCAAGTTCGAATCCAAGACATGCACCTCTGATTTTTGAGAGATATTTCTAGAGATGAAAGATGTAAAGCCAAGTCATGGGCCCAGAAACTCAGACCAGGTTGAGCACTAACCACACGATAAAGAAGAAGAAGGTGTACAATAAAGTATACTCCATCATTTATATCTATCTAACTCTGTCCGACCTGGTAATGGAAGCTAGGCCGTAAGAAACCAGCAGTCGCGCTCTCTATGTGTGCAGTTACTCAAGTAGGAACCAATTTTGCTTACTGCCTGTTGGCGATTAACCACCTTTAATAGTGGTTGTACTCTGGACCGAGAGCTCTCTCTGTCTCCTCCAAGACGTTTCGCAAAAAGCCGACTCGGAGAGCAAGCATGGCACACCGAGAGTACACGAGCGATACTATATGTATACACTCTCGCGCTCGCCCTGCCTCGGAGTCTCTCGCTATCTCTATAGAATTAAAGATTGAGCAGTTCCACGATATTTCTTGCTCAAGTATTAACTTACATCAACATCATCATCTTTTGAGCTGGACTCCCATTTGGTGCAACCTTAAGACGCACACCGCACCTTGTGTACTGGTTATTTTATTTGAATTATGTCATGGTGTTACTATACTTCTTTCGTAAATATGTTTTTCTTTTTGTGTATTGGCCTTGTTAGGATTCCGTAGCCAAATGTCAAAAAACGGAACCCTTATTAGGGTTCCGTAGCCAAATAGCAATAGACGGAACCCTTATGGATTCGTCATGTCTGTCTGTCTGTCTGTCCGTCCGTATGTATGTCACAGCCAATTTTTTTTCCGAAACTATAAGAATTATACTGTTGAAACATGGTAAGTAGATGTATTCTGTGAACTGCATTAAGATTTTCACACAAAAAAAGAAAAAAAAAACAATAAATTTTGGGGGTTCCCCATACTTAGAACTGAAACTCAATTTTTTTTTCATCAAACTCATACGTGTGGGGTATCTATGGATAGGTCTTCAAAAATGATATTTTGGTTTCTAATGTAATTTTTTTCTAAACTGAATAGTTTGCACGAGAGACACTTCCAAAGTGGTAAAATGTGTGTGTGTGTGCCTGTAACTTCTAAAATAAGAGAATGATTAAAACTAAAAAAACTATATGATATAGGTACATTACCATGCAAACTTCCACCGAAAATTGGTTTGAACGAGATCTAATAAGTAGTTTTTTTTAATACGTCATAAATCGTAAACCGCATTTTACCTTTCATCCAATCAACTCAAATATAAAAATCCGACTCGCACTTGGCCGCTTTTTTTTATTTAAGGTTTATGTAATTTGTATCATTTAATTGTGCTTCGGTGTGTTGTGCCATGTCTTTTGTGTACACCGAATAAATGGTTTATCTATCTATCTATATATTTTCATCATCATGGAAACAGGACGTACTGCGGGTTATCACCCATTCCTTGTCGATGTTCCACACATTCGCACGAAGCGCTTCGGGACATCGTTTATTATGCGCACAGCCAAGGAGTGGAATTCCCTGCCTTCGTCAGTGTTCCCAAGTTCATATGACTCCAATCTACGAGTATTTAAGTCGCGAGTTAATAGGCTTCTTCTGGGTAAGCTCGTTCCATCGTCGACCTCATCTTTGTCCTCAGGACTAGATTGAGTTCAATTGTCAAGAGTAGACCCATTTAATATAAAAAAAAAATTAAAGGCATAAGACTCACCTCCACATGAGACTTAAACTTAACTGGCGAAATCTAGCCGTAGGTACTACACACTTCTGCTTACATCCTCGGGTACCACAGCCGTGATGTCATGTTATGTTAGTTCCGTCAAAGGTATAGATCATTAGTTGAGAAAGTGCGAGGTCACTGACCCATGCGTAATAGTCAAGTAATTATATGTGAGGTGCGTTTGCGCAGGCTGTGCGTCGTAGGTATATCTTGGGACTTAACATCACGCCTGGTCACCGAAGAGTTAGGCAGAGGTGTATCTAATACTAATCGGTCCCACATTTCGCTAGTTACGTTAAAGTCCCATGTAATATGGGGCGTGTCTATTGCCATCAACCGGGCGCAAATCCAGACTTCGTGGCTGCGACTCAGAATTTTCTGATGCAAAAAGCCAATAACACATTGCCCGACCTGGGAATCGAATCCAGGACCTCATGCACAGCTGACCAACGAGGTATCGAAACTAATAATCTTGAAAATGTCGACCCCTGGTTACCACTGAATCGATACCCACATTTCGTAAACTATTGACAATTTGACAGGAACAACTTATCATCATCTGCCGAGCTTTTTTCTAACTATGTTGGGGTCCAGTCTAACCAGATGCAGCTGAATACCAGTATTTTACATGGAGCAACTGCCAATCTGACCTCCACAACCCAGTTAGTACTGGGTAATACGATACCCTTTGGTAGAATGGTTGTTAGACTTTCGGGCCACTGACTACCTGTAACGACTGTCAAAGATCTATAAATGACAGCCGGGACCAACGGCTTAACGTGCTTTCCTAGGCATGGAGGAAACTCGGTATGTAATGGGTGGTCAGTTGGTCACCCATCCACGGACCAATTTAAGCAAGCGCAGCTTAACCTAAAGATCAACCCGGGCGGCTGTTATTATTTAGCCACGAGCTTCTCCACAGGAACAACTTATATTAATTTGAAAAGCATTTATACGAATGTCATGTTTGTATTAAATCATAATTCAAACATGTAGCAAGAAATAGTTTAATTTGATAATAATAAGTCCTTCGTCATTTATGGAAAAAAAAACCTCATAATGGCTATGTACAGGAAATAATCATTATACATAATTCTATTTTATACTTGAGTACATAATTGTACTCACGACGGCCAATCAAGCTATACAAAACCAGTTTATGCGGATCTCTCATTGCATAGGAAATCTGTAAAAAGCGAGGCCAAGTTATACTGGAAATTGAAATGTACAGCTTCATGTGCCGCCGTGTGTACAGACAACTGTCAAATTTCTATAATAGATTTTCAACTTTATCTCTAAAGCATTAGGTTCAAGGTTGGTTGGGAAAATTTGATAGTTTCGGGTAGCTTGGTGTGCTGGGGTCTGTACCGAGGTCAAGTGCTGCATAATAACAGTTAAGTTGTAGTTAAGTAAAGGAAACACCTGTAGAATTAAGTTGGCGATAAGATTTTTTTTTTAAATACAACCGACTTCTGAGACGAAGAGTTAGGCAGAGGTGTACACCCACATTTCGCCAATTATGTTGTACTCCCATGTAATAGGGGGCGAGTCTATTGCCAATAACCGGGCACAGATCCAGACTTCATGCTACTGAGAATTTTCTAATGGAAAAATCCAATATAATTTTCTTCTTCAAACATCACATCCTGCCATCGCTTGGGAGTCAATTCAGGCAAGCCACGTCCCCTCCTTATTAGGTTCCATAACTACAATTTGCGCAGTGAGGTATGGCGCAACAAAACAAAGCTGAAGGGTTCTGGTTTGGTCCTCTCGGAGTTTCTAACCAAGCCTAGACACGACGTGTTTCTGGCCGCTCGCAAACACTTCAGTGTGAAGCAGTGTTGGACCTCCGAGGGTAAAATTATCATCATACTCCCAGACAAGTCGCGTCGAAAGATTGAATCCGCTACTGAACTTCAACAACTTGTTGCGCGGTTCCCGGCGGTTACATCTACAGTTTCTGCTACATCGGCTGCTGAGGTTGCATCGTCACCTATTGGCAACCCTGCTGTGGAGAAGAGATCGCGGAGGCAGCCAAAATAATCACACCCACAACTTAATATGAATCATACTTTCATTTTATTTCTTTTGTGTGTCGGTCAGTCAGGATTTTATTTAGATTCTTTTTTTTTTTGACACTTTGACAACAATGACTTTAGCTTGGTCGTTCGGAAACATTTCCCAATTAGTGTACTTGTATTTTTTTTTTAATGTTCTGGGTACAAGCACTTTAATCTTTGTTTAATGTCAAGGTGCATCGAGGATCTTCGATATAGAATAGCTAATTAATTGTTAATTTAGTATTTAGCTAGAAATAGCTGTGAATAATTTAGTTTAATATTTATTTATTTTGTTATATAATTATTTAACTATCATGTTAGACAATATTGATGACAGCTTTGTTTCCTGTTCTTCTTCTTGTTCGTCTGACGAGAGCTATGCTAGTGCGTTCAGTGATGATTCTGTACACTTATGCGACCAACTTTCTGCTATTTTTTCTGGCTATAACAAATATAATTTTCAATGCAGTTCATATCAATGCACAAAGCATTCCAGCCCATCATACCGATTTATTATCCTCATTTGACTCGGATCTCATTCATGCTGTGCTGATCTCTGAAACTTTCCTTAAACCTGCTCTTCCCTCGACACAGTATTCGTTGCCCGGCTACAAGCTTGTGCGTAATGACAGAACAGGCAAGGGTGGTGGGGGTGTCGCCATCTATCTTCGTGGTGATATTATCTACAAAATTATAGATCAGTCTCCTAGTAATTACTCAAAATCTGCCGAACATCTTTTTATCGAAATAACTTTTAATCACACAAAATTACTCTTAGGTGTTTACTATAGCCCCTCCTGTCATATTGACTACTTCGCTTCTTTTGAAAAAAGCCTTGAATATTTTTCCTCTTTATATGACCACACTATTATACTCGGAGACTTCAACACCTGCTTGATAAAAGATGATGTGCGCAGCCGTAAACTCAGATCCCTTGTCTCTTCTGTCAACATGCACATCCTGCAGCTCAACGCTACTCATCACGCTCCTCACTGCAACCCTTCACTACTAGACCTTATTCTAGTTTCTGACCCAAACAAAGTAGCCACGTATGGACAACTTTCTGCCTCCTTTTCTTACCACGATCTCTTATTTATTTCATATAAAATTCGCCCTCCTAAACGCAAATCAAAATTTCTCTTGCTTCGCAGTTTCAAGAACATTGATCTGGTGCGTTTGGGAGAAGATGCGGGCAATATTGACTGGTCTCCTGTTTATGACAGCAATGACTTGGACACTAAGGTGGCCGAATTTGCCAAGATAGTGTTGAAACTTTTTGACATGCATGCTCCACTTAAAAAAGTTAGAGTGAAGCATCTTCCAGCTCCTTGGTTGTCTGATGAAATTAAAAACGCGATGTCTAAAAGGGATAGTCATAGTCATAGTCATTTATTTCAAAAACAATATACATTGTGTAGAAATTCCATAAAATAAAATAAAACAAAACAGCAGCACTAACATTACGATTGAAAAACATAATACAAATAGAATAACAAATTCAAAAAACAAATTGAAAAAGCGAAAAGCGAAATTGATAAGGCGAAAAGGCGTTACAAAAAGGACCCTACTGATGAGAACTGGTCTCTCTATAAGAAACTGCGTAATCGCTGCGGTCGTATGTGTAGGGATGCTAAAAGGCGTCACATACACAACTCAATTCAAAATTCCAACACAGCACAAGTATGGCAATTTCTAAAATCCCTTGGAATCGGCAAAACTGCAAATGACAGCTCGCCTGATATTGACTTGAATGAAATTAATTTACATTTTTCCAAATCACCAGTGACTCTGGATGACAACCTTAAATCTAACACTCTTAACGATCTCTCTAATCTACTTCGGCCAATATGTACTTCATTCTCTTTTCACCCAGTTACAGAAGGGGATATTAAGCGGGCCATTTCATCTATTTCCACAAAGACGGTGGGTGATGATGGTCTCCAACTTCAGATGCTTCTTCCTATCCTTGATGACCTTATTCCTGTCATTTTACACATTATAAATTATTCCCTCTTTACTGGATCCTTTCCTTCTGCTTGGAAGAAGGCCTATGTTTTGCCTCTTCCCAAAGTTCCAAATCCCTCTTCAGTATCCCAGTTTCGTCCAATTTCCATACTTCCAATCCTGTCTAAAGTCCTTGAGAGTGTCGTTAATAATCAACTATCTCATTACTTTTTCTCTAATAGCCTGCTTAGTCCTTACCAGTCTGGATTTCGTCCTGGTCATAGCACTGTATCAGCCTTAGTTACAATAACTGACGACATCCGATTGGCCATGGAAAACCGGCTCCTTACGGTGTTGGTTTTATTGGACTTCAGCATTGCTTTTAATTCTGTTGATTTTGACATTCTCTTAGGTATCGTTTCCTCTCTTAACATTTCTCCTTCTGTGACTGCTTGGTTTGATTCGTATCTTCGGGGTCGCTCGCAGTCGGTACACTTAAATGAGGCTTGCTCTGATTGGTGTGATCTTTCTGCGGGTGTTCCTCAGGGTGGCGTCCTCTCTCCTCTTCTTTTCTCCGTTTTTATTAACGCTATCACTAAGATATTAACTTCTCATTACCATCTCTATGCCGACGACTTGCAGCTTTATCGCCATTTTAAACTTGAAGAGCTTCCAGGAGCCATCGATGCCATCAATAATGATCTTCGAAACATCAGTCTGTGGGCTAAATCTTTTGGACTATTAGTTAACCCAACTAAATCACAAGCTCTCATTATTGGTGGCAGATACTTCATCAATTTATTGAGTCATCAGTCCCTCCCGCCTGTTGTGTACGATGGTGTCGCAATAGCCTACTCCAAGAAAGTTAAAGACTTAGGTGTATTCTTGGACTGCAACCTATCTTGGCATGTTCACATTGCTGAAGTAAGCAGGAGGGTGTTTTGCTCGTATCGGTCACTTAAGCGTCTTCAGAAGTTCCTGCCATTTCAGACTAAAATAACTCTTGCTCAATCTCTTCTTATTCCTCTTCTAGACTATGCTGATGTCTGTTTTCTTGATGCTACTGAGGAACTTCTTGATAAGCTCGAACGTCTGCAGAACTTGTGTATCCGCTTCATTTTCGGGCTTCGTAAGTACGACCATGTGTCGGAATTTCGGAAGCAGCTGAAGTGGCTACCTATTCGGCAGCGTCGAGATTCACACATTCTCTCTTTTCTCTTTTCTGTTCTTCATAATCCTAAGGCTCCTTCGTATCTTCGGGAACGCTTCGAGTATCTGGTTCCTAGAGGTAAACCTTGTCGCTCATCATCATCTCTTCTCCTTCGTTTCCCTCCCCACTCCTCAAGTCGGTATGATGGTTCATTTACTGTTCGTGCAGTGCGCCTTTGGAATTCGCTTCCACACTCCTTGATGTGTTCAAGAGGGGAATAAGAGAACATTTCCTATCAACATGATGATACTTTGTATACATTATAATATAGTATATGTAATAGTAGTAGTATATAAATATATATATGATGTAATAGTGTATAGTAGTATATATAGGTATTGTATGCGTTACGTATATTATATTGTATGTATTAGTTTAGTTTATAAAATAAGTTAGAATAAGTTTTTTTTTTTAATGTACTTGTTGTGCACGTAGGTTATCCTCTACCGTTAATCTCGCAATCGAAGTAAGGTTTGCTGTAAGAAAACCCAATTGGGTTAAGCTCGCCGTTGTGCATAAGCTATATATTGTAATGTTGTGTATATCTTTTAATTTTGTGTGCAATAAAGAATAAGAAAATACGTAATTTTGCCCGACCTGGGAAACGCACCCGGGACCTTATGCTCAGCAGACGCGCTCATAATCACTAGACCAACGGCTATAAACTAATCGATTTGGGTAATGCCTTGTCTGTCTATGTTCATAAAATAAAATTCGTTTAATTCAGACTAATAAAATGTTCATAGGTTGTTAGTAACAATATCTTAAAACTATTACTCAAAAAACAAAACTTATACAACATGCAGCCTGACCCTACAACTGCAGACTCAGGTCTCTCTGCAATCATCCTTAGGATGATTAATGACTTTGACAATTTTATTAATAAGATTTCCTGTAGAAATTCCAAAATGATCACAAAATGGTTTTAGACTCTTCTAACCCCGCATGAACTTGTTTCCAAGAATTCTCTGGGACTTTCCTTGGTGCAGAAACAATTGTCCTCTTTGATAGAACGCGCAAAAACCTTTTCTTTGGTCATTATTATCTGTTACACTGTAATCCTTACTCCTTACATAATAAATGCTAAAGTAAGTTTGTTTGTTTGTTACCTTTTCACGCCTAAACCACTGAACCGATGAACACAACTTATAATATATTAGTCTATGAACACAACCTACCGCTACTTGAAAAAGTTGAGGCTTAAGCACCTTCTGGCCGAATTCACACCAACTGTGAATGGATCAAAATCAAATTGCATGCATTATGTCATTGAAAGGAGAATGTCAGTTTTACAAGGGGTGCTGGTCCAAGTGTGTTGCAGATATGAATTGTACCTGAAATGATAGGTCTCGACCAGTACAATATTTTTTATTATGGTAGCAAGAAAAAATATCCCAGAGGAAATGAGATTTTTGCATGTGTATTTACATTTAAAAAAACAGTAAAAAGGGTGAAAGTAGAAAGAAAAAGAGGAAAAAATGTTATTATATTTCATTGTTCATCATTCATTCATCATCATTGTTACTAACATAGACAAAACTGATTATAACTATTATTCTTCATCGATAACCTAGTCACACGAAATATTTTATCCTTTTTTAAAAGTAAATACACATATTATAAAAATCGTCGGCTTACTGCAAGAACTCATTAAGTGACGGTAACATAATTATGATATGCTTTCTTGGATGTCCTATATTATAGGACATCCAAGAAATCATTTTATTACTTTTGATCTCATTGTATGTCCTATAATGCAGGACATCCAATGAGATCAAAAGTAATTAAATGATTTCTCAAAGTTATGTTACATTGTTACTAAACGTTTACGTTATGTTGTTAATTGATTTTGCAGACCTATAACGGCGCGCGATACATTTGCTCCGTTTGTATACTCCGTATTATTACTGCTCATGCAGGGAATCGCCCACTGATCTGCTGCGCCCATGTGTGTAGTATGGTTTTTGGGGTGGGCGCGAGGATAATATTAATCGCCCAGGAGAGTTTCTAGATTATGTTATCGATGAAGAATAGTAGTTATAATCAGTTTTGTCTATGTTAGTAACAATGATAAATATAATAACA
The DNA here is from genome assembly GCA_950022335.1 of Eurois occulta. Classification (NCBI taxonomy): domain Eukaryota; kingdom Metazoa; phylum Arthropoda; class Insecta; order Lepidoptera; family Noctuidae; genus Eurois; species Eurois occulta. Next base: position 8,200,401 of record OX465504.1, on the reverse strand, counting down.
TTTTTTTCTCTTTTTCTTTCTACTTTCACCCTTTTTACTGTTTTTTTAAAATGTAAATACACATGCAAAAATCTCATTTCCTCTGGGATATTTTTTCTTGCTACCGTAATAAAAAATGTTGTACTGGTTGAGACCTATCATTTAAGGTACAATTCATATCTGCAACACACTTGGACCGAAATTGACAATCTCCTTTCTGCTTGCGCGCACAATATAACTGTTCGGCCTATAATTTGAAGATGAATGAAGTAGACGTATGGGTATGGTTATAATTAGGTAACGTTTACTTTAAAATCAATGTCAAAATTAAGTACTTATAAATTAGTTAAGTAGTTCTGGGATTCTTACCATATTCCATATACACTCGAGAGCAATGAATCCGGGTCACTTAAAGAATGTTAAAAATCTCGGAAACTAAAAATGCTCTCGAGTGTATTATCCCATGTCTTAAAACTAATTAACCAATAACCAACTGGTCAGCTACATGGAGCGACTGCCTATCTGACCTCCACAACTCGTTGTCAACTATCCCTTATTTCGTCACCATTAAATCGGAAATTCCAACTCCCAATTTCCCAATAGGGCCCACCCTTTTAAACAATACTCAAGTATTTACTCGTAAAGATAAAATGTTACAAAATGTACATAAGTAGACTATGTCACTATGTATTGTGTAATTAGAACATGGTGTATAACTTCAAAGCGGTGCTAGAGGTGTGGGCAGATAAGTAAGGTGCCGGTAAATGTGTGTGTTACTGGCAGTTATGAAAATCGGTAAATTTTGGTAATGTCGATGATATGGGCGTTCATCAACAACATCCCGCGTTTTGTTTTTTCAGGTATCATTTAACTAGCTGTTTCTCGCGATCTTCGTCCACCTGAAATAATTATTGCTTCCCGATTTGAACCTGATTTTGTTAACAAAATCAAGGGTTTTAATTTTTTTGCACGGAACCTTATTTTTTTCTAAAATGAAAGTAGCTTAAGTAAGTTACTCCTTCTAATATCAGCTATCTGCCTGTCTGAAACTCCCGCCGAAATCGGTCCAGCCGTTTCGGAAATTAGCCGGAACAAATAGACAGACAATTTTCAAAAAATGATTTTTTGTTATAATAATTATCATATGGTTCTCGTCATGCGGGACCGTTATGTCAACAAACATTGCGCGCCGCTCTGAACGATCCACCACCGCTATATCTGGCTTATTGGCTGCAATAGTCCTGTCAGTGATGATGGATTGATCCCAGTACAATGTGATATCGCCATTTTCGAGAACTGGTTCCGGCACATACCTATAGTACGGAACTTCTGATTCCACAAGGTTGTATTTTTAGAACAAGTTGATGATTACTACACCAACTTTTCAGTCACCGACGCCACTTTCAGACTTCCTCTTATGTACTCAATTTCTTATTTTATCCATTCGTATAACACCACACATCCCCCTTAGCATTCTCATCTCAGCCACATGCAAATGCCTTTTATTCATCCCTTTTGTGGCCCAACATTCTGATCCATACAAGACAGCGTTAAAAAAAAAGTCTTTCCAACGAATTCTATTACTAGTAATTTCCCAAAAAAACATAATTCACACTTTCTCAGCAACTCGCATGATTCAATGCCCACCGTCCAGGTACCCAATGATTCAATTGTTTACCCCAATGTAACGCGGTAAGCCATGTATTATCTATATAGGGTTCTGCACCTACGTCCTGTAGATCATGGAATGTGGTGACACAGATTTTGTGTATATGACTTTGAAGTACATAACTTTTCGTTCTAGATCGTATAAAGGGTGTAAAATACCCTTAACGAAGCCGAAAGGCACTTGTTCTCCCCGTCATTGCGCTCTTTTTTTTTGTTCTAGACCATACCTGGGAAATTTCTAGTTACGGAGATATTGGGGGTCAAAGTTCCAACTTTTTTTGCACTTTTGTAGAAAACAGCTGGTTTTTTTTAATAACGTGTCCTTCTGCCCCTTAGATAGGCAATAGACCCACTGCCTCGTTTCTCTATACTGGTCAATGTGGTCAAAAACGCGACTGCTGAGCATGAGGTTCTGGGTTCGTATCTGGGTCGGGTAAAGGGCCATTTATTTATTTATTTAACAGTTTATGTACACACTAAATACAGAAAAGAAGAAAGGAACAGAAAAAATAGGTACAAAGGTAGCAAATTTTTTTTACCTTTTTTGCTTATTTGCCATTGTGTTTTACTATCAGGAATTTCTCAGTAGCAGCAACGGAGTGTGGATTTGTGTCCGGTTCATGGCAATAGGCTCGAAAGTATCATCCACTTTTTCGAGTTTTTTTTGGAAGTCGGTTATTTTTTGGAAGTCAGTTATTTTTTTAAGCTTTTTCCTCGACCGTTGTAAGAGCAGCAGGTAGTGATGAAAGAAATTACACAACTAAAGTATCCGGCTGAGTTTTCCACTGGGCCGCCTTATACGGGGTTTTCTAAATTAGGCGATATTCTTGGCGTCGTTGATATCTGCGAAAAGCCTGACTAATTGCTTTCAAAGCTAGACCTTTGTATCTGCTAACCCCCTTAACTACATCGTCGTGATGGAGTACATTCGTGTAGAGAAACGAGTAACAACATGATGGAGAGGTTTCACTTTCTACGATAAATACTACAAATTCATAATATTAAGTACTGGCGCAGACATATTACTTATGGCAAATAAAGCATTGTAATCATACCAGCTTATGCCCGCGGCTTCGCTCGCGTGGAGTTCGATAATTGTCCCACAGCATCATAATACCGGGATAAAAAGTATCCTATGTGTTAATCAAAGTTATAAACTATATGTGTGTTAAATTTCATCCAAATCCGTTCAGTCGTTTTTGCGTGAAAGAGTAACAAACATCCATCCATCCTCACTTTCGCATTTATAATATTATTAAGTAGTAAGTAGTATTTTACTAAGTTTTGTTTGCGGCTTCGTCCACGATGAACGGTGGAGTTCAAATACTGTCCCACGAGAACATACCATCGGAATAAATATGTACGGTTGGCGCAATGGCTGAGCGATTGACTGCTGCGCCTGCGCTGCGATCTCGCACGGAACAAACATTTGTATGGCTTGCAGATAGTTGCTCCGGGTCAGGCTGTATGTGTGCATAATCAGCCTATAATGTTCCCACTGCTGGGACACACGGCCTCCTGTCTATGAGAGGGAATGGGCTTAATCCACCACGCGGGCCCAGTGCGGGTTGGTAGATGTTACATGTCTTCGAATTTTTGGTTCTAGGACATGCCGGTTGCCTCACGATGTTTTCCTTCACCGTTCTGAGAGCAGTGGTGATGAAATAAATTACACAAAGTAATGTGCCTGCCTGGGTTCGAAACCCGACTTACTGTTCGTAAGTCGGGGTCACCACTGGGCCACCGCTGCTCTCGGCTGTATGTGTATGTGAGTTTAAATGTTTGTAAACGCATCCACGATACAGGAGAACTTACTAGAGTGGGGCAACGGTTTTTTTAAAGAAAAATAAAGAGCATTGATGGTCTAGAAATTGCCCATTGAAAAGTGTTTTCTTGCCTCGATGCAACATAGGGTGTAAACGGACCCTACACGAAGCCGTCAAACAAGCATTCTGTACATCAAACTAAGTAACTGTATTTTCCTGTTGACAGCGATGCGGACGAATTTTTGGATGCCCTGTAACCCTTTTATACTTGTACATATTTAGTTCTATTATAGTTTTGTAGTTTGTAAATATTTAATATTTTGTTTAAATAAATAAGAGTAACTGTATGCAAAAATTATTGCTGGGCAACGACTTTTTTTTTTGGGGTTAAAAATCACGTTTTGCACTCAAAACATTGTGCTGTCGGATGGATTGAATAGTACGGAGGTCGTGGAGGTGTTTAAAGTAAAAATTTTACATTAAAAACATGTTTTTAAAAAAGTTGGAACTTTGACCCCCAATATCTCCATAACTAGAAGGTTCCCAGGTATGGTCTACAACAAATGCATACCGCAATGACGGGGAGAACAAGTGCATTTCGGCTTCGTTAAGGGTCTTGTACACCCTTTATAAAACCAGCGGAATGTGAAGACATTTTTAAACCCGACTATACCCGATTGACTTGATAGCTCGCCATTAAGTAGCAAGTGTCGATACAAAAACAACTCGCTATTTGCGAAATAAATTCTTTATTAATGTACTTACAACCCTGATTGATTTGTTTACCTTATTTTGTGCTTAACCTTCAATATGCTGAAGTGGTGTAACATGTCCAAAAGATCGGCCACACAAGTTTAAGTTATTCGACATACTCATGTGGAATGTCGTGTTTGTAAATATAGTTGTTTTTTTAATAAGAAATAAAGTCCGAGTTAATTTGAATGGTCTCCTGCTTTTTTTATCGTGTGGTTAGTGCCTAACCTGGTGTCAGAGTTTTTATACCACCCATGGGTCTCTGACTTGGCTTTTCATGCCGTCGAGAATATCTCTCAGGCATGCTGGTTTCCTCACGATGTTGTCCTTCACCGAAGCAAGTGAAAATTATACAATACGCACATGAATTCGAAAAATCAGAGTTGCGTGTCTTGGATTCGAACTCGAGACTTATGACTTGACAGTCCGATGGTCACGCCACTAGGCTATCACTGCATTTCTTTTAATTTTTAGTCTAAATAATAAGTTAAATCTTTGGTATTCAGCTGCATCCGGTTAGACTCAAGAATCTTCGCAGCTCCTTTACAGTTTTGAGTTTTGGAAATTCCTGAATCGCCTGCACCTTGGATTGATGTGGTTGTATGCCTTCAGCTGTGACACAGTAACCTAGTAAAGTCACCTGTGGTTGTCCCATGTTGTACTTGGCTGTTATGTATGTAAAAAGAGACACAATTTTACCAATCGCAACATCATCTTGTATGTAGGTATTGCGAAACGGCTTGTCCAAATTAGGTAACATGTACTTTATCACAAGTGTAAGTGTGTGATGTTTACATCGTACAGGTAACATGTACTTTATCACAAGTGTAAGTGTGTGATGTTTACATCGACGCGTCATTTCAATAGTCGTGATTTGTTGCTTACAAATAAATCGGTAAATGATTTTCATGTTCTTCTTCTTTATCGTGTGCTTACTGCCTGACCTGGTGTCACAGTTTTTTTATGCCGCCCATGGGCCTCTGACTTGGCTTTACATGCCGTCGAGAAATATCCCTCAGTCATGCTGGTTTCCTCGTTTTTCCTTCATCGAAGCAAGTGATATCATGAGTGTTCATGTTCAATAAGTTGTGTCCTGTAGATCGCCACCTCAATCGCGGCTGGAGTGGCATTTTTAGGTCCTTTGAAGTACATGTGTTTAGACTCTTTGGGCTCTCCAACCAAAGTGTCCAAACATTTGTGTGTTTGGGTCAGGGGCACCACATTCGCAGTAGAAATTGAAAGTTCTGAGTTTTTTTTTATCCTGTCATGGGTCCCACTGCTGGGCAACAGCCTTTTAAGGGTTCCGTACCCAAATGGTTAACGGGACCCTAATAACTACGACTCCGCTGTTTGTCTGTCCGTCTGTTACCAGGCTGTATCTCATGAACCGTGATAGTTAGACAGTTGCAATTTTCACAGAACAAGTATTTCTGTTGCCGATTTAACAACAAATACTAAAAAACAGGATAAAAAAATATTTAATTGATTTTTTTGCCGTTTTTTATAGATAAACCTTCGCGCGAGAGTCCGACTCGCATTTGGCCGGTTTTTTTTATCCTGTCATGTGTCCCACTGTTGGGCAAAGGCCTCCGCTTTTTCCTCCGAAACCTCTATCTTGTGCGATATCTGGCCTTATTCGCCCCCGATATCTGGTGTTAAATTATAAAAAAAATGTTTGTTGTCTGTAAACAAACAATGATTCGTATTTACATCAGCCTTTTAGTCTGTTGAGCATAAATTTTGATAGTCGAGTAAAATGCAAAGTTTGACGGTACCTTGAAGAGTAGATTTGCAAAACTTACAAATATAGTTAACAAACCAAAGCATTTATCAAATCGACAAGGATATCTTTACTTGTATAACATCACGCCTGTAATCCCCGAAGAGTTAGGCAGAGGTGTATGAAAAAGTACACCCACATTTCGCTAGTTAATGTAATAGGGGGCGAGCCTATTACAACAACCGGACACACCAGCCTCCGTGGCTGCTACTGAAAAATTCCTGATTGTAAAATCCAATAACACTGCCCGATCTGGAAATCGAACCAAAGACCTCACGAATTAACATGAGCTTTACTGAATGAAAACCTATTCATCACTCAAGAATTAAGGATAAACTTAAAACATTTATTAAACACAAGGGCCTTGACAAACAAGTAATTTATATGTCGCACAGTCCTTTTAAGTAAAAACGGAAATAAAAATGTGCTCAAGGTATGCACGAATATTACATTCAATTAACTTTGATATACAATATAATTTTGGTTTTCCGTCTCACTTGGCTATTGAATCAAGAACTAAGAAACGAACTTAAGGCTGGTTTTATAGTCACGCCGCTAGACGCGCCGTTGGGCAGCGCGCTGTTGAACAGGAACACCGAACGGCGCTGCTCAAGCGCGCGAATTTGAAACGCTACTACTACCCCAATACATATCCGAGCGCGCGCGCTTCCGACGGCGCTGCTGAAACGCGTGACTATAAAATCAGCCTATAGGTTTGAATTGGATTCAAAGAGATTTAAGTACTCACTACACGAGAAAGGACATCATATATTTTTTTCATCGTTTTCTTCGTCGTATCGACGTTACCAAATTATGTAAGTTTCGACCATAATTGGCTTGCTTTGAGATAGTGTAACTACTAGCTATTGCTCGCGGCTTTGCACCCGTTATTTACCGAAATTAAGCCACGGGAACGTTTTAAATGTAGCCTATGACAATCGGGGATAATCTAGCTTCCCAGTAGTGAAAAAAAGATCTGAATCGAACCAGTAGTTCCGAAGAACAAACTTTCAAGCAAAGTTTTACCTCAAATAATATTAGATGGACGCACTAACCTTCTTACAGTATTTATATATTTATCAACGTAACTAACAAAAATCCTTTCATTGTTACAGATCACCAAATCGGGACCAACGTTCAAACCTTGCGGCATTCCGAACATGAATTTACGAATTTCCCATCAGGCGACTCGAACACCAACGTTTTTTCACCTCTTACTACTTTATCTGCTTACCCCCCTCCACTAGAGAACCCCCAACCCCCCCACTATGATAAACAACCGGAAATTACGACATCAACAGTGTCAAAGGCTTCAATGAAATCCGAAGACGATTTTGACGTGAACGAGTATTTTGCTAGGCTCCATGGGACGAGATATGTAAGCGCTCCTATTAATAGCAATCCGGATCAAAATGCTAATTTAGCAGCTACTGAAGAAAATCTCGAAGAGATTAATCTCAACGATGAAAAGAATATTGAAGTTCAGCAGAGTCTAACCGCAGACATTGCTCAGAATTTCTCTCAACTTCCAACTGTATTACCACACGTTGCCAGCGCTGTTTTCAGCTCCTTTTCTAATATGCTGAACTATAAGAGCAGGGAACAGACTCCTGACGATAGGTCTTCAGGATATCAGACCCAGGAAGTGCCATTCCATAACCCAGGACCAGCACCTGGGTTCCAAGGACAGAACTTTGCTGTGGATACGCCGTTGATGGCTGAAGATGTGGTGAAGGAAGTGGCTCCACCACCGAAGGAGATTCCGAATTCTGGTGAGTTGAGTTTTCCATTTTTTATCGATGTAGTTTAGTTGTAAGATCTTTTTCAATACACTTCCTTAAAAACTGGCTCTTATCTGCGGTTCAACATTTTCACAGTTTATTTCGCACTCGTGATGAAATTGTGTAAAATAATTAAATTGTTTATAAACAGAATATCATAAATAATCATTATGGTTTATAAATTTATTTGCTTTTATCAACAAGTTAACATTTTTTATTTGTGTCCTAAATTCAAAAATATTAAACGCGGGGGAAAAAACAAATAAAGTCATAGTTTCTTAATGAATAATAACAAAAAACTTTTCATTCAGTTATTTTATTTCTTCGTAAGTGTTTTTAAAAACGTCGTTTGGTTCACATGAACATTTGTCACATCAGTTCTCGGCTCCATAACAATGTGATTTTTGCCCCGGCTGCATTGACAAAGTTTCCCCACTTGTATCAAAATGTGCTATTTCCTTTCTTGAAGAGCAGTAGGTAGTGGTCCAGTGGTAATAACCCCCTCTTACATGTCTTAGGTCGTGGTTTTACTCGTAAAACCAGAGGAAAATTTTGTGCAAACCTCACCATCACTGCTCTCAAAGTACGCAAAACCCATTGCGAATATATTTTCTGGTTTCTGGACTACCTTGTTTTTAGCCAGTTGCTGCTTGATCTCTTCCAGGAAAGATTTAGATAAAATTGCTAGCATGATGACTGTTGCAAAAGCCTGTAATTTTCTTAGCGTCATGTTCAAAGAAATATTTTAACACAATTTTTTCCTTGTTACAAAATATTATGTATCTTATATCTTCTTGACATTACCTTTGTGTCGGCTTGATAATACTTGTAAGTTTGCTAAATTACTAGAAGTTTACTAAATCACTTACTTTTATTGAGAACTAGCTTTTGCCCGCGGCCTCGCTCGCTTGACTATCAATTCGAGTTGTACTCTGCTTGTAATAACTCAATCATGATTCGAAAGACACGTGGCGCCTAGGTTAGGTTAGGCTATTAGGTTTTTCTATCAGGAATTTCTCAGTAGCAGCCACGCAGTCTGAATTCGTGCCCGGTTCATGGCAATAGGCTCGTCGCCTATTACAACATAGGTCTTAAACATAACTGGTGAAATGTGTGTGTATTATAAGGTACACCTCTGCCTAGCACTTCGGGGATTTCAGTCTCATAACACAAAATAAATTTCCAATTTGCTCACACCTTGAGTAACATACTCGTCACACATATCGTCTATGAACATTAAGCCCCACAGTTTCCAAAGCATGGCGTCTTGTTCTCACGGTAAGCACCATGACCTTTGAAGGGTCAATGGAAACCATCACTCGGCTGTTTCGACAAACATTATCGAGTGTTACGTACGAAAGTTTGTCTGTATGTTATCTAATTACTTGGCAATTTGTGCCCCCACTTTGAGAAACATTGTTTTGGGGTTTTTCAATAGAGTCTTGTGAGCAGCAGCTCACATTCTGATTACAATCTTCAATTCATTCTACGGGGTGGAAGGGACACCGACGCTCAAACGGTCACCACGTATTCAGTACATCATTTTGAACCACCCCTCATAGAATTTTTTCATCGGTAATACTTTCGGGAAAAAATCTATAAGGGGGATGGTTCAGAATAATGTACTGAATACGGGGTAACCATTTGTGCGTCGGTGTCCCTTCCACCCCGTGTAGCAATTCCAGAATATTTAAAAGGCCTCTGGCAAAAATTAGACCTATATCTAACAGTTTGCTGTGATATTCTGAGTTAATTAATTGATAACAAGAGAATTGCTATCACCTCAGTTGAATGTAGACTACCCAGTTGCTAACAACAAGTTCATCTATCTAGCTTTCCTGGAGGCTAGTAAACATATTAAAATTATTAAGATACGTAAATGAAGACGTGTTCAGTAACTAGTGTATTGTATAGTTCAATAAGTCGCATTTAAATAACGAAGGTGTTAAATCAGGAAGCGTGTAATTCGATTTGAGCAAGTACACATAAGACAATATACAACTAAATAAAATTGAAGTGTCTGTTTGTAATTTCAAAATAACAGCTTTTTACTGAATGTAAAAAAGGATGGTATGGAAGAATGGAAAGTATATATCAATTTTTAAAATTTAAGTCTCTAGTCTCTAATAATTTAAGACTAATTTCCAGGACTATTGATGGGACTTTTACTGGCAGATAACTGGATGTTATAAGGAGTAACTTAGGCTACCTTTGTTTTAGAAAAAGGAATTGGGTCCCGTGGAAAAAAATTAAAAAAATCCGATTCAAATAGAGAAGTAATATTTTATAATAATTTCACGCTAACGAAGGTCACAGGCAACAGCTAGTCTATCTTAATACAACAATAATCCCCGAAGGGTTAAGCAGAGATGTACCCTTAGTACACCAATATGCGTAATGTTGCCTGCCTGTCGGTCTTCTACAGACTGTACTTCGGAGAGTGTGCGCAGGAGCTCCACGACCTGATCCCATCATCACCCTTTTACCACCGGACTAGCAGACGTACTGCGGCGTACCGTCCACACTTGGTTGATATCCCGACGAGTCGTACTCAGCGCTTCTCCTCCACGTTTATTATGCGCACAGCCAAAGTGTGGAACTATCTGCGTTCTGTGTTCCCTCCCACATTTAACCCGTCTGCCTTCAAAGCAAGAGTGAACTGGCATCTTCAGAGTTTTTATGCCGCCTATGGGCCTCTGACATGGCTTTACATGCCGTCAACAAATATCTCTCAGACCTGCTGGTTTCCTCACGATGTTTTCCTTCACCGAAGCAAGTGATAATTATACAATACGCACATGAATCCGAAAAATCAGAGGTGCGTGTCTTGGGTTCGAACTCGAGACCTATGACTTGGCAGTCCGACGACGACGGCCACACCACTAGATTATCACTGCTACCATCAAAAGGCCACAAATCCAAACTCCGGCCTGCTACTGAGAATATCCTGATTGAAAAACCAAATATTACTTTGCCTGACTTGGGAATCGAAGTCCTATTGAAAACAAGCCCTGTCCAGTTTCTCAGTTCCGAACATACTAAATCTTAAACACTACTTAAATCACGGGAGACATTTTCCTCCACTGTGTTAGGAACAGCGTATTATGTGTAATAAGTAATAACTCGATGTGTGAAATTATAGCTCCGAGGTTATAGTGGGATGTGCGTCTCCTATGTTATACGAGATTTATTATCTCGCTACTGATTTATTTATTTATAAAGCTTTATTAATTCAACACAAACAATAATCAGATCACAATCAAATAATATAATAATAAATAATAATCAAATAAAAATTATACAATAGCCCTAATTACAAAAATTAATAAATAGATTTCATTAAATTAAAAACATTCACTATTATTTCGATTTAATATTACTATGATTATGATTTTCATTTAAGTAATCAAATTGTAAGTTGAAATATATTTATTTATTTATTTAACTATTTATGTACACATAGTAGACAACACAGGAAAATAACATAATATATAATAGTAGGTAGAGTGTATAAGTAATAGTGTTTCGATATTATCATTGTTAAAAATGATAAAATAACATTATTGTGTGGACCCCCTTCGGGTTCAAGCCTTCTCCAAAGAATTCCATTTTTCTCTATCCGGAGCGGTGGCTAGCCAGTCTCGTCCAGCATTCGCAATAATCTCCTCTTGCCAACGGGCGCAGGGCTGGCCTCTATTTCTGGCGCCGCAGGGGTACCAGAAATAGAGGCCGGTCCAGTCTGTCTGTCTGTCCGTCAAGTCGTACTTATCTCGGGAACGCGTAGAGGTATCGATTTGACATGAAAACATAATTATGTTTCGACTCTGTCAAACAAATCAAAATGTATAGGGTACTTCCCGTTGTTCTTGTTTCATAAAATTTGGCAAGAAGCAATGTCTGACAGCTCATGTCAAGGAAAAAATCTGAAAACCGTAAATATGTAGTTTAATGACAAAAATACCTACAAGTTTGTACGGAACCTTCGGTGCGCGAGGCCGACTCGCACTTGACCAGGGGCCCAATTCTGCTATTACAATAGTGTCAGAATGGTCTGTCATTGATATCATAATTGTTGATTTTGACTTGTCAAAACTTGTCAAAATCAACAATTATGAAATCAATGACAGACCATTCTGACACTATTGTCGTCTATTGTAATAGCAGAATTGGGCCCCAGTTTTTTTCCTTCATATCATTCCTCACACAATCCACCCATCTTTCCTTTGGTCTCCCTCTCCATCCATTAACATTTGTAGTCATCACTCTTTAAGTCACATGCGATTCATCCCTCCTCATCACATGCCCATACCAAGGCAGGCGATTCCCTTTCAACTTTTCTGTAACTGGCGCAACTTTCCAACTGAACATCATATTTATACTGATTAAATCCAAAAATATTACCGTGTCGTACACGACACGTCAGTGGAACAACACGCCATTGCCGGTTCGCACTCGATTGCAAACATAATTGCCACTTGCCAGACAGCTGGGCGCAGGTTAGAAAACTGGCCACACGCATCTACCCGGAGTAGATTTTTTAATAGGTATTCAAACTGGGTTTGCTAGTTTTTAATCGGCGAAAAATTTTATGTTGAAGGACTTTAAATCTATTGTGATGTTAGAACGATAAAATAAGTTCCAACTTTTTCACAAGTTTTTTTTCAATACCAGTTTTTAATGTTATAACTTTACTTTAAATATCTCCACGACCCCTGCACTATTCAATACATCCACCAGCACAAAGTTTTGATTGCGATACATTGAGCTCCGTAACTGCACCCGAAAAAAAAAGTCGTTTACCGGCAATAATTTTTGCGTAGTCACTTAGTTTGATGTACAGAATGCTTGGTTGAGGGCTCCGTGAACGGTCCGTTTACACGTTGAAGGTAATGTGCTATAACCCGATCCCAGTCACAGCATCAGCTAATTACCACAAAACCGATAGCATGACAGAGAAAGCTGTTATTATCACTTCAAATGTCATCCCGACCACTTAGAACCGTATCTGTACTGGCATAAAGCCGCTAATACGAACGCGCGACGTAAATCATTATCAGCCTTTAAGGTCCCCAATGCTGGGACATAGGCCTCCTCTATATGAGAGCGAGGGAGCCTAGTGCGGGTGGGTAGATATTTTAGGGGTAAGGATGAGGAATAAGGTGTAAACGACATTGTACGGCGTCTATACATCGTTCGCCTAAGAACCATCAGAGGCGTGAATTTACTTTTTGTGTTCTAAATGCATTAATTCGATTTAAACTAAATTAAAATCACAGACACTTGAGAATTGTTAAAGAAAAAACAAAACACTTTCGGGATTTGAGGTTATAATTACGCGGCTGCGGGACTGTTCGAAAGAGATACCGCGGCCCTGGAACACAAAGGGCAAAAGAAGGAACATGGATGGGTTTTAGTCAGTAAAAGTCTGACACTTCCCTTCCGCTCCGCCCAGAGCGGGAGGGGTCTGTCATTCTGTCACTGTCATTACTATCAAAAGTCAAAGTGTTATCTGTCAATTCATCGCCTGTCAGTGTCGTAGTTGCTCGTTTCAATAGCGCTTTATTCTGTTTGTAAATAAAAACCTTGTTTAATTAAAAAAAAATGGCACCCGCACCGGGGATTAACACGGAAGGAAGTGAATTACTTTTTAAAATGTTTTCGAAATTATGAAATGTCCGTTCTGTTGTAATAATTGCAATGTAAATTATAAAAAGGGCTTGACTTTAGTTTGGTAGAGCAGGATATGGGGATTAAAAAGGGCCAAATCTGATAGGGCTTGGGTCCCCGATTATAACGCTACCACTCTTATTACAAGGCAATGGGTATTTTTCCAGAAATTTACAAAAATTGTTTCTAACCTCAAATTCGTAATGTTTGCGTTATTAGGTGAAACGGAACGTTAAAATGGGCGATTGACAACCGAATGTTTATAGTATATTGTCTGTGGTGTTCAATGTCGTACCAAATTAGAGAAAAGGAACGCAAAAAAAGAAAAAAAACTGTCTCTGGTATTTGCGTCACGTGACATTTGTTTTGATTGTATTGTATGCATTTGTATTGTTGTTTATTTTTATAACAACCTAGAGAGATGTGGAAACCTAGAAAGATGCGGTCGATGGAGCCCCGCGAAGCGGGGCTCCATCGATGACGCCGTTACTCTTTAGTATGCAAGAGCGAGCGAAGCGAGCTCGGGACTTGGGGCACCCCGACTCGGACAGGTTAGGTTAGAAGGGGATGGCGGGGTCAAAGACCCCGCCATACCCTTCGTGGTTATTTTTTTTGAAAACCACCCAGAAGTAGGAGCCCCGCGAAGCGGGGCTCCGTCGACGACGCCTTTCCTAATATTGATTGGAAGCAAATTTAGACCTGTACGTGATTTTTCCCGACCAAAATAGGTGATAATAATGTTTTGAGGTTAGGTTACAAATATCTGTTTTTCTCAAAAACGGTGAGTTACCTTTTCACGGGAGTGGTACCGGGGGGTAGGGGGGTCACCCTCCCCCTCCCCCCCAACTACCAGCCCCCCCCCTCCTGCTCTACTATTCTAAAGTTATACCCCAAAGGGTAAAACGGGACCCTATTACTAAGACTTCGCTGTCTGTCTGTCTGTCTCCAGGCTGTATCTCATAAACCGTGATAGCTAGAAAGCTGAAATTTTCACAAATGATGTATTACTATTGCCGCTATAACAACAAATACTAAAAATTTCAGCTCCATCGGAAACCGGGAAGTGGGTCAAATTTAACTTCTAAGATTTGGTTACATAATTACAGGTAAAGCTAATAAAATCGTGTAAAAAAAGCCTCTAAAATAGCTCGAATTTACTTGAGGTTTACATCGTGCCTTCGTACCAAGTCCACAGGTGGTTTCAATAACAACCAGTGTAACTAGGAACAGTAGGAACCAATTAGAAGGAATATTGTAAATAAATGAATATATTACTAACTGGTTTTCTTAGCTTGTCGGAAAACTAAAGAAAATTGTCTATCATTTAGTGGTGACTGGTTTTGCCTGATAGGGCGATACTTGCGTTATCCGCAGATATAGACATACCTAGATAACGCAAGTATCGATCCTTATGAAAACTTTGCGTGCCATTTTTAACCACCTACTATGATGTCATAAGCACTATTTAGTTACTGTACAAAACTAGTACACATAGCGTTAGTTAGTGCTAACCCCTCAACCTTTAAAATGTTACACTGCGACAACATTGAATTCGTTGCGAAAAATCTAAAGAATACTTCAAAAAGATTTCATTGTTTTGACTTGGATCGTACCATTTTATCACCGAATGTAGTCATACTTATACCTGCAGTTTGACGAACTAGCCAGCAAGGCCATATGCAATGCGATGAAATTGTTGTCTACTATCGTCCGAATCACTTGTACCTTTATGTCTCTGTCTAATCGAGAGATGTTATAATTTGAGGGTATCCATTATGTTTTCTTAATTACGTTTTCTTTATAAAAGTAATCCATGCCCTCAAGTTACAACTACAACGTTTGATGTAAACGACGAAGTTACCCCAGTTGTATTAAAATTAACTTTGCTACAACAACTTTGCAATTCATACATAATTAATTATTTATACATACGAATAATACAAAAAGTATTCACATGCCCGGACACGATTCGAACCATCGAATCATTGGTTATCCTGTGATTACCGCGAGCTCTTACCATCTAAGCCAGATTGGTACCTAGTTAATAATTTCATGAATTATATTATCAATTTACTTTTTTTATAATATTTTTTATTTCAAAGATAATTAAATTATTTACAAACGACAAAACTACAATAGTAATAAATATGTACAAGTAGAAAAAGATTCAATCTACTTGGCTTGTCTTTATACGCAATAATAAAACTTTTAACGTTTTATTGAAACAAAAAAAAAACACAAATAAATAACAGTCTAAAAAAATAAATACTAACTTAAACTTATTTAAACACTAAAACAAAACATTAATTATATTAAAATGTTCTTGCAAAATATAAAAACCAACTTGGGCCTATCACGGATTTGAACGCACGTCTTTTAAGGGGGTAAACATTTAGTGGAGCTGTGTGTACCTATTTACCGGTAGTACCTGTAACTATAGTTGTAAGTTAAATAAACAAATAAGTTACTATACAAAATAGACTACGTTTTTCTTGAGTTGTAACTTTGTTGTCTTAAACAAAGTAGCTTGCTGCATCCGGTTGGGCTGAAAGCCGACCTCAACGTAGTTGGGAAAAGGCTAGGCAGATGATTATTTTAGATGAGAAAGTTTTTTAAACCTGTGTTCTACTGCTATAATACACTATATCTTTACTAACGAAATGTTTCTATTGTTACAGGTGCATCAAACTTTCGAATAACAACAAAAAAGAAATACGCCCAAATACCAGGATTAAGCTCTGGCACTAACTTCGAAACTTCACAGAAAATTGAACTCAATCCCTTAACTAAAAACGTTAAAAACTACTTCGTACCGTCAAACGACGAAAATATATTCACTGAAGCAGTCACAACACCTGCTCAAGAAAATGACAAAACCACGGAACCAACTCACATACAAGAAACATACAACATATTCAACCCGATAGGTGATATAAATAATCCTGCAAGCGATTTTCAACCTTCAGTGTTGAATATTCCCAAAGATATGGAAGCAAAACCGTTTGAAGAACGCTTACCACCACCACCGTCGACTTTTGATATACAAGGTGCCAATGCTCCAAATGCTGCTATACCTCCACCTCCCATGTTTTCAACTCAAAGAGGAGGGAGTCAGGCTGGAAAGTCTGTCCTACCACCATCCGTGGCCAGGCGTATAGGTTCAAACCACCCAGTAATCAAACAGCAGCCCATGCAAACGATAAGTACTGAAAACATATTTGTTCCAACGTTCGATCCAATGAATTACCCAGTTGGACCAGCACAGCCGATCGGAACTTCTTTCAGCGATATACATTCCCAATCTGCGTTTGGTGCTCAAGTGTTGGTAACTGAACAGCCAACGTCTCATGGTCAAGATATACAAGCAGCTGCCATACCACCACCGGCGCAATTTACTCAGGAACTTCCTCCAGGATTTACACCTCCACCATTGGCGCCTCCTGCAAGCGTTATAGCTCCACCAAGTAAAGCACCAATGAGATTACCGCCACAGAAATTGACTTCTCCACCAATGTTTGCAGCAACATTGCCGCCTAATCCAACGATGTTTGTTCCACCTACTGCACCGGTAGATGGAAAATCAAACTCTGGGACTGAATCAGCCCTTCCTTTAAGCAATATTTTTTCACCGACATCAGCTGTCGCTCAATCTATGTCACCGCCAGGACCGATACAACCACCACTAGGTTCTTTTACTTCAAATATTGGGCCAACACCATTCTTCCCTCCACCACTGCCAACCAATGACGCGCCTTTGTTTTGTAGCCCTATAGTGCGAGAGCAACCGAAACCTGGCCAAGTATTCGGATCTGAACCACCAAAACCCTTAATAGAACCACCAAAGGCTACCGGAGCAATAAACTATAGAATGAACAAGAAAAGACCCCAGTACTACTCCGGGCCTATAGAAGGAGTTGGTTCTATTAGTAACAGTATAAAACCTGTTATTCCGGCCGTTGATTCTGGAACATTCCAAGGTGCGTTATTCACGCCTGAACAGCCTCAAGTTGATAAAAACGTGCCATCTGCAATGCCGTTTGATTTGAGTAAGCCAGCTGAAACTGTGCCTTTGATTCCTCAGTATAATATAGGGAACCCAGTGTCTGTGCAACCTCCAGCCGCTTTTGATATCAGTCAACCTGCGCCAGGGTACCCCCACTTTGATATAACTCACCATATTCAGAATCCGGAGCCTCAATACAACACAGCATTCGACTTAAGCCGACCAACAACTGACAACTACGGGCAGCAAGAAGAACAGAAAGAATCCAAAGGATTTGGCATTATTGGGTCTCTCAAATCTAAACTTAGCAGCATTGATATCAATAAGATCCAACATAGCGTGACCACATTCTTTGATCCAGCTTACAAGGATGCTACGAAAGAGGAATCTGCTGCTCCAATTGTACATCAAAATGCACCTTATTCTAATGTGCCGTATGACACACAAGGTGCTCAGACTAATCTAGAAATATTTGTGCCAAACACCCAGCAGAATTCTCAACCTTACGGTTACGATTATCAGCAGCAGAATGCTATGTATCGGAATACCGAATACTACAAGTATCCGAATTTCCAGAATCAGGGTCAGCCATTTGCTGGACATTGTTCTAATAGTCATGACTATCCAAGTCATTCTCCACACCCTAAAGCATATAATAACAACGCACAGCAAGGCTATCCTGATCAGAATACAAATACAACCATGTTTCAACAAAGTACATCAACTAATCAACCTACTCAGGTTACTTCAAAAACTCCTGCCTATGATGTTCACACTGAAGGACCAAAGACGTTTAAGGAGAGTCAAGATTTTAATGCTGAAAGAAAGATGGATGAAAACGTAGCTAGGGCTGGCCCCGAAGTTGCTAGATTAGTACAAAGTACAACTATGATTGAAGAAAGATTCGCCAACTTTGGCCTCGATGACTTGGGTGTAAATAATCCTATTGAAGTTCCAACAGCAAGGGTCGCTACTCGTAATGCTGTACCACCTCAAGTTTCACAGGACAGGACTTTTATTAGTGAATCTTTTGAACAGATACAACAAAAGCAAGAAGCGGGACAGACGATAGCACTATTTAATCCTGATACTGTCAATCTCTTTCCTAAAAGTAACAAAGAACCTAATACTGTTAAACCATCAGGCGTATTTGCAAATGAGAACTTTGGAGAAACAGCAAACAAAAACATAACAAGTTATGATGTACAAAGTTCAGAGTTATTTGCAAAAATTAAAACTAATAATGAGATTATGGAAGATATCCAATCGAAATTATTCCCTATTGACAAGAAAGAAGATAAAGAAAAGTTTAACGATGAAATTAAGGCGCATAATTTATTCTCAAGCCCGGTTATTTATGAGAATAGACAAGAAACTACCCCGAAAGATAGTTTACTAGATTCCTTAACAAAAGAAGACGTACCTATACTTGGTGTGGCATCAGTACCTTTATTCGGCCTAAGCACTATAATTGCAGAGAAATCTAAAGAATATATCCCTGATGAATTGATAACGAGTTTGTCGGATAGAAACTCGAGCATGAGTTTCTTTGATCATACACAGAAATTAGATGATTACGGAGCCAAGCACGCTGATGAATTAAGTAGACATTCAAGCTTTAGTTTCTTTGAAAATGTCGGCGGTACTCCGACACAAGAAGAAAAAGTTTATCACAAAAACATAGAAATGGTATCCGGTAAATCCAGCGCTAGTTTCTTCGAAAACGTCGACGTCAGTAGCCAAGACACTAAAGATAATACCCCTGAACATCAAGCTAAAGAAATCACAGATCAAAACGAAAATGTAACTGATAACATTTATACAGAGACTCAAGACGAATTAGCGGACATATGTGAAACCTGCCGTGAAGTTAACAAACCAGACGACAAGGAAGATGAGCAGGATGTGACCAACCAATTAATAGAAAACATAACTTCACCTATACAACTGTCAAATCCAGTAGAAACTACTTTAACAGAACCGGCTGTCCACGTTCCGACGAGTAAAGAACAAGTGAAAATCGACGCTGGGCAGTTTGACGAAATATCACATATTACTGAAGAAACTATTGATACGATAAATATACAATCAGCAACTGAACTACTAGACGATGTTGATGAAATAAACCCTGTGAATTACGGATGGACGGAAAGCGCTCTAAAGGAAGATTATAATTTTTACGTCGATCCTAACAAAATAGGGTTTTATGGAAGCAATTCTCTGCTCTTCGATAAAAAGACAAATGCAGATCAAAATAAACAGCATGAAGAATTGTTAGTCAGACAAATGAGCGTGCCTTCTGCTCCACCAGCTGAAGAAGAAGATGCGAAGTCTGATGAAGCTGGAAAATTAGACGTACACTCAATAGAGCAAGACGCAAATAAAGACTTCCCTCTTTTCGAAGAATTCGTTATAGAACCATCAAGGGACAATGATGACGATGGTCAGAAATCGGAAAACGAACAACTAGATTCGTTTACAAACCGAATAGAGAAATACAAGAAAATGGATCCACCCGACGGCATTGATCACCAGTCGCTGTTTTACGATATCGCGCCGCAACCCATAAGCATGACCTCTTACTTTGATACAGGAAACTATGCCGTAGACGCTCATTACCGAAACACTAATACAAGACCAGTTCCAGCCATACCACCCGGTTTTGAAGAAGAATTCAAGAGAAGGGTAGCGTTGGCGAAACAGAGAGAGGAAAAAATAAGAAACGAGATGAAGACTGTTCCTGAAACATCAACACAGACTAGAACAACTTCCATTGCTACTTATTGCTCTTCCCGTGTAGCGCCTAGTTACAGCAAAATCCAACCTATAGTACCTGTAGGATTCAATATCGAAGCTAATATAACTAGCTTAGTTGATGAGCAAACTGAACCTTTGCCAGATTTCCCGACACCTCCAATACTAAAGAAAGTGTTCGAAAAAAAGGCTGATAATGTAAAAGAAAAATCGGGAGACACAAAGGATTCTATTGTAAAACCAGAAGCGAAACAATTGAAATTACCCCCGATTCCAAACGTTTTTGATCCAAAACCTATTGAAAAGGAAACAAAATTACCTGAATATTCTCTAGCTCCTGGTTTTAAAGTTGAAGAAGAAACACCTTTACCAGAATTGTTAACCGCTTTTAGTTCAAAAGCTGATGATAAACTTGAAGTATTGCCTCCGTTTGTAGCCTTCGTAGCTTCGAACGATCATGAAAATCCGGCGTCAATTTTGCCTGCATATACACCATTTAATACATCAAAACCGGATGAAATTTCTTCATCAATTTTACCTCCGTATGCACCATTTACTGTTTTGAATGCAGATGAAAATCCAGCATCAATTTTGCCACCATATACACCTTTTACTGCTTCAATAGCAGATGAAAATCCGGCGTCAATTTTGCTTCCATTTGCACCGTTCACGGCACCAAAATCTGACGAAAATCCGGCAACAGTTTTGCCACCATTTGCTGCTTTTACTGCCTTAAAAGAAGATGGTAAATCTGGATCAATATTACCACCATATACACCATTTACATCATCTAAATCTGAAGAAAATCCAGCAACGGTATTGCCACCATTTGGAGCTTTTACTACTCAAAAACTCGAGGAAAAAACGGACTCCACGTTGCCACCATTTGCAGCATTCGCTACATCAAAATTAGCCGAACCAAAACTGCCTGACCCTATAAACTTCTTCACTGATACAGCCGCCACCAGTCCCCCTGAAACTTTCAGCCGTCTAGCTAGCTATTTCAGTTCACCCCCAAAAACAGACCACGCCAAATCTTTTTTTGAACTAAGCCAGAGTCAGAACCATTACAGGCACGCATCTTCTGAACAAAAAACCAAAATCAACAACCTTATCAAAGACCTAACTTCAGTCCAAAATATAAACGTACCAAGAGATCAAACGATTAAGCATGTAAACTATTTTACCGTCGAATACGATTGTGTTATGCCAGAAGTAAATGAAACCAAACGCGAATCAAAAAAGGAAATTAACAAAGTCGAATTGGCGGATGAAATAGGAGATTCAGATCTAGATAGTGTATTTAGGAATTGTAGGCATTGCGCACAATTGCTTAGTGCTTCGTATAAAGTTAGGCAAGCTGTGAATGAAAACGGAGAGGAAGGAACAATGAATACGATTAATAAAATGGGACCTCCTAAGGCACCTGGGACACCCCAGGGATCAGTCAGTCTCAATTTTGATGGGATGGCGATACAAGAAGAGCCTAATGAAGGGGCTGCGGGGCTGACTGAGGTATGTTCTATGCATTTAGCATAAGATATTTTACAGTAGGCAAATTTAAGCTTCTCGTGTCATGTCTATCTCTCTCTACTATTATGTAACTCAATAATTAAATGAGCTCTACACTTGACAATTAGGTATCTTGGGACTCAGCGTACGAATTTCAGAGTGAAGATATTTATTTATTTGTTGAAGTTGAAAACCAGGATAGCCGGTGAAATTCAAATTTTCTTACCTTTTTTGCAATTTCATTCAAATTATCAATACAACCCTCTAAGTTTATTTAATCCTATCCAATGACTAAGACATGAAAAAGTCTTTCAATTGGATTAGATGAACTTATCAACTTAGGCAGTTGTATTGGTGATTTTAATGATTATAACTCTGTAAAGCCACATTTGTTTCGGTCGCGAATCATATTTTAATCAACATACAACCTGACACTGCAAATTGCAAAAAAACGTAAGGAATTTTGAAAGCTGGCGCTTCCACCTTTAATTTCATGTAAAATAGTGGTACATAGGCGGACTTAATGCCACAAGGCATTCTCTACAAGTCGACCTTAGGTTTTATGATAGACTGGTGATTTTAGGTGGGGTATGCTATGTTGATGATCGATGTATGTGAGTTAAGTTATTATCATTACGCTGACATAGTATTAATAAGGTGCATGCTACAAAAAAAAAAATATTCTCATAAATCACAATTTCTAAACATGTAGGTAAACGAAATGTGTATTTGAAAAAAAAAGGCATATCTACACACAAAGTTTAAATTACGGTGCAATTTCAACAGCTTTTTCAATACCTTGTATCCAAAAATCCACTTTATTTGAAATAAAATAAAGTTACTATTTTTACGTTCTTTAATGGTATTTCCAGAATCGTTCAGCGACGGAGTACATCCCTGTGAAACACCACTGGTTCTACCGTGTAGATGTGGAAGACAAATCTATATGGCGAGGCTTCTCTGTCACAGACTCCAGGGCTCTCGAGGCTGCTAGTTTGAGTCGTGAGTATAATTTATATGCGCCCTTTTTGGAAGAAGCGGAGGCCTATGTTCTGCAGTTGGTGCGGAACTCACATCGCAATTAGTCAACAGTGATAGCCTACTGGTGTGACCGTCGGACTGCCAAGTCATAGGTCTCGAGTTCGAACCCAAGACACGATCTCGACGAACTCTGATATTTCGGATTCATGTGCGTTTTATGTAAATCACTTGCTTCGGTGAAGGAAAACATCGTGAGGAAACCAAACCAGCATGTCTGAGAGATATTTCTCGACGGCATGTAAAGCCAAGTCTTAGGTCCATGGGCGGTATAAAAACTCTGACACCAAGTTAGGCACTGACCTCAAGAAAAATGAAAGGTTTCACAGAATTCCTCCAACCCGCGTTTGTTTCGCTTGCTATCAGAGAAGATTCTCTGAGATGGGAATCTGTGGGAGCTATACAGACTTATAACAGTGGTCGCACTCCATTACGACTCGACGGACACTAGAGGGATTGGCTCAGTAATTACAGCCCCACGTAGCGATCGAAGGTTAGGACACTTGCCAAGGTCAGTCCGTGGATGGGTGACCATTCATTCATTGTCTGTGGATGAGTTTTTCACCGAGACCCTTTGTGCCTCGGTATACACGTTTAGCCAGTTGTCACGGCTGTCATTGTAGATATTAGACCATCGTTACGACTTCCGGCCTTACGGGGGGGGAGTCAGAACCCCGAGTTTACAACTATAACTTGTCTACTGCCTCGGTAGTGGTCGCATGTGACTGCTGAAAATGAGGTCCTGGGTTCGATTCCCGGATCGAGCAAATTATTATTGTGTTTTTCATCATGAATTTCTCAGTAGCAGCCACGGAATCTAGCTTTGCCCGGTTGATGGCAATAGACACCCCTTATAACATAGGACTTAAACATAACTGACGAAATGTGGGTGTACTATTAGGTACACTTCTGCCTAAACCTTCAGGGATTACATGCGTGATGTTATTATGTAACTTGTTTAATAATACCTATCCATTCTTCCAGCGGACCTCGACGAACACACATTGGTGCCTACTGACGGCGGCAGATACGACGTGAACGTCATCGGCAGGCTGAGGATACCTGTGTACTGGGTGGA
Source organism: Eurois occulta (assembly GCA_950022335.1). NCBI lineage: Eukaryota > Metazoa > Arthropoda > Insecta > Lepidoptera > Noctuidae > Eurois > Eurois occulta. The sequence continues at coordinate 8,176,622 of OX465504.1, read as the reverse complement.
CAAGCCTACTAACGTGAGGAGGTACGTACTATGCGGGCCTGTGGACGATGAGTAATAGGCTAGCTCACCGTCCGTCCGTCTTATGAGGACAGGCCGTGTCGACGGCGCGTTCGTGTTCCACGCTCGCCTCAAAGAGATGTCAGCAAGGACCGATGCTTGCCGGGGCTGCGGGACTGTTCGAAAGAGATACCGCGGCCCTGGAACACGAAGGGCTAAGTCGGAACATGGATGGGTTTTAGTCAGTACAAGTCTGACACTCCCTACCGCTCCGCCCAGAGCGGGGTCATTTGATGATTTCCCATCCGAAAAAAAAAGCGAAAGCCGCTACGTACTAATATGTTACTAAGGCTGAAATCTGAACAGCGAAGTTAGGCTTCTTCTGCTCCTTGGCCCAAAAGTTTTGCCACATATACGGCATCTTCCTGCAAAGTCTTAACTTCCGTGGTCCACTTCAAGCCCGTGAACCGTCTTCGGACCCAAGTAGAAAGATCTCCGTCTCCAACCTAATACAGTGGAGCAAATAAGGTGTGAATGTAGAGCTCTGTCGTATGTTCCACGTCCCCTCTGTGCCTCAAAACATGCTGTCAAAGTGACCTAGACGCTGCCAAGAGCCACCGATGGCGCGTAAAACTTACGCGGAAATCTATTGAGCAAATTTTGACTTAACGTTCTCAATCTAAGTATTGTAGCGTTTCTTACGAAAATCTTTTATTATTGACAGATGCAGTTGGTTCTACAAAGGCACCACAGACGCAAGATATGTGCCGTATACAGAACCAGTGGCTGAAAAACTTGAGGTATGTCGTTTAACATGTTGAATTTTGTCATTACTGTCATACTAAACTCAATGGGAAGATTTTTAAACCATGGTTAGACCTGCTGTCTTGTATGGATCAGAATGTTGGGCCACAAAAGGCATGAATGAAAGGGAATGGCATGTGGCTGAGATGAGAAGGCTAAGGGGGATGTGTGGTGTAACGCGAATGGATAAAATAAGAAATGAATACATAAGAAGAAGTTTGAAAGCGGCGCCAGTGACTGAAAAGTTGTGTGGTAATCGGTTGTCGTGGTGTGGATGTGATGCGGAGAAATGAGGAAAATGTCGTGAGGAAAATTATGAGTATGAATGATGCCTATAAGAGTAGAGGAAGACCAAGGAAACGATGGATGGACTGTGTGAAGAATGAAATGGCTAGAAAGAGCTAAGATGACGAATAATAGAAAAGTATGGAAGAAGACATGCTGCGCCGACCACAAATAAATTGGGATGAATGCAGGAGAATGATGATCATCTATCATAGGCATTACGTTTACCAAGAAAACACGTTACTTGTTATTAAGCATCGACTAAGATACAAGTAGGTACAAAGCAAAGTAGCCATCGGCAACACCCTAGTAACTTATCGCGCGAGGCGTGTCACGGCGAGCACACAAGACTCGCAACTTTTGACGAAAAGTACGTCAACGCGCCAACAGGCGCAGACGACAAATGCATAGTATGATGCAGTCGTATGATCGATGGTGCGCGCGCAGGCGACGGCGACGCGCAGGGGTGGGAGCGAGACAAAAAACACGCCATGTCTTCTTAATGTATTTATGTTTGTTTTGTTTAGCCTGCGGACATACCTTTATATGTATTTTTGTAATGTTTATTTTATTTCTTATAGTTGGACTTGGACACATCGGATGTTTTATGTTATAATCTAAGTACTGTTTGTTTTATTTTTCTTATTCATACGTGTAAATGGACCCTTCACGAAGCCGTCAACCAAGTATTCATCAAACTAAGTAACTTTCCGCAAAAATTATTGCTGGGAAACGACTTTTTTGGGGGTGAAAAATCACGTTTTACGGTAGGACTCAATGTAACGCACGTAAAACATTGTGCTGATTGATAGATTGAATAGTACGAGGGTTGTGGAGATGATTAAAGTAAAAATCTTAAAAAAAAAAAAATATTTAAAAAAAAACTTGGAACTTTGACCCCCAATATCTCCGTAACTAAAAGGTTCCCAGGTATGGTCTAGAACAAAAAAAATATCACAATGACGGGGAGAACAAGTGCCTTTCGGCTTCGTTAAGGGTACTTTACACCCTTTATAATCAAATATCTATGCTGTATTGGCTTTTGTACGTTTTTTCACGGGTGACCACTGAAAACCGCTGTACTGTGGGGCCCCCATAGCACAGCATCGTGCGGAGTGATAACCTGAGGGGTTTCTATGACGTCTTATAGTAGGAGTAATTCCAGTGTGGGAACGAGACAGAGCTATACAGGCCGTCTAGCGCCAGCTCTTCCCCACACCGGAATTACTCCTGCTTTAAGGCTGGACTCACACATTTTGAATTTTTCTCTGAATAAAATTCAGAGTCGGAATTCATAATTTGAATTCCGGCAAGCTGCCTCATACATATCTCAAAAATTCAGATAAATCAAGGATAAATCTGTAGTCTCGTGTTTATTGGCTCAGGCAAAACGTCTTGGACATGGAAGAGGAATTAATTCTCATCGCACTACTTTTAGCTTTAAATAATAAAAAAAAGAAACGCCACTGGATTCATCCTCTTAATATGAACAGAGTAAGGGAAAATCAGTATCTTACAGATCGATCTGAGAAAATCATAACCTGAAAAAATCAAATTGTATACATTTCCGGGCTTTGAGGGCGTTCTTAATTATAATAATAATATGTGTTCCGACTCTGAATTCAGAGAGGAATTCAGAATGTGTGATTCCAGCCTAAGACGTCATGGTAGACCACCATGCTTGTCGCAATCACCACGTGCAAGCTGTCAATTATTTTTTGTCCGTCCTGTTGTGTTCTGAATGTTTTTTAAGCGTTGTATGTATACTTATTGTTTTTATTTTCTAATTTTGTATGCACGTTCATGTCCCTGCGATATTTTTTTTTTGTCTTCTTTCTTTGATGATTGTTAACTGTCATATCCTTTATAAAAAATAATAAACACAAAATAACAACTTGCTTATATTACCCGAAGGGAAGGAAAGGCCAAAGTGCTACTACTCCTACATTTTCTCAATTATATGTCCCATGTTTAAAGGGGTCACTTCAACAGGCATGATTTTTCTTTGATGATGATGAGGAGCTCGTGGTTTAATAATAACAGGCGCTCGGGTCGATCTTTAGGTTAAGCCGTGCTTGCCTAGGTTGGTCTGTGGATGGGTGACCGTATTACATACCGAGTTTCCTCCGTGCCTCGTAAAGCACGTTAAGCCGTTGGTCCCGGCTGTCATTTGTAGATCTTTGACAGTCGTTACAGGTAGTCAGTGGCCCGAAAGTCTGACAACCAATCTTACCAAGGGGGTATCGTATTACCCGGTACTAACTGGGTTGTGGAGGTCAGATAGGTAGTCGCTCCATGTAAAGTACTGGTATTCAGCTGCATCCGGTTAGACTGGGAGCCGACCTCAAGATAGTTGGGAAAAGGCTAGGCAGACGATGATCAACAGGGATGACCAGATATAGCTCCACCAGACGTTCGGCGCGAAATAGCTAGTCGCATTGAAAAGGGGAAACTGGAACGAGATAACCGCCAACCAGGGGGTGGTGGGGGTGGTTATGCCGTACAACCTGACACTGACTTGCAAATTGCAAAAAACGTAAGATAATTTGAATTTCGCGGGCTACGCTGATGCTTTCAGTTTAACTATAATTTATTTTGTAACGAGCAATTGTCAATTATATTCTCATGTAATTTATCACTTTCAACAGGATTCTTTCAAATAAATTATTTTGGTTTCTCTTTCCAGGAGGAATACCGCCACGGTCTGACGACAGCAGAATGGCACAGACGTCTGGTTCTCCCCAATGGTGAGGTGGTGGTCATGCATGGCCCCAGTGTGATGGTCCACTTTCTGCATAGCGACGCTTTTAGTACACCACCGGTAAGTTGATTCTTAATTAATCTTTTCTCTAACTCGTCTTAAGTGACCCTTACCATAGGCCTAGTTACTTCTATGGGACAACCCTATATTATCCGCAATCCTATTTTACCCTAATCCTTATTTTACCCTAGACCTTAACTTAACCAAGGCTAATTTAAGGACTTAATCTTAATATCCCTAGGCCTAATATTACCCTAGTCCTTATATTTCCCTAGTCACTTTCTGCATAACGACACTTTTAGTACGTCGCTGGTAAGTAACTAAGGTATGATCCTTATTTTACCCTGGACCTTAATTTACTCTTGAACTTTGTGTTACCCTAGTACTAATATTACCCTATCAAATTCATCAGCACACTAATATTAAAAGGTGAAAGTTTGTTTGTAAGTGTATATGTTTGTTACTCCTTCACGCTTAAACGGCTTAACGGTTTTGGATTAAATTTGACACACAGATAGTTTATAACCTAGATTAACACATAGGATACTTTTTTATCCCGGTACGGGATCACCCGTGGGACAATTATCGAACTCCACGGGGGCGAAACCGCGGACATAAGCCGGTACTTCATAATTATCAACTTCGTTATCCAACTATATTTTTCACACTGACGATACCTTACACAATCCTTAACGTTACCCCAACCCTAATCCTTATATTACCCTAATCCAATCCTTACCCCCCAGCTGTTCTCATTCGGTAAGCGAGTATACCGGAACCCTCCGAAGATCAAAGTGTCAAGAGATCAGCCAGAGAGGATCGATCATCTCCTGCTGCTGGTCCACGGCGCTGGAGAATTTAGGAGTCAGAAGGCGAAAATTGTTAGTCATACAAAGGTTTCTGTTTAGTGAGTGTCTGAGTGATTAGGAGTTTCCTAAACTCAAAGAAGAAACAGTTTATTTTAAAGTCCAGTCATTATCATGCAGGTTCTCGTCTGGAATAATCTTTTGATGAAAACCCCCTACCCCCCCCCCTACCCTATATGAGCCTCCGCTCGAATTAAAGAATTTGAAAGATACACACAGACTTGAGTTGACCTGTCCATTCAGTGCAAGCATCTGTCGGTAAACTTTTAGCTCAGAACTTAAGGAGCTCAACGACCTGACTAACAGTACCATCACGCGTGGAATCTCTAAAGGGTTAGGCAGAGGTGTACCTAAAATTCCATTGAATGAGTATTTCATGAAAAAGTCATTAAATGGGATTATATGAACTTAGAGGGTTGTATTGATGATTTTAATGATTATATCTCTGTTATGACATATTTGTTACGGTCGCGAATCATATTTTAATCAACATACAACCTGACACTGACCTGCAAATTGCAAAAAAGTAAGAAAACTTGAATTTCGCGGGCTACTTTAGTGCATCCTCCTTAAGTCTCATGTAATAGGGGTGAGCCTATTGCCAACACCCTTACGTATGTAAGTTTGTCATAATAATACTTTTTATTCTGATTACAGCAATCCACCTCCCGTCCTCGCGTCGTTAGGAGAGGACATGATGAATCAGAAATTGAAGATATAGAGCCGTCCAGCATCGACCATCTGTTACTGTTGTGTCATGGCGTTGGTTCCGCCTGTGATATGCGCTTCCGGTCTGTCGAGGAAGTCGGTGAGTTAATATATTTGTTGGCTATATTGCCGTTTGGGGTTCAATAATGTCGTATCCCATATTTGTGAAAATGTGTGAGTAATAATGAAAAGGGTGGGCAATATTGCCAAGAGTTGATTTATTGCCACTGGTGGGTGATTTTTATTTATTTCCATCTACCATTACAGGGTGCCCCAATGCGAGAAATGCACCTTAATTAATCCTAACTTAATTGTTCCTTAATATTAATAAATAATTACAAACAAAGCATGCCTTGTGAATTCACCCAGAGAACGACAGAATAATTCCGTCTCACTCGCTATGAGGTTGAGCGTGCGGAGTTCACACGTCGCCTCCTTTAAGAGGTTGGTCCGAGTACGCGGTTCCACTAGCAGTCGTGGCTGCCGTCGTCGCCACACGTACCTGTCCGGAACACAAACACGCCTGGCCTAAAATAACTGCATTATGCTCTTTCCCACTCAGTATTTTAAATATATACGAGGCTTTATATTGCGTTAAGAGGGATTCATTGCCAAATATGAGTAGTATTGCCAAGATGTTAGGACGAATCAGAAATTGAAGAAATAAAACCGTCTAGCATCGATCACTGATTACTGTTATGCCATGGCGTCGGTTCCGGTGCGTTGGAAAAGTCGGTGAGTTAAGTAGTTGCAATTTACCTTACCTTAAATAAAAATATTTAGGCAATATTACCCTATACTACATAGGGTAATATTGCCTAAATATTTTTGTTTGGCAATGTTACCCTATACTGTTTGTGTGGGGTTATTAGTGTCTTCTTTGGGAAATATTGCCAAGAGCGAGATAATGTTGCCATGGATGGGTAATAAGTGTTTTTAACCTTTTCCGCCAACTTAAGCTGTAACGCCAGAGCATAAACGCACGCGCGTGCCTTCCACACCAAGCCACAATTTCACCGAAAATACGTACAAAAAGTATAGGGATTCCAAAACTATTTAATTGTTTATTTCGTGTTAATAGTACACTGCGCATTTTTTGTCAGATATTTCTGTCGTTGGCGTACAGGGTACGCGCTTGTTTGTCACGTATATGTGACAATGGCGTTCAAAAGGTTAATTGCCATATGATATTATGTGAAAGAAAAAGAGGAACTGCTCTAATCTAAAATAAATTGGTATAAGAGCCAGGGGATAATGAAGACTTCTGACAATAATAACAAAACAATAAGATCTATATTCCTTTGTTTACAGTTGAAGACTTCAGATCGACCAGCTTACAACTGGTACAGTCACACTACCGGAACTCGTACGACCAAGGCGTCGTTAGCAGGGTCGAGGTAAGCTCTTATTTCTATTGTACAGTATCCGGCCGTTCTTTTGTTGGGAGACGGTGGTTTCTCTCCCTGATTCCAAAAGAAGAAAGAAGACGAGAGGCACTTGTTCTTCCCGTCATTGCGAGCGTCTTTGTTCTGGACCATAGCTGGGAGGACTTTATAGTTATAGAGATATTGAAGGTTAATAGTTCCAACTTTTTCAAAAAATACACTTGAGTTTTGACTATTATATATATATTATATTAACTAACAACCTGCCCCGGCATCGCTTGAATTTTTCCATTCACCACTCTATCCATTGGTGAAAACAGCATGAAAATCGGTGCAGTAGTTTTTGAGTTTATCGCGAACAAACAGACAGACAAGGCGGTGGTTTTTTTAATAATATGTAGTGATTTAGGGTAGTATATTCTGTCTTAAAGTCACATACGTTTCGTCCTTCCTCATCACAGAAAACCCTGACCGGCAAACAAATTCGAAGGTAATCTCAGTCTTATTGTTTAATTTTATTCCCAGGTACTCCCTATATCCTGGCACTCAACTCTCCACTCCGGCGAGACGGGCGTAGACAAGCGTCTAGCTCAGATCACATTGGACAGCATACCTAGGCTGCGCAGTTTTACCAACGAAACGGTGCTTGATGTGCTGTTTTATACTAGCCCTGTGTATTGTCAGGTATGTGTAATTATTGATAAAAAAATCATTATTAATTCAACCTTTTCTCAACTATGTCGAGATCAGCTTCCAGTCTAACTAAATGCAGCTGAAAACCAGAATTAAACATGGAATAAACTAATGGTGAGAGAATATTGCTGTGTGGGTAATATTGCCAAGTGTGGGTAATGTTGCCAGGTATGGGTAATATTGCCATGTATGGGTAATATTGTTAGGTGTGGGTAATATTGCCAGGTATGTGTAATGTTGCCAAGTGTGGGTAATATAACCAGGTGTGGGTAATGTTGCCTTGTGTGGGTAATATTGCCAGGTGTCGGCAATATTGCCAGGTGTGGGTAATATCGCCAGGTGTGAATATTATTGCCAGGAATGGGTAATACTGCTAGGTGTGGGTAATATTGCCAGGGGTGGGTAATATTGCCAGGTGTGGGTAATATTGCTAGGTGTGGGTAATATTGCCAGGTGAGGGTTATATTCCCAGGTGTGGCTAAATATGACCAATTATGGCTAGGTATTACCTATGCTGGGTATGTAATTTCGCCAAATCATCACCCCGCGTGAAATAGGCGTAGACAGGCGTCTAGCTCAGATCACATTGGACAGTATACCTAGGCTGCGCAGATTTAGCAACGAAACTGTGCTTGATGTGTGTGCGGTGTTTTATACCAGCCCTGTGTATTGTCAGGTATGTGTGGTTAAATAGTAAAAATGTGTGAGTAATATTGCCAAGTGTTGGGTAAAATTGGCAAATGTGTTGGTAATATTGCCAAGAATGGGCTAATATTGCCAAATGTGGGGGTACTTTGCCATGTAGTGAGTAATATTACTAGTTGCGGCAGGGCTCGGAACGTTATTTAAAATAACGTTTTTAAAACGTTTCGAACAGTTCTTTGTACGACATTTTGTTCGGAACGAAAACAAAATGAGAACGTTTAGTTCCGAAAAAAACGCAGCTACGCACAACGTGCGACGACAAGCATGAACTTGTAATTGTAAAATTAGGTTCCGTATGTTTTTGTTTCATTACATCAGTCGGTGTTTGGGCTACAGATGTGTACCAAATTTCAAATGCCGTGAGAGACAGACAGACACACAAGTGATCCCATAAGGGTTCCGTTTATTCATTCGGACATATGGAAAAACTGTTTATTCTGCACATTAAACATAAAATTAAAGTAAAAATTGGTAGCCGAAAGCATTTAAGGTGTATGGTAATAAATAATGGGTAATATTGCTAGGAATGGATAATATTGCCAGGTGTGGGTAATATTTCCAGGTGTGGGTAATGTTGCCAGGTATGGGTAATGTTGGCAGGAATGGGTAATATTGTCATATTTGGGTAATATTGCCTGTGTGTATGGCCAAGTAACATTTGATAATGTGATTCTCAATAGTTTTGTGCGGTTATGTCCGCCACCAGTTTCTAACATCATCATCTGCCTAGCCTTTTCCCAACTATGTTGGGGTCGGCTTCCAGTCTAACCAGATGCAGCTGAATGCCAGTATTTTACATGGAGCGACTGCCTATTTGACCTCCACAAACCAGTTAGTACTGAGTAATACTGTACCCCTTACTAAGACTGTTTGTCAGACCTTCGGGCCACTGACTATCTGTAACGACTGTCAAAGATCTACAAATGACAGTCGGGACCAACAGCTTAACGTGCTTTCCGAGGCACGGAGGAAGCTCGGTATGTAATGATAGTTGATACCCATGCACAGACCGACCTTGGCAAGCTGGCTTAACCTGAAGATTGACCGTTGCGACTGTTATTATTTAGATACAAGCTTCTCCTAACATCACACTCCTTCTATTTCTTCCACAGACAATCCTGGACACAGTATGCAAGGAACTGAACCGTATCTACGAGTTATTCCGGCAGAGGAACCCTAGTTTTACGGGAGGAGTCTCGCTGGGAGGCCACTCTCTAGGCAGCGTCATACTATATGACTTGCTGTGTCATCAGGGCGAAGTAAGCACTCTTCATTCAAGATATTGTTATTATTGATAATAATAATTTGAAGAATCATGCTCAAAATGGACGTAAGACCTTAAATAATTGTTACTTAAAGGGTGTAAACGGACCCCTCACGAAGCCGGCAACCAATTATTCTGTGCATCAAACTAAGTAACTCTACGCAAAAATTATTGCTCGGAAACGACTTTTTTTGGGGTGAAAAATCACGGTAAAACTCAATGTTACGCACTCAAAACATTGTGCTGATGGATAAATTGAACAGTGCGGGGATCGTGGATGTATTTAAAGTAAAGTTATAACATTAAAAACTTGTGAAAAAGTTGAAACTTTGACCCCACATTTCTCCGTAACTAGATGGTTCCCACGATGGTCTAGAACAAAAAAAATACCTCAATGAAGGGGGGAACAAGCCATTCGGCTTCGTTAAGGGTATTGTTACACCCATTATAGCGACTTTGGTACTTGTTAGTATGAAGTGAATTCCTTATTATTATTTATTTTTTCTATTTGAGGTACCTATATTTCAATTCTGTTGATTTTAAGTCCAGCTTTCATAGAAAATTGAAAATTATTTTTATTAAATAGACAATTTTATAATTATTTGCAGAGAGCCCCAAATGAGGCAGCCCCAAATGACGCAGCAACAAATGAGGCAGCAACCTTACCCAACAAAAACTACGTGGCAGGCCCGGCGGGTACCGGGCAGCCATTCGTGCGCTACCCGAGCTTGCAGTTCGCGCCCGACGCTATGTATGCACTGGGCAGTCCTATAGGTGAGATATACTTATCATAACATAATATGACACGGGATAAAGACACTAACTGATAAAAACTATTGGGTCATAAAGCCAAATGTTGTGTCATGTTGAGGTTATATTGTCAAACTTGAGGTAAAATAGCCAAGAGTGGGGTAATAATGCTTAGTGTGGGGTAATATTGCCAAGTTTGGGGTAATATTGCCAAATGTTGCGTAATGTAGTTAAGTATGCGGTAATATTGCTAAGTGTGGGTAAAATGCCCACTTGTGTACTAATATGTCCTAATGTACACACCGTGTATAAGCAAATTTTTGACTTAGAGCGTGTATTAATATTAAAATTATCTTTGTTTCTAGCGATATTCGAGTGCATCCGCGGCGTGGACTCTCTGGGCACAAGATTCTCTCTGCCCACCTGCAAGAATTTCTTTAACATATTCCATCCCTATGATCCTATCGCTTATAGGTAAGTTTTTATATTGATTGTATCACTAGCTTCCGCCCGCGTTTTTAGCCTATACTGTCCCACTGCTGGGCAAAAGCCTCCCACAATTCCTTCCATGTGTTCTTTTCCCGTGCCTCCTCGAACCAGTCCTCGCGGTACCGTCCAGATCGTCTCGCCAACTCTTCCTATTACCGCTATAAAAACAAATAATACAGGAGAATGTCAGTTTTACAAGGGGTGCTGGTCCAAGTGTGTTGCACATATGAATTGTACCTTAAATGACAGGTCTCAACACTCTCAACCAGTACAACATTTTTTATTACGGTAGCAAGAAAAAATATCCCAGAGGAATATAAAATTTTTGCATTTGTATTTACCTACATTAAAAACCAGCATGCCTGAGAGATATTTCTCGACGGCGTGTAAAGCCAAGTCAGCGGTCCATGGGCGGTATAAAAACTCTGACACCAGGTCAGGCACTAAACAAATAAACAAAAAAAAAACTTAAAAAAAAGGGTAAAAGGTCTCATAAGTTCGATAATTACTAAATGTTACGTTGTTAATTCATTTTTTTAATTAATTAATTTTATTATTAATTGTGTTTAAAATGTTCCCATATAATGTGTGTATAATGGTTTGGCTAGACACGAAGACAATATTTATCGCCCAGCAGAGTTTTTAGCTATCGATGAAGAATAGTATAATCAGTTTTATTTATTTATTGTTGTTTGTTTGTTTATTTATTGTTTTGTGTTGTTTTAGTTTTTGTTTTTTTTTTTGTCTATACAGGTAACAAAAATGAATACTTTTCACCCTTTTTACTGTTTTTAGAAGATAAATTCAAATGCAAAAATAACAATTCCTCTGGGATATTTTTTTTTGCTACCAGAATAAATATTGTTGTACTCGGCGACACTTTTCATTTAAGGTACAATGGACATCTACAACACTCTTGGACCGAAATTGACAATCACCTTTCAAATTAAAGGGGGCTTTCCTACTACTATGGTACGGAACCCTTCATGCGCCAGTCTAACTCGCACTTGGCCGTTTTTTTTTATAGTGTAATTTTTTTTTAAACCTGTGTCATCATATTTACAGAATCGAGCCGCTGATAAACCAGCAACTCCGCGAGCTGAAGCCGCAGCTGATTCCGCATCACAAGGGACGCAAGCGGATGCATTTAGGTATAGACCCCCTTTCCTTCACCTCCCTTCTTCCATCGGGAGTCCAGACGTACTGCGGGTTATCACCCATTCTTTGTCGATGTTCCACACATTCGCACGAAGCGCTTTGCTACATCGTTTATTATGCGCACAGCCAAGGAGTGGAATTCCCTGCCTTCGTCAGTGTTCCCAAGTTCATATGACCCCAATCTATTTAAGTTGCGAGTTAATAGGCTTCTTTTGAGTTAGCTCGTTCCATCGTCGACCTCATCTCTGTCCTCAGGACTAGATTGAGGTCAAGAGTAGGCCCATTTAAGATATATATATATATATTTTTTTAATACTCTTATAGTACTACAAGGTCGAATTTAATTGGTTAGCGAATCAGCAAATAGAAAAAGAAAGAAAGCAAGAAAAAGTATTTATTCATATTTATTTGCGTTCCATAAGGTAAAACATGGTGTTAACAAAAGGCTTAAATTAACGACTTCGGACGCGAGGCCCCCCGTCGATTGGTTTTGATCTAATAAAAGCATTCATCCCAACACCGTAACTGAGTAAGATCTAACTACTAAGAGCCGTTGAAGACCCTGTCAGGGCACAGAAAAACTGCCAGGGCTGCGGGACTGTTCGAAAGAAATACCGCGGCCCTGGAACACAAAGGGCAAAGAAGGAACATGGATGGGTTTTAGTCAGTAAAAGTCTGACACTCCCTTCCGCTCCGCCCAGAGCGGGAGGAGTCATTTGAAGATTTCCCACCCCAAAAAAAAAAAAGGGCACAGCAAAAATTTTGTGTTAGACACTGTTGTACAGAACTAAAAATTTAAATTCAATAATACACTAGCGACCCGCCCCGGCTTCGCACATATAAGAGAGCTATCGTGCTTAACCTGTTTTTATGTGTGGAAATACTCAATGGATGTCCTCCGCCGTGGCGCTGTTGGAGGACACACTTAACCAGGAGACCGCCACCAAACGTACTTAACCATGAGCCCCCACTAAACGTACTTAACCATGAGCCCCCACTAAACGTACTTAACCATGAACCCCCACAAAACGTACTTAGCCATGACCCCCCACTAAACGTACTTAACCATGAGCCCCCCACAAAACGTACTTAGCCATGACCCCCTACTGCACGTACTTAACCATGAGCCCCCCACTAAACGTACTTAACCATGACCCCCCACTACACGTACTTAGCCATGCGCCCCCCACTAAACGTACTTAGCCATGAGCCCCCCAAAACATACTTAACCTGAATATCTCCAACAAACGTGATGACTTCTTTAATGCTTCTTTAATAGCACTGTCTCACAAGTCACAGGTGAAAACCTAGTTTGGGAGTCAGGAGACCTATCTGTGGGACATAATGTTTGTATGTTGTATCTTAAGATGTGAGTAACAACCATGACCCCCCTAAAACAGGAGACCCCTATCAAACGTACTTAGCTATGAGCCCCTCAAAAACAGACATAGCTACATTTTAAAGCTACCAAAGTTTAGTACGGTTAGGGAGCAGCATTTCATACATAAATAGATGATCTGTTGGAATCCGCTACAGAGCTCAAGGACACGATGGCGCGCGTCGGCGCAGACCTGAAGCAGAAGCTGCTGGAGTCGCTCCGGAGTACGTGGAACAAGTGGAAGGCGACGCCGCCCACTGATGGGCAGCTCGAGAAGGTACCAGGGTTTGAATATTAATTCACTCTTTTAAATCAAAAATATTGTTTCAAAATCTTGGTTACATTATTCATGTTGAGATTATACATATATGTGAGAACGATGTAGAATGACGCGCACATTAAGAGTGTCTAGAATAAAAGATAAAATCAACAATTAAAACAAAAGCTATATCATATTTGTTATATATATTAGATTTGGTATTTGATGAAATAATTGTAATCTTTTGAACAATTTGTAAGGTTTAATGTTTTATTCAAATTCCAGGTTGTAGAAGAAGAATTGGAGAAGGAGCAGCTCACTGATGAAAGCAAAGATGAATTAGCGAAAGAAATTGAACTGGTGAGCATACGATGTTTTGTTCCTCGCATTCTTTTGAGATGGTTGTTTAAAAAAAAAAAAGTGGTTAATAGGACTGTCATGCGCATTGCGATCATTATATTAAATGTCTCTAAATAAATAATAAAAAATAAAAAATAATAATTAATAGTGCCCGTTGACCTAAGTAGAGTTAGAACGATTGTTTTTAAATTATAAAAATATTTGATTTAATAGAGGCTCAATCGTACTAATAATATTTAGGAACAGGGGGTCTAAAATGGCCGCTTTAGCAGAATCATAGTAGTATAATAATATGAATTACGTTTAAATTCTTGAAATGGTCATAGACGTACCTACTATTATGAATTGTCACCTTGTGACCATTTTACGAATATTATCCTATTATGATTCTGCTAAAGCGGTCATTTTTGACCCCCAACCTCGATTTTCACACAAAAAAAAATATCTTGTCGAAAATGTAGTGAATCAAAAAAAAATGTCAAGTATTTTGTAGTACTGATTTCAATTTTATGTTGCATATTTTGACACTTTTTTTTAATAACCTACGAAAAATTTCAACGCTCTTAGTGCTGGCTGTAGCATCGTGTACCCAATTGTTGGTTGAAGCGCGTCGATGTTCCTACCTCGAATAGAATACTCGGTTTCCATCAATTGAAATCTAAAAACTCGTATATTTATAACCAGTACCATTCCGCCCACAGTCAAACCCAGAAATGCTGGGTCGACTGAACAGCGGTCGTCGAGTAGACTACGTGCTGCAGGAGGCGCCGCTGGAGATGATCAACGAATACCTGTTCGCTATGAGCAGCCATGTTGGGTACTGGTGAGTACTTATACAATTGTCTAGAAGGTAGCAGCGAAAGAAGGTGCAACTTGCACCCCCTTTTTTTCGGATGGGAAATCATCAAATGACCCCTCCCGCTCTGGGCGGAGCGGAAGAAGTGTCAGACTTTTACTGACTAAAACCCATCCATGTTCCTTCTTTTTGTCCATGTTGTCTTTCAACAGTGCCGCAGCCCTGGCAGGCATCGGCCCTTATGGGCCCCTCATGATTGCTGACATCTCTTTGAGGCGCGCGTGGAACACGAACGCGCCGTCGACACGGCCTGTCGTCATACGACGGACGGACGGCGAGCTAGCCCATTACTCACCGTCCACAGGCCCGCGCCTACGGTGGCCGAGAGCCATCACGACGCGAACTTGCACCCCCTGGCTTTAAATACTATAGCCAAAAAAAAATTAAATAAATAATATTATAGTTAAGGACAAACGAAGATCTAACACTTTGGCTTTAAATATCTTTCTTCTCTGAGAAAGTTTCATAAATGCCCATTTAGGTTTAAAATGGATGTACAAGACCCTTAACGAAGCCGAAAGGCACTTGTTCTCCCCGTCATTGAGGTATTTTTTTGTTCTGGAGCATACCTGGGAATCTTCTAGTTACGGAGATATTGGGGGTCAAAGTTACTTTTTTACAAGTTTTTTTTTTTAATACAATTTTTTAATGTTTGAAGTTTACTTTAAATACGTCCATGACCCTCGTACTATTCAATATATCCATAAGCACAATGCTTTGAGTGTTTCCCAGCACTCATTTTAGCGTAGAGTTAGTTAGTTTGATGTACAGAATGCTTAGTTGACGGCTTCGTGGGTCCTTGAACACCTTGTATGCTATGCAAAATTTTTAAATTCAATTCTAAGGACTCCAAACACTTACCGCTTCTCTTCCTATGTCTACAGGGAGTCAGAAGACACAATGCTGCTGATCCTCCGCGAGATATACTCCGCGTTAGGAGTGCAGCCTGACTCTACGGTGCCGCAGCAGAATATGACCGTGCAGAGAACTAGGACTGTTACTAAAGTAAGTCTCTCTTCTAAAGTAAATCTTCTTTCTTTATAGAATGGTATACAGTCAACATAAATTTTCATTTTAAAAGTAAAATAAAACATTATATCATTCACCCTGAGACTAATTAATCTAGCCGATTAATCGGCTTCCGCTAGAAATCCACCTTCGGTCCGACACTACTTATTTGAACAGGTTAGGTAGGGTGAATCTACACCCACATTTCGACACCTATGTTTAAGTTACATGTAATTGGGGGCGCCCCTGTTGCCACCAACCGGGCACAAATCCAGACTCCGTGGCTTCTACCGAGGAATTCCTGGTGGAAAAACAATAACACTTTGCCCGAACTGCGGCTGCGACCGGCCATATCAAGCAATTATATTTCATACTTTAAAAAATACAATTACACTTGTATTTTTTTTACTTTATTTAATAAATTGACAAATAATTCCCATTGTTATTTCGTAAAAATAATCATAGACATTAGGGTAGTTGGCACACCAATCAATTGACATACTTTTTATGATCTGTCAAAACGCGATTCGTTTGTTTCCCTTACGTTTTGTAAGGCAATAGCACACTGTGACGTCACTATTTAGTCAACTCAATGAATCAATTATTTATTGATTTCAAAGCAACTAAAAATCTAATTTAGCAATTAACTGAAAATAAATCGCGTTTTCAGGTCTCAAATAAAGTGTTTTTTTTTTCAGAGAAGCTCTCTTGGAATTATTTTTTAAGGGTGTCAACGTCCCTATTCAATATGTCTAAGTGAGCCTGTTTTTGTGATCCTCAACAAAATCTCATTTTATTGTCCTTAAAATACTATACTATACACTACTACCTTTTTCACAGCTCAATATTAACCTTAACGTAATCGATCCATTCGACTTTTAACTAACCACACCAAAAATATTATAAAATATACTAAGTTACCATTCTCTTTTCAGGATGACACCATTATCGTCAATGCTGCAGGTAATATATCATCTTACTACTATTATAAACGCGAAAGATTGGATGGGTGGATTTTTGTTACTCAATCACGCCAGAACGGCTGAACGGGTCTGGATGAAATTGGCACATAGACACCTTATTAGCGGCACTATTGCATAGTGTATTAATACAGTGTGTGTTTGTTTTTCCAAAATCTGCGGGTTCGATTCCAGGCTAGGAATATTGATTTTTAAAAAATCAATGATGCTGTTTTGATTTTCATCAAAATCGAGCCCGAGACCCCTTTGAGTATTTTTTGCTATTCCTCATAGTTTCGGATTGGGCCATCCACGCCGTCTTAAAAAAGTTGACCCTGTATATTTGTTTCAATGTTCCAGTGGTTATCAAAGCATAGACTGCCTCAACTAAGAATCAAACCCAGGGAACAAAGACTATATTTTAAAGACATTTTTTTCTTTTTTTTCACAGACTGCCCATCGACAAGCCGCGGAGCGATATGAAGTATTGCGTAGATAAAAAATAGTTTAATTTTTATATTATTAATGTATCCTCGTTTAGTAAAACAAAATGCATTTCTTTCAATTGTTCGGTTGTACTATAAAGCTGTGTTTTGCGTGACAAAAGCGATTTTGAAAAACGCTATCGCTTATTGCAAGGTGCAGCCTTATTTTATTTTTTTCTCAAAATTTGGGACTTGTCTTTCTACGGAGATTGTGAATTATTTTGGATTTTTTAAATTAATATTTGATAAGCCTGCGAAACTCAACAGAAGGGAAGAATATTGCTTTCTAGAGATAGACCGAATACGGATTTTGCCAAATGTCGAGTTCGGCCGAACGTTCGGTTGAAACATACGCCGAAGCCGAAATTCGGCCGAAGTTTGGTTGAATATTGCACGCCTTTAGACGGCGATAGGTTTAATCACGTTTCTTCACATTTAGTAAGGAATCCCTGGATGGATGATGAAATATTGTGTGAGTGTTTGAGCGACAAAATTTCATAAAAATCGGTCCAGCACTTAGGAGCTGTCCAGTGACATACACATGTACAAAAGAATTATAATATATACTTTAGTATTTTCCTTCGGATTTCTTAAACTAACACTCAGTTCAGTCGGCAAAATGGAGGATATACAGCGTGTAAGGGACAGCCCTTCGCAGACTCTTGGGGTGAATTCAGTATATCATATTAAGATGACCGGTACAAGAAATTATTTCAGGAACGTTATGGAAATCCAATAAAATTGATTTGTTTTATTTCCTCATACGCAATGTATCGTTCGTGGCAAAACGCACGTAGCGAACGGCAAGCGCGACGACGAGTTCGATGAACTCTGCAGCCAGGCAGGGAGTGAACATTTCGAGTGGTTTAAAACCCATTGTTGGTTTTTTTTATTTTAGCCGTATTTACATAAATGGAGTGCTGCGTACAGAGAATGTAATTTTACATTGAAATAAAGTAGTAATAATAAATGAAAAAACGATTAAAAAAATGTAAATTTTCCTGAGAAAGATTCCGGTGGAAGATGATTCGAAATAAGGAGCTGAATGCACCGTCAGTTTGCCGAGGGCTATCCCTTACACCCTGAAGACTACTACTCCTACATACTTGAACCGAATATTCGGTCCATGAACCAAACTTCGGCCGAAAAGCGAACTTCGGTAAAAAAACTAGGGCTCTTTGACCTTACACGTCAGCGAGTTCTGCTAGCTAATTCAACTTGACCTTATAGATATTCTTCCCCCATAACGGGCCGTAAGTTAGTTTAAAACGTTTCGTTGAATATAGGAATCCAGGGGGTTTAAAATGGCCGCTTTAGCAGATACATAATAATAATATTAATTACGTTACAATTTATAATAATAACTGCGTCTGAAACCATTTTAAGAATTTTAATGTGATTCTTATTATTATCTATGGTTCTGCTGAAGCGGCCATTTTAGATCCTAAGGTAAACGTTATCAATATGATATCATTGTACAGTTTAATAACTTTTCATAAATATTTGTGTCTATATTAATCTATAAAGTTAGTTTATAGTAATTATCACAGAGCACGGAGTAGCTTTGGCATTTTCGTAGAAAACTAATTTTAATTTCATCGCCACTGCTCTCAAACCGGTGAAGGAAAACATCGTGAGGAAACCGGCATGTCCTAGAACCGAAAATTCGAAGACATGTGACATCTACCAACCCGCACTGGGCCCGCGTGGTGGATCCCTCCTCGTAGAGAATGGGCGGCATTGTTCATTCTTTGGGTACATCCAAGTCTGACACAGTTCACTCGCATGAGGCTGCGTTTCCATCAAAGATGAGCGAGGATGCGTAGCGAGGGATGTGTGTGGAACTAACCAATCACATAGCTAGAATACTTCAAGCTGTGCAGAAGAAGCGATATCATTGGTTAGTGTCACACATAACCCTCGCTACGCATCCTCGCTCATATCTGGTGAAAACGCAGCCTCAAGATGCAAAGAGTGGAAAATGACAGCTTTAAATGTCAGTTTATGACAGCACATGTTTTTTTTTATTTTTAACTAGTTGGGCCCAGGTATGCGTTGCAATGCCTTTTTTCAGAAATCTACCTTGACTGTAGAACAACTGCAAAACTGGTTACTGGTTGCCAGACTTTCGGGCCACTGACTACCTGTAACGACTGTCAAAGATCTACAAATGACAGCCGGGACCAACGCCTTAACGTGCTTTCCGAGGCACGGAGGAAACTCAGAATGTCACCCATCCACGTACCAACCTTGGCAAGCCCTATTAATGCCAGTTTTAGACGCTGCCAATTGCGATTTCGTGCTCTGCGTTAATTTTATTATCATTAATAGCCGACTAAGAATATTTGATAACTTGGAAGTTTTCAGTAGACTTGCTGATCCGCCATTTTGGTTGGTTATAGCCTAAATCTAACCGTAGATTGACATGAAAAATGTAGTTGATTCAAAATAATTGACATTTATTAATAGTATAGGTTATAATATGTTTCGGGTTAAAACGATATGATTTATTTTACCTTTTGACTGCGACGATGTAGTTAAAAAAAAAATCGGGAGAAAATGAGTATTTTCTGGGAAAATATTAAGGTATTTATGCGACCCTGGAATCGATCTTAGGGACCTTACACAAAGTAGTCCACGAGCTTGAAAAAAAAAATTAAAAAATGCAGTCAAAAGTAACTAGAAATCGTATCAAATCACACAAAAAAAAATCTATGAATAAGTTCAGTATTTCACCAGAAAAGAGAAAAATATATAAAAAATACGCAAAAAAAAAATATAATAACTGTAAATTATCCACAAAAAAAAGATATTTGTTAAATTAAGAAATATCTTTAAAATAAAAAAATACTGTGTTTAATATTAAATTAAATATAAGGTTTTGCAACTCTTTGATGTAACTTTAAGATCAAATATAACACCACGGTTCTCTTCCCGGAAGGGTTCGGCAGAGGAGTATTGTTCACCCATATATAGCCACATATGTCCAGTAGCGACATCTATAACGCCACATACGAGATTCCACCAGACACAACACCCGTTTGGTCGGAGGATACTCTCTTTTTAACCGACTTCCAAAAAGAGGAGGTTATCAATTCGTCAAAATATTTTTTTTAATTTTTCATTGCAATATGAGAAAGTTTTTGGCTGCCTATTTGGTCTAGTGGTCGCTGAGCATGAAGTCCTGGTTTCGATTCCCAGGTCAGGCAAAGTGTTATTGGGTTTTTCCATCAGGAATTCCTCAGTAGCAGCTTCGAAGTCTAGATTTGCGCCCGGTTGATGGCAATAAGCTCGCCCTCTATTACATGGGACTTAAACATAACTGGCGAAATATGGGTGTACTATTAGGTACACCTCTGCCTAACCGTTTGGGGTTTAAGGCATGATTATGTTGTGTTATGAGGAAATTTTCATTCTGTTACTCATACTTTATTAGTTCCATATTATATCAGGCACAAATCTAAAATCCAGGGCAGACTGCCCAGTAGTGCCGAGGATGCAACAGCCAGGGAAAGAAATAGTTCAGTAAATTGACTACCAACTTCATTTGTCTGAATATTCAAATGTCTGATATATCTGAAATGTCTGAATAGTCAACTTCATTTGTCTGAATATACAACTGTCATTATTAGACAGTAATTGTATGAAATGGCCTATAAGACGACAAAATGTAGTATGTCAGTTTGATAAATAATTAATTTCCTTGACTGTGCATGACATAAAGAGTACACTCAAATTACACCAGTAATGTTTAACCATTTGAACGACATCGTCACATATACGTGACAAGCATGCGCGTGCCCAGTACGCCAACGACACAAATATGTGGCAAAAAATGCGGGTGCACTATAACACGAAATAAAAAATTAAATAGTTTTGGAATCCCTATTATTTTTGTAGGTATTTGCGGTGAAATTGACTTGGCGTGGCGGGCACGCGCGTGCGTTTATGCTCTGGCGTTCAAAAGGTCAACATGTATTAGGCGGCTGACTACATATAAAGTAAATAATTGATCTAAAAGTTATATTAAATAGTTAATTAGTTAGTTCACAAAAACAATTTCGTCGTTGTCACTTTTAAGCAGTTAAAATTCGGTATTTTAGTTAATTTTCGAAAAACTGTTATTTTTGTTATTTCAAGAATTTAGCTTTAAAATTGTAACATTAAAAAAAGGTCTAATTTATTTTTACTGTATTTAATAAGTATAGATGGCAAACACAGCAGTTATGTATGGAGGTATATAACACATGTTTAGTACATGATCTGTTTTGAAAATTTAGTACCACAGCTTATTTATTTACCGGGTATGGTATGTCAAAACATCAAGATGTATGTACTATACATCTGAGGTAAAAAACAGGTTGACAGCGACGCTGCGCCGACGCACAAACGATTACCTTCTGAACACGGTCAAAATGAATGGAACAGCTGATTGTTACAAGTAATTATAAAATTAAGATATTAAGGCATGGTATTTGACCGTGTAGGTATTGCACTTTTAGAAAACGGCTGATTTATTTAAATTACCGATGAAAAATTTCTATGTAGGGGAAGGGGGGATGAGTACTTGGTAACCGTTTGTGCGTCTGTGTGTCTTCCGCCCTGTGTAAATATTAATCAGATAAAACTTCTGGAAAATTCTAAATTACTGTGAAAATTGTGTAGTTAAGAACACCTAAACGCACATACAGACAAGGCGAGTTTTTTTTTATAATGTGGACAGTTTTTTTTTGCGCTAAAGGTGTAAGAATTTTTATACCTAAAATGTTACATACTTATCTCAGTATGCCATCTATACAAAAAGATTATTGATAAATTGACATAAAAGCGCTGATTCTTGATTATTTAAACAATATAAAAACAGGGGGTGGTACAGGGTGTTTTCTGATTAATCAATAATCAGAAAACACCCTCCAAAGACAATTTCTATTTTTGACGTCCTCACTACAAAATCAAGATTATTACAAAAAAAAAAGTCAATTTATGATTAATCTTTAATAATTTTCTTCCGTCATTTAAATAAAGAAAAAATACTTATTATCTTTAGTGAAGTTTTTAACGCAAAATTGACATAATTAATTTAGTTCTCTTTCTTTTTATTCTTTTTCTGTTTTAGAGCGGTAATAAAAACCAGTATATAGTCTCTTTTGCTATTGAAACTCCGTACTATGCAAGGCCAGTTCCAAGTCAGTCAGTTGCCGCCGACTAATACCCAATTGTAGCTATTAGTATTTTCTAAATAGACACAAAATCTTGGATAGTTAACATGTATTGCTAATTAATCAATTATCTACTTAAGCGTTATATAGCCTAAGTTGATTTTTCATTGAACATAGCCCTAAAAAGATGCGGCTACAATGAAATTTGAACTTTGTCTTGAATGACACTGAGATTGTGTTCCCAAAACTTGACAAATATTCATGTCGCGGTAATTCTATGGCCTTAACGGAAATATGAGCCAGTCGAAAGGTAACAGGGCTGATTAACCAGCTAGGGTTGTAGGAGTACCTACATACTAAGTTTTTCCTGCGACTATTAATACTATTATCAAATAATTTTCCTAAAAGCGGGCAATTCAAAAGAGAATTCTATTTTTTGGGCTTTCCCTGACATCCTTATATGAATTTCGTGGGTTACAGTTATGTACCTTTATTACAGTCGTTTACAAATGATAGCAACCTATAAACATTATAGCAAAGACTATAAAGGTCACTATTGTGCAAAATCAGAGGATTGCTCTGCATGGGTTGATTGTTTATTTTTTTTGGTTCTCAAAATGATGGAGTAAGTATATTTTTTAGGTTATGTCAATTTTGTGTTGCCACCCAACACTTGTTTAAGTTAACAATAAATGGATTCCAAGACAGAGCTATTTATTTTAATAAAAAGAGTTGTTATAATTGTTTGTTTCTAAGTTTTTCTCCATCATCACTATTTATGTAAACAATCATGTAAACAAAATTGTTAACATTAAAATAAAGATTTATATTTTACTAAATTTTGTTTTATTTTAACTAGCACCCGTTTTTCGTCATCTGCCGAGCCTTTTCCCAACTATGTTGGGGTCGGCTTCCAGTCTTGCCGGATGCAGCTGAACACCAGTATTTTACATATAGCGACTGCCTATCTGACCTCCACAACCCAGTATTGGTACTGGATACTACAATAACCCTTAGTAAGACAGGTTGTCAGACTTTCGGGCCACTGAAACCTGTAATGACTGTCAAAGATCTACAAATGACAGCTGGGAAACGGTTTAGTTAAATATTTTTGCAATCCCTATTCTTTTTGTATGTATGTGCTATGAAATTGTGGCTCGGCGTGGAAGGCACGCGCGTGCGTTTAAGCTCTGGCGTTCAAAAGGTTTAATAAAATCCAAAACAATTTTTGGGATCCCTTCTTTTCGCATAATGTTCTTTGTCCTAATATACTTCGGCATAACGATTTTGGCACAATTTTTTTTGGCATAATAATACTTTGGCATAATTTTTTTAGGCATACATTTTATGTTGGCATAATCATCTTAAAGACTAATTTGTTTTGGCATAAATTTGATTCGCATAACGTTAGTAGGCCTAATGACTATTAGCATAATAATATTTAGGCATACAAAATATTGTTGGTTAAAAATTCAATATGCTGTGCAACAAAAGTTAGTGACAGAACCGAATTGCTGCTAAACCGACTCCACGTAGTCTTGTTTGTCCTACCCCTAGAGTGTAATTTAAAATCGCGTAGGCGCGTAGGGGCGCCGGAGGCCCGCAGCGCCGGAGCCGTGACAGAAACCCTGCCTGCTGAATGTTGCATGCTCGCTTGAATGCTGCATGCTTGCTTGCATGCTGCATGCTTGCTTGTTTGCTGCATGCTTGCTTGCATGTTTGCTTGCATGCTGTATGCTTGCTTGCATGCTGCATGCTTGCTTGCTTCATGCTTCCTACAGCGAAAAAAAAACCCACAAAATTGTTCAATACGGTATATTATATTAATATGTTATTTATTACATACATACATATACAGGAGATATGGCTTTTTTCCAATCGTCGAAATAAATTGGATCGCCCTAGCTTTTTTGCCCGAAGAGGATAATTATCCTCTTCGGGCAAAAAAGCTAGGGCGTATAAAAAAGTTATGCTTTAGAACTTTATGCTAAATAAATTTATGCTTTAGAATATTATGCTTCATCATTATTATGGTTAGAGAAATTATGCTTAAAAAATTATGCGTAAGCTGTTATGCGTAATTATATTATGCGAAAATATAATTATGCCAAACAAAATTATGCTAAGTTATATTAGGTCTTAACATTTTATGCAAATGGATAGTGAACCACATTTTTTTCCGAATCGTCGTTCCTTCAGATTTTGTGAAAGGCCACAGTAACTTGGCAGATTTGGACGCAATAGTACACCCACATTTCGCCAGTTACATTAAAGTCCCAAGTAATAGCGAGCGAGCCATCAACCTAGCACAAATCCAAACTCCATAGTCGCTACCCCGAAATTCCTGATGAAAAAACCAGCACTCCGTCCGACTTGGGAGTCGAACCCAGAACCTGGTGCCAGTAGTCCCGCTTGCGACTATGAACTCAGTTTAGTTGTCTAGGAGACCGACCTTGGCTGCGGGACTGTTCGAAAGAGATACCGCGGCCCTGGAACACAAAGGGCAAAGAAGGAACATGGATGGGTTTTAGTCAAGTCTAACACTCCCTTCCGCTCCGCCCAGAGCGGGAGGAGTCATTTGATGATTTCTATTGAAAGGAGGCCGACCTTCGACTCATCTGTTTCATCATTCTCTTGCCCTTGTCTCAATTCATTCGGAGTCGGCGCAGCATGTTTTCTTCCATACTTCTCTATTACTCGCCATCTCATCAGCCACCTCTTTTCTACTCTTATACCCATCCACAGTCAGTATAAATCACTATAAATGCGAAAGTAAGTTTGTTTGTTTGTTTCTTACGTTTTCTCGCCTAAACCGCTGAACCGATCATCCTGTCAGGTGTACAGAGATGGGCATAGGATACCTTTCATCCCGAAAAAAAGTATTGTTCCCGAAGAAAACAACAATAACGTTCTTATGATAATAGATGGCGCCACGTGTCTTTCGAATCATGTGTTTGAATTATTATATTGTTATAAAAGCAGAGTACAACCCGAATAGATTCAAATTAACAAATTAGTCAAATTCTAAATTAACGCGAGCGAAGCCGCTGGAAAAAGCTAGTTGACCAATAAACTGAACACCTTTCTCCACGGGACCACCATGGTAATCGCGAAAGAATAATCAGCTGTCCATACAGTTGGGCCAAGTAGGTACTGAAGCTGAAGCTTAGTAGGGTAGCTGATAATTGTAATTGTTTTATTGTTGGTCCCGTGAAGACAGATGCTCAGTTTGATGGGCTGAGACACACTCTTAATTATATGACCAATGACCACACCTTTCTGATAGGTACACGCTATAGAAACACAGGATATTCTTCTATTATCAGATTTAACTCCTGAGAATGAAGATGAATTAAATTCATATTTTTCCTGTTCTTGTCCCATTCTATTTGGGGTCGGCGCAACAGGTTTTCATCTTCCATTCTCCCCTGTCAGACGTCACGGTATCATATAGGTAGGTACTCCTTTCTCTTTCATGTCATTCCTCACACAATCCATCCATCGTTTCTTTGGTCTTCCTCTCCCTCTCCATCCATCAACATTAATATCAATCACTTTTTTAAGAGAATGAAGATGAATGAAATTAAAATACTTAGTTTAATTCTTCTTAATTTAATTGCAAAGGTTCCAGTAAAACACTACAAGCTATTGTCTAAATTGATGCAGCCACGAACTGCAACAACATCGAAATGACAGATCGCGGCAACATGCCTCATTTTTTTTATTCAATTTTTTTTATTCTAAACACGCTCAGGTCAGCGCAATCGATTCGGCAATTATTCGTGGAACAAAGCCGTCCCAAAGCAATAGGCCCGAAGCAATAGGGTAGTTGATACCATTAAACAATAATTCCAAGACATAATTATTTCCCTAAAAACATTTTCAAACACCCGATTAATTTTCAATTCACAGCAAAATGAGATTTAGATTTAGTTGCTTTGAAATCAATAAATAGTTGAGTCATTGAGTTGACTAAATAATGACGTCACAACGTGCTATTGCCAAACTAAATCTTTGGGGGAATCGCCTTTTGACAGTTCATAAAAGTAGGTCAATTGATTGTTCTGTCAACTAACCTCACCCGATTTCAGGCCATACTAGTTTGTCCTAGGCCAAAGTGTAGGCCACACCGACAAAATGAGTTAGGTAACTTACAACTGTGACCACGCGAACTGACCGAAGGGGAGCCTGACACCATCAACTGGTAACCAGAAATTAAAAAGGCGCTATTTCTCCCTGGAGAGTATTAATTATCCTTTTGAACGCCATTGTCACAAGCGTGACAAGCAAGCGCGTGCCCTGTACGCCAAACGACACAAATATGTGACAAAATGGTAGTTGAAATTGTGGCTTGGCGTGGAGGGTACGGGTCTGCGTTTATGCTCTAGCGGTTAATAAAAATTTCGTTTACTAATAATATACGACCCTGAGCAGAACAAACTAGTTTGCCCTGAAATCAGATTTTTCCGATAGCAGCTAGACTTATTCGGTTTTCATTCGACTAGTATCAGTCTAGAAACTTCGTCATCTACCATCGCGGACTCATGTTCGAGTCGGCTAATGCGCAAATAGAGGTAAACCGATCAGCCTGTTTCCAAATCTACATATTTTCTTATTTTGCCGCCGGCTATTGCGAATCTTAGCGACCCGTACAAATGAGTTGCAACTAGAGGATTCGATCGATTCGATTTTAAGTTTGCGTGTTGAAGGAAGTAAGCGAAATATGAGAAACCTCTATATTTGAAGGAATCTTGAATCTTGATCCCGGGATCCCGAGATTCGGGATCCCAGTCGTCAGTCGCAGTCAGTCACGAAGATTTCGGGATTAAATTTAACAAATCTCGGGATTTTCGGGATCAATACAATTTTTAAATAATCAATACAATTTTTAAGTCAACAAAATTTACATGAAACTTTCATCGAGCCTGAACGCGCTTTTTTAGCTTCTGCATATGTACAGACGCCAGCACATCAAGCTACCTGAAACTGTCAAATTTTCCCAATCAACCTTTAACCTAATACTTTAACGTTAAAGTTGAAAATCTATTAAAGAAACTTGACAGATTGTAGTAGCTTTATGTGCTGACATCTGTACCACAAATTGAGAAGCATTTTTGGAGATGAAACGTTTAATACATTAATAATCCTTAGATTTTATTTCAGAGTTTTTAAAAAATACAAGTTTAATATTTGATATTTTTGTTATGGATTAATCTAAATAAGTTGTTTTTTTTATGTTAGTTTTATAGATCATTTACCGAAGTGCCTAGTCTGTTCATTTCCCGGGATCCCGGGATTAACTGTAGATAAACCCGAAATACCGGGATAAGAAAAAAGGGCCGGGATCGAATCCTCTAGTTGCAACCTAAAAGCTATGAAAACCGGTAACAGGTGGTATTGTCGCGACCTGCGGAAATATAATTGCCGTTTGCAGCTGCGGTTGTGGTGTTTCCGAAGAGCAAGCTTTCTCATTTAACTAAAAAACGGCACAGATTTCACTTATAGAGACCCCTGAAGGACCGGAGACCGTTCAGAATTACATGCGATGGAGACGTATAGATGAACCCACAGTACGCAGCAAGTGCCATAATTAAAGAAAAACATAGATTCAGGCTAGACTTCAGGATAAATTCGTGAGTTTTCCGTAACGATTCTGGTTTTTCAATTTTCTCAGAGACTATAGATTTGTTAGACTTCAGTACGCAGCCTGGCTTTGGTACCTTTTTAACATTCTTTGAATGTCTCATCTTTGGTACTTCACAGGTTATATCTGCTTTATTAACTCTCGTGATATATGCTCCATCCATGTCCAATTTGTACCACGATTTGTGTTTGTCGAAAATTGTTCTGCTCTCACAGCGACAGAGGGGAATCATTTTTTTGTAGTTCTTTATTGTTGTTCATTAAACATTTCAGTTGAATTGTGTATGAATACGACTAGAATTTGGTTATAAAAAAACCCAAGTATCTACTTTTGAACCTTCACATGACAGATTTTGACAGTGTAACAGGTTTTTGGTCAGACTGGATTACTTTTCTTCAAAATTAGCAAAGAGCTATCTACGGAAAGAAGTGTAGAAGTTTATTTCAAGGAGTATTCCATTGTCTCTATGCTCCTAGCTAACTTAAGTGGTGTAGTTCCAAATATGCTCGTCTAGGATCGTTCTACCCGCCAAAAAAATGGCGTGAATGTTGCCTCGGTAATGGGTTCTTTAACACCTGTATATTTTAATTAAGAAAACATGCTGTGCCGACCCTAAATAAATTGGGATAAGGGCAGGAGAATGAAGATATGTTAATTGCCCCGGTTACGAATATAAATGTAGATAGAACGAGAGGAAGAGGAAGACCAAAGAAAAGGTAAATGGATTGTGTGAGGAATGATTTGAAAGAAACCGGCCGGAGGGTTCCGTACCATCGTAGTAAGGAAGTGTACAGCGTTGTTATAGCGGCAACAGAAATACACATTCTGTGAAAATTTCAACTGTCTATCTATTACGGATCATGAGATAGGTACAGCCCGCTGACAGACAGACGGACAGCGGAGGCTTAGTAATAGGGTCCCGTTGGTTACCCTTCGAGTACGGAACCCTAAAAAAGGCGTAAATATTAGCATGACGGTTGACAGGGGAGAATGAAAGAACAAAACGAGTTTCGAAGTTGGTATCGAGATTAGATTCTATTTATAATAAATTATATTTATTTAAAAAATAATAAATTTGGGATAACAATTTAAAAAAAAATACCCCGATCAAAATTTAATTAAGTGTACTAAGATGAGGAAACTTAGGTGCAAATTATACAGAAAAGCGTAAGGTGAAGACGCGGTGCAGGCGCAGTGGAGGCTTGGAATTTATAAGGAAACTAAAGAACGCCGTGCCTGCGTCGCGCCGCTTGAGTGTAATTCACAACACGTCGCCGACGTACATTTTGTATGAAAACGTTTTGAAGCGGCATCATGCCTGCGCCGTGCCTTCACCTTACGCCGTTTTTGTATAAATCGCGCCTTACATGGCAACACAGAGGAGCGGGTGGCGACACTGGTCGCTGCTCGGGTAGTGACGTCAAAACAATTGACGATTGAACATACCAAAGCCGAAGATGCATGGTGCTGTCACGGTGGTGCTGTATAATATCTCCTGTGAACTAGGCTGGTCTCAGCTGAGATTGGTTGCCATTTGCCATGACCAAATTTGGTTCGCTGGCTATCATTATCCTAAATCCTACTAATATTACAAATGCGAAAGTTTGTGAGGATGGATGGATGTTTGTTACTCTTTCAAGTAAAAACTACTGAAAGGATTTGGATGTTTAATAATATATAATAATAATATCTTGGGACAACCTACACACCGCCATCTGATCCCAAACTAGGCAGAGCCTGTACTATGGCAACCAGACAACTGATAAACGTACTTATGTGTTTCTAAATAAATACATATTATAGATAAATTACACACCCAGATACAGAACAAATAATCGTACTCATCGCACAAAGATTTGTCCTGTGTGGGAATCGAACCCACGACCTCCGTCCTAGCAGTCAGGGTCACTAACCACTAGTCCAACAGGCCAATCAAATACATGTTTAGCACACAGATAGTTTATAACCTGGATTAACACATAGGATATTTTTTTATCCCGGTAGTGCGATCCCGTGGGACATTACCGAACACCACGCGGGCGAAACCGCGGGCATAAGCTAGTGTTACTATATTTCAAATAAAACAACCAAATAGTAGCAAATTAAAACTTTATTGAGACAGTTCTTTTACAAAATAAATGCCTTTTGAGACCGATTCGATGCCATACACTTCAACAACGCCTTTGTTAATAAATTGACAACAATATTATAATAAAAGCGGCAAATATTTCGAACAAATTAATATAATCTATTGCCTGATTCCTATATCTTACTGAATGTTAACCTTTCCTTTTGAACGCCAGAGCATAAAGCCACGCGCGTGCCCTCCGAGCCAAAATTTCACCTACGTACATTTTGTCACATATTTGTGTCGTTTAGAGCACGCGCTTGCTAGTCACGTATATGTGACACGCCCACGTTAAACGACCATGTCCTACTCTTTTATTTGTAGCTTAGAGAAGAATTATTTTGATATATGTTTTCGCCAACGAATATGTTTTAATGTTTTCCAATGGTAAACCCTCGATCTGTATTTGTGGTGTATTGGTGACAGGAACCAGGCATTAAGAATTTAAGAAAAATTTTCAACACTATAAAGAATTGTACACTTATATAAGGTTTTCCTAATAACTACAATATTTACTAACAATAATCAAGCGTAAATATGCCACATTGAGCATAAAGAGGATGCGCTAAGGACGCTAACTTAGACCGCGAAATTCAAATTTTCTTACGTTTTTTGGAATTCACGTGTCAGTGTCAGGTAGGTCAGACGTACTGCAGGTTATCTCCCATTTCTTGTCGATGTTCCACACATTCGCACGAAGCGCTTTGCTACATCGTTTATTATGCGCACAGCCAAGGAGTGGAATTCCCTGCCTTCGTCGGTGTTCCCAAGTTCATATGGCCCCAATCTGTTTAAGTCGCGAGTTAGTAGGCTTCTTTTGGGTTAGCTCGTTCCATCGTCGACCTTATCTGTCCTCAGGACAAAATTGAGATCAAGAGTAGGCCCATTTAATATAAATTAAAAAAAGGTTGTATGTTGATAGGTTGTATATGATTCGCGACCATATGATAATGCATCCACAGACATGTCGCCAGTTGTATTTAAGTCTCATGTGGCGAGCTTATTACCATCAATCGGGCACAGAAGACTCCGTGGAGTAACTTAGGCTTGTACTTTTATTTTAGAAAAAGAATTAGGGTTCCGTGTAAAAAAATTAAAACCCTTGAAGTTGTTAACAAAATCCAATTCAAATAGAGAAATAATTTTTTATAATAATTTCACGTGGACAAAGGTCGCGGGCAACAGGTCACCTTAAAACTCAATGTATCTTATTTACGATGGAGTATTGTAAAGTCTAGGAAATTACTTGCTAAGCAAATTGAGACAATTGCAGAGATAAGTTGGTTAAGTGTGAGTACTGTAAAACACAACAAATTGGCGTAATGTGTCAATTTGCTTACCAATTAATTTCCATTTTAACATATTTGAACACTACTTAGTATTTTTATTACGAAAATAACAACCTCGGTTATATTATGTATTTTGTAGACAATTTATTATTATAGTACCGATAGTGAAATTCTTTTTCCGTTTTTTTTTTATCGTATCGTTATGAACTATACCAAATGAGCTCATGCTACAAAGTTTGAAAGATAAAACATATATCTATCGCTACTAGAACGGTATAGATACCGATACCGATACCAATACCAGTATAGTTTCGGTATCGATACGAGAATCAGTATCGGTACTAAAATATAAATCGAAATAAGTTTAACCCGATTACAAGTACTTTACATACACTACATAATTATTATTTATTTATAGATAATATTTCCAATTTGTTAGATCTACTTAAATAATGTTAAATTCATAGGTTTTTTAAGCGAAGCCAGTTTTTTATACTGTTCAATAAAACTTTTAGTGAATTTTAAAGTTATTTCATTAAATTGTTATAGTTATATAATTTCATTAAAACATATTATCTTGATGTCTACAAGGTGGATTAAACAGTTCCATAAAAAAATTTAATCGGTAATTTAAAAAAAAAACTGCTATTCCATACATTTTGACCGTGTAGGTTTTGTAGGAAATAGCTGTTTTTTTTTTTAATAACTGTGGACAAATATCTTTGTGTGTGAGTTCAGAATGATGTACTGAATACGTGGTAACCGTTCATGTGTTCGTGTCCCTTCCACCCGACCACGTGAATCACCGAAACGGGAAACCACCCAACCGATTTTAATGAAATTTTGAGAATGATTATTTGGTTCCAGCTTGAAAGGTAGGATAGTTTTGGACCCGATAGGTGGCGCTGAGCAAAACAGGGGTGCGTCGCTAGTGTATACATAACTGAGCAAATCATTTAACGAAATTTTTTTTTGCATTAAAAAAAATACCGTCTTCCTTTTTTTGTAAAAATTGTCTGTAAAGTTGGTTTACGGACGATAGTTTAACGTGACAACGTCATAACAAAACATTGATGAAATGATTGCATACTTTTATGAATAAAATTGAATCATTTTTATTGAATTATCACTATTTTGTATGGATACAAAGACATTAACTTTTCACTCACTTTATAAACAGTCGACGAAACAGTTCACGTGTAGATGTAAGTTGTGTGCTGCCGCTGTCTTCCTTCTCCTCGGACGCATAGGCCAATCGAGTGGAAGAGAGATAGATGCGGCGCAAGCGTACAATGAGCGTAACGGGACAATGAGTCATCCTTTTTCGTGCATGCAGCCGGCGTTCATCGATTTATTAGATGTTGTCACGTCAAATAAAATATATTTTACCCTTTTTAGTTGTGGTATCTCACACAAATCCTTGTAAAGCATCAATTTTACATTGTAACTAGAAGTTATTAGCACATCATACATATAGACGCAGAAGAAAAAATGCATATTATAGCGCGAGCTTCCTCTACCAAACGAAAAAAGATTTACTTAAATCGGACCAATAACCACGGAGAAATCGGCGAAGATACATGAAAAAAAAAAAGATGCTGGTGGAACACATAACCTCCTCCTTTTATAGAAGCGGTTAAACATTATTAGATTTATTGAACAGTATAATAGAATTAGATGTGTTTCAAAAGTGTGCGTTTAAAGAATTTGTAAATATTACACTATAACAACCAATATTTGTTATTTATTTATTTATTTTAATTAAATAAATAAAATGTATAAATAAATAACAATCAATACAACCATTTTTTTCCAAGTTATAATCTTTTACATACCTTTTTTATTTTATTGCCATTTTATAATACGCCAGGCTACGAGTCCTAACCAAAGCGATCAACGTTCATACGTCACATATTTTTTCACATGGTTTTGCCGAATAAAGTGAACGTAACGAACGCGTGTTTGCGCCACCATCGCTGTAGTTAGGACGCATCCTGAATCATTTTAATAAAACATTCCGAATATTCGCATTTTTGAGATTGGCTAGCTCAACATTGCTTTTATTGCCGGTGAAATAGAGATTTAAAAGCATAACATATAAGGGGGAAGGGACACCGACGCAGAAACGGTTACCACGTATTCAGTACATCATTCTGAATCCCAAACATACAAAGTTTTCATCGGCAATTTAAAAAAACCGGCCAAGTGCGAGTCGGACTCGCGCACGAAGGGTACCGTACCATTAACTATAAAAACGGCAAAAAAAAAATGTCTGTTGTATGGGATGTTTATTTTTAAAGTGAATATACACCATTATTTTTAGGTCGTTCTGGAACCGAATACCATGAACTCGATCATCGAACTCGAAACGATAGGGACTATTTTTTTCAAAAAGTAACAATAAAAAAAACACGAAAGAATATATTTAATGTTTTTTTTTTGTGAAATAATGAGAATCGATCGATGAATGAATTTTTCAATGGGTATCGTTCTCATGTGTTGCCGATCGTGGATACGTTTTACACACACATATGTATTTGAGTTCTCATTATTTCACAAAAAAAAAAAACATTAAATTTATTCTTTCGTTTTTTTTTATTGTTACTTTTTGAAAAAAATAGTCCCAATCGTTTCGAGTTCGATGGTCGAGTTAATGGTATTCGGTTCCAGAACGACCTAAAAATAATCGTGTAGAACTAAATATTCTGTGAATATTTCAAGCGTCGACCTGTTGCCGTTATCAATATCGACAAAAAAAATTACGTTTGTTGTATGGGAGACCCCTTAAATATTTATTTTATTCTGTTTTTTAGTATTTGTTGTTATAGCGGCAACAGAAATACATCATTTTACTTTGGGTACGGAAGCCTAAAAATCAGATGTTCCATACATTTTGACAGTGTAGGTATTGCAGTTTTGTAGGAAACGGCTGCTTTTTTTAGGGTTCCGTACCCAAGGGGTAAAACGGGACTCTATTACTAAGACTTCGCTGTCTGTCTGTCTGTCTCCAGGCTGTATCTCATAAACCGTGATAGCTAGAAAGCTGAAATTTTCACAAATGATGTATTACTATTGCCGCTATAAAAACAAATACTGAAAATCTTATCTGTTGTATGGGGGGCTCCCATACAACAGATATGATTTTTTTGCCGTTTTTATAGATAATGGTACGGAACCCTTCGTGCGCGAGTCCGACTCGCACTTGGCCGGTTTTTTTTAGTATTTGTTGTTATAGCGGCAACAGAAATACATCATTGTACTATGGGTACGAAGCCCTAAAAATCAGCTGTGCCATACATTTTGACAGTGTAAGTATTGCAGTTTTGTAGGAAACAGCTGCTTTTTTTTAAATTACCAATTAAATATTTCTATGTGGGGGTCAGAATGATATACTGAGTACATGTTAATCGTTTGTAAGTCGGTGTTCCCTTCCACCTTGTAAAGTCTTTATATTACTTATGATATGAGAAGGCAGGATCACGAAGGAGTGAGAAACTAATAGATGCCTTTTCTTTAATTATGCAGGAAATGATATCGCGACACATACTTTTACCAAAGATTCTAGATCCACAAACATTAAAACACATTAAAAACTAAATCAGCTAGCTAAATAATAACTAGTGATCGGAGTACGCGATACGTTGTCTTAATATGGACACTCCCGGAATCCCGTCTTAAGGAATTACGAACACATATCCCTCCGACGAGTAAGTATAAGACGGACACGTTTCAGGTTAATAAAATTAAAAACTTTTTTCTTTTTTTTTTAGTTTTATGTAACAATTTTGTATAGACAAGTATCAATAGCCGTTACAAACTTATTCTAACGTTCTACAAGATCATGTTACCTTACAAATGTCCATATTAACATCAACGTTTGCGGTCATTGAACCAAAATAGCTCACTCTCGAATCACTGATAATAATAGTCGACTCGCACGCGAGTTTCAAACATTTGGCCTTGGAAAGGTCCAAAAATAAGCCTAGTCTAAGTGTCTAGGCTTATTTTTGGACCTTTCCAAGGCATTTGACACTGTCTCTGTTCCTATTCTTTTAAAAAAATTGGAGCAAATAGGAGTTAGAGGTCCTGCACTTGCAGTCATCGCGAGTTACCTATCCGAACGAACGCAGTGCGTTAAAATCGACACATATGATAGTGACGAGTTCATTGTCCTTCGGTGTGCCTCAGGGCTCCATCCTGGGGCCTACACTTTTTCTTGTGTATGTAAATGGCCTATGTGATTTAGCACTGCCATATTGTTCAATTTATACTTATGCTGATGATACGGCCCTTCTGGTGCATGCTGAAAGTTGGGACGAAGCCAGGAGGAGAGCTGAGGTTGTCCTTAGCATTGTCATGTCTTGGCTAACGGCGAATAGTCTGACCCTAAATGTAGAAAAAACTAATTTCATCACTTTCTCATTGAAATCTCCCTCGCAACCAGACAACTCATTTACAGTTAAGGCTCACATTTGCGATACACACCCGAACCACTGTGCGTGTCTTCCCCTGACAAGAGCCACCAGTGTAAGATACTTGGGTGTACTTATAGACAATCACGTTTCGTGGAATGCTCAGGTTAGGATGTTATCTGGCAGAGTTAGAAAACTAATAACCGTGTTCAAAAGCCTGCGGCATAGTGCTGATGCGGATACTTTACGTATGGTTTATTTTTCTCTTTGCCAGTCAATATTAACTTATGGCATTACGGTCTGGGGTGGGGCTCCGAAAACAACCATGATACAACTGGAAAGGGCACAGAGAGCTGTCCTCAAGGTCATGACTTTCAAACACTACCGGCATAGTACCGCACAACTGTACAAGGAATGTAAGGTCCTGACCGTGAGACAGCTCTTTGTGCTAAACTGTACGTTGCGTAAACATACCAGCCTGCGGTTGGATCCTGCTCGTCCGGCAATGCGTAGGATTGCTAACGTCTGTCCCTCCGTAAGACATAGAACCACGCTTGCACAGCGTCATTATACGGTGCTTGGTGGTCGTATATACAATTTAGTCAACAAACAGTGCAACATTTATAAATATAATAAATTTGACTGCAAGGCTCTAGTCACTGAATGGATCAACACTCTTTGTTATGATGAGGTCGAAAAAATTCTAAATACATGACCGTATTACCCCCCCTTTCCCAAACTCTCCTCCATCCCACATATCCTCAGACACATACACACATTCCTACACAAAACATAAACACAATACACTTTTTTATGGTTTGCCTTTCAATTAATAATTAATTATTTTTAAATGTACCTATTATTATTATTTTTATTTTTTCATACCTTATGTCTTTGTTTCCCGTTTGACGTTTACCAAACTCCGAATTGTATGTATTTACTGTCCTAGTGAACTTAGAGAGCTCTGACACTCATAACACAAGTTCAATCTTAGCTTGGGTGTCAGAGTTGTATAATATTGTGTTAAATGCAATTCTCAACTTAAACTTAAATAATTCTTTGTTGGAACATGTAGTAACATTGGAATTGTGTGCTGGAAATAAAGATTTTTATTATTATTATTTATTATTATTATTTTAACCGTGTAAGTATTGCACTATTATAAGGAACAGCTGTTTTATTGCAGTTTCGACCCTAGGACCTCGAATAATAAACTGAATCCATAGTAAACGTTAATGACACGATATCTCTTCCACCATATTTAACAATAAAAACTATATTGTTATTTTTTTTGACATTTTCACATATTTTTATTAATGCTACTTAAAACTTATAAAAAGGTATAAAATTGGAGATAGAATTCAACTTAGTATAAGCACTTATAGGGTGAAAATAACTATATTTTTTTAGTGTTTACTAATTATTATTATATTTTAGAGGCCAGTGTCATAAATATGTGACATATCATTCGTGTTACCTAGTTTCTTCCTGGCCACAGATATAGATATACCTAGATAACGCAAGTATCACGATCCTTATAAAAACCAAGCGTGTCATTTTTTAACTACTTACTATGACGTCATAAGCACTATTTAGTTACTATACAAACAAGTTACTATACAAAATAGACTACGATTTTGTTGTTTAAATGTCTATAATGAAGTTCTTGAGTTGTAACGTTGTTGTTTTAAACAAATTAGCTAACTGCGACAGTAGACACGTTAAGCATAAAATGCTTAAGCCGCGCACGCGAAGTAGGTGCTCTTGCGTTATTTAGGTATATCTATATCTGTGTTCCTACCTTGTCCCGTATCACTTAGGGTCTGAAATATTATAATATAGGCTCAAATAAAATTAGCTAGAAAACTCCGTAGACGTGATGATATCAAATATCGAAGATTTCAAAACGGGAAAAACAAATTGGGGTCAATGGCAGTTGTGTAGCGTTGTACAAGTAAGTACCGTTATAATTTTTGTTTATCGTATCAATTTTCTTTGTTTCGATATCAATAATCATTTAGTCTATTAAGTTTCGGTAGATAATTTTAATCTCGTGTCTGTATAAATCTAATAAAATTTCATTTGAGCCAGACAACCAGTTTTACCGCTGTGGTGGTCCGACTTTAGCAGAATCATAATCCTACTAATTAATGGATGGATGTTTGTTACTCTTTCACGCAAAAACGACTGAACGAATTTAGATGAAATTCAGCATACAGATAGCTTATAACCTGGATTAACAAATAGTATACTTTTAATCCCGGTACTATGATCCCGTGAGACAGTTACTGAACTACCGCGGGCGAATCCGCGGGCATAAGCTAGTAG
This sequence comes from Eurois occulta, assembly GCA_950022335.1. NCBI lineage: Eukaryota > Metazoa > Arthropoda > Insecta > Lepidoptera > Noctuidae > Eurois > Eurois occulta. Next base: position 8,138,492 of record OX465504.1, on the reverse strand, counting down.
GATAAAAATATGAATTACGTTACAATTCCTAAAATGGTCACAAAGTGACAAATCATAATATTAACTGCGTATGACCATATTAAGAATTTTAACGTGATTCATATTAATATTATCCTTTTATGATTCTGCTAAAGCAGCCATTTTAAATCGCTAGGCAGTCGCTCCATGTAAAATACTGGTATTCAGCTGCATCCGGTTAGACTAGAAGCCGATCAACATAGTTGGGAAAAAGCTAAGCAGATGATGATGACCCATACTTCAGACACTTGCCTGCATAGTTGATCTACTCCATGACAAGGGAGGCGCTAGCGTAGGAGACAGAAGAGTCTTGCGTGTTCATACATTGAGAAGATTGCGCGTATTTAAGAAATTTCATGGCCATTCTTGGCGAATTTGATTGGCTTCGGAGTTTAGCTATAGCCTGGAAAAGAAACAAAAATATTATTATTTTTACATCACGCTTGTGGGTTAGGCAGAGGTGTACCTAGTAGTACACCCACATTTCGCCAGTTATGTTTAAGTCCCATGTAACAGGGGCCGAGCCTATTGCCATCAACCGGGCCTAAATCCAGACTCCGTGGCTGCTACTGAGAAATTGCTGATGGAAAAACCCAATAACACTTTGCACGGCCCGGGAATCGAACCCAGGACCTCGTGCTCAGCAGTCGCGCTTGCGGCCACTAGATCAATACGTGTCTAATAGGTATACAAGGCCGCCAGTAATGGTCAGGTAACATTAAACCTAGACATGCATTTATCTAGGACAATTAGAGAAATATGATTTTTTTATGTTAAACAGGGATACTTTCTAAGGAACCATTAGCTCTTTTTCATGTAAAAAATTTAGATTATAATCTAAATTTTATAACTCAAAACTCAAACTTGACCATAACTGACATAACCACTACCATACCATGACCATAACTTGACCATTTTTTAAATACGGATCTATTTTATTGAGAGAGCTCGTGGCTACATAATAACAGCCGCTCGGGTTGATCTTTAGGGTAAGCTGTGCTTGCCTAGGTTGGTCCGTGGATGGGTGACCACCCATTACATTCTGAGTTTTCTCCGTGCCCCGGAAAGCACGTTAAGCCATTAGTCCCGGCTGTCATTTGTAGATCTTTGTCAGTCGTTACAGGTAGTCAGAGGCCCGAAAGTCTGACAACCACTTTTACCTAAGGGTATCGTATAACCCAGTACTAACTGGGTTGTGAAGTCAAATAGGCAGTCGCTCCATGTGAAATGCTGGTGTTTAGCTGCATCCGGTTAGGAAAAGGCCGGAAAAGGCTAGGCAGATGATGAATCTATTTTATTGAACGGAGCGACTGCCTATCTGACCTCCACAACCCAGCTAGCACTGGGTAATGCGATACCCTTTGACTCTGACCACTGACTACCTTAACAACTGTCAAAGACCTACAAATGACAGCCGGGACGGAGGAAACTGGGTATATAATGGGTGGTCACCCATCCACGGACCAACCTAGGCAACCGCGGCTTAACCTAAACATCGACCCGAGCGACTATTATTATTTAGCCACGAGCTCCTCCTCCTCCGTCTTAGTGAACATGTCAGTTTAAAAACTTCTATGTAGGTACGTGTTACCTGCAACAGCACGCCAATGGGATGCCTGCCACATATCGTGTTGCCGTACTTGTTGAGGTAGTCCGTGAACACGCGCGGCTCCATCTTCTCTATTATGTCCATACCCTGCAAAATAAGTATATGTTATTGAGTACCATTATCTTACAGTTATACAAACATCACATAACATCAGCACACACACACACACACACACACACACACATCATCATCATCTTCTATGTTAACATCAGGCCAGAAACCCCGGATGGGTTTGGCAGAGGTGTACCTAATAGTACACCCACATTTCGCCAGTTTTGAAGTCCCGTGTAATAGGCGACCATATTGCCATAGACCGAGCATAAATCCAGACTACGTAACTGCGTCTGAGAAATTGCTGATGGAAAAACACAATACAAACTCTCAAAATCAAAGCATTTATTTCCATTAGACCATTACAGACACTATTGAAAGTTAAAAAAAGCTAAGCTACAGTCACAGTCACAAGGCATAATAACTTGAGAAAGTACTGTAGTTGCACATTCCAAAGCGTAGATCTCTATGGAGACGAATGGGCAAGAAACTCCATGGACACTCTTTTAAATCAAAATATTGTTACAAAATCTTGGTTACATCATTCATGTTGAGATTATACATAAATGTGAGAACGATGTACAAAGACGTGCATATTAAGAGCGTCCAGAGTAAAAGATTAAACCAACAATCTATCTATATCTATACATATAATAAATCTGTAGACGTGGCGTGTCTGTCCATTGAGAATATTTAGAAAAAAAATAGTAGGGGTGTTAAAGGATCACACACAGAACCCATTTCTACCATTTTTAGAATAGAGTAAGTAGGTTTTAATCGAAGTGTAGTCGGAATGGCTGAAAATAAATTTGGTTTTATTTTTTTCCTTTTGTGTTTACTCTTTGCATGGAAGTAATAAGTACTACTTACAACCCATTACGAAATAAAATCTCTAAAAGTTTAAAAATCAAAACAAAATTAAAATTTGATAAAATATACTATGTTATAAAATTTTTTAACACTGCCCGACGTCCACATCGTTCCCAGGACCTCATGCTTAGTAGTCGCACTTGTGACCACTCGACCAACGAGGCAGTCTCTCACATACACACCAAAATTTCCACGTGAACGAAGTCGCAGCTAGTTTAAAAATAAAGTAATTAAAATAATGTGATGTTTCGAATACGTGGTAACCGTTTGTGTCGGTATCCCTTCCACCCAGTATTTGAGGGTCAAAGTCTTCTATGCCCTCACCTGTTTGTCCAGCCACTCGATGCTCTGGTAGATCTGCCCCCTGGAGGTGTCCTTCCACGTGTACCGGAACCGTGAGCCCCAGTGGCAGAAGTCCGAGGATATCACGAACAAGTTCTGAGGATCTGCCAGGTACGGCGCTAGGATCGCACCGTATTTAGCCTCCTTCTCGGGGGTTAGGGAACCTACGAGGATTGGGATTATTGTGAAGCCGGTTTGGTACCTGAAAGGTAAAAAATACTATGATTTACTTGACTCTCGACTCTTGAAGTTACAATAATAGGCAAGTTTTATTTACTAGATGACCCGACGGCTGACACGGGATCAAAATGTTGGTCCGCCTTCAAAAGTTGAGCAGCCTTGGTGTAATCTATTATTTTTTAGTATAAAAAGCCAATAGGATGAGCTAAGAGTAAAAAAACCGGCCAAGTGCGAGTCGAACTCGCGCACGAAGGGTTCCGTACCATAATGTATAAAAACGGCAAAAAAAAAAGTCATGTCTGTTGTATGGGAGCCTCACTTAAAAAAAAAATATTCTGTTTTTTACTATTTGTTACAGCGGCAACAGAAATACATCATCTGTGAAAATTTCAACTGTCTAACTATCACGGTTCGTGAGATACAGCCTGGTGGCAGACGGACGGACAGCGGAGTCTTAGTAATAGGGTTTTACCCACGGAACCCTAAAAACAAATTACTGAACCGATTTTGATGAAATTTGTATGGAACCAATCGGAAAGTTTTTTAAATTCATAAATGAGGGAGTTAAGAGGCAACAAACATAAAAAAAAAAAACGAATAGAGAACCTCCTTCGTTTTTTGAAGAAAGTCGATTAAAAACAAGTTAATTTATACTTATCGGTTAAATTAACTTATTTTACTACTATACACTTACTCTTCCATAACTTTGGCTATGTACGGCAGATGCATCTCGATTGAATGCTCGTCTTCATCAGTTTGCACGTCCATCCACTCAAAATGACGCGTCGCTTCCAGCTCGGCATAAACTGCAAAAACAAAATAAGCACGTATATGCTGCGTTTCCACCAGATATGAGCGAGAATACGTAGCGAGGAATGAAAAAACTACTGACCGGATTTGGATGAAATTTCGCACACAGATAGTTAAATCATCACCTAGAATTAACACATCATCATTTGCCTAGCTTTTTCCCAACTATCTTGGGGTCGGCTCCCTGTCTAACCGGATGCAGCTGAATACCAATATTTTACATGGAGCGACTGCCTATCTGACCTCCACAACCCAGTTGGTCTACTGGTTAATACGATATCCTTGGTAAGACTGGTTGTCAGACTTTCGGGCCACTGACTACCCGTAGACTGTCAAAGATTTACAAATGACAGCCGGAACCAACGGCTTAACGTGCTTTCCGAGGCACGGAAGAAACTCGGTACGTAATACGGTCACCCATCCACAGACGAACCTAGGCAAGCACGGCTTAACCTAAAGATCGACCCGAGCGCCTAGAATTAACACATAGGATACTTTTTATCCCAGTAGTACGATCCCGTGCTGAAAAATCCTCAGGCCAAATATGGGTTTAAGGAAGTAGATTTTTCCCCTAACAACTTAAATACAATTAGGGACTTACTCTGTTTATCAATTGTAAGGTCGTAGAATGGAGTCTGATACTTGTCGAGAGATGAGAGGGCGCAGCCTCCTAGCCTCACGTGATGGGACGGGCCCAGGATGAATATGCGCTTGCTGGAAGAGAATTATACGTTCGATAGCAAAAGAAACTGTAAAATGGACCTACAAATTAGAGAATATTGAATTGCCATCAAGTTAGCTCCATTTGTCCCAATTTTGGGGGCTTAAATGGCCGGTTTAGCAGAATCATAATAAGACAATAATATGCATAAGCATATGCATAATCAGCCTATAATATTCCCACTGCTGGGACACACGGCCTCGTCTCTATGAGAGGGAATTGGCTATAATCCACCAAGCGGGCCCAGTGCGCGTTGATAGACGTCACATATCTTCGAATCTTTGGTTCTAGGACATGCCGGTTTCCTCACGATGTTTTCCTTCACCGTTTTGAGAGCAGTAGTGATGAAATAAATTACACAAAGTAGTGCGCCTGCCTGGTTTCGAACCCACGACTTACTGTTTAAGTCGGGGCCGCCTCCACTGGCTCACCGCTGCTCTAGATATTTGAATTAATTATTTTATTTTTGAATTGTTCGTTTCTTTGTTTTTACTATGGACACTTTTAACGTGCATCTTGCTACATCGCTCTCACATAATGTACCATCTCAACATGAATGATGTAACCAAGGTTTTGTAAAATATTCTGATTTAAAAGAGTGTCCATGGAGTTTCTTGCCCGTTCTTCTCCATAGAGATCTACGTTAGGGAATGGGCAACTACAGTACTTTCACAGTTTTTATGCCTTGTGACTGGGACTGTAGCTACATTTCATTGTTGTCTTTGTTTCGACAATTCAAAAGTGCCTGTAACTGGCCTACTTGAAATAAATGCTTTGATTTTGAATCACGTTAAAATGCTTAAAATGTTCACAGACGCAGATAATACTATGAATTGTCACTTTGTGACCATTTGTAATTTTTATATGATTCTGCTAAAGCGGCCATTTTAGCCCATGATTCTTTCCACAATTCACTAAAGCGGAAATTCCGTGCTTCATGTAGCATTTCTGCTAGACATTTAAATGATCTTGGACTCTACTTAGAGGTTCGATTAGCAGTCTACTGGCTTCTGCAAGCTGAACTGTTGATTCTTCATCATTTCAGTCGAAAGACATCTGCTGTGGGCATAGGCCTTCCAAGCATCGCCGTCGACACGACAGCTGGTCCTGTACTTCTGGCATATCCAGTCGATTCCCGCGACCTTTACCAGATTATCGGTCCACCTCGTGACTCCTGGAAGGCTTTCAAACGTCTAGGATCGATTAGAGTCCACCTTAAATCTATACTTCTATACTCCGGCGTTTTGTAAGTTTTAAGCCCAATACTTTTGTGGATAATGAACGTAAATAACCAGCTAATGGATAGTTATAATATATGTAATATGGTTAACGGTTAGTTTCAACTGCAAAAATGTCAAGCGGTCAAACGAAAGTATTAAGGATTTGTGCAGAAGTTGTGATATTATAGCCCTATGTGTGTGTTTATTGTTTTGTGTTCTATTAGTATGTTTAATGTATTGTGTTGAATTTTGTGTGTATTAATGAGTCCTTGTTACTTGAATAAATAAATGAATTATTGAATTATACTAGCATTATGAAGCTGATGAGTTTGTTTGGTTGAACGCGCTAATCTCAGGAACTACTGGTTCGAATTTAAAAATTCTTTCAGTTTTGGATAGCCCATTTATTGTGGAAGGATATATAACATCACGCTACGGCCAAGAGGAGCGGAGCATCAATGAAAAATGTTGCAAAAACTGGGAAAATAGTATTTTTATAATAATTTCAAAAGGTCGCGGGCAACGGCCTAGTACAATTTAAATAGCATTTATACTCACACAACGACTGGACTAACTTGTCTGTATGCGAACGCTGCGCAGGCGCCGCAGTAGGAGTAACCCGCGTGACTATAACAGAGACATAGAGATCATAATTAAGTCGCATGTTCTTCCAAATACACCTTAAATCTTATTTAGTATGTAGCTCCATCTATGTCGCACGCAAGATGAAACTAAAAATTCTGCATCGCGCAATCTAAGTTATCTGCAACATAAGCATTTATACAACATCCCTACACCAACCTGGGGCCCACCAGCCATAACACCCATCTGGTCGTATGATCCTCTCATTTCTAAGAGGTTGAGGAACTTTACTTCCTGTTCCTCATAACTCTTCAGGTAAATGGGATTCAAGTTTTTATGGGAATAGAAAAAGCGTAGAAAAAGATAATTTAATATATAAATAAATCGTTAGTAAGTATGTAATTCAAGAACGGGGAAAAGAAATGTGGGTCGTCCGGCGGCGAGATGGGCAGACGACATAGTTGCCATCGAGGGAAAAACCTGGATGAGGCTGGCACAGGAACGTGGAGATTGGTAGAAGAAAAGAGAGGACTATACTCAGCAGTGGGTGAATTCAGGCTGTCGATGATAACGATGAAGTATGTAGTTGTGTGCTATATGTAGCACTTGAAGCTGAACCCTCTCGCTTCGAGTACTATTCGAATTTGCTTTCCGTTATCAAAATTATATCGGTACTGAAGTGTTATCGATACTCCAGCCTACCAATAAAATATCAAAATCCGAGAACTGAGCGTTCGTCACCATGTAATTCCACCACAGTATAGATATACCTAGATAACGCAAGAGCACCTACTTCGCGTGCGCGGCTTAAGCATTTTATGCTTAACGTGTCTACTGTCGCAGCAAGCTAATTTGTTTAAAACAACAACGTTACAACTCAAGAACTCAATTCTAGACATTTGAAGAACAAAAATGTAGTCTATTTTATATTGTAATTTGTTTGTATAGTAACTAAATAGTGCTTATGACGTCATAGTAGGTAGTCAATACATGGCACGCTTGGTTTTCATACGGACCGTAATACTTGCGTTATCTAGGTAAGTATATACATAATTATATGTATGTATATCTGTGGTTACCACCAACCCGTTCTGATTGAGCTTAAATTGTCTCAACTCGAACATGATTCAGGGATGGTAAATGGAAATGGAAGTTTTCCGATCGGCACCACCCGAATATGTGTATTTAAACCGACTTCAAAAAAGGAGGAGGTTGCTCAATTCGACCGTATATATATTTTTTTTTATGTGTGTTCGCGGATAACTTCGTCGTTTATGAACCGATTTTGATTAAAAAAAAATTGTTGGAAAGGAGATACTTCAAGAGTGGTCCCATGATAAGGAAACCGGGATCTGATGATGGCATCCAAGAGAAATTGAGGGGAGCTTTCAAAAATTGTAGTGGCGACTAGTGCGTTTGTAAGTATTTTAAAGCACTACAATTTAAAGAAGGTCTGGAGTCGCTCTGATGATGGAACCGAAAGACAGTCGAGGGAACTCCTCAACAGTTTACAGCAGTCACCTTGTGTTTGGGTTTGATTAATTTGTATTGATGAGAAATTTACACCTAGATGGGTTGTGACTGTCATAAGGGGTCTGGTGATGAAGACGAAGGACAGTTAAGGGCACTCCTCAACTGTTTACAGTAGCTACCTTGCGTTTGTACTTAATTCATGTATATTGATTAAATTTTAGCTTCAGAAGTCGGTGACAAAAAACTGAATCAAACAAACAAAAGTCACCGACTTCTGAAGCTAAAATAATTTTTCACATTTTTGTGTTTTTGGAGTCGGTTTTATTTTTTGCAAAAAAGTTTTTTTTCCTGATTCGGTTCGGCTTTCTTGTGTAAATAATGCTGCCGAAACAAAAGTGCTTCCACTGCTGGACTGGGCATAGCTAGCAGCAATTCTTAAGTTCTAAACTTACGGCGCAATGATGGCCCTCGCCGGTCCGTGGGTGAGGTCCGCCTTGGACAGCCAAAGGTCTAGTTGGCGGGACAGCTCGTTGCCTAATAAACAGAGAGGTGTTACTTAAAATGTTGTGAGAAATGAGATATGTACTACCGAATTCACTGAGGGTCTGCGGGTCTGCCACTATTCATCCTTATGCATATCCATAGATCGCTTGTTCACATCCGGCTCGAAGGACCAAAAATGTACGGGCAATAGCTCCGTACACTGAGACGCAGTAAGCGAAGTCTCATAATAAACGGAATTAGGAACATTGCCAACTCTCTCTTTGGTGTACTTTATGGCACAGCCGATGAATACAACAACGACATCAAACTACTGCACAGCAATGAAAACCACTTGTTCTGTTGTGGTAATAAGGTAGAAAAGTGGTCGACCGTCGAGTGAACTCGGTAGTATGTATAGGTAATAATAATATATAGGACAACCAACACACGTGTACGTTACCCCAGCAAGAAAGTGTCTCCTAGAGTTATATGAGTCGAACGTATAGTTGGTGCCTTATCTGCTGTAAATGTGCCCCCACATAAAAAATGTGTGCCCCCTGTCGTTTTGGAAAAAAACGGAAAAAACGATTCTTGCTGGGGTAACGTTTTTCTAGCAGGAAAATTCTAAACGAATGATCGGAGAGAGAAAAATTGTGCATGGCCAGAGAGCTTATACATATGTGTGCCTTAATGTGCCCCCAAAAATAAAATCTGTGCCCCTTCAGGTTTCCGAGATATTGCATTTCCTGCTGGAGTAACGTTTTGATGAATCGTATATCTCTAAAACCATTGCATATGCCCCTGTAGAATAAACATACACGAGTAGCTCTTAAGGGGCACACCTTAGTGCCCCAATTAGATTTAAGAAAATATTTATAGTTTTCAAGTTATCGCGGTTTTATGAAAACCCGAAAAAACATCGCAGCGCTTAAATGAGACAAGGTATAAGTTCGCTGAAAACTGTATTCGGTCCTTCTTGACGCTAATAATAACCATACCAAGTTTCAAAACTGTTCATGCATAAGTTTTTGAATAATTCGTTGTTGTTTACATATTTTGGTTTTTTGTTAATATTTACTTAATGCGAAACATTCCAAGCTGAATATTTTCACCATATATTTTTGACTAAAGGCACATGATTTTGGTTTACACCTACACATCTGGGATTGAGCCGGTTCCTTGTATTTTGCCGTCAAAAGTCGTTTTGACTTTTAGCAAGATTATTCAAAAACTTATGCATGAACAGTTTTGAAACTTGGTATGGTTATTATTAGCGTCAAGAAGGACGGAATACAGTTTTCAGCGAACTTATACCTTGTCTCATTTAAGCGCTGCGATGTTTTTTCGGGTTTTCATAAAACCGCGATAACTTGAAAACTATAAATATTTTCTTAAATCTAATTGGGGCACTAAGGTGTGCCCCTTAAGAGCTACTCGTGTATGTTTATTCTACAGGGGCACATGCAATGGTTTTAGAGATATACGATTCATCAAAACGTTACTCCAGCAGGAAATGCAATATCTCGGAAACCTGAAGGGGCACAGATTTTATTTTTGGGGGCACATTAAGGCACACATATGTATAAGCTCTCTGGCCATGCACAATTTTTCTCTCTCCGATCATTCGTTTAGAATTTTCCTGCTAGAAAAACGTTACCCCAGCAAGAATCGTTTTTTCCGTTTTTTTCCAAAACGACAGGGGGCACACATTTTTTATGTGGGGGCACATTTACAGCAGATAAGGCACCAACTATACGTTCGACTCATATAACTCTAGGAGACACTTTCTTGCTGGGGTAACGTACACCCAACACACCGCCATCTGATCCCAATCTAGGCAGAGCCTGTACTATGGCAACCAGGTAACTGATAAAAATACTTATATATTTCTAAATACATACATATTATAGATAAATTACACACCCAGATACAGAACAAATAATCGTACTTATCGCACAAAGATTTGTCCTGTGTGGGAATCGAACCCACGACCTCTGTCCTAGCAGTCAGTTTCGCTAACCACTAGACCAACAGGCCAATCAAATAGGTAATACATTAGTTTTGTTTCGCTCGTCCATCTCGCCTATTTCAAGGGCTTGAAGATGTGATTTCATGTAGAGTTACCTTCTAATATGTAGATAATTTTTTATCTCTGCCTACGTTAAAGATCCTTTGATCTGATTAAAACTTCTATGTACAGACGCCTGCACATCAAGCTACTACAATCTGACAAATTTCTTTAATGAATTCTCAACTTTATCGCTAAAGCATTAGTTTCAAGGTTGATTGGGAAAATTTGACAGTTTCGGGTAGTTTGATGTGCCTGTACAATGTAAAATTAACACATTTCAAAAAATGTGTGGGATGCCAAGACTGAAATGGGTCAAAAAATAAAATGCAAAAACTAAACAATGGTTGTTTTTATTATTTGCTTTAGTTTCAGAAAAAAAAAACCGTTTTAAACTTGTATTTTAACCTTTTAAAAACCAGAACATAAACGCACGCGCGTGCCCTCCACGCCAAGCCACAATTATATAATATAATAATGATATGCTCTGGCGGCCAAAATGTTAACAACAAGTTACGATTTGTTTAATCCAGCATTAGCTTACCTTGTCATTTGCACCAATTTTATTATTATAATATGACAAGGCCTTCGCAGGAACACTAGGATCCTATGTCTCCTCTTCAATATCCTACACAACCCGTCCTATCCTTCTTACCTGCGTGAGCGTTTTTCTTATGCCCGCCCTACTGACGCTCCGTGTAGATCGCACCTTAGATCCCTTCTTAAATCCCATCCTCATAAATCCAGCTACTACTCATACTCCTTCTCCGTCCATGCTGTAAGGTTGTGGAACTCACTTCCGCCTTGCATTCGCGACTTGAACACCATCACGTTATTCAAAGCCAGAGTGAAAGAGCATTACCTTTCCTCTCAATTATAATTTATTATATACATATATATTTTTATTAGTTTATATATCTTAGCATTATGTATTTATATAAGTATATATTAATATTTACTCATGTGTATTTATACTTAATATTTTAGGCTAAGTTAGATAAGGCACATAAACACATTTTTCTCTTCCTTTTCTCACACACTATTGTCTACATTTCTTTTTCATTTCTCCTTTTGCAGGTCTGCTGGCAGAAATTTCTTGAGAAATAAGCAGTACCTTTGTACTCATGTATTATAATATTATTTTCCTGTGTTATCTACTGTGTGTACATAAATAGTAAAATAAATAAATAAATAAATAAATAAGGTTTTCATAGGACAACCACAACATTTTACGCACAATTGATAAAATTTATTTAACTATATTATTCTATACATCATCATTAAGTAGTCAGACACGTGAAAGTCTGACAACCATCCTTGCCTATAGGTATTGCGTTACCCTGGTTACACAGTAACTAGGTCATGGAGGCCCAATGAGCTGTCGCTCCACATAATACTGGTATTCAGCTGCAACTGGTCAGACTGGAAGCCGAGTTCACAAAGTTGGAAAAAGAGTAGCAAGATGATGATGATGTCCTTCAATTATCAATCATCTCCATCATCATTTTCATCTTGCTCTATTAATTTCGCAATTTTCTCCCCTGCTTCCTTTAACAGCTGTTCACTAAACTGCGGGAACTTCGATTCAAACTCCGATTTCAGATTTTCTAAGTCAAACCGATCTTTTTCCAAGTCTTCAATATTTGTCTGTGACTTTTCATACTCTTTGAATTTGTCTAAGTCTAAGTTAGACTCTTTTTTGATCTGATCTAGACCTTCTATGGCATCATTGACTGCATCTAGCAATTGTTTATGGCCAGACATGTGGTTGTATCCGAAATCGACATCTTTAAGGTTGATTTTGTCTAAGCACGCCTGTTCAGTGGATCGTAGATCATGAAGGATTGTTTCTGCATTAGATTTGTCTGTGGTATCAAGGAACTGTGAGTTGACGCGGGCTTTGAGGTCGAGTAGTCTGAAAAAGGAGAAGTTTATAAGATTTAGAAGGTTAGGCATTTATTTTTTTTATATTGTATTATATTCTTGTTGTTGTTTTTTTTAATAACTTCATTGTTTCTGATTTTAAAAAACATTGGGTCAGTGGGTAGCCTTAGGGGCCGCTAGAATTTCTATATTGATAACTGACTATGTAGTAATCCAGGTATACTGTATTCTGTTCAGAAAACTTTTTTTACATTTTTAAAGCAAGCAAAATGCACTCAATAGGCAGATTCCGTTACCTGTGGTTTAAAAACACCCTGAACAAAGCCATTAGACTCTTGTTCTCAACCATACCATTACCTGGGCACCTTCTAGTTACAGATATTAAAAGTCAAAGTTTTAACTTTTTCAAACTTTTTTTTTAATAAAAGGAGTTGTTTCCTGACAATATTTTTGCACAGTGCTACTTGGTTTGATGTACAGCTTGGTTGATGGCTTCGTAAAGGGTCTTTTTACACCCTGTATTAGCTGTGTGGCACATGGACCTCTCTTGATGGTAGCAAGTACACTGAGTTCATCAAAAGATTTAAAAAAGGATGAATTGAGTACAAACCTGTTTTGTTCCACAACAAAGGATATATTCTTCAACCTCTTATTAGTTTTATCCAATTGATCCATAGTTTTTTGGAATCTATCAGCCAATTGTGTCATTTGTATATCCATCATAGTTTCCTCACGTTCAATTTTCTCATCTATCAAACATTCTTCAAGCATAGCTCGTAAAAATTTACCATAAGCAATTTGGCGGTTTTCTGCATCAAAATCCGGAAATCCTTGCTGTTCTTTATTCATTGTTGACATTGTTGTATTTGCGTTGTTTTTCTTCGTTGTCGGGCGGGGAACATTTTTATCCTTTGTTGGAACTAATTTTGTTCGTGACGTAGAAGGTTGCACGCTAACTGTTGATGGTTGCTTTGATTTTATCGATGTTTTCGATGATGCTGCGGATATTTTCGTTTTATCGGACATTTTTAGTTCTTTGGGATAAAGTTTACAATAAATCCAGTCCGAATAGCAGTTGAATTGAATTGACATTTGTTTGAAATGATGGCTGTCATGCAGTCATTGTCATGGCAACGGTGGTTTCCGTTTTCGTTCGGAAACTTGAAAGAACTCGGCAAATAACACATTTGAAAAAAAATATTACAAACGGTTTCAGAATACAAAAAAGTGAATAACGTATTATTTTCATTTGTTATACTTGGATCTAAGAATGATATTATATGAGAATGAAAGTCACACAAATTCCTGCAATATCATCTAGACTGCTCATGCGGCCAGTGACTCACAAATTAATTATAAACACACTTGAAAAACAGTTCCAAAACCCAATGTAATGCACTTCAGATTCAAGCGATAATTTTATAAAAGTTAACTATTCTGTTATATTTCCGAACGTAACCCAAAACACTTGACAAAAAATCTATTGACTTTTTTATTTTTAGACCTACTTAGGTCAATAGGTCAACTCTTTAATTTTATAAATAAAATCAGAATCTTCTTCTGGATAATACAGGGGCGGGAATACATAATATTTTCAAACTTAAGTATTTCAATAACAAATAAGAAATAACCAGTTTTCTCACAGCATTCTTTGTTTTGCTTGCTAGGTTATAAACAAAGTTTTTTTTCTCATAATAGTCATAGTTTGAAGCTATTGTTCAGCCTTAAGGACGCTTGTCTTTGACGACTCATCCTGAATTCCTGATCGTACAAGACAAAAGAATATTTTAATTATAGGTTTCAAAACAAAGGTCAATAACCTTTTGACTTTATAGTTACCTTTACACTTTTCTTGAACCTTATAAAAACACAAAAACTGCTCGTAGGCACTTCAAAATCTAATTTTTATTTTTGCGCGATGAAATTTGTGTACCCATAAAAGATTACGATTTATAAAACTTTAATAATTTACATACCATTCTCCGTGTACCAGCTGCCTGCATGCGAAGCGTTCCGACAGGTCATCTTCGTATTTTTCTGAGCAATTAATTAAATGATTATTAAAAAATTGGTAAATAAATAATTAAACTTTCACGATCACAAAAATAATACTTTGACGTTGATGTAAATACTCCACAGACAATATTTTCACCAATGTTTTTTTTTAATTCAAGTATAAGATGACTGTTTGTGGAGCTAGTTTTAATTTTAATCAAAATATTATTTTGGCAGTCTCGATTGTTTATCATTTCTTCGTGTAGGGTTTTGGTACACGCTGACACATTTTAAAACAAGCTATCCTCCTAATTCTACTGTAGTCCAAAAAAACACAATAATATTAACAATTAATATTTCAGTGTAGATTATTCGTTGCTCAGAGCAAAACTGCGTGTGTGTTTCAATTTATGGCAGATGGGCGATCCCAAATCGTGTAAACGGCAGAATCCTCTGCCAGCATAGCTAAATGGACCAACGGCCTTATAAGGTGGCTGGGTAGTCCAGTCATTATAGTAAGTTCACCTCGGAATTCGAGATACCCAGCTGTAAGTCTGTAAATACTTGTATATTGACACCCTAAAAGTTGTCTCAAAACCTACATATGGTAGGGTGTAAGCAACTATTAAATTTCAAGGTCAAAGGTCACAAAAATCGTTTTTTTGCGCTTTTTTTGGAAATATCTCGTTTCCTATGGGTTTTTTGCCATTTATATTTTCATCAATATTGTAGAATACAAAATTCTCTACAAATTTTGTTCACAAATTTTTTTTATACGATGAACCGTTTTCGAGATAGAGGGCGGAGAGCGCGCGGTCACAGCATCACTTCAGGTCAACCGGTGCCTCCGGTCGAAAACGCGCCATATATAGTTGATGAACTATCGATAAATCAATGATTATAAATATTTGACAATTTTTAACTATTATATTATATTTTATCATTTTTTTCCTAACCTATCCACTTTTTATTCAGTATTAATTTATTTAACAACACTTACCTGCCCATGTAATTGCAGAATTGTTAATGAAAATACAGGAATTATATTTGAATTTTAACCTAATTAATAGTAATAACTTCTTATATGATGAAAAAAAAAACAAATAAATTATGAATTAATCTTTTTATTCAAAAATATCATTCAATACATTTACTTTTATTGAAAGTAAAAAAATGGAATAAAGGGTACAAAAACTACAATTTATAATTTTAATCATCTTCTTCCTCTTCATCGTCGTCTTCTGGCTGCTGGTAAATTTCAAACTGGTCTTCATTATCGTCTTCAACGACATTTGTCTCAAGTTCTTCCATGATTATGGGGTCAAAGGTTCAATCTTCGTTAATGTCGCTCTGATATGGTAGAGCATTGAGACAAGCTTGCCCATTACATTGGCCACAAGCTAAAGAGCATTGCATGCCCGCTTTCCTGCTTCCGCATCGCGAACCACAACCTCTCTTGCAGTTGCAGAAAATTGTATTTAGCAAATCTTCTGGAGCAGGTGGAAAAATTGTCATGATAGGCTCCAGAAAATCGTTTCGCATTGCCCAACCCCATACTTGGGGTTCCAAATCATGTCCTAACCAAGTTTGAACTTGATAATAAACACGGTTGAAATGTTGATGAGCAGCTGCACTTGTTGGTGGAATATTTGAAAGCTGCACAGGTTTATTAAGTTTTGTAGACTTGACGTAATGCATATAACGAAGATGATCGAGACTTTTCACAGATTTCGGAGCATTATAGACTGCCAATTAATGCATGAAGAAAATGATAAAATATAATATAATAGTTAATAAAAATTGACAAATATTTATAATCATTGATTTATCGATAGTTCATCAACTATATATGGCGCGTTTTCGACCGGAGGCATCGGTTGACCTGAAGTGATGTTGTGACCGCGCGCTCTCCGCCCTCTATCTCGAAAACGGTTCACCGTATAAAAAAAAAATTTACACAAAATTTGTAGAGAATTTTGTATTCTACAATATTGACAAAAATATAAATAGCAAAAAACCCATAGGAAATGAGATATTTCCAAAGAAAGCGCAAAAAAACGATTTTTGTGACCTTTGACCTTGAAATTTAATAGTTGCTTACACCCTACCATATGTAGGTTTTAAGACAACTTTTAGGGTGTCAATATACAAGTATTTACAGACTTACAGCTGGGTATCTCGAATTCCGAGATTTTTACCTAATTTAAGCTTAAATGACTGGACTAGGGTGCGAAAGGCGGAGGACAGAGTGTTGAGGCGGCTGATGGAGATCTATGTCCAGCAGTGGTCACGTAATAGAAAATAAGTAGATGAACTTACATGCTGTTGATTGGTGTACGAAATTTTGCCTGCTATGGCCAAAAGGAATAACGCAAACAACCTGAGCATCTTAACTTAATCCTACATAGAATAAAAATGCTAGCCTGTAACAGTCGTTAAACAAAAGATATTACTAGACTAAGACACAGTTAAGTCGATTTAATGACATCACTGGTCAAACGAATGACATGTAAAGAACGACGGCCATTATCGTAATCGTTCATCAGTTCATTCATCACTCATTATCATTCTGTCAGTCGGGCCAGTTGTCAATAATTGTAAATTTTTCGGCGCATGATGTGTGAAAATAATTAATTAAATTCAAATAAATATAATAATACTTATTGCATTTATTCGCAACTTTACTTAGTTTTTCAAACATTCCTGTGTAGGTGTCAGTCATTAAAATGCTTACCTCAAAATGTAAGTACAATCATTGCATTTACATTTACACTTCTCAATTTTTATGGAATTTAGTAAGAAATTGTACCGTGTACGTATATTTTTACTTTCATTATTTATCGCCGATTAATGTCGGTCGCAACTGTATCAATAAAGTTATTGTAAAAAAAACGATAAACGGTAAATAAACATGACCCATTAAATGAAGTTATGTAAAAATTTCGTAATCTTTATTCATTACTTTTGTGTGGAAAGTTTTGAGATTATACCTATTATTATTAAGTATTATATTTTGTTAAATTTAGTATGTCAATTCGTAGTAAATATAATAATATTTACTAGGAATTGACATGATACAAAATTGAGTAAACTCATATCAAGCATAGCATTACAATAAACAACGTATCACAGTCCACGTGCGTCTCCCACGCTGCGGCTACTGTCTGGTCCACGAACGGCATTACGGCACACAGCCTCTACTTTTCTTCATTTATTGCTAGAACCTTTGCACATATATTTTTATTACGTTAGTTTAACGGGCACAGCCTGGCCGATACCAGTGTACCTTATTTTTATTTTATATGTTGGTACACTCTGGGACAATCATGACACCACAGAGTAATGACAATGGAAACACCACATGAACACTTTAGAATCAGCCTGAAAACATAACATTCTCTCATATAATGAGAAGCGTCTCATTCAGTCGGCAGATCTTACCAAGGGCTGCAGTTGTTTACCAGCAGCTGTATTGTTGGTCAGATAGAAATTAATTTAATTAATTCGTAATACATTAAACAGCTGTCACAGAAGGCTCTGTATTCTGTAAAATTTATCATAGTCTGTTATTCTTTTGTTAAGACGTGGACATTGGTGTGGGTTACATGTTTGTGATCTTTAGCTTTTAAGGATTTTATTGTATTTTCTGTAGCAGGTAACTGTTCTATGTCCCTAATAAACAAAATAAAATAGGCAGTCCGTCCATGTAAAATACCTTCATGCTCAACAGTTAGTCGTGTGACCACTAGACTAGTGAGACAGTCCATAATAAATATATTTTTCTATCACGGTTCCAGGTCGCACAGTCTTTAGCCGTATTTCCAGAACAGCATGTTACTCCATAGAGTCAAGAATTGTCAAAGATCCTAAGACTGCTGTCGTCATGCTGAACATGGGTGGACCTACGGACACTGATCAGGTAATCTCTGCTGTTTTTGTGTAAACTATGGCATTTATTACTGTTTTGTCTATTGATAATGTAAACATATTTGATCAAGAGAGTATTCTTGATGGAAGCTGACAGAGATGGTGGAATTGTCGCCCGTTTCCGTTTCCATAGACTTACATGGGAACTAGTTGTGTCTGTAAATATGTACCTAGATAACGCAAGTATCACAATCGATATGAAAACCAATCATGGCATTTTTTTAAACCTACTATAACATCATAAGCAGTATTTAGTTGCTATACAAAATACTATGTTTTTGTTCTGTCTGTCAAGGTCAATTTGTTCATCGGTATTTTTTTTAAATCAGCTGTTCCATACATTTTGACCGCGTAGGTATTGCACTTTTGTAGGAAACAGCTGTTTTATTTTAATAACCAATGAAAAATTACTATGTGGGGGGTCGGAATGATGTATTGAATACGTGGTAACCTTTTTCGCGCCGGTGTCCCTTCCACCCCTTAGCTAAATACAAGAGTTAAAGTTGTCAGGCCCGTTACTATCACAGATAATATTTGAAGTGCTATACAAATATTTACAATAAATGATTGACTAATCAAAATATTGATTCACTGATAGAAGTCATTTAACTCTTATAAACAATGAGTGTGGATAATAATCTTATCCAATCATTATGATATCTAACATTGTGAATAAGCCGGGGTGTCCTAGAACCAAGAATTTTTAGACATGTGACATCTACCAACCCGTACTGAGCCTGCGTGCTGGAATACAGCCCAATCCCTCTTATAGAGACTGGACTGGTCATCTCTTAGCTGCCACGGTTTCTTTTAATTACTTTATTTTTAAATTGTTGATTTAATCTTTTACTCTGGACGCTCTTAATGTGCACGTCTTTCTACATCGTTCTCACATATATGTATAATCTCATGATGATGATGTAACCAAGATTTTGTAACAATATTTTGATTTAAAAAAGTGTCCATGGAGTTTCTTGCCCATTCTTCTCCATAGAGATCTACGCTTTGGAATGTGCAACTGCAGTACTTTCTCAATTTATTATGCCTTGTGACTGGGACTGTAGCTTCGCTTCTTTTAGTTTTTTTTTTGACATTCAAAAGTGCCGTAATGGTCTAATTGAAATAAATGCTTTGAGTTTGAGAGGAGGTGTGCGTCCCAGCAGTGAATTGATAATGCTTTACAAGTATTAACTTAAAAAAAGAAATGCAGTAAAAGAATGACCGAACAAAAGATTGATTAATTGATAAAACTTATATAACTTACTAACAATGACTTCACACTAACATTTTTGCATTGTCATTATGACAAATTGAACACAACACACTTGATTGATTACAACAGACTTGAGTTATAGTTAAGCAGTTCGTAGAGAACTCATATTAAAGAAGTTACTAATTAACAAATGCCTGTTTTACTAACATTTAACATTGGACAGCTACACCTAAAGAAAAGTTACCAGTTAGTTAAAGTAAAGTTAGTTAATATTACACTCTTCGCGCATGAGCCTACATTCAAATAGTCCCTACGTAATGTCCATAAAAATATTTAATAAACTACAGATGCCATAAAAACTTAAACTAGCGATACAACTTTTATGAATAAACTCAAACAATTATTAATTAAAAAAGCATACTACACAATAAACGCATTCACAATGACAAACAAATATATTTAACACAAACAGACACCATACACCGTTAGTCGTTTAGAATTCACACTCTTACATACATAGATGAATATTATTTTATTATTATGAAATACTAGTTTTCCGCCCGCGGCTTCGCCCGCGTCGGGTTCGATTATATCACGTTTCCAAGAGAACTCTTCAAAAGTCCGGGATAAAAACTATCCTATGTTCTTTCTCAAGGTCAAGTCTATCTCTGCACCAAATTTCATTAAAATCAGTTCAGTGGTTTAGACGTGAAAGCGTAACAGACAGACAGACAGAGTTACTTTCGCATTTATAATATTAGTAGGGAGTAGGGATGTTTTAATGTAATCTTACCAAATAATTATTATGTTATAAGTTTATAACAGATCTCAAGAAAAGTAATGTTATAATTTTTATTAATTAATACTAAGCACATGTTTTAAAAAGAGAATGCTCATGGAAGTATGGAATCCCGTACCATGCTGCATCAAAATCAAACCTTGTTTTTTATAGACTACACTGATCGTATTAACTCCTACAAAAATTATTTTTGAAAAAAAACCCGCGTTTCAGAGTAATTTTGTAAAATCGAAACTAACCTAAAAAGTAGGTCTATTTTTTCGACGCTACCAACGACGTATTTTAACACACATACATTACATTATTGCTCTAAAAACAGAGTAATACACTAATATTAGTAAGAATTACGAGTTAAAGTAACATCCACAGTATGCTTGACTGAAACTCGATTTTATTTTAGACCTTTACATTGCCAATAGTCAGTCAGTACAGTACAAATGTCAGATGCCACAGATAAGATAACTATAAACCATAGAGTATAGTAAGTGCTATAAACTAGTCGGGATTTAGGGATGTAATCGATAAATCAAAATCTTTAGGCTGAGAAAATCTATTTTGTTGCAAATAGCAATAAACCAAACTAAATCGATTTGGTGTACTGATCTTACTTAATTGTAATTAATTTTAGAGTCCGCTCGACAGACAAGGGTTTGTTCAATTGAAACGGAATGTCATTTATATTCAGTTGAAACGGAACGTCATATAAAGGGAGTAAAACAATATTCGTACTTTTAAACTCGAAAAGTATATTTCCAGTTCAAAAATCAAATCCCCGACGCGTAATGCCGTAAAAAAATATGAAACTAATTACTATAATATTTTGGTTTTGAGGCGCGAGACTTTTTGGTACCAACTTTGGTCATTATCCTTTAAATTGATTCAGTATTAATTTTATTTCACAAATAAATTTTATACTTTTTAACTGTGCCCTACAGGGTCCGTAATTGTACCTTAGCTTTAAGCCCATTGTAAGATCTTCACACATTTTGGAATGCAAATATAGACATGAATATGAATATGAAAAATGCACAAAAACAGATTTAATAGTTAAACAAGAGATGCTGTGAATAGTGATTTTACTGAATACTGACCACCACCGCGCCACCACCGGCCACGGTCTAAGGCTATTGACGTATTTGATGGTACAATAAAGAAAAAAAATCAGCTGATCCCTACATTTTGACGAGTTAATCGATCATAAACGTAGGGAACAGCTGATTTTTTTTCACGATTTCAGGCTTGGTCCCATAGTAAAAGTTGTTCATAGTGATGAGTACAATGACCTCTTAAGAGGTTTCTGGTGTTTTACAAATAACCCTGTATATGCTGTACATGTCATCATCTTCCTGCCCTTGTCCCATTCTATTTGGGGTCGGCACAACACGTTTTCTTCTTCCATTCTCCCCTGTCTGGCGTCACGGCATCATTTACTCCTTTCTCTTTCATGTCATTCCTCACACAATCCATCCATCTTTTCTTTGGCTTTCCTCTCCCTCTCCATCCATCAACATTCATGTCCATCCATCTTTTGGTCATATGCGTTTCATCCCTCCTCATTACATGTCCATGCCAAGACAAACGACTTCCTTTCAATTTTTCTGTAACAGGCGCCACTTTCAAACTTCCTCTAATATACTCATTCCTTACTTTATCCATTCTTATGGAATGTAGGTCACTCCACAGTACTCCACACATACATCTCAACGTGCTGTACATATCTGATATCTTTATTGTTTCCCAGGTAGGAGACTACCTACACCGCATCATGACGGACCGGGATATGATCCAGCTGCCTATACAAAGTAAGCTGGGACCCTGGATAGCTTCGCGAAGAACTGAGGAGGTGCAGAAGAAGTATATGGAGATCGGAGGCGGTTCTCCTATACTTAAGTGGACTAATAGTCAAGGTGAGTGTGCGGGATTGCATCAGGTATTTCAGTGGGAGATATATAGAAAACCACTTGACTCCTCAGTAAAATTACTTATATCTATTGATAAACGTAAAAAATTTCGGTAGATGGTGATTTCTAATTAATAAATAAAGAAAAAAGTAATAGCTGAGACACACGTAGTTGCACCAGTGCTATGAAGAGTTTAGTAGGCGTTTCGCGCAAATAGTGAGATCATTGACTCTTGACATGACTTTCCAAATTAACCCTCAATTGGGCGCGCCTAAAAAGTTACGTAAACGGTCGCGTGGGGTGCGTTACACCTCGGTCATATAAATCAAATACGAAATACATACAAAATCTGCTCGATACTTGATTATAAAGGGCACACGTTTTTATGAAGCTAACGGGAACTTCAGCACTCAAAATTCACAATTTAAAAAGTTATAAACCTTTCAAGGATGCGCTGGTGTGTGGCACCCTACGCGACCAATTAAGGGTTAAGAACTAGCCTAGACAGATAGACTGATAAATAGACTGCATATAATGTAGTGGAGAAAAAATTCATGCTGAGATATTGTGTGAGTGACAAAACTGGATATAGTAAGAAATGGGTATCTTACGAACAAGAAGTTTGAAAAACCCCCTTTTTTTTTTAGAAAAGTTGAAAGAAAACCGTGTCTTGGTATGGATATGATTTCTAGCTGATCTCTCTCCGGTCGCTTCGGATGTCCTCTCGGACAATTAAGGAAACAAAGAGTGTACCCGAGTCTGTGCACACACTTGTGCACTATAACATTTGCCGCGCCGATATGGCTAAGCTAGTTTCCGCTGAAATTAAGTTCAGGAGGAAAATTTTTGTAATATTTAGTCGCCCATAGACATACTTCTTATGTGCTTGCAACATTACTTTCACTCATAATTATGTTTTAAACCAGAATTACCATATTAAATAATTATATGAAATGTTTTCTACTAATGATTTCTTTTTATTTCCAGGTCAACTACTAGTGGAGCAACTGGACAGGTTCCATCCTCAAACGGCCCCACACAAGCACTATGTCGCCTTCAGATATGTGCCTCCTTTCACGGAAGACGCTTTTACTGAACTTGAGAAGTAAGTATAGTTTGCATCGTCTGAAGGAGTATGCAGGGGTGTCTCCCGGCCACTGTAGACGCGGGCCTGTGGACGGCGAGTAATGGGCCAGCTCGCCGTCCGTCCGTCTTATGACGACAGGCCGTGTCGACGGCGCGTTCGTGTTCCACGCGCGCCTCAAAGAGATGTCAGCAAACCGGAGGGGGTCCGTAAGGGCCGATGCCTGAAAAAAGAAGCCATTTTTTTTGTTATTGTTACGTCAGCTGTTTTATGAGAAGACTAGTTTATGCCGCGGCTTCGCCCTCTTGAAGTTCGATAACTGTCCCACGGGTTCATCTACCGGGATAAAAAGTGATTCCTAGGTATTTGTTATTCCAGGTTATAAACTATCTGTGTGCAAAATTTCATCCAAATCCGTTCAATAGTTTTTGCGTCAAAGAGTAACAAACATCCATCCATCCATCCTCACAAACTTTCGCATTTATAATATTGGTAGTGTAGCGGCACTTCAAAAATTACTACAGCGCCATCTATGACGCAGAAGATAAACTAAACATCGAAATACATCTAAATCCTACATCGCACAAGTAAAGTTAAGCAGGCCGCACATCAGGCATACATTTGTAACGCGATAATTGTAGCGCCACATTTGAAACGCGACACATTTAACGCCCCCATATATTTGTACGCGAGCACGCACACCGAGGAAACATTTCTAGCGGGCGCACTTTGTGGCGAGACGTTGTCCGGGCTACACGAATTCAAGATCGAACACGTTCGTTTTTTGTGTCGCGTTGGTTTGCAAAAATCGCTCTTCAGCCGAAATACACTCTCTGAAGTGGGTATTTTGTTTTGTTAAACTTAATTTAACTAAATTTAATAATAGCTTGTATGTGTTTTCAGACATTCGATAATATAAGTGGAACTTTTCTTCGTCGGATTGTAATTCTTGCGAAAAGAGAATGCTCATGGAAGTATGGAATCCCGTACCATGCTGCATCAAAATCAAACCTTGTTTTTTATAGACTACACTGATCGTATTAACTCCTACAAAAATTATTTTTGAAAAAAAAACCCGCGTTTCAGTTATTTTATAAAATCGAAACTAACCTAAAAAGTAGGTCTATTTTTTCGACGCTACCAACGACGTATTTTAACACACATACATTACATTATTGCTCTAAAAACAGCGTAATACACTAATATTAGTAAGAATTACGAGTTAAAGTAACATCCACAGTATGCTTGACTGAAACTCGATTTTATTTTAGACCTTTACATTGCCAATAGTCAGTCAGTACAGTACAAATGTCAGATGCCACAGATAAGATAACTATAAACCATAGAGTATAGTAAGTGCTATAAACTAGTCGGGATTTAGGGATGTAATCGATAAATCAAAATCTTTAGGCTGAGAAAATCTATTTTGTTGCAAATAGCAATAAACCAAACTAAATCGATTTGGTGTACTGATCTTACTTAATTGTAATTAATTTTAGAGTCCGCTCGACAGACAAGGGTTTGTTCAATTGAAACGGAACGTCATTTATATTCAGTTGAAACGGAACGTCATATAAAGGGAGTAAAACAATATTCGTACTTTTAAACTCGAAAAGTATATTTCCAGTTCAAAAATCAAATCCCCGACGCGTAATGCCGTAAAAAAATATGAAACTAATTACTATAATATTTTGGTTTTGAGGCGCGAGACTTTTTGGTACCAACTTTGGTCATTGTCCTTTGAAATTCCCGTAAATTGTACAATCTTGATTAAACAGATGAACCCAATAACGTCTTTTTTTTCTCATTAATCGCCACATCAAAAAATCGTCGTCATCAGACGATGATGTCGACATTCTCAAAGCGGTGCCACGCTACAACTGTGCTTCTGATGTGCGCATATACAATACATTTGTAGTAAGCTGAATTGTAGCGCAATGATTGTGGCGACGTAAATGTTCGATGCGTGTAGCATGTGGCGCTGGTGTGCGGCCTGCTTTAGACTACATAGAGCAGTGGTTCTTAACTGGTGGTCCGCGGACCACTGGTGGTCCCTGGAAGCATCCCAAATGGTCCGCGGAGCCGTCCTAATTAAAAAGTGATAACGAGTCGACACTATGCGAACAATTTGCAATCACAAAAATCTCATTAAAATCTGTAACTGTAATGTGAATTTATCGTAAAAAAAAATTAAAATCAATTTCTCTAAAGATAGATCAACCTTTTATTTAATTACATTTAGGTACTGTATACAGGGTGATTGGTAATTGGGTGCACTCCTTGAAATTGGTGATAATAGAGAGAAATTTGCAACAAATTTACTATTTAGCCCCGTTTACAGCTAGGGGCCCAATCTGAGTGGTTTCGGAATAATCAAACTTTAAAATTTTTGTTTTTTTTTTTTTAAACCTCCAAACCATAAACCAACTGGGTGGTCCTTGGCAAGACCGAAATTTTGTCAAATGGTCCCTCGTGACTAAAAGGGTAAGAACCACTGATATAGAAGAACCCGACAACAATTACTGTGGGGCAGTAGTCCACCAGACAACACTCGTCTGGTCGGAGGATCATCCCTTTTCTATGGGGATGAAGAACTTTACACCGTGTTCTTCATACTCCTAGATTCCTAGAGGTGTGATAACTTTTGTTAACCTCTTATCTTGTTTTCCGTTTTTTTTGTGTAGTAAGCAACGACTTATTGTCGGGCCTATGCTGTCCCCCCATACTTGAGTACTAATGCTGTAACATGATAATATTGTAATATCTTATCATTGTAAAAGAGTAACCATGGAGTTTCTTGCCGGTTCTTCTCCATAGGAAACGACCAACCCGAACCGTGCACCTTTTTGTCGACGTTTCATAAGTGCCCATGTAGGCCTATGTGAAATAAAAATATTTTGTTTTTAGGGTTCCGTACCTCAAAAGGTAAAAACGGAACCCTTATAGGATCACTTTGTTGTCCGTCTGTCTGTCTGTCAAGACCTTTTTTCTCAGGAACGCGTGGAGGTATCAAGCTGAAATTCATATCAAATACTCAAGTCTATGGTCTCTTGGAGCTGTGAAAAAATCAAACTTCTAAGTCAACGCGATCAAAAGATACTCCCGTTTATGCCGCAAATTTTCGACACTCGCAAGGGAATCAAAACCTACAGGGTACTTCCCGTGAACTCAGAATCTTGAAATTTGGTATGAAGCAACGTCTTATAGCAGAGATATAGGAAAAATTGCGAAAAGTATACATTTTTAGATCATATAATAAAAATATTTTTAATAATTTTAAACTTACTACCCCTTTCCTCATGAACGCGTAGTGGTATTATATTGAAATTCATATCAAATACTCAAATCTATAATACCTTTAAGCTGTAACAAAATCAAACTTCTATGTCAACGCAATCAAAAGATACAGCAATTAAAGCCGCATATTTTGAAACTCGCAACTACTCGCAAGGGAATCAAAACCTAAAGGATACTTCCAGACGACCTGGAATCTTGAAATTTGGCATGAAGCAACGTTATAAAGTACACATATAGGAAAAATTTCGAAAATCTTAAATTTTTAAAATTATGTCTATCACTTCTCTTCTTAAAGAGATGAAGATTTTTCCGAACATACATAATGTTTTCATATATGTATTGACAAGGTACCGTCAGCTTTCCACATTGTTATGTTATGGATTTCATTTAGCAATAAAAATACCATAACTTTTACTTATATACCTACAGGTTTGTACGGAACCCTCGGTGCGCGAGTCTGACTCGCACTTGGCCGGTTTTTTTTTTTTGATACTCCTAAAGTCGGAAGTAGGATAATAATTAATTTCTATCTTTCTTTCATTGCAGGGATGGCGTCGAAAGAGCAATTATTTTCTCTCAATATCCACAATACAGTTGTGCTACCACGGGCTCCAGTTTGAACGCCATCGCAGACTTTTATAGAAATAGGTAAACAATAAATATTACTTACGGTTAATGGACTAATAGCAAAGAGCCTCGACCAACACCTTAGGAGGCTCTCATTGCGCGGCTGGGTCAAGGGCTTGATTCAGAAAGCAGTACTCCTGGACACGGCGCGCATTGTGAGGCGGTTCCTTTCTCTGGAGCCCTGACCACCGGCAGCATGGAACTTGTTCCTGATGCCGATGGGCATCTATTTTTTATATTTTTAAATGTTTTGTTTACTTTTGTTTTTTAAAATATATTAAATAAGAGAATTAATTAATAAAGGAAATATTACTTACATAATTATTTTAGGGGCTAGCCTTTTCGGTGGTCAGATAGGCAGTCGCTCCATGTAAAATACTGGTATTCAGCTGCATCCGGTTAGACTGGAAGCCGACCCCAACATAGTTTCCCAACTACGTGGGAGTCGGCACGGCTGATGATGTCATGTAGAACTGGATCCTGTCGTAAATCTATCTGATTAGTTCTATGTTAGGGATTTTGGTTTCCGCACTTAGTCCCTAAAGTGGACCATTGTGCGTGAGCCATGGTGGCCGCTACTCCAACCAGCCCACCTCCCTCCAGAAGCAGATCAAACTTCCCGGTCTTCTCAGGGCATCCGCAATAGATCTTGGTGTTCCAAGAGTCTTCTCGCGTATCTGGGTGACGCCAGTACACTCCTCACTTTCCTCCGCCTCCATGCACGCCCTGCACAGGGGACTGTCAGTGATACCTAGGGTGTGGAAGTGTTTGTTCAGTGAACAGTGTCCAGTGATGGTCCCCGCCACCAGTCGCAGGCTATCTATATCCAGGCGCAGAAGGCGCTTGGTCAGCTTTCTATCTGATCGTGTACCTATCTGATTAGTGCGTATCGTTTATATTGAAACAAGTTCGCCTTGTGACTGGGACTGTAGCTACATTTCATTGTTGTTAATGTTTCTAGAGTTCAAAAGTGCCTTTGTGGCCTACTTGAAATAAATGCTTTGATTTTGATTTCGTCATTGAAAATTTAATACCTCATATGTAGGTGTTTTTGACATTTTGATTTTGGATGCCGTTTGCTAGAGGATCGGAAGACACGTTTCAGCCAATCACAGAAACAAGAGACGTCTCCATCTATTTTGAAGTGAACACATTATGCTTTTTTATCATTAACACTAGAAACGGTATATTTGCCACGCAATAACTTCATTTTATTAATTATTTAAACTTCATGTACAATAGTGGTACATAGGCGGGCTTAATGCCACAAGGCATTCTCTACCAGTCAGCCTTTGGGTTGAATAAGAAAACATCGTGATAGGGTACAAAAAAAAAATCTAAAACATAACTTCTTGTATTCGAAAATTTATATACTTATATTGATACTAATACACATATATAAATAAAATAAACTACTAAATATTTATCCGTGATCATGGTGCTTGCAACAGCGCCGAAATATCGGGAACTCAAAACAAACAGTAAACATGGTAAATATACCGTTTCTAGTGTTAATTATAATGTTAGTGACCATGACAGTTTAAAAACTTATATGCTATTTTTAACTTACGTGCTGTTAGAACTTCAGTGACGAAATAGAATTTTATCAAACCTTTTTGACGTGACATCGTCTAATAAATCGATGAACGCCGGCTGCATGCACGAAAAAGGATGACTCATTGTCCCGTTACGCTCATTGTACGCTTGCGCCGCATTCAGTCTTCCACTCGATTGGCCTATGCGACATTGTCACGTTAAACGTTAAAGTTCCTAATGATATTACGTATTAATATGATACTAGTAATGATATTTATATAATTTAAACTGTTCTTTGTAAGTATATCCTAGTATTAAGTTATTTAGCTGCGCCCTAACAGGGTAATGTATTCATTTGTTTTTAAGCCAAGCTTGTAACGGTGTGTACATTGTGCAATAAATAAATAAATAAACTATCGTCCGTAAACCAAATTTACAGACAACCATTTTATTTTTCCGCAGGGTAGTACCGAAAAACATACAATTCAGTCTAATAGAACGCTGGGCGACTCACCCCTTACTCGCGAAAGTGTTCGCGGAGAGAATAATAGAGAAACTGGAGCTGTTCGACCCTGAAGTCAGAGATGATGTGCTCATATTGTTTACGGCGCACAGTCTGCCGCTGAAGGTACGTATTTGACTAATATAACATAATATAGGCAGAGGTGTACCTAATAGTACACCCACATTCCGCCAGTTATGTTGAAGTCCCATGTAATAAGGGGCGAGCCTATTGCCATCAACCGGGCGCAAATCCAGACTCCGTGGTTGTTACTGAGAAATTCCTGATGGAAAAACCAATAACAGTTTGCCGGACCCGGGCATCGAACCCAGGACCTCATGCTCAGCAGTTGCGCTGGCGACCACTCGATCAACGAGGCAGTCCTATCTGACCTCCACAACCCAGTTAGTACTAGGTAATACGATACCCCTTGGTAAGACTGGTTGTCAGACTTTCGGGCCACTGACTACCAGTAACAACTGCCAAAAATCTACAAATAACAGCCAGTACCAACGGCTTAATGTGCTTTCCGAGGCACGGAGGAAATTCGGTATGTAATGAGCGGTCACCCATCCACGGACCTACCTAGGCAAGCGCAGCTTAACCTTAGATCGACCCGAGCGGCTGTTATTATTTAGCCACAAGCGCTCCTCCAAAATTTTCCCTGAAATCTTAACTTTTTATATTACAGGCAGTATCCCGCGGCGACACCTACCCCCACGAGGTGGCGTCAACGGTAGCGAACACAATGCTGACGCTAGGAGTACCCAATCCGCACAGGCTGGTGTGGCAGTCCAAGGTGGGGCCTCTGCCTTGGTTGCAGCCTTATACCGATGATGCCATTAAGGTAAGGTACCATTCTTGGGGACTGGGGTTATGGATCTCGAGTGTTTTTGAGAAGTAACAGCATGCATACCCCCTTTTTTTTCGGATGGGAAATCATCAAATGACTCCTCCCGCTCTGGGCGGAGCGGAAGGGAGTGTCAGACTTTTACTGACTAAAACCCATCCATGTTCCTTCTTTTGCCCTTTGTGTTCCAGGGCCGCGGTATCTCTTTCGAAGAGTCCCGCAGCCCTGGCAGGCATTGGCCCTCCGGTTTGCTCACATCTCTGAGGCGCTCGTAGAACACGAACGCGCTGTCGACACGGCCTGTCGTCATACGACGGACGGACGGCGGGCTAGCCCATTACTCACCGTCCACAGGCCCGCGCTTACGGTGGCCGAGAGCCACCACGTGGCCCCCGACGCCCGGTGCGTCTCCCGCGGCGGCTGGGACGTGAGGTTATCTCCCTCTCACGTTCCTCCAGCCACCTCCTTCGCTAGAAGAGCATACCCCCTTGAAAATCATCAAATCTTTCATTTTTTTGTATTTAGATACCATCTGTTGTCCGCGTGAAATTATTATAAAAATAGTATTTCCCCCGTTTTTGCAAAATTTTTCATTGATGCTCCGCTCCTATTGGTCGTAGCGTGATGTTATATAGCCTTCTTCAATGAATGGGCTATCTAATACTAAAATATTTTTTCCATTCGAAGCAGTAGTTCCTGAGATTAGCGTGTTCAACCAAACAAACTCTTCAGCTTTATAATATTGGTATAGACTAGCTGCCCGCGGTCTTCGTTCGCGTGAAATTATAATTTAAAAACTACTTCCCTTTAAAGTTACTTCCCTTTAAAGTTACTTCCCTTTTTGAATCGAATTTTGTCACCAGTTTCATGGGTTTAATTTTTGCACGGAACCCTTATTCTGAAATAAAAATAGCCTTAGTAACTCCTTATGACATCAGCTATCTGCCAATAAAAGCTCCGTCAAAATCAGTCCAGCCGTTTCGGAGATTAGCCGGAAAAAACAGATAGACAGACAGACCAACAGACATGTTTTTGTTATAATGAAAAAAAAAAAAGTGGTTATAATTCGTGGTGACATCCTAAATATTACAAAAAAATGTTACTTCTGCCAAACTGTAAAGCAGTCAGAAGTCAGTTTATTTTACTTTCAAATGCATTCAGTAAAAAACGCTGTTATTTTGATATTACAAACAGAAACTTCAATTTTATTTATTTCTATAGATTAATCATCATGACAGCGGTTGTGAATCTTCGCTATATATTTAAATTAGACCTTGTATTAGTATTACCTATCTTAATTGCAATGATTCTCTGAAGATGTTAATTGCAACTGATTGGCCTGTTGGTCTAGTGGTTAGTGACCCTGACTTCTAGGACGGAGGTCGTGGGTTCGATTTCCACACAGGACAAATCTTTGTGCGATGAGTACGATTATTTGTTCTGTATCTGGGTGTGTAATTTATCTATAATATATAAGTATGTTTATCAGTTGTCTGGTTGCCATAGTACAGGCTCTGCCTAGTTTGGGATCAGATGGCGGTGTGTTGGTTGTCCCAAGATATTATATTAATGGTAATAGGAATACTATTTAACATTTTCAAGATTCTGCTACTTCGTTGATGCTGTAATATTTGTATTATTACAGGCTTACGCGAAACTAGGCAACAAGCACCTCCTGCTGG
Organism: Eurois occulta; assembly: GCA_950022335.1. NCBI lineage: Eukaryota > Metazoa > Arthropoda > Insecta > Lepidoptera > Noctuidae > Eurois > Eurois occulta. The sequence continues at coordinate 8,106,768 of OX465504.1, read as the reverse complement.
TGCCCATAGCATTTGTCAACGAACACATTGAGACGCTACACGAATTGGATATTGAATACTGTTATGAAGTCGCTAAAGACGTAAGTTTATTTTATTTACTTTATTTTTAAATTGTTGGTTTAATCTTTTACTCTGGACGCTCTTAATGTCTTTGTACATCGTTCTCACATATATGTATAATCTCAACATGAATGATGTAACCAAGATTTTGTAACAATGGATTTAAAAGAGTGTCCATGCAGTTTCTTGCTCATTCTTCTCCATAGAGATTTTGATCTACGCTTTGGAATGTGCAACTACAGTACTCTCTCAAGGTATTATGCCTTGTGACTGTGACTGTAGCTTCGCTTTTTTTTTACTTTCAAAAGTGCATGTAATGGTGTAATTGAAACAAATGCTTTGAGTTTGCCCGCCTTTTCTCAACTATGTTGGGGTCGGCTTCCAGTCTAACCGGATGCAGCTGAATACCAGTATTTTACATGGAGCGCCTGCCTATCTGACCTCCACGACTAGGTTAGTACTGGGTAATACGACCTCTTGGTAAGACTGGTTGTGTCTCTCTGTACTCTTTTTTATTTCAAATAAATATTATTATTATTAAATATTGTTATTGTCACCTTGTGACCATTTTACGAATTTAAACGTAATTCATATTATTATCCTATTATGATTCTGCTAAAGCGGCCATTTTAGACCCCCTACTTTCCATAACACGAAGTGCGCCGAGCCGATCTAAACATGATTCAGCTATAGCAGATACCAAGATAACACTGATCGGCAGAATTTCTCTTTTTATATTCAATACAATTACCATAATACTGATACTGTTACTGCGTAATCCCACTGCTGGACAAAAGCCTCTCCCGATGACTTCCAGTTGTTTCGATCCAGAGCTAATGTGGACCACTGGTTGGTCATGTCCAGCTCGTCCCGCCGTCTTCTACCGAGGTCTGCCGCGACGCCTTCAAGCTGTGTCTGGGCTCCAGAAAGTGGCTATTTAGGCCCACAGCTCATTGGGCATGCGGCAAAAGTGGCCAGTGCATTTCCACTTCAGTTTAGCGGCTTTTTGGGCAACGTCAGAACGGGAGCACACGATGCGTTGCGGCGCCAAAGCGGTGTCGCTGCGTCGTCTTACATAGAAATATCTGTGGCATGTCACACGATGCGCCGGCGCCGCACCGGACTTGCAACCACACGAGACGAGGCGGGGAGGGGGGAATGCGTTGCGACGTCGGAGCGGCACCGCTCAGTTGTTTATGCATGCGTCACAAGGAAGGACTACTACTAAGGAAGGACTGCTACAGCGCCGCTGCGACATAACAGCGTTGCGGCGCCGCACCGCTCGTGTGCCCGCTGGTACGGAGAAATCTTTGCGGTGCGGCGCCGCAACGCACCGTGTGCCCCCGCTCTTAGTCATTTGTGTTTTGGAGCGCATTGTGGTGTTGCGTGGTCGGTTAGTTTGACACCTAGAATGCTGCGCTCCATAGCACGTTGGCAGACCTTGAGTTTTGAATGTTTTTCAAAGACTATTAATACGTTTTATTTATATTTCTAGGCCGGGATTACGCATATAGAAAGAGCAGCTGCACCCAACGCGCACCCCACATTCATAGACGCGTTAGCAGACATCGTGATACAGAACCTCGACAGTGGACATAGAGTGTCCAAGCAGTTCCTTACAAGGTACAGTTATGGTGGTAGCGTCTCAGTGTAACCCGCGAAATTCAAATTTTCTTACGTTTTTTGCAATTTGCAGATCAGTGTCATGTTGTATGTTGATTACAATATGATCCGCGACCGTGACAAATATGGCTTCACAGAGTTTTAATCATTAAAATCATCAATAGATCTCTCTTAGTTCATTTAACCCAATTGAATGACTTGAAATAGTCATTGATTGAGATTAAATGAACTTCGAGGGTTGTATTGATGATTTTAATTATTATAATTCTGTAACTACATACGTTTGGGGGGGTCACCAGTTTGGGGGTATGAAGAACAGGGTGTAAAGTTCTTCATCCCCCATTGAAAAGGGAGGATCTTCCGACCAGACGGATGTTATGTCTGGTGGGCTACTGCCCGTCAGTTGTTGTCGGGTTCTTCTATATCGTCTTAAGTCGCGGAGAACTTTACTTGCGCGATGCAGGATTTAAATGTTTAGTTTATCCTTTGCGTCATAGATGGCGCTGTAGTACTTTTTGTTCCATGTTGCTATAGTACTTTTTGTAGTGCCGCTACATATAGGCCTGTTGGTCTAGTGGTTAGTGACCCTGACTGCTAGGACGGAGGTCGTGGGTTCGATTCCCACCCAGGACAAATCTTTGTGCGATGAGTACGATTATTTGTTCTGTATCTGGGTGTAATTTATCTATAATATGTATGTATTTAGAAATATATAAGTATGTTTATCAGTTGTCTGGTTGCCATAGTACAGGCTCTGCCTAGTTTGGGATCAGATGGCGGTGTGTTGGTTGTCCCAAGATATTATTATTATAGATATTACATACGTTTTATTAGCGCGAATCATTTTTCAGCAACATAAACCTGACACTGACCTGCAAATTACAAAAAACGTAAGAAAATTTAAATTTCGTGGGCTACCCTAGCGCTTCACCTTAAACTAAAAAATGTATGCACTTCGGCAATCTTCGTGATTCCGAATGAACACGAACGTCGCGCCACAGAGTGACCTCGCTGAAGTAAAGATTCTGTAGGAATATTGTTAATAAAGCAAGTATTGAATATTTGAAACGTATAATTTATAGAAAAACGTGAAACGTCACAAGGCAGTTGTTTCGAATGTACCCAAAGAGAAGCGATGTACAAACTCAATACTTTATGGTTGCGTTCTACTCCTAACAGATTCGCATGTATGTATAGAATATCCGAAGATATACGATGATTCCCGAAGCGCATACTTTTACTGGGAAGTTTTGTGATACGTAAATTCTTTTTTTTTGTCATATTTCGACCTATGTTCTTTGGGGAAAGTTGTTGAGTTTCATGAGCACATTCACCTCCTTCAGGGTTGATACCCCCCTTCCGTTACACGCTGTATAATCGACAACATAAAAATAAAAACAATATTTCTTTATATTTTCAGGTGCCCTCACTGCGTTAGTCCAAGATGTTTAAAGTCGAAGGAATTCTTCAAAGAACTCTGCGGGTTGAATGATATGCGAAAAAATACTATCCACACTCAAACAATTGTTGATGTTATAAAAAGCTAGAAAAAATGATGAGAGACCCGTGTTAATTACATAATCATATTGACGTCAGCGTCTGCTGAGCCTTTTCCCAACTATGTTAGGGTCGGCTCCCAGTCCAACCGGATGCAGCTGAATACCAGTATTTTACATGGAGCGGGAATTTCGCAGGCTACCTTATCGCTGCTTGCACTAAAGTCTACTTTAAGGTAATATTAACAGAGTTGATTTTAAATGTCAACAAGTACTAGGCATGTTATTACAATCAATTTTGAACTATATAGCAATAAGGGAGGGGTTTCAAAATCCCGTATTTATTTTTAAAATGGCTAAATTTTAGAATGTTTTAGAGGTATCCTATAAATTGTTAATTAATTGGTTTAAGCTAATATCTACATTTTAATGTCATATACAGGATTATTTGTAAAACACCAGAAACCTCTTAAGAGGTCATTGTACTCATCACTATGAACAACTTTTACTATGGGACCAAACCTGAAATCGCGAAATAAAAATCAGCTGTTCCCTACATTTATGATCGATTAACTCGTCAAAATGTTGGGAACAGCTGTTTTTTTTTCGCGATTTCAGGTTTGGTCCCATAGTAAAAGTTGTTCATAGTGATGAGTACAATGACCTCTTAAGAGGTTTCTGGTGTTTTACAAATAACCCTGTATACAGTCACGATCACCAATATGTATGCACTGACCAACGTTAAAAAGTGATTTTATTCTGCTGTTTCGATTTTATAGTAAATGGACATGACTTTTGTAGTTCCTAAAACCGATAACACCTCATTAGGTTTAGGGTATTATCTTTTTTTTTTCATTAAATGGCAGTTTATATCGAGAAGCATTATGTTTATCTTCAAGAAGAATAACTAACAGAGGGTGTTTAAAAGCCTTACAAAAGATCCTATGAGTTTAAAAGAAAACCAAGCCGGTATCTTTTTTTTTTTTCGACCCGATACGACACAGTAACTTTATTCGTTGAATTCGTGTCTTTAAGGATTTTCAACACGAAATTCTCAGAAGCTGCGGAGTTTGGATTTTTCATTTGTACCTCGCCCCCCTATTACATGGGACTTAAACATAACTGGCGAAATATGGGAGTACTGTACTTCTCTGCATAACCCTTCATCTTTAGACCAACATCAGTGCCGAAATATCGGGAACTCAAAACAAACAGTAAACATGGTAAATAATATCCCGTTTCTAGTGTTAATGATAATGTTAGTGTGAACATGACAGAAACTTATATATTTAGACCCGTTCGTACGGCTCTGTTATGTACGATATTTTCATGGTAAATTGTTTCATTAACTAGCGACCTTCCCCGGCTTCGCACGGGTTTAATATATATATAAACCTTCCTCTTGAATCACTTTCTATTGCTTAAAACTGTATTAAAATCCGTTAGATAATTTAAAAGATCTAAGCGAACAGACAGCGGGAGCGACTTTGTTTTATACCATGTAAAGACATCTTTTGCATGTGATCATAAAATTATACCGCAAATATCGGACTGATCACCAGCATGCGAACGAAACCTTAGATTGTCTCAGTGCTGTGAACTACAGTCCTTCCATGGTTTTTTTACCTCTCTGACAGCTGTCACTGTCACGAAAATAAAGATCCCAATTTAGCCAGACTTGTCAGTGATAGCAACTCAACAACAACCTTATTGCTACAAACAAAGATCATTCTGATTTTAAAAGCTATGCAAGCGCGATGGTAGAATGACTGTGAAATGACTGTACGTAAGCTTTAATGCGCTCTCTGTTAGTTATCTGTTGTATTTACGAGACCATAGACGAAATAATGCAAGACGCCTTGAGTTATGAACCTCACTAATTGAAAATGAACAGAATTTTGTTTTGTATTCTGTAATAATTTTACAGGAATTTGTAAATAGAGGTGTATGGTGTTTTTTTTTTGTGTTAATAAATGCATTTATTTCTTATTTAATTTTTGTTGTTTTATTGACCTTTTCATGTCAGCTACCCACAAACTTCTTTCGGACAACAACGTCAAGAAACTTTCATAGGACTAGAATAATCCAAGAAATGTGACATCCCTTAAACGGGTTATTTTTATGAGTTAGGTTAGAAAAAACCCTTTAGTAAACGAAACCCATATTAATCAGCCTGTAGCAACCAGTTCACTAACGAGAGTTAATTTTTGTACTTGCATAAAAAGATATGCAAGAACAAGACGGAGTTAGCCCGCTCGACGCCTTGTCTCTTTCATTCTGGTAAATCAACAATACCTAAAGGGTTAACCCGTATATAGGATAATCAAAAATATAGATAATAGGCCTTTAAACCAGATTAATCTTTCTCTGTCTGAAAACCACCATTAATCACGATACGATACTCCTTGGTAAGACATCAAGAGGTGTCTGTGACGTCAGATAGGCAGTCTCTCCATGTAAAATGCTGGTATTCAGCTGCATCCGTTGAGACTGGAAGCCGACGCCAACATAGTAGGGTTTTCTTTTTTTTGTCGTATCAATGTTACGTCCATGTTTCCAGTTTATTGCAGCGGCAGAGGCGCTATTCAGGACTTTAAGAGTGCAGATAAACAGACACCTGGGACACTTCAGCAGCTGTCGCATAGTCTGATCCGGAGCGCCGTACTCGCACTCGGTGTTGGAGGAACCAATAATACCACAGTTTGCCAGATTATGTTTGCAACGCCCTACTTGCGTACGCAATCGATTCAGAGCTTTCCAAATAGGCCACTATAGTTCACTGTCGTGCCCGTGTGCCAGGTGTTCTTGGGGCTTCAAGAATCCGTAGTTGGGTAAAACAATATAGATGACAATATTTATTTGTAAAACCTATTTACAATTATTATACAACAAGTGCAACTGGGCTTAAACTAGGAGGACTGAAAGCTGGCGTTATAGAGTAATTTTCAAGTGTTTCACCCGTGTGTGCTTAACAGTATTTTAAAAATAATTCTCGGCCATTACCGAACAATGACGAAAGACCATCGTCAACACATGTTAAACTAGCTGATTACATATTTGGCTCGCGTGTGACATATTGACCATTTTACGTAACCTAACGTGATCTAACTGTTAATGAGTTAAGCGAAAGTTATTTGTAATATGTGCTTAAACACTTACGAATTAAAGTAGTGTGCGTAATGCTATGCTCAACTATGCTGGGATTTCTAAGAATCTTAGTCATCATCTGCGTAGCCTTTGTCCAGCTATGTTGGGGTTAGAGTCCTTATGCTTGCGAGGTATGGAACCATACAAGTTTATACGTCACTGGCACCACGCGGGCCTGTGGACGGTGAGTAATGGGCTAGCTCGCGGTCCGTCCGTCATACGACGACAGGCCGCCTCGACGGCGCGTTCGTGTTCCACGCGCGCCTCAAAGAGATGTCAGCTAACAGGAGGGGCTCGCAAGGGCCGATGCCTGCCAGGGCTGCGGGACTGTTCGAAAGAGATACCGCGGCCCTGGAAAAAAAAAAGCTATGATGAAAAAAAAAAACTGGCAACCCTAAACACAGCTATATCTCTCCTGCACAATTAATTAATGAATAATAATTTAAGTCCCGATATACGTATACCAAGTGACATAAACACAATCAGTGTGAGATTTTCTACCAGCGACAGTGTTATCCAAGTTTAAAACAGCAAACTAAGACAAAAACAGTGCATTCATGTGAGACAGTGCAAACTAAGTGATTAAGCGTTGGAGAAAAATAATCAGAGGACAATACATCACATAACCATTAAGAAAGGTGGGTTATTAACTATAATGTACATTTTTCCGGTATTTAAGGCATAACACCAATTAATTGGACATACAAATAACAATATCGTGAAGAAAAAGCAGTTGTCCATTCAAAACCTGTTAAGTTTTCAATGTAAACAAAGATCAGCTGGCATATTAACCAATCACAAGGTAATTCGTAATATTGACATGACAATCTTCGTTCGGAAATTAATAAACTAGACTTGGATACTTGCAATTTGAGCCTGCGTTCCGTTACGTGCAGATAATAATTTTTGACACTTTGTTCAACAAAAATGGAAGAAACTAACAATATCACCTACCGTAAAATACACAAAACTAGTTCGTTGAATGACATCAGTGCCATTCAGGACAATTCGGACCTATTCGATACAACTATGATGAGTCTGCCGAACACTTCATTAAATAATAGTCAAATGGTGCTTGAATTGAATGGAAAAGTTAAGCAATTGACCGATGACTTATTAATAGCTCACCAGGAGATTGAAAACCTCAACGTTGAAAATTTTCGCTTAAAATCTGATCTACAAAAATACTTAAAAGTTATAGAAACCTATAAGAACATTAACTTAACAGACAAAACTGTTACACCTAGATCTCAGCAAAAACGTAAACAAAACCAACGGACTCCATTAACGCCAGACTCAAGAAGCAAGCAAGCCTTATCATCTCCATTTATAAAGACAAGTACTCATAAAACAAACTCACAAAAATCACCGGAATTGACGATTACGCCTCAAACTAGACCAAAACAGAAAATTACAAAAAATCAACAACGGAAATCAGAATTAGAACAAAAGCAGGACAAACAGAAGCAAGGTACACTTAAAGATCAGAATATCACAAGCAGTAAACAAGCCAATATAGAAAATAAAACACATGGCCAGAACACAGAAAAGCGGATGACGAAACACAAAATATGTATACTAAGTACTAACAATAAAAATGATGTGTTGTCCACAGCGGAAAAAAAATTCCAAAATGAGAAATACACGTTATGCCATTATCTGAAATCACACAGTAACACAAAAAACCTACTAAGTGGATTGGAGACAAAACTAGAAAATTATAGCATGAAAGATTTCTGCATCATACTCCTCGGAGAAGAAGACTTCAAGAGAACCAATGATTATTGTGATATTATTATCCACTTAAGGGATATTCTTCAAACAGTACAACATACTAACATAATTATTTGTTTACCAACATATAAATATCCATTTGACACGAGCTTATTCAACTGCCGAGTAGAGACATTTAATAATCTTTTATATTTAGACATATTGACGCACGGGCATGCATTTCTTTTGGACAGTAATCTTAATCTCGAATATGATTGTAGCATGTTTAATAAATACTCTGGAACATTGAATAACCTCGGACTAAGTATTATATTTACGGACCTATTGTATTTAGTAACTGACATAAATAAGACTGTAGACGCGCAATATAATGACATACACAAAAAAGAGGAAACCTTAATTGAAAACAATTTTTTTCTTGACTAAACATCTTTATGTTATGCACCAAAACATTGCTGGCTTGCTGGGTAAATGTGATAGTCTAGCAGTCTGTCTAAACGAATTATTAGATAGAAACATAAGCATCGATGTCTTATGCGTCACAGAACATTTCATGGCAGAGGGCTATGAGAAAAATCTGAAATTGAAAAATTACAATTTAGCAGCCTGTTTTAGTCGAGGGCAAACTAAAAGAGGTGGTTCATGCATACTAGTGAAGGCGGGTCATCAATGGAGAGAAATAACTAAAATAGTAAAGTTTTCCTCTACAGGGACTTTCGAATGTTGTGCCATTGAACTAATTTCCCATAGAATTGTATGTGTATGTATTTATAGGGTACCAAATCCCAATAATTTTAACGAATTTATGGATAAATTGGAACTGTTATTAAACCTCTTAATAAAAAAAGATTACAAAAACATAATTTTAGTTGGAGATTTTAATGTTGATATTCTTCAGCAAAGTAAACAAAGCATAGAATTTGAAAATCTGTTGCTAAGCTTTAACTTGAAACTGGCTCTTCATCAACCGACTCGTCTTAAGAGCCAAACATGCATTGACAATTTTGCGCATAACTTTCGTAAATCTTGGAAAGCCACAGTATTGGAATTAGCTTTGTCGGATCACACAGCACAATTATTGAAATGTCCAGTTAAAACATTGTGCAATATCAAGCGGTGGACTACGAGAAGAAGGGACTATAATAAGGGTAACATAATGAAATTTAAATCTTATCTACGTAGTTTGACTTTCTCAGAGGTATATGAAGCCAATGATCCAAATGTAGCATATAAGGCGTTTACTGATATTTTCATATTCTTATATAATCAATGCTTCCCTCAGATCCGTATTACGGTACCAGTAAATAAAAAACAAAAGTGGATATCACGTGGAATAAAAAAATGTAGTGAGAAGAAACGGAAATTACTGTGGCAGTTCCGATTAAAACCAACCCAACACAATAAAACACGATTTAAAAATTACGCAAAATTATTTAAAAGAATTATTAATCTGACTCAACGAGCTCAAAATATATATAAAATTCAGACTTCAAAAAATAAATCCAAGACAACTTGGCAAATAATTAACGAAACAAAATTTAATTTACCAAAGAATAACATTAATAAACTTAGAATTAATAACGAACTTATCTCGGATCCAAAGCTAATTGCAAATTCATTTAATAATTATTTTATCGATAAAATTCAACCAATAATTAATTCGGGAGACAGAGTCACGAAATATATTTTAAATAGAAAGGATTCCATGTTCATGGCTCCAAGTTTGCCCCTTGACATATTCAAGATCACGTTAGCGCTTAAGAATACAAATGCTGTGGGTTATGACAGTATCAGCACAAAAATTCTCAAAGCTGTGGCGGGTGAAATATGCCATCCCTTAAGCCATATTATTAATTTATGTATCAGCGAAGGTATCTTTCCAGAGGCTCTAAAAAAGTCAGTAATACAGCCATTATTTAAAAAACAAGATAGAGAGTTAATGGAATACTACAGGCCGATTGCACTGATACCAATTATTTCTAAAATATTTGAAAACTATATCTATAAAGAACTGAGTGCTTATTTAGAAGTGAATAAAATTCTCTGTAACGAACAAAAAGGTTTCAGGAAACAAAAGACCATTAACATGGCTATTTATGACTTTTTAAAGAATGTCATAGTGAATATGGATAACAACCAGCCAATCTGTGCTATTTTCTGTGACATGACCCAGGCATTCGATTATGTTCAACATAGTATTTTATTTAAAAAACTAGACGCATATGGAGTTAGAGGTAACGTACTAGATCTCTTACAATCCTACTTACGTGACAGAAAGCAAGTAACAGAAATAAGTAGAATAAATATTGAGACCAAAAAAGAAGAGAGAGTGCTATCTGGAGAACGTAAGGTTAGATATGGAGTTCCACAAGGAAGTGTACTAGGACCGCCACTATTTACACTTTACATTAATGACCTTCCATTGACAATAGAACACCCTATGACACTTTTTGCCGATGACAGTACTATTTCTATACCTTGTAATCGAAGAGATTTGTATAAAGATGACATAACGAATACATTAATTAGAATAATAGAATGGTTGGAAAATAATAATTTAAAAATCAATTTGAATAAAACTGTAATAATTCATTTTAGCCAACGTACAATGACATTTCCAAATTTTGACATTACATATAAGAATAATATTATTGACACAGTAAATACGACGACATTTTTAGGGCTAACTATTGATCGCAATTTAAATTGGAAGGCGCACATAGACATTCTAAGTAAAAGAATAAGCAGTAATGCGTTTGCTTTGAACATTTTGGCGCGAACTGTGAATACTGAGGCCTTATTAACGTCCTACTACGGTCTGACGGAATCTATCCTCCGATACGGTGTTATATTTTGGGGTAACTCAACAAACAAGGAGATAGCTTTTAGAGCACAAAAAAGATGTATCAGAGCCATGTTTCGCTTAAAAACCACGGACAGTTGTAAACCCTATTTCATTCAACATAAAATATTGACATTGCCATCTCTGTACATTTTAGAGACTGTTGTATTTATTAGGAACAATCCAGAGTTATTTCCCCGCATGTCAGACCAGTTTCCAAGAAATCGCCGTGATCAAAGTCAACTCTGTCTCCGCGCGAGTCGGACAGCGTTTATGCGCAAAAGTGTTCTTTGCATGGCTCCAACTATTTATAATAAATTACCAAAAAGTTGGAGGGAACATAATAATACGGTTTTGAAAACAAAATTAAAACTATTTCTGACGAGTAAAGCATATTATAATATTAACGAATTTATGGCAGAGTCATTTACAAAAAGTTAGCATTTGGCTTGTTTATTAAAAGGTCTGTTGACATACCATGTTTGACATTTTATTGTAATATGGACATATTTTTATTGTAAATTTTGACATTTGTATTGTAATTTTTTGACATCTGTATTGAAATTTTTGACATTTGTATTGTAATTTTTGACATTTTTATTGTAATTTTTGACATTTTTATTGTAATTTTTGACATTTTTATTGTAATTTTTGACATTTGGTAATTTTTGACATTTGTATTGTAATTTTTTGAGAATTTGTTGTAAAGTTAGACATTGTTGTAGTTCAAAAGACTTATTATATTTGCACGTCACCTATGTGGCAAACATGTCGAACCAATTATATTTAATATCTTGCATGCATCAGTTCACTGTTTTTGTATGTATACACATGTTTGGAGCAAATAAAGATACTTACTTACTTACTTACTTACTTACTATGTTGGGGTCGGCTTCCAGTCTTACCGTATGCAGCTAAATAAGCGAAAGGCGGGTATTTTGAGGGACTCTCATCTTATTTTTACGTTCAAATAGTGTTGATTTTCAGCCTAATTTGAATAAATGGCCTTTGATTTTAACAGATCTGACCTCCACCTAATCCTGCCCAGCTGTTTGCCCAACTAAATTTGGTTTAGTTTGGCTGGTTTGCTTAACCGGTTGCAGTTGAATATCTGTGTTTTACAAAGAGCGACTGCCTGTTTGGACTCCACTCCACAAGCACAACCGAATTCATGGCCAGTAATGCTTTCTGCAAAGTTCACTGGGTCCCTCACTCAAGTGAGCGAAAACTGTTCGAAAACGAACTCAATCAAAATCAAAGCATTTATTTCAAGTAGGCCAGTCACAGGCACTTTTGAGTTGTCGAAACAAAGACAACAATGAAATGTAGCTACAGTCCCAGTCACAAGGCATAAAAACTGTGAAAGTACTGTAGTTGCCCATTCCCTAACGTAGATCTCTATGGAGAAGAACGGGCAAGAAACTCCTTGGACACTCTTTTAAATCAGAATATTTTTACAAAACCTTGACTACATTCATGTTGAGATGGTACATTATGTGAGAGCGATATGTAGCAATATGTGCACGTTAAAAGTGTCCATAGTAAAAGAACATTTGTTTTTAAAGTAAATCATCACGGATTCACGAGACTGTTCGGATTCCGAAGTTAATTAAGTGGGAAGTGAATTTCCCAAAGAAATAGAGTGGTGTAAGTACTTATCCTCATTTTACCAGTTATGTTAGACGGTTAGCACGTGTTAAGGGAGTGAGCCAGCTCACGTGGTGGCTCCCGTCCGTCCGTCTTATGACGACAGGCCGTGTCGACGGCGCGTTCGTGTTCCACGCGCGCCTCAAAGAGATGTCAGCAAACCGGAAGGGACAAGGGCGCGCCTGCCGAGGCTGCGGGACTGTTCCATAGAGATACCGCGGCCTTGGAAAACAAAGGGCTAAGAAGGAACATGGATGGTTTTTAGTCAGTATAAGTCTGACACACCCTTCCGCTCCGCCCAGAGCGGGAGGGTTCATCTGATGATTTCCCATCCGAAAACAAAAGGGAGTGAGCCAGCTGATGCCAGCAACCGGTCATAAATCGAGACTGCTTCTGAATTCCTAATGGAAAAACTCAATAACACTTTGTTCGACTAAGGAATCAAACCCCGAACCTCACGCCCGGCAGTCAGCCTTATTAGCGAATCAACCATGAAGAGTCACAGTCAGTAAATATTTTATTGTTGAAGTGAAAACTTCTTTAGCGGCGTTGAGCACTCTAAAAAAAATGTTCTGTAATGGGTATAAAATCTTAAACTCGCGTCAGGACACTCGCGTCAGGACACGTGACCTAATCGTAAGACGGATGGAGAGTAGACGATTTTGAACTTAACCTTCAACATTTTATGGTTTAAAATCATTTAAAGAAATTTGGAAAAAGCGTAAGACGGATGGAGAGTAGACGATTTTGAACTTAACCTTCAACATTTTATGGTTTAAAATTATTTAAAGAAAAGAGAATGCTCATGGAAGTATGGAATCCCGTACCATACTGCATCAAAATCAAACCTTGTTTTTTATAGACTACACTGATCGTATTAACTCCTACAAAAATTATTTTTGAAAAAAAAACCCGCGTTTCAGAGTTATTTTATAAAATCGAAACTAACCTAAAAAGTAGGTCTATTTTTTCGACGCTACCAACGACGTATTTTAACACACATACATTACATTATTGCTCTAAAAACAGCGTAATACACTAATATTAGTAAGAATTACGAGTTAAAGTAACATCCACAGTATGCTTGACTGAAACTCGATTTTATTTTAGACCTTTACATTGCCAATAGTCAGTCAGTACAGTACAAATGTCAGATGCCACAGATAAGATAACTATAAACCATAGAGTATAGTAAGTGCTATAAACTAGTCGGGATTTAGGGATGTAATCGATAAATTAAAATCTTTAGGCTGAGAAAATCTATTTTGTTGCAAATAGCAATAAACCAAACTAAATCGATTTGGTGTACTGATCTTACTTAATTGTAATTCATTTTAGAGTCCGCTCGACAGACAAGGGTTTGTTCAATTGAAACGGAACGTCATTTATATTCAGTTGAAACGGAACGTCATATAAAGGGAGTAAAACAATATTCGTACTTTTAAACTCGAAAAGTATATTTCCAGTTCAAAAATCAAATCCCCGACGCGTAATGCCGTAAAAAAATATGAAACTAATTACTATAATATTTTGGTTTTGAGGCGCGAGACTTTTTGGTACCAACTTTGGTCATTGTCCTTTGGAAAAAGCGTAAGACGGATGAAGAGTAGACGATTTTGAACTTAACCTTCAACATTTTATGGTTTAAAATTATTTAAAGAAATTTTTAAATGTTTTGGAACATGATCGTAGTTTTATAACTCCTAGCGACATCTTGTAGAATGTAGTAGAAAGTACATTAGCAAATGCAATGAGTAACTGTTGTGAGAGACCGCTGGTAGATGGCGCTAGCACAAAGCGCCATCTATCTTTGATATTGAAAACTAAAATGATGCATTGATACAGAGAACACGGTTACTGGTAGGCGCGACAGTTTTTTTAGCTGCTACTAGAGGGCGTTGTTATAAAAAACGTTGTTATAATCAAGTTTTCACTTCTGCCGGCACTCCCGGAGTGCAACCCGTCTTTTTTTAGGCTTACTGATTCTGCCTTTTAGGCATGCAAAATTAATATAAACATTAGGTATAACATTAAAAACCATACAAAAATGAACTCAATATAAAGAAACACGCAGACTAATAAACATCTAGTAGACATCATGGTTTGGTACATCAAACACTTAGGCCCGTATTACATAAAGTCACTCAGGCCCGTATTACAGAACGTCACTCAATACTCAAGCATCATTTAAAACTAGTTTCAACCAATCAAATGGCTTGAAACTTGAAGTTTTAAATGATGCTTGAGTATTGAGTGACGTTCTGTAATACGGGCCTCAATACTCAAGCATCATTTAAAACTAGATTCAAGCCATTTGATTGGTTGAATCTAGTTTTAAATGATGCTTGAGTATTGAGTGACGTTCTGTAATACGGGCCTTAAAGGCTACACTTTTTATAATTCAGTAAAATTCTAAATCTATATTATTTCTTAATTAAAGTGTCATAACCGCTAAAAAATCTGTCACAGAACAATAACATTTTTCTAGCAGTAATGCGGTAAGTCGCTTTTTAAATATTCTAAATGGTTTTAAAGAAACTTTTAAAAGTGTCTACTAGATTCAAATTTTCTTACTTTATCGTGTGATTAGTGGCTAACCTGGTGCATAACTTAACTCAAATCAACATCAAAATTCTCCTGCCCTTATCCCCATTAATTTGTGGTCGGCGCAGCATGTCTTCTTCTTCCATACTTCTCTATTACTCGTCATCTCAGCGGTCACCTCCTTTCTAGCCATATCATACGTCACACAGTTCACCCATCGTTTCTCTGGTCTTCCTCTACTCTTATACTCAACCACATTCATACTCAAAATTTTCCTCACGACATGCCTAACCTAATTCAAATGACTGTGGAAATACTTGTCAATTGGCTGAGTCAGCACTTGAACATACGTATATAAATATTTCTTATATCATGAAGGGTGCTTGTGTTGGTCACTTAGCAACACCCTAGGCACCCTACATGAGCCTACATGCCAATTTTCAACTCACCCTCTAAAACAACATGCAAATAAGTAGATGGATAGCTAGGTAAGTATAATATCAGCCTTTACTCCGTACCTCGGAAAGCACGTTAAGCCGTTGATCCTGGCTGTAATTTGTTGATCTTTGACAGTAATTTCAGGTAGTCAGTCGCCCGAATGTCTGACAACCAGTCTTATCAAGGTGTACAGTATTGCCCATTACTCTGGGTCGTGGAGCTCAGATAGGCAGTCGATCCATGTAAAATACTGGTATTCAGCTGCATCCGATAAGACTGGAAGTCGACCTCAATAAATTTGGGAAAAGGCAGGCAGATGATGATGAGGTTATTGGTGTAACTTTCCCAGATTTTCCAAAAAGTTTTGAGCGTGAATTTGAGTGGCTTTAAGAGTAGAGGCAGACCAAAGAAACGATGGATGGACTGTGTGAAGAATGACATGGCTAGTATGGAGGTGACTGCTGAGATGACGAGTAATAGAGAAGTACCAGTGGGCACTATGGGAGAGAAAACATTGCACTGACCCTAAATAAAATGGAATATGGGCAAGAGAATTAATAGATAGGTAGCTATGTATAGGATACCTAGGTATCCTATATCTTTTGCGATGTTGAGTGGGCCTCTAAGGCCCATTTTCAAATGTTTGATCGCTGTTGATCAACCCTGTAAGGCCCATCTGTCACTGTCATCCATCAGTTATGTCATAAATTTGCTTATAAAAACTGCAAACAAAGGGATATTAGGTAATATTAGCCTTTATAGCTTTCCCAATGGGCAACCAAGTGATACGGTTTCTTTTCCAATTCGAAGAAAAAAATATTAGATCTACAATCGCCAACATGCAGTAAGCAAGCCTGGTGATTAAGTACTACTCGTTCTTTCTCTTTAGAATAAGGTCTTTGCTCTCCAGTGCGACAGTTTCAGACTAACTCATTTTGTCTGTTAAGCTCTTTTTGTAAACAAATAGCTTAACGTTTACTTAGGCAGTTAAAAATCTTATTAAAAACAAAACGCACGCATGGCCCATCGTGTAAACGGATCATAAGCCACTGTCGTGCCGCAAGGCAATCAATATACCTATCCATGTTCAAAAGTTTGGGGAATTCCGAA
Organism: Eurois occulta; assembly: GCA_950022335.1. Lineage (NCBI taxonomy): Eukaryota > Metazoa > Arthropoda > Insecta > Lepidoptera > Noctuidae > Eurois > Eurois occulta. The sequence continues at coordinate 8,090,127 of OX465504.1, read as the reverse complement.
TTCTGCCAATGTTTTTATGGGAAAGTATGAAACAGAACAACATTTAGTCATATTACACGCAAAATATATTAGTTTTTAGGATTATAGCATCTCTAAATAAAAATAAGAAAGAACAACAATAATTAATTTCATTTATTCCGCGTAAATACTTGAAAGACTTCGAGTTAATCAATTGACAATCTCACGCGTATAAGTATCTTTTTCTCTCAAGTCTATCTTCCTTGTGTTAGAGAGAGATAGAGAAAAGGAAGTAACATGGCCGTGCGCTCCGATTGACATCAGCTGTTGTAGCGTTACTCACTTCACTCGACGCGACTATTCATTCATTTATATTTTAGTTTCCTCGCGAATTTCTTACCGAGAGCGCGTATTAACGTTCATTTAATTTTAAAATGTAAACAAACAGTTTTTATTACTTTTACTGAGTGAAATATCTCTTTTATTAGCAAAAATGTACCTAAATATAGACATAGTGTTGTGTTTTGTGGTGTTGCAGTGCATAAACAGTGTTTTTGGGGAACAAATACATGAACATAAACATGTTCATTGTACTCACGAGCATCCAAAGGCTGACCAAGTGAGTAATATTTTATAGAATAGTTAGTTTTCAATACGTATTGCGAACTTTTTGGAGGTTATGTTATGTCAAACGATACCCCTCCCGTACTTGTAACTAACGTGAAACGTCGTCGAAATCGGATCAATTGTTTTACTTTACTAGTTTAACTTTGTTTTTTTTTTAATGAAATAACTACCCTGACGTGTTTATTAAATTGTATTGTCTGTAATAAATTAAACCCTTTTGTTTATTTTGTAAGGCGATCACACGGATACAAAGATTGTTTGAAGTCAAAGACGAGAAACCAAATGAACCAAAGTGACACGAAGTAAACTGAACTGACTTGAGTAACTGAGCGAAGTATTGTCTATTCGAAGTTTTGTTTTATTTTGGGAAAAGTTTACGACATTCAGCCTAGGTACTTTTAAAAATCACTGGCATCCACTTTTGATATCACTAGGTAGGTACTTGTTTTCATTTGTAACTTTGTAAGTTTTAATTTTTTTATTAAAGTGAGTTCGCATGATTCAATGTTTTCATTTCAACAGTAGTTTGACGTAAACATTAGTTACCTTATTACCTATTTTAGATAGGTACTTACCCATAACTATATAGTACTGTATTAGGTATATCCTTTAAGTATACTTTTACGATATCTCATATAGTTCATAGTATAGTCAAATCATGTACTTACGGAGTACGATACTAGTCTGAATAGACATAAGGAAGTTAAAAAAAAGAAATTAAAAACAATTTTAAATTACAAACCCCGCGTTGTGCACACTTCTGTTAGAATATGACAGTAATTGCTCGAAGCACGCAAAATAATGCAACTCGCATGCAATTTATTCAAATTACGATGCCTGCGTTCGTTCACGGTACATTTGTCTCGCGTGTCTACTTATAAAACCGCAACAAATACCAACCAAAGTATCTGTTTATGTAAAATTAATTAAAATGTAGGCATAATAGGTACAGCTGGCATTACGCACAGAATTCCTTTGCCATACCTATAACTTGCCTGTATAAAAACATGAAACAAAGATGTCTGAATGCGATGGTCAATCAATACAATAATCAACAAACGATGGTTTATTATGTTTACATTGACCGACTACAGATGCAGGATATCAATGTAACAAGAACGTAGGTAGGTATGACAGGAAATGATTAAAACATAGAACATTCTGCGTAATTTAATGAAGCACCTAGGTAGGCAATTGCAAATCTGATTACCTAGTAGTACCTACCGTCAAATAGATAGTTATAACTTTATGTGTAGAATATGCAAATTATGTAATAATAACAAGCCCTTACATACTTAAACATGGGGTTATGTGCGGTAACTATGTAGGTACTAGGTATTATGTTATTTACTGATAGCAGAGAATAGATAAACCAGTTTAGCGCCAGTCATCTTTGCTAGAATCAAATTTGTTTTAGCTAATAGCTGATTTTGAATTTGCGGTCACGTTGCTCGAGTGATTATAAATATACCTATACACTCTGTGGTCGCTCGATTAAATTTGAAATTGTTTACGGCTAGGCCCTTAGACCATAAATAAAGTATTTAATCCGTTTAGCGCCAACCCAATTTTAAACATCTTTCTGTATTTGTCGATCGTTTGAATACGACAGGTACCTATGAAATGATGTTTAAAATATGTTTAGCAGTAAACGCGTAATACTGATGTAAATTAGGTACTGCAAGCGTTAGTGGCTTTTCTCTCCCATAAAAAAAACAACATTTATCTCTTTTCTTTGCCTTGCCTAGCCAAGCTAATCCATAATGAAACAGTCTAAAATCTTCACGCGTCGCGTCGCCAGCGTTGTCGACATTGATCACATCAACACATCTCTTCAGTCAGTCAGGCACCTACTGAGCAAATTCATAAGCCTGTCTGTCCTGAGAGCATAGACAAGTCAAATCAAAAGTAACATTTGTTAAAAAAGTAACATAATTATTGTATCAGCGTCCAGCGATAACGAAGATGGAAAAGTCTATACCTAATACGTATTGATTAAAAGCAACTGAAGAAAACCTTATCCGAGCCGTTCTGTTGAATTTATAAACATTTGTTAAGCGTTGATGTTTATTGTTTATTCCATTTTTTTGTCATTTTGTATCCACGTCAACGTCCCTGCGACAAATACCTAAATGTTTTTTTTATTTTATTACCTATGTCAATCCTGTTGGAAGTCTCTAGAGTTTTTAGAAATACGAAACTATAACAAAGTGATTGTCACGTCTAGGTCCTCAGAACTCCTGATGCTTACGAAAACATTTAGGTATGATGCAAATAAAAAATCTTATCAAGGAATTATTTATTTCGAACAACAAGGTCCATACCTATGGCTTAAGTACTTATTCACTAACCCATAGCTATGGACCTTGTTCGAAATAAATAATTATTTGATTTGATTTTTGATTTGAAATGTTACATACAACTGCAAAATTCACCTTTACCTATCAAACTATTGAACAAATAATTTATTGTACTCTCCGCGTATCACAATCGCCAAAGTTCAATAACACAAAGATCTTTTGTACAGCCAGTATCAGACTGTAGGTAGGTCATACCAAACAGGTTTTATGCACATCAACCAGTTCGAGAAGTTATCCTATGCAGTTTATTCAACGATTTTAACTTTGAACGTGGAGTCGTGAAACCGAACACGCCTGGTTTTGAAATTGGAATCTTTAATAGGTTTTTAAAATGGCGGTGAGTCATCGTTTTGCTACAATCCATGGGATTACGAAGTACTATTCTAAATATGTATAATCGATAAAAGACTTACAGGTATTTTACCGAAATAGATGACTATTTTTTAGGTTGAAGAGTAAAAATATGCCATTTGATTAAAATTGGCCTCCTAATAGTCGTAAATACGCGATAATTGGACTTGCGTGATGGAATCATTTGGTTTCCCACACCACACCTCGCAAACGAAATTGAACTTTGTTGTGTCAATCTTTTACAAGAAAGTTGCATTAAACATAGATTTTAACTACAGATTTCAAATTATTATTTATTCATGATCAAGTTATATTAAGACTAATTATTTGGCACAAAATTTCAATAACAACACAAGACATACAATTAAATTAAACTAAAGAATTACAGTACTTAGGTTATGGTAATACAGGACAAAACGAAGAAAATCGTAATCTAAGTAGGGTCATTTCGCCTGTTCGCGTCCATTTAGTGCAGTTGGCAAGTTTGAAGGAGAAGATAAAAATGTTCCAGCACTAGTTTCAATGAAAAAGTTATGTAATGTGTTCATTATATAGTCTACTATAGGGTTCGCTTTCAGTTTTGTTCGAAACTACTTGTGTTTTTTTTATAAATAGACAAACTTCAAAAATACGCGTTTTACCCAGTTTGCGTCCAAAAAATCTAAATTGCGTCCACCCATAGACCATTTTGCGTCCACCACCTAAGAAAAGGAATGTAGGGGTGATATTTTTAAGATAATGTAAAGAAAAATTATATTTTTAACAGATTCTTTATTCAAGAATATAGTTATTTGGGAACTCAACTCTCGGATTCCATATTCCTTAGATCCCTCTCCTCAACCGAGACCTACAAGTATTTGGGTATGTCGGAAGCATTTGGCATCAATGCTGCTGACATGAAACAATCATAGAAGGAGCGCTTCTTTGGTCGCCTGAATAAAGTGTTAAACAGTCTTTTATCAGGCGGAAACAAAGTGCGCGCCTTTAATGGTTGGGTCATGCCGGTTTTGATGTATTCTTTCGGCATACTCAAATGGACTCAGACGGAACTTGACGCCCTGGATAGGAGGGTCCGCACACTATTGACAGCAAACCGGATGCATCACCCAAGATCATCGGTGATGAGACTGTATATCCCGCGGAAGTGCGGAGGTCGTGGCTTCTTAAATGCTAAGACCTTGCACAACCGTTAGGTATGCAGTCTCAGGGAATACTTTCTCGAAACCGACGTGGGGATGCACCGAGATGTGGTCTCAGTGGACAAGGGCCTCACCCCGCTCTCCTTGGGTAACGAGAACTGGCGCAAACCTGTGATATTGAATACTAATGACCGTAGGGAGGTATGGCAGAGCAAGGAGCTACACGGACGCTTTCTCCGGGCCCTACATGGACCTGATGTAGACCTCTTGGCGGTTGGTGCCTAAGGTGTTGGTCGAGGAGGAGCAGAAGGAGGCTCTCATTGCGCGGCACGGCACGCATTGTGAGACGGTTCCTTTCCCTGGAGCCCTGACCACCCTGCCTGGACCTTGTTCCTGATGCCGATGAGGCATCTATTTTTTATATTTTAAATGTTTTGTTTACTTTTGTTTTTTTTAAATATTTAAAAATGTATTAAATAAGAGAAATAATGAATAAAATTGATACATATTAAATTATTTTTACAAATAAGTTAAAAAAATATATTTACGCTATTATTTGTATTTAATGAAAAAAATGACGCAATTTGGTACAATAGTATTTCCCTGTAGGTATAGTTTGCGTCCACAACTCCACATGTGATGAACGATATTTGTATCTTTTTCTACAATCATAATAATGTGGACGCAAATTGCTCATCACGATTGCATGATATTAGTACATAAATAAAAAATAAAAACAAATTCCCTTTCATAATTTAATCACATAAAAATAAACACTAACTAAATCATAAATAGACGAGTTCGCGTCCATTGTGGTCGCAAAGTGGAAGTTTTATAAATTCGGTGTAGTAATTCGCGTCCACCTTATTTTAACTGTTAACTTTAAAAAAAACAAGTAAATACATAATTAATATTACTCCTTTTTTCATGCTTTATGTCTAGAAACAGCTGTGTATTCTAAAATACGCATAAAACAATAAAATAATTACTGTCGAACGCGCCCCTGCACACTATTTTTTTGCCGACATTCCGCTCGTCCGCGCTTCTTTGTTGAAGAACGGAGACTAACTATTTTTTTACACATGATTGATTGGGCACACAGAACTTTTGTCTATGTGTATGCGCCTCTTATACGATGAGGTATTGGCGGTAACGAGTTTTCGGTGATTTAGTGTGTTAATATACCTATTTTCGAGAATTGTTATAGGGAGGTCCGAAAAATGGACGCGAATAGGGTGATGGACGCGAACAGGCGAAATGACCCTAGGTACTTGCAATTATCAACTAGTTGGTTTCGGTAAAAGTGTGAGGTGTCAAACCTGGCAATTCAATATGTCTGACATATTGAATTGCCAGGTTTGACACCGTTTAGCAAAATGACATATTAGCATAATGATATATCTCACTGATCACAGTTTTCCTATGACAATATTCTTCTGATAGCCTGTCTTTATAATCTTTAACAGTCGTTGAAGCTAGTCATTGGCCTGAAAGTTTGACAACTAGTCTTATTAATCAAGCGCCAGGCAGCCCGCGAAATTCGAATATTCTTACGTTTTTTGCAACTTGCAGGTCAGGTTGTATGTTGATGAAAATATGAATCGCGCAAGTAACACGTATCAATGTACTCACAGGATTATAACCATGAAAATCATCAATACAACTCTCATTATGCATTTAACCCCATTCAATAACTACTTATTTCATGGAAAAGTCTTTAAATGGGATTAAATGAACTTAGAGGGTTGTATTTATGGTTTTAATGATTATAATCCTGTGACTACGTACTGAGAAATTCGTGATGGACAAACCGAATAACACTGCTCGACCGGGGAATCGTCACAGGATTGCATAAGTATTTTATTTAATATTTTTGTCATTCCTTAATGTAAGTTTGTTTCTTGTAATCTGTGTTTTGTCTGTGCTTGCACCTTGAATTCCTCTGTTACATTCTACAGGCGTCTGCACAACAAGCTACCCGAAACTGTCAAATTTTCCCAATCAACCTTGAACCTAATGCTTTAGCGATAAAGTTGAAAATCTATCAAAGAAATTTGACAGATTGTAGTAGCTTTTTTTTTGGGACAAGCCCGCCACACTATTCCCAAACCATTGTAGTAGTTTGATGTGCTGGCGTCTCTAAATGTTTTTTTCTCAAATACCTAAATCAATAAATAAACGTAGGTATACATAATTATGATATGACATGTCCTCATTAAAACCGATTCCGTTCCATGATGTAACGGATTTCTAGTTAAGCAGCAGTTCTTTGACCTCTGGCCCTTGACAGAAACGGGATTTGGACGATCTTATGTCACCAGTGTTATATGGGAACTCATTTTGGTGGTCATGTTTAAAACATTTTTTTTTATGTAACTGGCCATCGACATGGAAAGTGGTTTTTGTTGTCTATGAATCTATAAATTAAAACGAATAATATTCTAAATGCTAAGCGGTCATCACCGCTTACCGCCACGAGTCTCGGAGGTTTGAACCTTCGAACACAAGCAGGCAATTTTATTTTTTGTCACCCATAACTGTCCCACTGCTTGGCAAAGCCGTCCCCCATGGTTTTCTAGGTAGCACTTTCCTTTGTGTAATTTATTTCATTACCAGTGCTTTTAAAGAATGTTGAGATGGATGTGTGGCTGTGGAGTGACAATAATGGATAAAGTAAGGAATGAATATATTAGAGGAAGTTTGAAAGGAAGTTGTATGTCTTGGTATGGACATGTAATGAGGAGGGATGAAACGCATGTGACTAAAAGCGTGATGGACATGAATGTTGATGGATGGAGCATTGGAGATGGAGAGGAAGGCCAAAGAAAATATGAATGGACTGTGTGAGGAATGATATGAAAGAGAAAGGAGTAAATAATGCCGTGACGTCTGACAGGGGAGAATGGAAGAAGAAAACGTGTTGCCCCGACCCCAAATGGAATGGGACAAGGGCAAGAAGATGACGAAGACCACTGCATTTAAAACGGTAAAGGGAAACGCCGTAAGAAAACCTTGAACCAAAAATTCGTAGACCAGCGAGGTAGAGGCTCTCATAGAGAGGAGGCATGTAGTTCAGCTGTGGGAACATTATAGCCTGATTATGCTATGCAGTTATTTGAAACTTGCCCCTTGACAGATACTGGATTCAAACAACATTATGTCACCTGTGTTATATGGGAAGTCATTAAGCTGGTCATGTTTAAAACATTTGTTTTTTTTTTTAATGTAACTGGCTGTCCACATGGAAAGTGGTTTTTGTAGTGTCAACGAATCAATAAATTATTTCAAATAAGATAATCCTGTCGTTTGATTTTATTGTTGGTCTTTGACGAGGTAAAGGAGCGATCGTCGTGGTTATTTTTGCACACTGTTTTGGTTATCCTGAAAAAATCAAACGCAAATCGAAACTACTGAGAAAGTTAGTTAAGTTTTCATATTTAGTTCCACCAAAATCTTTCATAGTGCTGGACTGCACTTGGTATTTCGCAGGTGCTTCTTTTCTCAATTATGAGCACTGTCTTAACCTATTGACCGCCAGAGCATAAACGCACGCGCGTGCCTTCCTCACCAAGCCACAATTTCACCTACCATTTTGTCAGATATTTGTGTCGTTTGGCGTAGGTACTTCCTACTTACAAGGCACACGCTTGCTTGTCACGTAGGTATATGTGACTGAGGCAGTCAACAGGTTAAAATACATCATACATAACACTTAAACCTTTTCCCCATGAGGGTAGACAGAAACCACAGAACGCCAGCTGCTACGATCCTTACATACTCCTTTCGCCTCGTCCACGTTCATACATCTGGTCATACAAGCACGTCTTAAAACCGGACCTCCTCCGAGCCATCACGTTTTTGATATTCCATGTCAATAGCTCATAGAAATCGGATATAGGTTTTATCCAATATGGCAACATTATGTATTCCAAAGACGTGCCATTTCGCTTTTCACACGTGCATGTTCGAGATCGCACGTTTTTGTACTATTCACGCGTTTTTTTATAACCGGTATAGTGATATAATCGATTGTCTCATGAGGAAACAGGTTTTACTTGCAGGGCTATGGATTCAAACGAAGCCGAAAAAAACACTAGATTCTAAGCAGGAATATTGTGGGTCCGAATCCGAATTACCTAAATCTATACAAATAAATGAAATTGAAGTATTCAGTAAAAGCTGTTATTTTGATTTTATCTGTTTGTATAATCAAAATAACAGCTTTTTTGTTGTTTTTTTTTGTTATTTTTTTTTTTTTGCATATTATGTAATTTAATACGGCACTTATAACAAGTCACACACAAACACATAAAAATTGAAAAAAATATGTGTAAAACACATATTTTTTTCAATATTTGTCTGTTTTTCCGGCTATTCTCCGAAACGGCTGGACCGATTTGGACGGGACTTTTACTGGCAGATAGCTGATGTTATAAGGTCGAACAAAGGCTACTTTTATTTTAGAAAAATAATTAGGTTTCCGCGCAAAACAAAAAACGCTTGAAATTGGTAATAAAATCCGATTCAAAAAGGGAAGTAAGTAATTTTTTTTAAATAATAATTTCACACGAACGAAGGTCACGGGCAACAGCTAGTCTATACATATAATAAATCTGTAGACTTGGCGTTTCTGTACATTGAAAATATTTAGAAAAAAAGTAGTAGGGGTGTTAAAGGAGCACTAACAGAACCCATTTCTACCATTTTTAGAATTTTTGTCTGTTTGTCGGTTTGTCTGTTTGTCGGTTTGTCGGTTTGTCTGTATGTTTGTGCGCGCATCACGTAAAAATCGCTCATTATATTCAAAATCGAAATATTGAAACATAAGAAGCATTGTTCCGAGTAACATTTAGTGTTTATTTCATCAAAATCGACCAACAGACGCAAAAGATATTAATGATTAAAATTTAGTTAGTAATCTCAACACGCGATTTCTATGATAATTTTAATTATTTATGTAAATAGGTTTTAGTCGAAGTGTAGTCGGAAGTCGGAATGGCTGATAATGAATTTGGTTTTATTTTTCCTTTTGTGTTTACTCTTTGCATGGAAGTAATAAGTACTACGTACAACCCATTACGAAAAAAAAACTCTAAAAATAAAAAAAAATTAAAACAAAATTAAAATTTGATCAAATCCACGACGTTGTGGTGCAGCGCCGCAGTCAATTGCTCAGCCACTGCGCAAACCGTGCCGTCACATGTGGTTGTGACTTCGTCGGGCATTGATGCAACGGACTGCACATTCAATTTTCAAATTGCCGCTGAATCTTGCAAGCGAAGATACTCCAACATGCAACATCACCAAAAACGGGAGAGTCTTTTGCAGCAGTGGAAGTTAAGCCTATAGGACGAGTGCACAATGTCGCAGAAGCATGCATTAGAGGCGTTGAACCGCAGCTTGCAGGACATCCGCGGCAACCAGGCGCTGATGGGTGGCGTCGTTCGGCCAGACAGAACACTGACACACTAGACACTGTGATGGCTAATGACGATAGTACTGGCCTACCCCGTTGAATTTCTCAACTCCGTGGAGTTAAAAGGCGAGGCGTCCCATCAGCTGGAGCTTAAAGTTGTCGTTCCAGTTCTGGTGATGCGAAACCTTGATGCGAACCGATCAACAGATCCCAGGGTCAAACCAAAAAACCGTGAAAAAGTGACCGGCATTCAATTGTGCACTCCATGCTTTTCAGACGGTCAATTATGTGTTGGTTGTTCAGTGCCCAAAATTTGCACGTGCTTGCGGAAAATAATAAGTCATTTAATGTTGTATACAAAACGGTACTAGAATAAATAGTGCCCAACAAGGCGTGTGATGGTTCACTTTGAAAATAAAGTTGTATAGCGCTAAAATAAACGGTTTTTAATTTGTTTGGGACTTCTTTTTGTAGTCATCACCCACATTATCACATTCTGATCAGCCAGTCAGTTCTCACACATCAAGCCATGTAATCCCCAAATGTTTAGGCAGAAGTGTACCTAATCGTACACCCACATTTCGTCAGTTATGTGGAACTCCCATGTGATAGGGGCCGAGCATATTCCACCAACTGGGTACAAATCCAGATTCCGTGGCTGCTAATGAGAAATTCCTGATGGAATAACCCAATAACACTATTATTTATAGTATTTTTTTCAATTGCATACATTGTTTAATGTTAAGTGGAAGAGCGGAGTCACACAAGCATCGCCTTGCTCAAAAGGTGATCTCTAAATCATGTGCTTATGTAATTAAAATAAACATTTTTTTTAACACAGGACCTCATGCTTAATAGTCGTACTTGCGACCACTCGACCAACGAGGCAGTCTCTCACATACATACAAAATTTACACGCGAACGAAGTCGCGGGCAACAGCTAGTATAGTAATAAATGCTTTATTGTTTTGTATTAGTTTTCCCGCGGAGATGTCACAAACTACCGGGAAAAAAAGTATCCTATGATAAGTGGTAACCCAGGGTTACTTATGGTTTGTCTTTGTGCCAAATTTCATCTCATTCCGGTGAAATGGTATATAATAATAATATGGATACTTTCCCATTAGTATTAGTATAGTTTTAAAAAAAACAACAGGACTTTTTTATATTGAGATAACATCTGTAACAAAGATCACACGAATACAAACACACCTTTTTACTTTTCGTAATTAGCTTCCATCTTCTCACGAAACCATTCATTTCATTCGTTCTTCCATTCATTGTTTAGCTCAGTAGATCACTGGTAGGTATTATGTAATTCACTTTCCTTATTTGATAGACATTCTTTTACAACATTTTTAAAAGAAAGCATCTGATATTTTGTAACGGTCTATTTTTTGCCGGAAGGTGCAATGAATGATAGACAATAAAATCGAATAGCAGCGTGAAATTAGACTCTCTAGTTAAAACATGCAGAAAGATTTAGACAATACGACTTATTGTCGGGCCTACACTGTCCCGATACTAAAGTACTAATGCTGTAACATAATAATATTGTAAAAACAAATAATTTTGAACAGAGTAACCATGGTATTTCTTGCCGCGTCTCCTCCGTGGGAAACGACCAACCCAAACCGCGCACTTCTCGACGATAAGTGCCCATGTATGCCTATGTGAAATAAAATATTTTGATTTTGAATAATAAATGCTGCACCGGGGCTGCTAATGTATTTTTGAAGGCTATCATTTGTAGATCATGAACAGTCCGCGTCGTAAGAGCCCATAAGTCTGACCACCAGTCTTACCAAGGGGTATCGTGTTACCTAGTCATTGGGTGGTGAAGTTCAGAGTTCAGATAGACAATCGCTCGAAATAAAATATTGATATTCAGCAGCACCGGGTTAGACTTAAAGCCGACCCCAAAGTAGTTAAGATAAGTACTCGTAAAATGCTAAGCAGATGATGATGAAGTCCTGAATTTGATAGCCAAGTAAGTTGGACAAAGTTTTATTGGATTTTTCGTTAGAAAATCTCCGTAGCAACTCAAGGGTGCCTGAATAATAGTAGATTCGCCAGAACGACTATTTTGGGCCTTGCCCCTGCCCACATCTACGGGAAACACGTAAATAGTACTATTTTGGGACCAAAAACAATATCAAATGTAACAAACAAAAAGAACATCATAAACCTTAACGCATATCTTTGAGACATTGTCAATTTTCACAATTTTCTTTGTAATAGCCAATATTGGATATTCTGTGCCGTCCATCAGTCCATAAACAAGAAAAATACTTTTCTTTTATCTATGTGAGAATGGAGCGAAATATTTGAAAATAAAAATATGGAACAAAGGGGTGTTCTTATCTCAAACAGAACGGAGATTTCTTACAATTTCTAGACAAGGACGTGACAAATTGACAAGGATTGTGTTCAAAGACAATGTCAGATGTCTATCCTAGTGTATCGCGAATATACGTAATGTTTTTGTTATAATATACTGTAGGTGCCTACTAGCTGTGCCCCAAAACAAAAAGTGATCATTAATTTAGCAAATTCAAAATTCTTGTCGAATAAGCTAATATTTAATTCTTAAGTAGAACGTAAGTAATTACGTAAATTAGCTCGGTAAATACTTAAAACAAGGAAGCGTTAACTTCGTAATTAAATAAGTAAACGTGGATCGCGAAGCCATCTTGTTAACGTTTTCGAACGAATAAATGTCACATTTTGAAATTAGAATTTTATTTAACGCTTGTCTGACTCTATAGACAGTTTTTTTTTAACCTTTCGACCGCCAGAGCATAAACGCACGCGCGTGCCACGCCAAGCCAGAATTTCACCTACCATTTTGTCACATATTTGTGTCGTTTGGCGTACAGGGCACGCACTTGTTTGTCACGTATATGTGACAATGGCGGTCAAAAGATAAAATAGTTAAAAGAATTTATTAAAATATAGTTTAATTTTTTTGCGGAAGAATATAGATAATATTTTATATTTGATTACTAAGCAAACACAGACAGACCCGAAATGAGCGAACTGGACGGCGGATATTGACCAATAACGTCCACAGCAGATCAGCGGAGAGAGAGCAGCGGGTGCGCGGAGATGCGGTAAGCGCCGCTCGTCCGCGCGGTCGAGCGGTGTACATGTGTCAGCCATCAACAGATTTGCGACCCCGACTGCGCGGACGAGCGGTGTCTTGTGATAACCACTGGAACCACGTGGAATGACGCAGAACTCGAGGCTAAGGCGAACTAAATGCACCACTCCTAGACAAAGTTACATTCTATTAGCGATATCTACCTATCAAGAAAATTAAAAAAGCGCCTTTTAGGTTGACATAAGCTACCGGAAAGATTAAAGTATCTCTATAAGTGTCTCTGCTGATAGTCTTATAAGTACAGATTCCAGCACATGAAGCTACTACAATCTGTCAAATTTCTTTAATAGGTACATTTTCTACTTTATCCCTGAAGCATTACGTTCAAGGTTGATTAGGAAAATTTGACAGTTTCGCGTAGCTTGTGCTGGCGTCTGTACGAAACGCTATGAAAGCAATTGCTTTTTGACTAGACCTTATAGTTAAAAAAGTACTACCGCGCTCAGTGACGGTCGACCACTTTTCACTCTTATGGCCTGAGAAATAAGGTTGAAAAGTGGTCGGCCGTCAGTGAACGCGGTAGTACAAATGCAAAATAATAACAAAGATTTATTCGAAACAACAAAAACAACACCCTATTAGATTCTTTGAACGATCAGAGAGATTACAAGAATAGCTTTTATCTTTAGTTGACCGAGCAAATTCCACGCCCACATTTCTCGATTCTTGAAGAAAGCGACCTTCGCCACTGGAGTCTAACGGCTTGGCCACGATATACACACTCAAGCGGCACGCGTCTTGCGACAACGACTGCCGAGAAAACGAATGAAAGAAGTTGTTTAGAGCTTGTCATGAGTAGCGATTCAAATTGCGTAAGAGACATACTCGTATTTGTTTTTTCGAATGATTCTTGCAAAGTACAAGTATATTTCGAAAAATACACACTAATTGTACATTTTGTTTCGTGTTCATTCGTACAATTAAGTACGAAAAAAAATATCAACTAATGAGACAGTATTTTATTTTATTTAGTATCGTATTACCCAGAACTAACTGGGTTGTGGAGGTCAGATAGGTAGTCGCTCCACGTATAATACTGGTATTCAGCTGCATCCGGTTAGACTGGAAGCCGACCCCAACATAGTTGGGAAAAGGCTAGGCAGATGATGAAGCATTATTCCATTTTATTAAAACATGCGCCAAATATGTAAAATATGTATGTGTATTGCATATTTGGCGCAAAAGATACATTCGACATGGCATTTGAAAGAGTTTATTATTTTATTGAAAAATACAACTGCTTTATCTTTCGTGCATGTTTCATCGCTAGCCACGATTCGCCGCGATGCAGCGATGGTACTCCTGACATAGATACCGACGCCTGTCGCAAACTTTCAATCGCTTAATAATAACGAAAAAAATCGGTTGCAATAATGATGCTTGCGAGAAATGCATCTTGGATGTAGACTTGCGTTTCTCGCAAGCATCGTTACTCCAACCGAATTTTTTCGTTATTATTAAGCGATCGAAAGTTTGCGACAGCGTCGGTATCTATGTCGAGACTGCCAGCCCTGGGCGCCCTGCGAAGGAAACAAGCAACGCGCACGCGTTTCGCTTGCCGCATGTTGTAGCGCTTGAGGTTGTGAACTGGGCGTAAATAGACAACTTTCATAATTACGCGGAATATTGATCAATAAACGGATAAAAGAATGAATGAGTAATATTGTTAGAAAAGTTGCGATTCAATATTACTATCGGGGAAAACCACAAACCACACTTGAGTGTCGTTAGTGTTGATAATCAGGAATTTGATATTGATAATGTCCATAGTGGGTAAGGTAATATAATGGTTCTACTTACCACAGATTATCATCCATTTAGGGTGCTATTTTTCTCCAAACTGCATCAATACGTCGGATAGGCAGTCGCTCCATGTAAAACACCGGTATTCAGCTCCACCCAGTTAGACTAGTAGCCGACCGCAATCTGCGGAAAGCCTAAGCAGATTATGATACAACGTAAAATAAAAAACAACGGTTCCGTACAAACTTGTAGGTATTATGTCATTAATCTACATATTTACGGTTTTCACATTTTTTCGTTTTCATGTGCTGTAAGACTGCTTCTTGCCAAAAGAGAATGCTCATGGAAGTATGGAATCCCGTACCATGCTGCATCAAAATCAAACCTTGTTTTTTATAGACTACACTGATCGTATTAACTCCTACAAAAATTATTTTTGAAAAAAAAACCCGCGTTTCAGAGTTATTTTATAAAATCGAAACTAACCTAAAAAGTACGTCTATTTTTTCGACGCTACCAACGACGTATTTTAACACACATACATTACATTATTGCTCTAAAAACAG
Source organism: Eurois occulta (assembly GCA_950022335.1). Taxonomy (NCBI): domain Eukaryota; kingdom Metazoa; phylum Arthropoda; class Insecta; order Lepidoptera; family Noctuidae; genus Eurois; species Eurois occulta. The sequence goes on along the minus strand of OX465504.1, from coordinate 8,074,804 downwards.
CGTAATACACTAATATTAGTAAGAATTACGAGTTAAAGTAACATCCACAGTATGCTTGACTGAAACTCGATTTTATTTTAGACCTTTACATTGCCAATAGTCAGTCAGTACAGTACAAATGTCAGATGCCACAGATAAGATAACTAAAACCATAAACCATAGAGTTATAGTAAGTGCTATAAACTAGTCGGGATTTAGGGATGTAATCGATAAATCAAAATCTTTAGGCTGAGAAAATCTATTTTGTTGCAAATAGCAATAAACCAAACTAAATCGATTTGGTGTACTGATCTTACTTAATTGTAATTAATTTTAGAGTCCGCTCGACAGACAAGGGTTTGTTCAATTGAAACGGAACGTCGTTTATATTCAGTTGAAACGGAACGTCATATAAAGGGAGTAAAACAATATTCATACTTTTAAACTCGAAAAGTATATTTCCAGTTCAAAAATCAAATCCCCGACGCGTAATGCCGTAAAAAAATATGAAACTAATTACTATAATATTTTGGTTTTGAGGCGCGAGACTTTTTGGTACCAACTTTGGTCATTGTCCTTTCATGATTCTACGTCATCGGGAAGTATCCTATAAATTTTGATTCCCTTGACAGTGTCGAAACATACGTTTTTTGCGGCATAAACAGCCTTATCTTTTTTCTACGTTAACTTAGAAGTTTGATTTTTTCACAGCTTCAAGGGACTGTAGAATTAAGTATATGGTTTTAATTTCAACTAGATACCTTCACGACTTCCCGAGATAAAGGGTCTTGACAGACAGACAGACGGACGGACAACAAAGTGATCTTATAAGGGTTCCGTTTTTTTCCTTTTGAGGCACGGAACCCTAAAAACACCGCAATTTACAAAAAACCCTAAAACAATTTACTTTTCCGCTTCCATTTCCTTAAAAGAATTGGATGAAGGAAATTCTAGTTTACATTTTTATAATCTTAAATTAAAATCTATGACGTCTGTTTAATAAGACATCTGAGACTTTCATAAAGATTAAAAGATAAAGGATGACGTAATAAAACACCTGAGAGATCTTTTTATTAACATAAATTATTTTCTTTTGTAATTTGAAGCTTTTTCGACAACCTTACTTTGACATTTGATCGATTACTAGTGACATTTCAGCCATTCACTCAAATGAACACGAGAGGAATCCGGCACGTCCTAGAACCAAAGAGAGATAGCCAGGCCCAAAGAGGTGGCGTGTAGCGATTCCTGCGCTGCTTCATGGAGAACGTGCGGTCGCTGGCCGCACTTGGTGATGGCGCCCGCCGAGAATGGCGGCTGATACCAGTCGGGGGTGCGCGCGAAAGTGCTTGTATCTCCCGGGTCCCCGACACAATCATGGTAGTAGTAATAACAGTGGGTTTGTGTGATCAGAGCGCTTATGCTACACCACCCACATATCGTTAGCAACGGTTGATCGCTTCAGTTACTCAACTAGTTCTAGTTACGTTAATTACTCATCAAAAACGATGTTTTGCCATCAATTAGTCCGTTTACTCGTGTATTTCGTGATTGGCTGAGCTTGGAGCTAAAACTAAGATTATCAGTTTAGGTCAATGTGTTAAAGTGGCACATGTCTTCGGATTTTTGGTTCTAGGACGTGTCGATTTTCTTTGCAGTGTTTTTCTTTGACGTCTTGAGAGCAGTGGTGTTAAAAAAAGATAAACAAAGTAAGGTGCCGGCGGGGAAATGTGCAAAATAAAGGAGTAAGTCAGAGAGTAAGATAGAGGTCAGAGATCGCAAATGATAGAGAGGTATGGAAATGGAAAGAAAAAAACTTTTTGCCGTCGGTGACTTGTTGGTGTCATTGATTTTTTTTGCCACCAACTTCCGAAAGTAAAGTTATTTTCCACTTTTTTGTGTTTTTTTTTTTAAATTCAGAAGTGTTTTTTGTCAAAAAACGACTTTTTAACCGAGTTCTAAAAGAGATTTTTATAACACACTAATTCTTGCCATATGATCATTTTACACTAGGAGATATTAGGAGATCATCAACATTCAAAAACCACCCAAGAAAACTTAATATTATTTATATGGGAAAACCGATCGGGCCCCCTCTACCGAATAAAAAAAGACACATCAGTAACTCCGTAATTACTGATGTTATTTAATTTTCTTTTTTTCTTTTAATCGGTGTAAGTACAAACATGAAAAAAAAACCGGCCAAGTGCGAGTCAGACTCGCGCACCGAGGGTACCGTACAAACCTGTAGGTATATAAGTAAAAGTTATGGTATTTTTATTGCTAAATGAAATCCATAACATAACAATGTGGAAAGCTGACGGTACCTTGTCAATACATATATGAAAACATTATGTATGTTCGGAAAAATCTTCATCTCTTTAAGAAGAGAAGTGATAGACAAAATTTTAATACTAGAAATAGGCACAATTTGGATCAATACCACTACGCGTTCATGAGTAAAGGGGTAATAAGTTTAAAATTATTAAAAATATTTTTATTATATGATGTAACTAAAAATTTATGCTTTTCGCAATTTTTCCTTTATCTGTGTTATAAGACGTTGCTTCGTACCAAATTTCAAGATTCTGAGTTCACGGGAAGTACCCTGTAGGTTTTGATTCCCTTGCGAGTAGTGGCGAGTTTCAAAATATGCGGTTTTAATTCCTGTTTCTTTTGATTGCGTTGACATAGAAGTTTGATTTTATTACAGCTTAAAGGTATTATAGATTTGAGTATTTGATATGAATTTCAATATAATACCACTACGCGTTCATGAGGAAAGGGGTAGTAAGTTTAAAATTATTAAAAATATTTTTATTATATGATATAACTAAAAATGTATACTTTTCGCAATTTTTCCTATATCTCTGCTATAAGACGTTGCTTCATACCAAATTTCAAGATTCTGAGTTCACGGGAAGTACCCTGTAGGTTTTGATTCCCTTGCGAGTGTCGAAAATTTGCGGCATAAACGGGAGTATCTTTTGATCGCGTTGACTTAGAAGTTTGATTTTTTCACAGCTCCAAGAGACCATAGACTTGAGTATTTGATATGAATTTCAGCTTGATACCTCCACGCGTTCCTGAGAAAAAAGGTCTTGACAGACAGACAGACGGACAACAAAGTGATCCTATAAGGGTTCCGTTTTTACCTTTTGAGGTACGGAACCCTAAAAAACGATGCTTGTCAAATACATAACTTGCTCTTTTATAGAAAAAAAAGTGCCTGCTATGTCTCGAATCTATGGCCTTCTATCTGTAAGTCGAAGTTGTTTCCATTCCGCCATCATTGCACTCCTTGTCTCCGTGTCAAAGACATTTTAAATCTCTTTTCTCTTTCTCCGTGTATATTGTGTCATCTCTTTGACAATTTCTCGGAATTTCCATCCTAGCATTAGATGAATAGTCTTAGCATTAGCTCAGATATTGAAAATTTTGCGAAATTCATTTAATGTAGTCGTGTTCAATTCAGTGAATAAATAGATTGGTCTAGCTAAACTTAATAATTATAAAGTATGTAGGTATGAGAAATGGAAATTGCAGTAGTTTCCCAAAGGTTCGTAGAATCTCGTGTTATTGTGAATGTTATCTATTTCTGTCATCTCATCAAATTAATGTCAATCAGAGATTTGACAGCAGTAAACGCGGTTACAGAAAATTAGTTGAACTAGATCAACATGAAATCACAATGTTTATTGCTGTGAATCTGAGATCAGCCAGATAGAAATAATAATAAAAATGATGTTGGAAAAAACTACAACAGACTTACAAAAACAAAAATATTTGGGGGTAGGAAGAACAGGGTGTAAAGCTCTTCAACCCCCGTAGATAAGGGAGGATCCTCCGACCAGACGGGTGTTATGTCTGGTGGGCTACTGCCCGACAGTTGATGTCGGGTTCTTCTATATAGTCTTAAGTCGCGAATATCTTTACTTGCGCGATGCAGGATTTATATGTTTAGTTTGTCCTCTGCATCATAGATGGCGCTGTAGTACTTTTTGTTCCATGTTGCTGAAGTACTTTTTGTAGTGCCGCTACATCACTCCCCCCCGGAGACCAGGGTCGGTAGGTAGTAGAATGAGTCGTAACATCTGGTGATGTTTTTGCCAGGCCAGTAGAAAGTCGTTGCCGCATTGTTCACGGTGAGTCGGAACTGTCTGCGGCGGTAGTGCGAACCTCTTGAGTCGGGGTCGGCGCTGCATGTGCTCCGTTGCGTCGGACGTAGTACAGCGCCGCGATGTGGCTGACTGCTCGCGTCGACCGGGAGGATGAGCACTCAACCGGCCGAAAGTGCAGTGCCAAGGTAGCTTGATGAGGCTGAGGGTGCTGACCAGGAATGCTTCTGCTGCATGCTGGTGGTCAGGAACACCCATTTGAAGACGGCTGGCTGTATGACTCGCTGCTCGAAAGCTTGAGGAAGTTTTGAGGAAGCTTGAGGAAGTTTGAGGAAGTGATATTGATGACGTCACGTTGCTCGAAGGCTGCGCTGACGTCCATTTCGGGGTCACCAATTTAACGACGTGTTAGGTAGGTATAAGTAAAACAATAATGGTTGTAGGAAGGAATGTATTACTATTTATTATGGCCTTATATACATACAAAATTATCTTAGCACAAGTAGTGGTGTTGAGTAAATAGTACATATTTACTAAACAACCAATCAGAGGACAGTTACAAAATCATACGATGTGCGCGCGCCGCGCGCGCCCTCTTGCAATAACTCAGGTAATCATATTAGCGCTGAGGTTATAAATATATGTGGCGGCGCGCCGCTCGATAGCTTAGTGTAGCGGCGGTATGCGCACGCGATGCATGCTGCTACAAATATTATGAGTGCAAATAAATTTTTAAAGTCGTTGAATTGCTTGTTCGTTTTTTTTTTTGACGCCGACTGCAGCTCAGCCCAGCCATGGAACCAATAAGTACTAACTACTTAAAAGGTCCTTGAGCCCAACCTATTGACATTTTATGTAGGTACGTACCTTGCTCGTCTAATCGTCCTTTACGACCCTCACGAGCCACAGCTATGAACATTATCGAACTTTATTGCAATTCCACCGCAAAAATATTAACGTGTCATAAATTTAACAAGATTGGGGGCTCGTGGCTTAATAATAATAGGCACACAGATCTATAAGGTCTTATAAGTTTTTAAACTGTCATGGTCACTAACATTATAATTAACACTAGAAACGGGATATTTACCATGTCCACAATATCGAATAATCAATATCAATATCGCGAACTCAAAACAAACAGTGGACATGGTAAATATCCCGTTTCTAGTGTTAATTATAAGGTGGATGTGTGACCGTTCATTATGAATCAAGTTCATATATCAAGACGTCTCCGTGCCTCCGGAAACACGTTAAGCCCTTGACTGTCATTTGCAGATCATTGAGCAAGCAATTTAAGTAAGGGTAGTAAGAAGTCCATAAGTCTGACAACCAGTCTTACCAAGGGTTTGTTACTCAGTACCTAACTGGGTTAAGAAGGTCAGATAGAGAGTTTTTCTGTGTAATATACTGGTATTCAGCTGCATCTAAGTAGACTGGGCGCCAACCGCAACATACTTGCAATTGCATATGATTACCTATGAAATTGTAACACGTGAGATTTCATTCGCCGTTTTCCCGCGCTTTTTACTGTGGTCTTCAATCTATGCGCAGCAGGCAAAGGAAATAATCTACTAAACTTAGATTAAAAAAGGTCATTTAACTTTATAATCCTTCATGGTTCTTGGGCTTCAATGACGGTGAAAGGAGGTTGGTGACTTGGTGTTGACAAGCATTTCCGAAATTATATTTAAAAAAAAAAATGGTGGCGTTAGTTTCGATTATGGCCACCCGCCATAAAGCGCCATGTTCAACTATAGTCTAATGCTCTATAATACGAATTACGCTGCATGCGTCGCAGGCAAAGGAAATGATCTAGTGAACTTAAGTAAACAACATCGTTTAACTTTAGTAATATCTGTAGCGGAAGTAGGAATGAACTCGGATCTACTTCCGTCTGTAGATGACTTGGAAGTAAAGTGTAGAGAATGAACACTGTAGAGTAAAAAGAGAAGACAGAAGGTTTAACCGCACAAGAATATTGTTTTAAACGTTCGAGGCCATGCTTACTGAGGCCTACCTTTGATTATTTATAGTTTAAAAGAGTTGTGTTGCCAAGGTTCACCTCTAGTATTAGTAAGAATTTATTCTCATGGTTTGAAAAATTATGATATTAGCCATCGTCGCAGGAGATAATTCAGGGTGGAAGGGACACCGACGCGAAAACACTTACCAAATATGTATTCAGTACATCATTCTGAGCGGGACATATAAATTTTTCAGCGGTTATTTAAAAAAAAAGTGCAGCTTTTTGACCGTGTAGGTATTGCACTTTTGTAGGAAACAGCTGTTTTTTTTTAAATAACCGATGAAAAATTTCCATGTTGGGGGCATCAGAATAATGTACTGAATACGTGGTAACCGTTATCGCGTCGGTGTGCCTACCACCCCGTATAGTGCAGTCGTGTGTGCGCGAGACACAGGTGCACTTTCTGTTCCTTTACTCTCATAATATGATAGTCAGATGGGACGACAGTCCGACGCGACCGGAGAGAGATCAGGCGCAGAACCAACGGCTTAACGTGCGCACCGAGGCACGGGGGTATCATACCGCCAACTTCCAAACTGCGGGCTACTACTGAGTTTCCAATAGAAAAATCCAATAGGAATTTTTGCCCGACGCGGAAATTGAACCCCACGCTCAGTCGCGCTTCAGGAAGGTCGTCGATCCAACCAGCATCCAGGTGGGCGCCCCCACGCTGAACTTGCCAATACTGTATTTTTTTAACAGCAATTTGTGAACCTTCTGTAAACACTTTCTATTGTGGCTCCCGCCATAATAATCATAGACAATCAAGTTGTTATACAACTCTTTGACCTTTGCAGACATAACTTCTTTTTGTTATCAATTATGACAGTTATTCTTGTTGTAATTACTTCTTCGTAATATTCGCGCGTTGCGTTGATTAAAGCGAAGCGCTAGGGTAGCCCGCGAAATTCAAATTTTCTTACGTTTTTTGCAATTTGCTGGTCAATGTCAAGTTGTATGTTGATGAAATATGAGTCGCGCAAGTAATAGGTACGTATGTAGTTACAAAATCATCAATACAACCCTCGAAATTCATTTAACTCCATTCAAAAACTATTTCATGAAATAGTCATTCAAACAGTTTTCGCCGGTTAAACATGTATTATTTTTTCGGTAAATCAGTTGGAAGTTTTTTACAAGCATTGCATAGCGATTGCATGTTCAGGCTCTAACGTAACCACTATTGGGGCACAGGCTTCCTCTTGTTGAGGACCACGTGAACCCAGTGAGGGTTTGTAGATGTCACATGTGACTTCGAACGTTTAGTTCTGGAACATGCCATTTTCCTCAGGATGTTTTCCTTCACCGTTTTAAGAGATGAAATTAATTACACAAACTGTCTCAGCAGCTTCGAACTAAGGTCTTAGAACACGAAGTCGATAGCACACGCTCTTCACACACACACACACTGCTGAGTGCTCATACACACAAAGGTTCCTCAGAAAAGTCTGAATTTGATTATTTTCTTTCGGGATGGATTCACAGAAAACGAATAAATGCCTACGGCTGAATTCGTTGTTAGTTCAGTGATTTTATTCACCGTGGGCGATAAATGTTATTGCGGAAATTGCTTTCGGGAACACAACTTTTAACATAGACATAAAATCGTTTGGGAAAAAGTAAAGTACGTGGAAACATTTTGATAGCAAACATGCTTGGTAATAACGTACAGATTCGCGAGGGTGAGTAAAATATGGTTAACTAACTGTTGCCCGCAATATTCGTCCGCATTATTATACAAATATTACCCTATTTGAATCGAATTTTGTTTCTCTAAAATAAAAGTAGCCTAAGTTACTAACATATCTGCCAGCGTAGGTCCCGTCAAAATCGGTCCAGCAGTTTCGGAGATTAACCGGAACAAAAAACAAGAAAAAATTGCAGAGTTACGAGTATAGTACCGTTTAATACTTTCATATAAAAAAAACTGTTATTTTGAAATTACAAACAGACCGTGACAGTTTTATTTATTTGTATGTAAAGATAAAAAAATGATATCACTCTATCGGTGGTGAAGGGCGGGTGTTTTGGGGGAATCACTCTTTAAACCTTGACGTTCAAAAAGTAGCTAAATTATCAACCTAATTTGATTAAATTACTTTGACTTGTGTGAGTGAGTGAGCAGCGGTGGCCCAGTGGTGGCGGCTCCGACTTACGAGCAATAAGTCGCGGGTTCGAACCCAGGCAGGTGTATTACTTTGTATAATTTATTTCATCGCCACTGCTTTCAAAACGGTGAAGGAAAATATCGTGAGGAAACCGGCATGTCCTAGAACAAAAAATCGAAGATATGTGACATCTACCAACCCGCACTGGGCCCGCGTGGTGGATTACGTACACTCCTCATAGAGAGGAGGTCTGTGTAGAGGCTGCCCAAGTAACACAGGAAGCATTTTAAAATACGAATAGTAAACTTATGTAAAACTTAAGGTCCATAAACTCTTATAAAATTTCACCGAGCGTCTTGATGCTTTATATTGGTATTTCAAAACCATTATGATGCTTTACAATGTATAACGGTTGGATAATGGCCTATCAAAATGCTTTTGTAAAGCTTTTAGTTTTAGTGAAGCCAACCACAATGCAGCTGTACAGCTTTCAGCTGTTTTAAGTGTCTTAGGGTTTACAATAGCATTATTAAGTAGTAAGATAATGCCTATTGCTGCTTAATAGCATAAACCTGTACCATTATAATGCATCGTAAATCCAGTATACAGCTTTCAGCTGTTTTAAGTGTCTTAGGGTTTACAATAGCATTGTTAAGTAGTAAGATAATGCCTATTGCTGCTTAATAGCATAAACCTGTACCATTATAATGCATCGTAAATCCAGTATACAGCTTTCAGCTGTTTTTAGTGCCTTAGGGTTTACAATAGCATTTTAAGCAGTAAGATAATGCCTATTGCCGCTTAATAGCATAAACTTGTACCATTATAATGCACCGTAAATCCGTTATACAGCTTTAGGTTGTTTTTATTGCCCTTTGTTGTGTTATAGCACTTTTAAGTGCTAAGTAAAAGCCTAATACTGCTGAACAGCATAAACGTGAATCAATATAATGCTTGCATTTTTAAAGATCAACTGAGTGCTGTTGTGCGAGTAACAGCTCTTTAATCAAATACACGTGAGTTATTGTAATGCGTAAAGCTATACATACATTCACTTTACTGTATTCTTAAAACCATTTGTCGGTCATATTGGGGAAAAGCACATAAAATATAATATGTGTATACATCAACAAATAACAGCATTTTTTTATGGTGTGTTGCCTAACCGTGTGTGTAATGATTATGATAATTATGCTAATAACAAAATTAAGTTGTGATTATTCAAGTAATACAAATTCTGAAATGAGTTTTATTGTTTTGCTCAAGGATCCCCAAAATTACTTTCAAGCAATGGCACTATTTCAGTCTACATCAAGTCTATTGGTATATCGGTGAACCCTTAGAGAACTACTTTATAGCCAATGGCACTACGGTGGTTCATCAAAAGTCTTCTCTCTGGCCTCTAGCTTAACAATTGTTCACGTGTGACTATTTATACTGCTGACGGCATTAATTGGCCTTTATAAAGGTTCACCGGGCTATTGTAGACTCACGCCATTTTGAAAATATTTTATAAACAAAAAATATTATCATTCGAACCTATTTATAATAGCAATAGACCTTTCTCATAATGATTTAACTTAATTTAATACTGCCCAATCAATACTATTACGTTAATTATGCAAAATTCATTCTAGACTAGGAATAAAAAATTGTTTTGATTATTTGATTCATATTTTTATATAACATTTTATATCAAAACTACAAAATATCGAAGGCGCGTGAAAATTTTCAATGAAACTTATATAGATATTTACAGTAAACTACATTGCGTTTAAAATAGGCATGAAATAACAAAAGAGTCAAAAACTTAGCCAGTATTATAAATTTTATTTTAATGCAAATACAAGTATGGTGTCACTCAGTTTTGACGATCTTCGTCCATATTATATTGCTGGACAAAGTAGTGAAATTACAACGTTAATTGTATTATAACATTTGTGCCATGGTATTAGAGATGTTTTTGCAATGATGATTTAAGTTCTACCTGTGAACACTTAAATAGCCTCAATCATACTTTTAGAACAATCTCATGCTAGTCCAATGCTTTTGTAATGTAATTAACATCTTCATTATCAATATTATTGCTAGTATCATGTTTCTGTAATGCGATTGGCAACTTCATTGACCGTAATAATGCTTCTATAATGCGATTCGCAACTTATTTGGTCACAATAATGCTAATATAATGCGCCTGTACTGTAATGCAATTAAACAACTATTTGTGAACTTATTTATGATCTAAAGCCGTATAATTTGTGCCCAAATTAGCATTACAGTAGCCATATAAACGTTTGTAATGCTATCATAGAACTAACTCAAAATGCGAAAACGATACAGAAATGCTGTAAGTCGGCCGATATAATGCTTTGATGTGTTACTTGGGTGATTATGATTTTGCTACTTTTGACTTTGATTCGACGGAGAGCTCTCTTTATATCTCTCTCGAGATGTCCCGAAAAAAACCGACAGGACACGGAGAACAAGCGAGGATCACCGAGGCTGTACGAGCGCTGGTATACGCTCTTGCACTCGCCCTGCCTCGGAGTGTCTCGTCGAGAGTGTACTGGAACCACTCAATTCGTTCATTCACTAACAAAGAAAATCATCTGCCTAACCTATAGCTATGTTGGGGTCCACTTCCAGTCTAACCGGATGCATGAGTATTTTACATGGAGTGACTGCCTATCTGACCACCACAACCCAGTTAGTACTTGGTAATACGGTACGGTAAGATTGTTTATCAGACTTTCGGGACACTGACTACCTGTAACGACTGTCAAAGATCTAAAAATAACCAGCGGGACCAACGGCTTAACGTGCTTTCCGAGGCACGGAGGAAACTCGGTAAGTAATGGGCGGTCACCCATCCACAGACCGACCTTGGCAAGCGCGGCTTAACCTTGAAAATCGAACAGCCTGAACAGCTGGATCTGGAAACAAAACATTTGGCGCAAGAGCTTCTCAAATAGCCAAGCTGTAAACTTAAGAAGGATATTTCAATATTCATCCACTATGTTGCTTATACATAGGTGGTGAAAGTAAGCACTGCCTCGTTTGTCGAGTGCGCGACTGCTGTGCATGAGGTCCCGTGTTTGATTCCCGGGTCGGGCCAATATTATTGGGTATTTCCATCAGGAATTTCTCAGTAGCAGCCACGGTGTCTGGATTTGTGCCCGGTTGATGGCAATAGGCTCGCCCCCTATTACATGGGACTTAATTATAACTGGCGAAATGTGGGTGTACTATTAGCTACACCTCTGCCTAAACTTTTGGGGATTTCAGGCATGATGTTATATTATGAACTAGCGACCCGCCCCGGCTTCGCACGGGTGCATGTATTATACATATAAACCTTCCTCTTCAATCACTCTATCTATTAAAAAAAACCGCATCAAAATCCGTTGCGTAGTTTTAAAGATTTAAGCATACATAGGGATATAGGGACAGAGAAAGCGACTTTGTTTTACTATGTAGTGGTAGTGAAGTAAGCATGGACGTTCGTAATTTTAGCCGGAAAATTTCATCGGGCACATGGCTTCTAATAAATAAATATTAACTTTACATAAATAGCCAAGCAAAGGAAATTAAAGCGTTAGGCCGAACAACCTTTATCAATTTTGACGTTTTAAATAATTCGTCCTAATTGTCAAAATGTTGTTTAATGTACAGTTCTTTCACTTACCTATGACTTTGCATAGCTGAGCATGATCTTTTACAGTCGTGGTGGAACAGAGTATATTATTATAATGGATGTAAATAGCCCCTTAACGAAGCCGAAAGGCACTTCTTCTCCCCGTCATTGCGATATTTTTTTTTTGTTCTGGACTGGACCATACTTGAGTTCCAACTTTTTCACAAGTTTTTTTTTTTTTAATACTATTTTTTAAGGTTATAAACTTTACTTTAAATACCTCCATGACCCATTTACTATTCAATGCATTCATCTGCACAAGGTTTTGAGTGCGTTACATAGAGTTTTACCGTAAAACGTGATTTTTCGCCCCAAAAAAAGTCGTTTCCCAGCAATAATTTTTGCGTAGAGTTACTTAGTTTGATGTACAGAATGCTTGGCTGACAGCTTCATGAACGGTCCGTTTACACTTCGTAGTTTCTCACCCATCTTAGAAAAATGAGCATTCTCCCACCAGACAGGTGTTGTGTCTGGACTTCTGGAGGGCTACTGCCCGCCGGTTTTATTTTATGGAACAGAGAACTGATTGCGCGATGCATGATTTTAGTTCATAATCTGCGTCATAGATGTCGCTAGCGTTCCTTTTTAATCGACTTTAAAAAAGGAGGACGTTTCAAATCGAGTTTTTTTTTGTTTGTTACTTCATAACTCCGTCATTTATGAACCGGTTTGAAAAATTCTTGTCAAAGGTTATGGTGTCCGATTGGTCCCATAGAAATTTCATTAAAATCGGTTCAGTAGTATTTTTTTTCTTTTTTGGTTTGGTTTTTGGCAAAAAAGACAATAACACAAACAAAGCCTCCGAAAGTAAAGTTATTATAGACTTTTTTAGTGTTGAGTCGTTTTTTTTGTAAATAAGATTAAGTATATTATTGTTGTTATGTTACGCTGCTGTTATTGAAAAGGCTGTCAAAATAACACTGACCTTTATCCTCGATACGATAAGGTTGATGTTATATTGGAACTGTCAGAGGTACCTATAATAAGTCAATAAGTGTGAAAGAACCGTAGGAGTATAATAAAAAGTAATGATATAATCAATTTTATACCTCCTAATTAATCTAAATTAATGAAGTTAAGGCTATTATTTGCTTGAAGTTTTTAATTAATTAATTTTCTGCTTGATTTAGGAACTTATTCGGTGTGATAAGATTTATCTTATACAAGCTGTTGCCTTGCGACCTTCGACCTTCGACGAGCGACCTTCGTCCGCGTAAAATTATTATAAAATAAACCCTTTTTAGGGTTCCGTACCCAAAGGGTAAAACGGGACCCTATTACCTACTAAGACTTCGCTGTCTGTCTGTCTGTCTGTCTGTCTGTCTGTCTCCAGGCTGTATCTCATAAACCGTGATAGCTGGAAAGCTGAAATTTTCACAAATGATGTATTACTATTGCCGCTATAACAACAAATACTAAAAATTAAAAAAAAAAATTAAGGGGGCTCCCATACAACAGATATGATTTTTTTGCCGTTTTTATAGATAATGGTACGGAACCCTTCGTGCGCGAGTCCGACTCGCACTTGTTTAATTGAATTTTACCAATTTCAAGGGTTTTTTTTGCACGGTACCCTAATTCTTATTCTAAACAAAAAGTAGCCTATGTTAGACTTTAGAAAATCAGCTATCTGCCAGTACAAGTCTCGTCAAAAATCGGTCCAGCCGTTTCGGCGATTATCCGTTTGAATCGGATTTTGTTACCAATTTCAAGGGTTTAAATTTTTTTGCACGGAACCCTAATTATTTTACTAAATTAGAAGTAACCTTATAACATCAGCTATCTGCCAGTCCCGTCAAAATCGGTGCAGCCGTTTCGAAGATTAGCTGGAACAAACAGTCAGACAGACAGACTGACAGACAAAAATTTAAAAAAATGTTTTTGAACTAGCAACCGGAGTGCGTGTGTGACCTGGTAGCCTACCAAGACGTCTTAAAGCAGGAGTAATTCTAGTATGGGAAAGAGACAGAGCTATACAGGTCATCTAGCGCCATCTCTTTCATCCCCATAAGAAACAATATTCTCACTGCTGGACCTCCTCTCTGTAAGAGGACTGTGTCATCTTCTAAAACGAGGGCCCATTGCGGGTTGGGTGATATCTGGTTAAATTATGATCTTTTCTTCTAAAGATAGATAGATAGATAAAACATTTATTCGGTGCACACAAAAGACATAGCACAACACACAGAAGCACAATTAAATAATGAAGACAAGTTATAAGAACATAACTTAAAGAGATATAGAGACACCATGACAAATTCAAATAAAATTAAAAAGGCCCATTGTTTCCAAACTAGCAATGAGCATTCTCGTTCCAATTCTGTATGAGAAGCCATATTATCATCTTTGAAACACATACAATAATAATTATACCAGGTGGAAGGGACACCGACGCGAAAACGGTTACCACGTATTCAGTACATCATTCTGAGACCCTTTTTTTTTTTTTTCTTGCGGGCCCCTCCCGTTTGCTGACAACTCTTTGAGGCGCGCGTGGAACACGAACGCGCCGTCGACACGGCCTGCCCGTCGTCATACGACGGACGGACGGCGAGCTAGCCCATTACTCACCGTCCACAGGCCCGCGCCTACGGTGGCCGAGAGCCATCACGGCGTGGCCCCCGACGCCCGGTGCTTCTCCTGGTGCTTCTCCTCCCGCGGCGGCTGGGACGTGAGGCTATCTCCCTCTCACGTTCCGCCGCCTCCTTCGCTAGCATGACTGCTTCGCAGAAGGAGGCGACGGCTTCCCATTCCCTCTCGCCCCGGACCATGGCTTGAACCAGGGCCGGACGCGAGAACTCGCCGCCGCCAATCGCCGCTACGAGGACACGGCGGTGCTCCGCCCAAGCGGAGCAGACCTCCACGGTGTGCTCCACCGTGTCCTCCGGGCGATCCTCGCAATGAAAGCACCCGGGCATCATTCTGAGACCCTACACTTAGATTTTTTCATTGGTAATTTAAATATAACCAGCTATTCCATTCGTTTTGACGTGGCCATATCTGATCCCTAGTTTTGACGTTAGATTAAAAAAAAATGTGAATTAGTTGGAACTTTGACCCCCAATATCTCCGTAACTAGAAGTTTCCTAGGTATTTATTTATTTAGTTATGTACACACAGATATTTAACAGGACAATATATTAACATAGAAGAGCACAAAGCTACTGCTTATTTCATAAGAAATTTCTTCCAGCAGACCAAAAAAAACAAAAATGTAAAAAAAATGTATGTTCCAGAACAAAAAAAATATCGCAATGACGGGGAGAACAAGGTGCCTTTCGGCTTCGATCATCGGGTATTTTTACAGCCATTATAATTATGAGAAAGTTAATTAAAAGGTGACTCAGTATTATTATATTATCGATGTCAATAAACTTATACTGTCACTAATCGTACCTAATCACTGAAATATTCCGATCTTCAGTAATTACTTATTATTTTAGACTCCCGATATTTCGATGTCAATATTGAACAAATCCAAAATCATTACCTACATACTGTTGTATTAGTAATTTCCTTTATTATACTAAAAAAAACGAACTATTTATATCAAGACTATTACATAAAAAAAATAACGGTCAATCTCTTACCCTCTACCTAATTTTTTTTTTACTGTTATATTGTGTGTTTATTCTCTATTGACTGTTACACGTGTAACTTCTTACAATTGACTTCTTAAAATTGATTCTCCGAAAGTATGTTGCTAAGGATAATTTTACGTTCAGAATTCTTGACGGATTAAAATAATATGATAAAAAGTTATATTTATGGTAATGTCATTTCACGAAAATAGAATAATTGAAGTGGATTATTATTTTATTTTCTTTTAGGATTCTCTCGACTGCTTTCTATATTTATTTAACTATTTATGTAATGTTTATTAGGGCAATAGATTCGCTTCTTATATCATGAGACGGAAACATAAGTGGTGAAATATGGACGTAGTATAGGCACACCTCGGCTTCCTCCGTGCCTCGTATTAAGCCGTTTGGTCCGACTGTCATTTGTAGATCGTTGACAATGGTAGTTATTGGCTCGAAATTCTGACAACCAGTCTTACCAAGGGATTTCGTATTACCCAGTACTTACTGGGTTGAGGGGGTCAGATAGGCAGTCGCTCCATTTAAATACTGGTATTCAGCTGCATCCGGTTAGGGAGCATTCAAGTATGACGTAACGCAATTTTTGAAGATTTTAGACTCCCCCTCCCCCCCTTGTAACGCACCGTAACGTTTTTCTGTACCCCCCCCCCTCCCCCTCTCTAAACGTTACGTAACACTCAAGTGACCATTTTTACCCTAAAGGCGCTAAAAGTTATGTTATAGTTTTTGTCCTCGGTATAGTTTTAATTGCTTTTGCGGTAATCATACTAAATGAAACAAGAGATTTTTAATCCGCAACACCTGCGTATTTTGTTTATTTTTCTATAAATTTTTGGCTTTACACACACACAATTGTTTTTCTCCGTCATTTCTATCCTATTTTAGCTTTTTTTACTAATAAACTCTTAAAATACATAACATGTTTATTTTAACCTTTGGGAATGCAATTATAAACAGAAACCCAACTGAAATTAAACATTTTACTCGAAATAAAATCGTATTCTTAACAAAATTAAAAAATAATCAACTATTAACCAGGGTTGCCAATTTGGGAGTTTTAATTCCCTAAATTTTTATTAAAAAAAAGAAACAATGTTACGTAACGTCTTGTAAGAAAGACCCCCTCCCGCCCCTGTAACGCATCGTAACGTTTTACGAGACCCCCCTCCCCCCCAAATTGCGTTACGTAATACTTGAATGCTCCCTTAGACTGGAAGCCGATCCTTACATGGTTGGGAAAACACTAGGCAGATGATGATAGGTACACCTCTGAGGATTTTAGGCGTCATGTTATGTGATACAGGGTGTAAACGAACCCTTCATAAAGCCGTCAACCAAACATTCTGTACGTCAAACGAAGCCCTACGCAAAAAATATTACTGAAACAATTTTTTTTTGGGGTGAAAAATCACATTTTTAGTTAAAATCTTTTTAACGTACTCAACACATTGTGCTGGTGCCTCCATTGGATAGCAAACGGGTCATGGATACCTCCATGACCCATTTCCCGCAAATCTCTTATAAGCCGTGACCTCGGTAACAGGCCTCTAGACATTAAACACCGGCAAACACCAATATTTACCATGTAAAACGATAAATTTACAAAAATCTAAAATCATTCAGCATGTCAAAAATCATTAAAACACCAAGAGACAATTTTCCTCACAATTATCTTTTGACAGCAAAAAGCGCGCCAAAATAATCAAAGCAGCAGTACAATTCCGCAAACATTTCACATTTTTTATCAACTGCAAATCACTTTCGCTGTGAATAACACTTGTAGTCAAAGAAGGCGTCCGTAACTCACATCGGTATTGCGTAATATTACGTTTTCAACTACAAGAGTGAAAGTTTAAAGCTATTGTTGATTGTAATTGAGGCTTCAATTACTTTGTCAGCTATCTTAACTCTTACGTTATTATCCTCTTGGCTAACGGCCTGATTGTCAAACGCAAAAGCCTAATGATGTCACTGTCATTTTTTAAGTCAGTATTCTTATTGTTATTCTTGACACGTAAATTACATAGGACATCGTGGTTCCTATATTACAGCTTATGTAAGAATGCGAATCTGAGGAGTTCGAGGCTAAATAATAACAGCCGCTTAGATCGATCGATCAAGGGTAAGCTACGCTCGCCGAGGTTGGTTTGTGGGTGGGTGACCAGCAATGACAATACTGCGATCCGTCCGTGCCTCGGAAAGCACGTTACCGTACCGTTAGACAGAAACCGGAACGCTTTACCAAAGGTTATCATTTTACCTAGTAACTGTAAACCGCTGGGTCTAGGCATACAATTTTGCACAGGAGCCCCTTAAACAATGAACGTGGTAATATTGAAAGAATTTTTGAAAATGCATCCACTATCAAAGCAAAAGTTAGTCATTTTTGGTCACACGACTTGTTTTCGTACACGGAATTCTTGAAGATCATTTCATTTTCGTTCCTGATTCATCAAAGCCTCTCATAAGCATAATCAGCTTGTAATGTTCCCACTGCTGTGAAACAGGCCTCCTCTCTATGAGAGGGAGTAGGCTCAGTGCCGGCGTTAGGGGGGGGGCGCGATGGGGCGACGGCCCAGGGCGACAAATTTTGGGGGGCGCCAAGGTCTGGAGTTGGAGTCTCTGGCCTCCCCTGGTGCAAACCCTCAAAACTGTGCTCTACGCTCTGTGCTGATATTGCTTCCCTCAAGTGGGCGCCACAATATTTTCGCCCGGGGTGTCAGTGGCCCTTACGCCGGCACTGAGTAGGCTATAATCCACCACGCGGGCCCTGCCCTGCAACCCTGCGGGTTGGTAGATGTCACAGGTCTCCGAATTTTTGGTTCTAGTACATGCCAGTTCCCTCACGATGTTTTCCTTCAACGTTTAAAAGGGAATGAGGATAAATTAAATCTTCAAATTCGGTCCTGATTGATCAAAAGCCTCTAATTCAATCTTAAAAGGAATTTGTTAGTCTTGTATAGCGTTAAATGTCTTTGAATACGGGTAATTAAGGAGATGTTCAATGTGGCTTTAAATTACATTATTGGGACTACCAGAATAGATTCGTTATTAAGCTTGTTAAGTTCTGAAATGGTTTTGAGAGACTTTCGTCCGGAAAATCTGGCTTACGTACTTTTGTGTGTGTGTGTGGGCCTCTTTGTAATCTGTGTACATAACTTTATACCTTGTTCATACAAACTTTGAGAATTGTTGAAATGTTGATCAGCCTGCCTTGGCAGTATTTTTTAAACGATTGGAGATTTTGTTTTATTTTTATTCAGTGTTATCTTTATTACGGAGGAATGAAGAAAATGTTGTGAAGGAAGTTTTGCTTATGAATGTGGGTGCTGTAAAGTACGGGAAGGCCAAAAAAACGATGGATGGACTGTGTGAAGGGGAACAGATCAGGTAGATGAAATGATAGACTTGAAGATGTGACGTTCTTCGCTCTTGACAGCTTTAATTTATGCTGTGAAAAAACTTTATCAACTCTTCATTGGCTCACAAGTTCACAAATTAAAAACCAAAAGAAACAATCTAAGGGGTTAACTATGACGTCTTAAAGCAGGAGTATTCCAGTGTGGGAAAGAGAGCTATACAGGTCATCATTAAAACTAGAAACGGGATATTTACCATGTCCACTGTTACACCCACCCGCATTAACTTCAGTTTATCCGTGATCATGGTGCTTGCATCAGCGCCGAAATATCAGGAACTCAAAACAAACAGTGGACATGATAAATAGCCCGTTTCTAGTGTTAATTATAATGTTAGTGACCATGACAGTTTAAAAGCTATATGTACAGGTCGTGTAGCGCCATCTCTTTCCCACACTGGAATTACTCCTGCTCTAAGACTTCATGGTAGGTCAACTGGACAGGCTGTATTTTGGAATGCTTGAACTACTACCGGACTAGCAGACCTACTGCGGCGTACCATCCACACTTGGTTGATATCCCGACAAGTCGTACTCGACGCTTCTCCACGTTTATTATGCGCACAGCCAAAGTGTGGAACTCTCTGCCGGCATCTGTGTTCCCTCCCACATTTAACCCGTCTGCCTTCAAAGCAAGAGTGAACAGGCATCTTCTGGGCACGCTCGTTTCATCATAGACCTCATCCATCGCTTTACACCGGGCGTGATCGAGGTCAAGAGCAGGCCCATTTTGTAAAAAAAACTACATTCCCTCAGGGAACTCTGTTCTTGAAAGATATAAATTTTATATTTATTGCAACTCTTTAGCTGTCATAGTTTACTGACTTAAAGTGAGTGCGGTGTCTTCAGCCGAAGTTAAACCCAACCCGAGTTATAAGACATTCTTGTTCCTAAAAAATTCATTGCAAGTCATGATGTTTCCAGAAGTTTGTTCTAAGTGAAACCCTTCCGAAGTTACGGACTCCAGAAAATGTTTTTCAGAAAACATTTTAATTTAACTACTTTTTAGGGTTCCGTAGTTTAAGGGTAACCAACGGGTCCCTATTGCTAAGCCTCCGCTGTCCGTCCGTCCGTCTCTGTCAGTGGGCTGTATCTCATGATCCGTAAAAGGTAGTTCAAATTTTCACAGAATGTGTATTTCTGTTGCCGCTACAACAAACAATAAAAATAAATTAAAAATTAAAGGGGGCTCTACTACGATGGTACGGAAGCTTTCCGACTCGCACTTGGCCGGTTTTTAAGTATAATTGCTAAAACCTCTTTGTTAAAATTTACCGCCATTTCATTTAACTTCAATTGAATGTTATAAAAAGTCTGATACTGACATTCTCATTACTAAAGGTAAAAAACCGACATGAATAAAGTACTGTGGATGAATTACTTTTACCCAAACGCAATGTTTACCGATTGTTATTTATGTGAACATTTGAACAACAATGCAATGAAATAAAAAAATATCACTACGTTTATTTAATTAAGTACATTATATTTTGATTCGTAGATTAATTTTGCTACTTATTTATACCAGATTTCTAGCACTGGTTGAAAACCAGTATTGGTCTTTGCACTGACTGGCAGCAATGGCTTGCAGCACTGGCTTGTAGCATGGCCCTGCAGCACGGGCTTGCAGCAACAACGCAATTAAATCAAAACTATTTCTGTTTGTAACTAACTTACATGATTTTTATCCGTAAGTTGTTTTTTCTACTTATTTAGACCAGACTAGCACTGGTTGAAAACCAGTATTGGTCTCAGCACTGGTTTCCAGCACTGGCTTGCAGCACTGGCTTGCAGCACTGGCTTCCAGCACTGGCTTCCAGCACTGGCTTCCAGCACTGGCTTGCAGCACGGGCCTGCAGCACGGGCTTGCAGCACAGGCTTGCAGCACGGGCCTGCAGCACGAGCTTGCAGCATGGGTCTGCAGCACGGGTTTGCAGCAATGACTTGCAGTAAAGGCTTAGCTTAGCTTTTGCTGTCTTCTAGTACTCTATGCCAGTACTGGCTTAAATATGGTTTTGTTGCCTATGTAAGATTCATGGCTCCTAAGGGAACGTTCAATCAATATGGAGGCGGAGGCGTAAACATTTTAATGTATTCCTTTTGTACATAGTTTAAGCTTCACTTTAAACCAGCAGATGGCCTGATAATATTTCGAGGTATAAATATTTTATCATCGGATGAAATATGCTTTCCTTTGATTTCATCATTGAATGATCTAGCCCATTTAAATTCGTATATCTAAAACTGGTGGCTAAAAATCCTAAGAAAACTAGAAGTTAAGGCCATTCAAGCGCCAAAAACGATGAAGGAAAACATCCTGACGAAACCAGCATGTCCTAGAAGCAACAATTCGAAGACATGTGACATCTACCATCCCGCACTGGGCCCGCGTGGTAGATTACAGTCCTGTCGTTCGTGGTAGATTACCTCTCATAGAGAGGAGCCCTGTGTCACAGCAATGGGCACATTAATGGGTGATTATGCTTATGCTTTGCTAAATGCCAAAAGAATCTTGTGGCGGTCTCGACTTACCGAAAACAAATCAAAAATCATTTATTCAAATTACGCTGACAATCCGCACTTTTTGAACGTCAAAGCTTACAGGTCACAGTCCCCTCAAACGCGTCATTCTGGGTATAGGAACAAATGCCAAACTCCCCTGCAATTCCATTACCTTTTACATCTGCGTGAAGCGTGAATCGTCAGTCCATCATTGCTTACCATAAAGTAAGTTAGTTGTCAAACGCAAGTCACTTCTTAAATCTGGCCAGCATTATTTCTACTTCGTTAAGGGAGAACCGTCAGGCTAACCCGAGAAATTTAAATTTTCTTACGATTTTTGTAATTAGCAGGTCAGTCTCAGGTTGTATGTTGATTAAAATATGATTCGCGGCCGTAACAAATATGGCTTTACAGAGTTATAATCATCAAAATCATCAAAACAACCCCTTTAAGTTTATTTAATCCAAATTTATGATTATTTTACGTAAAAGTCATTCAATGGGATAAGGTCGGCTTCCAGTCTTACCGGATGTAGCTGAATACTAGCATATGCCATAGAGCGACTTTCTTCCTTACCTCCACAACCCAGTCTAGCTAGCCTGACTGACTTTTTAGGATTTTGGGCTACCAGGCTACCGGTAACGACCGTCAAAGATCTACAAATGACAGCCGGGAGCACCAGTTTCAACGTGCTTTCCGAGTTGTCGCGTCGTGTAACAACCGGTCACCCATCGACGGACCGACCTCGGCAAGCATTGCTAAACCTTGGAGATCGACCTGTGCGGCCACCATTGCGAAGCCCCTAAAACTCGAGCCTACCAAATATATTAACCAACCATAAGATTTCGTCCTTGCTCCGTTCCAAGTTGACACATACGCATTTGATAGATTGTGATATTAGACAAAGTTCCCATGGAGTTACACATATTAATAAAAGCCGTGTGAAATTCCCTAGTTATTTTGTACGTACAGGTACACATATTTGAAAAACATTATGATAAGCTTGTGGTATGCACAATACGCGGGCCTGTAGACGGTGAGTAATGGGCTAGCTCACCGTCCGTCCGTCTTATGACGACAGGCCGTGTCGACGGCGCGTTCGTGTTCCACGCGCGCCTCAAAGAGATCAGCAAACAGGAGGGGCGCAAGGGCCGATGCCTGCCTGGGCTGCGGGACTGTTCGTAAGAGATACCACGGCGCTGGAGCACAAAGGGAAAAAGAAGGAACATGGATGGGTTTTAGTCAGTACAAGTCTGACACTCTCTTCCGCTCCGCCCAGAGCGGGAGGAGTCATTTGATGATTTCCCATCCAAAAAAAAAAAAAATGCACAATACCTATAAGTAATTGCTAGACGTAACATAACACATATTCGTAAACTCACATCTGTTTCCCAAGGCAGAAACCACAGAACACCACCTGCTACGACCCTTACTACTCCTTTCGCCTCGTCCACGTTCATACATCTGGTGATACACACTCTACTCAACGACAATTAGAAGACCACGCCTAGTGGCCTACCATGGCGGCATAAAGCAGTAGTAATCCAGTGTGGGAAAGAGATGGCGCTAGACGATCTGTATAGTTCTGTCTCTTTCCCACACTGGAATTGCTACTGCTTTAAGACGTCATAGTAACAACCGAGGTGGCCTACCATGACGTCATAAAGCAGGAGTAATCCAGTGTGGGAAAGAGATGGCGCTAGACGACCTGTATAGCTCTGTCTCTTTCCCACACTGGAATTACTCCTGCTTTAAGACGTCATAGTAACAACCCAGGTGGCCTACCATGACGTCATAAAGCAGGAGTAATCCAGTGTGGGAAAGAGATGGCGCTAGACGACTTGTAAAGCTCTGTCTCTTTCCCACACTGGAATTACTCCTGCTTTAAGACGTCATAGTAACAACCGAGGTGGCCTACCATGACGTCATAAAGCAGGAGTAATCCATTGTGGGAAAGAGATGGCGCTAGACGACTTGTAAAGCTCTGTCTCTTTCCCACACTGGAATTACTCCTGCTTTATGACGTCATGGTAACCCCCATGATCATTTTTAAATCTATATATGACTATTATAGAGAGGTAAAGTTTATAAGTTGGTTTGTAAGTATGTAGGGAATAAGGGTAATCTTCGGGACTGCAGAGCCGATTCCGAAGATTCTTTCACTTCTATCTTTACCGTGTGGTTAGTGCCTAACCTGGTGTCATAGTTTTTATGCCGCCCATAGGCCTCTGACTTGGCTTTACATGCCGTCGAGAAATATCTCTCAGGCATGCTGGTTTTCTCACGATGTGGTCCTTCACCGAAGCAAGTGATAAATATACAAAACACACGTGAATCCGAAAAATCAGAGATGCGTGTCTTGGGTTCGAACTCGAGACCTATGACTTGGCAGTCCGACGGGCACAACACTAGGCTATCACTGCTAAATTCTTTAACTAACGGGAAACTACATAATCCCCGAGTATTCGCAGTAAAAGCCCCGGATGTGGATTTCTTTCTCGTTATTGGCAAAAAGATTTTATTTATGAAATTTAAATATATCTGTCGTATACACCACTGCTTCACCTTTTGACGAAAGCAAGCTTGATGTTATCGTTACCCTTGAAACGAGTAGAGAAAGACAATAAATTTACACAAAATAACCAAGAAAAAATAATAACCATTAACACTTAAAACGGAATAATTACCATTTACTGTTTGTTTTGAGTTCCCGATATTTCGGCGCTGTTGCAAAAATAGCTACGTCATTTATACTCGCTTGCTTATTTAAACATAACATAAATGCTTTATGTAACTACACAGAAGTTCATTAACATAGTTGTAAATTATTTATTAACTTGCAGTGTCTTTGTGGAACCAGTTAGTTTCGTTAGTTATACTCCGTGACTTAGTAATGTCTTATGTCAAGTTTCAAACTACGTTGTTTTTATAGCCGAGTGATTTCATAATAGTAGTTCAGAGTCTGAATAATTATATGCCCTCTTATACGTATATGGGACTTATGTGGATGGCTATAAGAGTAGAGGAAGACCAAATAAACGATAGATGGACTGTGTGAAGGATGATATGGCTGGAACGGAGGTGACTGCTGAGATGACGAGTAATAGAGAAGTATGGAAGAAGAAGACATGCTGCGCCGACCACAAATAAATTGGGATAAGGGCAAGAGAATGATGATTATAATAACTGGCGAAATATGGGTGTATTGTATGTACATCTCTGCCAAACTTTTCGGGTGTTATCCGCGTGATGTTATGTTTTGTTGTGATTGCCATATCAGGTAAAGTTAGATCATAAGAGGGCCTTGACAAGTGTCAATTTCTTATCAAGCGTTTCGTTTTTAGGTTTCCTTACCCAAAGGGTAAAACGGGACCCTATTACTAAGACTTCGCTGTCTGTTTGTCTGTCTGTCTCCAGGCTGTATCTCATAAACCGTGATAGCTAGAAAGCTGAAATTTTCACAAATGATGTATTACTATTGCCGCTATAACAACAAATACTAAAAATTAAAAAAAAATATTAAGGGGGGCTCCCATACAACAGATATGATTTTTTTGCCGTTTTTATAGATAATGGTACGGAACCCTTCGTGCGCGAGTCCGACTCGCACTTGGCCGGTTTTTTCTACAACGTCTTTCAATTCAACAGCATAGAAAAGCTTTTATGTAGCTTAAATCCAATACGTTCTTGATTTTTTTCCAATATTGTTGTCGCAGAATGTCACTTTGTCTAGGTTCTCTGGTTTCATAGATTTTATACTGCAACCAACTTATCTGTGCAGGCGAAAAAAAAAACTAAAATAAATGTACCAAGTTTGACATATCGACGCAAATTATCTTGACAATCAAATCAACACCACCTTGAACTGCACAGTACTATACTATGTTATTTTTGGAGTAAAATAAAAGAATGGCGTCGTTATTTAATTAACATGTCATAATTCTCCTGCCCATATGCCAATTTATATGGGATCGGCGCAACATGTCTTCTTCTATACTTAGGTACTTCTCTATTAGTCGTCATCTCATCAGACACCTCCTTTGTTGCCATATCATCTTTCACAAAGTCGATCCATCGTTTAATATAGTTGTTTATTCAAACAGTCTTCAAATACCTAGAAATACTTTTACACAAAAACAAATCACCTTTAGCTCATGTCATTCAAATTGCAAAACCAATATGGCGGTATAAATGTCAAAAGAGAGGGTTATTCTGATAAATTTGCATTAGTGCGAATGAGACGGCAATATAGCGTTACGGATAGTGCTTTAGTGAATTATTACTTAGATTTTAATGTTCTACTTTTGAAAAACTTAAATTATTAATGTGATATTTGATACTGGAACCCTATTTCATTTGTTATTTTGGTTAGAGTAACTATCTATAAGATTGTGGCTGTCTTGTTGGTCTAGTGGTTACTGAGTTTGAGGTCTTCGTTTTGATTCCCAGGTCGAGCATTATTCGGTTTTTTCATCAGGAATTTCTTTCAGTAGCAGCCTGATGTCTGTACCCGGTTGGTATTGGTAGCAATTAGCAATAAACAAGCCCCTATTACAAAGGATATATGCATACATAGCTGGCGATCTTTAGTAATCCTTTACCATAACCATCCATGCTGTAAGGTTGTGGAACTCACTTCCGCCTAGCATTCGCGATTTGAACTCCATTACAATATTCAAAACCAGAGTGAAAGAGCATTACCTTTCCTGTCAATTATAATTTATTATATACATATATGTATATTTTTATTAGTTTATATATCTTAGCATTACGTATTTATATAAGTATATATTAATATTTACTCATGTGTATTTATACTTAATATTTTAGGCTAAGTAAGATAAGGCACATAAACACATTTTTCTCTTCCTTTTCTCACAATTGTCTACATTTCTTTTCATTTCTCCTTTAGCAGGTCTGCTGGCAGAAATTTCTTGAGAAATAAGCAGTACCTTTGTACTCATGTATTATTATATTATTTTCCTGTGTTGTCTACTGTGTGTACATAAATAGTAAAATAAATAAATAAATAAAGTCTGTGAACAATCATGCTTGTAAAGTCACCCTTGCACCGTCAACCCGTCACCTTTCAAAGTTCGAACTCAACCGCTCTCCTGAGTAATAGTCAGAAGTTTCCCTAATGAACACGTTCATAAACAGTTCTGCAACTACTTTGATAGTTATTAAATTTTAAATAGGTACTCTATTTAATATTAGCGCTCGAACGCTCACCTAGGACGCCCACGTTTCGTCAATTTTGTTTGAGCGTGTTTGGGTGTGAAACTTAAGGTACCTGTCTTAAATATGTTACTTTATGTGCAGTGTGAATATACATAAGTATCACTAATAAATTTAAACAAATTCTTGTGATTTTTTAACGGCAATACCTAAGCATTGTCTGCAAAGGTAAGCGTTCACTTATGTACATCATTTTAAAATGTTCACTGCAATTGTGAATTGTAAAATTATTTTAAAAATGGCGTTTAGAACTGACCGTGTTAATAAATGGTAACCGGGCATTACATTCCCAAACATTTTAGTAAAAAAAAACCAGCCACCGCAGATCCTATGAAATGAAATGTAAAAAATCCGAGAAAAGAGGTCAACTTATGATCTAATTAGTGCAATTAAAATATTTTCACACGTCTCTTTTTCACCCATAACCTTGTGCAAAAAGGTTTTATTACGGAACACCGATATTTCGCTCCATTGTTCCTTTAGTACTACGTTATTTTCTATTAGGCAACACAACCTTGCGGGTAGCAGGTACTACCGCTGACTTGGCCGGTTGACCACTTTTCAACCTTAGGCCTTGAGGAATAAGGTTGAAAATTGTCCGTTATGGTACTTGTGGTTTGTAAAGTGTTGCTTGCTAGCACGTGGTGTCAACGAAAGTAGTTTATTGTTATATTAAAAGCACAACTATTGTTCTCTTTAACTGGATTATTTTATTAAACCAGTTTTTATTTCATTTTATTTGCAGCATCTGGCTGATAGCCTGGTTTATGCTTACTTTTTCTTTGTATGTACAAGTGACAAAACTGGCAGAAAGTATCTCTTTTTGCCTTTTAAAACTTTGATTTAAACTTGGTACAAGATCCGTTATGAATCTAAAGCTACAGTGCTGCTTAAGGATTTTTAGCGCTCGAATTGTCAAGGGACGAGGACGACTATTGTGCTTTTTAAAAAAAAAAACAAGATGGCGGTAGGATATTTTGGTCACGCGCCTCAAGATCCTTTTACAGTTGAATGGAGGCGCTGGTTGTAAAGGAGGATGTTAAAAGTCTGTCAAATCCAGTACATTCGTTAGGTATGTCTCTTTTACCACGTTTATTTCGATCTATTTAGTGCTATAGGTGACGTTTCTAAAGTCCCGCATTGCATTGTGCCTGTCAACCATAGACAAAGCTGTCACCGGCAGTCGTATCCTTCGAACTGGGACATAGCAACGCAGTTGGCAGAAATAGGTATTATAATAGAGTAGTTTTCTTGTACGAAATCCTCCTTTGTTTTTACAAAGAGAACTTTTTCAAGTGAGAAAATTTTCCACAATAACTCGAACTTGAATATGGCTAATCGGCCCATCGTCCTTTTTGATTGAGTAAATGAATATCAATAAATGATCAAGTAGCATAACTTATAAACACATTCCTTTTGCACTAAGCGTGCACACATTTTACGAACTGTCATGTTTATTAAAAATATTGGCAATTCGTAGTAGGGAATGGAAAAAGCATGTAAAAATTAATCATTAGTTGTTTTTTTTTTTTTCATTGTTTGACTATGCATCGAGAAAGCGGAAAAATAAAACCCGATCAAATACAAGATAATATTGAAAATATTGTTTTTTTTTTCGATATGATCAGTTATTGATATTTCCGTTTGTAAACAAAATGTTTACAAACCGCAACACGCCATTTTCTCATGGGCAGAAACTACACAAAGCCATCTGCTACCTACGACCCTTACATACTCCTTTCGCCTCGTCCACGTTCATACTTCATACCCTTTCTTTCCAATGTTTCTAACATGCGTGGTTGACGCAATTATCTGTTTAATCTATGACTAATTACAGCTTGATGACTTAACGAGATTACGAGACGAATAGAAATTGTAGACAGACGTGTGCCGTCAGACTATTCACGGTCGAAAGCGCATGTAATTGACGTTTTACGGTTAAAAACAATCTTTTGATTAATTTTCTAGTAGCATAGCGACTAACATGGCAGAAAAATAGAAAGATACGTTAATTGTTTAGACAGAGGAAGACAAAAGAAAGAAACCAAACACAACACACACACACATACACACTTTATGAATAAACATAAAGTAATAGAAGGCACCCTAAAAGCCACGCACATGACATAAACATAAATAACACTAAAAATTTAAAAAATATTTTTGAAAGAGATATACCTGTCGTTATTACAGCCTCAATTCGCCAGTTATGTTAGAGCCCCATGTAGTATAAGGCGAGCCTATTGCCATCAAACGGGGACAAATCCAGACTTCTGGCTGCTACTGAGAAATTCCTGATGAAAAACCCCAATAACACTTTGACCTACCTAGGAAACGAACCCAGGACCTGGTGCTTAGCAGTAGCCCTTGCGACCACTAGACTAACGAGGCAGTCACGCAATCAATAGTGATTAATTTTCTAAAATACCAGAAAAAGAAAGATATTGCATAACTCGTAAAAGCTTGATAAACAAAAAAAAAACGACAACAAAAAATCACTAAAAAGTCTTAAATAACTTTAAATTCGGAAGTCCACAGACTTCGTTTGTTACATTGACTTTTTGCCACTGATTTACTTTTATTAGTATCCCACACAAATTGTCATGAATGTAACTAGAGGAAAACACCATCATGTCATCAACATAGGGCAAGTAAAAATAATTAAAGGGAGCTAACTCATAAACTTTTCGAGCAAAGTTAATTACAATTTATATGAGACCACCGCGCAGGCTTACTCTATCAAATGAAAAAGAATCTCGTAAATCGGCCTAGTAAACACGGAGTAATCGGTGTATATAGATGAAAAAAAAGATGCTGGTAGAATACATAACCTCCTTCTTTTTAAACCTATACAAATAAGTTGAAGTGTCTGTTTGTAATATCACAATAACAGCTTTTTACTGAACGCATATTATGAGAATAAACGGCACTAAAAGTAATACTAAACAATTTTTTTTTAATTTTTTGTCCGTCGGCCGAACCAATTTTGACTGGACTTTGACTTGCGGATAGCTGATGTTAAGGTCTAACAAAGGCTGCTTTTATTTTAGAAAAATATAGGGTTCCGTGCAAAAAAATTAAAACCCTTGAAATTGGTAACAAAATCTGATTCATAGCGAAGTAATATTTTTTTATAATTATTTCACGCGAACGTAGGTCGTGGGCAACAGGTAGGATATATACGGGGTGGAAAGGACACCGACGCGAAAACGGTTACCACGTATTCAGTAAACTAAAAAGCACGCGCTTTGTTTCTCTTTTACCTTTTTTAGTCTGAATACCAACTTTATTATCACTAAAGTGATTCGTTTATTAATTATATTATAAATAAAACATACGTAAATAAGCTTTAAGCTCACGCTTTCTTCTCATAAGGGAACTATAAAACGCTACTGTAGTGTATCTCTTTAATAGATATGTAAACACTGTCTCACCGCCACAAGTAGTCAGGTAGCTGTCACTAGTGTCAACTGTCACTACTGTCTGTCACCACGAATGGCGGGAAGTTGGAAGGTGAAGCGTACCCTGGACTGGGGCTTATAGATATGTAAACACTGTCACACCGCCACAATTAGTCAGGTAGCTGTCACTAATGTCAACTGTCACTACTGTCTGTCACCACGAATGGCGGGAAGTTGGAAGGTGAAGCGTACCCTGGACTGGGGCTTGGTAGTGTTGGTGATCCTGAGATATAGTTAGTAAATTGTGTTATCATTATCAACCTATTAGCTCTGCTACAAGTGGATACTACAGCTACCTACAAAGATTCTTTCATAGGTTTCCTTTTGCTTTATCCACTTTCAAATGTTTCTAGTATATGTTCCGAAAAAAAAGTATAATTTAAATCCCCAACTTAATGCGAGTGAAATTAGAATGTAAATTAAATAACTCATTTCCCTGAAACGTGTTAAGGAAACAATGGAAACGAAACGCATGCCAGCTTTGAGTTAAATGTGTTTAACTCTCTCTAAAATATTACGGTACCACAGTGTATTTAATTTAAGTTTAAATAATGTTTCAGAGAAGCTTTACCTATTGTATGCATGTAAAGCGAAGTTTTAATTTAATTAAATTCTTTATCCATTCAAAATACGTATAATTTTAAATTAATCTGTTCACAATGTTACCACAGAAAAAACCATCTTCGCGACATTAAAACAACATGCTCCTGCCCTGATCGGCAGAGCATGTCTTGTCATTCTTGTTCCATACCATCAATTAAAACATGCGAAAAAAGTTGCAGAATTAACAGATATGACAGACGTCAACTTTCCCGCCAAATGGCTCTTAAACCATAAATTAGATTTCACATTTTAAAAACGAGTTAATAACGCGTTGTTTTATCTTGATTTCATCTTGCAATGCGATCTAGATGGTTTCCTTTGCAAACAGAAATGAAATGATGTAAAGTCCTATCATTGTCATTTACCTGTGATTTTGCAGTATGATGCCCTTTATTATTATTGTTGTAAGGTTTATGTCAGAGAGATAAAATAACTGCCAAAGAACTGTATATTCATTTGTATTATTTTTTTGTAATATAATTATTAGTTTTTACCCGTGGCTTCGCTTGCGTTGTGGCCGAAAATTATCCTACAGGAACGTTTTAAATATAGCCTATGATACTAAGGGATAATGTAGCTACCGAAGATTCCCCCTCACCCAATCTTAGTAAGTTTAATTAGATAGAGATTGTCGTAATTAATCGATATTAAGAGTATCTTGTTCTGATTACTTAAATCTAGTTATTATAGAAACACGTTTAGAAGTAGTTTAAAAGGGATTCATTAGTAACTTTTTTCTTAATTGGATACAGATTTTAATAAGTCAAAGTTTCGTTAAACATTCTTTGAGAAATTGCGTTTTTTCCTGTTACGCAAATGTCAATTATCAAGGATTTTTTTTTTTACTTTTTCTTACTTTAAGTACATCATCGGTCTAGTCCTTTCCCAACTACCCATGTTGGGGTCGGCTTCCAGTCTAACCGGGTGCAGCTTAATACCAGTATTTTACACTAGCTTTTGTTTGCAGCTTCGCTCCCATTATATAAGCCTATGACACTCGGGGAAAATGTAGTTTCCCATTAGTAAAAGAATTTTCGGAATTGGATCAGGAGTTCCGAATATTACCTCCTACACACAATCTTACAAACAAATTTTATCTTTTTAGGGTTCCGTACCCAAAGGGTAAAACGGGACCCTATTACTAAGACTCCGCTGTCTGTCTGTCTGTCTGTCTGTCTCCAGGCTGTATCTCATAAACCGTGATTAAATAGCTAGAAAGCTGAAATTTTCACAAATGATGTATTACTATTGCCGCTATAACAACAAATACTAAAAATTAAAAAAAAAATATTAAGGGGGCTCCCATACAACATATGATTTTTTGCCATTTTTATAGATAATGGTACGGAACCCTTCGTGCGCGAGTCCGACTCGCACTTGGCCGGTTTGTTATAATATTAGTTAATATTATAGATGGATAGAGCGATGGAGTCCTTTTTTATGTCTTGTCCCAATGTTTACTACAAGTGGTATAATAGTTTCGATAACTTTTTCAAATGACATTTATGAGCAAAGAGGTTATTTTGGAGAGATTTTGTTGTTTGTCAATCAGAACTTGAGTTAATTGCAGACTTGCTTTCTAGTCTGATTTTAATAAACTATTAATTAATTTTGAAATTGAGCAACACTGAATTAAGTTGTAAAAGAATTTGTCGACTGTGAATAAATGCGGCTTTTCATTTTCAACAAATAGCATTACGTGTTAAAAAGCTTAGATTGAAATATTCCAATATTTTCGACAGCGAAATTACACAACATGGGGCCTTTTTTAAACAGAATGGCAAAGGTTTAGAATAAAAGAATTCAACGGAGCTGAATGAGCGAAAATTTTTATTTGAATTTCGATTGACAAAAAACTAAATTATTAAAAGTAAAAAAAAGGAGAGCGATGTATCTATGGTTCATAGTACACGACTGGATAACTTTATTATTTTTCATTTACCTAAGTTTTTAAAGCCGTCATGTATTATAAATTATTGCCTCTCTTTTTATAATTAAAATAAAACTAGCGACCCGCCCCGGCTTCGCACGGGTGCAATGCTGATACTAAAAAAAAAAAAAAAAAAACCCGCCGCGGGTTTAAATCTGTAATATCTTCGAAAATATTCATTTAAATCATATGCTGTAAAGGGCCATATAGATCTATATTAAATCAACAATGTATTTAAGGAATTTAATTGGATAAGGATTAATGCCGTATTGGTTAAAATCGCTTCGGAAATTAGCCATTATTTGGCGTAAAAAGTAAATGACAAAAACATGTTATTGTGGGATATCCATAAGAGATAGACATATACCATCGCGGAGTTTTCTGTAGACCTTTTTAATATGTACAATACTTAGTACATTATTTTGATAAATCTCGTAGGGTTCAGCCTGCGTTTGCAATGTAAGCGGAAAAAAATGAAATTATTTACGACTTCACAATAGAAATCTTGAAATTATCAGTGGTTCTCTAATATATTAAGCATGTTATTATACATATAAACCTTCCTCTTGAATCACTCTATCTATTAAAAAAAACCGCATCAAAATCCGTTGCGTAGTTTTAAAGATTTAAGCGGTCAAAGGGAAATAGGGACAGAAAAGCGACTTTGTTTTATAATATGTAGTGATAATACATAAATTGTTAGCAAATCTATTGGCATTTTCTTTTCGAAATAATAGTATGTTTAGTGTGCGATTAGACAAAAAGGGGGGAACGAAATTTATAGTGATTTTCATGGGACTTTTTTACTGAGTTCCAAGAGTTGTGGAAAAGAAACTTCGATGCTCGCGTCTTTCTTTTTTTTTTTTTTTGTGTATGGTTTACTTAAAATTCGACGAATTTATATTGTGACGTAATACTTAAGACGTCCCACTGACCATAGTTCGACCAATGAAGACATAGACAAGCGAAAGAACTGTAGCTATACCTATACAATCACTGTTGACGTAGCCATTACAAGTCTACAATAATCGTAATTCATGATAATGACACACGTAGCTCGTGATATATGGACAAGTTAATTGATCACAATATTATTGCAACATTGCGAAAGTGAGAATTCTCTTTACTTTCCAAAAGTCAATGGCACATCAAGTATTCTACAAAATCAATGTCTTAGTGAAAACGAGATAAAATGTGATACTAATGCACGAAAGTAAGTTTGTTTGTTAGTTATCTTTTGATGCCTAAACCACTGGATCGATCATCCTGAAATTTTGCATATACGTTGTCAGGTGTACAGAAACGGACATAATGTACCTTTCATCCTGAAAAAAAGTACTGTTCCCGAGGAAAACTACAAAAACGTTCTTATGACAATAGATGGCGCCACGTGCCTTTGGAATCATGATTGAATTATATTATTACAGAAACTTTAGTAGTGCGAATTGATTGTCAAATTCTAAATTAAAGCGAGCGACGCCGCGGACAAAAGCTAGTTGCCAGATAAAGAACCAAACAGGTTGAAGTTTCGCCTAATACTAATTGGCTCTATTTTATTTCAATTTTCAACCTAAGGAGATTAACTATGGGTGAGTGTCTTCAGAAAGGTCAGGTTAGTACTCGCAACCTCGACCAGGTGGCCTACCATGACGTCAAGAGACAGATCTATACCTACAGATCGTCTAGCGCCATCTCTTTCCCACACTGGAATTACTCCTGCTTTAAGACGTCATAGTAACCCCCCAGATGTATGCACGTGGGCGAAGAAAACGGAGGATCTTAGCATAGAACACCACCCTTCTATAGTTTCTGCTAACCCTGGCGTCCTGTAGCTTCTGGCTGGCTCTATAGGAAAAAAAACGTGAATTTATTTCATGTACTGGTCATGTGGTCGCAAGCGCGTCTGCTGAGCATGAGGTCCTCGGTTAGATTAGGTCAAGCAAAGTGTTATTGGGTTTTTCAATAAGGAACTTGTCGGTAGTAGACGGTCTGGATTTGCGCCCGATTGATGGCAAGAAGCTCGCTCCCTATAACATGGAACTTAAACATAATTGGCGATAATGTAGGTGTACTTAGGTACACCTCTGCCTAACTCTTCAGGGGATTATGGGTGTACTGTTATGCTATGCTAGTACAGTATCCGTAGATAAGTATCCAGCCAGCAGCAGTTGGTAGACTATGAGCTGGTACCAAGCTTCATAGCCTGGCCCACCGGCGCAAAGTTGCATATCTGTTGGTCCTTTTAGACACTGTACTTCGGTGAGTGTGCCCAAGAGCTCCACAAGCTCATTCCACCATCTCACTTCTTCCATCGGGAGTCCAGACGTACTGCAGGTTATCAACCATACCTTGTCGATGTTCCACACATTTGCACGAAGCGCTTTGCGAAATCATTCCTATCCTATGCGCATAGCCAAGGAGTGGAATGAGTCACACCAACACATCAAAATATTACTATAAATGTCGGACCAGGATTTGCAAAGTTACAGCGTTGTAAAGTTTCACCGCTTTTTTAAATTTGTGTTCCTTAGCGTGCTACTGCGATGACGTTACGCTGCGGGTGTCATGTCTGATTACGGTTGATGCGGAGTGTTTACGTTCATAAAATATGATTTGTAAAGTGGTTTGCAATTATTATTTTAACTCTACGAGTGTTTACATTCATAAAATTTGATTTGTAAAGTGGTTTGAATTTACCGTTTCGACTCGCAGCTCGCAGCGTGACGTCACACGTTAGTCGGAGTTTGCCGCAGCGGCTGTACTTTAACGTTTAATATCTCAGTCATTTTTGAAGATCGGAAAAAAAACTGATTCTTTTTTTTCGAGTTACATACCTATTTTTTAGATATGCTAATAACAAAAACATTGGTGTGACTCGCAAGTTCATATCAAGATCGATTTAATAGGCTTCTTTCGGGTTAGCTCGTTCCATCGTCGACCTCATGTCTGTCCTCAGGACTAGACTGAGGTCATGTGTAGGTCCATTTAATGTAAAAAAGCCGCAAATATGTTGGTTCAATTCTGTTAAGTTCCTCATCTCTACAAATAATAGGTAATTAGGTAACTGTGTGTCGTCTTACAGTAGCGAAGGGTTTATTTTTGTGAGATAAGCTGGAGTACACATCTTTAATGTGATTATATTATTTGTCTATTTAATACTGACTGTGCCATTTTCAAAAGGAAACCGGTAGGAATCGAGTTGTATGGAACCTTCGCCACTCCTGTCTTATTCTAACTTAAGTCTAGCTTGTAATATTCTATTTGCCCCCGGATAACGACAGAGTTGTCATCCAACAATTCCATAAACCACGGAACCCTGCACAATGGCGTGAAATCTCCACTAGATACGGCACGGTCCAGTAGCTCCCAGGCATTTATATTGCACTCTACGCTCCACATGGCGATGAAAACGTACGAGTTTAATTAATATGCATCGCCGCCATCTTTCTTTGCATTTGATTGTGTAGTTGACGTTGTGATTTTATTGATTTTATGACAGAGCTACTCGTAAAAGTATCTTTGAGCTCTTGAATGAAATTGACAAAGGTGTGTTATTGGTAAACATTATGAACAATAGTTTTTTGAGAAAAGTATTGTAAAACGATTTATCCTTTTTTGTTATGGTATTCCACACTAATTCTTGTGATGACATCATCATCATCATAATCAGCCCATAATGTTCCCACTGCTGAGACACAGGCCTGCTCTTTATGAGAGGCAATGGGCTATAATCGACACGCGGGCCCAGTGCGAGTTGGTAGATGTCTCATGTCTTCGAATTTTTGGTTGTAGGACATGCCGGTTTCCTCACGATGTTTTCCCTCACCGTTTTGAGAGCAGTGGTGATGAAATAAATTACACAAAGTAATGCACCTGCCTGGGTTGGAACCCACGAGTTCTACTTGACTTCTTCTTCTTGTCATGTGTTTATTTAAATTGCAACTAGAAGCTGTTATGAGATCAAAAGACCATCAACATCGCGGTGACGCGGTCTTATTACTCTGCCAAATAAAAAATAAACATGGAAATCAGCCCAGAATCACTAAGACACACGAACATAGGTCTCTTGCTTTTTTGAAGTAAGTTGGAAACAAGATGCCATGTTAGTTTCAATTTTGGCCTCTCGACCTTTTAGAATTACTGTGCCAGTGGAGAAACCCTGACATACACCCGGAACGCACGGTTAAAAGAGTGTTTTCAGGGGGAGACAGAACAAGCACAACTTCAGTGAAGAAACAGTCGCCATCTACATTATTTAACCGAGAAACTATTAGTATCATATTATCGATAGATGTCTCTATGATCCCAACTTTAATGCAAAAGAGAAAATCAAATAATTTTGTTCTCTAATTTAATTTATAGTTTTTTTTACTAAAGAATAATTGTTAAATTTTTCATTAAAATTATCACATTTTTATATTTCATAGCTGTCCAGCATTTTCAATTAGGGCAACCTTCTCACGGAAATACTTATTGTATAACATAATTCTGGCAACATCACATAATGGTCGCCGCAACTTGCGCCTGCGCTTGCTTGTGTTTCGTGTGTCCATTTTGTATTTAAATTGGTATTTGGGTGTTTTATTTGCATCAGACCAGACGTCGACTTGAGTTTGATACTGATGAACTTGATATAAAATATAACATAATCGTTACAAATTACAATGAATTACTAAAACAAAATAGTTCTTTACTGTGTAACTGCCAATTCTATTCAAATATAAATGTAGCCGGCGAAATTCTTTCTTGTTTTTTTGCAAATAGAAGCTGTGTTTACATCGTATGTTGATCAAATTGCAATTCGCGAATATAATAATAGCTCGTTTTCTTACTGAATCAAGATCCTAAAAATATCTATAATAGTAGCTCCTTCAATTATTATTATTAAATGATCGTAATTTATTAAATGTATCGTCATTATTTAATGCAAAAATTATTATTATTATTATTATTATTATTATTTTTTTTTTTTTTTTTTTTTTTTTTTTTTTTTTTTTTTTTTTTTTTTTTTTTTGCTAATTTTAGCAAATCGCATAATGATCAACATACGACGTAAACAGCTGCTATTTGCAAAAAACCAATAAGAACGTTTACATACATACATTATACATTGTATACATACATTCATATCTACCTATAGAGCCTTAGTTCCCGTCAAGAAATCCAGATGGCGTTTCGAAGTTGGATACTTCGAAATGGCACAAGAGGCTTTCTTCTCCCTTAGTATTATTATACTCCGAGTGTTTTTATCATATGAGTGAAAAAACAGTTTGACAGCTGATGTCGAAAAAATGTAATGTCAAAAGTTGTCAAACGTCAGATATTTTTGAACAAAATCGGCCCTTGATAAAGTATTGTACAACAGACTGTCAGTTTATTGCACATAATTAACAATAATAAAAACGGCCATCAAATAAAGAAGTTACAAAACGTATAATTTATGAATTCGCATATGTTAGCAAGCCAACATGTTGCGCAAGGATATAAATAAACATGATTTATCGATAAAAATCTCTCGATTAATTACTCGATGATTTCATTATTGATTACATTAATATCGATCATCCTTAATTTATGTTAACGATGTTGAAAGCTAAAACTCAAGGCGAAAGTCGGGGTGTGTCAAATTAGAAAATACACTGCAAGTAATAAAAATACTAAATCGTGCGTGGGAGTCGGGGACCTCCCCCTTTGACATCCTGCCCTAATATATCTAACCTATCTTAAGCTTTGTTGCCTCGTTCGGCGCAACATAACTCGAATTTGTGTTGAACGTGAGACACCTTTTTTCAACCCCTTATTTACCCAACACCCGTGAATTATATGATCTTCAAAAAAATACAAGCATTCTATACATCAAACTAAGTAACTTTACGCAAAAATTTTTGCTAATGTTTACAGTAGTGTTCAATGTAGGTAATGTAACGCACTCAAAACATTGTGCTGATCTGATAGATGCATTGAATAGTACAGGGGTCGTGGTGGTATTTAAAGTAAAGTAAAGTAACATTTAACATAAAAACTTTTATTTAAAAAAATCTTCTGAAATTGTCGGAACTATGACCTCCAATATCTCCGTAACTAGAAGGTTCCCAGGTATGGTCCAGAACAAAAAAAATATCACAATTACGGGAAGAACAAATACATTTCTGCTTCTTTTAGGGTGTGTTTACACCCTTTATAACCAATATTAATTTGCAATGAAGAAAGCTTAAAATAAATTATAGCTTGATAAAAAATGCAAACTTACGCCAATAATTCGACAACCAGTTAATTTTATTAAACTTGCCCCGATAAGTTTATTTTCGCTGAAAGTTTATTGACATTTATGACCTAGCATAAATTAGATTTCTTTAGAAACTAAAATCTGGCTGGTTATAATTTGTCTATGAATTATTATTTGCGTAGCGAACGAATTGATTGACACTTGACAGTGACACAGTTTATGCTGGGGACATCGTTAAGCCGTTCGCGTTGGTCCCGGCTGTCATTTGTAAATCTTCGTTACAGATAGTCAGTGGCATTGATAGCAGTGATAGCCTAGTGGTGTGACCGTCGGACTGGCAAGTCATAGGTCTAGAGTTCGAACCCAAGGCACGCACCTCTGATTTTTGGGATTCATGTGCGTATTGTATAATTATCACATGCTTCGGTGAAGGACAACATCGTGAGAAAACCAGCATGCCTGAGAGATATTTCTTGACGGCATGTAAAGCCAAGTCAAAGGCCCATGGGTGGCATACAAATTCTGACACCAGGTTTGGCACTAACCACACGATAAAGGAAGAAGAAGTGGCCTGAAAGTCTGACAACCAGTTTTACCAAGGGTTATCTTATTACCCAGTACTAACTGGGTTGTGAAGGTCAGATAGGCAGTCGCTCCGTGTAAAATACTGGTATTCAGCTGCATCCGGTTAGGCTGGAAGCCGACCCCAACATAGTTGGGGAAAGGCTAGGCAGATGATATTCAAAGAAGCTTGCTCCGCCTGTGCGTCTTCCCTGCTAAAAACACTAGGAATTGGCGGAATCGGGCGTTTTGTATGTTACAGTGGCGAAGGTTCCATACAACTCGATTCCTACCGACTTCCCTTTGAAAAATGGCACAGTCAGTATTCTATAGACAAATAATATAATCACATTAAAGTTATGTACTCCGGCTTACCTCTTACAAAAATTGACCCTATTTTACTTTGACGTTCAAAACTGGCTGAATAGAAGCTTAAGGGGCCGTCTCCACGAGCGAGAGAATCGCGACGATATTATCGTCGTGCCACGTATTTCTATACACTCTCTTAGAGGCCGTCTCCACGAGCGAGAGAACCGCGGCGATATTTTCGCATACAAATACGTGGCACGACGATAATATCGTCGCGATTCTCTCGCTCGTGGAGACGGCCTCTATGTTTTATATAAAATACTTTTATTTTGTCATCACCGTTAAGTTACTTCATACAAGCCCTGCGACTTTGTTTTCTGCATTTTAATATTTTATTGCTTAAGTTCTATGATCAGTATTCAGTATAGTATAGCACTGATGTGGAAACTAGCACCGGTTGAGGGCAAACCCAGGGCCATGAAAGATTGCAATATGAATACCATTGAATGCCATTGTAGCGTACAGTAATAATTGAGTTTTCGTCACCAATTATCGCTTCTGCAGATGTGCGTTTGTTAACATTTTAATTGGCCCTGGGGAATCCAGATCCGAAAATAATTTAACATCACGCCGGTAAGGGTTAAGCAGAAGTGTACAATAGTACAACCGAATTTCGCCAATTATATTTAAGTCCTATGTAATAGGGGGCGACTCTATTGGCTACAACCGGACACAAATCCAGATTCCAGGCCTGCCGCTGAGAAAACCTAATGGAAAAAACAAATGGCACTTTGCCCTACCTGGGAATTGGACCCAGGACCTCAAGTTTAGTAGTCGCACTTCCCACTACTAGACCAAAGAGACAGCCTTAAATGTTTAACTTAATGTTTAACTATTAATTAACTTTAACTTTATTCCCAGGGTGAAAGAAATTGTATAAAAAATAACTTGCAAACAAAAAAATAAATAATATTTTTAGGTTATTATTCCAATCAGGCACACGATACCACAAAAGGGACCTGCCTGGTGGCAATGTCCTTTGTTGTAGAAAAAGTTTCAAGTCAAAGTAATCACTTATTGGCTCTGTGCACGAGTTCAGCGCCACCTAGCGTCCGCAACTTTGTTGGCTCTGACGTTTTGATATTTAATGGCGGCAATATCACAAATTATTACAACAATAATACAAAATTATCTAAAATATAATAAAATTACTGTGATACGTTGATTTGGGTGGAGAAAGGGTTGTGCAATAATTTTTGACCATTCGAGTTGAATGAGGTAAGTAAAATTTATTCAAAAAGTGTGTTTTATTTTGCATGTGTCAGGGTTTGTTTACTTCATTTTTAGTTATAGTTTCACTGTAAAATAAGAAAAGAAAGCTACTTTAATGGTTTTATTCAATAATAATAAGCATAAATAATTGTTCCTGTATCACTAGTGATAAATTAAATATCGTTTTCAGATCGAAATGATTATTATTTTAAGGACCGGGTTTGTGAGTATCACTCACAATATAAAATAATTCCAACCACAAACGGTCTTTAAAGGAAAATTGTTGGGTTCTGCTGGACATGTCCGTGACGTAGAGGAATTAAGAAAAAAGCAAGGACA
Source organism: Eurois occulta (assembly GCA_950022335.1). Classification (NCBI taxonomy): domain Eukaryota; kingdom Metazoa; phylum Arthropoda; class Insecta; order Lepidoptera; family Noctuidae; genus Eurois; species Eurois occulta. The sequence goes on along the minus strand of OX465504.1, from coordinate 8,033,415 downwards.
GAGTTTAATAATTCAAGCTCGCATCATAAGGCAAACATCTATTACTTTGCTACCTTACAAAACGGTTGTAGAGGTAAACAATTCATCTCCGTTTGAAGTCAGAATCAGAGATTGAGTTTTAATAGACGCAATTTTTAAATATTCATTTGATTGCAGGTTGCAGGTGAATGCAGCACGAGTAATTACAAGTGTGAAATGTGATTGCGTTTATAATCAAAGTGGTAAATGCTTCTATTTTCCAAGTAGCTGTTGGGAATCGATAAAACGTACATTTACTGTTTCTGCCAGAATTCTTGCAATTTACAACACAACAACTGCTGTGACCCATTTTTGTCGGGGGAATAACGTAATTGTTAAAATTATGTAACCAAGTCTAAACAGATTACTTTGAGATATGGCATATGACAGCGCCAACATTGTTTTTACTTTTGGCCACATGAGCGCTGCGATCAATGACATTACCCCCACCTAGTACTTCGCACACAGCCAATAATGTTCGAACTGCTGAGACACAGGACTCCTTTTTCCATAGTGGGCCATAGTCCTCCAAACGAGCCAAGCGCCGCCGGTTGGTAGATGTCACAATGTCTTCGATTATTAGGGTTCCGTACCCGAACGGTAACCAACGGGACCCTATTACTAAGACTTCGCTGTCCATCTGTCTGTCTGTCAGCGGGCTGTATCTCATGATCCGTAACAGGGCCGGTAGTCTCGACATAGATACCGACACTTTCGCAAACTTTCGATCGCTTAATAATAACAGAAAAAATCGGTTGCAATAACGTTGCTTGCGAGAAACGCATCTTGGATGTTGAGACTTGCATTTCTCGCAAGCAACGTTATGTACGTTGTTTTTTTCTGTTATTATTAAGCGATCGAAAGTTTGCGACATTGTCGGTATCTATGTCGAGACTGCCGGCCCTGGTTGACTGTTGAAAATTTCACCGAAAGTGTTTTTCTGTTGCCGCTATAACAACAAGTAATAAAAATAAAGTAATAATTAAAGGGGGCTTACTATGATGGTACGGTACCCTTCATGCGAGTCCGTCTTGCACTAGGCCAGTTTTTAGGGTTCCGTACCCAAAGGGTGAAACGGGACCCTATTACTAAGACTTCGCTGTCTGTCTGTCTGTGTCTGTCTGTCTGTCTGTCTGTCTGTCTCCAGGCTGTATCTCATAAACCGTGATAGCTAGAAAGCTGAAATTTTCACAAATGATGTTTTACTATTGCCGCTATAACAACAAATACTAAAAATTAAAAAAAAAAAATATTAAGGAGGGCTCCCATACAACAGATATGATTTTTTTGCCGTTTTTATAGATAATGGTACGGAACCCTTCGTGCGCGAGTCCGACTCGCACTTGGCCGGTTTTTTAGTCCTACGTCATGTTGGTTTCCTCACGATGTTTTCAGTCACCGTTTTGAGTTACGAACCACACATTGTTTTAAAAACTGTAACGGCCATTGGTTAAGCTATTTAAATAACAAACGTTTAAGCATGAAGGTCAGCTTAACACAAATTCGTCTCGTTACATGATGACAAAATAAGACATTTTGTAATGTTACGCTTTTGACAGCTGTCAGCGGTGTGGCCGCCATTGACGTAACGTCAAAATGAAAAAAAAAAATGTAAAATTTTGCTAGTACTATGGAATTATTGAGTACTAGCTTTTGCCCGCGACTTGGCTCGCGTTACAGTTCCACAGGATCGTTTTAAATAAATACAAACCAATGACAATTGAGGATAACGGAGCTTCTCATTAGTGATAGAATTTTTGGAATCAGATCAATAGTTCCAATAATGGTGATCAGTGGTAATCTTTGAAAGTAGATAATAATCCGATTCCAAACAAATTCTCTCACTAATTAACCTGATAAACACTTCTCAATCGGGTAACAACTGACGCACGTCGCTTGATGCAAGTCCTATTTTCAAGGCTGCGAACGGGGAATTACGATTCAGTAAGCGAATGTCTTTAAAAACTTGTCTAAATTAACGACTTGTCGCATTTAAATGACAAAACATGTGTGTAATATTAATTATTCATTATGTTCCATTACAATATTATGTTGTTATTAGTCATGCAGAGGCGAGGTTTTACTTTAAATTAACGGTTCTGACTTTTGACATTCAGCTGTTTTTTTAGGGTTCCGTACCCAAAGGGTAAAACGGGACCCTATTACTAAGACTTCGCTGTCTGTCTGTCTGTCTGTCTGTCTGTCTGTCTCCAGGCTGTATCTCATAAACCGTGATAGCTAGAAAGCTGAAATTTTCACAAATGATGTATTACTAATGCCGCTATAACAACAAATACTAAAAATTAAAAAAAAAATATTAAGGGGGGCTCCCTTAAAACAGATATGATTTTTTTGCCGTTTTTATAGATAATGGTACGGAACCCTTCGTGCGCGAGTCCGACTCGCACTTGGCCGGTTTTTATTTAAATAGCTTATTTATGTTTAATGGTCTATGTCAACATAACATTACGCCTGTAATCCGCGAAGGGTTAGGCAGAGGTGTAAGTATAGTACATCTACGGGGTGGAAGGGACACCGACGTGAAAACGATTACCACGAATTCAGTACATCATTTTGAGCCCACATAAAAACAGTTGTTTCCTACAAAAATGTAATACCTACACGGTCAAAATGTATGGAATAGCTGATTTTCTTATGAATAACCGATGAAAAATTTCCATGTTGCTAAGAATGATGTACTGAATATGTGGTAACCGTTTTCGCGTCGGTGCCCCTTCCTCCCTGTATATTTCGCTAGTTACGTTTAAATCCCATGTAATATGGGGCAAGCCTATTGCCATCAATCGGGAACAATTCCAGACTCCGTGGCTGATACTGCGAAATTCTTGATGGAATAATCCAATAACAATTTGCCAAAGCTAAATATAGTACTTATAGTTAATTTTAACTAATTTAATAATAATTAATTTTAAATTAAGCAATCTCAGGAGGGGAGCTCATTGCTGAAGACTGTTATTCTGTTGTGTCTTTTCCTCCTTGTGTGAATGGCAATTTACACAATTTTCAAGAAGCTATAACTTGAAAACTATCAAGAATCGCGGAACATCATGTACATGGGTTTTTTCGGATACGCCTGGGCGTGGGGAATCAATTTTTTTTTAATGACGTCACTATTTGGATCACCCACGCGAAGTCCCAATTTATTATGCGAATTAAACAAAAAAACTTGAACATGCTTTATCGTTAAAATAAAAGTGGTTAAAACCAAACCAGAATAATGTTAAGAAGACACGAGGATAAGATGGGAAAAAATAATAAAAAAATTGTGATGAAGGTAAGCTGAGGTCATTCAACCTTTATTACTTAGGGTAAGTATATATCACCGGAAAATTGCCAACGCTGCGCCGTAAGATTATAAAATATCGTGTGAAATTTTTAACTATTTTTTCTTAATATGACACGGATATATTGGAAAATATTGAATTTATAAAGAAACGTATTTATTATCCCGCACAGGACAAAAACACACAAAAAAATGGTTTAATTAACAGTAGGTACATCAAATGAAAACACAACAATTGTATGGGATTTATTGTATACAAAACTATGTTGGGGTCGGCTTCCAGTCTTAACAGATGCAGCTGAATACCAATATTTTACATGGAGCAACTGCCTATCTGACCTCCACAACCCAGTTAGCACTGGGTAACACGATACCCTTTGGTAAGACTGGTTGTCAGACTTTCGAGCCACTGGGTACCTTAACGACTGTCAAAGATGTACAAATGACAGCCGGGACCAACGGCTTAACGTGCTTTCCGAGGCAAGGAGGAAACTCGGTATGTAATGGGTGGTCACCCATCCACGGACCAAGCTAGGCTAGCGCAGCTTAACCTAAAGATCGACCCGAGCGGCTGTTATTATTAAGCCACGAGCTTCTTTTTCCATTTTTCAAAATATATCGTGAAATTATAATCTAATAAGGATTTATTACAATCTTACGGAGTCTGCATTTTTCTGGTGACATATTATACTCGTACACTAAGGGGCTGAGAAAATCGCGGCGATATTACGTATTTGTATGGGATAATATCGCCCCGATTCTCTCGCTCGCGGAGACGGCCTCTAAGAGAGTGTATAGAAATACGTGGCAACGACGATAATATCGTCGCGATTCTCTCGCTCGTGGAGACGGCCTCTAAGAGAGTGTATAGAAATACGTGGCAACGACGATAATATCGCCGCGATTCTCTCGCTCGTGGAGACGGCCTCTAAGAGAGTGTATAGAAATACGTGGCAACGACGATAATATCGTCGCGATTCTCTCGCTCGTGGAGACAGCCCCTTACATTACTTTAGAGTTTCATTATCGTGATATCCTACTTCCCACCCTACTAATATTATAAATGCGAAAGTTTGTGAGGATGGATGAATAGATGGATGTTTATTACCCTTTCACGCAGAAACTACTGAACGGATTTGGATGAAATTCGGCCTACAGATAGTTTACAACCTTGATTACCAACCTGGATTTTTATCCGGGTAGTACGATCTCGTGGCACATTACCGAACTCCACTCTGGCGAAGTCGTCGCGGGCATAAGCTAGTATAGCTATCGTTTTCAACGATAACGCTCGTTATTCCAGACTGTGCAAAGGTGTGTCCTACACCCACATGTTGCCAGTTTATATGTTCATGTCCCATGTAATAGTGGGCGAGCCAATCCCTCTAGGCATATATCCAGGCATCACGAGCAGCAAACATGACATAATTATTCTAGTTCAGTGCATCATTTCTGGCTAGCCTTTTCCCAACTTTGTTAGGTACGGCTTCCAGTCTAATCGGATGCAGCTGAATACCAGTATTTTACATGGAGCGACTGCCTATTTAGTACTGGATAATACGATACCCGTGGTAAGACTGGTTGTCAGAGTTTTAGGCCACTGACTACCTGTAACGACTGTCAAAGATCTACAGATGACAGCCGGGACCAACGGCTTAACGTGCTTTCCAAGGGTCGACAGTTTAGGTGGAAACATTCTCAGGCAGCTCGTAGCTAAATATGAAGCCGCGCTTGACTTGGTTGGTCTGTGGTTGGGTGACCACCCATTACATACCGAGTGCCCTCCATGCCTCGGAGTGGCCCAAAATTCTTACCAAGGGAGCGACTGTCTAAGTATTACGTAGTACTACATAGGCAGTCGCTACATGTAAAATACTGGTATTCAGCTGCATCCAATAAGACTGGAAGCCGACACGCCAACAAAGTTGGGAAAAGGCTAGGCATATGAGCTGAGAAACAGTGTAGACTCTGGCAGACTGATTATGCTAAAGTAACATAAAACAACAACATAGCAACAACAACAACGTAGAACACAACAACATAGAACATAACAAACACACATACAACAAACAACACATAACATTAACAACAACATGTAACATAGTTTTAGGGATCTATTTACTAACTCCAATTGTATTTTCTTATATTTATGTTAGTCGGTAAGGTATATATCTATGGGCGAAAGTTGCGTGATACTGATAATAAATGAATGTTGTAGTTGTAAAGACCAAAATATCATAAACATTAGTTCAAAGATAAGTAGAGTCAAATCGCAAGTACTATTATTATTTGTTACGTCATTTTAATGGCAGCGCTTCTTAGAGAGGCAAATGTCAACAGATTATGTCTAACCTACACAGATAGCTGTGCTCCCGGCTACGTTCATGCGGTTGACGGATTTCAACTTGCAGGTTGATTTTCTCTTGTTTGGATGATTTTTTTCTACTCAGTCACACACTTCAATTTTATTTATTTGTTTATGTATACTGTGTCTAATTTCTTGTAATTTCTAAATATCAGCTTTTTACTGAACACATTTTTTATTTTTGTCTGTCTCTCTGTTTGTTCCGGCTAATCTTCGAAACGGCTGAACCGATTTTGACGGGACTTATTAGCTGATGTTATAAGGAGTAACTTAGGCGTATTCGTTTTAGAAAAACCGGCCAAGTGCGTGCATTATCTATAAAAACGGCAAAAAAATCATATCTGTTGTATGGGAGCCCCCCTTAATTTTTTTTTTTTAATTTTTAGTATTTGTTTTTATAGCGGCAATAGTAATACATCATTTGTGAAAATTTCAGCTTTCTAGCTATCACGGTTTATGAGATACAGCCTGGAGACAGACAGACAGACAGACAGTGGAGTCTTAGTAATAGAGTCCCGTTTTACCCTTTGGGTACGGAACCCTAAAAATAGTTAGAGTTCCATGCAAAAAAAAAAAAAAAACCATGAAATTGTTAACAAAATCAGATTCATAAATAAGGAAGTCGTATTTTTATAATAATTACACGCGGACGAAGTTCGCGCGCAACAAATAGTGGAAACATAAGTAGGCAAACATGCATTACAACATTATTTTAAGTGTTTTGTAAAAAAAAAACAAACATCGAACTATTTTTCTAAATTCCAGGGAACTTAAAAAAAATCATTCACATTATATTTGTTGCCACATTTTACCTCTGGATTGGTTATCCACCTGTAGACTAACAAACAGTTTTCAAATATATTTAAATAAAGAATATTATAATTATCTTTCAAAGTTTAGACGTAAATCTAGTCGGTCAATCATTCACTAAACTTCTTTTAGATGTTTTAGTTCCATATTTCACCACCTGCACTACAGCGCCCCTACAGTGTGACCACAGCATTAACTGAATGCCTTCTAATGTTTCTTTTTTCTTGCAATCTGCATGGAGTTGGAATGTCATTACGTCGTGCGTGCGTTTAAAGATTTTAAACAAATATGGTAATATTATTGTGTGTAGAGGCTGTATAACCGGTTCGCCTTTACCTTAGGATGTCGTGTACGGTCATGGACAAATTCTTGCCTTTATTATATTACTATAACTTTCGATAAAATTAAAAATCAAACTAATGTCCTGTAAATAAACTGTCGAAATCACACATAAAACTGGATATAATTGACATTTTATATTTTAAATAGATAAAATACCAATAATTCCTAACAAATGGTACAAGTCAAGGAATATTATTTTCTAGAAGTTTGTGAGTGCAAACGATGTTCTAATTTATTATCCATCAATCGGGGGAAACCACAAACAACACGTGTGTCAGTTAATGGATTGCAAACTTCTTGTTTGTATTTTAATTGACAATACAATTAAATAATAATTGATGAAAAGTTGCTAAGCAATGGGAGGAAACTGTAAATTGAAAATTGAACTCATAATCTAGTTAAATTAATTTGATTGGAAACCAGTTTAGATTTTTTTTTGGTTTAAAGGTCAAAAACGCGACTACAGCATGAGGTCCCGGGTTGGATTCACAGATCGGCCTGTGTTATCGGGTTTTTCAATTAGGAATTTCTTAGACAGCCCGGAGTTTGGATTTGTGTCCTGTTGATGGCAATAGGTTCGCCCTTTTTACATGGGACTTAAAACATAACTGGCGAATTGTGGGTGTACAATGGTATTCCTCTGTCGGACCCTTTGGTTGATCATTAATTTGACACTGATTGTGCTGATCAATGTTTGAGAGAGACAGGCTTTTGCTCAGCAGTGGGCCTGTGTATCTAGGCTTTTAATTATGAGTTGCGTTGGTAGGACTGGTCTTCAGAATTTTCGGGCCACTGTCTACCTGTAACGACTGTCAAAGATCTACAAATGACAGCCGGGACCAACGGCTTAACGTGCTTTCCGAGGCACGTACGAAACTCGGTATGTAATGGGTGGTCATCCATCCACAGACAAACCTAGGCAAGCGCGGCTTAACCTAAACATCGACCCGAGCGGCTGTTATTATTTAGCTACGAGCTTCTCTATTTATAGAACTAATATTTCTGTCATGATTTCATAATAAGCATTACGGAAAATAACTTAGCCATGGTTACAGCAAATAGATTTTATCATTTTATTTAATTTTCCTTATTTAATATTTTGCACATAACTACTTAATTAACGACTATTTCCTTCTTATCACGTCCGTAATAATAACTGTGCATGGAATTAATAAATGTTGTTTGTTTGTTAATGGAATTAATAGTGTCGGTAACTCAGTATGCGCTTCATTAAAATCTTTATTGTAATTCTTGTTTTAAGGAAAATGTTTCAAAATATTCGCGATTACTCGTTGTTTATTAACAATTTGTTTGTGAATAACAAATAAAGGAAATTATTATGTCTACAGGGAAGAAAAATTAAGTAAAAACAAAGGTAATGCTATATAAACGGCAAAAAAATCATGTCTGTTGTATGTCCCACTTAAATATTTTTCTATTTTGTTTTTTAGTATTTGTTGTTTTAGCGGCAACAGAAATACATCATCTGTGAAAATTTCAACTATCTAACTATCACGGTTCAAGAGATACAGCCTGGTGACAGACGGACAGACAGAAAGGGGAGTCTTAGTAATAGGGTCCCGTTTTACCCTTTGGGTACGGAACCCTAAAAAACAACGTTCAGGTAATGCACAGTATGCACACAGGACGACTTATAGGTTTAGTTTCCACAGCTGGGAATAACACGCTAAAAACACTAAAAAGAAGATCGGGAAATCGAGAAAGTTCCACAATGCTGAATTTTTTCTAAAACTTCATTCATGCATGTAGTACTGCCGAATACTGTTCGTAAAACGTCAAATATATAAACCTCCTTTTGGGCTTCACCGCAGTCGGGTAAAAAACGTCAAAACATTTCTGTGCGCGCTTATACCGAGTTCGGGTACTCTCGTAAAAGTGACATTTGAAAGGTCATTAACACTGTGCTGCGTTTACGTGCACCGTTACTGGCTGGCTAGTTACTGTGCTCGAGTGTTGCAATTATCGTTTTTAATACTTTTTTACTTGGAGTTTTAAGTAAACATGACAATACGCGTGTGTTTCATTAAGGCTTAGGTAGAGTTGTCATCATCTGCCTTGCCTTTGCACAACTATGTTGGGGTCGGCTTCCAGTCTAACCAAACTCAGCTGAATACCAGTATTTCACATGGAGCGACTACCTGTCTGACCTCCACAACCCAGTTAGAACTGGATAATACGATACCCCTTGGTAAGCTGGTTGTCAGACTTTAGGACCACTGACTACCTGTAACGACAGAAATCCACAATTGACGGCAGAGTCCAACGGCTTAATGTACTTTCCGGGGCACGGAGGAAACTCGGTATGTAATGGGTGGTCACCCATGCACGGACCAACCTAGGCATGCGCGGCTTAACGTTAAGATGGACCCGAGCGGCTGTTATTATTTAGCCACGAGCTCCTCGGCTGAGCAGTTGTACTTGTACTATGATCGTACACCGAAATTTCGACAGGTATGACTAGGTCTCATCATGGGACTGGACTAATTTTGGCGATTGTCATCAAAAAAGGACATATCCAGCGGCCAGAGTGTTACAGAAAAATTCCTGATGAGAAAATCGACAACAATAACTAAGGAGCCGTCTCCACGAGCGAGAGAAGCGCGGCGATATTACGTATTTGTATGGGATAATATCGCCTCGATTCTCTCGCTCGTGGAGACGGCCTCTAAGAGAGTGTATAGAAATACGTGGCAACGACGATAATATCGTCGCGATTCTCTCGCTCGTGGAGGCAGCCCCTAATTGCCCGATATTGGAATCGAACCTAAGCGCCGCCGTCGTGCTCAGCAGTAACGTTTGCGACCACTACACCAATAAGACAGCCCTGTCCAGCAGTTTTAAATAAAAGTGCTAATTGTTGCAGCTGAAGGCTATCGGGTCCAGCTGAAAACAAACTATGCACATTCACAAAATGTCATTGAAATCGGCTCGATGGATGGTTTCAAAAATTACCGTGTACGAACATAGCGATTCTTGACTTTAATGATAATCTCACTTATAAATGCGGATGTTTGTAACTCAATCACGCCAGAACGGCTAAAAGGATCTTGATGAAATTAGGCACAGAGATAGATGACAGTCTGAAATACCACATAGGCAATCGATATCACGATCTCGTGGGACAATTATTACTGAACACAACGCAGGAGAATCCGCGACCTTTAGCTACTTCACTACATAGTATAAAACAAAGTCGCTTTCTCTGCCCCTATATCCCTATGTATGCTTAAATCTTTAAAACTACGCAACGGATTTTAATGCGGTTTTTTTAATAGATAGAGTGATTCAAGAGGACGGTTTATATGTTTAATACATGCACCCGTGCGAAGCCGGGGCGGGTCGCTAGTAAGATATAAAAGTCAAGTGTTAAAATAAAAATCAAGATACATTCAGCAAACGTGGTTGCGGTGTCTCGGTCCACTCGTGCATAGCAATGGCGAAATTCATAGATCGGAGTGTTAAGCTCAGAATTAACACGGGATGGATGCAATGGCGGTAGGTCACGGGAACAATCTGCGACTCCCGCATTCCCCTTAAACTTAAGGAGAAGATTTATAAAACCATGGTTAGACCTGCTGTCTTGTATGGATCAGAATGTTGGGCCACAAAAGGGATGAATGAAAGGGAATGGCATGTGGCTGAGATGAGAAGGCTAAGGGGGATGTGTGGCGTTACGCGAATGGATACAATAAGAAAAGAAGACACAAGAGGAACTCTGAAAGTGGTGCCGATGACTGAAAACTTGCGTTGTAATCGGTTGTGGTGGTGTGGGCATGTGATGCGGAGGAATGAGGAAAATGTCGTGAGGAAAGTTTTGAGTGTGACTGTGGATGGGTATAAGAGTAGAGGAAGACCAAAGAAACGATGGATGGACTGTGTGGAAGATGATATGGCAAGAAAGGAGGTGTCTGATGAGATGACGAGTAATAGAGAAGTATGGAAGAAGAAGACATACTGCGCCGACCTCAAATAAATTGGGATAATTATTTTACTTTTTGAATTGTTCTTTTCTTTGTTTTTACCTTGGACACTTTTAACGTGCACATCTTGCTACATCGTTCTCACATAATGTACCATATCAACATGAATGACGTAACCAAGGTTTTGTAAAAATATTCTGATTTAAAAGAGTGTCCATGGAGTTTCTTGCCCGTTCTTCTCCATAGAGATCTACGTTACGGAATGGGCAACTACAGTACTTTCACAGTTTTTATGCCTTGTGACTGAGACTGTAGCTACATTTCATTGTAGTCTTTGTTTCGACAGTTCAGAAGTGCCTGTAACGGGCCTACTTGAAATAAATGCTTTGATTTTTGATTTTGGGATAAGGGCAAGAGAATAATGACATTCAGCAAGCGTGGTGATTGATTTTCGTACCTTCTCTCTTTGAGGAGATACCTCGTTCTGCAGTGGGGCAGTAGTAGGCTGGTATTAGTATACTATAAGTGCTCTGGCTTTTCAGGCTGAAGCAACCTATTTGAAACATCGGTATTTCATTGTGATCCGAAAATCGTTTCCATTCGTCACGGGCAAAGGGCCGGCTGTTTTCACATTCTGCAATTATTATCGTCGATTTCGTCCATTGACATTGTGGACGGCGTGACGGTTGTCGCCAACCGTATCGTGGTTTTCATTGCCAATAGCGTGAAATGTAGCTTTTGCTTGGTTGCTTGGCAACGGGCGGTCAGTCACCTTTGAGTGTCGTTTTCACTTGATTTAGATTTCCGATTCTTATAAATATGTAGATTGGTAGGTGTTGTATGTTATTATTATACATTGAGGGTACCCTCATAATAATGTCAAACTAATCTTTAGTCCGGATACCGTACAGTTTAATAAATCAGTAATTATCTAGCAAGATCGTGTGTCACTTCATCGTGACAGCGATAAATTCGATTTACGCTTTCGGAAGTCATAATTAGACATTGTTAACGTGGTTTTAGTGTGTTCTCGTGATGGACACACGTGTAAACATGGAACACGCGAGACCACCGGCCGATCTAGTGTTAGATGATGGTTTCGGCGAACCGCGCTGACACGTGGCGTGGCGGTGTGGTGGTGGTGGTTATTGCTATTCGATTCACATGTACGGACGCCAGCACATCAAATCTAATCATTTATTTGCTTGAATATGGATAGGTACTTACATGAGGTGATACATACAACAGAAGTTCTTTAAGCCATATCCTAACTTAACAGGTGTGCAAATATCTATTTCAATAAAAAATAATAAATCTTACATTAATCGTTACATATTTAACTACAGCAAATATTATTATTAGGGTATTTATGACATTAATTAATTATATGTATAATTTTATGACTATTACATAACTTAACAATTTTATTACATTACAAACTACTACAATCTGTCAAATTCATTTAATAGATATTTAACTTTATCGCTAAAGCATTAGGTTCAAGGTTGATTGGGAAAATTTGACAGTTTCGGGTAGTTCGATGGGCTGGCGTCTGTACATAAGGAGAATGCGCGAAGGTAGCTCTCAATTCCTACGTTTTCTATGATTTTTTCATGAAATAATCATTCAAGACGCATTGAATAGTGAACGGGTCATGGAGGTATTTCAAATAAATTTATACCATCAAAAACTTATTCAAAAATACTTGCGATAAAGTTGGAACTTTGACCTCCAATATCTCCGTATTTCCGTAACTAGAAGGTTCGCAGGTAAGGTCTAGAACAATAAAAAAAATTCGACTACGTTAAAGGTACTTTTACATCCATTATAAATGATGATATTAAGGGTGCCCCATACACATGTGCCTACACATTGAGGAATATAAACGTAATATTACGTTAGGCTCACCATCAATTCGACCTAGACACAATTGTACATACCACGTAGCATATAATAATGGATGTCGCAACATCCACCATCGTGTGACGAATGTAGACGATACATTGGACCATTAGATGACGGTTCTAGGGCTACGCTTTCTTAAACAGGGCAATTAATCAAGATGGGGAGACGCACTAGGATGTTTAACAGTTGCGCCTGGAGAAACGGTTCAAAATAAAATGGTCCCTACATTTTGACGATCGATCATAAATGTAGGGAACTGCTGATTTTTTTTCGCGATTTCATGTTTGGTCCCATAGTAAAAGTTGTTCAAAATGATGAGTACAATGATCTCTTAAGAGGTTGCTGGTGTTTTACAAATAACCCTGTATAGCTCGTTGGTTTCCACACAAATACATTTAAATATAACAATAGAAAACGCTAACAAAATCGTAATATACATACCAAATGATGGGTGTCGGTCGCTACAAATGTGTTAATCTCGGCAAATGTCTTCTTGTTAAAATATGGCCTCACTCGTGTGATCACAGTTTTATGACATTTCATCTGGAAGCCTCTCTGTACTATCCTAAATGTCTTCACACGACACTTGCGGCTATTAAACATGTAAGTCTATATTTGCATATTACTCGTAGCTTGAAACTAAAGTGCGTCGTACTGTATTTGTTTAGTAAAGTGGTTCAACCAAAGACTTGCTTGTCCTTGCGTGCAGAGCAAAGAAGGTGGGTTTGTCTGTACCATGTTAGATTCAACAAACTTTGTAAGTTCCCCCCCGAGTACCAACGGGGAACTACTACATGCTACAAAAAAATTAAGCAAAAAAAAAATGTAAGTGCAATCTACTTGATGAACGTAGAAGCTAACCCTCTCAGTGCGTCGTACGCCTGACAATTCTTGTGTAATATAAAGCAGATTGGCTGCAATGAACCGATGCAATTGACTAGTTATTATGAACATTATGTGGCAATTATTAACTGTATTACTTAATAGTAGTAGACCGTGCAATATTGAACAAAAAAATATTTTTTATTGAATTTAATTTGTTGTTATAGCGCCCATAATTATACATACTCTATGAGAAATTTTAAGCGTCTACCTAGTATTACCGACTGACTCCCTTTTAGTACGAAACCATAAAAACGAAGGTAAGGTTTAAGGTACAGTACACGTGTGTAGATTGTAGTCAGTGGCCCAAAGTCTGACAACTAGTCTTTCGCAAGTTATTATGCCTTGTGACTGTGACTGTAGCTTAGCTTTTTTTTACTTTTTAAAGTGCCTGTAATGGTCTATTTGAAATAAATGATTTGAGTTTGAGTTTACCATGGGGTATCGTATTACCTAGCACTAACTGGGTTGTGGAGGTCAGATAGGCAGTCGCTCCATGTAAAATACTGGTATTCATCCGGTTAGACTGGGAGCCGACCCCAACATAGTTGGGAAAAGGCTAGGCAGATGATGATGACACGTGTGTAGATTGTGCGTGCGCTGCTGTAGAGCTGTGCCTTTATATTTAATATAAAGAGAAAGATGTTATTGTGGACAAACTCGGTGTATTTGCACACCCTGTCCTGTATATTAATCTCCATCTGCTGATGTTAAGTTAGTTTCTTACACATGTAATCTATTTCAGAATCTACTAGCTTTCGTAGTATCGGTATAAAAATAACCCAGACTATGGTCTAGCCATGCACCAATTACCAATTTCACTCCAAAAACGTCGATACACAGAGTAAATATTGTAAAGTATGGGTGTCAATCACAAATCAAGATTCTACAAAGGTTTCCCAAATACGTATCCATTGATTGGATTCAAGGGTGAATCATGACATCACATGTCTATACTTACGTATATGTACATGGTTCTTTATATTATATTATGTTCAGTAGGTATGTAATAGCATTGTAGTAAATTGACTGATCGTGATACGAGCTCACGCGGGTAACTTTTAATTGAACCAAGGGGTCAGCCCCTAAGATCGCGGGAATTTTGTATATTCACCATAAGACTTGTCGATCCATGTCTAAGGCTGCGCTACTATCAGACATGAGCGAGGATGCGTAGCGAGGGATGTGTGTAAAACTAACCAATGATATCGCTTCATTTTCACGGCTTGAGGTATTCTAGCTATGTGATTGGTAGGCAGTCGTTTCATGTGTAGCGGACTAGCGGCACTACAAAAAGTACTACAACAACATAGAACAAAAAAGTACTACAGCGCCATCTATGACGCAGAGGACAAACTAAAACATCGAAATACATCTAAATCCTGCATCGCGCAAGTAAAGTTATTCGCGACTTAAGACTATATATGTACAACCCGACAACAACTGTCGGGCAGTAGCCCACCAAACATAACACCCGTCTGGTCAGAGGATCTTCCCTTTTCTATGGGGGTTGGAGAACTTTACACCCTGTTCTTCATACCCCCAAACTGGTGACCCCGAAATGGACGTCAGCGCAGCCTTCAAGCAACGTGACGTCATCATCATATCACTTCCTCAAGCTTTCGAGCAGCGAGTCATATAGCCAGTCTTCAAATGGGTATTCCTGACCACCAGCATGCAGCGGAAGCACATTCCATATAAAATACTGGTGTTTAGGTGCATCCGGTTAGACTGGAAGTCGACCCCAACATAGTTGGGTACAGACTAGGTACTTGATGGTAGACTTCATTTCAAATTCAGCTCACACTTAGAGATAACGTTTCTAGTCTTTTTTAAAGACCTTGTTTAGTAAATGTTTAATTCTTCTATTGCGTGTTTGTCTTCGTTTAAATTAATTGATACTTAGTTTTCCTTAAATTGAAGGTTCATAACAATGACATTGCGTTTAAACAAGGTTAGTGACACTGGTTATGCCCGCGGCTTCTTTTGCCTGATTTTTAAACTTAGCATGGTGATGATCATCTACGTTTTCTTCTTCCATTCTCCCCTGTCAGACGTCACGGCATCATTCACTCCTTTCTCTTTCATATCAGTCCTCACACAATCCATCCATCTTTTCTTTGTCCTTCCTCTCCCTCTCCATCCATCAACATTCAATTAGCTTGTGATCAATGCTCATTATATCTTAGCATGATGAAAAAACCTGGTCATACAATCAGACAGTACAAGGCTGGGAATCTGGGATGTTATAATTTCTAGTTGTTTACTTATGAAGCAAGATCCCAGGGCTGCCAGACATTACTTATTTTTTGATTAACAAAATGTGGCATGGAGTAGTGTTAGCACGTACTGTGAACGTATGCATACCTGCTAATTTGTGCCGGCGGACAATTTTTAGATATTAGGTGTTAAAGTTGCGTAAAAATAATACAATTTTTTCCTCAAGCCTGAGTGCTGATTTTGATATTTGTTTAAAAATTAATAATCAACACTGCCAGACACTTCCCGTTGACGGAAATCTGCCAGACGCCTTAAAGTCTATCGTCACTGGGATCTTGGACCGTTAAATCGACAACAAATATTGTATTTTTTCCTCTAATTTCTATTTGCAGTTCAAAATCAAAGCATTTATTTCAAGTAGGCCCGTTACAGGCACTTTTGAACTGTCGAAACAAAGACAACAATGAAATTTAGCTACAGTCCCAGTCACAAGGCATAAAAACTGTGAAAGTACTGTAGTTGCCCATTCCCTAACGTAGATCTCTATGGAGAAGAACGGGCAAGAAACTCCATGGACACTCTTTTAAATCAGAATATTTTTACAAAACCTTGGTTACATCATTCATGTTTAGATGGCACATTATGTGAGAGCGATGTAGCAAGATGTGCACGTTAAAAGTGTCCATAGTAAAAACAAGGAAAAGAACAATTCAAAAAATAAAATAATTAATTCAAATAAGCCGTGGCAACCAAGAGATGACCAGTCACAACTGACAGCGCCCGTTCACGAACATGACGCATGTATCAGCACCATTCAACTCAACCATTTTGAAGGGAACTAACTGATCCGACACACGCGCCACCATCAGCGAGACATTTGAGTGAGCATGACATACACTTAACCGCCAGGGCAAATTCAAGTCAAAAAAAAAAAAATGACGTAGGTTTCCAACGAAGGATAGCTTTCTATTACATAGTACTCACATAATATGGGCTATGCGGTTATATAATACCAAAAGAAATTGAATCTATACAATGCAAAGATAGTTGTACAATCTTCAGCAGCTCCTACAATACTATTTAATGCTATCCATTAATCAGTTTATGCGCCCCTGTCCATGTGGAGCAGGACCGGCATTGAGCCAAGCATTTTTATCAGAGATATAATCGTCCAACTTGTAATATGCTTGCTTACATAGTGTGCGTTTAATGCATGATTTAAATTTCGTCTCATTCAGTTCAAGAATACTTTGTGGAATTTTATTATAGCATCTTAAACAGTACCCCATGAAAGATGAGTCTACTTTAGCGAGTCTGAAGCCCGGCTGAACTAATTGGTCTCTAGTTCTCGTACTGTAATTGTGTCTGTCACCTCTTTTATTAAAAAGATGGAGATTTTTTCTAACGTACATTATGTTTTCGTAGATGTATTGACAATGTACTGTCATGATTTTGATTTCCTTAAACAGTTCCCTTAGAGAATCGCGCCTACGAAGATTATATATGGCTCTGATGGCTCTTTTTTGCAGAATAAATATAGACTCAATGTCTGCAGCCCGTCCCCATAACAGAATGCCATAAGACATTATACTATGAAAGTAACTAAAATAGACCAGTCTAGCGGTATCTACATCAGAAAATTGACGGATTTTTCTAACAGCATATGCTGCTGAACTTAGGCGCCCCGCAAGAGATTTCAAATGAGAACCCCATTGTAGCCTTGAATCAAGCGTAAGCCCCAGGAAAACGGTTTTATCTACGAATTCAAGTTTCTCTTTATTCAATACTATATCATACTCGTTACTTTTAACATTTGGTAAAGCAAATCTTATGCATTTCGTTTTTTTTTCATTTAATACTAAATTGTTTGCTGTGAACCAATTATGGACCTGAAGTAGGGCATTATTTACGTCATCTAGATTTTGGGCCCGTCTATTTATCTTAAAAATTAGAGAAGTGTCATCAGCAAATAACACCATATTTTGAGGTTGGTTTTTCAATAAATAGGGTAGATCGTTTATATATACTAGAAAGAGGAAAGGACCCAATATTGAGCCTTGCGGAACCCCCATTTTTACTTTTAAACCCTGTGAATTAACACCATTTATTTGAACATATTGTTGTCTATCACTTAAATAAGATTTTACCAAACTAAGTGCAAGTTTACCTAGTCCGTAATGCTCAAGTTTCAAAAGCAATGTGTCGTGATTTACGCAATCAAATGCTTTGGAGAGGTCACAAAATATTCCTATTGCGTCTTGGGATGCTTCCCACGCAGAAAATATGTGCTTTAATAAGGTTACACCGGCGTCAGTTGTACAACGTCCCTTAGTGAAACCAAACTGTTGGTCGTGTAAGATTCTGTTGGTGTTAAAATGATTGAGCATTTGATTAAGCATTACTTTTTCAAACACCTTGCTAAAAACTGGCAACACGGATACAGGTCTATAATTATTAGTATCTTTACTATCCCCGGATTTGAAAAGAGGTATGACTTTACTGTATTTCATTAAATCAGGGAAAACTCCTTGGTCTACACACAAATTAAAAATTAAAGCTAAGTATGGTGCTACAGTCTCAACTATGGATGTACAAACTTTGATAGACATTCCCCAAAGATCTTCGGTCAGTTTGACTTTTATTTGCCGGAAAGCTTTAATAACTATCATAGGGTTTATGTGTTTAAATTTAAATTCAGCCGGGCAGCCAGACACATTCGCCTTTAATAAACCAATTGCTACTTCAGGAGAGGAATTAAGAGACTCCGTAGTTTTTAACGGTATATCGGTAAAAAAATTCACAAATTCTTGAGCTACTTCCTGATTAGAGCTTTTAGGACCACATGCTGTATCTAAGGTGTAGCTAGTGTTACGTATTTTCTTCCTGTTAGTCTCGTTATTTATGACTTTCCAAACTGTCTTTATTTTATTTTCTGCTGTTTTGATCTTGTTGCTAATGTGCAGGGCTTTGGCAACCTTGCATGTATTTCTAAAAATGTTTGAATACTTAGCAACATACTTATTAAAAGTTTCAGTGTTTATATAAGATTTAAGGTCATAAAGCTCAAATAGTCTTTCCCTACTTTTTCTGATACCTCTAGTTGCCCAATCACTAAATATAAATTTAGGGCAAATACTTTTTGTCTTCTTTTCAAAAGTTTTGTTGTATTCAGTGTGAACTATTGAAAAGAAATGATCATACAATTGATTTATACTAATATCGTCCATATGATGGCTCATAACACTTAACTTGTTCTGCAGGGAAATATTATACCTATTTAATTTGCTAGTAGTTATAGGTCTAAATTTAATCTGAACATTTTGCAATGGTGTGTTACACCTAAAAGTTACAGTTTGTCCGCTGTGGTCAGACGGCAGGCAATTTACTATGGCTTTATCTAAGTAATCGCAATCGCAGAAAACATTATCTATACAAGTAGCAGAAGATGGAGTGACTCTAGTAGGTTCTATAAAAATGTTGGTCAAGTCAAATGACTTAAAAAGATTTAATAACCGACTGCTATTTGAATTGTCTTCTAAAATATTGATATTGAAATCACCACAAATAATTGTAGATTTATTACTGGCTGCAAGTTTTGCCAGGACATCTTCCATTATTGATTCAAATAAGGAAAAGTTTTGATAGTTTGGGGGTCTGTACACACACACAATTACATGCTTATCTAGCTCAACACAGGACAGTTCGACGCAATGTTCAACCGAGAGACCTACTATGTCAATACGTTGTTTATATTTAACACAATTTTTCAAAAGTATTAGGGAACCTCCACGCAGCATAGATTTACGGTTAAAGTAGCTACCAACCGTATAGTTCTCATAATTAATCAGCATTTGGTAATCTTTTAGCCAATGTTCGGTAAAACAAATAATGTCAAACATATTTTTTTCTAAAAACAATTCAATTTCTAATAATTTGGAAGAAATGCCTTGGATATTTTGGTGGAATAATTTTAAGGTGTTCTGCTGAGGCCCTTTTTTACTAACTAATTGAGTGCAAGAAGATACCTTGTTGTTGATAGGTTTAACAATATTGTTAAAGGTACCTTCTTTTGTCTCACTACCTAGTTTAAATTAATATTAATATCTGGAGTGAGCCCCGAGACTCCACTACCAGTGGATTCTACTTGAGAATCATCTATAATTACGCATGGATCCTCCGATTTACAGTTATTATAAAAATGTTTATTAGTATGATTACTAATAGTCGCGGTGTTAATAATATAACTAAACTTAGACATACTATTTATGTCTGTGTGAATATTATAAGCTAATAGCCTAGCTATTTTGTGTCTACATCTAATAGGTAGATACACCTTACCCCGTGTCGACTTAAGTTTATCAACAATAGTGTTGATATCCAGATATATAAGTCTGTCACTATAGTGACCTACTAAGAAATGTACATGCTTATTTAACATATGTATGTAATTGTTTTTTCTACTACTTAAATTTTTTAAATATGGAAAAGCACACAATATGATCTTACTACAGCTTAACTTTAACAACTCTGATACATAGTCGGTGATGTCTTCCTTTTTAATATTTGAACTATTTCCAACACATATAGTAATGGTGGTATTAGGATTACAAACATTATTTATTACCGAAGCCATGACCTGTTTGTAGGTTGACCCGGGCGTGCAATAATTTTGGGTACAATAACTAAGGTTATTACTGATTAATTTACCTAGCCCTCTACCTATACCATCAGAGAACATAACTGAATGATAACAATTTTTACTATCAGGTGATACAAAATGACTAATCTCAGGCTGTACTACTTGTGACTCATGAAATGTAATGACAGGGATTGCATCTGGGTTGATGGTGCAGTCCTGAGCGCTCATAGCTTGGGACGGGTCCTCCGTTGCCTCAGGCTGGAGGGCATCAAGACTGGGTTCACTCCTACAAGTACAATGAGTGTTGCTGAGAGTCAGCAAGTCCACTTTGTCTACTAACTCATTAGTGGCTAGAATATGCTCCTTAATTTGGTTGCTAGTCATCTCAGTATTCCCCCCTTTTTAATCAAGTTATCTTTCATACATCCATCTATACACCATTATTTTTAGGTCGTTCTGGAGCCGAAAACCATGAACTCGATCATCGAACTCGAAACGATTGGGACTATTTAAAAAAAAAATAACAATAAAAAAACACGAAAGAATAAATATAATGTTTTTTTTTTTTTAATAATGAGAACTCAAATGCATATGTGTGTGTAAAACGTATCCACGATCGGCAACAATGCGAACGATACCCATTGAAAAATTCATTCATCGATCGATTCTCATTATTTCACAAAAAAAAACATTAAATTTAATTTTATTCTTTCGTGTTTTTTTTATTGTTACTTTTTGAAAAAAATAGTCTCAATCGTTTCGAGTTCGATGATCGAGTTAATGGTATTCGGTTCCAGAACGACCTAAAAATAATGGTGTATATTTCTTTGGTCTTCTACTACTTTACCTCTAAGAATCCGTTTCCGCCAAAAGAAAAAATCTTCGCGCAGTTTTTTGATGTCACTGCATAAAGTACTGTACCAGTATTGTCTTAAAGTATAACATTGGGCGCTCGCGCATTCTCGAGCACGCGTGAGAAGATGCTTCTGCGTCGAATTTTATATTTAAAAAGCATTACTAATACAGTTCTTTATTCAGTGACATCAAAAAAATACGCGAAGATTTCTCTGATTGATGGAAAGGAAACGAATCTTGACTCAACAATCTTTGCCAGTCCTTACGGGCAGTCAGAAGCCTGAAAGTCTAACAACTTGCCTTAACGAGGGGTATCGTAATACCTAGTACTAACTGGGTTGTGGAGGTCAGATAGGCAGTCACTCGATGTAACATACAGGTATTCAGCTGCTTCCGGTTAAACTGAAAGCTGACCCCAACATAGTTGGGCAAAGGCTAGGCAGATGATGATGATGCTAGTAGGGTAGTTGCTTTATACATATAAATGCCTTACGTAGTGGTCATATAAGTACTACTTTTATAGCATTTTTTTTCCTAGAACCATATTATTTGCGCATTTCCTTCCTTGTAATTACTTGCACCTGTACATAATGACTGTTATGTAAACTCAATTGGATTGCAATGTACAGTCAGGGAAATAAATTGTTATCAAAGTCTGCACTTTGTTAGAGCCATTTGATACGACTGTCAAAGAAT
This sequence comes from Eurois occulta, assembly GCA_950022335.1. Classification (NCBI taxonomy): domain Eukaryota; kingdom Metazoa; phylum Arthropoda; class Insecta; order Lepidoptera; family Noctuidae; genus Eurois; species Eurois occulta. Next base: position 8,011,438 of record OX465504.1, on the reverse strand, counting down.
GACATTAAATAATAGCTTTGAATGTACGAGCTTTATAAATTGGCAATCAATTTGTTATCCAATTATTTTATCTGACTGTATGCAATTATTACGCCGGAGTATCAAAGGTGTAAGCAGTCATGTAGGTAAGGCTTTGTGAAGGAGCTCGCCTGGGCAGAACTACCGAGAAACACTGTTCTAAAATCAAATCGCTATAACTAGCCAAACAATTGAATGTGCACTTCCAAAAACTCGTAATAGTAAACGATATTATCGGTATCCGTACAAACTGTCGCTAAATATCATATCAAACGCGTATCATAATACAAGACCTGTGTATTATGTATGATACGCGTACGTTATGATATACATATATGTATATTTTTTTGGTACAGGTTCACATTCAATTGTTTTGCACGTTTAAAACGATTCTACTATAGACGTAATATTCCTCCTGTCATGCTTGACAGGAGGAGTAGCAGGCTTGGCAGCGTTGCTGATTTTTTTTGTGAGAGACAATTCGTTGACTTTTCTGTCCTCGTTGCTACTAGTCTGTCACTCTGTTCAACGACCTTAGGGTAATTTTACCTCCCAGATCAATGAATAAGCACTAGTCATAACCCACAAGTTGTCTTCGTGAAGTAAATAAGGATAAATACAAGCGCAAAGTCATGTGATTTATGCCAGTCATAGCTAAAGAATCATGCTATGTAATGACGATAAGAAAAATGCACGTTACGTGAGCAAAATCACTGCAAATGTCTGTTATATAACCAGGAAAGTTAGCATCGAGTTCATAGACAGCACTTTACTTTTTTTAGCACGCAATCCATGCAGTACCTATGCGTTCTAGGAAGTCTATAGTTTATGGCTAGCGGGTGAACGTTAACTCTCTTTTGATGGCTTGGTATTCCCGCGTTTTTTGACAGATGTCAAAATATGAAATGGTGGAGTTAATTTAGAATTTTTTTAAAAAGCAATCTAATTGCAAAGTAATACTTTCTTCTGCCTCCGTGACTTGGAAAGCAAAGCGAAGATATCGCTACACATACACACAAAAAAAAAATCGGAGGAATTGATAACCTCCTCGTTTTGGAAGTCGGTTAAAAAGTCACAGTATATAAACAAAGAATCCATTAATAACATTATTGTCACATGTCAGCTAGCACACACCAATAATAAAATAAAACATTAAAAAAATATACACGAGCATAAATAAAACCTCTATGCATGTGGGGCGTGCCCGCTTACACGTGCAATGTTGGGTTATACTGTATAACCCAACATTGATGATATACATAATATGTATAACTTATACATATTATGTATATCAGTAACTTGAAGTGAGACTGGAAGCCGACCCGAACATAGCTTTGGGAAAAGGCTAGGCAGTTGATGATGACTTTTTTCTATATCTTTTAGCATAACATAGTACCCAATTATCAAAGCAATTTCATAATCTGTATAAACTAAATTGTTTTCTACTTCAACACGGTTGTATAATAATCAATTTAAATAAATAATGTCATTTGTACTTTCAAAAATGCATCCGATCAAATACCATTCTGCCAGTGAAAGTGTTTTTTTAAACGCCGGCTGAATGAGCATTTGACCTTTGCCTCTCGCAATAGTTAAAAATATCACTACTAACGAGATATAATAGTGATGGAATGAATATTAATGTTATGAATCGATTATGTAAGGATGTAATCGGTTTTGTTATTAGTTTACGGTTATTTGTGTATTATGTGTGTTTGTTTTCTAAGCAGACTGTGTCTAAAATGTTAGCGTTATTTTATGTTTTTTTTTATAAGTTTATCTGTATTTAGCACAGTGATATTTTTAGGTTCTTATACGAACTGTTGAAAGTCGTCACAGAAATACGAAATGCTTTAAAAGCGTTTGCTAGGTACTTCTTGGGCTTCTCGTTCTCCCTAACATTAAAGTAAAACTAGGTTAGGTTAGGTACAACTAGGTACAACAAGGAAAAACTAGGTTAGGTACTTATTTCTCGGAGCCATTAAAATGAACATCAAACAACTAAAACATTATGAAATAAACGGTACCTTTGTGCTCTGTTGTCTGTATGTTATTTCCCGTATATTTGTTTTGTGTGTAGGTACATAAATAACTTACCACGGACTAAATAAAGAAAACAATACAAATGGTAAAGGTGCTTTTTGATATGGCTAGATATGCGACTATTAGAGAATAAAAATAGACTAATATACAGGACGTAACCAGGCCCTTCACGAAGACATCAACCAAGCATTCTGTACATCAAACTAAGTAAATCTACGCAAAAAAATTTGCTGGGAAATGACATTTTTGGGGTTAAAAATCACGTTTTACGGTAGGACTCAATGTAACGCACTTAAAACATTGCGTTGATGGATGAGTTGAATAGTACGGGCGTCGTGAAGGTGTATCTTGCATTAAAAACATGTATTTTGGTGAGGACACTCCTGTCTTCATCCCAAATTATAATTGTTAATGGTGTTTATTTGATGAAAAAGGTTCTTTTTTCGACACTGATAAGCTATTTGTACAGACGCCAGCACATCAAGCTACCCGAAACTGTCAAATTTTCCCAATCAACCTTGAACGAAATTTGACAGATTGTAGTAGCTTGATGTACTGGCGTGTAGTCTACGTACCTACACAATAGAGGTTGCTACCGTAACTAAAAAGCGTTATAAAATAATCATTACGCTTTACTACTTTTCAAAACAATACATATAACAGCTTCATGGTTATAAATGTTAAAATTAATTTCATGCTTGAAGAATAGAACTTGTAAATATTTTATGCATACGTACTTACCATAGACTAACCTTTCTGACGCTTCGAAATTCGAATTATAGTGCTACTCTTTTGGATCTCTGAAATATTAAAAAAACAAAATGGCGACGTTCGATTCGAATTTTGCGACGAACTAAAAGATACTTTTGCAACATTGACTTCTAATTACTCATGGATCAAACACAAATATTGGGGTAAACTCGCCACTTAACAGACTCAGTAGAGAGATGAATTCTATTATTAAATCCTCACCTGATCTTGACATTCACCATGATTCCCATATTCCATAAAAATCTTTAAAACCCAATTACTTAATTCCCGAAAATCACAACAGAATATTATCTTATGTTAGTATGAATGAATGACAACTTTTTATCTTGTTTTACTAATTCTTCTTTATTTATGTCTTTTTTATTCTTCTCATATAATTAGTTAGTTAAATTATTATTATAGCGATGCTGTTTTATTCATGAATTTTATATTTCGTAAGCCAAATATGCTCTTTAGTTTAGGGAGTTTAATTGCGTAGTTGTTTATTTTAGTTTAGTTATTTCATTTCTAGTGCCACTCGGTTTCAATTTTATACTCTTTTGTGTTATTAACTTATCACTTTCTTTGTGAATGCTGGTTAACCTGTAATTGGCGACTGTGTAAGTCCAAGACTGTAAAACCTGTACTCAAAATATTTTGTACACACAAGCTGTTGGTAAACCTTTATTAATAAATAAATAAATAATCTTTTCTATATAAATTGGCCAATTATTTATGCACATAAAACTTTTCCCTAATTGAATAACTCACTCGTAATCACAATTTCCTTCATTTTAAAGAGTGTTCATCCATTGCTGTACCTGTACTTATATGATTGAAAAATTCGCCAGCTCGACTGCTCATAGTGCCCCTAAGCGATCTCCAACTCCGTCCCTAAAATGACCCAAAGACCCATGCTGCGCCGACCCCAAATGAATTGGGATAAGGGCAGAAGAATATTGTTGATGACAGTGCGTTCCTGTTGGATTATTTTTGACCGAAGAGGGCGAAACCGCTAACTATAAATTCTATGAGTGTGGTTTTGAACCCAAACACAACCCCTGCTTGACCTTTATATTCTAATAATAAGGTTCAAATTACACTTAGATTTAGTTTTGTTCCGTTACCAAATATACATTATATTTGGTGAAATACATTAAAAAAGTACTATTATATTCGACAAGGATTTTCGGTCTCGTAGTACTTACCATTTATGGTAAACTAGCTTTTGCCCGCGGCTTCGCTCGCGTTAATTTAGAATTTGATTATCAATTCGGGATGTACTCTGCTTGCAATGATATAATTCAATCGTCATTCGAAAGACATGTGGCGCCATCTATTATCATAAGAACGTTATTGTTGTTTTCCTCGAAAACAGTACTTTTTTTCGGGATGAAAGGTACCCTATGTCCGTTTCTGTACACCTGACAACGTATATGCAAAATTTCAGGATGATTGATTCAGTGGTTTAGGCGTGAAAAGTTAACAAACAAACTTACTTTCGCATTCATAATATTAGCAGCCACTTAATATGGATTTGTGCCCAGTTGATGGGAAAAGGCTCGCAACCTATTACATGGGACTTAAACATAACTGGTCAAATGTGGGTGTACTATTAGGTACACCTCTGCCTAACCCTTCAGGGATTACAGTCGTGATGTTATGTAATACCAAATGGTTTTTTTCCTGTCAAAGAAAGTCTTTCCAATCCAATATATTTTAATACATAATATGCTAAATACATGACAACAATATATTATAAGAATTCACTCTCACTTTCTTGGAAGAAACCGGCGTCTCGGTATACAATCTAAATAAATAAACATAATTTATTTGAAATCTATGTTTTACATTGTGTAACCTTTATAAATCTATCCGTATATGTATAATATCTTAATAAATAAAATCACGTGTCACTATGTTTGTACACGCTCACCTCCAAAACCACCTAAACGATTTCAATGTTTGTGAATTTGTTTGCACTTAGCATACAAGTTTTGTACCTACCCGATAGGTGGCATCGTGCAAAGCAGAAACACCGTTTGGGGTTGAAACACTAGGGCCGAAGTGCCCATATAGTATTTCGGAAAATCGCCAAACAACCGTTTCCGGTAGACTCTTCATCTCTTCATCTCTAGTGACCAAAGGGCGGGCCTATTTTTTGGCCAAAGAATCAGCCTTCTGGGCACTTTTCCTATTGACAGCGATGTGGAAGAATTTTTTGACGCACTGTTATTCTTTTCCACATTTGATACTTAAGCTTTCATTAAATATTTAGGCTTTAAAAACATGGGCCTCTTTGCTGAGATTAAAACGAAAAACAATCACCGCCGGCTATAGGAATTGAACAATTTTTTATTGTTATAGAGCATCTGTTGAAATAAAAAACTTGTTGTGATAATTTGATAAATGAAAAAAATACAGAGTGTGACATTGCATGTTGAACCTAATCGTAGTGTGATAAAAGCTAGTTTTCGAGGAAGGGTATTGAAGGATTTTTAATACATTCGATAGGTTATTATAGGCTACTATCTTTTGCCCGCGGCTTCGCTCGCGTTAATTTAGAATTTTACAATTTAACTCTTAACACACTACTAAAGTTTCCATAATAATATAATTCAATCGTGATTCGAAAGACACGTGGCGCCATCTATTATCATAAGAACGTTATTGTTGTTGTCCTCGGGAATATCACCGTTTTTCGGGATGAAAGGTACCCTATGTCCATTTCTGTACACCTGACAACGTATATGCAAAATTTCGGGATGATCGGTTCAGTGGTTTAGTCGTGAAAAGGTAAAACCAAACAACTTACTTTCGGATTTATAATATTAGTTATAAGATTACGATTTAACTACGACAGGAGCCGAGCAAAATGAGAAACGGCGGTTGAAGCCGCGGGGCACAGCTAGTCTTAACATTGAAAGGTCTTGTATTTGCTGTTGTGATACAATGTATCATATTGGTTTAGTAAAATAAATTGAAATCGTGATTTATTTTCGCAAAGATGAATTTAGGTTCCCTAACCTTAACCGGTTCTTATACGCTGCGGAGACGTGGACTCTGCGACGTAGGTATAAGAACTGGTTAAGGCAAAGTTACATTATTATATCTATATACTTATATATTAATATTAATTATTAATTTTATTAATTATTAATCTATACATATAATAAATCTGTAGACATTGAAAATATTTAGAAAAAAAGTAGTAGGGGTGTTAAAGGAGCACTAACAGAACCCATTTCTACCATTTTTAGAATTTTTGTCTGTTTGTCGGTTTGTCTGTTTGTCGGTTTGAATGTATGTTTGTGCGCGCATCACGTAAAAATCCCTCATTATATTCAAAATCGAAATATTGAAACATAAGAAGCATTGTTCCGAGTAACATTTAGTGTTTATTTCATCAAAATCGACCAACAGACGCAAAAGATATTAATGTTTAAAATTTAGTTAGTAATCTCAACACGCGATTTCTATGATAATTTTAATTATTTATGTAAATAGGTTTTAGTCGAAGTGTAGTCGGAAATGTCGGAATGGCTGATAATGAATTTGGTTTTATTTTTCCTTTTGTGTTTACTCTTTGCATGGAAGTAATAAGTACTACGTACAACCCATTACGAAACGAAATCTCTAAAAATTAAAACTAAATTAAAATTTGATAAAATCCACGACGTTGTGTATGTGCAGCGCCGCAGTCAATTGCTCAGCCACTGCGCAAACCGTGCCGTCACATAACTGTGGTTGTGACTTCGCCGGGCATTGATGCAACTTTGCTTAAGGGTGGCCGGACTGCACATTCAATTTTCAAATTGCCGCTGAATCTTGCAAGCGAAGATACTCAAACATGCAACATCACCAAAAACGGGGGAGTCTTTTTGCAGCAGTGGAAGTTAAGCCTATAGGACGAGTGCAAAATGTCGCAGAAGCATGCATTAGAGGCGTTGAACCGCAGCTTGCAGGACATCCGCGGCAACCAGGCGCTGATGGGTGGCGTCATTCGGCCGCTTTAGAACCTGTGGACGGTGAGTAATGGGTTAGCTCGCCGTCCGACCGTCTTATGACGACAGAACACTGACAGACTAGACACTGTGATGGCTAATGACGATAGTACTGCCTACCCCGTTGAATTTCTCAACTCCGTGGAGTTAAAAGGCGAGGCGTCCCATCAGCTGGAGCTTAAAGTTGTCGTTCCAGTTCTGGTGATGCGAAACCTTGATGCAACCGATCAACAGATCCCAGGGCCAAACCAAAAAACCGTGAATAAGTGACCGGCATTCAATTGTGCACTCCATGCTTTTCAGACAGTCAATTTTTGGTTGTGATGTGTTGGTTGTTCAGTGCCCAAAATTTGCACGTGCTTGCGGAAAATAATAAGTCATTTAATGTTGTATACAAACCGGTACTAGAATAAATAGTGCCCAACAAGGCGTGTGATGGTTCACTTTGAAAATAAAGTTGTATAGCGCTAAAATAAACGGTTTTTAATTTTGTTTGGGACTTCTTTTGGTAGTCATCACCCACATTATCACATTTTGATCAGCCAGTCAGTTCTCACACATCACGCCATGTAATCCCCAAAGATTTAGGCAGAAGTGTACTTAATCGTACACCCACATTTCGCCAGTTATGTTGAACTCCCATGTGATAGGGGCCGAGCCTATTTCCACCAACTGGGTCCAAATCCAGATTCCGTGGCTGCTATTGCAAAATTCCTGATGGAATAACCCAATAACACTATTATTTATAGTAATTTTTTTAATTGCATACATTGTTTAATGTTAAGTGGAAGAGCGGAGTCACACAAGCATCGCCTTGCTCAAAAGGTGATCTCTAAATCATGTGCGATATAGCTTTATGTAATTAAAATAAACATTTTTTTAACACAGGACCTCATGCTTAATAGTCGTACTTGCGACCACTCGACCAACAAGGCAGTCTCTTACATACATACAAAATTTCCACGCGAACGAAGTCGCGGGCAACAGCTAGTCACTACATATTATAAAACAAAGTCGCTTTTCTGTCCCTATTTCCCTTTGACCGCTTAAATCTTTAAAACTACGCAACGGATTTTGATGCGGTTTTTTTTAATAGATAGAGTGATTCAAGAGGAAGGTTTATATGTATAATAACATGCTTAATATATTAGAGAACCACTGATAATTTCAAGATTTCTATTGTGAAGTCGTAAATAATTTCATTTTTTTCCGCTTACATTGCAAACGCAGGCTGAACCCTACGAGATTTATCAAAATAATGTACTAAGTATTGTACACATTAAAAAGGTCTACAGAAAACTCCGCGATGGTATATGTCTATCTCTTATGGATATCCCACAATAACATGTTTTTGTCATTTACTTTTTACGCCAAATAATGGCTAATTTCCGAAGCGATTTTAACCAATACGGCATTAATCCTTATCCAATTAAATACCTTAAATACATTGTTGATTTAATATAGATCTATATGGCCCTTTACAGCATATGATTTAAATGAATATTTTCGAAGATATTACAGATTTAAAAATTGCGGGACGTAGCGTTTGCGCCGGCACCGGCCGGCGCGGCGAGGCAAATTTAACGCGTGCGGGCCACGGGCAGTAATGAATAAATCAAAACTACTGGATCAATTTTAATCATTTTTTCAGTGAGTGACATAGGCTATATATTTTACACCCGAAGCCGAAGTGGGCCGCTATGTTTTTATATACAACGTTCACAGTTTTTCTGTAGTGTATTTAGTATCAGCATTGCACCCGTGCGAAGCCGGGGCGGGTCGCTAGTTATTATATAAAGCTAAAGAGTTTGTTTGTTTGTTTGTTTGCTTGAACGCGCTAATCTCAGGAACTGCTGGTTCGAATTGAAAAATTCTTTTTGTGTTGGATAGTCCATTTATCGAGGAAGGCTATAGGCTATATAACATTACGCTACGACCCTTAGGAGCCGCGCAGCGTGTGACACAGCGGGGAACAGCTAGTCAATCATAAAGATGACAGTCTAAAATGTTGCCGAGAAGTTTATGTCTATTGAAAGAAATTCGTGGAGAATCGAAATACTTTGAATTCAATTTCCATTCTTGTCGAAGCCCCTATACCAAGATTATGTAACAATATTTTGACTGAAAATAGTGTATGTACATGGAGTTTCTTGCACATTCTTTTCCAAAGAGATCTATCTACACTTTGGAATGGGCAACTACAGTACTTTCTTATGCCTTGTGAATGTGACTGTAACTTCGCCTTCTTTGTTTTTCAGATATTCAAAAGTGCCTGTTATGGTCGAATTGAAATAAATGCTTTGAGTTTGTATACCATCGTCTCGTCTTTGAGTTCGTATATCTTCGACGTATTAAGAACTGTTACATACAGTCTGTCGAATGTATGTCACAGTTCTTGATACACGAAACGGGCAACTTCTGAACCAAACTGACCCAGTTCTGTAACGTCAAACTAGAGTATAACATAAAAAAAAAACTTCTTAACTCTGTCAATTGGTAATGTGTCCCGTAGACTGGTGGCATTGCCACGCTGTATGGCAATAGTTAGCCTCTGGCCAAGGTAAAAGCCAGCCTTTGGGTCACGGGACGCGTCAAATAACGTTTGTTTGGATATTTTCTTTAAAATAAAAAAATAAAACTCGTAAATATAGTAAAGTGGACAAAGCAAGATAATATGAAGCCGTAATACAGCCTATTTTGCGGCTTCATATTTTGCTCCGTCCAGTTGTGTCATAATGTACTATTGCTTTATTACAAAAAAAAAATATCAATGAGAAAGTAATATTTAAATAAACCTTACGCGACGGGTGACATCATAACTGTGGCATACTCTATTTCAAAAGTATAATTATGCTTCTTCATATAATTTTTAACTTCCTCCAAATACTTCTTGCGTTTCAAATTCCCTATCTTTAGAAGCCTTCTGACATTAGGGTCATTCTTCAGCGCTAATCTCACTTCGTTCTCATCGAAGAGTGCCAAAACTGTCGTTGGTTTCGCTGTAGTTGTCGATTTTTCCTTCGTAGTTATAATTGACTTGGTTGTATCGAATTGAAACTTTGTATAGTTTCGCCATTTTTGCCTTTTTTTTACGTCTTCCATTAGTCTATCGAATTCGTCTGTCGTCTTTTTTTGTCTTGCCATTTGGAGCTTTGTTAGCTTCTGAATGATTTCTTTTTGTCTTCCAAGTAAATTGTTTAGTTCTCTATATTTATTTGGCATGGATTCTTCGTAAACTGGGTATATTATGTGATTTATTTCTTGGTCAGGTGGATATAATATGTTGTTAGGAATATCTTTAGTGTAGTAATTTAATTCTACGTGATTTCTAGGTCTACCTTTAAAACAAATAAATATAATCAAATAATCTAAAGTAAGGGGCCGTCTCCACGAGCGAGAGAATCGCGACGATATTATCGTCGTGCCACGTATTTCTATGAGGCCGTCTCCACGAGCGAGAGAATCGCGGCGATATTTTCGCATACAAATACGTGTGACTACGGTAATATCGCCGCGATTCTCTCGCTCGTGCAGACGGCCCCTAAGATGTAACAATAAACTAAAAAAAACATCAAAACTCCTCCTCAACGCCATCAACCATGTGTCCAAGAGACTGGCAGTGTTGCTCTGCACTTACTCTGACCAACGTAAAAGCCAGCCTTTGGGATTTAGTTAAAAGAGTGTTATTATAGCTATATATACTAGCGATTCGCCCGCGACTTCGTCCGCAAAAATTGTGATACCTCGGCTAATATGCATGATATAAATATAATTTATAGCACCCACGAATAATGTAGTTTTCTGCCAGTGAAAAAAAAGTTTAGAATTGAATCATTATTTCCGGAGATTACCCCCTACATACAAACTTACGAACAAAGGGAAATATTTTAAAGGAAAACCCTCTTTAAAATATTAGTATAGATTTTACCTTCATAATAATCGTAATATTCGTAAAAATTTGGATTGTAATTCAAATCATGGTAGCGTTCGATTTCACGTTTAGAAATGTCATTTTGAATTGGAATATCTGGCATAGTGAAATGGGTCTTTCTTCGGACCATTTTGAATTCGTCGAAACTCTTCTTGACCAAATCATTGTTAAGTCTTGTTTGAATTTGTGGTATTATCTGTTGGCTGTCATCGTAAAATCGTGCATGCCCTTTTGTTGATGAATTATCTTTTTGGCGCTTAGCTGTTTTGTTAATGATATTTTTGTAGTTTATATCATAGTTTTGGTAATAAGGCTTATTATAATCGTTTATATTATGGACTTTCTTCGCCATTTCAGGATTTTGGGCAATATTTCGAGGGTCATATTGTTGAATATTCTTTGGCATATCGTAGTTTTTGATGTTCTTGTTTATATCATAGTTTTGGTAATTCCTTGCGTCGTGGTTTTGAAAATCTTGAGGGTTATAATCGTTTGGGGATTGCTCTGGCATACCAATATCACGTTTTTTTAGATTCTTAGGTAAATCATTATTTTCAGATTTTTTTGTCATATTTTTACTTTCGGCATTCTTATGGAATTCATTTTCTTTTGCAATCTTGAGTGTATCATTATTATTTTGGTAAATTTCAGTAATGTTATCATTCATTTGTGAAATCTTTGTCACATTACCATTGTTTTGGAAAATCTTAGTCATGTCAACATTGTTTTTTGGAATCATAGTCAAATTATCATTATTTTGTAAAATCTTTGTCGTATTATCGTTTTTGACTGTAGTGTTTTGCTCTTCAATTCGAGCATCTTCAATCAATTTGGTTTTGATTCTACTAACAGTTTTATTCCCTAAATAATCAGCTGGTTTACCTATTTTCTCTGTAACTTTCTGTTGTTTGTCTGTACTGCTAGAATCATTCAGTGTCAAGTTTATTCCAGAAATATTGTAGTTTTTCTTCAGTAAACTATTGTCTATATTATCAATGGACTTATTTCTTTCAACGGCCTTGAGCCTATTGTCTGTAGCTAGGTATGTTTTTGATACATTTTCTGCCAGATTCTCTACTGTTGTGTTATTTTTAGGTATGATTGTTTCATCTGAAATCTTTATAGTATCTAAATTGGTTTCTTTTTTAATTACATCTTTTTTTGTGACAGACTTATTAATATTAACAGTGTAGTGGGACTGGCAAATATCTGAAAATGAAACATAGCTAATAAGATTGGGATTTTGAGAAAAAATTATCTGTTATTAAGGAAATTCCTTAAAGCCTTTTAATAAGCATGTAATGTTATTATTTTTGATATAATTAGGCCTCGTTTTTTCATAAAATAGAATCATGTAAGCCTCGGGATATCTCTTAGTAAGGTATGTAATTGAATAAAACATAAGAAAGATCCATACCCATAGTTATAATATTATAAATGTGAAGGTGAATGTAAATGTTGATGAATGGAGAGGGAGAAGAAGACCGAATGACATCACTCCTGTAATCCTCGAAGGGTTAGGCAGAGGTGTACCCAATTCTAGTACACCCATATTTCGTCAGTTATGTTTAAGTCCCATGTAAAAAAAGGCGAGCCTATTGCCATAAACCGGGCACCAATCCAAACTCCGTGGCTGCTACTGAGAAATTCCTGATGGAAAAACCCAATAACACTGCCCGATCCGGGAATTGAACCCAGGACTTCGTGCTCATCAGTCCACGTGTGAGGCAGACACGAGTAGTCATGACAGATGGAGACTAAAAGAGAAGTATGGAAGATGAAGATTGCTGCACCGACCACAAATAAATTGGGATGAGGGCATGAGATTGATGATGATGTTTTTTATACTCACACAATCATCATCATCTGCCTAGCCTTTTCCCAACTATGTTGTGGTCGGCTTCCAGTCTAACTGGATGCAGCTGAACACCAGTATTTTACATGGAGCGACTGCCTATCTGACCTTTTTTTTCCCGGATGGGAAATCATCAAATGAGTCCCGCTATGGGCGGAGCGGAAGGGAGTGTCAGACTTGTACTGACTAAAACCCATCCATGTTCCTTCTTAGCCCTTCGTGTTCCAGGGCCGCGGTATCTCTTTCACATAGTCCCGCAGTGCCTAACTGACCTTAAGTTATACTTACACAATATTGAATAAAAACAAACACAGAACTGCATGGAAAACATCACGCAATAATGTTTTTTGCAACTAGGAGTATAAAAATTAAATTTTATTACAAAAATATCTATAAAAAATAACTGTGTAGTTTTTGGTGTGTCGATAAGCATTTATATTGTAAAGTCTAGGTTAGCTAGCACCTTTGCACTTATTTATGATTTTGACATCGCAAATATTTGCAAATTTATAAAATAATAATAATAACTTTCTGGGGCACGCGACCTTCGTCCATTAAAATTATTATAAAAATATTACTTCTCAATTTGAATCGGGTTTTGTTAACAATTATGTTTTTTTTTTTTGCGCGGAATTCTTTTTATAAAATAATAGCAACGCCTAAGTTTCTCCTTTTAATATCAGATATCAGTAAGTCCCGTCAAAATTTGTCCAGCCGTTTCGGAGATTAGCCGGAACAAACAGACAGACAGACACAAAAATTAAAAAAAAAAAAAATTTGTTGTAATTACCGTATGTATACTTTCATTATGCATTCAGTAATAAGACTTAATTTTGAAATTACAAACAGAGCAGACACAAAAAAATTATTTATTTGTATAGATGTTGTGTTTTGCTTAGCGTATATAGACTTTCGGGCCACTGACTACCTGTAACGACTGTCAAAGACCTACAAATGACAGCCGGGACCAACTCTCTCGACTAGAACTCTCGTCTCGGTATGTAATGGCTGGTCCTTAGCCAAGCATTGACGATGTGAATTATTAAATATCGTAATTATGTAAAATCCTGTACTTCCGTCGTGTGAATTACAAGAGACTTTGATGTTTTCCTCAAAGGAAAAAACGTTACAAAGAAATTATTCAGCCAAATAGAAAATTGATCTACTGAATAGGATTTTTTTATTTTATTATACTCTGGAAACTTACAGCCAATGTAAACAATGTTCATAAACAATAAGAAGGGCATTTACCAAGTTTCCACAGATAAACACTTGAAACACAAAAAAGACAACAAAACAAGTACTAAACATTTAATTAAAAGTACTAAAAACCCGACTACAAATTGTATACCATTATATTATATTATATTATTTAAGTGAATAAATAATGCATGTTCCATTTTCCTATTAATGTTTTAGAATTATTTTAAATCTAAAAGGGTGTTAGTCAAAGAATTAAATCGTTAGATGTGCTCTTAAGTCTTACTCTTATTTTTAAACCGACTTCAAAAAAGGAGGAGGTTTCTCAATTCGACCGTATATTTCGATCAGAAATTTGTCAGTTGTTCCACGGAGTCTGGATTTGTGTCCGGTTGATGGCAATAGGTTCGCCCTTATTACATGGGACTTAAACGGTTACACTATTAGGTATTAGGCCTAACGTTTGGGGGATTACAGGACTCACGACTTTTAAATAAATAAATATCGTGTATGATTGACTGTTACATTGGACTGCTGAGCATGAGGTCCTGGGTTCGATTCCCAGGTCGGGCAAAATGCTATTGGGTTTTTCCACCAGGAATTTCTCGGTAGCAGCCACGGAGTCTGGATCTGTACCCGTTTGATGGCAATAGTTTCGGGCTTATTATATTTGAGTTTTAAATTTAATATGAGGATACCTATTGTTATATTATGTAATGTAACATCTATGTACCATCTATCTACCCATATTATGCGAATAAATTATTATTTGATTAACTGGCGAAAGTAGGTACGCCTTGGCTTATCCTGTGATCTTCTTTCTTTATCGTGTGGTTAGTGCCTAACCTGGTGTCACAGTTTTTATGCCGCCATGGGCCTCTGACTTGGCTTTACATGCCGTCGAGAAATATCTCTCAGACATGCTGGTTCCCTCACGATGTTTTCCTTCACCGAAGCAAGTGATGATTATACAATACGCATATGAATCCGAAAAATCAGAGATGCGTGTCTTGGGTTCGAACTCGAGACCTATGATGGCGGTCTAACGGTCACAGCACTATGCTATCACTGCTATACACCATTATTTTTAGGTCGTTCTGGAACCGAATACCATTAACTCGGTCATCGAACTCGAAACGATTGGGACTATTTTTTTTCAAAAAAATATTAAAATAAAAACACAAAAGAATAAATGTAATGTTTTTTTTTTTTAAATAATGAGAACTCAAATGCATATGTGTGTGTAAAACGTATCCACGATCGGCAACACATGCGAACGATACCGATTGAAAAATTCATTCATCGATCGATTCTCATTATTTCACAAAAAAAAAAAACATTAAATTTATTCTTTCGTGTTTTAATTGTTACTTTTTGAAAAAAAATAGTCCCAATTGTTTCGAGTTCGATGATCGAGTTCATGGTATTCTGTTCCAGCATGACCTAAAAATAATTGTGTAGAACCTTCGATGATGTTAAGTTATTCATATAACATTTATTTGTTGATATAACGCTTTAATTAGGTATTTGTTTTTAGTCCCGTGCCTAACCTCTATTATCGAAATGGAAATGACAGGAGCCAACAGAATTCACAAAAGGGTCAACTAAAATGTCAGATTTTAATGGAAAATGAATTCATGTTCTAAAAGGGGTTGCGCGAGTTCACAATTTCTGTTTTGATAAACATCTATAGAGAAAATAACTGAATAACACAGTAATGGGTTGTTTTGTTGTGATTTCAGAATTGAATTGTGAAGCAAACGGCTTTAGTGGTGAAATAAAAACCGGCCAAGTGCGAGTCGGACTCGCGTACGAAGATTTCTGTACCATTATCTATAAAAACGGCAAAAAAAATCATGTCTGTTTTATGGGAGCCCCACTTAAATGTTTTTTATTCTGTTTTTTAGTATTTGTTGTTATAGCGGCAACAGAAATTCAACTGTCTAACTATCACGGTTCATGAGATACAGCCGGGTGACAGACGGACGGACTGACTGCGGAGTCTTAGTAATAGGGTCCCGTTTTACTCTTTGGGTACGGAACCCTAAAAACGAATATATTCGTGGTACTTTTAAAGTCGCAACGTTACATGAAAAACTCTGAGAAAACCGCTTCTGCTGGTACGGACATGATGAGCCGAGATGATGACCTAGAGACTAAAAGAGTCATAAATACATACATACATATTTATCGATATTTGGCGGTCGACCTTCGACCTTCTGGTCCGCCTGTTACCGACCGCTGCTCTAGCCCAAAAAGGCAGTGAAAAGCCAATATTTTTGAAATTGCTAAAAATAACGTGTTTATGAGGTTGCATCTACCTTGACAAGAACTAAGAAGTAAGGCTGGGGCCCTGACCGAGATATCTATAATCTTCCGTGTTGCAGAACCTTGTGCAAGTTCACTATCAACGATTTTGCCCGTTTTAAATACGGCGGCCATCTTCTTCGAACTGCATTTGTTTCATGGGAATTCTTTTTTCAAAATCTACTACAGTCCTTTCGTAGTTATATTTTACTTATAATTTTGCATAATTGTCAATATCACAGTTGTTGCCAATGATATAATATAAACTATTACGTCATTGGTTGTTGCTGCTTTGACATGAAACATTAAATACACATACGCACACACAAATAATGTCTACCGTTATTCAGTATATTCAAATGTATGTTTTTTTAGGAATTATCTATCCTATTCTATATAAATAGATAAATAAAATTGAAGTGTCTGTTTGTAAAATCAAAATAACAGCTTTTTACTGAATGCATATGAAAGTATATACGGTACTTATAACAAAAACACATTTTTTTTTCAATTTTTGTCGGTCTGTCTGTCTGTCAGTCTGATTGTTCCGGCTAATCTCCGAAACAGCTGAACCGATTTTGACGGGACTTTTACTGGCAGATAGGTGATGTTATAAGGAGTAACTTATAAAAGAATTAGGGTTCTGTGCAAAATATCCGATTCAAATAAGGAAGAAATATTTTTATAATAACTTCACGTGGACAAAGGGCTCGGGCAACAGCAGCTAGTCTGTATATAAATATTGAAAAGCCTTTACACGTGTAGTTCCAACCACTTCTGAAGTAAGTCTTTAAAAAGGAAACAAATAATAAAAATCTTCCTACATTAAAATATTCGTTGCTAAGATTGATTTATTTATGAACTATGTTTATTCTGTTTAAAAGCTTTTTTTACCGGACTGCGAAGGAACGTAATCAGAATATTTAAGTACTGCCTCGTGTTTGAACGTGTACTTAGCTTTTGTTTGTATGAAAAAACAGCAATCCACGGCCACACTACGGCTGATGTTTTCCATCTGAGTGGGTTTAACACCAGTTCTCCAATCTTCGTTCCCCACATGTCAGATACAGTCGCGCGCTTGCATCCATACAGTAGCGATGTTGACGCGCGTTTACACTGATTCAGACGCGCGTCAAATGCGACAGCATGCATGCAGCAGCCATGCTGTATAAAAAGTCGGTATGGTTGAAGGGCCAAATAAAATAAATTTATTTCAAGTAACAAAACTCATAAATACAAACAGATACATATAAAAGGGGGCTTGTTATCCTGTACAGACAGGCTAACAAGCACAAACAAAAACGAACACTCACTAAGTAACAATATGGCTGCTGCAGCATTGCCGGATATAAGGGCAATCCCGTCTGTTGGCGAACACCTTTTAATTAATAATATAATAATATAAATTTATTTCAACCAACTTTGGATTGGATCATACAATGTCATCACAATTATTATATAATTAAAGCAAAATTTTAAATATCAAATAAAAATTAAATTAAATTCAAAAGACAAAATCAAAATCAAAATCACAACTAAAATTAAAATCAAAATTAAAATCACAATCAAAATTCAAATTAAAATTCAAATTCAAATTAAAATTAAAGTCAAAATTCTAATTAAAAACAAAGTCAACAATTAAATTAAAATCAAAATCACAACTAAAATAAAAATCAAAACCAAAATTAAATAACATTCAAACAAAATCAAATTAAAACAATATCTTAACAATATGCTCAGCATATCGCTGAGATCAGTATACAATTATTAATAGGGTTTTCCAAGCCTAAGAAAATGAAGGAAAACAGTCAGTACCAGGTAGATAGTGAGCAACGAGAAGCCGATGCTTGTTAGCAATTTCAGACTATCAAAGGTTAGGTTTCCTCAAGATGTTTTCCTTCAAGCTACGTCAATTGCGGCTTGCCTTGTAACTATCTTTTTTCCGCGAATTCGTCAGTACCAAATCTTGCTTCTTACTAATATTATAAATGCGAAAGTTTGTGAGGATGGATGGATGTTTGTACGCAAAAACTACTGAATGGATTTGGATGAAATTTTGCACACAGATAGTTTATAACCTGGATTATAAACATACACACACTTTTTATTAGTAGTAGGATCTTATTATGTTATTATATAATCTTATTATTATGCAAAATTTCAGAATGATCGGTTCAGTGGTTTAGGCGTGAAAAGGTAACAAACAAACAAAAAAAAAAACTATTTTCAATGAAATAAACAATGTCGATGTGATGTAGGAGATAGTTGAGCTGCTCAGGTATTGGTATAACCATCAAATTAACCAGGTCAGATGGTCGGGTGCTTTGTCTGAGACTTATGGGCTGGGGTGTGGCGTGAGGCAGGGGGGTCTGACCTCCCCAGCACTGTTCAGCTTGTATGTCGATCAGTTGATCGGGGAACTCAGCAGCATAGGGGTTGGATGCTCGATAGATGGAACAGTTATTAACAGCATATCTTACGCAGATGACATGGTGCTGCTGAGTCCCTCGATTGAGGCACTCAGGCGATTGCTTGAGATTTGTGAGAGATACGCCATGACTCACGGCCTCTTGTACAATGTGAAGAAGAGTGTTTTCATGGTGTTCGGGGCAAAAAAGAACAGAGAAGTACCGCCGGTATTCTTGTATGGTGTAGCCATACACAGAGTGTCGTTTTTTAAGTACCTTGGCCACGTAGTAGCTGAGGATTTATGTGATGACCAGGATATGGAACGGGAACGAAGAGCGTTGTCGGTCCGATGCAATATGTTGGCCCGCAGGTTTGCTAGATGTACGAGACCGGTTAAGACCACCCTTTTTAGGGCGTATTGTCAGTCATTTTATACATGCAGCCTGTGGGTTAGACACACGCAGAGGGCCTACAACGCTCTTCGTGTCCAGTATAACAACGCTTTCCGGGTGTTGTTGGGGCTACCGCGATTTTGTAGCGCGTCAGGCATGTTTGCTGAATCGGCTGTCGACAGTTTTTCAGCAATTATGCGGAAACGAACGGCATCATTGTTACGCAGGATTCGGGGGAGTACCAACAGCATCCTGAAGGTGATTGGGAATAGACTAGACGGAGTTTTCCTGGAGTATTGGACCCGTATGCATAACAGCGGGTCTGATGCTGCAGGAAAATATTTGAATTAGAGTAGTTGTAAGTAAGTATAGGTACTAACATAGTTATGTAAGCTGTATTACTAACAAAAACCTATGGAACAAGTTTCTGCAATAAATGTTATATTATTATTATATTATTAATGTCACCGACTTCCGAATGTAGCGTTATTTTAGACTTTTGTGTTTCTTTTTTTTTAAGTCGTTTTTTTTGCAATATCGTGTTTTTATAGGCCTGCCGCGAAAGGAAATGCCATTTGATACCTTGTGGTCGGACTAAACATTGGAATTTCTATCTTGTTACTACTAGCTAATTAGTTAATTAAGTTGAGCAAATATAAAATGCCCTGCCGTGCCATCCCGGTGTGCGCTGACCTTAAGGGTTGCCTATATTAAGATAATTTCTTCGTAATAATTACGGTCTACCTCAGTAATATTAGCCTACGATCAAAACAACCTACAAATAGAAATGATCCTAATTACATTTAATGCTAACTTGCTTTGGCCATTAGTGAAACAATTATCGGAATTGGATATATTTTGTTTTGACTATTTTGTGGATGTGTTTATTCTAGAGTGCCGGTAATTTATTATTTTAGGTGAAAATAAAATCAGTCTACTTGGTGTTTTTTTTGCTTAGATATCTTTGGTTAGACGTACTGAACGCTGTGTTAAAATTTGTCCATCTATTTTAATGGGACCTTATACATATAGTTTCGAAGACTACCCGCTACATCCAAAATTACAAAATTACACTGTCACACACGAGATATGAAATTTTTCATCGGTTATTAAAAAAAAAAACAGTTGTTCCATACATTTTGACCGTGTAGGTATTGCACTTTTGTAGGAAACAGCAGATTTTTTTTACTAACCGATAAAAATGTCTATGTGGGGGGGGGGGGCTCAGAATGATGTACATACCTACTGCATACGGGGTACTTAACCGTTTTCGCGTCGGTGTCCCTTCCACCCCGTATACAGATTATACTTATAACTTATTAAACGCATTGACGCAAGACCTCTTATGAAACTGAAAACCTTTTGTTCTAAGACTTTTGGAAATTCATTTTTTTTTTCAGTTTCTGCATACATGTTGATCAGTTAATAGCGTCAGTTCCTATAGAAAGACCTGCAATGTTTTTTTTTTTTACGAATTTTAAGAACTTGTAGAACAAAAGCTGTTTAATGGCGCCTACGTATGAACCAACGTTACTTTTTAGGGTTCCGTTCCGTACCTAAAGAGTGCGAACGGGACCATGTGACTAAGGCTCCGCTGTCTGTCCGTCCGTCTGTCACAGGGCTGTATCTTTTGAACCGCAATAGGTAGACGCTTCAAATTTTCACAGTGTGTTGTGTATTTATATGTAAATTTTTAAAGCGTTTTTTTTGAAATAGAATAATTTATTGTGTGCGAGAGAGAAAATAGCACAGGATTTTGACGTCATCATCATTATTTCAGCCGAAAGACGTCCACTGTTGGCCATATGTAGGCCTCCGCTAAGTGTCAATGAGCGGTCCCGTGCGTCTCGCATCCATGCGGATCCCCGCAACCTTCACCAGGTCATCGGTCCACCTAGTGGGAGGCCTTTCAACGCAACGCAGAACTTTTCGGCCCCATCGGCCATCCGTTCTGCGAGCAATGTGCCCTGCCCCCCTGCCCACTGCCACTTAAGCACAGATCATCATAATTATATAATACTAGCTGCCCAGCGCAACTTCGTTCGCGTGGTGTCCTACCCCTTACCCTACCCTACTCCTAACCTACTCCTACACTAGTCTTATCCTACTCCTACCCCTACTCCTACCCTACTCCTACACTACTCCTACCCTACTCCTACCCTACTCCTACCCTACTCCTACACTACTCTTATCCTACTCCTACCCTACTCCTACACTACTCCTACCCTACTTCTACACTACTCCTACCCTACTCCTACACTACTCTTATCCTACTCCTACCCTACTCCTACACTACTCCTACCCTACTCCCAACCTACTCCTGCACTACTCCTACCCTAATCCTACCAAAAAAAAAAGTATCCTAGTGTTGTTTTTAGACTTATCCAGGCAATTTTTAAAAAAATTCTCGCCGTAAAGACCATCCTTGAACTTCAACGAACATTTAAAAAAAAGAATTGGCCAAATTGGTCCATGCGTTGTTGAGTTATGCGCTTACCAACACATTTTGCGATTCATTTTTATATTATAGATACTGCACTTAAGTTAGGATTTTGACAGCTACTCATTAATTCTTTGTATTGCCATTCAGAAAACAATGAATGATTGAAACCTGAGCACTTTACCATAGACTATACTAAAATGTTTATTTTTCTTTTGTCTCCAGGTGGTTCGAGGAGTACACATAGAGCCTGCACATATAGTCAAGAAAAGAAGCATAGATCAGCCATTAAGAATTAGCATATTTTATGACCATTCCGTCTATAGGTAAGTTGAAAACACAATTCCATTCAAATACGTTTCTTAAGGTGCATCCACACCGCAGTTACATTTTGTAGAACAACGTTTATAAGTGTTACTAAGCAACAGCCGATAGCAAAAACTTATTCAATTCAGTTCTTTTTTTCACAAACAATCTACATTGTGTAAATAACACAGTAAAAAAAAACAATCTGCATGTAACACAATTAAAAATTAACAACATAATTATTAAGTATCTCACATCAAATTCAAATTAACTAATATTATGATCGAAAAAAATAAATAAAAAATACAATAAAATTGTTCAATGTCAACTGAATTATACATATAAAAATTTAATTTTTCAATGTCAGCTATGAATAATAGCACATTAGTCATTTTTAAATTAAAGTCTATAACATACAAAATGACAATAATATCAGTCGGTACAGTAACATAGGACTTTGGAAAAAACCAAAGACTATATTAATTCTCTATGGGAAAACGCATGGTCACAATACTACATGACGTCAACGGAGTCAATTTATTGTTAGTATATGTTGCCGTGTTAGTATATGTTAAGTAACGTTGCCTAAATTTTAAAAACAGTACGCGATGGGTATAGTATGCGATGGGGACGCGTTGGGGACGCAATGAGTATCATTCAACAAATAGTAACAAGTTACAGATAGTTACCTAATGTTACCGTTTTGTACAGTGTTGCTCCACAAAAGTTAACTGCGGTGTGGACGCACCTTTAGAGCTATCATTTTTTCTATCCCCGTAGGGAAAATAGTTTTTCTCGACTTGGTGGTCCAAATAGCGACGTCATAAAAAAAATTGATTCTAATCTGTGGCCCAAGCGTATCCGAAAATACCCCTTGTATGTTCCGCGATTCTTTATCGTTTTCGAGTTATAGCTTCTTGAAAATTGTATTGGAACCACTTTAAGTAACTTCAGCTGTCAGTGACAGAGAAGAAGACGATGAAGACGGCATCGTCATCTGCATAGCCTTTTCCCTACTATTTTGGGGTCGGCTTCCAGTCTACCCGGATGCAGCTGAATACTAGTATTTTACGTGAAGCGACTGCCTATCTGACCTCCACAACTCAGTAATACTATACCCCTTGGTAAGACTGGTTTTCAGACTTTCGGGCCCCTGACTACCTGTAACGACTATCAAAGATCTACAAATGACAGCCGGGACCAACGGCTTAACGTGCTTTCCGATTCACGGAGGAAACTTGGTATGGAATGGGTGGTCACCCATCCACGGACCAACCTAGACAAGCGCAGCTTAACCTATAGATCGACCCGTGCGGCAGTTATTATTTAGCCACGAGCTCCAAGATGAAAACCGTATGTGCATTCAGTAAAAAGCTGTTATTTTGAAACTGCAAACAGACACTTCAACCTTTGTCTATGTCATTCACGAGCCCAAAGATCCTTGTAGCCCCATATTTTTAAACAATTTTTGCGCAGTGTCAACTGCGCAAAAATTGTTTAAAAATATGGCGGCTGGAGCCTTATTGGTAACTCAATATGTCCTTAATACATTACAATTTTCTATTGAAATCCTGAGCACACAGCTTCCATCGCAGTCTTTCATCCATTTTTTTCCAGTCTAGACTAAGTCTAGGCTAATTTATATTCTACGGAATACGACTTCATTGAATTTATATTCTAAAAGACTGCTTGTATTCTGATCACATTTTCTTGAATGTTCTCGTTTCCGATAAGTAAAGTGAGTCTATTAATTTGTGAGCAGATGGATGGTAACCTTAGGTGCTTAGATCAAGTAAATACGATCAACTTGTATGTATGTGAGTCAGGTAAACATTTTCGCTCGTGACGCTTGATGCAAACTGAAAAGGAAAAAAAACCGGCCAAGTGCGAGTCGGACTCGCGCACGAAGGGTTCCGTACCATTATCTATAAAAACGGCAAAAAAATCATATCTGTTGTATGGGAGCCCCCCTTAATATTTTTTTTTTTTTAATTTTTAGTATTTGTTGTTAAAGCGGCAATAGTAATACATCATTTGTGGAAATTTCAGCTTTCTAGCTATCACGGTTCAGACAGACAGACAGACAGACAGCGGAGTCTTAGTAATAGGGTCCCGTTTTACCCTTTAGGTACGGAACCCTAAAAAACGGACAAGCGCGAGTTCGACTTGCATGGAGAGGGTTCCGTACGTTGTTTTAAATCTAAGATTTCTTATAGGTTTTCCTGTAATCTATCAATTCAAAACTATTTATACTAAAATTATAAAAAAAAAAAATATTTGAGATTCTCATAATGAGCCCTTTCATTTGATATGTAACACGAAATTTTTTTTTTTCATTTTCTACTTTACCCCCCAAAAAGTGGCTCTCATATTTAAAATTCATTAATTTACGTTAGTATTAGGGTCACAGATTTAAGTGTACCAAATTTCAACTCAAATCTGTCCAATAGTTTCGGAGTAAATTGGCTGTAACAGACGGACAGACAGACACGCGAGTGATCCCATAACGGAATCCTTTTTTCCACTTTTAACCCTAAAAATGTTTGCAATGACGGGAGGAACAAGTGCTTTTCGGCTTCGTTATTTTTATACCCATTATAGAATCAAAACAATGTACTTATTTATGCTAGACAGGTTTAGTAGGTAACCTTGTCAATGTCAATTTAGGTAAGTAAGTATGTCAGATTTAACCTGAATATCATCTGCGTCTAGTCAGTTTGCGGGGGTAGGTAGGAGATGTCTGAATAGTCTAGCAATTTTGCATAAGGTGGAAACGACAGGGTAGCCCGCGAAATTCTTTATGATTTTTGCAATTTTTAGGCAGTGTTATATTCAGGGGCGGATTTGATACGTTGGCTGCCCTAGGCCTACGAAAGTTTGCCGCCCCCCTATGTACTGAAAAGCATGAAAAATTAAATAAACTATAGAAATTAAATTAAAATGGAAAAAAGATAGACTGTTAATGATTTAATTATCTCAATCAGTATTTCAGAAACTGATTCTCACTATTTATATTTGTGAGTAACAATGAATCGTTATTCACAAATTGTCTTACACGTAGGCGCGTGGGCAACTACTACTACAAAAATAAAACAAATTTTGCCGCCCCCTAAATTTTGCCGCCCTAGGCCCGGGCCTACTCGACCTATAGGGAAATCCGCCCCTGGTTATATTACGTTTACGTGTATGTACTTTATGAAGTTCAAAAAGTACCGATCATCAGCTTAATTCGAATAAATGACATTAAAAGATGATGTAGCTAGAAACATGTGATAACTCAGATGACAATGTTGTATTCTATTTGTAGTCTGTATATAATGTACAAAGTAAGTTTGTAAATAAAAATTTGTTGTTAACAAAATTCAAGTGTCTATTCATATTGTATCTAAATGATTTATAGAAAAAATAAAAAAAAGAATACATGCTACGCCATCTTCAAAGAAAATTGCCACCCTCTTTAAGTCGGTTGAAAATAACCTACCCGTTCGATTCACTGGCACCCCAGGTACTAACCTTTAACTTATTGCAATTATAAGCTGATTCTAGCAGTTTATCTTACAATTATATTAGTTCATAGTCGTTTGTTTTGCAGTTGTACTAAACTGAGTTCTGGGAAGTTAGAAATTTCACGGTGGAGTATTTTATATCTCACGTTACGATAGCGACACGACGAGAATTAACACTGGTTTTATATCATGGCGTCAGGGGAACAATCTGCGACTCCCGCATTCCCCTTAAACTTTAGGGGAAGATTTATAAAGCAATCGTCAGACCTGGGGGTCTAAAATATACTTATATTTTTTTTTACAATAAGAAAGTACACAAGGTTATTTATTAATTAGGTACCACAAATCTGATCCCCCAAACTAGGCCTGGGCCTGTGTTTAAGGGGAAAAATTAAATGACAGTTTTAGCAGAATCATAACAGGATAAAAATAAAAATCACGTTAAAATTCTTAAAACGCTCACACACGTAGTTAATATTAGACCATTTTACGAATTGTTACGCAATTCTATTATGATTCTGCTAATACGGCTATTTTAGGCCCTTGCTGTGTTGTACGGATCAGAATGTTGGGCTAGAAAAGGGATGAATGACAGGCAATTGAATCGGCATGTGGCTGAGATGATAATGCTAATGGGGATGATGTGAAATTGGGACACGAGCAGGAGAGGGATGGTGACACGATTTCAAAAAAAATAATTGAATTGCTGTTTTTCTTACCAAGGATTGTCGCGTTACTCAGTAACCGAGTTGTAAAGGTCAGATAGGCAATCCTTTGTCAACTAGCTGTTGCCCGCGGCTTCGCCTGTGTGAAGTTCAGTTACTGTCCCACGGGGTCATACTACCGGGATAAAAAGTATCCTATATATTAATCCAGGTTATAAACTATTTGTGTGCCAAATTTCATTCAAATCCGTTCGGTAGATTTCGCGTGAAAGAAAACATCCATCCATCCATCCATCCTCACAAACTTTCGCATAAATTTATAATAATAAGTAAGAAATACGATTATACTGGTATTCAGCTGCATCGGTTAAGACTGGAAGCCTACCCAAGGCACTGCTGGGTCCAGGGCTGCGGGACTGTTCGAAAGAGATACCGCGGCCCTGGAACATAAAGGGCCAATGAAGGAACATGGATGGTTTTTAGTCAGTAAGAGTCTGACACACCCTTCCGCTCCGCCCAGAGCGGGGGGGGGGGGGGTCATTTGATGATTTCCCACCTACCAAAAAAAAAGGCACTGCTGG
This sequence comes from Eurois occulta, assembly GCA_950022335.1. Lineage (NCBI taxonomy): Eukaryota > Metazoa > Arthropoda > Insecta > Lepidoptera > Noctuidae > Eurois > Eurois occulta. Next base: position 7,985,031 of record OX465504.1, on the reverse strand, counting down.
GTAGATCGTCACTCCTAAAAGTCCCTTATCTCAGAATTGACAATAAACTTAGTAGGAAGCACTCATCATCATCTTCCTGCCCTTGTCCCATGTTATTTGGGGTCGGCGCAACACGTTTTTTTCTTCCATTCTCCTCTGTCAACCGTCATGCTATCATTTACTTCTTTATCTTTCATATCATTCCTCACACAATCCATCCATCGTTTCTTTGGTCTTCCTCTCCCTCTCCATCCATCAACGTTTATATTCATAACTCTTTTAGTCACATGCGATTCGTCCCTCCTCATCACATGTCCATACCAAGACAGTCGATTCCCTTTCAACTTTTCTGTGACTGGCGCAACTTTTAAACTTCCTCTAATATATTAGTAGGAAGCACTCAAAGTGGTTATTAGTTTTCTGTTTATCTTCGTCGGTAGGTACTAAAGGGTAACCAGGGTCAGAATGTACGTTTGTAACTTTGTGTAAACCGAGAATAATGCGTGGAAACTTGCTGGCTTAAACCAAATCTGAACAACTAATGAACAGGGGGTCTAAAATGGCCGCTTTAGCAGAATCATAATAGGATAATAATATGAATTACGTTTAAATTCTTAAAATGGTCATAGACGTATTATGAATTGTCACCTTGTGACCATTTTACGAATTTAAACGTAATTCATATTATTATCCTATTATGATTCTGCTAAAGCGGCCATTTTAGACCCCCAGAGGCCCCAGCGCGCGTTGTAAACGCAACGTTAATACGTCGATTTTTGAATCGAAAATACAATTGTGTCACAGCATTTCAGTTGAATTCTTTCATTAATCGATATTATTGATACATTGATATTAATAAATTCAAATGTTATTTTGTGACATGAGTATTTTTAATTTTAAAATCGATGTATTGACGTTACGAAAAACGTCAAAATTCGTGCTAGGGACCAGGAAAAAAAAAACAGCTGTTCGCTGTTCCATACATTCTCATTACACTCACCGTCCATTGTTACTGTGAACCTGCGAAATCCTACTGCTAAGCAACGGCCTCTCGCCAGGACTTCCAATTCTTCTGATCTAGAATTCCAGACCCATTATGGACCACTGGGCCGGCAGTCTCGACATAGATACCGACGCTGTCGCAAACTTTCGATCGCTTAATAATAACGGAAAAAATCGGTCGCAATAACGTTGCTTGCGAGAAATGCAAGTCTCAACATCCAAGATGCGTTTCTGGCAAGCACCGTTATTGCAACCGAATTTTTTTAGTTTGCAACAACGTCGGTATCTATGTCGAGACTGCCGCGGCCCTTACCTTTTTTTTTTGAATGGGAAATCTATGACCGCCACCACTTTTTGCCAGAAGATTGCTGTAACTTCTTGATTCATTGTAGCATTTTATGACACTTGAAAGAAATTTTTGTCCCCGCTACACCATTTCCCGTGCATTTTTTTGATTTTATAATAATTAATAATTGTTTTTCTGTATTGTTTTCAGGTTAGAACCAGAGAAATTTGACATGATAAATGTAAGTATATTTAAATAAATTAGTCGTAATTAGTATTGCAAGTTAGTTCTAGGCACTATCTCAAGTAGATTTCACGGTTTTCAGTAAAATTCCATATACTAGCGATAAGAGTCAGGAGTTAGAGTATTAACATTATTGTGACCTAGTTATAAGCCTTATATGCTCTTAGTCGGTGTATCCTGTACAGTAATGGCTGTTGGTGAAATAAAGAATTTATTTATTAAAGACCGAACTTCATTCATGTAATTTTCTTATCACTAATTATAATATAGATATCATCACCTAGCCTAGCCTTTTCCCCACTAGGCTAAGGTCGGCTTCCAGTTTAACCTGCCTTCGTCGGTGTTCCCAAGTTCATATGACCCCAATCTGTTTAAGTCGCGAGTTAATAGGCTTCTTTTGGGTTAGCTCGTTCCATCGTCGACCTCATCTCTGTGCTCAGGACTAGATTGAGGTCAAGAGTAGGTCCATTAAACATAAAAAAACCGAATGCAGCTGAATACCAGTATTTTACATGGAGCAACTGCCTATCTGACCTCCACAACCCAGCTAGCACTGGGTAATACGATATAACGATGGTAAGACTGGTTGTCAGACTTAAACAATTATAATATAGTTAAATGATGTAAAAATAAAAGGTCTAAGCAAAGATTACTCAACTATCTTAGTTTTGGCAATAACTACAAATGAAATCCGCACTAAGTAAAGATTACGAAAAACGCGACTGCTGAGCATGAGGGTTCGGTTCCCGGGTCGGGCAAAGTGTTATTGGTTTTTTCTATCAGGAATTTCTCAGTAGCATAAAGCATAATCAGCCTATAATGTTCCAAGTTCTAGGACACACGGCCTCCTCTCTATGAGAGGGAATGGGCTATAATCCACCACGCGAGCTCAGTGCGGGTTGGTAGATGTCACATGTCTTCGAATTTTTGGTTCTATGCCGGTTTCCTCACGATGTTTTTCTTCACCGTTTTTGAGAGCAGTGGTGATGAAATAAATTACACAAATAATGCGCCAGCCTGGGTTTGAACCCACGACTTACTGTTCGTAAGTCGGAGCCGCCACTGAGCCAGCGCTTCTCTCAGTAGCAGCCACGGAATTTGGAATTTTGCCCGGTTACATGGGACTTTAACATAACTGGCGAAATGTGGGTGTACTATTAGGTACACCTCTGCCTAACCCTTCGGTGATTACAGGCGTGATAATTACCTTACTATCTTCATCGTAGGTACCTATTTATTAATAATTATGATATTATTTTGATAAAGAAATCTCGGCCAGTTTACATTTTACTTATGATATTAAGATAACTGACCTTCCTTCGGGGCATCAAATATATTAGTATAAAAGAAAAAGATGTATGTATGGAAGTAAATAACAAGTTTAAACAAAAGCTATGTTTTTCTTTCAGAATACAATACTGCCGGAGGCTGTGAAGTTTTGGGAACAAGCTTTAAAGGTTAGAAAAACTGGTGGGCCCATCAAGTTAAATAGGTAAGTAAATAACAACTTTATGTATTTACAAATACACACCATTTTTCCATGGGCTAGTTATGGAACGGTAGCTGCTACGATCCTTACGTACTCCTTTCGCCTCGTCCACGTTCATACATCTGGTCATACACGCACGCTGGATGCGATTAGGGGTCGCAAAAACGCAGGTATATTAGAAAACCGGTTTAACGATTCACAACTAAACCGGTTTTCTGGGATGTTCGGTTATTTAGTTTTTTTTTTTATAAAACCAATTTTATGATTCTACAGTCTTTATTAACCAGTCCTTATAATCTGCTTTAGTGCTAAATTAGAGAACAAATTTTTAAGAACTAATAACTAATAATCATGTCGTTTTCTTCTATATATGTATACAACTAATAAAATTGAAGTGTCTGTTTGTAATATCTAAATAACAGCTTTTTACTGATTGCATATGAAATAATATACGGCACTTGTAACAAAAACACATTTTTTTTAAATTTGTGTATGTTTGTTCCGGCTAATCTCCGAAACGGCTGGACCAATTTCGACGGGACTTTTTATTTTAGAAAAATAATTTGGGTTCCGTGCAAAAAAGTAAAATCCTTGAAATTGTGAACAAAATTCGATTAAAAAAGGGAAGTAATATTTTTTTATAATAATTTCACGCGAACGAAGGTCGCGAGCTAACCAGTTTAATTATAAAACCAAAAACTCCTTCTTGATTTTGAGTGAATAAACTAAACAAACAACAACAGTTATAACAACAGAGATATAGATATAGTTTTCTTTACTCCGGACCCAGGTTGGTCGCAGCAAGGAAAACCTGCTCAGGTGGAGATTCATTAATACTCTCTGCCCTGGAGTGTAAATGTGGTGCTGTTCTACAAACGATGGGGCACTTAATATCGTGTCCTGCGTGTCCTGCTGTTTGTTCGCTACAGGAACTGATGGACGTTACTGAAAGCCAAACTAGTAGCTCAGTTCTGGGCTGCTACAATTTAGATTGCCATCGATACGCTAAGAAGAAGAAGAGACATAGAATCAACAAAATATTTGACTTAAAAAGTAACGATAAATTAAATTCTGATTTTATTTTTGACTAGCGACCCGCCCCGGCTTCGCACGGGTGCAATGCTGATACTAAATACACTACAGAAAAACTGTGAACGTTGTATATAAAAACATAGCGGCCCACTTCGGCTTCGGGTGTAAAATATATAGCCTATGTCACTCACTGAAAAAATGATTAAAATTGATCCAGTAGTTTTGATTTATTCATTACTGGCACGCTGCCGTCCGCCTCGCCGCGCCGGCCGGTGCCGGCGCAAACGCTACGTCCCGCAATTTTTAAATCTGTAATATCTTCGAAAATATTCATTTAAATCACATGCTGTAAAGGGCCATATAGATCTATATTAAATCAACAATGTATTTAAGGTATTTAATTGGATAAGGATTAATGCCGTATTGGTTAAAATCGCTTCGGAAATTAGCCATTATTTGGCGTAAAAAGTAAATGACAAAAACATGTTATTGTGGGATATCCATAAGAGATAGACATATACCATCGCGGAGTTGTCTGTAGACCTTTTTAATGTGTACAATACTTAGTTATTTAGGACTTCACAATAGAAATCTTGAAATTATCAGTGGTTCTCTAATATATTAAGCATGTTATTATACATATAAACCTTCCTCTTGAATCACTCTATCTATTAAAAAAAACCGCATCAAAATCCGTTGCGTAGTTTTAAAGATTTAAGCGGTCAAAGGGAAATAGGGACAGAAAAGCGACTTTGTTTTATAATATGTAGTGATGATGCATTGGTAATGTGACCGTAAAATTGAACTGTCTAGAGTGTCATCATTCAGCGAGGTTCTTAAATGGTTTCATACATGGTAGCCGGCTGATGAGATGATTCTTTCATTCTTTCAGACTCAACACTCGTTGGAGGAACTTTCATTTCGTTGAATCAGTTATTATTATAGACAAAAAAAAAAACGAAATATCGGTTTTCGCAAAATTTAAACCCGCTTTCTAAAATAACGTCAAAATCTGGTTTAGCCGTTTTTTTTCGATTTCGGTGAAACCGGTTTTGTGACCCCTAGTTGCGATTACTACGCAACTGACCCTTCTGAAGAACTTCACCAATCAGATCAATGTTGGTTGTCCTGGCGTTTTCAATAAATACTAAAACTTTTGTATTGAATGCAATTTTAGATTAGGCCAGGTTTCAACTGATGTTCGATCCAATAATAATTAATACCGGAATTAAGTTACGTGTTTGGTGCTAAGTATCACTGGACTACCTGACCAATACGGAAGTCATTTGCAAAGTTTGGATGGATGGATGTTTATTACTGAATCACGCCAGAACGGCTGAACGGATCTAGATGTAATTTGGCACAGAGATAGATTATAGTCTTTTTTTTCTCACACAGCTTGTCATCGTCTATAAATCTCCACATTCTCTGTTTTGTAAGTCTAGGTTATCCAAGGCAACTCAAATTCAGGTGGGAGATTTTCTCATCTCCTCGTTTAGACATTTTCTCAGCTCAGGTGGGAGGACGCACTCCATGGAGGCGATGTTGAGTTGACCCAGAACTTAGCCACAAGTCAATTAGACAGGCCGTCTCTTTTACAAATTTTTTTCAATTTCCTCCATTACGCGACCCTGAACATGATACTTATTTCAGCTGTGGGTGTAATAAGATATGATCTTGCATTCTTAACATGTAAGACAGTTAACAGTTATTAACACTTGACTTTTGATCCTATCTCGTAATAAAACTAATGAATGGAGATCATATGATATGATATGGTAATAATATGGTACAGTGATCTTAATTACTCTTATCTACATGATAAATAATTTACAAACTTAAATAACTATGCTTACACTGTCACTTACTCAAGTTGTTGCAAGCGCCATGGCGCTTGTAACAGCGTCGAAATATTGGGAGCTCACAATAATGTCAGTTAAGTTTAGTTATAAACCATGAAAGCATAAAACAGTGTGAATTTGTAAATAAATAATTTAAAAAAAACGGCCAAGTGCGAGACGGACTCGCGCACGAAGGGTTCCGTACCATAAGCCGTCGCCTCCTTCTGCGAAGCAGTCATGCTAGCGAAGGAGGCGGCGGAATGTGAGAGGGAGAGAACCTCCTCACGTCCCAGCCGCCGCGGGAGAAGCACCGGGCGTCGGGGGCCACGCCGTGATGGCTCTCGGCCACCGTAGGCGCGGGCCTGTGGACGGTGAGTAATGGGCTAGCTCGCCGTCCGTCCGTCGTATGACGACGGGCAGGCCGTGTCGACGGCGCGTTCGTGTTCCACGCGCGCCTCAAAGAGTTGTCAGCAAACGGGAGGGGCTCGCAAGGGCCGGTGCCTGCCAGGGCTGCGGGACTGTTCGAAAGAGATACCGCGGCCCTGGAACATAAAGGGCCAATGAAGGAACATGGGTGGTTTTTAGTCAGTAAGAGTCTGACACTCCCTTCCGCTCCGCCCAGAGCGGGAGGAGTCATTTGATGATTTCCCACCCCCCAAAAAAAAAAAAAAAACGGTTCCGTACCATTATGTTTATAACCGTTTATGTTTATGAAATTAAATGTTTTATTTTTATATTTGAGTTGTTTGAATGAAAGGTAACACGAACAGATTATTGGCCCACCAGCTAAAAAAGGTTGAAGACCCCTGTTCTAGAAGTTTATTGGTTAAGCTGATTAGTTCATATTGGTGTCGAAAAAAAGTCGAAAATTGATGAATCTGGTGCTGGTGATAATGCGGGAGAACGCAAAGGAAATCCAAGTTAGAGTTATCTAAAATATATATATTTGTATAACATATAGTTATTATGTACATAAACATCACAAACATAATACAATATAATTAAAATATACAAATTATTCTTAATTTTGATAAGTCGAGACTGATTTACTAAAAAGATGGACAAGCAATTAATTCTGGGTAATACATATCGAAGCTATATTACTAATATACTTACATGCTTAGTTAATTTAAAAGCTTAATACATTTTAATGCAGACAAACCTTATGCTACCTTAAAAGGCCTAAGAGAACTGGAAACTAACGGACAAGAAGTGCCTTGATGACTGCTCAAATGAATACTACATTTTCTAAATTGATGATTTTTGATATTTTGTATGACACAATTGTTTAAATAACAATTTAATTAAAGCATTAGCGTGGTATTTCAGCAAAAGCGTTCATTTTTGTTTCAAGACTTATTTATTATATACACTTTTTAGATGGAACTACACAGTAAATAATTATTATATGACTTAAGATTAATTTCTTCCCTACTATCTACAGTACTTTCACATCTATTTTACCTCTGTGACAGCAGTAACCCAAAAGCATCTTTATTGTAACGAGAATAAAACTCACTTTGGTTTCAAAAATCAGACGAAAAACATCTGTAAAAGTACCTATTGTTTCTGTACAAAGAGTAAATAAAATAATATTGCATTGATTTTCTTTTTTTAATTAATTTTGAGGTGTAGCAATAACAGCCGCTCGGGATCGATCTTCAGGTTAAGCCGCGCTTGCCTAGTCTATGGGTCATCCATTACATACCGAGTTTCCTCCGTGCCTCGGAAAGCACATTAAGCCGTTGGTTCCGGCTGTCATTTGTAGATTTTTAACAGTCGTTACAGGCAGTCGTTACAGGCAGTCAGTGGCCCGAAAGTCTGACAACCAGCTTTACTAAGAGATATCGTATTACCCAGAACTAACTGGATTGTGGAGGTCAGATAGGCAGTCGCTCCATGTAAAAAACTGGTATTTGCTGCATCTGCTTACACTGGAAGCCGACCCCAACATAGTTGGGAAAAGGCTTGGGAGGTGATGATTTTTTTTTTTATTAATTTTTATACAATTATTTTTCCTTAATGGTAATTTTAACATGACATTCAAAGAGCTCTTTCCCACTGTGCCGTGACTCCACGCATTTTTCGAAATGTCGTGGCTTCTTTATTTAAAATGAAGCGGTTAACTTAAGCCATATATTTTTTCAACATTATACAATTTGCATCTTCTTTATTATATCTATGGTATGTACATAAACATCACAATCATAATACTATAAAAATATTTAAAAATATAATTAAACAAATTACGCTTAAACTATACAAGTCGAAACGAAAGCTATTAGTTTGTAAAATAAAGCTGAGAGCCTAGACAAGAAAAAATCTTTTTAAAATATATGTCGACTTCCAAAAAAACACTAAAAAAGTTACTTTGCTTGTTTCATTGACTTTTCCGAAAAAAAAAAAAAATTTTAGCGCGCAAGCTTACTCTTCCAAACATAATAAGAATCACGAATTGGCTCAGTAATCAGGGAGTCATCGGTGGACATCATGAAAATACAAAGCTACTTAAACTATAACCTTGTATTTTCAACTGCTGGGCAAAGGGCTCGCCCCCAGGTAGTTTTCTCCTGCGCCACCACGAACCAGCCTTCGCCTTATTTAGAGCTCCAACCCAAGGCATCAAAGGGGGCTTTCCCTTCGCGGCATTGAACATTGGAATCTATATCTTGTAACCACTAGCTACGTATGAATTTACGTTGGCTATAGATAAAATGCCTTCCCATGGCCGTCCCCGATTTGCGCTAGCCTTCAATTGTCATATTTCTTTTTCTTTCTACCAACGCTAAAGAAATATCGTCACGACACAGTAAGAAAAGGCTTTAACAAGTGCTTTAAGTTACATAATTAACTTTCTGACCAACTACTGGCGTCTCATAACCAATAAGCTTAAAACAATTTGGGCAATAATGATTCTTGTACATAAAATAGTCTGCGCAATATATTATAAAGATGAGCGGCATACTGAAACAGAAAAGAAGAAATTTTTAAAAAATCTATACAACAAAACGTACTGACAAAATATAATTAATTTCATCACAACTGCGTCCAAAATGGTGAAGATAAATTGGACATAACACAACAACTCGTAACATTAGATACATCCACATTTCGACAGTTATAAGTTTAAAGTCCCATGTAAAAGAGGGCAAGCCTACTGTCATCAACCGAGCACAAAACCAGACTCCGTGGCTGCCACGCAGAACCCCAATAATACTTTGCCCGACCTAGGAATCGAACCATGTCAAGATTTCTTTCATCACCACTGCTCTCAAAACAGTAGATTTACGTCATGAAAAAACCCGGTATGTCCTAGAACCAAAAATTTCAAAGACACGGACCGGGCTCGTGTGGTGGATTACAGCCCACTCTCTCACATAGAGAGGAGGCCTGTGTGGTGTCCCAACAGTGGGAACATTATAGGGGGTTTATACGATGAAAATACACCTTTCATCGAAGTAAAATCGTAGACAAAAACAGTTGCGAAAGGACTGGATACATTGTGTATTATATTATAGTTTTCTACTTACAATACAAAGAAGACCAGGCAGGCTATAGCATGTGTCATTGGCCCAATTTCCTTATGCACAATTGTGTGAACACGAGCTCCACAATGATGACAGATCAAATTCTTCTGCTCAAAGTGCTGAAGGCCTATTATAGGCATTTGCACCGGCACAGGGTTCATTACTGGGCTGGCTATAGACCTAGGTGCGCTCATTTGACTGCCTGCCTCTGGAAACAAAAATTGTTACGATAGTAGCATAGAAGAATGTAGAAAGAAAGAGCGCCGAGATGGTCGGATAGAATTTAGAAAGCTGTCGCTCTTAGCGTGCAGTTTTTTTCTTTAGAACTGCATAACTTGGAGATGCGTCGTATGTGGTCGTGGTCCATAGCAGTCCCAGCGTAGATGAAGTCGGCAAGGCCACGACAAGATTACTCTTAACATAAACTTGAAAACATTGGCCTGAACGAAAGGAGTTTAAAACCTTGCAGGGGGAGGAACATTGCTGCGGGCGATGACAATAGCATCAAACGCAGTGGCTTGCAATTCGAGGGGCCTCTTAAACACCAGGATGTCGTTAAAGTTTATCTTGACCATGATTAACATACGGTGAATGAAAACATGGTAAGAACACAATATGATCATAGCAAAATATGAATCGGCAACACCACACGCTAAGCCAGCGTAGTGATCGATGCTCCTGCGTTGTCTTTATGAAAACAGATTTGCCCTGTAGTGGGACATTCATGCTCAGTATAACAAAACTCCTTGGAACAAGATGTATTCGAATTGCTACCATACTTATTTCTACGTTCAAGCAGTGTTATTGTGTTGCCACATTGAAGGAGCCAGCGCGTGTTATTCACTTAGTTTGATCAATGATGAATCTTATAAAAAGACATGTTTGTTGGAGAGTTTCTTTCGCCACTACTTCTCCACACCTAAGACTGTAGGAAGTAGCGAAGAATGGTTGCTTTGGAAGACTCTCTTATGCAATTATCAGCTTATGTTGTAGAAAAAACTGGTTGATTTTGAGCAGCAAGTTTTCATACAAGTTAATTAGAAAAAAAGTTTGAATATATAGTATTGAAAATATCATTTATTTAGGAGTATAGGCGTTATCGCTTTGTTATATAAGGGCACTATCTTCTTTCTTCACGTCGACTGGTTCTAGATAATGGTACAGCATGGTTCACAGCCTCCTTTCTCATCTTGTGCGTCAGGGCTCTGAGGCGTGCCTAGTAAATTAAAAAAAAAAAAGCTTTCGTGTAGTTGGCAGTCATGTTTTCCCTAGAGCAATAACTAACATAGGTATCTTCTTTACTTTATCGGAGAAAAGTTGGTTCCAGCTCACTCATTTTCTTGCTCTTTTCGGCCGTATCCAAACAGGGATTGATCAATAACTTCTTGAAATACGACAATTTGTTTTTAAAGTTACACTTCAAACACGTCGTTGACTTTTCGAACTTTTTTGCCTCGGTGCAGTTCTGACGGTCGCTACTGAAGATTCTGACTGGAATGAGTCCGAGAGGTCGGCAACAGCTCTGACATTATTGACAACCCAAAGATCCCACAGAAATATCCGTGAAAAACTTCACGTACGATTTCTAGTCTCTCTCACTCTTCTCTCTGTAATGTATACCATGTACTATCAAGAGCACTCTATCAATACGCAAGACGTGACATAACCTCACCTTATGCTATGTTAGTTATTCCTCCAAGGCTGTTAGATAAAGCAGTGCTGAGAAAGAGAACAAACTTACCATTCACAATTACTTGTGTCCTTGGCGGCGGCGGAGCCTCAACTCTTGGAGTGTCCGCTCTTGGAGGTTCCGTCACAGGTTCTCTCGCAGTTGACCGTTCATCCACTTCGGTGTAAGCGGGTGGGGGCTCAGGAAACTCTGATATAGGTATTGGTGATAGAGGAAACCCATCAGCTCCATCAGTTCCTCCGTAGACTTGGCTCTCTTTTGACATGAAGGTTGGAACAATTGGTGTTTGTCTCGAAGATGATGCTGGGGATTGCGTGCCTGAAAGGTGTTCGAAAAGGTAAAGTTTGGCTGCATTGTTGGAACAGGATGGTTCGGTCACATTTTGGGAGTTATTTCAAATATCTTACTACATTTATCGGGTCATTGCACTGGACACATTGAGGATTGATTTGTGAAGGAGCTCGTGGCTAAATAGAACAGCCGCTCGGGTCGACCTTTAGGTTAAGCCGTGCTTACCTAGGTTGGCCCGTCGATGGGTGACCACCCATTACATACCGAGTTTCCTCCGTGCCTCGGAAAGCACGTTAAGCCGTTGGTCCCGGCTGTCATTTGTAGATCTTTGAAAGTCGTTACAAGTAGTCAGTGTCCCGAAAGTCTGACAACCAGTCTTACGAAAGGGTATCGTGTTACCCAGTGCTAGCTGGGTTGTAGAGGTCAGATAGGCAGTCGCTCCATGTAAAATACTGGTATTCAGCTGCAACCGGTTAGACTGGAAGCCGACCCCAACATAGTTGGGAAATGGCTAGGCAGATGATGATGCACTGGACACATTGAATAATAAAACCTTAAATACTGTGTTGGATTGAGAGACATGATCTCGGGCATGAGATATATCTCTCGGAAGAAAGAGGTATTGCAGATGTGCATAGGCAGCGCGGTTTTAACCACTTTACATCTGTGGAACCAATGCCTTGTTTGCCATGCGGTATCATCTTGTCTGTTCGAAATGATGTACTGAATACGTGGTGATCGTTTGTGGTCAATATCCCCTCCACCTTGTATAAAAGAACTAAACTTACCAGATCCTGATGAACCAGCAAAGTTCAAAGTACTAGGTCTAATAGGAGGTCTAGAGTTCTGATACTGCTGATGTGTATAAGCGGAAGAAGAGCCGCCTGCCTCGGATGAGGAAGCCTCTGATCTTTCGTCGTCCTTCGGCATGTCGATCCGTCGATTCTCGAAGGGGTCGTACATGATGGTGTTCTGAAAACAGGAATGTTTCTTTAAGAGTACCTATTTGTGTCAGGAGTAAAACCCTACAGATGGCTGTTTTTGACTCGACCTCTTCGGTATTACGGCTTGCGACAACCGCCACTCGCGTCAGTCATTTGTTTTCTTCGCGTGAGGAGTACTGGCGCTTTGCTGGGACTGTCGCAATACGCAAGTCCTTTCAGCGTGTAATTCAAAGAGTCAAGAGCTAGGTCTTGTGGTAATACCGAGCCTTGAGTCCCAGCAGGGATAATTAAAGATCATTCTTCTTTTTTCGTTTTCATAAAAACGTTGCTCCACCCTTGGAATTTTTCCTGTATCGTGGGTGCATTCACAAACGTTTAAACTGCGCAGTCAATTGCTCAGCCACTTCACCAACCTTGCCGTCAAAACTAAAACTTGTTACAAAACTATTATGGAAGTTACATTTACCTGAACAAACTCCGGTTCGTCATCGTCCGGGGATTCAATACTCCTGGACACCTCACTCCCGGCCTCTGGCAGGTCTATGTACACCACTGGGTTTTCATCTATATCCCTCTTTGGAGGCACTGTGTCTGAGGTATTAGCACCAGGTGTTTGTGGTCGCTGCGCGGCCTGGAAAAGTTAGACATAGCTAGGATGGGTCAATATGTACTTTTAATTCATGAATTATGACCTTGGGATACCAAATTATATGTTAGAGAAGGGCTATACTTATTGGAATCCGTTTGAGGATGACAAAAGTTTTATGTCCATGCAACTTATGTAAATAGTCTGATGCGGTGTCGAGTTGCGTGGTCCCAATCGAATATTTGCGAACGTCCTAAAAAGTCTGTATACAAATAAGATGGAAAGTACATTTGTAAGAATATGTAGCGGCACTATAAAAAAGTACTACAGTGCAACATAGGACAAAAATTACTACAGCGCCATCTATGACGCAGATGATGAACTAACATCGAAATCCTACATCACGCAGTTAAAGTTATCTGTGGTCTAAGACTATATAGAAGAACCCGACAACAACTGTTGGGCAGTATATATATTAAGTCTTTGGGGCAGTAGCCCACCAGACAACACCTGTCTGGTCGGAGGATCCTCCGTTTTCTATTGGGGATGAAGACGAAGACGAGTTCTTCACATGATGGACTACAGAACGCTACAGGCCACGTTCCTCATACATATAAATACTCTTTTTTATTTCTTTAATCCTTACTTCCTAGTACATACATAATAAGTTTACCCGTGATCATAGTGCTTGCAACAGCGCCGAAATATCGGAAACTCGAAACAAATGATAAACATGGCAAATAACCCTTTGGGGGTATGAAGAACAGGGTGTAAAGCTCTTGAACCCTCATAGAAAAGGGAGGATCCTCCGACCAGACGGGTGTTATGTCTGGAGGGCTACTGCCCGACAGTTGTTGTCGGGTCCTTCTATATAGTCTTAAGTCGCGAATATCTTTACTTGCGCGATGCAGGATTTAGATGTTTAGTTTGTCCTCTGCGTCATAGATGGCGCTGTAGTACTTTTTGTTCAATGTTGCTGAAGTACTTTTTGTAGTGCCGCTACAACCCGTTATCAGTGATTATAATAGGCTTACCTGTGAACTGGAACCACCTCCACCGCTAGGGCCTGGCCTAATGGACCCCGAAACATCGTTGTAAACAGGATTCACGTAAGGATACCCCTGGTAACGCGAGTAGCCTTGCCGTTCCTGGCTAGAAGATTGCGCTGGCTGAAAAAAAGCAGATTCTCTTAACAACTATCTACAGTTCAACACAAACAGTATATAAACTATGAAACATGCATGTCGCAAGTCTTATGGCCAATGTGGAAACTTGGCTTGAAAAAAAATCTCACAATGAGTTTAGTTGCAAATACAGTGTGAGTGAAGGATTGCAATCCCCGAAATTATAAGTAGAGGTATATAAACCCTAATAAGCTAATAGTAAACCCACATTTGGCCAGTTATGTTTAAGTCCCATGTAACCTGGGGCGAGCCTATTGCTATCAATCGGGCACAAATCCAGACTCCGTGGCTGCTACTGAGAAATTCCTGATGGAAAACCCCAATAACACTGCCCGACCTGGGGATCGAACCCAGGACCTCATGCTCAGCAGTCGCGTATGCGAAAGTCTCTCAAAACTTTCCCAGCAGTGGGAACATTGTATGCTAATTGCCATGCTTTATGAAGAACAGTTACCTGTGAACTACTCCCACCCGCACTGCTCGACCCTGGACTCATCACACTGGGCCCATCCTGCACGGGCCGGCGGGGCAAGTTGGACCACCGCGTCAAAGCCTTAGGGTCTATACTGGGCACGTCATGTACGACAGGGTTCACGTACGGATAGCCTTGGTACCCTGGGTAACCGTAGCGGCTGCCCTGGCTTGAGGACTGCATTGTCTGAGAAAAAAAGAGGATCTATGAAATGTCAGTGGGTGGTGAATAACAGCGGCATTGGTGGATCTCCAGGGTACATCATCATCATTCAAGAGCAGCCGGCCCAGTGGTGGCGGCCCCGACTTAAGAACAGTAAGTCGTGGGTCGAACCCAGGCAGGCGCATTTTATTTCATCACCACTGCTCTCAAAAACGGTGTAGGAAAACATCGTGCGGAAACCGGCGTGTCCTAGAACCAATAATTCGAAGATATGTGACATCTGCACTGGGCCCGCGTGGTGGATTATAGCCCATTCCCTCTCTAGAGAGGAGGCCGTGTGTCCCAGCAGTGGGAACATTATATGATTATGCTAAGGGTTCATCATTTCAGCCGAAAGACGTCCACTGCTGGACATAGGGCTCCCCCAAGTGTCGCCAAATTGACCGGTCTCGTGCGTCTCGCCTCTCTCCAGGGTTAAGCTACGATTACCAAGCTCCGAGGATAGGTGACCATCACTAACATACCAAGACCCTCCCGTCCTTCTGTGAGCACCTTTAGCAAGCACCGTAAGTTCGTTCTTCCTGGTAGTCAATGGCCCGAAAGTCTGTCAACCAGTCTTACCAAGAGGTATTGTATTACCCAGTACTAGCTGGGTTTTGGAAGTCAGATAGGCAGTCGCTCCATGTACAATACTGGTATTCAGATGCATCCGGTTAGACTGGAAGGTGACCCCAACAGTTGGGAAAAGGCTAGGCAGATGATATTAAACAGGCTTAGTGTGTTAAAAAGCATCGTGTGAAAAGGTATAATTTTTCTGCCCTATCTTCATTTGTTCAGGGTCAGAGCAAAGAGAATAAAAATACTTAGATTTAAAAGACTTATAAAGCGGGCGTATGACACTAGACAAAACGATTTGTTATTATGTAGCAACAAGTATTGGATTATGATTTCCTTGGTCTTGTCCCGTCTATCGCTCTTAAATATTGGAATGTCTTTGGGTCAGAGTAGCATGCCTTCTTCTTCCATACTTCTTTATTTGTTTTTATACTTACTGCCATTCATATTCATACTCAAAAACTTGTTCATCCATACACATATAATCTCACGCTTTTTTCCAATGGGGGTAGGCAGAAACCACAGAACGCCATCTGCTGCGATCCTTACTACTCCTTTCGCCTCGTCCACGTTTATACATCAGGGCCGGCAGTCTCGACATAGATACCGACACTGTCGCAAACTTTCGATCGCTTAATAAGAACGAAAAAATTCGGTTGCAATAACGATGCTTGCGAGACATGCAAGTCTTAACATCCAAGATGCGTTTCTCGCAAACAGCGTTATTTTAACCGAATTTTTTCGTTCGTATTAAGCGACCGAAAGTTTGCGACAATGTCGGTATCTATGTCGAGACTGCCGGCCCTGGTCATACACGCAACGGTTACGAGTATCACGCACCTGAGCTTTTTGAAGAACCTCACCAATAAGATCAGTGTACGTTTTACTTTCTGTTAACAGCAATTTATTTCTACAAATAGTTATTTTTGTATATAAATAACTATCTACTTTCCTAGAACTGGTTATTCACAAAAAGCCCTACGAAACGAGATGTTACATTAGAATGACTTCGTTATCTTTCCTTTGGATAGCATAATATACATAATATATAAAAGCTTTTTCATCTTAACCTATAAATAGAATCTAGCAAGCATGATCTATTTCAGTTGCCAATATGTCGAGTGTTTCCATCCATTGTGTGTTGTGAGCCAAAATCATAACTTTAATATTATAAAATGCGAAAGTCAGTTTGTTCGTTACCTTTTCACGCCTAAGCCACAGAACCAATCAGAGCCAATCATCTTGAAATTTTGCATATACGTCAGGTGTACAAAAACGGACATGGGCTACCATTCATTCCGAAAAAAAGAGTACTGTTCCCGAGGAAAACCGCAATAACGTTCTTATGATAATAGATGGCGCCACGTGCCTTTCGAATCATGATTGAATTATATTTTAGAAACTTCAGCAGAAACTTTCAAGCAGAGTACAACCCGAATTGATTGTCAAATTCTAAATTAACACGAGCGAAGCCGCGGGCAAAAGCTAGTAATACTATAATATGTAGTTGCTGATATTTCAGCTTTTGTTAAAAGCGTACCTTGAACTAGAATCATGTTTTCTTTAATTCATCATCTGCCTAGCCTTTTCCCAACTATGTTAGGGTCGGCTTTCAATCTAAGCGAATGCAGCTGAGTACCAGTATTTTACATGGAGCGACTGCTTATCTGACCTCCACGCCCCATTTATTGGGAAATACGATACCTATATCTAGGTAAGACATTTTGTTAGATTTTTCGGGCATCTGACTACGTGTAACGACTGTCAAAGATCTACAAATTGAAGCCAGGACCAAAGGCGTGCTTTCCGAAGCACAGAGGGAACTTGGTAAATAATGGATGGTCGTCCATTATTTACACGGTTTGACCTCAGCAAGCGATGCTCAAAACAGGCATATATTATTCTAGCCTTTGCTCCCCACCTTCGTCCGCATGAAATCATTATAAAAATACTATTTTCCCCGTTAGCATTTTTTATTGATGCTCCGCTCCTATTGGTCTCTGTATGATGTTATATGTATAGCCCATAGCCTTTTTTTTATGGGAAATCATCAAATGACTCCACTCCCTTCCGCTCTGGGCGAAGCGGAAGGGAGTGTCAGACTTGTACTGACTAAAACCCATCCATATTCCTTCTTAGCCCTTTGTGTTCCAGGGCCGCGGTATCTCTTACGAACAGTCCCGCAGCCCTGGCAGGCATCGGCCCTTACGGACCCCTTCCTGTTTGTTGACATCTCTTTGAGGCGCGCGTGGAACACGAACGCGAAGTCGCCACGGCCTGTCGTCATAAGACGGAAGGCGAGCTAGCCCATTACTCACCTTCCACAGGCCCGCGATATCTATAACCTTCCTCGATAAATGGGCTATCCGACTATAAAAGATTTTTTCAATTCGAACTAGTAGTTCCAGAGATTAGTGCGTTCAACCAAAGAAATTCCTCAGCTTTAAATGATTAATATCGGTATAGACATTGCACCGGTGCGCAGCAAGGGCGGGGTCACCAGTACTTATCGTTATATTTTGATCTCTGTTGTTACGTAAAAACATGGTCCGAAAAGTTGATTGATTAAAAAGTACGTGTAAAGATAAAGATGTCGGAACAAAAAGATTTTGTTTATATAGGATAGGAATGTTATCTTTAATTATCGAATCTTTTTATTAATTGATGTCGATAGTGACAATTCATTTTTTTTTCGTGAAGACTACGCAGTAGAGAATTTATAAGATAAATAAATCAACATCATCATCAAACATCAATTAATGGTAATGAAATCATTATCTGCCTGCCTTTTCCAACTATGCTGGGGTCGGCTTCCAGTCTGATCGGATGCAGCTGAATACCATACCATTTTACATGGAGAAAAGTGCCTATCTTCCTCTACAGTCAAACTTTTGAGTAAGACGTTACTCTTTTCTAAGACCGATTTTCAGCTGCATTCGGTTATCTTGCTAGGGCCTGCGCAGACGAGGGACAATTTGTCCGCGAACAATTTGCAACAACCAATGGACGTCAACCAATAGATTGATCAATAGATTAGATGAAAAAACAAGACAACTAACCAATGAACAGGAACGATAATTCTGTCTGACGGACAAAAGTCCCTCGTCTGCGCAAATACTATTGTCGCAAATACTAACACGAGATTTAAAATTAATAAGGTTTATTGCTCATCAAAGAAACAAACAGTTGTGTCACACAAATGGGTGAGCCACAAAACTAAGCATCGCTTGCATCTTGTAGCTCAGATAAATTTGATAGCGAAATTTGTTTGGGGGTAAACCCTTTGAGTCATCGTATCAGAATTCGATAATCTTATAACAACATATCATATTTTCTACTTCTGTAAATATAAGATCCGTGTGTGACTCACTGGCTGACTGATTCTTTGACTGACCGACAAAGCCTAGATACAAATTAAGCGATCGGAGATCTCCCTTTTGAGGTAATCGAGATTATAGCTCATCTTTCTCACAAAGAAGAGGGCTTTTACCCAGCAGTGAGAACAGTATACGCTGGTTATGATGTGCTTATTACTAAAATAGAAGAAGCTGTGCCGTATGGATCAGAATGCTGGGCTGTGATGAAGATGGATGAAAAACGATTGCATGAGGAGATGAGAATGTTGAGATAGATGTGTGGAGTCACAAGAGTGGATAAAGTAAGGAATGAGTATATTAGAGGAAGATTGAAAGTGGCGCCTGTTACAGAAAAATTGTAAGGAAGTCGTTTGTCTTGGTATGGACATGGACAATGAGGAGGGATCAAACGCATGAGACTAAAAGAGTGATTGATGGACATGAATGTCGATGGATGGAGAAGGAGAGGAAGCCCAAAAACAATCCGAATGGATTGTGTGAGGAATGATATGAAAGAGAAAGCAGTAAATGATGCCGTGACGTCTGACAGGGGAGAAAGGAAGAAGAAAACGTGTTGCGCCGACCGCAAATAGAATGGGACAAGGGTGGAAGAAATAGAGAATATTAAAGGAAGTTTGAAAGTGGCGCCAATTACAGAAGAGTTGAAAGGGACTGTCATGGTATGGACATGTGATGAATATAAATGCTGATGGATGGAGAGGGAGAGCAAGAACAAGGCCGCAAGGGAACGATGGATGGATTGTATGAGGAATGATACGAAAGAAAAAGAAGTAAATTATAGCGTGACGCTTGACAGGCAACTAACTAGATATCCGGGACATGCTCTGAGGGCGTTTCGATGCAGGAATTGCTAGCTGAAAATAACTTTGAAATTCAATGAAGTAAAGTTTCCACATATTTTTGTTTTGCGTTTTTTTTTTGGAAGTCGTTTATTTTTTTTTGTCTAAAACAATGCTCGTCTCGCCACCTCTTTCTAGGCCGGGCTCAGCGGCGCCGTCCGTTTTCCGGCAACCATCATCATCTGCCTAGCCTTTTCCCAACTCTGTTGGGGTCGGCTTCCAGTTTAACTGGATGCAGCTGAATACCAGTATTTTATATGGAGTGACTGCCTATCTGACCTCCACAACCCAGTTAGTACTGGGTAATACTATACCTCTTGGTAAGAATGGTTGCTAGTCTTTTTGGGGCACTGACTACTTGTAAGATTGTCAAAGATCTACAAATGACAGCCGGGACCAACGGCTTAACGTGTTTTCCGAGGCACGGATAAAACTCGGTATGTAATAGGTGGTCACCCATCCACAGACCAACCTAGGCCAGCACGGCTTAACCTAAAGATCGATCTGAGCGGCTGTTATTATTTTGTCACGAGCCCCTACGTCCGTCTTCCGGCAGCCATCGTGTGGAGACTTTTGCCCAGCGGTCATCGTACATGCGGCTGACGTGACCCGCCCAATCCCATTTTAGCCTAGGAGCCTTTTTGCCAACGTCCACTAAGCCCGTTTTGGAACGCAGCGTGGTGTTATGAACCCTGTCTTGTCTTTTGACACCCAGAATGCTGCGTTCCATTGCCCTTTGGCCAACTCCAAGGCGGAACTTCAGAAAGAGGTGGCAAGCCGATTTGGACGCCTACCTCGAGGGCTCACCCTAGGAGGCACAAGAAAAGGGCACATGGAGGCAATTGGGGAAGGCTTTGCCTAGCAGTGGGACATTACAGGCTAATGAAAAGAAATATATGTTAATGCTTAATCATCAATTCATGACTATCGATTCAGTACATGATTTGAGTACAGATTAGTCAAAAATCTATATTCATTGGGTAATGCATTATGACGCAGACTGACTACGATTTTAATCGCTACTAGACCGTGTAAACTATTTTCACCATTTATTTTACAGTTTTTCTTTAGATTATTCAAAATATAAACATTAAATTGAATAATTTTTCGGTTCAAGTTTAAAAAAATGCTAATTCTATTAAATTCTTTAAAAAAACTGTTGTTGTCACTGGAAATCTCTGACGCCAAAGTTTATTTTTGTGCCGCAACTTCCCAATTTTTTATTAGGAATATCAAACTATTATTTTATTATTCTGTGCGGTTAATTTTTTTTTTAAACTTAACTTTTCGAAAAGAAATCAGCTGTTCCCTACATTTATGATCGATTAACTCGTCAAAATGTAGGGAACAGCTGATTTTTTTTTCGCGATTTCAGGTTTGGTCCCATAGTAAAAGTTGTTCATAGTGATGAGTAGGTACAATGACCTCTTAAGAGGTTTCTGGTGTTTTACAAATAACCCTGTATTTTGCGTTAGGTATTTTCATTGCATTACGTAATACTCGACTATCTAAGAAACCATTTTTTGGGAATATTGAGGTAACACCGCGCCTTAAAATTGTTCTTTTTCTTCTTCATGCTGGCACGACAATTTTTATATTTTATTAGCCCAGAACTTCGCCTTTTCCACTTCGTCTTCGGTGGCAGCGCAGAGCTCACTTGGGCTACATGTTTTTGGGCTAAGGGGGCAGGATAGAGGGCTGCGGGACTGTTCGAAAGAGATACCGCGGCCCTGGAACATAAAGGGCCAATGAAGGAACATGGGTGTTTTTTAGTCAGTAAGAGTCTGACACTCCCTTCCGCTCTGCCCAGGGCGGGAGGAGTCATTTGATGATTTCTCACCCTCCAAAAAAAAAAAAAAAAAAAAAAAAAAAAAAAGGGGGCAGGATAGGAGTTGGAGCATAGTTTTTGACACAGCTCCACAACCACAGCACGCTGCTGTTTCATTGCGGTAGCCCCACTTAACGAGGTTGGAGTTACATCTTCCCACTTGAGTCCGGCGAGGGTTCAAGGATTTCTAGCTGGACCACGGAAGGTTAGACCGTGCAGTAAGATGCTGACTTGGTGGTAAGTAGTGAGTTGGAGGAGGACAGCTTTTTTCCACAGCTTACATCGAACGTCGGCCAGGTCTACGGATAGGGACGCGGCGGTTTTAAAAAAAAAGTTCTAAAATATCAAGAATAAACCGATAGCGAACTCATATGTAAACCGACTTCTAAAGAACGAAGAGGTTATGTATTCCATCCGCATCTTTTTTTTTCATGTATGTACACCGATTTCTATGTGATTACTGGTCCGATGTTCATGATTATTTTTTTCTTTTGGTAGAGGAAGCTCGCACGGTGGTTCTACATAAATTTTATTAACTTTAGTAGAGAGTTTTTGAGTCTGTTATCTTTTATAATAATACGTACTTTTTCTTCTTCATCTAAGTATGTTGATGACATGGTGATGATGCGAAGAGTCTGTTTAGGTTCATGGCCCAGTGACCAATGTGTATTTAGGGTACGATGGGACTGACATACGCATTGCGATTATAAATGTCCCTAAATAAATAAAGAAAAAAAAATGATGATATCGTTATAATTTCTCTTTACAAAGTAAAATTTACTTTAAGACAAGAATTTTATGATATCACAACTAAAGAGGGCAAAATAAAAAAGTCGTTTATTTTTTTTTTCAAAAATGTCTTTGAAGCAAAGAGATTTAAATCACTCGTAAATATTTGAATGTCTTTGCTTTGAAGAAAATGTTCGCGGATTTACAACACCAACAAATGAAAGCTACCTATTTCCTCATAAACGTTTTTCCATTTTTTCTATAAACATTTTTACTAAAAAAACATGTCAATCGGAAAACTCATTTCATTCAAATTGGTATTGACATTTAACAGTGTAACGTCGAAAAATCATTATGACAGCGTCGTTTTTGACGTATTCCATACACAGTACAGTACACAAAATTGTTACAAGACGCAATCTAAGTTAATATTACACACGAAAATACGTGAAAAAACTGAGGTTTTTTTTAAAGAAAATCGTACATTTACCTTTTATTTGTACAACAATCCACTGTAACACACTTTTCACTGTCCAAAAACTAATATTTCCCGCAAAAACACAATAAACGGCACTAATTTTCTATTTTGTCGCATCCACCATTATTGCGAGGCATAACTGATATCAAAATGACTTGTTATCTTCATCCGCGATAAGATAAATAGAAATAATACGTTTGTACCTTTGAAAAATAACATCTACACTAGTTCAATGTACATAGTACGTATATAATGGAAGATTGCGGTTTTCCCGCGACTTCGTCCGGATTCAAACCACCTAAATCCCTATTACAAACATAAATTCACGCCTTTTCGTTCAGAATAAACTAAAAAACGCCACCAGCTACGATCCTTATACAGGGTTATTTGTAAAACACCAGAAACCTCTTAAGAGGTCATTGTACTCATCACTATGAACAACTTTTACTATGGGACCAAACCTGAAATCGCGAAAAAAAAATCAGCTGTTCCCTACATTTTGACGAGTTAATCGATCATAAATGTATGGAACAGCTGATTTTCCTTTCGCCTCGTCCACGTTCATACATCTGATGATACACACAAGCCGGTTGCGAGTACGCACCTCACCTTTCTGAAGAATCTCACCAAGAAGGTCAGTGTATGTTCTACTAGGGCGTCTCCTCCCGGGCGTTGCCACTCACATACTTAGAACTATTCCGTAAAGTTCACTTGGAACCTCACTCAAGTGAGCGCACACAATTCGAAAGCGAACTCATTTGTTTTTTTAAGTAAATAATCGCGGATTCACAACGAGACATCGTTCGAATGTCGAGTGTGCTACTCTGTAGATATATTTCCTTACCACAGTATAAAGATAACCAGTAAACCAACTAAGCCGATTTTGTGAAATCAAACGCAGCAAGTGTTAAGATTGTGAAATCTAATCTTTTTGTTATATGTATAACACTACACATTCAAACAAAAATAAGGAATCCTACTAATATTATAAATGTGAAAGTTTGTGAGAATGGATGTGTGGATGTGTGGATGTTTGTTACTCTTTCACGCATAAACGGCTGGACCGATTTGGTTGAAATTTGGTATGTAGATAGGTTATACCCTGGATTAACATATAGGCTGCTTTTTATCAACACACCACGCGGGCGAAGCCGCGGGCGGAAGCTAGTGAGAACATAAGAGGTAGTTTGAAAGTGGCGCCGGTGACTGAAAATTGTTTATGAATGTGGATGGATAAGAGTAGAGGAAGACCAAAGAAACGATGGATGTACTGTGTGATGGATGGACGATTTGACTAGAAAGGTAACTGCTGAGATGACGAGTAATAGAGAAGTATGGAAGAAGAAGACATGCTGCGCCGACCACAAATAGATTGGTATAATGGCAGGAGAATGATGACACATAAGGTGTAATCACTTTTCTCGATAGGAAGTCCTAACTTACTCGTACTCACGAACTAACACGAATTGAATTCTTGAACTTAGGAAGGAGGTGACGGCTTAGGTGATTGTTCTAGAGAAGTATGAAAGAAGAGAAAACATCGAAATGAGGACAGGAGAATGGTGTTGATACTTTGAAATTGTGAACTACCTATTTGTTCCTAGTTGAAATACTGTAATAAAACTCTACTATGCTATGACTTTACTATACAATATTGAAGATCGTGCTACACGATTTTTGTTGTATTATTGAGAATAGCTCATGATATGATAAATAAACCAGTTAGCAAAGTTGGCATCAGCTCAGGGCTGACTGCTCAGGGTGGACGGTTATTACCTGGCAGGGGAGCGTGACGAACTGCGCAAGTCCAGCAGATCCAGCGCCCTGGCCAAAGGAAGTTGCAGAACACCGTGAGGTTATAACCAGTAGGAGTCTGACATACCTCTTCGCCAAACATAGGGCGGAGGATATAATATATGAAGACTTCCCACTTGGTGGTCATTGTGGAACCAACATACAAATAATATCATTTGCATATTTATGGTTTCCTTTGTTCTATAAGGGTTCCTTTTGGGCTTCGCCGTAGTCGGGTAAAAACATCGACTACTGTTTTTTATATGCTATTCATAAAAATTGCACCAATTCTGAACAAAGTCCACTGTCAATCAAGGTAAAAGCCAGCTCTTGGGTCATGGGAGTGTAAACTAGACATTCAGAAATTTCTTTAACCTTTTGAGCATAAACGCACGCGTGGCTTCCACGCCAAGCCACAATTTCACCGCAAACAACTACAAAAATAATAGGGATTCCAAAACTATTTAATTGTTTATTTCGCTTGTTATAGTTTATAGTGGATAGCCTTTTTTGTAACATACAGGGTGGAAGGGACACCGACGCGAAAACGTTTTCCACGTATTCAGTACAACATTCTGAGCCTCCAAACATAGAAATTTTGCATCGGTTATTTAAAAAAAACCGGCCAAGTGCGAGTCGGGCTCGCGCACGAAGGGTTCCGTACCATTATCTATAAAAAATACGAAAAAAAAATCACGTTTATTGTATGGGACGTCATGGTAGGCCAACAGGGGGTCTAAAATGACCGCTTCAGCAAAATCATGATAGGATAATAATATGAATTACGTTTAGATTTAGACGTACCTACTATTATGAATTGTCACCTTGTGACCATTTTACGAATTTAAACGTAATTCATATTATTACCCTATTATGATTCTGCTAAAGCGGCCATTTTAGACCCCCTGAACTTACTTTTCGAGGCACTGAAGTCGGAAGTGTCATATTATACATAATAAAATTGGTCAGTTACATGGTCTGAGATACCACACGGGAGGTTTTGCGTTTATTATGTTACACCCTGTATGTATAATATGACACTTCCGAATAAAAACTTGCTGCAAAAAATGACTTCCAAAAAAGCACTAAAAAAATCTAAAACAACGTTACTTTCGGAAATCGGTGACTTTGTTTGTTTCATTGACTTTTTTGCCACCGACTTCCGAATATTTTAGACTTTTTTAGTGTTGTTTTGGAAGTCGGTTTTTTTTTGGAAGTTTTTTATTTTACCCTTTTTAGTTGTAGTATACCACACAAATTCTTGTCACGAATTAATTTTTACATTGTAACTAGAAGTTATAAAAAAATGCAACCGAATTGAGAACTCGTCTTTTTTTGACGTCGATTAAAATTATGATTATCTGTTTGGTAGTAAATATTTGGAATTCATCCGTTTCCGGTGTACTAGTCCTTAATACGAGGAAAAAGTCAAATAGTACCTATTGTAAAGATAAACTCCTAGTGTACCTATGCTTTTTATTCACCATAGATAATGCCGTATGTTTTGTATTCCGATAATTATGATAAGATAGTCCGGATAGCCGTTATCGCATATCATTCATTAAATGTCAGAATTTGCGTGGCAATAAACTTCATACAAAAAGAGTGAAGCGGCTCTACAAAAAAGTACTTCAGCAACATTGAACAAAAAGTACTACAGCGCCATCTATGACGCAGAGAACCAACTAAACATGCCCTAAACATGCCCTGTGCCGAGCCTGCATGGAGGAAGATGAGACAGCAGCCCACGTGCTTCTGCACTGCCCAGAGGTTGCATCATACAGGGCAAAGTACTTCGGTAACCCAGGTGCTCTCCGCGAGACTGTCAGCGACATCAAGGCGTTGCTGGCTTTTCTCGGGGAGCTGAGGTGGATCGAATAGATTTCCCACCCGCACGCAAAATACGCGCATTGGACGTGGAGTTGCGGACACCAGCCCGTTATACAATACAATACAATACAATACCAACTAAACATCTAAATCCTGCATCGCGCAAGTAAAGATATTCGCGACTTAAGACTATATAGAAGAACCCGGCAACAACTGTCGGGCAGTAGCCCACCAGACAATAACACCCATCTGGTCGGAGGATCCTCCCTTTTCTATGGGGGATGAAGAACTTTACACCCTGTTCTTTATACCCCCAAAAGAGAAAACCATACCACTTATGGGCCTACAGCCTACACTAAGTAACATTCTACCGGCGCAGCAATAACGGGATGAAAAAAGGAAAACCAAATGTTATTGGAATGACATAAGCTATGGAAAAGTTTGTGACAATCCTGCTGAGAGTCTTTTACGGTGGAAACGCCAGGTAACCCGCGAAATTCAAATTTTCTTACGTTTTTTGCAATTTGCAGGTCAGTGTCAAGTTGTATGTTGATAAAAAATGAGTAGCGCAAATAACATGTATGTAGTTACAGAATTATAATCATTAAAATCATGAATACAACCCGCTAAGCTCATTTAATCCCATTCAATAAATAAATATTTCATGAAAAAGTCATTCAATGGCGTTAAATGAACTTGAGGGTTATATTCATGATTTTTAATGATTATAATTCTGTAACCGTGTTACTTGCGCGACTCATTTTTTATTAATATACAACCTGACACGGCTGACACTGACCAGCAAAATGCAAACAAGTAAGCAAATTTAAATTTCGCGAGCTACCGTTTCCACCTTAACCGACTTCCAATTAAGGAGGTTATGTATTCCACCAGCATCTTTTTTTTTCACCGATTTATTACTGGTCCGAGTTTCGACATTCTTCTTTCTTCGTGGCGGAAGCGCGTCGGTCCCATAAAAAAAAATAACTACTTGGGTGGGTAGTTACGTATTATTTCTTCTTCGTCTGTGTTAATGACATGATGATATCATAATAAGTTCACGTTAGAAAGTAAAATTTGTGTAGCATATCTCAACTAAAAAACAACATTATTCAACATCGATCCACAATTGATCGAGAAATCAGTGAAAAAAAAAACAAAATACCTACAACCGAACATAGAACCTCCTCCTGTTTGAAGTCGATTAAAAACCGGCCAAGTGCGAGTCGCGCATAAAGGGTTCGGTACCAACGTAGTAGGGGAGCCCCATTTTATTTTTAATTTATTTTTATTATTTGTTGTTATACCGGCAACAGAAATACACATTCTGTGAAATTTTCATGAGATGCAGCCTGCTGATAGACAGACGGACGGACGATCGGACGGACAGCAGAGGCTTATTAATAGGGTTGATAACCCTTCGGGTACGAAACCCTGCAAAGGGTAAAATAATAAAAAAAATACCGAATTCCAAAAAAAAAAAACAAAAAAAAAGTGAAAAATACGTTTAGTTTCGGAAGTCGGTGGTAATAAAGTCAATGAAACAAACAAGTCACCGACTTCCGAAAGAAAAATATTTTTTCTTTTATAATTTTTTTGAAAGTCTGTTATTTTTTTTGAAATACGAAATAGGGTTGAGTTCTAGTCTTACCAGATGCAGCTGAATACTAGTATTTTGTCCTAACTGACCTAACAGCCCAGTTGCCAAGTAACCAGCCCATACCCTTATCTATCCTACTGCTATTTTTATTAATTCCTCTTATTGTGTTGTTACAGAAAATGTCCCACACGTCAAGTCTTCGTTAGAGATGGAAGAACACACTGCATAGATCAATGTAACGTTGAAACTATGTGTGGTGAAGTCAAGGTTCCCGAAGAACATTTAAATGTAAGCATATTTACCATTGATATATAAATATATCAATGATATTTACACAGGACCCTTCACGAAGCCGTAACCAAGCATTCTGTACATCAAACTAAGTAACTCTACGCAAAAAATATTGCGAGGAAACGCTTTTTTTTTTGGTATAAAAAATAACAGTTTACGGTAGCACTCAATTTAACGCACTCAAAATATTGTGCTGATGGATGCGTTGAGTACGGGGGTCAGGGAGGTATTTAAAATGACGTTACAACGTTAAAAACTTGTTTAGAAAAAAAAAACGTGTGAGGAAGTTGAAACTTCGACCTCCAATATCTCCGTAACTAGAAGGTTCCCAGGTATGGACCAGAACAAAAAAAATATCGCAATGACGGGGAGAACAAGTGCCTTCTCGGCTTTGATAAGGCTGTTTTACACGTTGTATAATAGCTGAACTGAAAGATAGAATGTAGCTACTGTCCGTGGTGTATTTCATCAAACAAATGACAACTTTGTTGGTTTAATGGTAATAAAGAAAGTAGTGCAATCAGTCAACAGTTGCATGAGGTCCTGGGTTCGCTAACCCGGTCGGGCCATGTGTTATTGGTTTTTCCCTTCACATTGGAAGTTTTTAGTAGCAATGCAATGACTTTAAATTCGTGCCCGGTTGGTGGCAATAGGCTCGCCCTTATAACATGGGACTTAATTTATACAACTGGCGAAATGTGTCACGAGATTCGGTCTCAACAGAGACGCACAGAAGAAGTACTCAGGAGATATTATATTGCACAAGTTTGTGCGCAGACACTCTCTGTTCCCTCACTCTCCTAGTCCGATGATACGCCAATCCGACACGACCGGGTGAATCAGGCGCACCACTAATGATTTTTGAAAATTTGTAAGAGTGCGCATGGCTTGCTGGCTGGCAAAATTCTTGGTATTTCAACAAGCGTCGTAAGATAAAATGAGATGCACATATTATTCCTGCCTAGAAAGGGTTTAAGAAAAAGGTTATTACAGAAAATACTCGTGAATATATCTTGAAAAAATATAGTTATTTGAACTTATTGATAAATGAACTATGCCTGAATTATTTTTTTTATTTTCATAGGCCTAATGAAATTATTTATTTGCGCCCACTTGTGTTAAAATGTGGAAGTTTTAGTGCATAAGTTCCACACCATTTTCTTACTGTTCTGATCAGCAATAATCCTAACTTCCTAACCAATATTATAAGTGCGAAAGTAAGTTTGTTTGTTTGTTACTTTTTCACGCCTAAAACACTGAACCGATAATCCTGAAATGTTGCGTATACGCTGTCAGGTGTACAGAAACGGACACAGGGTACCTTTCATCTAGAAAAAAGTACCGTTCGCGAGGAAAACAACAATAACGTTCTTATGGTAAAAATAGATGGCGCCACGTGTCTTTCGAATCATGATTGAATGATATTATTAGTATTGCAAGCAGAGTACTACTTGAATTGATTGTCAAATTGTAAATTAACGCGAGCGAAATCGCGGACAAAAGCTAGTACTAAATGATGACGAAATGAATCGATATAATGCTTAGTGGTGTTTTGGACCAAAGAGTGAAGTTATCAGTTTTCTCCGTTAGTCATCTGCCTAGTCTTTTCCCTACTCGGTTGGGGTCGTCTTCCAGTCTTACCGGATTCAACTGAATACCAGTATTTTTCAAGAAGCGACTAACTATCTGAACTTCACAACCTAGTAGTTAGTACTATACACCTTGGTAAGACTGGTTGTAAGACAGTAATGCCAGCCGAGACCAACGGCTTAACGTGCTTTCCGAGGCACGGAGGCAACTCGGCAACAACCATCCACGAGCCAACCTAGGCAAGCACGGTTTAACTTTTAGCTCGACGTCGAAAGATCAACGCCAGCGGCCGTTTTTAGGGTTCCATACCCAAAGGGTAAAACGGGACCCTATTACTAAGACTTCGCTGTCCGTCTGTCTGTCTGTCTGTCTGTCTCCAGGCTGTATCTCATAAACCGTGATAGCTAGAAAGCTGAAATATTGCCGCTATAACAACAAATACTAAAAATTAAAAAAAAAAAATATTACGGGGGCTCCATACAACAGATATGATTTTTTTGCCGTGTTTATAGATAATGGTACGGAACCTTTCGTGCGCGAGTCCGACTCGCACTTGGCCGGTTTTTACTTAGCCACGAGCTCCTCAGTCTCAGCTTTCTTCGTTTGTATGGGAGAGAAATCGGCTTGCGTTGGCATAAAGGGGTAATTTAGGAGCTGAAAGGCTGAATTCAGGTTCTTCATTTTGGCAATGGGTTTCAGGAACTCCGGTTCACGGCTTGGAAACTAGTAAAAGGACACAATAATCATTTGCCTACCTTTTCCCAATCATATTGGGGTCGGCTTCCACTCACTGGATGCAGCTGAATACCAGTATTTTACATGAAGGGTAACCAACGGGACCATGTCTAAGCCTCCGCTGTCCGTCCGTCGGTCTGTCTGTCAGCGGGCTGTATCTCATGATCCGTAATAAGTTGACAGTTGAAATTTTTACAGAATGTGTATTTCTAACAAATAATAAAAATAAATTTATTGGGTTTTCCCTATTACGATGGTACGGGACCGCAGTTGGCGATTTTTTTTTTGTAAAAGTTCACAATAATACTACAAAAAAGAATCAGAATATATTTAGAACCAAGATTTGCCTTCAGCTTGACCATCTGCGTCGGAATTTATTTGTGTTGTTAATTCTTTTTCCCACCATTTATCTTCATTAAATTCATTTTCTTTCACCAAAGATTCTCTGCTTATTATATTTTCATGTTTTGGAATAATATTATTGATTTTATTGACCAAACCCTCATCATCACCATCCTTTTCTGACATAGGCGCACTAGCGCCTTCAGTTTCAGTATTTTTGTTTCTCTCAATATCATACTGGTCATAATTATTGGAAGGTTTTTCAGTATTTTTATTCTTTTCATTATCATACTGGTCAAAAAATCTTTCAGAGTTTTTGTTCTCTTTGTACTCGTACTCCTCTGTGTCATAATGGTCATTTTCTGTTCCAGCTGGTATTTCTTCGCCCATAGATCTCTTAGGATTATCTGATGGTTTTTTATCTGGATTTTTATCTTGTTTACTATCTGTTTTTTTTTCTGGTTTTTTATCTATCTTGGCTTTGTCAGTAACAGTTGGAATATCAGTTTTTGCTGCGGTCGTATTGGAATCAAAAGCAGAAAGGAGTTTGAAACGCTTTTTAGTTTTATCATTATTTATTTGTTTATGTTTTGGTGGTGATGGACTACTCGATTCTATATTTTTTAAGGATACTTTCAAGTTTTTGACATTATTTTCTACGTTTATTGTTGTAGTTGATTTTTCGGTTGGCTTAGCTCTATGTATTGGCTCAATGTATCGGCTTCTGCCGTGTAAAGGTTTTGATGCAACCTTTCTATGTTGACTTCTTGTTGATGTTGTATGTTCTACTTCATTATGTCTTTCCTTTTCCGTATTCAAATTATTTGGAGTGACTGTCGTTTCTTCTTTAGTTTTTATGATATCATCTGGTCCGTCATTGCTAGTCTTTTCGGCATTATACATTCTGTTTTCAGCTGAAACTTGGGAACTTTCTTGTGCTTTGTTTTCTTCAGAATTCTTACGTTCTTCAACCAGAGTTTCAGTGGCTTTGGCTATAAAATCGGTTATCCTTTCGGCTAGAGAGTCTGAGACGAATTTTCGTGCTATTTTCTTTACATCTTCAACATTTGCTGTTAGGAGTACGAATGAGTGCGTGATGTGAGTTAGAAGTAGGAGGTAGAGGCCTGCAAAAAATAACGGGTCAATAGAATAAGTTATTGATTTCTGCTACGAAGCAGTGTTGTGTTATTTCAATGGGTGACACAATTATATTACTTGTGACTACTGTGAAATTAGTGCTGATGCCAAAGTGAATTTTAAAAACGATAATCAATGCAATCAATGGAAAAAAATTATGGGACTGACAAACTAAAGAGAATCGCCATGACAATCCCGTGGAAAAATATTGTAGAAATATTTAAAGGCTTACAGTGCAATTATTAGTTCATTTAGCCCATAGGTTAGTAGGGAGTGCCGATTAAATTAAGGCACTTGGTACTCCTCCTAAATAACGTTTTAAGGCTCACACACAGCACATGAGTTGAAGTTAACAGAAGACACACTTAAGACTTGGGCCCTTATTACAGACCATCCTAACTTCCTAATTATGCGAAAGGAAGTTTGTTTGTTAACTTTTCTCGCTTATACCACTGAACCAATCATACTGTTTTCCATATACGTTGTCAGGTGTTCAGAAACGGACATAGACAAGGGCAGGAAGATGATGATGATGTGTGCTTGGGGCATGCGCCAAATAATGGGTGTAAAAGAACCCTTAACAAAGCCGAAAGGTACTTGTTGTCCGCGTCCTTGCAATATTTTTTTTGTTCTGGACCATACCTGGGAACCTTCTAGTTACGGAGATATTGGGGATCAAAGTTCCAACTTTTACACAAGTTTTTTTTTTAAATTCATGTCCTCCGGCCCCCGTACTATTCAATGCATCCATCAGCACAATGTTTTGAGTGAGTTACATTGCGTGCTACCGCCAAACGTGATTTTTCACCCCAAAAAAGGCGTTTCTCAGCAATAATTTTTGCACAGAGATACTTAGTTTGATGTACAGAATGCTTAGTTGCTTCTGATTGAGTGTTGTCTTTGATTCTTCTTGGTTCTAGAATCTAGCTTGCTGATGCGCCCTCAGTGAGCAAGCATGGTAATCCATGCTCGTTCCTTCTCTATACGAGAAAAGGCTTTTGCCAGCAAGTGGGACAGTTCATCATCTGCCTAGCCTTTTCCCAAACTATGTTGGGGTCGGCTTTCAGTCTAACCAGATGCAGCTGAGTACCAGTTTTTTTCAAGAAACGACTGTCTATCCCTCCGCAACCCAGTAACCCCTCTACCCCCCCCCCCCTTCCCTCGGAACGACTGTCAAAGATCTACAAATGACAGCCGGGACCAACGGCTTAACGTGTTTTCCGAGGCACAGAGGAAACCTGTTATGTAATGATGGTCACCCATCCACGGACCAACCTCGGCAAGCACGGCTTAACATTGAAGATCGGCCCGTGCGGCTGTTATTATTTAGCCACGAGCTCCTCCCACAGTGGGACAGTTACAGGTTGATATTATAATTAACTTACCAACTTCCGAGATTCTACATAATTTCGACATTTCAAGAACACTTAAGTTCTGTTGTGAAAAATAATGAAATAAAATAGAATTATTTTGAAATTGTTTTATATCGTTATAGTTTATTGCGAATGAATTTATTTTTTTGTTTTATTATTGGTAAGTTGATAAGCTATTTTGCGCGGGTTTGCGTTTATAGAATTGAATAGTTTTCATTATTTTATATAAAAAAATTGGTTGTCTGTAAAGTTGGTTTACGGACGATAGTTTAACGTGACAACGTCATAACAAAACATTGATGAAATGATTGCATACTTGCATGCGGCGCAAGCGTACAATGAGCGTAACGGGACAATGAGTCATCCTTTTTCGTGCATGCAGCCGGCTTTCATCGATTTATGAGACGTTGTGACGTCAAAAAAGGTTTTAAGATCCGTCATTATATTTTTTGTAATTCATACCTTTGTTTTGATGATTTGGATGTCTTCTTTAAGAATTGTCTAGAACCAAGACAGATGAAAAGGATGGTGGTAGACCTTTTCTTAGCAGTCAGAGGGACAGACTAACTATAATATACAAAGTGTAAACAGTTTACAGATCCTTCACCAAGCATTCTGTACATCAAACTAAGTAACTCTACGCAAAACTAATGACTGGGCCACGTCTTTTTTGTATTGGGGTGAAACATCACGTTTTACGGTAGTACTCAATGTAACGCACTCAAAACATTGAGCTGATGCATGCATTGAATAGTACAGGGGTCGTGGAGGTATTTAAAGTAAAGTTATATCATTAAAAACTGGTATTAGGAAAAAAACTTTAACCTTTTTTTTTTACTTTTTTTTAAATACATGTGTAACAAACAGCTCTACGACCCTCGTACTATTCAATGCATCCATCAGCACAATGTTTTGAGTGCGTTACATGGACTCCTACCGTAAAACCTGATTTTTCATCCCCAAACAAAAAGTCGTTTCCCGGCAATAATTTTTGCGTATATTGAATCGTGGATAAATAACAGCCGCAAGGGTAGATCTTCAGGTTAAGCTTGCTTAGGTTGGTCCATAATGGCTGACCACCCTTTACATACCGAGTTTCCTCTGTGCCTCGGAAAGCACGTAAAGCCGTTGGTCCCGGCTGTCATTTGTAGATCTTTGATAGTTGTTAAGAAGTCAGTGGTCCGAAAGTCAGACAACCAGTCTTACCAAGGGGGTATTGTATTACCCAGTACTAACTGGGTTGTGGAGGTCAGATAGGCATTCGCTCCACGTAAAATACTGGTATTTAGGTGCATCCGGAACGCTGGAAGCCGACCCTAACATAGTTGGGAAAAGGCTCAGCAGATGATGACTAGCTTATGCCCGGGGCTTGGCCCGCATGGAGTTTAGTAATTATCACACAGGATATAGTCTACGTGTTAATCCAGGTTATAAACTTTCTTTGTGCCAAACATCCAAATCGACTGCTGAGCATGAGGTCCTGGGTTCGATTCCCAGACCGGGCAAAGTGTTATTGGGTTTTTCCATCAGGAATTTCTCTATAGCAGGCACGGAGTCTGGATTCGTGGCCGGTTGATGGCAATAGTCTGACCTCATATTACATGGGACTTAGTGTGGGTGTACACCTCTGCTTAACCCTTCGAGGATTACAGGCTTCAGGTTATGTTATTGTACGCCGATAGTTACGGCTAAACATCTCTGGACTCAAATGATGTAATATCTTGCATGCTCTTGTATGTATACAATGGAAATCTAATGTAATCTTATTTTAACACAATATTTTCTTCTTTTGTAGCTTTGTTACGTGTGTAACAGTACGGGTCATAACTGCAGAGCTCTGCCGCGTCAGATCCGGTTGGATGACGAAGTACCTTCCGAGATCGATGGTAACTCTATCAATGATGGCACTGAGATCCCAGGTAAGGATTATCATCATCTTCCTGCCCTTGTCTCATGTTACTTGGGGTTGGTGCAACACGTTTTCTTCTTCCATTCTCCTCTGTCAACCGTCACGCTATCATTTACTCCTTTTTTTTTAATGTAATTTCTAACACATTCCATTCATCTTTTCATTGGTCTTCCTCTCGCTCTGCATCTATCAACATGCCCTACCAAGCCAGCCAAAGCTAAACTTCCTCTTATAATGGGTATAAAATACTGTTTGCGCGGGGGAAGCTAATAATGCGATCAAAAGAGATGTTTCAAAAAGGGCTCAGTATCTGTACACTCTGTACAGTACCTCGAAAAATCGAGAAGAATCCGTGGAATTCGGGAAAAATACAGATAAATAGCATAAATGCGTGTTTTTCTTGTAATAATTTGATGGTTACCAATTATTTTTATCGACATTCAATATGGCGTCTCGCCAATTTAGGTACTCTATGGTTAAAAAACAATGACAGTAAACCATAGATCGTGAACTGTCTACTGTCACTTCAGTCGCTTTTGTTGTCGATCGTGTTTTGATCGGAAAACTGGCACGCTGCTTAAAAGATGGATGCACGCACTGATTTGGAACACTTGGATTAACAACAATGCGCATAAAAGGAAGGTTGCATATACCTCAAAATCTTCGTCGCAGCCTCCTTGAGCGTTGAACATAACACAAAGACGAATAACACACCAGATTTCACTTAATTTCGAAATTTCTTGAGAGCACGCGGTTCACGGCGAAATGAGATTCAGCCATTGATTGTTCGCAAGACGCACGACAGAGGCGCTTGCGACGCATATTCCCTCTTGCTCGTACGAAGGCGACAGGCATGTGCGGGAAAAGGAGGGGGATAGTAAGCAACTAGCCAATCGAAAACGACAATCTTAAACAATGAATTTATCAACTAATCCGTGTGATCTGTGCCATAGAATAGGCGCAACCAAATACCCTTAATGAAACCGAAATGCACTTGTTTTCCCCGTTATTGCGATTTTGTTTTTGTTCTAATCTAGACCATACTTAGGAACCTTCTTCTCAACATTGTTCCATCTTTTTGCAACAAAAGGCAATGTTTCAATTAGTATTTTCAAGCATTATTATATTTTTGCCTGGTTGCAAGCGTGATTTTATGTGTATTCTTCTTTCGTTTCCAGTGACAGCTGAAGAAGAAGACTTCCAAGGAGTAGAAGACACAGACTTCGTGTTATACGTGAGCGCAGTGGAGACGGAGCGATGTCGACGAGGGCAGACGGTGGCGTACGCGTCACATTGTCAGCAGGAGTCGGCGTTAGACAGGTCACCCATCTTGTTTTAAACCTTGGGGAGTGTTATTTAACTTTTGTAAGACAAGACTCATCACCCATCTTGTTGTATTCCCGGAGGAGTGATGCTTGACTTTTTGATGATGGTGCTTAGACCAACCTCTAAAATTACAACCTCCACTATTGTCAAAATTCCAAGAATTACATATTTAATTATATTTGTATAAAACACCGGCTTCGCATTGGTATTTACTAACAACAGCGCCATCTATCGGATCCAATCCAAAACTATCCTATCTTTTAATCGGGAACCAACTGTACACAGTCACAAAATTTTATTAATATCTGTTGGGTAGTTTCTGATACGTGTACGAACATAGAGACACTTGATTTTTATATGTATATGTTTTTTCCAGGCCCGTAGCTGGTCACGCCAACTTCTGTCCGGGCGAGCTGTCGACCAAGTACAGAGACCTGCCCTCTGTCCTCTCAACTGTCAAACATGAAATGTTACACGCGCTGGGCTTCAGTGTGTCTCTCTTCGCGTTTTATAGGTATGTATAGTCTTCGCAAGGTAGTATACAAGGTGTAAACGGACTCGTCACGAAGCCGGCTACCTAGCATTCTGTATATGAAACTAAGTTACGACGGGAAACGACTTTTTTTGGGTAAAAATTCACTGTTGATTCGGTAGGACTCAATGTAACGCACTCAAAACATTGTGCTGATAGATGCTATGAATAGCACAGTGGTCATGGTAGTGTTTAAATAATAATAAATAAAGTTATAAAAAATCTATTTAAAAAAAAAAAAACTCCTGGAAAAATTGGAACTTTGACCTCCAATATCTCCGTAAGTTCTAGAAGGAACGAGTATAGTATCTGTCACTGAACTGAACCGACTTTCATTACAACTTATCAAATCAAATCAAATCGTTTATTTCGAACAAGAGTCCATATGGGTTAGTAGTGACTACTTAAGAAACTATGTTAGTACCTACGACTTTAATTCAATATAATATAATTTTACACAATTTTAATCATTCAACTTAATCTAACGTAATATAATTTCATCTAACTTAATTTAATCCAATTTAATATACTTAATTTAATTTACTCAAAAACTTACTACTACAGAAAACATAATTATACACACGGTCTAAAGAAAAGTAGGTACCTACAACACTAACTAAAATTTATACTTATTCGCATTATTCTTCATTTTTGCAGAGATGAAAATGGGGATCCGCTGACTGAAAGGCGACGTGACACCGGCAACCCACCTATGGATGAAGAGTAAGTATAAAAAGTAATATTCTAACAACTACTATACCACTACTATTACTAACAATAGATATAGATAGATAGTTTTCAAAAGCCTAGAAAGTAAAAACACGATTAACAACAACAACATAGTACAAAAAGTACTACAGCGCCATCTATGACTCAAACGAAGAACTAACATCAATTTTTTTCTAAATCGTGACGCGAAAATGGTTACCACGTATTTATTCAGTACATCATTCTGAGCCACACCACATAGAAATTTTTCATCGGTTATTGAAAAAAAAATCTGCTGTTTCCCACAAAAGTGCAATACCTGCAGTTCCCTAAAAAGTGCCTACACGGTCAAAATGTATGGAACAGCTGATTGTTTTTAATGACCGATTAAAAAATACTATGTGGGAGGCTCAGAATGATGTACTGAATACTTGGTAAGCGTTTTCGCGTCGGTGTCCCTTCCACCCCGTATATTTTTATGTAACCGTGTTTGTGCCCATTTTTGCTAAATAAATATCTTATAAATACTGTTTTTTAGGAGGATTAATTTAATAATAATCTTAAATTAATGAAACGTCATTATTATTTGTACATACATATTTGTCTTTATTATTACACTTGAATTGTTTCAGACGGACTGCCTGGTCCTGGGTTCGATTCCCAGGTTGGACAAAGTGTTATTAGGTTTTTTCATCAGGAATTTGTCAGTAACAGCCACGGAGTTTGGATTTATGCCCGGTTCATGGCAATAGGCTCGCCCCCTATTACATGGGACTTAAACATAACTGGCGAAATGTGAGTGTAGGTACTATTAGGTACACCTCTGCATAACTCTTCGGGGATTACAAGCATGATCTTATGTTATGTTATGTCATTATTATTTCAGGCTACAGATCCACAAATGGTCGGACCGCGTGGTGAAGAACATCACCAGAAAGAACTGGATGATCCGCGGCGGATACATGGAGAGAACCTTCAACATGATCGTCACACCCAGAGTTGTCAAAGAGGTACGTTTAAAACAGTTGTAAAAACAACAGCATATAACTGCCCCACTACTGGGCAAAGTGTTCCTCTCATAAAGGAACTGTTCGCAGAGGCCCACGTTTATGATTTCTACGGTGTCATCAGGAAAAGAGTTGGGTCAATGCTAGGCAGATTGCGTGGGAGCACTAATGGCATTCTTAAAATGTGGTGGATAAATTAAAAATCCATTTGTTAGGTACTGGGTAGATATACACATGTCGACCCGTTGCCTAAAACTGGCGAAGTATGCCAAATAAAATGTATATACTAACATAATTTTTAAGTTGTTTTTCACTACTCATACTCTGAAAGTAGGTCTGAAATTGCCTGAGGAGCGGGATGAAAGTAATACTGTTCATCCCTAGGGAGAATCGCTTTCGACTGACAGCTGTCAAATTATTAAAAAAAACTCGATCGGTACCCGACACTTCGCTTAAGTTAGACACATATCTTTCCGCTAGTCGAAAATAATTGTTTTTAATGAGAAATACATTGTTAAAAGTGGTAATAACTGCAAAAAACTTTAGTTTCAAGTGAGTGAAGTGCTATAAATCCTGAAGCAATAATAAAAACAGTGAGATAAACACAAATTAAGGTGAAATGGAACTGTAACAAATATTAATCTACCGGCCATTACAAAAGTGAATCCCTGACCTACACCAACGTTGTTATCGACGCAGCGACGAAGGCTGCACTAGTTTGGAATCTCGTAGATCTTGCAAAAAAATAGTTTCTACTCAGGAGGCGGTCGTTTTTGATTACCGCGAAATTTTATCATCGGATTTCTGGATACCTATATCAAACGAACAACTGCGAGTAAAGCGGTGGGCTAATTAACAGTTGGGTGAGGCAATTTTCGTTTCTTTTCTTTATAATTATTGAGGATGGCTAGTCTCCAGCGCACTCCTCCGAAAACTCCAAATATTACTCTGGCTCAGACTCAGTCTGAGCCTGATATCAGCTCGGCGATTGAGTTATGCGACTATGTTACCAGTAGGAACAAACGACCAAAACATGAACATTCGTCTCGAGGCCAGCAGGATGTGGAGGACTTACTTGCTAATTGGAAAATAGACCAAGACACCCGTATTACCAAGATGCTTGAAGATCAAACCACTTTCATGTCAAAGTTGGTAACTGACATAAGTGAGATTAAGGCCCAAAACATAAAAATTCAGGCGTCTAACGCCGAAATCTGCAAAACCAATGCAGAGATTGAGCGCTCGATGTCCTTCATGAACCAACAATTTGAAGACTTAAAAAAAGAGGTTGAAGAGCTTAAGAAACAGCGGCAGGAACAGCGTGGCTATATAGAAGGTCTTGAGAGGAAGATTATGGATCTCCAGTATAAGTCAAGGTCGTCGGGAATAGAAATTAGAAATGTTCCAGAAACTGACGGCGAGACTACGGCCGGCCTAATAAAAACGGTCTGCAACATAGGCCAACTAGCTGGAATGTCTATAACTGAAACCGAAGTTCGTGATATATATCGCCTGCCGGGAAAATATACTAAGGATATGGCGGCCCCCACCACACGCCCAATCATTGCTGAGTTCACAACAGTGCAAACAAAACACAATGTATTGTCTGCCATCCGTTCTTACAACAATAAGGAGAGAAAAGAGAACAAATTAAACACTGAGCTGATTGGTATACCGGGTAAACGGCAGCCGGTATATGTTGCTGAACAGCTGTCTTCTGCCTCAAAAAAGCTATTTTACTTAGCGCGGGAATTTGCGAAGAGGAATGCCTATTCTTTCTGTTGGGTAAGCAATGGAAACATCTTCCTTCGCAAGCAAACGGGCGATAAACAGCTGTTGATAAATTCAGAGAAATGTCTTCAAGATCTCACCAGCAAGTGACTAGTTGAACCTGCGCCCAGTCATTACTTGGAAACCGTAGGCTATTTGTTATATTATTTGTTTCACTTTTTAATTACCCTGTTAATTTCAACTGTAAACTATACACTTTGTTACAATTTATTTACTAATAAACACATACCACACAGGAAAACCTACTTACACACTAAAAATCAATACAAAACACACATACATACTTCCCCCTGCCACTACATCATATTCAACAAAAAAGCGATGTTATTGTCAAATACCAGGAATATTACTCTCAATGTTACTCTTTTGTTTTTCCCTTATTAAAAACCATAAATGGCTAACATAAATAATATTAATCAGGACCTAGATAATCTTAACCTTGAAAACTCTTTCTCTTGTGACCCACATGAGTGTATTAAATATATAAATAGAGCTGACAGTAGTATAAAATTATTGCACATAAATATTCGTAGTGTTAATAAAAATTTTGACAGCCTCCTAGCATTGATTTGTTTAATTAATATTGATTTTGACCTGATTGTTTTGACTGAGTGCTGGCTGAGTAAAGTGATTAACCTGCCAGTTCTGAACGGATACCAATCGTACTCAACAAAAAACATTACAAACCAAAACGATGGGGTTATAATCTATACTAAAATTGGGCTAAACGTCAAGGTATGGGAACCAAACATAAATTATGCAAATTGTCTTGTATGTCAAATTGATAATAAGCTCTCGGTAGTAGCAATATATCGCTCTCCATCTAATAATACCAAGGATCACTTCGACAGTTTTTTGACTAGTTTAAATAATATTTATGACGAAATATCGTACTCACCCAGTATATCAACTGTGGGAGATCTGAATATTGACATAAAAGCGGACAGTAGGAATGACCGTGCACTAGAATACCTAATCCTAAATGCGTCCCATGGACTACTACCAACCCACCTCCTACCAACTAGAATGGAAAACTGCCTAGATCACATCTTATTAAAAACAAAGGCAATGGCCACTACGTTGGTACTGGAGTCGCATATTACTGACCACAAACCAATTATTCTTTCGATCTCAAATACAAATCCGACACGGAGCAAAAGTTTTATTATATCCCGATTAAATTACGAAGCCATTAAGACAGAGTTAGAAAACACAGACTTCTCAGATATCTACCACATTAAAGACGCAAATACTGCTATGAATACACTGATTACAAAGATATCAACAGCAATCACCAAACATACAAAACATATCAATGTTCCGAGAAAACAAAGAACCTTAAAACCGTGGATAACTCCAGGGCTTCTAAAATGTATCAAGCACCGAGATAAACTGCACGTAAAATCTAAGAAGTCACCAGATAATTTAATACTACAAGTAACCTATACGCGTTATCGAAATTTCTGCAATATGCTACTGCGAAAATTAAAGAGGACTTATGAGAAGAGTGAGCTTGAAAAATCTAGGAATAATCCTAAAGCATTGTGGAAAACCATTAAGGAAATAACCAATACTGGTAATATATGTTCTAGTCCTGTTGAACTACTTAAAATAAGTGACAGTCCTGCATCTTCCCTCAACAATGTATGTTCTTTCTTCACCAATATAGGTAAAAACATGGCTGTAAAAATAATCAACGATCCAAATAAAGCACCATCAGATTGCGAGACCACTCATGCTGGTAATAACAAGATACTGAGGTCGCATGTCAATTCACTTTCTATAATGAAAGTTGATGAATGTGACATAGAAACTATTATTTTGCAGATGCGCCACGACTGTGCCGTAGGCTGGGATGGAATATCTTCCTCACTCCTTAAGACATGTCGTCACATTCTGGTATCGCCGATAGCATACATCTGCAATCTTTGCATTGAGACAGGAGTTTTTCCAGATTCCCTCAAGAGGGCTATAGTCCATCCAATTTTTAAGGGCGGGAACAGAGGCTGTGTCGATAATTATAGGCCTATATCAGTACTGTCGTCGCTCTCTAAAATCCTCGAGAAGATTCTTAACCAAAATCTTAGAGGCTTTCTCGATAAATACAAAATTATAGCGGATAATCAGTACGGCTTCCGGCCTGGAGTCTCCACTGAAGACGCAGTACTGGATCTAACGCAATCTATTGCTAAGACCCTGGACAGTAGAAAAAAATGCCTTGGTATATTCCTGGACCTGTCAAAAGCATTCGACACAGTTTCTGTCCCCAAACTAATTTCCAAGCTAGAGTGTATAGGTGTACGTGGCATAGCTCTGGAAATTTTTAAAGATTACCTGAGGAATCGCACACAGATGGTTAGGATTGGCTCTAGCTTCAGTAATGAAGAGGTTGTGCTATACGGTGTCCCCCAAGGAAGCATTCTAGGCCCCACACTTTTTCAAATATACAACGTGTAACAGATTAAGCGCAATACCTCAGACACCCCAATTAGAATATTAAATTATAAGTCTAAAACAACACCCGTAATTAAATAAATTTAAACCAAACGTGGTCGTTTTTTATAAAATAGTTATCCTTACTAAACGCAAAACGTATGTGCAGCAACATGCCTACACACACACACTCATGCAATGTTAGCAGCCGACGCGACACGCACATTCGAGCGCCCGCCAGCTGACCATAGATGTAGGCATTAGATGTGCGTTAGTTCAATGAACGAATTTTACTGCGTACCTAAAATGTCACAGACTGATATTATGAATGAATAGGTAACTTGATAGGTACTTAATTGAGTTTACAGTGTAATGATTGATAATTTTCTAGC
Organism: Eurois occulta; assembly: GCA_950022335.1. NCBI lineage: Eukaryota > Metazoa > Arthropoda > Insecta > Lepidoptera > Noctuidae > Eurois > Eurois occulta. The sequence goes on along the minus strand of OX465504.1, from coordinate 7,941,647 downwards.
AAGTGAAATTATCAACATGAATCTAAGACTTTACGCTTAGTACATAACGGGGATGCATTTACAACCGCGACTTTTTACCCGAACTACGAAACTAACGAAGAGCGAAGCGCCCGGACTCCGTGTGGCACACGCGGTTAAAAAGTATTTATCTCAAATGCGTAACTTTCGCGATATTATTAGCTACCTCTGATAAGCGTGTTTACTGCTAATTACGTGAAACAAAAATCAGTGCTTACAAGATTTTAATCACGAACAGCAAACTTCGCTGCGCCTACTTACTTTGAATATGGCCGGCCGGCAGCCCGGAGGTAGCGCGCGCGCGCTATCTCAAAGGGTCGCCGGTTTTGTGCATTCTATCTTTCACATTATTCTTACGGTAGGTACATTTGCAAAGGACGTAAGCTCGTAGGGACCAGAAAATTGTCTACTACCTATTTCGACATTTCTCAACAAATCAATTAGTGAGACATGCGGAATACAAATCGGTCGTGCATTTCAATAAGCCTTATTATTTGGACGGAAGGTTTAAATTCTCTTACATCAACTGTTTTATTAAACGCGCTCTAATTCAAATGTAAAATCATCATCATCATCTGCCTAGCCTTTTCCCAACTGTATTGGGGTCGGCTTCCAGTCATGCCGGATTTAGCTGAATACCAGTATTTTACGCAGAGCGGCTGCCTACCAGACCTCCACAACCCATTAACTGGGTAACACGGTATTTCATGGCAAGATTGGAGTCAGATTTACTGGCTTCTGACTATCCGTAACGACTGCCAAAGATCAACCAATGACAGCCGGGACCAACGGCTTAACGTGCTTTCCGAGGCACGGAATCATCTTTTTATCAGACAATCAGGTGATTCAAGCCTGCAATGTCCTAACCAAACTGGAAACAACTTCACAAAGTATGCTTCCCGTAGGAATCGAACCCACGACCACCGGGTCACAAGGCAAACGCCTAAACCACTCGACCACGGAGGCAGTTAATTCAAATGTAAAATGTTTTGATATTATTCATGTGCACGTGTGTATCATGGACCTAAAAATTAGGTTTTGCATTTAAGTGTGTTTGTTCCATTTTAGCGGCGCCAACGGTGAGTGCCTAGTTCTAATGTAGGCATTACCTTTGGCCGTATGAACGATGGTTAAATTACCTACCGAACATTAGCTAGATGTGATATTGATAAGCGATTTGACCGTGTAGGTAATTTTTTTTTCTATTAAACTTTCACAGGCTTTGAATTTAGTCTCTACGCACCGCGCCGCGCGCCGCTGCTTCCTATCTTTCAAGATTGCACCCCCGCGAATCCCGCGATCCCTCTGATAAGTTCGTTGTGTTTAGGTAGGTCCAGTTTATTGTTTGTACTACAAAAATATGCAGAGACGAGGGAGTGTTAGAATACAATCGTAGATATTGATAGGAAGAAGTAGGTACTTACAGAACTGGACTATTTACACTTAACACTTAGGTCTTTAATTTGCACTATTTCTGCGATCCACTTTCATTAAAGTACATGCCAACACGCGTGAAGGTACTCTCGTCCGTCCAAAGAATGTTCTGTTGCCAGTTCTCCAACAACCACCTACTGAATTCCAGTCGTGGCAAGTTGTCGGCCGGCGTTAGGTCTTGACACCGTCGAAGATGGTATGGGTGTTCACCATCAGCACGCAACGTTCGCCACACGTACATGTGACTGCAGTCGAACTGGGGTGCTGTTTCTCTCGAGCTGTCCTCTGGATGTTCGTCGAAATGGTCGAGAATACGCTCTTGCAGACGAGTAGTGCGCACATTCGTCCCTCTGTCCAAAGCCGTATTAGGAAGGAACGTTCCCGAGTCCCTCAGTCGCTGAGTTGCAGCCAGCATCGTCCTGGCACTCACACTGCAGCCAAAACGGTCATTGAACTCCTGACAAGCTAACGCGACATTATCAAGACAGCGAGCCAGGGTTCTCACCATCTCCGTGTATTGTACGTTGGTGTACCGGAAAGCCATCGCGCACGGGATCAAAAATGTCACGGAAGTAAACTGAAGAACAACTACACTAGGTCGCTACCGGCGGATGACTAGCTTTTTAATGTTAGGTACTCATGTTATTCGGCGGTAGCGGCGGCGCGTATGTCGGCATTTCGCAGAAACGTCAAAGAGGTTGCCGACAAATGCTTTATTTCTTTGCAATAAGTTCCAAATTTCTTCAAATTCAATAATTTTATTTTGTAATATTGCCTATTTGTTTGTGTTGTGTAGGGCTACTCTGATGACCGCACTAAGTTTGGTCGTGCATTCAAACAAGCCTTACTCATTGGAGATAAAGTTGAAATTCCTGTAAATTACCTATTTTATTTGACGCACACTACCTTAATTGTAAAATGCATTGATATTATTTACGTGTGTGTATTACGACCTGTGAGCGAAATACAAATAATGTCGTGCGTTTATGTAGCCTTTATTGCTCTGAGTTAAGGTTTCAATTTCCTTGAATTAAGGATTGTATTAATTTGTCATGTTACTGTGTTTCTAATTTAAGTCATTTAAAAGATTTTTCCGTCAAAATTTAACACATATTTTTGATGACGGAAATCGATTCAGAAGCCGATTCTGAACAAACTACTTTCAGGAATTGCGTTTATTCTGTTACACGTTGTATGTAGATGACCTTTGTAGGATGTCAATGCCAGCTTGTAAAATTTATGCATATGCAGATGACACAGCGATTCTGGTGGATGGGCCCTCATGGGAAGATGTGAAACGAAAAGCGGAATTTGCACTGTCTTCAGTGATGAACTGGCTTGACCTAAACTTATTAACATTAAATCTAAAAAAAACCTACTACTTACCCTTTGCAATCCGGTGCAACACCAAACCAACAAGTAGTTTCACGATAACGGCTCACTCATGCCGGAATCAGTTAATGTCATGCTCATGCCCTTCTATTGCTAGAGTTGACAGTGTTAAATACTTGGGTGTGAATATAGACGATGGACTAAAATGGGACAAACAACTTGAGACACTAACTACTCGAACACTTCGTCTTATTCACATCTTCAAATCTCTCCGAGAATCCGCAGGTATTGACATTCTCAAAATGGTGTACTACACATTATGCCAATCGATTATTGGCTACTGTATAACTGTATGGGGTGGAGCAGCGAAGACTTATCTTCTGCGCGCAGAAAGGTCTCAAAGGGCTGTTCTTAAAGTTATGTTACGGAAACCCTACAGATACCCTACAACGCAACTTTACGCTGATTGCAAAGTACTGACGGTTCGGCAGCTCTTTATTCTCCAATCTGTCCTGAGGATACACGCCCGTCTACCTCCATCTGATCCAAGGAAACGTACATATGTTCCCCCTGGTGTACAGTACAAAACCTCTTTTGCAAGACGTCAATTCTATGTTTTAAGCCATCAAGTTTTTAAAAAAATACAGAAAGAACTAGACATAATAGACCTAAATAAATTTAATGTCAAATCAAAAACCTCTAACTGGCTCATGCTGCAGGACTATATAAAAACAGAATCTTTACTATCATACATCGCTTGACATAATAAACCTCTTCAAAAACTACTATCACCACAACAAACAAATACCTACTCAAACATACATACACAATTACACACACATACATCTCCCACTCCCTTCCCACACACACACTCATGTTACACACACCTCAACACTCACACTTATCTGTAATATCATATCAGTAATATTTATATGCATTTATAAAGGTAAATCGACACACTTTCACTCTTGTAAACTTCAGTTTTATTAAATTCCTATTTTGACCGATCACTGTCTCTTAAGATACAGGTCTCCTAGTTTAAGAGACAGGGTTCATTATTATTTTTGTATACATAGATTTTTTGTAGAGTAAACTTATTGTATTTCAGCCATCTTGTTTTGAACTGTGTCTGTGTGTACCACTTGGATAAATAAACAATTTTATTATATTATTATTATTATTAAACTAGTTCTTGTTTCACATTTCTATTGAACCATGTTCCAACTTTCTATACAGCCACGATGTAAATTTAAATAAAATAAAGTATTGATTAAATAATATATATTTTTTAAATAACTTTATTATACTTAATTTAGTTTCAACAATTTCTTTAAAATAACATAGATTTGGGCAAAATATTTACGATTTTTTCAATGATGAAAATTGGCTGAATAGCTGGCCGGCCACAGAAAAAAAACAAAACAGGCGGGAAACGGGAAAGCGGCAATCCGATCTTCATTTGTTTTTTCGAGTTTTTGAGTTTTGTTTATACTTCCGTATAGCAGAGATTTGTCTATAATGAGTTCATATGATTCAGATATGAATTTAACGCCTGATTTTATAAGAGAAGAGGCTAAAGCGGTAGTGGAAATAAAATTATCTCACCAAATCACCAAAGTTGTTGATTTATTTAAAATAAAATTTACTCATTTTTTCTTTAGCTAATTCATGTTTTTATTTTTACTTTCCTTATATTCGTAATGAAAAGCACTGTGTTTACCTCGGGTTAAAGACTTATTTAGTCCCTCGAACTAAACCCCGTCTCGGGACTTAATAAGTTACTTTCACCCCTAGGGTAACAATGTACTATTGTTACTAAGGGGCTGTCTCCACGAGCGAGAGAATCGCGACGATATTATCGTCGTTGCCACGTATTTCTATACACTCAGGCCGTCTCCACGAGCGAGAGAATCGCGGCGATATTATCCCATACAAATACGTAATATCGCCGCGATTCTCTCGCTCGTGTAGACGGCCCCTAACACTATGGTTTTTTGGCCGAAATAAACAGTTAATAAATAAATAAATAAAGGGAAGGTACCAAAAAGAAAATGGTTACCAATGCCACGTGCCTCGGAAATCACTTAAAGCCGTTGGTCCTGAATGTCGCTTGTAGATCTTTGACAGTCGTTACATGTAGTCAGTGGTTCGAAAGTCTGACAACCAGTATCACCAAGGGGTACCGTATTACTCAGTAAAATACTGGTATTCAGCTGCATCTGGTAAGATTGGAAGCCGTCCCAATAAATTTGGAAAGAGGCTAGATGATGGTGGTTTGGTTACCAATGGCCTGTACTGACCATATCACAATAGTAAGAGTACGTTAATTTATGAAATAGTCCAACCCTTTTTTTTTTAATAATTTCGCACTAGCTTTTTTGATCCGATCATTAGTAAGAATCAGAAACAAACTCAAACCATTTATTTCAATTAGACGATTCCAGCATTTTTGTAAAAAAAAGGAAGCGAAACTACAGTCCCAGTCACAAGGCTTAATAACTTGAGAGAGTGCTACAGTTGCACATTCCAAAGCTTATTATAGATCTCTATGGAGAAGAATGGGCAAGAAACTCCATGGACACTCTTTTCAATCAAAATATTGTTACAAAATCTTGGTTACATCATTCATGTTAAGGTTATATATATATGTGAGAACGATGTAGAAAGACGCGCACATTAAGAGCGTCCAGAGTAAAATATTAAATCAACAATTTAAAAATAAAGTAATTAAAATAAACCGTGGCAGCTAAGAGAACAGAAACACATTGCTATATGCCAACCAAAATAATGATGAAAAAGTAATTTACCCTCGAATTTCATAAGTGGGTATTGTGGTTTATACAAACTGCTGGCAATTATCCCTAAAATTATTTGAAAAGTAACGTATACCAATTTGATTACAGGTGCGAGAACATTTCAACTGCTCAGAGCTAGAAGGTGCTGAGTTAGAAGACCAGGGTGGCGATGGTACCGCGCTCACGCATTGGGAGAAGAGAATATTCGAAGTAAGTGGCCTGGTCAAAAACATGACGTCAATGGAAAATTTATGAAGAAAGTTAAGACTTATTTTAATACAAATAAGACAGAATTTTAGTTAGGTGTAGTTTTAACTGGGTTGTGGAGGAGAGATAGGCAGTTGCTCCATGTAAAATATTGGAAATCAGCTGCATCCAGGTAGACTGGAAGCCGACCCCAACATAGTTAGGAAAAAACTACGCAGATGATGACATGTTTCGCTGAATTTAATGCTGCAACTCACCCATATTTTATACTTATTTTTAAGATCAATTTAGAAACAGATTAAAATAAAATCTGTTTCTAAATTGATCTTAAAAATAAGTAATTTATGCTAGTACTTTTGAAAAGTCATCAAGAAATTGTAAGGGGCTATCTCCACGAGCGAGAGAATCGCGACGATATTATCGTCGTTGCCACGTATTTCTATACACTGTCTTAGAGGCCGTCTCCACGAGCGAGAGAATCGCGGCGATATTATCCCATACAAATACGTAATATCGCCGCGATTCTCTCGCTCGTGGAGACGGCTCCTAAGTAGTAAGGTAAACTGAGCTTTATGTTTGTGTGGATTTAAGAGTTATTTTTCAATTTGTTAACCGAGAATGATAATATAAGGTGTAAACGGACCCTTCATGAAGCCGTCAACCAAGCATTCTGTACATGAAACAAACTAACTCTACGCAAAAATTATTGCTGAGAAATATCACGTTTTACGGTAAAAACTCAATGTAACGCTCTAAAAACATTGTGCTGATAGATGCATTGGCTAGTAAATGGGTCATGGAGGTATTTAAAGTAAAGTTATTACATTAAAAACTGGTATTTAAAAAAAATACTTGAGAAACTTATGTATAATCTCAACATGAATGATGTGACCAATATTTTGTAACAATTTTTTGATTTAAAAGAGTGTCCATGGAGTTTCTTGCCCATTCTTCTCCAAAGAGATCTATGCTTTTGGAATGTGCAACTACCGTACTTTCGCAAGTTATTATGCCTTGTGACTGTGACTGTAGCTTAGCTTTTTTTTTGACTTTCAAAAGTGCCCGTAATGGTCTAGTTGAAATAAATGCTTTGAGTTGGAGTTTGAAAAAGTTGGAACTTTGACCTCCAATATCTCCGTAACTAAAAGGTTCACACGTATGGTCCAGTACAAAAAAATGATTCCGATGACAAAAAAATAATATCCTTAACGAAGCCGAAAGGCATTTGTTCTCCACAAGTGTCTTTCGGCTTCGTTAAGGGTATTTTTACACCCATTATTTGTTAACATGTTTGAAAACTAAATCGCAAACGCAACGAAATCACCGTGAATGGTAATATAAGAAACAAAATTTTCCCTCTCTCTCCCTCACACTAAACCATCTCCCATCTGTTTCAGAACGAAGCAATGACAGGTACCCACACCCAGAACTCCGTCTTCAGCCGTATAACCTTCGCTCTAATGGAAGATACTGGCTGGTATAGGGCCAACTACGACCATGCAACGCCATTGGACTGGGGCAAAGGACTCGGATGCAAATTCTCTATGGTTTCCTGCAAGCAGTGGCTTAATTCGCAAAGGTTCAGGTAAATTTTGTATTTTTGGGTTGCGGTCGAAGCCAGAGTAGCCAAATAAACTAGTTTTTATACTGAATTTGAGGCAGTTTTCGTGTTTTGGAAGTAAATACTCAATGTCTCACCAGATACAGTCCAAATTATTTTGCAACAAAAAAACAATTGCGACCTTTTTACCAAATGGTCACTCAAAAATTCAACTAGATTATAGAACGCTAAAGTAGATCGTCTTATCAAATACTTGTTTCTAATTGATTTTCAATTTTAATCTTGTGTAAATTAAGTTGATTTTAGAATTGATTGAAATCGAAGCGCAAACTGAACCTTATGTATTTATTAAAAACAGGAATGTTACATTTTTGAAAACAAAATGGCGATTATCGCCGAAAAAGACGAACTTCCCTACAAACTATCAGCCCCGAATTAACTCCTCTAGGGGATAATTTTTAGGTAAAAAGATGACAATTATCTACCCTGGCTTCTTCCAAAATGGGTGTGACCGTTATCCTAATAAATTAATACCCGGGTGTAAATATGACTGGCAGACATGACGCTCTGCTAACAACAACTTTTTTTGAAAGGAGAATGGGACTTGAAGTATGAGCGTCTGTCCCAAGGTCCAATAGCCATAAGATATGCATAATTGAAAAGAGCTTTTCAAGGAGAACCTTTGCTTCTTACACGACTTTCGGCAATTTCATTTGTTTGAAAAGGACGTATACCTACGGGGTGGAAGGGACACCGACGAGAAAACGGTTCCCACGTATTCAGTACATCATTCATATTTTACGGTCGGGAACCTTCTGTAAAATATGTTGCTTGTAAATTAGCTGATTTAGGATTTTTTTGTAAATATTGTTATTGAGTTTTGTTTTTTTTGCAAGCTATAACTCGGATAATTCGACTACGGAGTAAGTGTTAATTAAAAAACTGTATTTTTTAACACAATGGTTAAAGAAAGAGGAACTAGATGACATTTCGCCAGAAATGTTTAAGTCCCATGTAATGGGGGCGAGGCTATTGCCATCAACCGAGCCCAAATCCAGACTTCGTGGCTGTAACTGAGAAAATCTTGATGAAAAACCTTTGTGTTAAGAAATAATTGTTTTTACAATAATAATTGTGTTTTTTTTTAGTGTTTTGGGTTTTTATTTAAATAATTTGGATTTTATTAATCTAATTTGGGGTGTGCGTTGTGTTGTATAAATGTACAGACCCCAGCACATCAAGCTACTACAATCTGTCAAATTTCTTTAATAGATTTTCAACTTTATCGCTAAAGCATTAGGTTCAAGGTTGATCGGGAAAATTTGACAGTTTCAGGTAGCTTGATGTGCTGGCGATGTTATTTGTTTCTTAGAAATTGTATTTTTCAATATTTTATTACTTTTTCTTATACTAACATTTTCTATTAATTTTACAAGCATTACTAACGGGACAGCTTATAAAGAGTGAGTATTTGTTACATATAGTATAGACAACATTATATTCTGTTGTATTTAGCAGCAACTCAATGGCAGCCTTACTGTAACACCAACAAAATTCAATTTAATTTTGACAGTGATGAAAAATAACTGTCAAAATACTTTAGATATCATTCTGCTCTGTTGTTCAATCTTCAATCATTTTGGCAACACTACTTAGTTGTCAAATCAAAACTCATCGCCGAAATTATGATTGATCAACCAAAGAAAAAAAAATGTCCACCATAAAGCCTTATATAAGTATAGTTGTTTATATGGATCTTTTGGCGCGTCACCAAAATTGGAACTAACGCCGCCATCTTGTTTTTTCAATAAAATTCCCACAGAAAAATTCACAAAAGTTTACTAACAGCGCCCTCTTGACAATGTCATTGAAACACTAAAATAGTATTTAACAAAAAACAAAATGGCGTCGTTGCATCTGATTATAGCTACGCGCTAAAACATCCATGAAGCACTATATCTTTGTATCCCCGCATCTATGTTTGTGGGGTTCTTTTTTCCAATTTCTATAAACCCAGTGTACTTATTAAATCATTTCCCAACAGGCGCAAGAACCCAGCGCCCTTCTGCGAGAGAATAAAAGGCAACCCGTTGAGAACTGAATGTTCTCCGCGACGGAACGCGGTTGTTCTATGCAATTTGATACGGCATGACACTATACTGCCTAGGGCATATCAAGTAAGTGGTCTACGCTGGTAATAAGCTGCAGTGCTTTTTAATCAAATAAAGCAGTTGTTTGTTAGTATGCCGTACCCAACAAAATTCTTAATGAATAGTACAAAATTTATATAATTGGGGAAACTTTGTTATTACATTCGAGGCGGAATTAACACCCAAGCTGTAGGCGAGGGTGTTATGGAGCCGAGAACTGCAGTAACAAATCCCCACGCGTATCAAACGCCGTTTTTCAATACACTTTCGAAGAAATAAAATATTAGAACGGAAAGTATTTTTGTCAGGAATTACGAAACTATGATTTTTTGCATTCAACGCTTTGCTTTCGCCAGGTTGAAGAAGAAGCAAAGGTATGATGCCGCTACACAGCCTAATATGAAAAATAGAAAATTCAAATATTTTTGAATTCAGAACACAAATAAATGTTAATTAGTGCATTAATGTAAATATTTGTTTTAAATAATTATGCTTGTCTATGATATTCTCTTTATAAACACAATTTAAATACTCAAAAAATATTTACGCCGTAAAGACGCTTATCTCTTTGCTGAGATTTAAAAAAGCAATCACCGCCGACTATAGTCATTGAACCCATTTGGACTTAGTATATAAGTATAGTTACCTATCTGTGGAATTTTTTATTTTCGCACGTGTGCGCAGAAATATTAAAAATCTACGCGTGTGAAATACATGGCATGTTGTACCTAATCGTAGTGCGATAAGAACCAGTTTTCGAGAAAGTGCAGTGAAAAATATTTTATTACACATCGGCCTACATGAGCACTTATAAAACGTCGACAAAAAGGTGCACGGTTCGGGTTGGTCGTTTCCTATAGAGAAGAACCGGCAAGAAACTACATGGTTACTTTTTTTAAATGATTTCGGTTTACAATATCTTGTTAAAGTACCTATTAGTACTTAGTATGGGGAACAGTATAGGCCCGACTATGTCGTTGCTTACTACACAAAAAACGTAAAATAAGAAAAAATCTCGTAAGAGACACTGGGCGTGGTGATAAATTTTCAACTTTCAGCGTTGAACCGTACGTCGCAAATCAAAGAGCTGAATGTTCCTTATGGCATATCAAATTTCGAAAAATAACGTGTTTTCTATAACCTTCATATTTCTTCCAGCACTTCGACACACTGCCAAACGTAGCCCCCGGAGAAGAAGCCCACTACGGAGGCTCAGTGTCCCTGGCAGACTACTGTCCTTACCTCCAGGAGTTCACGTGGAGACACAAGAGTGTACTAGTCAGGGGCAGCCGCTGTTCCTATGAGGAAAACACTCCTAGTACGTAGTTTTGACAATTATATTTTTGTCACTAGTTTTTATTTTTGCAGTTTTCTAGAGAAACTATGGGCTGTATGGGCTAGAAAGTAAGCCTAAGTTTTAATTGAGGATAAGTTCTATATGTGTGCCAAATTTCGTCAAGATCTGTTAAGCCGTTTTTGCGTTATTCGACTTCTTTACCAAATTGTCATACAAAATTCCTACAACACAATGTGCGTAGCAAGACTTCTTCATGAACTGTATTTTTTTCATTTTTATGAAAAAAAAATTTCTTTTCCAGAAACTGATGTGAACTTCGCTTTAGAGAATTATGGTGCACACTCAAAATGTTTCGACCACAGTGACAGAGTATGGGAACAGAAATCATGTAGACAGGTATCTATTGTTTTTTTTTTTAGTTTCTTGCGAGATAATGGACGGGGTGGAAGGGACACCGACGCGAAAACGGTTATCACGTATTCAGTACATCATTGTGAGCCATCCTACATAGACATTTTTCATTGCTTATTAAAAAAAAATCAGCATATTTGCCATACATTTTGAATTTTTGACATACATATTTCAGCCATACATTTTGACCGTGTAGGTATTGCACTTTTGTAGGAAACAGCAGTTTTTTTTTGTGTATTAATGTTATCTATACTAATATTATAAAGCTGAAGAGTTTGTTTGTTTGTTTGTTTGTTTGAACGCGCTAATCTCAGGAACTGCTGTCCCGAATTGAACAATTCTTTCAGTGTTAGATAGCCCATTTATCGAGGAAGGCTATAGGCTATATATCATCACGCTACGACCAATAGGAGCGGAGCACTAATGAAGAATCTATACTATAATATTATAAAGCTGAAGAGTTTGTTTGTTTGATTGAACGCGCTAATCTCAGGAACTGCTGTCCCGATTTGAACAATTCTTTCAGTGTTAGATAGCCCATTTATCGAGGAAGGCTATAGGCTATATATCATCACGCTACGACCAATAGGAGCGGAGCACTAATGAAGAATGTTTCAAAATCGGGAGATATTTTTTCCTATTGAGAGCTTCCGCTGCGTGCGCTGCGTAAACGGTTAAAGTTTCGCAAAAATCATGTATTACAGAATTATTCCTCTTTAAAAGTTCTAAAAAAAAGTCCGCGACAGCATATGTCTATCTTTTAAGGTTAGCTCACTATAACCTTTTTTATGCTAACCAAAGTTCTAAAATAATGCATTATTTACGGAGGTGTTTTTATAAACATGATATTAATCCTTATCCAAATAAATACGTTACTCATCACAAGTATTTCATTTAAAACAAAATTGCCCTTTACATCTTTCGATTTAAGTGAATATCTTAGGAGCTGTCGCAGTTTTAAAATAAAATCACAGCAAAATAATGATCGGGTACTGCGCGCACAATGTGCAAAGCCGGGCAGTCATGTTAGCCCAAAGTAACTATTCCACGCGGACGAAGTCGCGGGCGGAAGCTAGTACTAAATAAATATAATAAATGAAAAATCGATATTTTTCAAAGAACGAAGGAACTCGTAATATAAAGTACATTTTGTTATTTAATACAATACACCCAAATTTAAACCTTTTAAATTGGATGAAGAAAAAAAAACAAAATAAAATAAAAAAAAAACAATGTAAAGTTTCTTGTAATAGTAGTGATAATTTCTTTAGCTTTCAACCCAAGAGTACCAATTTGGTAGAACCGTAGATGGTCATCATTACTAATTTCGTGTATTTTTTTGTTTCAGATTAGAGAATGGCAACACTGGGGCTCTGGTTGCTATAAATATAAATGTGAAAGTGGTCGACTACACATTGTGGTAAGTAAAACATATAATGACCACATAAAGTGGATATTACTGGTATTCCGTTTTTTTATTTATTGATTTATTTTCTCCACAGATAACAATTTAAAGTATTTAAAACTAGCTAGTAACAACACAAACAATATGTCTATGCAATGGTTATTGTCCTGGAACTAATATCTGGATTTTTAAAATATGTATATATAAAAGAATAAAAAATAAACAGTAAATTATTAAATAAAAAATAAAATAAAAAAAATAAGTTCAAAATTCTTTACCTAAGTACCAGCTAATTGAAGCAGTTAAAAAAAAAAAAAACGGAATAATAAAGAAACAGTGCTTGCACCTGCGCAGAATTTTTCCTGCTATTAAACACGAGCTAAACGTCCTACTAGGATAAAAAGTATCCTACATATTATGTCCTACCGAACCCACGTCATGATCTACTAGTCTATTTGTATGCTGATTTTATCGAAATCCGTCCAGCCGTTAAAGTGCGAAGTCGTAACAAACAAAAAACTCACTTTCACATTATATCTCAGTTAGGATACCATAATTATTATTAGTGTCAATTTAAACTATTCATTATCGTCATCGTCTGCCTAGCCGTTCACCAACTACGGAATCAGTTTCCAGTATAATCAAATGCAGCTGAATGCCAATATTATACATAGAGCGACTGCCTGTCTGATCTCCACAATCCAGTTACTGGGTTGACTATCAAACTATCCTAACTTCCTAACTAATAATATTATAAATATGAAAGTATTTTTTTTGTTTGTTACCTTTTCACACCTAAACCACTGAACCGATCAATAAAATTTTGCATATACGTTGTCAGGTGTAGGTACAGAAACGGACATAGGGTACCTTTCATCCCGAAAAAAATGTAGTGTGCGCGAAGAAAACCACAATAACGTTCTTATGATAATAGATGGCGCCACGTGTCTTTCGAATCATGATGAATTATATTATTACAATCAGAGTACAACCCAAATTGATTGTCAAATTCTAAATTAACACGAGCGAAACCGCGGGCAAAAGCAAGTTAAAAATAATTATTATCCTATGTTACAGGTCGGCAACTATTCGTACACTTGCTTCCACGCGAGTCAAGTGCTACAAATAAGGATAATCAAACGAGGTTGGCTCCACAAAGGAGGGGTAGTGTGCCCTCCTTGCAGAGAACTGTGTGGAGAGGAGTTTGCGGTAAGTGACATTCACAACTGATTAGACTCGGAGATGGACTGAATGGTAGCCTAGCCTAGCAGTTCGGGTTAGAGGATGGTACATGTCTTCGAATTTTAGGTTCTAGGACATGACAGTTTTCTGTCCTTTGGCATACCTTTTTTTTTCGATGCTATATCAAGAACCATCTAATTTAATACATTACTGAATCGGTTACGCCCGGCTTCAGGAACATTTCACAAAGAAAATTAGAAAGGTCTGTGGGAGGCCCAACAGCGGGACAGAGCAGACTAAGATTTAAAAAATACTGTTCTTCATTAATAATATATTATTTTTGTCTCCACAGTCGAGAAACGAATACTGTAAAGGCGGAGAAGAGCCGTTACCACCGAATTTATACCCCAACGATGCGCTAAAGTGCTCAGCTGTAACTTTGACATCTCCCGCCATTTTGATAGCCGCCATCTTGTTGATATTAAACGTCATGCAGAAATGAAACGGTTCATCTATTTAGTTACATTTCTGTTTAATTGACAAAAAATTCGAATACTTATAAATGCCAATGAACTTCACTAAAAGATCTGAAAGTGACTTAAAATTCAGTTGCGTTTGAACTAAAGGCCGTTTTTTCTCAGTTTCGAATGCTATTTAGGCAAGCTTGTACCACAAATCACTAAATACGTTTAGTACAAAACGAATTTAAAATATAGTTCTTTTTCTATCGCTCGAAGATGACAGAGACAAAAAGTTTAAATAAATATATTCTTTATTTAAAAAAAAAACGAAACAACATAATGGGTATGTTTAGCTAAACGTTAGATTTGTGGTACAATTGGGATTTAAAAAAAGATGATAGTTTAAAAATTGAGAATTTAGTTCAAGATAATATGTTTTTTATTTTGACTGGGATGTATGTATTTGTATGAAATACAAAGATTGTACCGTAATTTGAATTCTGTGTTTAAGTCAATACATAGTTTTTGTAAGAAATATCGAATAAAACAAAATGGCTTTTTGTCATTTATTTTGTCAAATGTACATAGTATAATTTTAATGTAAGAAGCTTATTTGATCCAGTGATTTTTAGTAGTGTCGAAATCACTATGATTGAGACGATAGGGCCTTGACAAAGTTACAAGATGACATGGATGTATGGAACTGACATAAGCTATCGAAAACCTTATGTAAATCTTTTTGACAGTCACTGTAGAAATACGAAACGCTTCGAAAGCGGTTTACAGTGTGACCACTTTAAGTGCGCAGTTCAAGATGGCGCTGCTTGTCAAGAAAAAATGCATCGATATGTCAAACTTGGTACATTAATTTTAGTTTTCCCGCCTGCACAGATAAGTTGGTTGAAGTGTACACTTTTTCTAAGCCCTAAGTCACCGGATCAGGTCAGCTTGCTACAGTCCTTACACGGATATTTTTACTTTTGACAGTTGCAAGCACATAGTGACCTTATTGTAACATAGATAAAGATTACTGATTTTGATTGCCTCGTTGGTCTAATGGTCACAAGCGCAACTGCTGAACATGAGCACCTGGGTTCGATTCCCGGGTCGGGCAAAGTGTTATCGAGTGTTTTTCCATCAGGAATTACTCAGTAGCAGCCACGGAGTCTGGATTTGTGCCCGGTTGATGGCAATAGGCTCGCCTCCAATTACATTTAACTTAAACATAACTGGCGAAATGTGGGTCTACTATCAGGTACACTTCTGCCTAAGCCTTTGGGGATTGTTGGCGTCATGTTATGTTGTTTTGTAAAATCAGAGGTAAATTATCTGTGAAAAGACTATACTCTGACGTTTCTGAACTGTATAATATTTACCATTGTGTGATAGTGAATTTGTGTGTTTGAATCTAAGTGAATGTGCTATTATGTATACAATTAATTAATTTTGTAAAGCTACGATTTGTATTGGCGTGTAAAATTATGGTCTGTATAAGAAATATATTGTGTACTTTCCTTTTAAAGATTTAAATCGTACGGCCGCCTTTAAATTAAAAAAAAAATATTTGGTTGGCAATGACATTCGAATAGTATGGTTTCGCTCACATATACCTTCTGAAAATCGTATCTTTTGTTTCGTATGAACAGTTTTTCGAACAACCTAAATACAGGTCATCCAACGATTTAAATCTTAGGTCTCTTTTTCTTACTGTTTCATATGTTGTATTGGTACAAACCTTTGTTTTTAATGTAAATTGTCTCGCTTTTCAATCAAGTTGTGAAGCTAAGTTCTTGAAACATGGTTAATTTTAATTAGCATGCGTAACTCTATGAATAAGGGTTGCAATAAAACAAAAAAGATATGAATTGATGATTTTTTGACTAAATGACTGCAGGATACTTAGAATATCAGTTATAAAAACTATTTTTTTAGTGGAAACGGGGTGGAACGGACGTCGAAGCACAAACGGTTAACACATGTTCAGGTAGCCTACCATGACATCTTGAAGCAGGAGTAATTCCAGTGTGAGAAAGAGATGACGCTATACGACCTGTATAGCTCTTTTTAATAATAATAATAAATTATTTATTACCACAAAGTTCAAGTACATTGCACTGTTTACAGATTAAACTTCTTAAATAAGCATTAGACAAAAGTACAATTTGGTTCAACCCTGTCACCTAAACTAGGCTAGGCCTGTATCTTAGGTGGCAGTGTCCGGCTATGGGATATGCTTGTATAATTCTTTTGTGGCAGACGTGCCAGTGGACTGTGTCAAGTGGGCGCTTATTTGATATTCTATGACGTGATAGTGTCTATGACGTCTTAAAGCAGGAGTAATTCCAGTGTGGGAAAGAGACAGAGCTATACAAGTCATTTAGCGCCATCTGTACATCACTCCGAACGCCCCAGTTTATTTCGGTAATAAAAAATAAAACGGCTGTTTACTACAAAATTGCAATAGCTACACGGTCAAAATGTATCGAACAGCTGTTTTTTTTTTTAAATTACTGATTTAACATTTCTATGTGGTTCGGAATGGTGTACTGTGGACGGGGTAACGTGGTGGTCGGTGTCTCTTCCACCCTGTATTCTAGCCAAGTATGGTTATAATTAACACTAGAAACTGGATATTTACGATGTCCACTGTTTGTTTTGATTTCCCGATGTGACAGTTTAAAAACTTAGGTATGGTTATCTACATACGACAAAATAAAAATAAATCTTTTTTCTAAACTATTACTTGAAGTACAACCTGTGGTCGTTGAACACTAAAAAAAAAGTAAAAAAAAACATCGATATCCATTAACGTCGGCCGAGTTTCGCTAGCGAATTCAATTTGACCATGTACCTATAGTTAATATGTCTTCCCTATACGAGTTTGTATCAATACAACAATACTTAAATTGGTAACCCAGCTTTCCGGACCAAGGATTTGTAAATAGTCATTTAAGAAGATCATGCTTAAAAAAAAAACTTTAAAATTACTTAACTCGAACTTAAATGCCATAATTTAAATTATTTCTTTTGTAAAATTATTATACTTATTTTTAAAGAGTCAAAATAATCTTTTAATTTTGCTGGTCTACTAGTAAAAATAATGGGTATAAAAATACCCTTAACGAAGCCGAAAGGCACTTGTTCTCCCTATTATTGCGATATTTTTTTTTGTTCTGGACCATACCTGGGAATCTTCTAGTTACGGAGATATTGGGGGTCAAAGTTGCAACAGATTATACAGTTTTTTTTAAATACAAGTTTTCAATGTTATAACTTTACTTTATATACTTCTAAGACCCCGCACTATTCAATCCATCCATCAGCACAATGTGTTGAGAGTTACATTGAGTCCTACCGTAAAACGTGATTTTTCACCCCAAAAAAAGTCATTTCCCAGCAATAATTTTTGCGTAGAGAACTACTTAGTTTGATGTACGTTTACACCTTCTATTTAACGTTAACATAATGTAAAATAACCGTTAACAGTCGCTCCATGTAAAATAATGGTAGGTATTCAGCTATAACCGAATATATTGGAAGCTGAACTTAACATAGTTGGTAAACGGCTAGAATGAAAATGATGTTAAAAATATATATAAAATAAGCAAAACTTACACTTTCACTTACTGGGTATCTTCCGTGATTTTCAGATTTGTCTGCACCTAACTATTTATTTACCATCCACCCGCATTCTCCAGTAATCCCGCGATCACGGCGCTTGCAACAGCGTCGAAATATCGGGAGCTCAAAATAATTTAAAATCACAGAATATCACGGAAGATATCCCATAGTGACAGTATAAGTTTAGTTATGAAGTGTGAAAGCTTAACTCGTAAATAAAAAATTAGTTGAATGTCTTCCCTAGTGACCTAAACAAATACCAAGAAATATACGCTGCAGCCGCTTTATTATGGCTCGTACATAATTGTATGGCATCATCACGTGACGTCGTGTGAACGGCCACAGCTATACAAGTGGCCTACCATGACGTCTTAAAGCAGCAGTAATTCCAGTGTGGGAAAGAGATGGCGCTAGACGACCTGTATAGCTCTGTCTCTTTCCCACACTGGAATTACTCCTGCTATAAGACGTCATAGTAACCCCACAGGCTGCTTCACGCGACGTCGTGTGATGTGGCAATTGACGTGTAAAAACACAGTTTGAGTACCTTTGTAGTCTTCTAGCTTTATGTATGTATTTTCCTTTCTAAATAAATGACCTTACTTGTTCTTCGAAATATTCGTCGGCTCAATAACAAGAATATCTAACGCAATTCGCGTATTTGTATTGCAAATTGATGCCAAAATTAAAGGTTAGTGCTGGTTTCTGATGGCGTATCTTTTTTTTATTTTCGTTAGTAGATCAGCAAATAAGATTTTAAGATTTACTTATATTTTGTAACTTGAATAAATGCAGGACTTCTAGCGCAGAATTAAGTTTACACTGTGAAAAACTTGTAAAGCGCCCCAGCAGAGTTTTTTGTGATGGAAATAGCAAAACACGCATCACTAATTTCATGATAATTTTAAAGATTTTACTAAACGAAATTAGTAAGCATAATTAATAATCAGCGTATTATGTGCCTGCTGGGACACACGGCCTCCTCTCTATGAGAGGGAGTGGGCTATAATCCACGCAGCCCCAGTGCGGGTTTGTAGATGTCACATGTCTTTGAATTTTTGGTTCTAGGACATGGCACCTATGCCCAATTTTTTTTTGTTTTGATTTACTCAACAAGTTGAAAGATAAGTAAACCGTGTCAGATTACCTTTAGGGGCGTATCAAGTAATTAAAGTGGAATCTCCAGAGTAGCTCGTGAAACACAAATTTTCTTACGATTTTTGTAAATAGCAGGTCAGTATCAGGGTTATAAGCTAATTAAAACATGATTTGCGACCGTAACAAATATGGCTTTACTGAGTTATAAACATTAAAATCATCAATACAACCTTCTAAGTTCATTTAGTCCCATTGAATGACAATTTAATGAAAAAATCATGCAATTAAATGAACTTAGAGGGTTGTATTGATGATTTTAATGATTATCCCGTCTGGTCGGAGGATCCTCCATTTTCTATGGGGGTTGAAGAGCTTTACACCCTGTTCTACATACCCCCAAACTGTAAATACATGCGTATTACGGATGCAAATCATATTTTGTTTCACATACAACCTGACACTGAACGGCAAATTGCAAAAAAAAACATAAGAAAATTGAATTTCGCGGCGTATCTGGCGCATACACATTAAGGTGAATGCTCCAACCAACCCGCGAAATTCAAATTTTCTTACGTTTTTTGCAATTTGCAGGCCAGTGCTAGGTTGTATGTTGATTAAAATATTATTCGCGGCTGTAAGACATATGTAGTTACAGAATTATAATCATCAAAATCACCAATACAACCCTCCAAGTTCATAAAGGCGTAGGAACAAAAAAAAAACAGATAAAGTCATTCTTACAGCTTTATGAACTTAGAGCATTGTATTGATGATTTTGATGATTATAATTCTGTAACTACATATGTCTTACAGCCGCGAATAATATTTTAATCAACATACAACCTAGCACTGGCCTGAAAATTACAAAAAACGTAAGAAAATTTGAATTTCGCGGGTTGGTTGGAGCATTCACTTTAAATAAACATATTTCTGCCGCTATGTCCTGACAATCTGCGATTGTAAATATAGTACTTAAGTCATTTGTGGTGCTTTAAAACATTTATAAGTTCTCATTCCTATTTTTTTAAGTGAAATTATATTTAATTTATGTATATTTAATTTACTATGAATATTTTATATGATAATGTGGAAAGTGTTATCGAATAAGCTTGTTTGAAGCAGAATTTTATGTTATACTGATCAAATAATCTGCCTCGTTGGTTTAGTGGTAGTGGTGGACTTGGGTTCGATTCCCGGACCGGGCAGTGTTATTGGGTTTTTCCACCAGGCATTTCGCAGTAGCAGGCTGGAGCCTGGATTATGCCCGGTTGATGGCAATAGGCTTGCCCCTATTACAAGGGAATTAAACATAACTGGCGAAATGTGGGAGTACTGTACACCCTTTGGGGATTACTGGTGTGAAGTTATGATGAAACGATAATAAAAAGGGTAGGATCAGATAACGCGAGGTTTAAATACCTCAGAAAGTGCTTAAAATAATCTTGAATGTATAAAATGTTCGTCTTCTGTTATAAAAAAAATTGTCAAAACCCTTTTCTTGCAAATAAACTAAGATTTCTGTCTGCCCTCTTGGGAATAAAACGTCGTGATTGTATGTATGTATTTACTAAGGTGTATTATAAAAAAAAAACAGGAAGAGATTTAATAAAAAAGAACATTAAATGTGGATTTACACATTTCACATTTGTATAAAATAAAGAGTATTTTTAAACAAAGAAGATTTTTGTTTCATTTTTCTTTTTTTTTTAAATATAAGCAATACTTAATAAACAAATTACAAAATTAACTTACACCTAAGTAAAAATATTTACTTAAGTGTAAGTTTAATTTTAAGTAGCGTCCCCCATTCGGACGAGCAGAGATGGTACGGCAAAGCGTCACCGTAAGGGCGCGTTGCCACTATGTCAAGACGACAGGTTATCGTATTGTTTAAAGCGTCGTGGCTTATGTATTTAAGTGGAGGTGTTCACTTAAAGGACGACACGATTAACTGTCGTCCACGACTTTTCCCAACTAAAAACCAACGATCAATTTAATCGTCACGACATAGCCCCCCCTTAAATGGGTTGAAGTTCCTCAGGCTCGAATAAAGCGCTGTGCATTTACGCGAACCACCAATCTGTGGAATTCACTGCCAGCTTCTCTGTTCCCTGATCTGATCTGATCTGATTATAATCTGAATCTCTTCAAAGTGCTATTGAATTGGTTTCTTCTAGGCAAGCGTGCGCACCCTAGGCCGTGTCAACGCTTCAATTTAGGCGAACTACGGCCAAGCGCAAGCCTATTTCGGGTGAAAAGTACCTCTACAAAGCATTGCAGTTGTAAGTACTTATTTATTGATTTGAGACCCCTCCATATGTCGACGTTTGTAGATCTTTGACAGTCGTTACCAGTTGTCAGAAGCCCTAAGGGCCGATTCACACCGAGAAAGCAGCGGCCGGCAGCGGCGCGGCGAGCACTTTCAGTGTGAAATAATTTTAAACTTTATCCACATAGTTAAAATACCAGTATCGCTTGAAAAGGTCGCGCGTCTTGAATGAATGAATGCATTTATTTATTTGTCAGAATATTGTACAAAGCTGTTATAAAAAAAACAGGTAACTTTATCCATACAGTCCGCTTTAAGTTAAAACAAACTAAAATAAATTAACATTGAAACCAACATCAGGAATTAAAAATAAATTAACATTATAGTAATCCATATCAAAAATTAAAAATAAAATTTATTAAAATAAAAAACTAAAATAAATTACCATTCACATCAAAATACACACAAAACACAGCTACTGTGTGGCGAATAACTGGTGAAATGTAGAGGCACTATCAGGTACCTCTCTGGCTGACCCTAAGGGGATTACAGGCGTTAAGTAAATACTAAAATGGAAACGATCATAAAAATATTTAACAAAGTAATTCATATTTAAATTCAAATTCATTTATTGTTTGTCACAGGTGAAATATCAGTTCTTATCATTATTATAAAGGATTGCTGTTTGTTTGTTGTGTTTATGGTGTACAATATTTAATTCTGGGTCCATATTTATTTAACATTAAAATCATTATTCGTTCTAGGTCAACCTCCACCATTCGTTATACATTAATATATGTAGTTGTTCATACTTGTACATATTTATTTCTATTATAGTTTTGTAGTTTGTAAATAATTAATAGTTGTTCATTCACAAAGTCAGATTAATGAAAATTAAGTAATAAGTAAGTACATTGATTTCATACTAATTAAATTATTCATTGATTTCATTTTTTTTTTAATTACGTATATAACACCTTAACAGCTATAACGCCAATGCGATGGTACTGCTATGTTCCGGATATCCATATCCGCGGATATCCGCGGGAGAAATAAGGTCCGCGTCCGTATCCGTTACTTTTCTCGCGGATCTTTTATTAATTTTCAAATGCAATTGACAGGATAAAATGCTGCATAATAACTTAGGTTATGTGAATAAGTAGTATAATTTAAAAAAAAAACCATTCAGAGTATTTTTTATTTCTTAAAATCAAATATTTGGCACCTTTAATTGCAAACATATGTTCTAGTAAGTTACCATACCAATAGTAATTATATAACTCAAAGATACTATCTTATGTGATCACTGTCACACATAGACAGTTATGACATTACTTTTTATAAATATAAGAAAATGAAAAATTGAGATTGAGTGAAAAAAAAATTATCTATATCCGTGTCCGTATCCGCGGATCTTGACACTAAATATCCGTATTCGGATCCGTGTCCGCGGATATACATTTTTGACGATCCGGCACATCACTAGTTACTACCACCAAAATACAGATACCTCTAACTTACAAAAATGCAATTAAAAACACAATTAAAATACATTTAAAAATACCTACAATTAAAAAACACCTCTAAACATTTTCAATGCACTTCAGTGCTACTCCTGTGAACTTCATCAGGCTGCAGTGAAATATATCTACCTCATCTGACATGATGTTTAACAATCTTATGGCCTGACAAGGGGGCAAACTTGTCATTTATACAATTAACAAAGAAACAAAACCAACAACTAACAAAACTAATATCCATGGTTCATCGCGAGTACGTGGAAGTTAAACTCCTTAGTTGCTTCTTTCGCCAATGCTACCGATAGTTCTGCGTCCAGTGGATTGAAGTTAACCTTCGTGGTTTGTTTGTTGATTCCAACTGGTAAGTTCACGCAAACGTAACTAATCATGGGTCCTTTTCCAATCTGAAATAAATAAAAATAGTCTATACTAAGAAGGTCGTTATGTACAGATGCCAGCACATCAAGCTACTACAATCTGTCAAAAGAGAATGCTCATGGAAGTATGGAATCCCGTACCATGCTGCATCAAAATCAAACCTTGTTTTTTATAGACTACACTGATCGTATTAACTCCTACAAAAATTATTTTTGAAAAAAAAAACCCGCGTTTCAGAGTTATTTTATAAAATCGAAACTAACCTAAAAAGTAGGTCTATTTTTTCGACGCTACCAACGACGTATTTTAACACACATACATTACATTATTGCTCTAAAAACAGCGTAATACACTAATATTAGTAAGAATTACGAGTTAAAGTAACATCCACAGTATGCTTGACTGAAACTCGATTTTATTTTAGACCTTTATATTGCCAATAGTCAGTCAGTACAGTACAAATGTCAGATGCCACAGATAAGATAACTATAAACCATAGAGTATAGTAAGTGCTATAAACTAGTCTGGATTTAGGGATGTAATCGATAAATCAAAATCTTTAGGCTGAGAAAATCTATTTTGTTGAAAATAGCAATAAACCAAACTAAATCGATTTGGTGTACTGATCTTACTTAATTGTAATTAATTTTAGAGTCCGCTCGACAGACAAAGGTTTGTTCAATTGAAACGGAACGTCATTTATATTCAGTTGAAACGGAACGTCATTTATATTCAGTTGAAACGGAACGTCATATAAAGGGAGTAAAACAATATTCATACTTTTAAACTCGAAAAGTATATTTCCAGTTCAAAAATCAAATCCCCGACGCGTAATGCCGTAAAAAAATATGAAACTAATTACTATAATATTTTGGTTTTGAGGCGCGAGACTTTTTGTTACCAACTTTGGTCATTCTCTTTTCTTTAATAGATTATCAACTTTATCGTTAAAGCATTAGGTTCAACGGTGATTGGGAAAATTTGACAATTTCGGGTTGCTTGATGTTCTGGCGTCTGTACTAAAAGATTATAAGGTTGGATGTAGGAGGTAATATCTGAAACTTAAGAATCTGATTTAAAAAAAAATTACACTGATAGGAAGCTATGGTATTGCAGAGTGTCATATAATATACAAGAAATATGACGCGGGCGAAGCCGCGGGCACAAGCTGGCTCAAAATAAATATGTAAGTACCTAAGGATTTTTTGGTTCTCAAATGACGTTAACTGGAAGGCAGTGGAAAGCGCTGATGATAAATATTTGTGTTAAAAGTTATTTTGTGAAAGATATGTATTGAAAACAAGATGGCGGCCATATTTCCAATTTTGACCATAATACAGACAACTTCGAATCAGCTCGCCCATTATTACATGGGACTTAAACATAACTGGCGAAATGTGGGTGTACTATTAGGTATTAGGTAAACCTCTGCCTAACTCTTCGGGGACTGCAGGCGTGATGTTATGTTATATGTAGGTACAGGCCAGTATAGTTCACACTTGAGTCTAAAAAAAATTGTACTTTAAAGCTTAATATTTCCCAAACGAATCCAGTGGATTATTATTAATCTAAAAATGATTTGAACAAACTCGCAATATTTTTAAAGATCTATCCAACGACATCCCACACTATGGGTACACGAGAAAAAATATCCCCACTTTACGTGTAGGTGCTGGAGATACCCTAAAAAATACTTTTAGACATTTTTTTACCACTTTGTCGGCGTAACTAATCTGTATATTCATACCAAATTGCAGCTTTCTAGTACTACGATTCTTTGAGCTAAGCTGCGGACAGACAGACAGACGGACATGGCGAAACTATAAGGGTTCCTTGTTGACTACGGAACCCTAAATGTCATGCCGATATAAGTTTTTAAACTGTCATGTCACTAACGCAAAATACACACAAACCACAACATAAACATGGAAAAAACATGGTGCATATCTCGTTTTTAGTGTTAATGATAATGTCATACCGGCCGAGTTACTGTTACTCTTTTTAGCGCAACCCCAGCTGGAAACTTGACATCTTCGTCGTAATAAACTTTGGAATAATTCCATGACGCATCACCTGTAAAAAGATTAAAATATAATCAGTTACAAAATTTATATTTTTATTTGAATTCAGTATGTAAATTATTTACAAACTACTTAAAGATCTAAAATAATAATAAAATGAAGTACAAGCATCAAAATGGAAAAAAAATAACAGGGCGACATAAAATTCGTCCACATCGCTGTCAATAGGAAAAGTGCCCTGGCTGGCAGCGTTGCCACGTTGAATGGCAATAAAATATTAGTTCCATAAAATAGCTCAAAAATATCAGATAAACTTAGCATAATTATGTTCCCACTGCTGGGACACTCCTCTCTATGAAAGGGAATGGGCTGTAATCCACCACGCGGGCCCAGTGCGGGTTGGTAGATGTCACATGTCTTTGAATTCTAGGTTCTAAGACTTGCCCATTTCCGCACAATGGTTTCCTTCACCGTTTTGAGTGCAGTGATGAAATAAATGACACAAATTAAAATGCCTGACTGGTTTCGAATCCACGACGCAAAGGCGCTCCCTCACCGGAAGCATTATCATCTGCCTAGCCTTTTCCCAACTATTTTGGGATCGGCTTCCAGTCTAATCGGATGCAGCTGAATACCAGTATTTTAGAGAATACCAGTATTTTTTTCGTGGAGCGACTGCCTATCTGACTTCCACAACCCAGTTAGTTCTGGGTAATACGATACCCTTTCGTAAGACTGGTTGTCAGACTTTCGGGCCACTGACTACCTGTAACGACTGTCAAAGGTCTACAAATGACAGCTGGGACCAACAGCTTAACGTGCTTTAAAGCAAGTGCAGCTTAATCTAAAGATTGACCCGAGCGGCAGTTATTATTTAGCCACGAGCTCCTCACCGGAAGTATTCGCCTGAAATGTGACAGTTGCTGATTCGAGCAATACATCAGTTAGTGACGGGCACCCTGTAACGATACAATCATCACTACTGATCACTAAAGATTTAAGCATACATAGGGATATAGGGACAGAGAAAGCGATATCCCTAGATAGCTATATCCCTATGTATGCTTAAACCTTTAAAACTACGCAACGGATTTTAATGCGGTTTTTTTTAATAGATAGAGTGATTCAAGAGGAAGGTTTATATGTATATTGCACCCGTGCGAAGCCGGGGCGGGTCGCTAGTTTGTAATAATCACTTGTTTCTCTTGGATTGTTACATCACAGGCGAATGCTTCGGTGATAGAGCGCCGTAAGTTGAGGCTGTTTGGTCAGCACAGCTTTTAAAGAAAGATAAAATATGAATTTTACATAATGTCTTACCAAATGCATAATCACAAGTCCTCTTCTCGGTACCGGAGACTATAACAGTTGTAAAATACACAAGAAATAACACACAGAACTTCTCCATTTTCTTTTACAACTTGACAAAAACAGAGAATGTGAAGTAAATGATTCCATTCGACAGTCTGTCCTTTATTTATAATCTACATAAGGCAAGGAAAATCGGTTCTATTGCCGTAAGAAAAATAAAGTTACTCGAGTAATAACTAGGGCTGTCAAAACAAGTCATGCTAGCGAAGGAGGTGGCGGAACGTGAGAAGATAACCTCACGTCCCAGCCGCCGCGGGAGACGCCCCGGGAGTCGGGGGCCACGTGGTGGCTCTCGGCCACCGTAGGTGTGGGCCTGTGGACGGTGAGTATGGACTAGATCTCCGTCCGTCCGTCTTATGACGACAGGCCGTGTCGACGGCGCGTTCGTGTTCCACGCGCGCCTCAAAGAGATGTCAGCAAACAAGGCCCGCAAGGGCCGATGCCTGCCAGGGCTGCGGGACGGTTCGAAAGAGATACCGCGGCCCTGGAACATAAAGGGCAAAAGAAGGAACATGGATGGGTTTTAGTCAGTAAAAGTCTGATACTCCCTTCCGCTCCGCCCAGAGCTGGAGGAGTCATTTGATGATTTCCCATCCCAAAAAAAAGCATGTTTCTACGACGATCTTATACAGGGTGATATGGTAATTGGGTGCATTCCTGGAAATGGGTGATACTAGGCCCAATTTGCAACGATTTTGATCCCGACCACTTGGGGTCCAAACTGGACTGTTTTGGAGAACTCGAACTTCAAAGTTTTTTTTGGAAATTTTCGAAAAACCTCGCAACTGTCGTGCGTATATATGACCAGATGTATGGACGTGGACGAGGCCAAAGGAGTATGCAAGGGTCGTAGCTGGTGGCGCTCTCTGTAGTTTCTGCCTACCCCCATGTAAACAAGGCGTGACTTTATTTACATATTCTTTATGTTGAGCTTGTCTCTGTTTTTATGTCAAGATTTTAATTTTTTTAAACTTTCTTTTCAATTGCATACGCTATAATGTTAAATGGAAGAGCGGAGTCACCTAACACAAGCATCTCCTTGCTTAAACGGTGTTCTCCAAATCATATTAAGCCTTAAGTAGGTAATTGAAATAAACATTTTTTTAAATATTTTTTTTATTGCCAACCCTACGTCTTTCTAGGATGAAATGCTTGCATGATTCGTTATCAGATGGGTTTTCCATTCTACTTTATCCTCAGGTCTTATGTCTTACCTCAAGTTATTTTCCTGTTTTGCGTCATTTTTAAAGCAAAGG
The DNA here is from genome assembly GCA_950022335.1 of Eurois occulta. Lineage (NCBI taxonomy): Eukaryota > Metazoa > Arthropoda > Insecta > Lepidoptera > Noctuidae > Eurois > Eurois occulta. The sequence continues at coordinate 7,913,860 of OX465504.1, read as the reverse complement.
CATTTAAATAACCTTACCATGACGTCTTGAATCAGGAATCATAACAGTGTGGGAAAGAGATGGCGCTAGTGACCTGTATAGCTCTGTCTCTTTCCCACACTGGAATTACTCCTGCTTTATGACGTCATAGTAATCCCCCTGTCATTAATGAAGTCGATGTCCTTGTTATAGGGTCTGCTGGACTATACCAGGAACTAAACTTATACTGTCACTTACGGGATATCTTCCGTGATTGTTCATGATTTTGAGCTCCCGATATTTCGACGCTGTTGCAAGCGTCATGATCGCGGGTTGACTGGAGAATGCGGGTGGATGGTAAATATTTTGTTAGGAGCAGACAAATCTGTCATCGTGTCTATCTATCTACATCGGGAGCTCACAATCATGAACAATCACGGAAGATATCCCGTAAGTGACAGTATCCGTCTTAATTACAAAAAGCGGTTTAACTGATAAACCTGGTTTAAAGTTCTATAAACCACGGTCTAAACAAAAATGGTATTACAAATCGTGGTTTAGCGATAAACCATAGACTAAACCATGGTCTAACGCTAAACCTCGGCGACCCCTAGTTTAACGATGGTCTAGTCACTAAATCGGATCTTACAAACTTTTCAAAGTTTATTTTTTAGGTTCTATCATCTTTTTCATTGTTTTCTGTTGTTTTAACTTGAAAATGGATAATAGCTTGAAATCAATAAATTAAAGACGGATTTCAAGTTCATCTAAGTAACTAATGTTTTCTTACTTTTTCCTCGACACTCCAATTCTCAGATCGTTTTTTTTTGGTCCATCACATTAAATTATTAAAATTAACAAAGAAGGGAAACAAAGAGGCAATTGTTCTACTATAGACTTAAAATTCCAAAGCTAAATGAACTTTGTTCAACTTGAGATGGTTGTGTTTAATGTTATGGTTTCATATAACGCGCGAGAATGTTACGTTTCGTTATACGTATTTAGAGTTTATTTAGTTTTTTGTAATAAGACTGATAAGTTTAATTTTAAACCGTGAAAACTTGAACCAGTGTATACTAGGAACATTTTCATATTCTGGTTCCGTTGCGGAGATATAAATATGAGAAGTACCAAAGTCGCCGGATACCAGAACTACGGCCAATTGAAAATGGTGTTATTTGCTGTAGTTTTTAGATGTTTACTAGACCTATAACCTAACCCTTATAATATAGGGATTTAAATATTGCTGAATAACCAGACTGAAATCAAACACATAACCCTCCTTTTGGGCTTAGCCGTTGGGTAAAAAACAAAGCTACGGTCCAAGTTCGGGCTAACTCCATAATTTATTGGCAGTATACCATATTCATTCAACGTTAAAACTCCTTTCAATGTTTTATCTCGATTCAGGCCGTTTCAATCAGCCCGGTTTTACGTACCTTGAGATTGTGTATAGCATTCTCTCTACATGATAAAGCTATACAATTGTAGAGGTAGATAAGGTGGTAAATTAATTAATATTTTATTACCCACACAATTAAAATCACTCTGTAACAAATGACCACTTTGTCTGAATTAAAAACTAATGACATTAACGAATGAGTAGATTATATCAAACATTTGCATTCGAAAATGCGCATATTCTACGTTATTATTGGTAAATATTATTTCATTTTCCATTATTTATACATATATACAAATAAATAAAATTGAAGTGTCTGTTTGTAATATCAAAATAACCGCTTTTTACTGAATGCGTTATGAAAGTAAATACGTTACATACTACAAAAACACATTTTTTTTCAATTTTTTGTCTGTCTTTCTGTTTGTTCCGGCTAATGTCCGAAATGGCTGGACCGATTTTTACGGAGCTTTTACTGGCAGATAGCTGATGTTATAAGGTTTAATATAGGCTTCTTTTATTTTAGGAAAATAATTAGGGTTCCGTGCAAAAAAATTAAAACCCTTGAAATTGGTAACAAAATCCGATTCAACAAGGGAAGTAATACTTATATTTTTTTTTATAATTTCATGTGAACAGTGGCGGGCAACATCTAGTTTATTAATATTTATTTACCAAATAAACTATTATGGATCAGCCGATCTGACATTGCTTTGACATAAATTGCCTATTATCTGACCTCCACAACCCAGTTAATACTGGGTAATACGATATCCCTTAGTAAGACTGGCTGTCAGAATTTCGGGCCACTGACTACCTGTAACGGCTGTCAAAGATCTAGAAATGACAACCGGGACCAAAGGCTTAGCGTTATTGCTGAGGCACAGAGGAAACTCGGTATGTATTGGTCACCCATCCCCGGACCAACCTAGGCAAGCGCGGCTTAACCTGAACATCGACCAGAGACGCTGTTATTATTAATGCACAAGTCTTATGAAGCTACCAAATTATAAAAAAAAACATCTCATTCCAGTTCCACTGATTTGGGAAAACGTAAACGTCATACCATCACCAGTCATCGTGAAAAATAATGACATCCATATAGGTTTTCTGTCACCGAAACGTCCACAGAATGCCGAAAAAAGAGCAATGTCCAATGACCAAAAACAATCTGAGGATTTGGCTGAAAGCTTCTTGGACAGTATCGTTGTGGCCATCGATACAGGCAATGTTATGAAAACAGAAGCCATAGCTAGGGCCAGAAGGGTGGACATAGTGGACAATTTTGTAAAATCTTTGGGCGAATTTGTCAAGAATAGTGTCGAAAATCCTGCTTATAGCAAAAGCGCCATCGCTAAAGCAAAAGAGTATGATATTAGTAAGTATATTGTTAAGTTTTACACCTAAGTGAAAGTAATACATAATGGGAGTTCAAAAAAATAAAAAAACAACAGAAAAAAAACAAAGAACAAACTAACAAATCATGAACAATCACGGAAGATATCCCGTAACAACACACAGACAGTATAAGATTAGGGTGCTAGCTTGCGAAACTCGACCGTCGCGTCGTTACGAAGTAAAATATTTTATATTACCTTTATAACCAGCGACGGATTAAGAGTGTTAAAAGGTTAACCGGCTAGATCTATAACCCATAATGATTGATTAACCATTATACGGGTTAACCAATATAATAATGGGTGTAAAAGCAACCTTAACAAAGCTGAAAGCCGCAGTTGTTCTCTCCGTCATTGCGATATTTTTTTATTTTTTGTTACTGGTCGAACTTTTCACAAGTTTTTTTTTAATTCGTTATTTTAATACGTAGTTTTTTATGTTATAATTTTTAAATTTGAATACCTCCCTTACTATTCAATGCATCATCCATCTCAATGCATTGTCCATCAGCACAATGTTTCGAGTGCGTTACATTGAGTTCTACAGCAAAACGTAATTTTTCATAAAAAAAATAGTGCGTAGAGTTACTTAGTTTGATGTAGGTACAGAATGCTTCGTTGACGGCTTCGTGAAGGGTCCGTTTGCACCTGGTATATGGGTTAACCATATACCAGGTTACATATTGCTGATTAACCAGAATAAAAGAAACAAAGCGCCGAGCGCGGGCTAACTTCGTCACTTACTTGCATATTTTTTTTGTATAAAAATGAAGTTTGTGCGTGAACCGGTTATTATAGGCTGAATAACCGTATTTTACGGGATAATGGGTAATGCTTTAGGTCCCTATTTATAATGCAATGATTATAGATTTGTTGCATCCAAAACTCAGTGCGAGTTGTCTGCATTTACCATTTCTTGTAAACGCATATCTGCGTCCAAGTCTAGATTTATATATGAAATTAAAACAAAATCTTTCGCATAACATTTACTGTCATGCATTTCCGCAAAATAACTGATGCTTATTGGTATTGGATAATAACATAACATAACATCACCCCTGTAATCCCCGAGGGGTTAGACAGAGGTGTACCCATTAGTACACCCACATTTTGCCAGTTAGGTTCAACCCCATGGAATAGAGGGCGAGCCTATTGCCATCAACCTGAGAAATTCTTGATGAAAAAATCCAATAACACGTTGCCCGACCTGGGAATTGAACCCAGGACCTCATGCTCAACAGTCGCGCTTGTGACCACTCGACCAGCAAGGCAGTCCAGTGGATGATAAAATAATAGAATAAACCCGTTGAGTCTGTAACACATAAAAAAAAACGGATTTTTAAATAATTTTTCAAGCTTCATATTTAGGCGTTATTTTTTGTTTTACCTTGTTTAGTTTTCGATACCCATCATAACGAGTTTCCCAAGCTAATTTCCTTTGACCCTGTATTTTTAACGAGTGCGTCGATTTTTTTATTACCATAATTTAAGAACTCATATAATAAACTACTTGATGGTGTGAGTCACGGCGATTGGCGGCGGCGACCTCTCGCGTCCGGCCCTGGTTCAATCCATGGTCCGGAACGAGAAGGAATGGGAAGCCGTCACCTCCTTTTGCGAAGCAGTCATGCTAGCGAAGGAGGTGGCGGCACCGTAGGCGCAGGCCTGTGGACGGTGAGTAATGGGCTAGCTCACCGTCTGTCCGACTTATGACGACAGGTCGTGTCGACGGTGCGTTCGTGTTCCACGCGCGCCTCAAAGAGATGTCAGCAAACAGCAAGGGGCGACACCTGCCGGGGCTGCGGGACTGTTCGAAAGAAATACCGTGGCCCTGGAAAACAAAGGGCAAAGAAGGAAGATGGATGGGTTTTAGTCAGTACAAATCTGGCACTCCCTTCCGCTCCACCCAGAGCGGGAAGGGTCATTTGATGACTGCACATCCGAAAAAAAAAATGGTGTGAGTCATAACCACAAATAGGACCCCATCTGATCAAGCTACTTTTTTTAGATAGTATTGTATTGATTTTCAACGAATGACCATGTTTGGGACTAGCTATGCTAGCGCCATTTGCTTCAGTTTCCTGCGCCATTGTAAAAAAGCATAATTTCTGAGGTTACCCTACCGTATTATTTTAACTTTTAACATTTTCAGAGCCTGAATTAGTCCAGATGCGTGGCGAAAAACCCTCGCTTATGTTAAACCTTAATTCAGAATCTGTCGTCAACGGTTTAAAAGACATTTTAAGGTCAAAGGTAGCTCAACGTCTGGTCCAAAAAATGTCTAAAGAAGCTGAGTTTCTTTTTCCGCTAGTTGATGAATGAGTTCAATTTAAAGAATAAACAGTAAAAGGTGGATAATAGATTATTTAGTTTAATTAAAGTTTCTTGCTTAATTTTTGTTTTATTCGGAGTCCGCTTCTTTTTACCTGCTTGAAAAATTACAACCGTATGAGATGAAGTCTTTGTCAACTGGTTACCATGGACTTGTGGTTAGCAACCACAAGAAAGAAAGAAAGAAAATTGTGTTTATTTGGCATTAAAACACCTTCAATTATAAAAAAAAATATACAAACAAAACTAACATTATCATCTTCTTCTTAGCGTATCGATGGCAAAAAAAAAATCAAATATGTTTAGCCCAAAATTCAGCCTCGTTAACCCCGCTCTCTGATGCAGTAATTAAATCATCAAGAGCGCAGGTGATAGGGCATGCGGTGCAAGATGGAAGGTGGGCCATTGTTTGTGGGGAGACACCGCATACGCACTTGAGGTCTGAGCCGTCCACGAACCCCCATCTGTAGAGATTGTCTTTGCTTCGGCCGACCTGGGTTCGAAGTCTGTTTAGGGATTTCCAAGTCGGCCACGGCAACTCGTGCCCAGGTGGAAGCCTCTCCATTATCATTAACATTATCATTAACACTAGGAATGGAATATTTACCATGTTTACTGTTTGTTTTGAGTTCCCGATATTTCGGCGCTGTTGCAAGTACCATGATCACGGGTAAACTGAATTTATTGCGGGTGGGTGTTTATGAGCAGACAAATCGGTCTACTGTCTTTCTTGTTCGTTTTTTGCTCTCAGTACAGATATACCACCACATGACATTGAACACAACCATAACAGACCACCCAAAACAGAAGCATGACAGTTTAAAAACTTATAACAAAAATAATAAAAAAAATAAAATGCTAAAAGTCGCAAGAATGCACACAAACATGTCAGCAAATATATTCAAGAAATCTGCGGCACGGTAGTGTATCGATCTGAAATTGTTTGCAGGATAAATGGCCGGTCGCACAAGTTAAGGGTTGGTAAGGAGAAGAACAGACCTTTGCCCAGCTGTGGGACAAACCGAAACTATTACTTTTGCCATACCTAAACATAAAATGGCAACTCTCACATGTCACTGTCAAAGTTGACACTGTTGCTGTCAACTTCAGTCCTTTTTCCATCAATCCGTCATAACTAGTCATTAGTATGTCTATGTTTATCAACAGAAAAGTGGTTCACTTAATAATTATTAATGAAATATAAAGAAAACGTATTTAATTTTATTTGAAGATATTTAAACGTAATAATGCGCAGTGCTTTCGACGGACACATTGACGAAATACCATTTATACTCGTTGATAATTTCGAAAATGATTTGAACAAAAACGCTTACTTTTTAAGCCACTACCATGGAGACCACGTCTTTGGCTTGGCAGGAGATCTCTTTCGAAGAAAACTTAAAAAACACAACGTGTTTATCTATGCTTCTAAAGTTTCTGTGGCAATTATTAAAGAAGAATGTCCTAGATTGGCACCATATCTAAAACCTTTGGAGTTAGGTAAGTTTTCTTATTAGGTATGTTATTTGTGCACACAGGTACAATCACGAGTATCAATATATATCATCATCATCATCATCCATCATCATCATCATCATCATTGACAACCCACCTTGACCCACTGCTACAGGACTACAGGTATAGGCCTCTCTTTGACACCATAATCATGAAAACATCCAAATTGGAAACCGATTACAACGATAAGACCTATTTCATAATACAGTTTATCCTGGTTAAGTGTGCCCTAGATATGTGAGAAACCTCTACGTCTGAAAAGTACAATGAGGTCCGAACTCTTTTGTATTGAAAAATGTCTGTTACTGGGAATTATTAAACCTTTGTTACTGAGATTTCATTTGTTAGATTCTTTCGATGTTTACATGTAAAATTGAGACTGCAGTTCAATAGCAAGTTTATGTACAACACTATTTAATAAAAAAATTCTGGACAGGTTGCAACAAGTTTGTTAACAAACATTTGAATTTCTTGGAAATGCATTTCGTTTTACATCAGATTTAGTACAGACGCATCACATACAGCTAGTACAATCTGTCACATTACTTTAATGGATTATCAACTAAGTATATCGCTAAAGCATTAGGTTCAAGGTTGATTGGGAAAATTTGACAGTTTCGGGTAGCTTGATGTTCTGGCATCTGTACAACAAACAAGTGAAGTGTACAAAATGCGAAACAAAAGGGCAATTTATAAACAGTTGCTGTTAAACTAAAGGATTACGATAATATTGAGAGACCTTGATAAACTGTGCAGTTTAAAAAACTAAACTCTACTTGTTGTATATTCAGAACAAAAAGAAAATTCATATTCATTTAAAATATTGTTAATACTGATGAATCCATTCGCTGAGCCCCCTACGCCATCTGCAGTTTTTATTCAGGGTGGAATCACCTCTCTTCAGGCTAAATTCCTTGATGGTGGCCAAACCCCTGACAGAACTAAAACCCCTCTATTTCTTATTTCCAGGAAAAAACACAATATCAATAAACACAGACGAAAAGGAAGTATTTCTCAACGTAACCGTACTACCAGCGGGTCACTCCCTAGGTTCTGTTATGTACCTCTTCGAATATGACAAAAAGAACATTCTATATACTGGAGACTTCAGAATATCAAGAAATAGCGTTGCCAAATACAACCATTTTCACACGCGGGCGAAAGGCGAACCTATCAATTTAGATGTGTTGTATGTGGATACAACGTTCCAATACGTTCCATCATTTCCCAAGAGGTCTGAGGTGGTACGGAATGTCGTATTTCATATCAAGAATTGGTTGAATCTAAGCGAGAAGCATAGAGTTGTGTTATTAACTTCGGCAGGGTATGGTTATGAGTGTGTCTGTAATCAGATTTACGATGAGACCAGTTTGAAGACTTGCGTTGGGGAGTCTTATTGGAATATTTATAGGTAAATGGTTCATACTGTAGAATATTTTTTTAAACAACAAATACAATGAAAGTGTCCAGAAGCATAGATAAAATACAGGGATGAAGGGACGCCGACGCACAAACGGTTACCACATAATTATTCAGTACTTCATTCTGAACCAGCCACCTTGAAATTTAAAAAAAAAAACAGCTGTTCCATACATTTTGACCGTGGAGGTAAATTACTGATAAACAATTTCCGTCAGTCATGTCGTGTCAGTTTATGTATATTTTTATTGATGTATGATGGAACTTTTTATAGGAAAGACTGATTTTTATGATTATTTTCTAATAGAGAGGGTTACCTCAAAGTTGGTTCCATTGAAAATTTAAGAAATAAATTCTCTAAGGGTAGAAAAATAGAGGTTGAATGATTTGTCACCTCTAAATTGTTATTTTTATTTACCATCAGTCTAACAGCTAACTGCACTAACAAATCAGTCAGACCGAGTGTGAGGTTATGGGTTCGACTCCCAGGTCTCCCATTAGGATTTTCTCTACAGCAGCCCAATCTGGTGGCAATAGGCTCGACCCCTTTTAAATGGGACTGAAACAACTGGCGCAATGTGAGTGTACCATAGGTACCCTTCAGAGATTACAAGTATGAGTTTATATCAAACTAAAAAAACCATATAACAAAAATTAATAGGTAATTATTTTCTTTTTTTTCAGACAGTTCCCCAAAGAGATCTATGGCATGACCAACGACTATTCAGCCCGCATACATCTTAGTACGAAGTATCGTTACAAAGGAGATCCGAACCCTTCAAACCTACATATATACTTCTCTGCATTCAAATGGGGTGATAAACCTAATACAGAAGAAGATTTTCTGTCATTCACAGAGAACAGAATAGATGTATGTTTCTCAACGCATTGCGGGAGAGACGAACTTATACATTTCATCAATTATTTTAAACCAAATAAAATTGTAGGGTTTCCAAACGATTTTGACACTGACAGTAGTTTGACAGCTTTTCAAGATGGCGCCTGGAATGAGGAGGTGAAAAGCTTTAAGATTTCTCCGAGAAAGAGAAAGGTAGCGAAGAATAGAGAAGCGAGAGTGGGGAAGAAGGTTTGCGCTAGTGTTTTAAAGGAGGCTTTAGAATGGTGATATCTAAAAAACCACTCAAGATAGGGTCGCCCGTTAAGGGGCTGTCTCCACGACCGAGAGAATCGCGGCGATAATATCGTCGTGCCACGTATTTCTATACACTCTCTATGAACGCGTCTCCACACGGCGATGTTATCGCGGCGATGCGACGAGTGGCAATGTGCGCGCGTAACGTCGTATCGCCGCGGTATCGTCGCTACTGGTGGCGCGCCCGCCGCGTGCTCGCCGCAGAACGTGGCGCTCTCGCAGCGAGCGAGCGGCGGGCACCTAACTGAACTCTTTCAACAAAACTATTCGTAACGCCTCGTCGCAGAAACACGGCGATTCCGTTACGAGGCGTCGCGGGCACGCGGCGATTCCGTTACCAGTCGCGACGATACGCTGGCGGAATAATCGCTTGTTCGTGGATACGACCCGACGATAGAAGCGCGGATCCGTCGCGATTCTCTCGCTCGTGGTGATAGCCCTTTATATACTTACCACGAAAAAGCCGTCTGCTTGGACGAGTCAACTGTTTCTAATTCTTTCTTCAAAAGGGCCCCAACACTGGATTAGGATAATTCGATATTTTATTTAACGTCAGGACTTTAAATGGGACATAGGCCCAGTCGGAACAAACTCGGTAAAAACAAATTAAATAAATGCCTATAATTTAGAAAACAGTTATAGTATAACTAGACTGGACTGGAGACTATGCAATAAACTATTCAGTACTTCGGAATCCTAAATTGTGCAAACGCAGCTCCTTCTTGGCATTTTTTTTAATGAACTGCTTCATAATTATTATGTTTTAGAAAATGAAATTGTTAGTCAAACCGCGAACAGGGTGGTAGGGACACCGTGCACCGGAAAATTTTCGTCGGTTATAAAAAAACAGCTGTTTCCTACAAAACTGCAATAGGTACCACCACCAACAGGTACACGGTCAAAATGTATGGAAAAGCAATTTTTTTTTTAATTACCATTGAAAAATGTCTACGGGGTAACCGTTTTCGCGTCGGTGTCCCTTCCACTTTGTATTAACATGGTTTTGTGATATTAGGCTAAACAAATGAACTGATTAACTGATTGAATATTTTACTATAATAAAAAGATAATGTAATTGTTTGTGTCTTATTACCTATACAAATGTTTGCTTTAGTGAAAATGTTTGATAAAATTGAAAAACTAATAATGTAATGTTGATTTATAGTTCTCCCCGGAAAAGTATGCGCCTCGACAGTCATCGTGTCATCGTTGGGATTACTTTACGTCGTGAGTCGGGATGTTTCTCCCTGTCTCATTGCTCTAGTGGTTGCAGATTGCTGAGCTAGAGGTCCTGGGTTCGATTCCCAGATCGGGCAGTGTTATTGGGTTTTTCCATCAGGAATTTCTCAGTAACAGTCACGGAGTCTGGATTTGTGCCCGGTTGATTGCAATAGGCTCGCCCCTTATTACATGAGACTTAAACAACTGGTGAAATGTGTGTATACTATTAGGTACACCTCTGCCTAACCCTCCGGGGATTACAGGCGTGATGTGTGGGTCGCGAGGTCTGTGCTGCTAATTAAAAAACAACATGAACTTTACTGAAGCGCATACTTTTTCTGGTTTAACTGTATGTACTTAGTACGTAAGTATTTTATTTTCATACTGTGTTTTTTTCAATAAACTGTTTTTGAAAGTATGTTTGTTTTTATCATTAACGCCAGAAATGGAATATTTACCACGTAATTATGTGATGGGCAGCGAAGGAGTCAAAAAAAAACTCAAAATTTCCACTAAATGAATTTAATAAGGTAATTACAATTAATTCTTAATATTAGATGAGTAGGTACTAAGAGGTTTCCTAACGACCGATGTACCTATGTGTCGAAAGGCCCCGCGCCGAATCTGCTGCTTAGTTTTAATGGATGCATCGAGTTGGGTTGCTCAATCCATTCACAGTAACTGAATGTATGGTGATGACGTATCTGGGAGGCACTCACAGATATAACACGTTTAAGTACTGTTTGTTTTGAGTTCCCAATATTTTGTCGCTGTATTTGTATGCTATGTTAATGTTAGTGACCATGACAGTTTAAAAACTTGTTTGTTTTTTGAAGTGAAAACTTCTTTAGCGGCGTTGAGCACTTTTTCTGTAATGGGTATAAAATCTTAAACTCGCGTCAGGACACTCGCATCAGGACACGTGACCTGATCGAAAAAGCGTAAGACGGATGGAGAGTAGACGATTTTGAACTTAACCTTCAACATTTTATGGTTTAAAATCATTTAAAGAAATTTTTAAATGTTTCCAATCAACTTTGAACCTAATGCTTTAGGGATAAAATCTTAAACTCGCGTCAGGACACGTGACCTGATCGAAAAAGCGTAAGACGGATGGAGAGTAGACGATTTTGAACTTAACCTTCAACATTTTATGGTTTAAAATCATTTAAAGAAATTTTTAATTGTTTCCAATCAACTTTGAACCTAATGCTTTAGAGATAAAGCTGACAAATCTATTAAATAAATTGCCACGCGCATCCATGGATGGTGACAGCTGATGGCTCGACCGTTTGTGTAGTGATCAGTTGATCACATTGTTGTGTATTCGTAAAATTCGTGAATGTGAAGTGCTTAAAATATGGAAATTGAACAAAGTGCATCTATTAATGATAAAAGTGATGAAGAAATAGCGAAAGACAATGAGTGAGTACTTTATAAATATACTAGATGAAAATTTAATAAGTTTTAATTTTTAATTAATATAATTTTATTATTCAGGTTAGGTTAGGTTTAATTAATTTTCATTTATTCATTAATATAATTTTATAATTAAGGTTAGGTTTCGATCGAGTCTATCGTACTGCTTAACGGGTGTAAACAGACCCTTCACGAAGCCGTCAACCAAGCATTCTGTACATGAAACTAAGTAACACTGCGCAAAAATAATCTGGCTATCTTCATCGTCCTTAAGATTGTGATAGAACCGTGGTCTTTGGGGGATTCGTCGTTCAATCGCAATAAGTACCTTACGAGTATTAAATTGCTAAACATTTTCACTAAGGCGTTTGTTGTTTGGTAAAATAAAGTTCAGTTTATTTAAAAACCTGCTTTAAAAATGATTTGATTACAAGTATTTACAAGTAAGTTAAAAAGCACGAGTGTTATTGGTATAGGAAACCGATAAATTCTCAGCTAATTCTGTAGTAAGATCGAATGTGACGTTCCTGCTTACGTGCTTACTAAGCGCCTGTGAAAAGATGTATCGCACACATTTTTATGTGCGACAGATTACTTCCACACTTTTAATTACAAATTCTTTAGGCAGGATTCAATGATAACATAACATCCTGTAATCCCCGAAGGCTCAGGCAGGGGTGCACCGAATAGTACACCCTGTTCTTTATACTGATAAAGCAATTGGTGCAAAATTGTTCCCTAACCATTCCAAAATATCAAACATGCTCAATGTTAATAATCAAGTTTTCACTTCTGCCGGCACTCCCGGAGTGCAACCCGTCTTTTTTTTTCTTTCTTTTTTTTTTTAATATGCGTTGAATAGCCTGTTTTCATCTGACTTACTGTGATAGAAAACTGGACATAAAATCATCATTATCATCCTATAATGTTCCCACTGTTGGGACACAGTCCACTTTTATTTGAGAATGAGTGGGCTGTTATCCACCACGTGGGCCCAGTGCGGGGTTGGTGCATCAATCAAAGTCAATCAGCTAAGATTTAATTAATTAAAAAACCTATAAAATTGTACCAATTAATGATGATTAATTGGAGTTATTGGAGTGTGTAATTAAAGTACCTAGGTAGGTCCTATTCCAATTTTACAAGCCAATCTTACGGTCAGTTTTATTTTGAGCAGAGCGGCGAGATGAAAAGACTACTAATTCTTACCCAGTTCGTATTAATTGTTTGTAAGTATACCTTTTTAAATGATTTAATAACGATTGTAATCCCTGAAGAGTAAGGGGCCGTCTCCACGAGCGAGAGAATCGCGGCGATATTACGTTTTTGTATGGGATAATATCGCCGCGATTCTCTCGCTCGTGGAGACGGCCTCTAAGAGAGTGTCTAGAAATACGTGGCAACGACGACAATATCGTCGCGATTCTCTCGCTCGTGCAGCCCCTAAGGTAGAGTTTTATATTACCATAATATAGTATACCCACATTGACATTCACCATTTTACAAAATTTCGGTAAATATGTAGGTACTTATTTAAAATTTATTTCAAAGATTATTAAACAATTTACAAACTACAAAACTGTAATAGTAATAAATATGTACAAGTAGAAAAGGGTTACAGGGCGTCCAAAAATTCGTCCGCATCGCTGTCAACAGAAAAAATGCCCAAAAGGCTGGCAGCATTGCCACGTTGGATGGCAATGCTGATTCTTTGGCCAAAAAATAGGCCCGCCCTCTGGTCACGTGAAGAGTCGAACAACCGCTTGGCGATTTCCCGAAATACTAGGTGGGCACTCGGACCCCATGGCCCTAGTGTTTCAACCCCAAACGGCTCAAACACATAACTACCAATTAAATTATTGTATTTGCGCCGTTTGAGGTTTTCAGCACCCGCAGCAGCCGCCCCAGCGCAGCTCACTGTGCTAGGAAGATTAAATTAATATGAATGAACAGATTAAATTAAAATTGACGGCACGGTTGGTGCAGTGGCTGAGCGATTGACTGCTGTGCTTCGTGTTGCGGGTTCGATTCCCGCACGGAACAAATATTTGTATGGCCTACAGATAGTTGTCCCGGGTCTGGCTGTTTGTGTATGTGAGTTTAAATGTTTGTAAATGCACCCACGATACAGGAGAAATTCCTAGTGTGGGGTAACGTTTAAAAAAAAATGTATATATATATTATTTGGTAGCTTTTAATAAAAATGTTTCTGTCAAAATTGAAAAATAAATAATGCATTGTTAACTACAGTCTACAGTTCTCCCAGGAAAAGTATGCGCTTCGACAGTCATCGCCTATCTTTGGGATTACTTTGTCGTGAGTCGCGATGTTTCTGCCTGCCTGCAGTTTAAAGGTCGCAAGCTCGACTGCTGAGCATAAGGTCATGGGTTCGATTCCCAGATCGGGCAGTGTTATTAGTTTTTTCAAGCAGGAAATTCTGAATTGCAGCTCGAAATCTGGATTTATGGCTGGTTGGAATTATGTCTAATCTGTGATTATGTTGCATGACCTACATTTCGCCAGTTATGTTTAAGTTCCCTAAAATAACCACTCCATATACACCATTATTTTTAGGTCGTTCTGGAACCGAATACCATTAACTCGATCATCGAACTCGAAACGATTGGGACTATTTTTAACCGACTTCATTTTCAAAAAGTAACAATAAAAAAAAACACGAAAGAATAAATTTAATGTTTTTTTTGTGAAATAATGCGAACTCAAATGCATATTATGTGTGTGTAAAACGTATCCACGATCGGCAACACATGCGAACGATACCCATTGAAAAATTCATTCATCAATCGATTCTCATTATTTCACAAAAAAAAAAACATTAAATTTATTCTTTCGTGTTTTTTTTATTGTTACTTTTTGAAAAAAATAGTCCCAATCGTTTAGAGTTCGATGATCGAGTTAATGGTATTCGGCTCCAGAACGACCTAAAAATAATGGTGTATAACCGCTAGCACATCAAGCTACTACAATCTGTCAAAACTTTAATAGATTTTCAACTTTATTTCCAAAGCAAGGTTCAAGGTTGATTGGGAAAATGTGACAGTTTCGGGTTCCTTCATGTGCTGCAGTGTCATGGCGTCTGTACTTACTGAAAGTACACCTCTGCGTTACTCTTCGTTGATAAAGTCGTGATGTTATGTAATTTTTTTTATGAGTGACAGTATCATTTTTTTTTATTTTTTATCCAAATTAGATGCACAAAAGAATGGCAAAGCACAAAAGGTACCACTGCCGTAAGTAACGCCTTATACTTTTTTCTATCATCTTAGTTCGGTCAAATTAGACCAAAAAATAGGAGTGAAGGTACAATAATTCGCAGCCAGCTCAAAGTTGGTAGGATTGTTCGAAACACCATCATAAATTAATCTAAAAAGTCCTCATCGATCCGTTACCTGGAAAAAAATTTACTCGGGGTCAAAGGTCACAAAAACGGGTTTTTCGCTATTTTCAGCAAAACGGTAAGCTTTATCATAAAATTAGTTCAGACAAAAATTATAGATCAGATATCATCATCATCTGCCTAGCCTTTTCCCGACTATGTTGGGGTCGGCTTCCAGTTTAACCGGATGCAGCTGAATACCAGTAGTTTACATGGAGTGACTGCCTATCTGACCTCCACAACCCAGCTAGTACTGGGTAACACGATACCCTTTGGTAAGACTGGTTGTCAGACTTTCGAGCCAATCAACTTTCAATCAATTGTAGATCAGATAATTATCTATAAAAAAATGTCTCCTCGTTGGTATCAAACGAATCCTCAACTGTTGGTGATTCAACATTGGAGCACGACCGGCCTTGACAATGTGTTGACACGCTAGAGAACAAAACAGTCCAACTTTTTTGCAACCACATTTAGCACTACCCTTTTTACAGTTGCAAAAAAATTCCGGGGCAGGTAGGAGTAAAGTCTGAACTGGTTCTAATGTATTGTCGAACAACTTCCAACCCCAGTCTTTTAGGTCTAGCTAATTGCTATGATAACCAAGCCACACTTGAACTTGGTAATATACCAGGTATACGATCCTAGCCACGAAGACAATTGAATGGGAGACAGATTGCTCAAGGTTACACTGGCGTATAAAATGAGGGACTGGGTTTCTATCCAGACATTCTCATATTTATAATATTTTATATGTGTAGTTACACTGACCGATATAATAATATTTTTACTTGTATTACAGCTTCAGTGATACGTGGTGTACTTACATACATGTTAAGACGATTACAACTCGTCCAACTTTTTGAATCGCTATAGGTATCTCAGAAACGGGGGCTGTTAGATAAATAAGTATTTAGACATTTTTTATAAATAATTCTCTGATCTACAATTTTTGTCCGAACTAATTTTATGATAAAACTTACCGTTTTGCTGAAAATCGCGAAATACCCGTTTTTGTGACCTTTGAGCCCGAGTAATTTTTTATTTGTACAGCATTAGGTTCAAGGTTGATTGGGAAAATTTGACAGTTTCGGGTAGCTTAATGTGCTGGCGTCTGTACGTCGCGTCGGCGCCGGGCCCGCTCTAATATAGGCTTAATGCGAGAAAGCAGTGATGCGTCGTTTTTTTTATCACAAAATTGCTATAGGACTGCAGCTATATAATCAGAATATATTCTTCATTTGTTTAATATTGCAGATCATCGCCTTCCATAGAAAATCCCAACTTCATAAGAGACCGTTTGAGAAGTAAGTACTTAGCTCTTTATAGTACAATTCAGATCTATTAAGTAGCTCAACTTCTGCAGTCGTACCATGTGAAGCTCTGGCTTCATTTACGATTCTGGAAGTGTGACATAACTGACATAAGCTATCGAAAAGTTTATGTCAATCCTGTTGAAGAAAGTCAATAACGAAATACGAAATTGTCTAGCTAGGCCCTCTGCAATCATTAAGATTATTCTCCTTTATTTATTAAAACACATTACATTACATTTTAAAAAACCCGGCCAAGTGAGAGTTGGACTCGCGCACCGAGGGTTCCGTTCAAACTTGTAGGTAATTTGTTATTAAACTAAATAATTACAGTTTTCACTTTTCTGATTTTTTCCTTTAGATGTGCTGGAAGACATTGCTTCTTGCCAAATTTCATGATTCTAGGTCAACGGGTAGTATATTTATTTTTAAATTGTTAGTTTAATCGTTTACTCTGGACGCTCTTAATGTGCACGTCTTTGTACATCGTTCTCACATACTTATATGTATAATCTCAACATGAATGATGTAAGTAACCAAGATTTTGTAACAATATTTTGATTAAAAAGAGTGTCCATGGAGTTTCTTGCCCATTCTTCTCCATAGAGATCTACGATTTGGAATGTGCAACTACAGTACTTTCGCAAGTTATTATGCCTTGTGAATGTGACTGTAGCTTAGCTTTTTTGTTTTTGACTTTCAAAAGTGCCTGTAATGGTCTAATTGAAATAAATGCTTTGAGTTTGAGTTTGAGTTTATCATATAAATTTTGATTCCCTTGAGAGTGTTGAAATATACGTTTTTTGCGGCATAAACAGCCGTTTCTTTTTTTATGTCAACTTAGAAGTTTGATTTTTTCACAGCTTCAAGGAACTTTAGACCTGAGTATATGGTTTTAATTTCAACTCGTTACCTCCATGTGTTCCCGAGATAAAGGGTTTTGACAGATAGACGGACAACAAGTGATCCTATAAGGGTTCTGTTTTTTCCTTTTGAGGTACGGAACCTTATAAACGATAGAAAAACGTATAAACTGGGCCCAAGCTTAGGCCAGCTCTACTACGGCCAGAGCTCCAGAGAGAGGTACCTCCTAACAACGCGCGCCGGTCCAGAATTACCACTGATCAGGCCCTTGATCCTACTGCCTAACGAGAACCTCCTCAGATGTTTGTGCTATTATTATTTCGTTTATTTATTTAAAGACACATTTTTTTACATTTCTTTAAAAATATATATAAAAAACCGGCTCAGACTCGCGCATTAACGGTTTCGGACCATCGTAGTAGGGGAACCCCTTTAAAAAATGTCAACTGTCTACCTATTATGGATCATGAAATACAGCCCGCTGACGGACAAACGGACGGACAGCGGAGGCTTAGTGATAGGATCCCGTTGGTTACCCTTCGGGTACCCTAAAATTAGGTTTCCGCTGTTTTCGAGAGCAGGGTCCAAGCTGCCGGTGGTTAGGGCTCCAGAGACAAGAACCTCCTCACAATGCGAGCCGTATCAAGGAGTACTGTCTTCTGAATCAGGCCCTTGATCCAACCGCCTAGCGAGAGCCTCGACAGTTGTTCGTCGAGGCTCTTGGCCATAAGGCCATTTGCCGTTACTACAATCGGCACAGTGTTAGCCGAGTTCACATTTCACAAGCCGCCGTCAACCAAGTCGAGATATTTAATTGTTTTCTCTTTCTCAAGTTTCACAAGGCTCTCGTCATGCGGAATTATTATTATTATTTAGAGATTTCTCTGTTGCTTTTTTACTCTGTCTACGGCCGGGATCATCAGTTGACAAGTCTCTGTGATTTCTAGATATAATCAACAAGCCAGAAATGCCCCCATCATGGGCGAACCGTCACCAACATCTATACGATTCCAACTGGATGGATTACTGTGATCCTTACCACTGCAACGATTACCACAGGATCGTCTGCGGCCTCAACCGGAGGAAAATGAAGTTCAAATGGTTCCAGAGCGTCTGTCATCTGATTCTTAACAACCAGTGTTCTGATTTTAGAGGGAATTTGAGTATGTAGATTATATATTTTTGTAATAACAGGACCGCTATCAGGCCCAGAGGTCAAAATCTCCCACTCCCACAAAGAGACATTCAATGGAAATTGACAGTGGAAACGTCAAAAGTCACAAAATTGTGAGCATGAGATTAGCTAGCGAAAGGTTTTCGTAATCCCGTAAAAAATTGTTGTCCTGTAATTTATACGAAGCGATTTTTTCAATACACTTTCTCGAAAACTGGTTCTTATCGCACTACGATTAGGTTCAACATGCAACATGTATTTCACACGAGTGGATTTTTAATATTTTTGCGCACACGTGCAGAAATAAACATTTGCACAGATAATTATACTTATATTAAGTCCAAATGGGCTCAATGACTATAGGCGGCGGTGATTGTTTTTATTAAATCTTGGCAAAGATAATGCGTCTTTACGGCGTAAATATTTTTTGAGTAATTAAATTGTTTTTAAAAAGAAAATATCATAGTAAACATGATTATTTACAACAAATATTTACTTTTAGGAATAAATTAACATTTATTTGTGTTCTAAATTCAACAACATTTGAATTTTCTATTTTTCATATTTGGCTGTTTAGCTGCATCATACCTTTGCTTCTTCTTCAACCTGGCGAAAGCAAAGCGCGGAAAAAAAGCAAATTAAATCATAGTTTCCTAATAATTCCTGTCAAAACTACTTTCCGTTCTAATATTTTATTTCTTCGAAAGTGTATTGAAAAACGTCGTTTGATACGCGTGGGGATTTGTTACTGCAGTTCTCGGCTCCATAGCACCCTCGCCTGCAGCTCGGGTGTTAATTCCACCTCGAATGCAATAGCAAAATTTCCACACTTATATAAAAATTTTATTTGATTATATCTGATATATTTTTCTATTGTCATTTGTCAAGAGCCTGGCAAAAAAACTTTTTATCTCTTTCCAGAGTACGACATAATAGCCAACAAGTACTGTACAACTTACGTGATGTTCCTGCGCAGTGGATGCCCTCTGTACACTGACTGCAACGAACACAAGCTACACCCTCTCTGTGCCATCAGCTCTAAAGATGGCCACGTCGTTCTCTTCGAGAATAAATGCTTCATGGATGCTGCTAACTGCTTAAACTCTACTTTACAAGGTAAATGCGATACATAGATCTACATAGGTTGTGGAGGTCAGATAAACAGTTGCCCCATGTAAAATACTGGTATTCAGATACTTGCGGTTGGATTTGAAGTGGATCCCGACATAGATGGGAATACGCAGGCAGATAAGCGCTGATATAAAGGCTTCGCTGGGCTGATAAGGTCCTGTGTTCGATTCCCAGGGCGGGCATGTGTTTCAGCATCTGAGTTCAACGATTAGGAATTTCTCTAGCAGTCCGTGTGCAGATTTGTGCCCGTTTGATAGCAATAGGATTCCCCCTTTTATGTGACACTTATACATAACTGGTGGCTTGTGGATTTAGGTACTATTTGTACACCTCTGCTTAAACCTAATGTAATTAATTACAGGCGTAATTTCATCATCAGTGTACTCCCGCCCTTTTTAGGGTTCCGTACCCAAAGGGTAAAACGGGACCCTATTACTAAGACTTCGCTGTCTGTCTGTCTCCAGGCTGTATCTCATAAACCGTGATAGCTAGAAAGCTGAAATTTTCACAAATGATGTATTACTATTGCCGCTATAACAACAAATACTAAAAATAAAAAAAATAAAAATTAAGTGGGTCTCCCATACAACAGATATGATTTTTATGCCGTTTTTATAGATAATGGTACGGAACCCTTCGTGCGCGAGTCCGACTCGCACTTTGCCGGTTTTTTTTTCATAGCCTTGTATGTCCCACTGCTGGGTAAAGGCCTCCCTCATATCCTTCCAGGTACTCCTCTCCAGCTACTACTTCCAGGTACTCTTCTCCTTCACCACCTCGAACCAGCCTACGTGATGCGCGTCCTTATTCTTAACCAGTTTATTTGTTGCCAGCGCGGGCGCCGCATGTCTTTTTATGTATTTTTTTTTTTTTACTGTACTAAATCAGCGTATGCCAAACTCAATTCATACTAAATTATGTCTTGTAATCCTTTTACTCGGTCTTCTGACAGAACCACAAACATTTTAACATTATCGTCTTCCATTCATCAGCAAACAAGTCCAATCCAGGGTTGGTTTCCACGAGCGCGTTGAGCATCCTAAGCATACGCGGTATAAGGGACGTGGATCGATTTATAGTGCGACACAATGGGACTTTATATTTCTCTATTGGTCGTCATCTCATGAGTGTTCCTCGTGTTACATTGTTTTTAACCGACTTCAAAAAAAAAGGAGGAGGTTCTCAATTCGGCCGGAATATTTTTTTTTGTATGTACACCGATTACGCCGAAGTTTCTGAACCGATTTACGTAATTCTTTTTTTGTTTGATGCGAAATAGTTTCGAATTGGTCCCATAAAAATTTTATTCAGGTAGGCCCATGAGTTTTTATTTTATGAGCATTTGACTCTGAAGTCTGTTACTTGTTTGTTGTTGTGGAGTTACTTTCGCATTTATAATATTAGTAAGGAAGTAAGAATAAGCCTATTACCATGAAATGTATGGCTTACAATGTAAAATGAACGCATAGAAAATATTTGTATAGGATATTGCAACTAAAAATGAAAAAATAAAAAAACCTTTTTTGCAAAAATTAAAACCGACTTCAAAATCACAAAAAAGTGAAAAATAATTTTAGCTTCAGAAGTCGGGGCCAAAAAACTGAATCAAACAAACTAAAGTCACCGACTTCTGAAGCTAAAATTATTTTTCACTTTTTTGTGATTTTGAAGTCAGTTTAATTTTTTGCAAAAAAGTTTTTTTTTCAACTACATCATCCTTCACACAGTCCATCCTTCGTTTCCTTGGATGTAATTTTATCATTTTATTTTCAGAATACGACGAAGTAAAAATGTCAATATGTGAGAAAGCCTTGTACTACGATTACAAACCCGACGTACGAGTCGTCGAACCGCTAATATGAATAAAAAGTTTGTAGTAAATCTTGGAGAAGGAGAATGATAGACGTGTTTTATTTCTCACCAGTTTCTGCCAGCGACAAATGTCGTATGGTACTTACACGGTAATAGTGTAGCATTCATATAGTGAAAGAATTTTTAAGTTTTATGAGATTACCTACACGCGCTACCCTTTGGCATTAAGCTGGAGGTAAATTCAATTTTAAAAGAAAAGTTCGTAACTACTATTTAAGTCAGATTAAATAGCTCTCAATTAGAAGTCTAGTCATGGTAATTTTTATTAAGGGTAAAAGCAAAGGGTAAAATGGGACCCTATATATTACTAAGGCTCCGCTGTCTGTCTGTCCGTCTGTCACCAGGCTGTACCTATCTCATGAACCGTGATAGTTAGACAGTTGAAATTTTCACAGATGATGTACTTCTGTTGCCTCTATAACCACAAATACTAAAACCCAGAATAAAAAATATTTAAGTGGGGCTCCCATACAACAGACATGATTTTTGTGCCGTTTTTAGGGTTCCGTACCCAAAGGGTAAAACGGGACCCTATTACTAAGACTCCGCTGTCTGTCTGTCTCCAGGCTGTATCTCATAAACCGTGATAGCTAGAAAGCTGAAATTTTCACAAATGATGTATTTCCGTTGCCGCTATAACAACAAATATTAAAAATTAAAAAAAAAAATATGATTTCACAACAATACAACAGATATGATTTTTTTGCCGTTTTTATAGATAATGGTACGGAACCCTTCGTGCGCGAGTCCGACTCGCACTTGGCCGGTTTTTATTTTCGTATTTGTTAAAATATTTATTAGTTTATTTTATTTATATAAGTGTATTAGTATCAATATAAGTGTATAAATTTTCGAAAACAAGAAGTTATTTTTTAGATATTTATTTTGATAATATTAGGTTAGCCCAAGAAACAGTAGACAGGCAAGAGAAAGTAAGAATTAGTAAGCACTCGAAGGGAATACAATATAAGAAATGGTTTTAGTGGATGTCAAAGAAGTTTTTACACAGTAATTTCTGAAGTTTAGGAACACTGATACATGTCAGGTATAGTAACATCAGGACAATCGAATCTGTTATTAGGTAGGTACATAAATATTCAATATTCTTTCTTATGTTTATGATGTTTATGATGCTCTCTGACTTTAGTGGTCAAATGATTTAAAAAGCCTTCCCAATGGTGCCGGTACCATGTTTGTCATCAAACGTCTCATCTTTTTCATTCTTTTTATGATGTCTTGGTCTTCGTTCTTCATCATAGTCCCATTCATAAGATTCAAAGATTGCTCGCCCAACGTCCTTGGGGTTCACTCCACGAGGCTGCCTCAGTAACACTTTTATTAAGTTTACGGCTGGGCTGAGAGTGAAGGCTCCGTGGTGAGTAAGGTTGCCGTTCTCGGGTGATGTGGAGCTGAATTTGAGGAGTGCTGCAGAAAATATTTGAGATTTGAGAGAGTTTCATGGCTAAATAATAACAGGCGCACTGTTTTATTTTAAAGGTTAGCCAGTCGGTGGATGATTCTTGAGTTGTAACGTTGTTCTAAACAAATTTAGCTTGCTGCGACAGTAGCCAAGTTAACCATAAATTGATTAAGCCGGACACGCAAAGTAAGAAAAATAGGTATATATCGACCCAGCCTGTCCCTGGCTGCCCTCCCCTCAATGACGCCCTAAGTAAGAGGTCCGAACCCCACAGGGGGTGCCCTTAGCGAGCGGTCATTTAATTGTACAGTAAGTAACAAAAACCCTGTTGTTCCTTCTACCTACATTTTAAGAATCGGTATACACACGTAATAAAGGAAGTCATTTATAAAAAACGGTCAACAAAAATAATTAAAAAAAAAATATTTAATTATTAATATTTGTAAGGTTTAACTGATTTCTAGGCATCTTCTGTCGCGTCAAAGGAAGCCGCCGAGCTCGGCTATTTAGCGAAATAAAGATGTAAGTACTTGTAAAATCAGATACTCGAAACATTTTTTTGAATGTGTCGATTTTAATAGTTATTTGATTTTGGCCTCTCGACTGGCCAATGCTTAATTTTTTTAAATTATAACTTCATCAATGTTGTGCTTGTAGGTAAATGTATACGTCCCTAACAGGAACAACAGGGTTTTTGTTACTTACTGTATAAGTATCCTAGTTAGTAAGCCCTGGCTGGGGGCCTCAAATTCATTTGAGGTCACCACAGGATAGTCCGGTTGAGCAGTATTGCAACCTAATAGAGGTGCAGCTGCGAGTGGCCCCACCTAAAAAAAACCACGCGAAGTATGTGCTCTTTTTTCTAATTAATGTGCAAACATTATTTTGTACGCCTTACAAGGCAGCACATAGTGAGACATAACGTTTTTATAACACCATGTATGTACTTATATTTACCTATGTGTCACAAATAAACATATTTGAATTTTAATTTTTTTTTTTTTTTGGAGGGTGGGAAATCATCAAATGACCCCTCCCGCTCTGGGCGGAGCGGAAGGGAGTGTCAGACTCTTACTGACTAAAAACCACCCCTGTTCCTTCTTTGGCCCTTTATGTTCCAGGGCCGCGGTATCTCTTTCGAACGGTCCCGCAGCCCTGGCAGGCATCGGCCCTTGCGGGCCCCTCCCGTTTGCTGACATCTCTTTGAGGCGCGCGTGGAACACGAACGCGCCGTCGACACGGCCTGTCGTCATACGACGGACGGACGGCGGGCTAGCTCATTACTCACCGCCCACAGGCCCGCGCCTACGGTGGCCGAGAGCCATCACGGCGTGGCCCTCGACGCCCGGTGCTTCTCCTCCCGCGGCGGCTGGGACGTGAGGCTCTCTCCCTCTCACGTTCTGCCACCTCCTTCGCTAGCATGACTGCTTCGCAGCAGGAGGCGACGGCTTCCCATTCCCTCTCGCCCCGGACCATGGCTTGAACCAGGGCCGGACGCGAGAGGTCGCCGCCGCCGCCGCCAATCGCCGCTACGAGGACACGACGGTGCTCCGCCCAAGCGGAGCAGACCTCCACGGTGTGCTCCAAGTATGTGCTCTTGCGTTATCTACGTTAGCTGTGCTAAGTAGGTACTTACATAATAATACGATGACAGATAAACCGTATCTATTGATCATTTTATTTAAAAAAAAACAATAGTTTTACGAATAATTATATCACCGTCTAAATAAATCTATAAGTGATCATTTTAACACAGTATTTTTACAAAAATATTTTGCCTTTTGTAGATTAACGTTCTTTAACTGATATTTAATACTTAAAAGTACCGTTATTTTAAGAAACCATGAAATTGTTCATTAAACAAAACATTGGTAATTACTAATATTATAAATGCGAAAGTTTGTAAAGATGGATGGATATTTGTTACTCCTTCATGCGAAAACTACTGAAAGGATTTGGGTGACATTTAGCACACAGATAGTTTATAACCTGGATTAACACATAGTATACTTTTTATCCCGGAACTACGATCCCGTGGGACAGTACCGAACACCACGCGGGCGAAGCCGCGGGCATAAACTAGTAATTATATAAAGGTAATTAGGCAATTTTCTTAGTAAAAGTAAATGACTATGTTGTACATGATTTGATATGCGCGCTGCGCGTGTACAGCCAGATAAACGCATAGGTACAGGGTGGATGCGACCTCGCTAAAACGGCTACACCATGTATTCAGTAGGTACATCATTAACCGACTTCCAAAAGGAGGTTAAAAATTCGTCGGTTTTTTTATGTTATGTTCAGCGATATCTTCGCCAATTATGAACCGATTTCGATGATTCTTTTTTTTTTGGAAGAATATTATTTGGTGAAGATCTGATGTCAATCTTCGGAAATAAGCAATAGAACTCTTCAATAATAGACAGCAAATCTGCTGTGATTGCTGCAATCGCTTGGATATTTATTGTTTACACAACATCATAACATAGCATGACGCCTATATGCTCTGAGGGGTACGCAGATGTATCAGTACTAAGTACTCCCACATTACGCCAGTTATGTTTAAGTTCCATGTAACTGGAAGCGAAGCTATTGCCATCAACCGGGCACAAATCCAGACTCCGTGGCTGCTACTGAGAGATTCTTGATGGACAAAACCCAATAACGCTTTGCGCGACCTGGGAATCTAATCCAGGACCTCATGCTTAGCAGTCGCTATGCAACCACAATACGAAAATGAGGTAATCTCCTGAAAAATCTTTCATTTGTTTACTCTTTCGTTTGTTTCGCGCCACGGTGCCGGTGAGGTGATCTCTTGAAACCCACAATTTGATTTCTAAACCAGTAACGTTTAATTAAAAGTATCAAAAAACCCGACAATAATTTGTATTATATTTGTATTGGAGGAGCTCGTGGTTTAACCCTTTTCTTGGCAAAAAAAAAACTTAAATTACTGTTTTTTTTTTTCAAATACTTAATCTTATTTTATATGAACATCGAATGCAGGGAAAAATAATAAAAAAAGCATCGAGTTTTATTTCCAGAGATACCTTCCGAATCCCGTGAGATACATTGCGATGTTCGTAAGGAATGACTATCTCAAGCGAATGTATCTCACGAGGCACACTGCCAAAAAGAGGTAATAATACAAATGGTATATATAATAATTATTTTTAATTAGTGAGATCACATATTTGTACTAAACAAGAAATTACTGGTGGTGAAAACTATAAAAACAGTTTGTCAGGTACTAAGCATAATCTGACTCCACACTTAGTACAGGTCAGGTAGGTTAGGTCAGGTCAGGTCAGGTCAGGAGCTCGTGGTTAAATAATAACAGCCGCTCGGGTCGATCTTAAGGTTAAGCCGTGCTTGCCTAGGTTGGTCTGTAGATGGGTGACCACCCATTACATACCGAGTTTCCTCCGTGCCTCGGAAAGCACGTTAAGCCGTTGGTCCCAGCTGTCATTTGTAGATCTTTGACAGTTGTTACAGGTAGTCAGTGGCCCGAAAGTCTGACAACCAGTCTTACCAAGGATATCGTATTACCCAGTACTAACTGGGTTGTGGAGGTCAGATAGGCTGTCGCTTTAAAATACTGGTATTCAGCTGCATCCGGTTAGACTGGAAGACGACCTCAAGATAGTTGGGAAAAGGCTAGGCAGATATACACTTAGTACAGGTCACGGTGGTTTGACCTTTGGTACATAGTTTTTTCCCTATTATTCCCATTAGCAGATTTATTGCAACAAAGTCTTTTATGTCTTCGACTGTAAAATTCAACGATCTATGAGTTTGTTGAGTAGAATATAAGTTGATTTGTTCTTTTATGTAGTTTCAAATGTCATCAGTCAAAAAGCTGGAAAAATATTGAAATGGATCCTTGAGACATGCCTCTTCTTGAAAATCATTATTGGCTATTTCTGTTCGATGACGTAATCGTTGTCCAGTCCATCGAAAATTGAGAGGTTGCACTTTTACTCTCGCCAGCTGAGGACGACGTGATATAACCAATCTTGGTCTAATTGCTCTGCAGCGTGTTGATGTTAAAGGAGTCGCTGGAGACTGTGGAGCTGTCGGAGCCTGAGCCTACTGTGGAGTCGCTACAGATTTTGTTAAATTTTGTGCAGCTAGTGGAGTGAGTGGAGACGCTAGCAATGGTGACGCAGTGACGCTTCTTGGACATCAACTATTTCATCGTCGGATAGCAGGTTGAGATTTTCCATCGACGATGGCAATGAAGGCACTGGTAATGATGATTCTTCGTCTGCCCTATGTCGAATTGGAAACTGCTGGATTTCATTTTCAGACTCCGTCGACGATTTGTCAATTTTGAGTTTTTTTTTCATTGTACAATCACGGAAGATATCCCGTAAGTGACAGTATAAGTTTAGTTTTAAACCGTGAAAGTTTAAAACAGTGTTTGATGGCATTCTTGGTTTTTAGGGTTCCGTACCCAAAGGGTAAAACAGGACCCTATTACTAAGACTTCGATGTCTGTCTGTCTGTCTGTCTGTCTGTCTGTCTCCAGGCTGTATCTCATAAACCGTGATAGCTAGAAAGCTGAAATTTTCACAAATGATGTATTACTATTGCCGCTATAACAACAAATACTAAAAATTAAAAAAAAAAAATATTAAGGGGGGCTCCCATACAACAGATATGATTTTTTTGCCGTTTTTATAGATAATGGTACGGAATCCTTCGTGCGCGAGTCCGACTCGCACTTGGCCAGTTTTTATACAGATCGTGATTCTTGCGTTATCTAGGTAAAAATATATCTGTGTTGCTGACAAAATATCATTTTGTCGCGGCCTTTTTCATGATGAGTCATGCTGGCCCTTTTTGTTTTTTTTTTTCGGATGGGAAATCATTAAATGACTCCTCCCGCTCTGGGCGGAGCGGAAGGGAGTGTCAAACTTTTACTGACTAAAAACCATCCATGTTCCTTCTTTTGCCCTTTATGTTCCAGGGCCGCGGTATCTCTTTCGAACAAGCCCGCAGCCAGGCATCGGCCCTTGCGGGCCCCTCATGTTTGCTGACATCTCTTTGAGGCGCGCGTGGAACATGAACGCGCCGTCGACACGGCCTGTCGTCATAAGACGGACGGACGGCGAGCTAGCCCATTAATCACCGTCCACAGTCATGCTGGTCCTTGGGTTGGATTGTGGCCCACTTCTCTCTCACTAAAGAAGAACCTTAAAGACTGATTGATTTTGACGAGGATTAAAAAAAAAACTTTTTACTAAAATAATAATTATATTTACAATACATTTAGTTAACGTATGCCTACTTCCATGATAATAATTGACAATAATTAAGCCAGGAAAAATAAATGCCAGAAACTCAAAAAAAGTATGCACCTCCTCCGTGCCTTAGAAAGCACATTAAGCAGTAAATCCCAGTCGTCATTCTTAGATCTTTGACAGTCGTAACAGATAGTCAGTGGCCCAAAAGTCTGACAACCAGTCTTGGCAAGGGGTATCGTGTTACCCAGGGTTGTGAAGTTCAGATAAGCAGTCGCTCCATCTAAAATACTGGTATTCAGCTGCATCCGGTTAGACTGGAAGCCGACCCCAACATAGTTGGGAAAACTTTGATGATGATGCAGTGTACGTAAATTCCCGTACTTTATGAAGGTCTTATTAAGAGCGTTCATCCAAAAAGTTGGCAACGTTGTAAATAGCTGTCAAATATTTACCCGTTTTAATTTATTTATTTGGCAATAATACTGTATGGAAATAAGAAATATGGCTAACTAGTGAACTAGAATATTAATAATGAATTGCAATAATTAAAACACTGAATTTGATGTTGTAACCGTTTTAGGTGTAAAAAAGGCATTTGGAAAATTTCCAAATACTTTTTTTTACATTTTAAACCAAAATATAATTTAGTGTTACGATTTTAATTATTATTGCATTTCATAATCATTAAGTACTAACAATAGTTTTTTCTAAGTCTTGTATTACTAACCTTTGGATCTAGTTGTCCTAAAATAAATAAATTTGAATTTGAATTTGAATAATCAATATTTTAGTTTACTAGTTTGCCACATTTCTTATTTCTATACAGTAATATTGCCAATTTATTAAAAGAGCGAATTATTTTACAGCTGTTTGCGACGTTGCCCACTTTATATTAAAACGCACTTAAGGTCTTCAAAAATTATACAGAGTCGACGCCGACTTCATTCTGACTTGACTCACAGGAGAGCATTGAAATGTGAGCTTAATATCTTGTTTTTACGGTAGAATACTCAACATAGGCATGAGTGAATATGACGTCTTCTTGCAAGTAAATGTTGAAAAATCTACTGTAACAAACACGATATGAGGCTCACATTTCAATGCTGTCAGTGGAGTCGGTGTCGAGTTTGTGTACTGTACGAAGAACTTAAGGGGAGCCAGGGCCTGCGAGGAATTTGAAAAATAGGTATTTGAAGAAACTATTGCCGTCGCGCTGCGTCAAACCTGCCCCCGCAGAGTGCGATAGGGACAGCTGCAGCTCAGACCGATTTTATCACAAAGGTGAGATTGACGTTACATATTCCTCTTTTTTCTCCTCGAAAACTGAGCCGATTCAATTATTTTTGACATGAAAATTTTATGAAAGTGTATGTCTAGGTTCTTATCTTTTTTATGTTAAGTAAATACTTTTAGAATTTGTCTGGTAGTCCTCTAATAACGGCCGTAAAAATGGGGCAGTTTTTGTCAATTTTGGAGGGTCATATTTTGTTTACTTATTAGTTGCTGAAAAAAAGGAATTGACAGGGACGTATTTGCACTAGTCCTTGATTTTATGAAAAAAGAAATGATAACTCTAGAGGCATTATTCAGGTAGAAAAAAGGGGAATACGACACATCGATTTCCTCAAAATTTTTATGGAGATATCGCAGCCCATCTCCCCTCTTAAGGCCCGGACTGCACTGAAGCGACAACGAGCGGAGATGTGTGAGGGTATACCCACCGAAGCTGTGCGGGTTTGTGCAAAACGGAGACGAGGGGAGATGTATAAAGCGACACGCCCTTTACAGCACACCGCTCACCGCACGCCGCACACAGCACGCATCTCACGTGTTTTCTCGTCTCCGCTGGCCTAAACAATTACGAGACATCCTCTCTCTGCTTAACCGTTTCTACTAAAGCTAAGCGGACCCGACAAGTGTAAATAACGAAATTCTATTGGTGGTTTACAAACACATCTCTACTCTCGTAGTCTCGTCTCGTCTCCGCTTCGGTAGAGTCCGGCCCTGGCACAAGCTTTTTAGTCCCATTTACTTTCATTATTTTTTTCTCGAGTCTCACAAGATTTTAAATTATCTCGAGGCTTTCTCGTAGGTTTATCTGGTTTAGTAAACAAGTGGGCACCACCCGGCCTTTTCGTGTATCCTGTAATAAATAAATTATGTTTATTATCGTAAGTGGTTTTAAAAAATAAACACTTTTTTACAAGTCATAATAAATTATGTATTAAAAAGGGAAGAGGTCTGCGGTTCCTGTCCGGCTTCTCAAAAAGAAAACATCGAGTCAAACTCAGTGATCACAGTCTCTTTTCAAAACCTGACATAATCTTGGTCAACTTCCATGAGGACTGCAGATTAGTGAGTGACTGAGATGTTAATTTGAGGAAAGAACCACATAGATGTGAATGTAGCTGTTCAATCAGTGCAGTAATCATGTAGTTTGACACAGTTATTCAGCTTACTAGCTTGTGCTCAGAAGCAGATGACAGAAGAAGTGAGTCAGTCAGAAAGTCTACCAATCAGTATTATAAAGGGGTATCGTTATCCAGTAACTGGTTTGTGGAGATCAGAAAGGCAGTCGGTCCATATAAAATACTGGTATTCAGCTGCATTCGGTTAGACTGGAAGCTGATCCCAGCATATTTGGGAAAACGCTAGGCTTAAAATGGAAGATACCTACCAAAGCTCCCCGTAATATTGATGCAAGGAGGTCGAAATATCCTAGCTTGCTCTAAAAATATCTTCATCATGCTAGCTGATATGTCCAGATGCCACCTATCAAATAATGTTTTTATTCCTCCTTTCAACGCTCTGAAAGAATGTACTGGTCCTGTAATGTAACAATAAATCATTTATTTATCTACTATGGTACATTGCCTCATTGTTCTAGTGGTCGCAAGCGCCACTGTTGATCATGAGGTCCTGGGTTCGATTCCCAGGTCGGGCAGAGTTTTTGCGTAGCACAAATATCTCTGTAAGTAGCAGCCACAGAGTCCGGATTTGGACCCGGTTGATGGCAATAGGCTCGCCCTCTATTAAATGGGGTTGTAATAATAGGTAACCTTTGGCTTATCCTTATTACAGGCATTTAGGTCCCTTCAAAATGGTTCAGTTGAATGGTGCTGATCCATGCGTCATGTCCGTGAACGGGCGCTGGCACTGGGACGGTGCATCTCTTAGCTACCATGGTTTATTTTATTTTTGAACTGATGATTATATCTTTTTATTCTGGACGCTCTTAACTTGCGTGTCTTTCTACATCGTTCTCACATACGGGGTGGAAGGGACACCGACGCGAAAACGGTTACCACGTATTCAGTAGGTACATCATTCTGAGCCCCCCCCCCCCCCACAAACAAACAGCTGTTTCCTACAAAAGTGCAATACCTACACGGTGAAAACGTATGGACCAGCAGATGGTGGTGGTGGTGATGGTGTTGGTGGTGGTGGTGGTGGTGGTGGTGGTGGTGGTGTTGGTGGTGGTGGTGTTGGTGGTGGTGTGGTGGTGGTTTTTTTTGTGCCAATTCCATCCGGGTGTCCCTTGACACCTCTCTAGTTTTTTTTTAAATAACCGATGTAAAATTTCTAAATGATGTACTAAATACGTGGTAACCGTTTTCGCGTCAGTGTCCTTTCCACCCCGTATTTGTATAATCTCAACATGAACGATGTAACCAAGATTTTGTAACAATATTTTGATCGAAAAGAGTGTCCATGGAGTTTCTTGCTAATTCTTCTCCATAGAGATCTACGCTTTTGAAAGGACAACTACAGTACTTTCACAAGTTATTATGCCTTGTGTCTGTGACTGTAGCTTCACCTTCTTTGTTTTTCTGACATTCAAAAGTGCCTGTCATGGTCTAATTGAAATAAAATAGTGCTTAATAAATGCTTTGAGTTTGAGGATTGTGAGCGCTTACGACTATTAGGCTAACGAGGCAGTCAACCTCGTTGGAGCTTCCATAGAAATTATGTAATAATCACGAATGAAATCATACCTCTTATTAAAACGTTAAGTATTATAGTAACAGCAGAGAAATGCCACTGGTATATCCTAAAACGTATGTTACTTATTTCAGATAGGAGGGCTACTATTTCTTCCCTGGTATAATCCGTAGTATTTACGCTAAATAGATGGACCAACCTGAAAAAAAAATTCGTTCATAATCACCAGCATCACTTATTTGTTCAAGGGACTGAAAACACGGGTTAAAAGGTGACCTTAAATCTATGTGTTTGAATTACTATTTTACGAGTTAATCCGTTTAAGGGGACTACAAGAGCTCAACGCGAGTTTTATAATGCTTAAAAGTATATGATTCACTGCAGTTAACACAATCAAAAAAATATATGTTATTCTTCAGGATATAGTCTAGTTAAGTAGTGTGCTGAATACATAATAAAACTAATTTTAATTGATAGAAAAAAATCACAAAGATACCTTTAAAAAATCTTTTAACGAACAAAAACCATATTAAAATACATACGATCGTTCTGATTTTTTGACATAACATTCAACAAACAACATACTAACATAATACTGTTTTAGTTTTTTAATCCAATCAATAGATTTTCTGTAAATCGCGTTTACTTATTTCGCAATATAATTCGTACGCATGTGTGCGTAAACGCCTGTGCACCGACTGTGCCGGCCAACGCCTGTTACTATACGGACGTGCGTTAATGTGTGCGTACATAAGTTGGCTCTTGTAGTCCTCTTAATACTACGTGTAAATGGACCCTTCACGAACCGGTCAACCAAACATTCTGTACTAAGTAACTCAACGCAAAAATTATTGCAGGAAACGACTTTATTTTGGGGAGTAAAATCACGTTTTACGGTAGGACTCAATGTAACGCACTCAAAACATTGTGCTGATGGATGCATTGAATAGTACGGGCGTCGTGGAGGTATTTAAAGTAAAGTTATACCATTAAAAGCTTTTTTTTTTTTGGTGGGTGGGAAATCATCAAATGACCCCCCCCCGCTCTGGGCGGAGCGGAAGGGAGTGTCAGACTCTTACTGACTAAAAACCACCCATGTTCCTTCATTGGCCCTTTATGTTCCAGGGCCGCGGTATCTCTTTCGAACAGTCCCGCAGCCCTTTTTTTTTTTTTTTTGTTGGGTGCGAAATCATCAAATGACCCCCCCGCCCTGGGCGGAGCGGAAGGGAGTGTCAGACTCTTCCTGACTAAAAACCACCCATGTTCCTTCATTGGCCCTTTATGTTCCAGGGCCGCGGTATCTCTTTCGAACAGTCCCGCAGCCCTGGCAGAGTCCCGCAGCCCTGGCATACCATTAAAAGCTTGTATTTAAAAAAGCACTAGTGAAAAAGTTGGAACTTTGACCCCCAATATCTTCGTAACTGAAGGTCGCAATGACGGAGAGAACAAGTACCTTTCGGCTTCATTAAGGGTATTTTTACACCCATTATATGCTGTAGAAGATTATTGTTGAGATGCTGACTTGACAAACTGTTAAAATCACTGTGAGCTTATCTTTACAAGATAGTCCTCCGGACCGTTTTTGGTCACAGCGGCGAATCTCGGCGGAGATTAGCCATCGGCGCGGGAGATATTATAGTACACAAGAGTGCGCAGCCACAGGTGCACTCTGTTCCTTTTACTCTCATAGTCGGATGGGACGACAATCCGACACGACCGGAGAGATCAGGCGCAACCAACGGCATAGGAGTGTTCTCGGTAAAAAAATTCAATAATCATAAATTCGGGGATTTTTAAAGTGAAATTACTCCATTTTGCCTGGGATTTGTAAAAAACTAATTTCAGTATCACATTAAGCATATCTTTAACTTGTATTTGTATAGAATAAAACATTGAAAAATGACAAAAGTTGCGCTGCGTTATTTATTAGTAACTTTGGAATTTTATACTGTCGATGTACTAATGTAATGTATAATTTTTTTTTTTGGTTTTCTATTTGCCTGAACCCCACTTCGAAATAGTGTTTTTTTTTTAGTTATTTCTGCCGTAATAAAATATAAAAATGATGTTTTAGAATGCAACATTTAAGTAAAGGAAATGTTTTTTTTTTTAGGGAGTTTATGGATTAAAATTACTTTTCTATTCTATACAATAACATGAACAGTATCTTGCCTTCCGCCATGATTTTTTCCAGACTTCCACGACTCATTGTTGATTCACAATTTCATTCCGAAATTCAGCCTTCTCGCAAAATTCCAAAAACATGTGTTTAAAATAAGCTTTATTTTTGATAACTTTTGTCATTTTTCAATGTTTTATTCTATACAAATACAAGTTAAAGATATGCTTAATGTGATACTGAAATTAGTTTTTTACAAATCCCAGGCAAAATGGAGTAATTTCACTTTAAAAATCCCCGAATTTATGATTGTTGAATTTTTTTACCGAGAACACTCTTAACGTGCGCACCGAGACACGGGGGTATCATACCGCCAACTTCCAAACTCCGTTCAGCTATTAAGAAATTCCTAATGACACCCAATAACATTTTCCAGGACACAGGAATCGAACCCACGCTCAGCAGTTGCGCCTGCGACCGCGAGAACAACAGTTGTTGCCAGAGGTAAAGACAGTGATAAAACTGTATACGGGGTGGCACTTGAATGAAAATTCTAGTCCATTGCTTCATTTGTTGACAACGTTAATAACGCAATGATGGTTGTTGAATTTTCGAAATAAAAGACATTGCCATGTAAGTGTGTTATGCAATTACCCCGCAGAGTAACATTACGCCGACGCAAAACGGATACTGCACGTATGCAGTACATCATTCTGAGCAACTCCAAAACTGCAGAGAAAACTGCAAAAAATACAGTAAATTATTCCTATTACATTATGGCACGAAAGGAGGTGTCTGATGAGATGACGAGTAATAGAGAAGTATGGACCCCAAATGAATTGGGACAAGGGCAAGAGAATGATGAAATAAATAAATTCTTATCTCTTCATACCAACCTTTGGGAAAGAACTGTATTATTTTCAGATCCTTAGCTGTCTACCTACATACCTTTTAATATCGCCATCAGTCCTATACACTTGTGTTCTCTTCCAGTTGTCCTTAAATCCTTTTAGACGCGGACTTATCAAATCCATGCAGTGTACCCATCTCTGTGGTCTTTTTCTTTCTACATCGTCTAGGAAATTCATTCTTCTTTTAGGTACCAATTGAGTCACATTTTGGTACGTTCTAACTCTTTCATTTTGATTTCGTGCAGTTGTTGTAACTAGCTGTGGTTTAACGTTTTGTATCCAAGCCCATCCATCCCTAGTATCCGTTACAATCAATTTTTCTTCTAGTTTTTGAGTGTTAATTGTTTCAATTGTTTTGCTTTCTCGTAGTGCTTTTGAGATTTTATCGGCCCTTCCTAGAATTAATTGGAAAAGTTTTTAGCTACTGATAATGAAGATAATACACATGGGATTTAAAAGAGTGAGATACATATTATCACGTCGGTTTCTTCAAAGGGTGAGGCACAGGTGTACCTAATAGTACACCCACATTTTGCCAATTATGCTTAAGTCCCATGTTCACAATAAACTTGGACTCCAATAAAAAAGCCTGACTTGGGAAACGAACCCCGGACGTCATGATCAGCAGTCGTATTTGCGACCACTACACCAATGAGGCGACGACGTATGAAAAGGCCACTTCTTCACTTCAAACTGTACCTCATCATTATTTGTGTAGCATTTGCCCAACTGGACGCAGCTATCTCAGGCCCGAAGGCACCTAAGAAGCCGATTCCTGCCGGCTTCCCTTCGCGAACAAGGCACTCTACGTCTATCTATCTCACAAGTCGTTCCAAGGGGTATCAGTTACTGAGGTAAGGAGGTCAGATAGGCAGTCACTCCATGTAAAATACTGGTATTCAGCTGCATCAGATTTGAATGGCAGCCGACCCCAACTTTGTTGTTGGCTTGGCAGATCTGGGCCGGTAGTCTCGACATAGAATACCGACACTTTCGCAAACTTTCGATCGCTTAATAATAACAGAAAAAATCGGTTTTCGCTTCTGAGACTGTCGAGACTGCCGGCCCTGGGCCGGCAGTCTCGACATAGATACCGACATTGTCGCAAACTTTCGATCGCTTGAGTTCTTGAGTTGTAACGTTGTCGTTTTAAACAAATTAGCTTGCTGCGACAGTAGCCAAGTTAAGCATAAAATGCTTAAGCCGCGCACGCAAAGTAGATTTCTTGCGTTATCTAGGTATATCTATATCTTTGGTTCGGTGTCTACCACTAAAATTATTTAGTTCGTGTTCTTCTGATTTTAAAATGATCCATTGATTCTCACCTGGCCTATTTAGATGGTGATGATTTTGCTTTAAAACAGGTTCAATAAGCCCTTCCCGTAAAGCAGGTTTATTTGAGTTTAGGCCTTGTCGGTAATTAATTTTACTAGTGTGGTTCCATACATAAGGTTTTCTTGTTGTTGTGAATCTTGAAGGCATCAGGACTAATGAGTCATAATAATTATTATCTTTGGCGTCTGCTGTCCGTAGAACTTCTGCTACAGCTTTTATTATAGCTTTTTTATTTGCATTTAACCTGTATTCTATAATATCTGCTAGTAGAAATACTTGGTGGTTAATGGCTGGAAGAAATTGTTATTTTTTTTGTAATAATTACTGTAAAAAAAAATATTCCCGCCGTTACAAGGTTACGTTGTTGAATTTTGATGAAATGTCGAATGTGGTCTATTAAATTGGCACTGTATTTATTATTATATTACATTGTATTATTTGAAATCTGTAATTCTATATGTATAGCAGCCTGCCTTACGTCACTGGATACAAAACCAAAAACGCTTTCGTATTTTTTTTTTAAACACATAATATATGGTATAACTCTTAACGAAGCCGAAAGGCACTTGTTCTCACCGTCATTGCGATCATTTTTTTGTTCTAGACCTGGGAACCGTCTATTAACCGAGATTTTGGGGGTCAAAGTTTTTCACATTTTTTTTTAAAGGCACTGATCTAGAGCTGCAGTTATAAGTAGTTTTGTTAAGTTAAAAATTACAAAATGCATATTTATTAACAAGTTCGGCAGTTGAAACTTAGCAGTAAAGTAAACAAAAATGTGTCGTAAAAAAATAAATTAGACCATTTCATAAATACTGAGCAGTAAAATAACTAAATAGGCAGTTACGAGTTGAAAAATCGGAATTAGTCAGTAAGAAATCTCAAAACACTTTATATTCGCCTAAAATGCGTAGTCAACGTGACCACGGTAATAATATCTAGCCCTGCTATGCGGGGCTCGGTCTGCAGAGTTTACAGATTAACCTAACACCGGGTGCCCTAAGTCTGGGTGTCTCCGCTCCCTATGAACTGCCGAACTATTATCTAACTGCCCATTCCATAATTTTTACTGGCCATTTATTTATTAATCTGCTT
Organism: Eurois occulta; assembly: GCA_950022335.1. Lineage (NCBI taxonomy): Eukaryota > Metazoa > Arthropoda > Insecta > Lepidoptera > Noctuidae > Eurois > Eurois occulta. Next base: position 7,876,223 of record OX465504.1, on the reverse strand, counting down.
ACGTATTTTTAGTACTGACTGACATTGTAAGATGAAATAACCGGCCAATTGTTTTTTTTATTATGTTTTACTGTCGCACATATTTATTATTTTTTTCATCTGATCGTAACATAAATAATTTAAAAAAAAATCGGTTGTTCCATACTTTTTGACCGTGTAGGTATTGCAGTTTTGTAGGAAACAGCAGATTTTTTTTAAATTACTGATGAAAAATTTCTGTGGATCGGATAGGGAATTTTTAACCTAAAGTATATATGTAACATGTTTAGATATATGTTTTTTTTCATGGTGTCAATTTTTTTTTTTACTTCGTACTTAACGAAGGTAGCTTAAACTTGAAAGTGCTACCACACAAAAAATATACTTACCAAAAATTATCAATAATTTCAAGTAACGTCGAATCATTTTTCTTAAAATATTGTTTTATCACCTTAATGAAACTAAACTACTTATTAAAAATATATAAAATATTTTAAATAATTAGAATTATTTCAATCATTTTGTCAGGAAATCTATCTAATTTTCAACATGAAAATCACAAGCAAATTTACCACTATCAAAATCTATGTTGGATTTAAAACAATCAGTGAGTAAAAAAAAATATTAAAATCATTGAAGCATGTTTAAATAAACATTCTCTTACTTATATGATACCGTTTGTAAAAATATATGCATTTTCGGAGACTCAATAAAATTGTACTGATGAAATGCTTACATATTAAGTCCCTTGATTAAAAGCCTTCGGGTTAGCTTAATTTGACATGAGTATAGCCGGGTGACAATAAAGGGTGTGACAAGATTCTTAACGAAGCCGAAAGGCACTTGTTTTCCCCGTCATTACAATCATTTCTTTGTTCTAGACCATACCTGGGAACCTTCTAGTTACGGAGATATTGGGGGTTAAAGTTCCATCTTTTAAACAAGTTTTTTTTTTAATACATTGTTTTAATACCTCCACGAACCCCGTACTATTCAATCCATCCATCAACACAATGTTTCGAGTGCGTTACATTGAGTCCTACCGTAAAACGTAATTTTTCACCCCAAAAAAAAGTCGTTTCCCAGCAATATTTTTTTCGTAGAGTTACTTAGTTTGATGTACAGAATGCTAGGTTGACGGCTTCGTGTAGGGTCCGTTTACACCTAGTATATCCATTCGATTTCACCACCCGGCCTGTGCTGACTTATACATACCAGGGTTGTTGCTGATGCATATTTTTGAAGTGAAAACTTCTTTAGCGGCGTTGAGCACTTTTTCTGTAATGGGTATAAAATCTTAAACTCGCGTCAGGACACGTGACCCTGATCGAAAAAGCGTAAGACAAATTTTCTTATTCGATTTTGAACTTAACCTTCAACATTTTATGGTTTAAAATCATTTAAAGAAATTTTTAAATGTTTCCAATCAACTTTGAACCTAATGCTTTAGGGATAAAGCTGACAAATCTATTAAATAAATTGCCACCCGCCGCGCGCCGGCGCAGCGCCGCGAAACCTAGTCCTCTGGCTATCTTCATCGTCCTTAAGATTGTGATAGAACCGTGGTCTTTGGGGGGATTCGCACCGTGCTAACTAAGAAGGCAATTTACGTGCTATTTACAAACGTTACGTACCTGTAGGAATGTTAGTGTAGCTAAAATTCCGTATTTCCTTGCAATTTTATTGATTGACGCATAATGACAAGAGATTCTAAAATCAATAAGACAGTGTTGTCTTTGAGTTTGCAGCTTTCTTAGTATCTAGTAGCTATTAAAAGTACTTGTGAAGGCTTTTAAGATGCGAGCACAATCATGATAATAAAATAAAAAGGAAATCGTTCAATCGCAATAAGTACCTTCCGAGTATTAAATTGCTAAACATTTTCACTAAGGCGTTTGTTGTTTGGTAAAATAAAGTTCAGTTTATTTAAAAACCTGCTTTAAAAATGATTGATTACAAGTATTTACAAGTAAGTTAAAAAGCACGAGTGTTATTGGTATAGGAAACCGATAAATTCTCAGCTAATTCTGTAGTAAGATCGAATGTGACGTTCCTGCTTACGTGCTTACTAAGCGCCTGTGAAAAGATGTATCGCACACATTTTTATGTGCGACAGATTACTTCCACACTTTTAATTACAAATTCTTTAGGCAGGATTCAATGATAACATAACATCTTGTAATCCCCGAAGGCTCAGGCGGGGGTGCACCGAATAGTACACCCTGTTCTTTATACTGATAAAGCAATTGGTGCAAAATTATTCCCTAACCATTCCAAAATATCAAACATGCTCAACGTTAATAATCAAGTTTTCACTTCTGCCGGCACTCCCGGAGTGCAACCCGTCTTTTTTTTTCACATCAGCGGATGCTGATGCTGTTGCTGATCTTTTCTCATTGACATCAGCGGATGCTGATGCTGATGCTGATTTTAATTATTTTCTTACAAAAACAGGAAAAAAGTATTTACCATTGTAAAACACATCTAAAAGTTGCATAATTTTGCTTGGTGCTGATAAAAGATTGTTTCAATAATTTTGGGAATTTTAATAAAAATATAATCAAATAGTAGTTTGTTAATAATTAGTACTAGATTAGTAATTAAGTACCTAGACTTCCTAGTGCAAACACTGCTATCTTTTGTTTAATTAATATTGGAATTAGATCAAAGGCAAGTTGTATTTTAAAAAAAGTAGCTGTGCTGCTTTTCAGCTTCAAGTCTGTCCCTAGAAGATTATCGTGTCGTTTACAGCGTCGTGACTTGTGTATTTAAATGGAAGTGTTCACATATAGAACGACACGATTAACTGTCGTCCATGACTTTTCCATATATTATCCAACGATAAATTAGTCGTCACGACATAGTGGGAACGCGCCCTAACTGTTGATTTTCTACTTATAAAGGATGTAAAAACATCCTTGACGAAGCCTAATCAGTATTTCCAGAGCTACTATTACCTCTCACAAAAAAAAACTAGGTATGCTTTTTTGTAGTTTTGATTAATCAAACATGTAATTAATAACAGCCGCATTGGTTGTTCTTCAAGTTAAAGGCAGTGCTTGCAAGGTTGATCAGTGGATGGGTGACCATCCATTACATCCCAAGTTTCCTCGTTATGCCATCGGTCCCTTCTGTCATTTGTAGATCTTTGACAGTCGTTACAGTTAGAGTTAGTGGCCCCCCAAAAGTCTGACAAGGTTTGTCGTATAACCGTACTAACTGGGTTGTGGAGGTCTGATACAAAATCGCTCCATGTAAAATACTGGCATTCACGTTTGGGGGTATGAAGAACAGGGTGTAAAGTTCTTCACCCCCCATAGAAAAGGGAGGATCCTCCGACCAGACGGTTGTTGTCGGGTTCTTCTATATAGTCTTAAGTCGCGAATAACTTTACTTGCGCGATGCAGGATTTAGATGTATTTCGATGTTTAGTTTGTCCTCTGCGTCATAGATGGCGCTGTAGTACTTTTTTTTGTTCTATGTTGCTGTAGTACTTTTTGTAGTGCCGCTACACACCTACATCCGGTAAGACTGGAATCCAAGCTCAACATAGTTATGAAAATGCTAGGCAGATGATGAGGTTTTACTCCGTAAAGAGGTAGGTACACGCAATCTTAATTGCGTCCCAGCAATGAGAAAGTTATATTCTGCCTAGCCTTTTCCCAACTATTTTGGGGTTTCTTGGTACATGGGTCATGGTGATATATATCTTGAATTTAATAGCTACACTCAACAACCACCAGTATACGTAATGTATAACCAGTATACGCTGATTTCTCATTTTACTGGAAGCTCATACAAAGCGCGGTCAGCTTATACTGGATATTTATAGCTTCAAGGGTCGCTCTTTGTACATAAGTCCGTCGTTCACTGCTACGCAGGATGTGCACGGAGTGGCAGAGGCGGAGAGGTGTCATGCGTCATCTAATGGGTGTAAGAATACCCCTAACGAAGCTGAAAGACATTTTTATCTCCCCATCATTGCGATCATTTTTAGGGTTCCGTAGCCGAATGACAAAAAACGAAACCCTTATAGATTCGTCATGTCTGTCTGTCCGTTCGTATGTTGTATGTGGTATGAAAAATGAAAACAAAATAAAATGAAAATTGAAAAATAATTCACATGCCAGTTGATTCTTTGATATGGTCTCGTGCATACACTTGAGTTATGGGATATCAATAAAAACAACTTGTATTTATAAACGCTTCAACTAATTTAATCATTGTGTTTTGAAATGACAACAGCAAATGCAATCTTTTTTTTTTTAAAAACAAAAACGCATTTTCTATGAAACGTTTTTCACTTAAACTTTTTACAAACAAAACCTGCTTTTATTTCAATATAAGTAAAGTATATAATAGTAGTAGGTAGATATTACATAATAGTTTATTTTAAGTTTTTTTCTTTATAACTATATTTTAGAGTGATATTTAGTGCCCACCTACAATGAAAAAACATGAAATTATCATTATCTTATCAATATTTTGTGAGTAACAAATTTATATTTTATTTAATTTTAGAAGCGCCAGGAAGGCCCGAAAATCAAAGGACAATGGGCATTATTATATGAGTTGCGTCCCAACCCTTGTCGTAACAAATTGCGACTAGTATAAACAGTGAAACATATTCATTTAGCCTTTTTTACGATTAATATATAATATATAATTCATGTTTTTATTACATTAAAAAATCTTGCAAATCATATTTTCATCAAAACACAACCTAACACTAACCTGCAAATTGCAAAAAAACGTAAGAAAATTTGAATTTCGCGGGCTATCCTGGCGCTTCCCCCTTAAACCAGTTTCTGCTCGCGAGATGGTCGGCATTTATTAGGTGGAAATGGAAACTATGTACTAAAGGGATAATAAAATACAGGGTGTAAACGGGCCCTTTACGAAGCCGTCCACCAAGCATCATGTACAACCGTCAACCAAGCATTATGCCAGCACATCAAGCTACTACAATCTGTCAAATTTCTTTAATAGATTTTCAACTTTATCGCTGATGCATTAATAGGTTCAAGGTTGATTGGGATAATTTTACAGTTTCGGGTAGCTTGATGTGCTGGCATCTGTACACGCAGCAAATTAGATCGATTTGCAGGGCACACCACAAAGATGTTGGTGTGCGTAAAATCAACTGGTGTATTACTTCGCCTATTTGTTAGTGTTTGCTTCACTATAGTATATGTATAATATGAGGTAAAGAATATGAAGCATCAATTTAACACTATGACTAACCGGTCTCGTGGCATAGGTGTATAAGCATTCGGCTGGTAAATCAAGTGTCGTAGGATCGAATCTGCGCCGCTGGCGTCAACTTTTTGCATTATTAAAAAACTTTTATTTTCATTTTGTTGAATTTTTATTTTTGTAATTTACCTGATAATAAGACCATTATTCGAAAAAAAATATGGAAGTAAAAATTAAACAATTTGTATTAAGAAATCAACAATATTTATTGACTAGGTTTTTTTTAATTATAATTACAAATTATAAAGTTTTGTTCATGACAAATATTCTAAGTCGGACAAGAAATAACGTTACTTTTCTTATTCAAGTGGGTAATTTATTTATTAGTGAAATGAATAAACATGTTAACAAGATAGATATTAAGATACAGGTATCCTAAATTGTTATCTCACTAACAATAACATCACTCACATAAAACAAATAGAATTACCCCCTGGTAGCCGATTGGTGCGCCTTCGCTATCTATGACTTGTTCCAATCGTCTCCTCATGCTAGCAACCATATTACAACACAAGTCAGTGCCACGAAACGATTCCCATGTCGAGGTAACGACATCATCTAAATTTGATTTAGACCTGATTTCAGATGAGTCCCAGTTTAGCACCATATGACCCCATAGGTTTTCAATGGGGTTCAGGTCAGGACTTTTTGGTGGCCATTCAATCACAGTAAAGTTTTCTTGGACGTTTAACCAACTTTGCACAAGTCGCGCGCGATGCACAGCGCAGTTATCATGCACGAAGTAAATGTGTTCTTGCGGGTATGCAACGCGCACAGTTGGTAGCATCACGTTTTGTAAAACGTCCAAGTAACCTTGACTGGTATTGCGACCCCCTACCTGCACTAATTCACCGGGACCCATTGACGACATCCATCCCCAATATCCCAAAGTAATGCGGCCACTAGACCTGCATGGAAGAATATTTTTTTATGATAGCGCTCACCATCTTTTCGCCACAATATTTTGCGACCGTCCTTGTCTGATTTAAAACATTTTTCATCGCTAAATATAACTATATTATTGCACCAATCAAAATCCAAATATTCTCTTGCGAAGCGTACCCGGTTTTGCCTGTGAACATCGGACATTAAAATTTTCTTGGCTGGCCTACGACATTTCACACCAGCTGCTCGCAAGTGGTTTCGTCGGTTTGTAATGTCACGTCATGTTTAGTCGCCGTGGAACGAGTAGTGAGGAAGGGCTCAGCGGTATGCGCAGCAACTATATCATGGTGCCGCGCATTGGCATCTGTGAATGCAAATCCAGCCTTTGGTCCCGGTCGGCAAGGATCAATGCTTCCCGAATCTGCATAACGATGGACCCACAATTGCACAGTCCTTCTCTGTGAACAATAATAAAATATTGTTACAAAAAAACAACAATCAATAACATGTGGATTATTTAAACATATTAAACTTCTAAACATAATAATAACATTTTGTTACTCACCGATATCTTCAAACGTCTCGCAATTTCACTAATTGAAACATTTTGCTCATGCAAAATAATTATTTCAGCTCTTAAAAGTGTGGTTAAATGATTCATATTGATTCACAAATAAAAGCACTTCTCAAAAAACGCAGGGTATAATGTCTAAAAACGTAACGAAAGCCCGATAGTCAATAGCATTATGACGATGAACTTAAACTACTAACTTAAACATGATTTGTCATTGTTAGAGGGTAGACAACTAATATATTCTAACCCAAATATAAAGAAACTTGCTAATATTTAAGCAATGAATTGAACAAACAAATCTAAAATATTTTATTGAAACATACAAAAACATTAATCTGTTAGCAGTCGGATTTGATCTTACGGCGCCGGCGGAGTAAAACACTGTTTATCGCACGCTCGACTAATGCGCCACGGAGACGATAGAATCCTACGCTAAATTTATGCGTCATATTCCCTGCAACATTAGTGACAAGAAATTGTGTGTGTGTGCGTGGACAACGGGTTATTGTGAAGCAAACACTAATAAATAGGCGAAGTCAGACGGCCGTTGATTTTACGCACACTAACATTTATGTTGGTGTGCCCTGCAAACCGATCTAATTTGCCCCGTGTACATCAAACTAAGTAATTTTACGCAAAAATTATTGCTGGGACTCAATGTTACGCACTCAAAACATTCTGCTGGTGTATGGTTTGAATAGTACGGGCGTCGTGGAGGTGTTTAAAGTAAAAATCTTACATAAAAAAATATAATTAAAAAAAAAACTTGTGAAAAAGTTGGAACTTTGACCACCAATATCTCCGTAACTAGAAGGCTCCCAGGTATGGTCTAGAACAAAAAAATGATCACAATGACGGGGAGAATAAGTGCCTTTCGGCTTCGTTAAGGGTCTTGTTAAACACTTTATAGCTATAAATTATTGACAGCATTGTTTTCTTTCTTTCTCTATTACATAATATGTTTTACAATTCGTTTCTCAGTATAGTTATCAAGACTGTCCGTATTGTTTGAAATCTGTAACCTAACCCTGTTTTATATCCCTAGTTATGGAACCTTTTTAGGGTTCCGTACCCGAAGAGTAACCACCGGGGCCTTTTTACTAAGCCTCTGCTGATCGTCCGTCCGTCAGCGGGCTGTATCTCATGATCCGTAATAGATCGACAGTTGAAATTTTCACAGAATGTGCGTTTCTGTTGCCGCTTTATCAACAAATGATAAAAATAAATTAAAAATTAAAGGGGGCTCCCCTTTCACGATGGTACGGAATCCTTCATGCTCGAGTCTGAGTTGGCTGGTTTTTTTTTCTCTGTGTAGAAATCCTCAATGGATGTCCTCCGCTCTGAGGAGAGCAGAGGGGTCCGTCAGACTAATACTGATTAAAACTCTCACTTACATCGGGGGGCAGCGGGGTCAAATGCGACTTCCGTTGCCCCGGACTAGTGCCCCGCTTGCCCTGCGGGCCTCGTCCCGGGGGTGAGTGAGGTGTTAGTTATGGAACCTAACCTAACCCATTAAAGTTGCTAAATCAATTTAATAAATTAGAAAAACCTAATTCACTACATTGTTCATGCAACTGCATTAAGGTGGTAATTTCTGGAATGCGTTTTTGTGCTAACTTACTGCTTAAATATTTACATATTGTTCCCATTAAAATAGACGGATAAATTTTAACACAGCGTTCAGTTAGTCTAACCAAAGATATCCAAGCAAAAAAAAACCCTAATTAAAGTGTCGAAAGTGTAAATTTGTCCATCTATTTTAATGGGACCTTACAGATGCCGTAGTGAAAATAAACAGATAAGTTAAAATATTTCAGCTATGCACTACAATTTCCAAACAACACAAGGTGTAGAGGAAAAAGATCCAATAGACCTACGTATTAGACATCTTAAACATAAACTATTGCAAGACTCGTATTCGTCTTTAGAGAAAGACCTTGGTTACTATGTCGACAACTCTAACCAACCAATCACCCCTATCAGCGAACACGATAAAAGAAAACTAGAAGAAAGATGGAAGCAACCAGAGTTAAAAAGTACAACAACGGAAAAGTATGTAGCGTCTCCAGAGAACATAACAGAGACGAGAATTCCTTTAATGATACATCATCATAACAAACACAAGAAGAGACCATTGCAAAGAATGGAAAAAAAACCAGAAGCATATGAAATATTCTACAGGAGGATGGCGTTTGATGTTTCAAAAGACAGAAGCAGACCACAGAAATGGACGCATTGTTTGGATTTGCTGTCACCGTTTCTTAATGGATATTTGAATAATATTTCGCATACTACAAAAAGGGTTTATTCCACGGATCCTAATATAAGGAGGTTTGTACAAGTTTTTTTTTTATATTTTACATTCGTGTGCTTCAGTTTGTTAATTTATTACCCGGCTAAGGCGAAGCCGAAAAAGGGGCTTGTATGTACATACCTATGTTCGTATCTTTGTTCCCTCGTAACTCCTGAACGGATGAATCGATTTGCAAAGTACTGATCGTTATAATCGTCTTGGTATTTTATTTTCACCCCATTCCATATTTATAATTTTATATTCAAACTAGCTGCTGCCCGCGATTTCACTCGCGTGGAAATTTTGATGTGTTTTTCAGGGATAAAAAGTAGTCCAGTAGTATGTAATAGTGTAGTGTGTGTGTGTGTAGTAGTAGTATTATGTCCTTCCCTAGGATAGATATAATCTATCTTCGTGCCAAATTTCATAACGATCCAACTAGCCGTTTAGTCGTGAAAAGGTAACAAACAGAGTAACTTTTCCATCCTATTCTAACTTCACTATCGCTACATAAGTACTTATTATAAAACAAAGTCCTCCGCCGCGTCTGTCTGTCTGTCTATTCGCGATAAACTCAAAAACTACTGCACCGATTTTCATGCTGTTTTCACCAATGTATAGAGTGGTTCTCAAGGAAGGTTTTAGTATATAATTTGTCACACACCCACGCATAAATGCGAAAGAATGGTTGTTTGTTACCTTTTCACGCCTAAACCACTGAATCGATCATCCTGAAATTTTGCACATACGTTGTCAGGTGTACAGAAACGGACGTAGGGTACCTTTTATCCTGAAAAAAAGTACTGTTCCCGAGGAAAACAACAATAACGTTCTTATGATAATAGATGGCGCCACGTGTCTTTTGAATCATGATTGAATCATAATATTATTTTAGAAACTTTAGTAGTGTGTTAAGAGTTTAATTGTCAAATTCTGAATTAATGCCAGCGAAGCCGCGAGCAAAAGCTAGTTTATAATATTAGTATGGTTGAGTCTCGCCTAAATTTTTTCTTGTTTTACAACTTTTTTACGTTTTTGCGGAGTTAGTACCCTGTCCTTTCATTCTAAGTATCCTTAAACGAAAACAAAGCGTCGATGGGAAGAGACCAGATGGTATGACCATAATGCCATGGAAATTGGATAGGCCTTTGGTTTGGGACGCAACTTGCGTCGACACCCTTGCGCCATCCCATCTTCCTAGCACAGTGGGCTGCGCTGGGGCGGCTGCTGCAGGTTCTGAAAACCTCAAACGGCGCAAATACAATAGTTTAATTAGTAGTTATGTGTTTGAGCCGTTTGGGGTTGAAACAATATATTTCGAGAAATCGCCAATTTACACATCTTAAATAAAGCTTATTTTCAACTTAGTACTGAAGATTTTTCCCGGATCCCGGGAAAAAAAATAGACTTAAGGAAGTCTCCACTTTCTGTCTCTGTTCTCCGAAGTTTAGGCTAATATAGTCAGCCTATTCCTATCACTGGTTATGACTGATGTGTTTATTTTCAGGTTATCATACCTCCTCATGTTAAATATGACGGAGGCAAGCACGGACGAGATCCGGTCGACCCTCTACGAGATCAGTAACCTGCCGATTAGGATATTTCAGTGGGATGTAAGCGCGGTCCAGACTATCATCACAGCTATAATTCGAGGTAAAGAGAAGCACGACTGCTGAGCCTGAGGTCCTGGGTTCGACTCCCACGTCGGACAAAGTGTTATTGGGTTTTTCCGTCAGGAATTTCTTTTTCAAGTGGGCCTGGATGGCCAAATCCGATACTATGAGGAATAGCGAAAAATACTCAAAGAAGTCTCCAGCCCGATTTGAATGAAAACTAAAACTGCATCATTAGATTTGCACAAAGAATAAGACAGACATTTTTCATCGGTTTTGTAGGAAACAGCAATTTTTTTTTTACCGACGCCAAAATGATGTAGGTACTTACTTACCTACTGAATACGTGGTAACCCTTTTCGCGTCGGCGTCCCTTCCACCCCGTATATTATGGTAATTATTTTTAAATCTTATGTTTTTCAGATGGGTCATACGATTTTAAGGGCCTTAAATATGGTTTTAAAGGACTTTTTAAAACCTGGAAACTCAATACGTCGAATCTAACGAGACTCTTATCGCAATCTAGGGTATTTAGACCACCGTGCATACAAATCAATGAGCATGGAGGTAAGCTAGCAACATTGGCACACTATAGTTGCTGCCAATTAAGATCGCAATAGAGGTCATTGCCCTTTCCCTAATATCTCTTCGTACGAACTAAAATAAATGAACCATGTATCGTTTTTCATTAGAAAAAATGTTGAAGATCACGATAGATGACGATTCAAGACATGAACAGGCTTATTTTTGGATTTCAAAGTTAACAACTTTAATAAATGTAGGTGGGTCAATGACCGCAATTACGATCTTAAATGACAGCAACTATAGCTACGTTAGATTCTTTTTGGCGATTGAATGCCATTACCAGGAGAGGGCTGTACAGAAAACTAATCATAATTATTAATCTTGACTTTTGTCTAAAAAAAAGATAAAAGCGACCATCGGTACAGTCCCAGACGCAAGGCATAATAACTGTAGTTGCACATTCCAAAGCGTAGATCTCTATGGAGAAGAACGGGCAAGAAACTCCATGAACATATTTTTAAATCAGAATATTGTTACTAAACCTAATTACATCATGTTGCGATTGTAGGTACATTATGTGGGAAAAATGTAGCAAGCCCTGCACGTTCTACAAGTGTCCATAGATAATAATTATAATAATATAAAAAAGACAATTAAAAAATAAAATAATTCATTCAAATACGCCGTGTCAGCTAATGGGAGGAGCTCGTGACTAAATAATAACTGCCGCTAGGGTCGATTAAGCTGCGCTTGCCTAGGTTGGTCCGTGGATGGGTGACCACCCATTACATACCGAGTTTCCTCCGTGCCTCGGAAAGCACGTTAAGCCGTTGGCCCCGGCTGTCATTTGTAGATCTTTGACAGTCGTCACAGGTAGTCAGTGGCCCGAAAGTCTGACAACCAGTCTTACCAAAGAGTATCATATTTCCCAGAACTAACTGGGTTGTGGAGGTCAGATAGGCAGTCGCTCCACGTAAAATACTGGTATTCAGCTGCATCCGGTTAGACTGAAAGCCGACCCCAAAATAGTTGGGAAAAGGCTAGACACAATGATGATGACGCCGTGTCAGCTAAGAGATGAGCAGTAGCCGTGTTTGAATCGGCCTACGTCCAGCTGTGGGCTGCCATTGATAAATAAAGGCCTATTTCTAGCACAAAACAGCGTTGCCATGTTTCAGTTTTTAAAGGATTTATGGTGACAGTGTAGTTATAGAATGAGATATTTCAGATTCAAGTAATGGAATCAAGCGTTACTTTGTAGAAATCCATGACAGTAAAATGTCATCAAATAATTAACTTATGTAATTTCAGGTTCAACTGTATCACAAAAGGCGATACGATACACAAAGCCAGACGAAAATCAGGATAATTATAAAAATACATATGCTACAAAAAATGACGATTGCTAGTTTGAAGCTCTATTGCAGAGGACGTTGGGAAATTGACATTCATCAATATTCTGCTGTATATTCCCTATCCCAACTTATTTGTGGTCGGCGCAGCATGTTTTCTTCGTCTACGTCGCCCAACTGGTCAATATAACATTCTGCTCCGAAATATTGACATCTTTGCTGTACCAATTCGAAAATTTAAAGGCCTTTTTCGTAAAACCATTTTGGATTTTACTAAATGATATTTTTTCTTTCATCTCTTATACTGAAAAGAGTACCTACTAACTATAATTACATGTACTTTTTTTTCTTTTTAGGGTTCCGTACCCAAAGGGTAAAACGGGACCCTATTACTAAGACTTCGCTGTCTGTCTGTCTGTCTGTCTCCAGGCTGTATCTCATAAACCGTGATAGCTAGAAAGCTGAAATTTTCACAAATGATGTATTACTATTGCCGCTATAACAACAAATACTAAAAATTAAAAAAAAAAAAATTTAAAGGGTGCTTCCATACAACAGATATGATTTTTTTGCCGTTTTTATAGATAATTGGCCGGTTTTATTTATTTTACATGCCAATTGTACCAATTGTAAGCGCTCGTCGCACTGTTTTATAAGTAATTGTTTTTATAAAATGTGGAAAATGTCGTTGGTTATACATTTACTCAAACTCAAGCTGTAATTCTGTAATGTGTAACTGTTTGTTTTTCCCAAATAAAAAAAATAATAAATAAATCGTGTTAGCTGTCATCTCATATGGCACGCCCTTTCTAGCAGTGTCATCTTTCACAGCCTATCTAAGGGGCCGTCTCCACGAGCGAGAGAATCGCGGCGATATTACGCATTTGTATGGGATAATATCGCCGCGATTCTCTCGCTCGTGGAGACGGCCTCTAAGAGAGTGTATAGAAATACGTGGCAACGACGATAATATCGTCGCGATTCTCTCGCTCGTGGAGACAGCCCCTAACGTTCGTTTGACATTAATACTCAAACTTTGAAGAAAACTGTTTCATCATGCATCGTCAATGTGACATCAGCGCATGCTACTGTGGCTCCACGACCACACGAGCCGCTGCCTCTTTCTGCAATGTCTGCAAAATCTCAACATGTTCATGAAGATTTCGCTAGCGCAGTGGCGAGCCTAACTGCTGCTGGGAAGCCCGTCCTGAAAAGGTACCGATTCGAGCTGATAATGGTTTTGGCGCGGTGTTAGAAGGAAGCGCTGTCAACGTACCAACAAGAACCGCTGCGGCACAGCTCCATCGTGACTAATCGCGCCACGAAGCCAAACACTTCGTTGTACATCTCCCGCCTACACTACACCACTACGCTGGTGGACATCTCAGAATACGTGCGTCAAAAGATCAAGTACGTGGCGAAAGTTCTGCTGCTGCAACGTCAACTTTAAGAGGTTTGTGGTTCGAATACCAACCTCTTTTCTGCACCTCATCTTGGAAGAGGACTTTAGGCCGCAGAGTTGTGTTCCGTCGACAGCGTTCGTTATGATTGTATTACGAGCTACTTTGATTTTTCATATGAAATTTTTAATTTAAATGAAGGTAGGTACATGTTTGTGGACTTGTACGAGAAAAACACATATTACTTAGTATTGTATTGTATTGTATAACGGGCTGGTGTCCGCAACTCCACGTCCAATGCGCGTATTTTGCGTGCGGTATTACTTAAGTAGTATTTAAATAGTATGTACATATACATATAGTCTTTAAATAAAAAAAGCATTTTTAACGTTTACTTACATCACACAAAAGTCGAGGCGAGTCACATATTGAGTTGAGACGTCATTCATTCATTCGAAAGCTAGATATATACTTACTAGTGTTTCACAAAAAAAAACATGGACAGCTGAAAAAAGTTAGTCTATTAAATGTTTAAACTTTTTGCAAATTTGGCTGTGCCTAGTTTGGGCCCACGTCTACTTCTACTTAATGCACTCTTTTGTTTTTGTTTGTATGTTTCCTAACTTGCGTGTGTCCATAAATTGATTATTTTTATTTTTTTAAATGATTATCAAATTCGTATCTTTCTTACTTGTGGGTGTGGAACCCTTGATGAACCAAACATTTTATTAAATACTCAAAAACAGTTGTAAGAACAGAGCGTAAACACATGCGATTAGAATTAGTAACCCCTCTGAGTGGTGAACATTTCTGGGTAATATTAAAATAAATTGTACAGTCACCAAAAAGAAACGAAAATGAAATTCGTTACAAAAATGAAAAGTGTTACAAAAAGGAAACCAAAAGGAACTATTAGGACAATTTCACAATTAACAAAACAAAATAGGATTCCGTTTTTTTTTTAATTATCATCAATCACAAATAATAACTGAACTTAGATACAACTTGGATAGGTTCATTTGAACTTTTAATAATATCAAATCAACTCTTGATAAAAAAAAAAAACAAAAAAACAGTAAAAACGATAAAACTTTTAAACATGATAAAACTTTAAATCACAAAACAGGTCACAATGTCACATTTTTAATGGTTTCATATTTTTTCTTAACCTAATTAATATTCGAGATTAATTTATCAGTCTCATAATTCTTTCTTAAGTCATTCGTCATCATCATCATTTTCATAACTTTAGGTACTACACAATAAATACACACAAAATATGAAGATGAAACACAAAATGTTTTGGTCAGGGTAACCGGTGAAATTCAAATTTTCCCTTGTTTTTTGCAAATTACGACCGTCAGGTTATATGTTGAGGAAAATATGATTTGCGACCATAGCCAAGATTAATTTTCACTATTGCTATCTACCAGTATTCCTAGTAAGTAAGGTTAAAGCATTGCTAGATTTTT
The DNA here is from genome assembly GCA_950022335.1 of Eurois occulta. Lineage (NCBI taxonomy): Eukaryota > Metazoa > Arthropoda > Insecta > Lepidoptera > Noctuidae > Eurois > Eurois occulta. The sequence continues at coordinate 7,860,874 of OX465504.1, read as the reverse complement.
CTGTTGTAACAAAATAAACGTGTGAAGAATTTTTCAGTAGGTAACTAGTATAAAATCACCCTTACTTCCTTTTTGTTAACTCATTTTTGTTACGCAACAAAAAAATGTAACAAATTATAACAAAAAGGAATGTAAAACACGTGTTGAATATAACCTCAAACGAATTAAAAATCAGTGAAGCTCCTTAGCTAAATTTGTTGTTAACTTTTGATTTGGGCGAGAGTAATACAATATTTAAATGGTCTAATAGTAAAGAAACAACTTAACGGGTGATAAACAGACCACCGCACAAAAGGGAATGTAATATTGTTGAAAAAAAAAAATGGTTGCCTGTAAAGTCGGTTTTACGGGCGAAGATTTTACGTGACAACGTCTTTTTCTCGGTAGAATATTTATTGATATGAATATAATTAAATTGCACAATAGGAACAAGGAATTGAATGAAAATAAGAATTGCACAAATTTTAACTATAGAAATATATTTTGTTTACTAAAACATTGTACATGTAAACTTAAACTTAACTAATTACCGATCATAGTTGAGTGGGAGAGAGACGCAAGGCATTCGGCGGGCCTCTCTCTCGTTCGGTGACTCATCGTAACGTTACCGAGCGTTACACTTTTTCATAAGTGACTCCCAGCCGCAACCTAATTTAAGACGTTGTCACGTCAAAAATTCATCACTGCTTTAGGCACATTGCTCTAACAAGAACGCACGTTGCAAAATGGCCGACTGTCACTAGTTAGAGCTACGTGATTGGCTACTCACAATAAACGCAGTGTTGCCAATTCTACGTTTTAAAAACTACCAAATATTGATGTTACAAAATGGAATAACAAAAATGACGAAAATCGTGGACGAAGATTTGATATTAAGTTAAGTATCTATTTCTTTATTATTTTTAAGAAATAATGCAGGATCTAGATAGTCTTAACAATACTGAAGTTAATTTTAAACTTGAATTAAAGTACATTACGATATTAGTGCGTTAAGATGGTTATAACATGCGAGGCGGAATTTCAGTCCGAGCCGAAGGCGAGGGCGTAATTGAGCCGAGCATGTTATAACCAATACGCACGTATGTCGTACGACGTTTTTTAACACATTTGCAAGGAAACAGAAAAAAAAAGATATTCACAATACAAGTACAAAGAAAAGAAAATTTGAGAAAAATGGCGCGAGGATTATTTTCTGCCGTGGCTGCGTGAAAATGTTGGCAAAGACGCTAGAGCATGCAGCCAAGTTATTAAATTACCGAATAAACTGTTTTTTTATTTTATTTTTAATAAACTCAATCTGTGAATGCATACTGTTGCTTTCCCGTCATTTTAACAGCGCGCTAGCGCTGCCTACTGACTGGCGCCGCGCGGCGATTAGTTCGAAATTTGAATAGAAACAGCGCGCTGCTCACTAGCTGGAGTTGTGCGGCGGCGATCAGTTCCATATTTGAAATGCCAAATAATACTGTTATGGAATTTGTATGGACTATAACTTAATTATTTGCTTTCATAACACACGCGTTTTTTATGACCCGCTTTACATATTTAAAACCGGTGGAATTACATCAGCTTTACGAGCAAGGGTGTTAAAATAGTACATTACGATATTAGTGCGTTAAGATGGTTATAACATGCTAGGCAGAATTTCAGCCCGAGCCGAAAGCGAGGGCGTAATTGAGCCGAGCATGTTATAACCAATATGCACGTATATCGTACGACGTTTTTTAACACATTTGCAAGGAAACAGAAAAAAAAAGATATTCACAATACAAGTACAAAGAAAAGAAAATTTGAGAAAAATGGCGCGAGGATTATTTTCTGCCGTGGCTGCGTGAAAATGTTGGCAAAGACGCTAGAGCATGCAGCCAAGTTATTAAATTACCGAATAAACTGTTTTTATTTTTATTTTAAATAAACTCAATCTGTGAATGGATGCACACTGTTGCTTTCCCGTCATTTTAACAGCTCGCTAGCGCTACCTACTGACTGGCGCCGCGCGGCGATTACTTCGAAATTTGAATAGCAACAGCGCGCTGCTCACTAGCTGGAGTTGTGCGGCGGCGATCAGTTCCATATTTGAAATGGCAAATAATACTGTTATAGAATTTGTATGGACTATAACTTAACTATTTGCTTTCGTCACACGCGTTTTTTTATGACCCGCTTTACATATTTAAAACCGGTGGAATTACATCAGCTTTACGAGCAAGGGTGTTAAAAATTAGATATGTAGCACCCAAAAAACTAGAGGCTTTTTTGTAACGCACAAGTCTTCGAGGACAGTATTATTTACATGGGAGAAATATGATATTCCCCAAAACAAAAATGTATATTTTAATAACTATATGCTATAATCTGCTGTAAAAATCATATTATTCATCCATAATTCTGTATGTTTACGTCTAATAACTTGTTTTATAAAATTTTCGCATTATTTCGATAGAACCTGCCATGGACATTTCAGCACGTTAGAATGTACAATTATTTTTGATATTACCTTTCTCGGAATCAGCAAATTTCGCGTGGGAGCGAGTTGTACGACTAATTATGAACCCTAATCACTTGCAAATTACAATTTATATCGCCATGCTGTTTGTGTACCTAAGTAGCTCATAATATTATCATTACGAACATTGCCGCTTCCACGGACAAATGCCACATGAACGCACAGTGACATTGTACTCAACTCAAGTGTTGCTAACATAGTTTCAAGGTTTTAAGTACTAACACAAATTGTATTTTTACCATATTATTGTATGTATGTTAGTTTGTAAGGTATATCTATGGGCCAAAGTTGCCTGAATATAAATTAAATAAAGGTTTGACGACAGTGACTGAAAAGTCAAACATATTGCCCTCCTTGCGTTGCGCAGTCGAATAAAATTCTGCCCACCAGAGACTAAAGAGCAGTAACAGCCCTTTTGTGATTTTTCGTTTTATTAGTGATTCTGAAAGCGGGTTTCTTAAGCTTTCTATTGAATTAACTTACTTATTTCTAAGACTATTAGAATGGTTTTTATTTAACAGTTTTCACTTACTGCAAACGAAAAAAATTAACAATTTGGCGTGATTTCCCAACTAAAATACAGTATAAATTATACTGCAGATTAAATTTTAAGGTTTCATAACTAAAATGCAGTAAGCAATATAATTTTACAGTTCTTTAGATAGTTTTATATTTCTGGAAAAAAATTAAAAAAAAAATTAATACGCAGTAAAATTTACCGCCATACAAGCTATTTTTACTGCAAATTAAGAAAATACAATTTATTGTCACGAACTCCCAACTAAAATGCAGTAAAATCAAAGCTTGTCGCATTTTAGTTGTGAATACTTAACATTCTTTTATCATTATAAACTGACTAACACGCAGTAAAATACAGCCTTACTGCAGATTAGTTTGGATAGCATAATGACACAGATATGATTATTCCTAGCTAAAGTGCAGTTAATGTTTTATATATGTTAATATTAAGAGAAAACTGTCAAAGGAGGTTGTGCATTCTGCGCAGGGTCCTTTATTAATTAGATGTTTTTTTTTATTTTTGAAATGTAAATTTTACATAAGTGAGTTGAATTATTGTGATTAAATAATAAGAAATAAACGGTCTTTAAAATGTGAACTAGCTATTTTTCTTACTGCACTAGTAAATTGAACACTTTTTTCTTAAAAAACTAACTAAAATGCAGTATTTTTTTGACCTTACTGCATGTTAGTTGGGTTTCTTGACAAAATAACTGATCCAAACGCAGTAATAGGGCTTTTTGCTGCATTTTACTAAGTTTAAAATGGTATTTTTTACAAAAAAGGCTATGCAGTAATAGGCACCAAAAAGAATAAATGGCCATAATAAATTCAGTTATTAAGATATATTTTTTTTTATTGCTTTAACGTGTGAACCTATGCCTTTACAACCTTTCTGCATTCAAATTTTTTTGCTTATACATTCTGTTGATTTTTTAAAATCAATTCTTAACTTTAAATGCGTTTTACTCGAAATCGTGATTTTGCTGTTACTGCACTTTAGTGTATGGTGGGCAGAATTAGTATTGGATTGACATAAGGTACCGAAAAACTTTCGTCAATGTTATGAAATATGAAATGGTTCGAAAGCAATTTATTGTCATTTGCCGAGGGCCTCTCCGAGTACTGTACGTGAAATGGCGGTCTCTTAAGGATTCGTCAAAGTTAAGTAAGTAGTTTTTAAGATAAACTATTTTTATTATACTTATAATATTTTTAAATAAATTCGAAAATAAAACTTCCACTTTATTTGTCAATTAAAAGCTGTTCCTTTTATCGTTACCATCATCGTCTAACAGGCTAATCATAGGTTATCACCCGTAATCATAGACCATCATCATCATCAGCCTATAACAGTCCACTGCTGGACATGGCCTCTTCAATCGCACGCTACTGAACTCGATTCTCGGCAATTCTCATCCAGTTTCTACCAGCCACCTTGAGAAGATCGTCGCTCCACCGAGCCCAACGGCGGCGTCCCCCCTTACACTAGCCGGTTTGCAGTCTCCACTCAAGAACAAGTCTACCTCAAAAGTCATCGGTTCTACGGTTAATATGACCGGCCCATTGCCACTTGAGCTTACTTATTCTGTGAGCTATGTCAACAAATCTGGTTCTCTGTCGGATTATTTTGTTCCGGACGCGATCCCTCAGAGATTACAGTATTTAATTATAGATCATCTGCACGCATTTCGAAAACAAACGCAACTGCAGACGAAAACCACAGGACAGGCTGGACCTATCGCTATGACAAGCCGAATTGAATGGCGTCTCGCAGGTAAACCTAGAAGGTTGTCAGCTACTATACCAGGCTCTCCTGCACCCGCCTTGACCGTGACCCCTCTAGCAAGAGTAAAAAACTTATAACTAAGTGTTATGGCAATGAAGACAGGGAGCAGGCAGGGCTTCTTCAATAATGCTCGAAATTACAATTTAAGCTGTTTAATGTTCGTTATTACAAAATTTTGAATAGAATGCTTGGTCCGTACGCACGCACGGTCGTGTCGTCTTATAGTTGCGCGCACTGGCGCCGCGGGCGGGCGCCCTTGGAACCTCTCGCTCGTTCGCTCCAGTCGTTTATCGATTCCATGATAAGACCGATAGATGGCGTTGCTTGACGGAACATACCGGCCACCTTGGAAGATCCATCTTCCAACTAAGCTGTCACGTAGTCTAAACCGGCAGCGGGCAGATTTTTGATGAAGCACGCTTGATTGTGCCTTGTGCTGTTTGGATCTCAGCCACTCTGGAGACACCATCATTGCCTGGGAACAGTTTAAGAATTCTACCCAATTTCCACTTGAGTGGTGGTAGGTTATCTTCCTTTATGACGACAAGGCTATCCTTAGCGATATCGTCTGTCTTGTGCGCCCACTTCGTCCTGCGTTGAAGCTCGGACACATACTCCTTAGACCACCGTGTCCAAAAATGTTGCCGCAACTGTTCCAGCCGATGGTAGCGACAGGTAGGCGTAGACGTCGTGAAGTCCTCACTTGCAGGTGCAGTCAACGGTCGGCCGATCAGGAAATGAGCAGGTGTGAGTGGAAGATAATCATTTGGATCTGCGGACATAGGTGATATAGGACGGGAGTTCAGGACGGCCTCAACCTGGGTCAATACCGTACCAAACTCCTCATAAGTTAGCTTAGCATTACCTACGACACGTCTCAAGTGATACTTACACGACTTCACTCCTGCCTCCCATAAACCGCCAAAGTGAGGCGCATAAGGCGGGATGAAACTAAATATAATATCATTACTACTAGCAAAATCGATTATTTCGTTTGATTTTTTAAATATAGCTGAAAGCTCCCTTTCAGCTCCAACAAAATTCCTACCGTTATCGGAGAAAACTTGACACGGCTTACCGCGTCGTGATATGAATCGTTTGAATGCCAATAGATAATCCTGAGTGGACAAAGAACTAACTAATTCTAAATGCACTGCTCTGGTAGCAAAACAAACGTATAAACAAATATATCCTTTAATTAGTTGTGAACCTCTGCCTTTGCGATTCAATATAGATATTGGCCCGGCATAATCAACACCACATCGCATGAATGGAAATCCAGCCTCTAAACGTTCAGCAGGGAGATCACCCATGAGTGGAGTTAGCGTATTTCCCTTCATGCGACTGCAGGTCACACATTTATGAACCACTTGCCTTGCTAAATTACGTGCTCCCAGCACCCACCATTTATCGCGCATGGTAGCCACGAGAAGCTGAGGTCCAGCATGAAGTAAACGTTTGTGTTCGTATGAACACAATAGCCAAGTAAACCGATGTTTATGACACAACAACACTGGATGTTTCGTATCGTAATTAAATTTTGAATTACTAAGTCTACCCCCAACACGAATTATATTATCTTTATCTAAAAACATACTTAAACCTATTGTTTTATTACTAGACTTATTGTTCACAGGCACCTTTTCTTTAAGGTTATGATATTCCTTACTGAATGATTGTGATTGAACTAAACGTGTCAACACAACTAATGAACTATTTATCTCGCTCACGGTCAATGAACCTGTTTTGCGATTTTGACCGACACGCAATGCACGTAGGTTAAAAATGTAACGTAAGACATACGCGATTGTTCTTTGCAAACGATTAAAACAAGAAAACCTTTCGAAATCAATAATATTACACGATTCGACATTTAACAAATTTGTAGTTTAAGGACATTTTAATTCCGGTAACTTATAAATAAACTCAGTTTGATTACTATTTGTTGTCAACCAACTTGAAGTCAAACAATCAGGAGATTGTTTAAATGGCATTCTTACAGTAAACCTACCATGCTGATCGCGTTTAGTAGTCTGCAAGAATAACTCTTCACAAAAATGATCTTCCTCAGTAATAACGGGAGGGATATTTACTTCTTCGATTTCCCAGAACTTTCGTAGTTGAGAATCACTTAACGATAAATTGCACTGGACATCTGTCATGCCAGCCGCTAAAAAACGATTATTATTATAAACTGGACCGGATATAATCCAACCTACCCACGAATCTTGTAAGTACGGACCGGTGTGAAGTTTTATTTTATTTTCTTTTAGCAAATCCCAAAAGACATCCGCGCCTATTAATAAATCTATGTCGCTTGGTACATAAAATGTGGGATCTGCAAGTAGAACATTGCTAGGTATACTAATAGCATTACTATTAACGTGTGTCGAAGGCAACTTCGAAATGATACTAGGCAACACTAAACAATGTAAGGTAGTGTTAAAATCATATACCTTAGAACGAATATTAACATCGCAGTTGTGACTGGACTGTGAAACGGTTTGTCCAACGCCACAAACACGTATAGTGGACTGTATGATAGGTAATTTTAAACGTTTACATAAGCTTTGTGCTATAAAACAATTTTGACTGCCGCTGTCAAGCAAAGCGCGAACTGTGTGGTAACGGTTATCAATATCAGCAATCTCAACTAACGCCGTAGACAGCAAGACAGTCTGTAACGATTTAGCATTATCTATGAACGCGTTACAACTCCGATTATCAATTTTGTCAGCTGTTTTACTAACGCAGTGTAATACAGACGACTGTGGCAACGTATTATTGATAACGGCACGTTGTGACGACGTATTTGGAATAACGCTATTATTGTCAACGTGAAATAACGCATTATGTTTTTGTTGACATAATTTACAAGGACCGAAATTACAACTTTCAATTGTGTGAGTGTTTGTACGTAAACAGTTTTGACAAACGTTATTTGACTGAACAAATTTTAATCTTTCTTGTACCAACATATTTAGAAACATAACACATGAATATAATGCATGCTTACCACTACATAACGGGCATGTCAAGTTATGTTTATGTTTCCCTTTACTACCTGGTGAGATCTTATTATTACTATTATTCACATTCGCATAACTAAGTGTAGTTTGAGAATTAATCTGTTTTTTATGATCAACTGACTGTTTACCCTCATGTTTAATTTGTGAATGTGACTGATTTTTACTGTTACCCGAATTAATCATATCTAACATGTCAGACCTATTGTTTAAAAACGTTAATAAATCTTGTAGTTTTAAAGGCTTAGAGGTTTTGTGAGATTCAGAGATAAGTGAGCTTCTGTAGTTCTCCCACTCGCGTTCAGTAGCAGAGTCAAGTTTACTGACAACTAAATAAATGATAAGCATATCCTCAAGTGAAGAATCAGGTTCTTTAAGAGAATTTAGGGCTCTCAGATTACGTAGAACGCAATCTACTAACGATCTGATCTGTGCCGGACATTCCTTACCCAGTGAAGGTGCCGCAAACAAAGACTTTACATGGTTGTGTATCAATAGCCTATTATTTTGATACCTAGCTTCAAGCAGGTCCCACGCGTTACTATAGTTAGGTGCGGTAAACTCTAACGAACTGATAACATGTAACGCAGATCCACTGAGAGACGATTTTAGGTATTGAAATTTCTGTATGGGATCTAAGTCGTCGCGATCATGTATCATTGAAACGTACGAATTCCTAAACTCTAACCATTTATCGAAGGAACCGTCAAAGACAGGTAGTTTTATTTGCGGTAATTTAATGGACACCGATTTCCCGGAAATGCACTGAGAATTATTCAGTCCGATTTGTTCACAGTCGCCTATCAAGTTCTTTGCAATAGCTACAGTTGAATAATATTGGCACTCAAACGAATCTCTATACTCTAAATGTAATATTAATTCTTTTTCATCGACAATTCTTTCTATTTTAGATTGCAAGTCGTTGAACTCGCCAAAGAAAATGGATGCCGAATGAATACGCATTTGAACTTGGGTTTTAATAACGGAATCTATACACGATCTATCTAATTTATTAATAAAATTTGCGAACAATGTTAATCTACCTTTAATTATACCACGTTGTTTTTTAAGATCAGACATCTGACTATCTAAACGGGGACAAGTTTCATCATCACTCATTTTGGTAGCTTATGAAAGTAGGTACTCACAGTTAGCTTGTTCAGTCGTGTTTTCTCACCTGAAGACGGCCTCAGCGCTGCCAAACGATTCTCCTGAAAACGTATAGGTACGATATTAACACAGGCGAAGACACAGGGGAAGGAGGAAAAGGAACGACTGGGTAACCTGACCGTTGCTGGCTGTTGCAGGCAACAATTGCTCGGCTTCAGTTCAGAAATCTGTGGCTGGTCTTCCAAGTCTCCTCAACGTATACCTCGCTTCCTCTCTTCCTCAACCCGGCTCGTCGTGAAGCTGATATCTTCAAATTAAATGTGGCTCGAAGGTCCAATGTTATGGCAATGAAGACAGGGAGCAGGCAGGGCTTCTTCAATAATGCTCGAAATTACAATTTAAGCTGTTTAATGTTCGTTATTACAAAATTTTGAATAGAATGCTTGGTCCGTACGCACGCACGGTCGTGTCGTCTTATAGTTGCGCGCACTGGCGCCGCGGGCGGGCGCCCTTGGAACCTCTCGCTCGTTCGCTCCAGTCGTTTATCGATTCCATGATAAGACCGATAGATGGCGTTGCTTGACGGAACACTAAGTGACTACACGATAAGGGTGCCCCCTGTCGGGTACGAGCCTCGGGTTAGAATGTCGTTAGGGTAGCGACAGGCTGAATTGGATCATAGACTGAAGGTAACGTGTCAATCCGCCTATAGAAATGTATATATATATATGTTTGTTTTTTTGTGGCACTCCAGAGTTCAAACGCGTGGGCCGAATTTGATGATTCTTACATCAATCGATTTGTCTTAATCTTGCGAGTGTCACTAAAGACATGACAGCAACATGACAGTAATCAATCTAAGGAGACAACCAGACGCCTTATAATATTGTGAAAAATAAAAAAATTAAAGTCGACAAATATCATTGAATAAGTATTTGAAAATTATATTTAAGTTTTTCATATCATTTTTCATTTCGAATGCCCATTTAGGATTTATAACGGACGGCGAGCTAGTCCGTCACCGTCCACTCACCGTCCACAGGCCCGCGCCTACGGTGGCCGAGAGCCACCACGTGGCCCCCGAAGCCCGGTGCTTCGCCCGCGGCTGGGTCGTGAGGTTCTCTCCCTCTCACGTTCCGCCACCTCCTTCGCTAGCATGACTGCTTCGCAGAAGGAGGTGACGGCTTCCCATTCCCTCTCGCCCCGGACCATGGCTTGAACCAGGGCCGGACGCGAGAGGTCGCCGCCGCCAATCGCCGCTACGAGGACACGGCGGTGCTCCGCCCAAGCGGAGCAGACTTCCACAGTGTGCTCCACCGTGTCCTCCGGGCGATCCTCACAATGATAGCACCCGGGCGTTTCCTCCCGCCCGATTCGGTGCAGGTACCTCCCGAAACAACTGTGTCCGGTGAGGACCTGCGTCAGGCGGAAGGTGAGGGCGCCGTGGCGCCTCTCTAGCCACTCCTCAAAGAGGGGACTTATCGCCACTATCGTGGCGTGCCCTTCGATGCAGGTACCTCCCGAAACAACCTTGTCCGGTGTGAATTGTGCCTTTACTTCATAAAAAAAACAAATGCACATCGAAAAATTTTATTCAAAACTCATCTTTCTTTAGGTTAAAACAGCATAACCTTTCTTGCACTACTGACCGGTATATTGATATTCACTGGGGGAACATCAGCCTCCTTGGTTGGCGCTTTGAAATTGTACGTCTTTTCAACTATAGGCTGCCCAGCATTCGGGTTACCGAACTCTTGGGTATGTGCCTTCGTTTTGGAACCTGCTCGAACATTATTGTCAACTTTTACTTCACGTATTATTGATAAATCAGCTTGGGCATGTTCATCTTCTGAATTTATTTTTATTTCTGTTATTTCTTCAGGTTTATTTTCTGTATCCTCTGCTTCATTTTCTATCGAATGAGCAGAATCTGCTTCATCTACAAATGGTTCGTTTTCGACCGCACCTGCTACAGTTATGGCTTTAGTACTGATTTCAGTAACAGCAGGCTCAACTGTAGTGTCTTCTGATAAAACAGTGTCTTGTGTCGCTTCATCCTTGTCTTTCTGACTTTTATTTGTTTTATTCTCATCTTCTTTATCGCTTGGATGTGGTAGTATATGAAAATGAGCATCTATCGCTTCTATGTTTAAGTGCGGAGTTTCTAACGCAGGTTTCTTTTTAAGCCCATGGCCTTGCGCGTTTTTGGTTAGTTGATCTATTTGTTGCTGCATTAAGGCCAACTGTTTTTCAATATTTGCGTAGGTTTGGTGCAATGGCTGTTGCACCATGCTTCCTTGATGCCAACTTAAATGCGGCTCCGAGTTCGAATGTTGCACAATGTATGACTGAGGGTCCAAATTTGGTTGTTGTACGAGATTTGACTGTGATACATGCACTGACTGTCCTTCATTTGAATGCGCTGGCACTAGCACTTGTTTTACAAACCTCACCTTTTTAGAACCGTCATACTTATTCTTTTGAGGTATAGTATTCTTAGCGTAAATATATGGGTAATTATTATTATTAGCAGAACTTTTGCTTAGAATAGGATTGTAGTTTTCGCTATAGTACTGCATATGAGGATTGTCGTCAGTATCTTCATAAGAAGCTTCAAATTGTACTTCTTCCTTTAGAACTTTCATTGGAACTGATTTATAAACTGGTTTCTTTATTTGGCCTTTTGCTTTAGCCGGTGTCGCATATTTGTTAATAACATTATTGTAGACTTGTGAACTTACTGATTGCATCGAGTTGTCTGCTAGCGTGTTCCCAAGTGCATGGTCACTTTCAAGGAATTCTTTGAAAAGATTCTCTTTAACTTTTTGTACTATGTCATTTAAAGTTAAAACAGAAGCTGTAGGTGCTGCAACCTGTGTTACCTGCGGTGACCTTATTGTTTCAACAAACGCAACTTTTGGTGCTCTTTTCAATGGATATCCATCTTTCAACTGATTTTCCAAAGCAGCTTTCAACTCTGCATCCAATTCGTAAGAATTCTCGTCATGTTTACTTATTTCTTTATATTCCACAGATCTGTCTACCTGTTCGTCATGTTTAGATGGTTCTCTATTGTATTTATGTCCGTTCTCTAGGACCAACACTTTAATTTGATTAACTAAGTCTTTGGGTACAAATTTCTTTGCTATGGTTCGGAAATCGTTGAGGTTTGCTGCTAGAACGACATAACTGTTGACTGGTGTCAGTAAAGTTGAGGTGTAACCTGGAACAAGTTGAATATATTTGTAAAAAACATTTCAGCTTACTGCCTAGACAGTGACAATTGCTTGAAGAAGAGCTTGCTAAGAAGAAGAGGCTACCGAAGTTTTCGGTAGCCTCTTCTTCTTAGCGTGTCGATGGCAATCTAAATTGTGTTGGCCCAGAGCTGAGCCACTGAGTTTGACGCCTTCAGTAGCGTCCATCAGTTACTTGAACAAACAACAGGACATGCAGGACTCAATATTAAGTACTCCATCGTTTGTGGAACAGCACCACATTTACACTCCTGGGCAGAGTCATTAATGAATCTCCACCTCATCAGGTTTTCCTTGCTGCGGCCAACCTGTTGTCCGGAGTCTATTTAAAGACTTCCAGGTCAGTCATGACAATTCATATCCAGGTTGCACGAAAGAATCGGTAGCTTATGTCAATTCAAATATATATTTTACTATTTTTTATCTAAGCTTATAACTGAACTGCTCCGTTGGTCATGATAATATTATTAAAACCAAATAATATTAAAATAGTAACCATGGAGTTTAGAAACGACCAACGCCAAACGTGCACATATCGTTTGACTTAGGTTTATGTGACATAAAATAATGGGTGTTTATGTACCCTTAACGAAGCCGAAAGACACTTGCTCTGCGATCATTTTTTTTTGTTCTAGACCATGCCTGGGAACTTTCTAGTTACGGAAATATTGGGAAATCGGAAATCGAAGAATTGTGAAAAATTTATAAGTTACGGATATATTTTTCACAATTTTTTTTTTAATACATGACTAATACATCTTTAATGTTATAACTTTACTTTAAATACCCCCATGACCCCAGTACTATTCAATGCATCCATCAGCACAATGTTTTGAGTGCGTTACATTGAGTCCTACCGTAAAACGTGATTTTACACCCCAAAAAATGAAGTCGTTTCCCAGCAATGTTTTTTGCGTAGAGTTACTTAGTTTGATGTACAGAATGCTTGGTTGACGGCATCGGGAAGGTCCGTTTAATTAACACCTCGTAGGTATATTTAGAATTTGGTCTTGTGATCGCAAGAACTTAGTCTGTTAAACCTGAAGTCCAAGGTTCGTATCCTAAGGTGAGTTGCTCTGTTAAGATTTATCTTAAACACCATTATTTTTAGGTCGTTCTGGAACCGAGTACCATTAACTCGATCATCGAACTCGAAACGATTGGGACTATTTTTTTTTCAAAAGTAACAATAAAAAAAAACACGAAAGAATAAATTTAATATTTTTTTTGTGAATTAATGAGAATCAATCGATGAATGAAGTTTTCAATGGGTATCGTTCGCATGTCTTGCCGATCGTGGATACGTTTTACACACACATATGCATTTGAGTTCTCATTATTTCACAAAAAAAAAACACTAATTTTATTCTTTCGTGTTTTTTTTTATTGTTACTTTTTGAAAAAAATACTCCCAATCGTTTCGAGTTTGATGATCGAGTTAATGGTATTCGGTTTCAGAACGACCTAAAAAAATAATGGTGTATATTTTTAACAGCCCAGAGTTTTATAGTTCTACGGTGTAATATCCCGGTGCCTTGGTGTGCACGTGGCGCCGTACCGTGATTTAGCGCTCTCACGTCTGCACTCGTGGACTCAAGGAGCTAGTAGCTAAATAATAATAGCTGCTCCAGTTGATATTAAAGTTAAGCAGCGCTTGCCTAGGTTGATCCGTGGATGGGTGCCAGCCATTACATACTCTGTATAATCAGCGGCCCGAAAGTGTGACATTGTTGTGTATTCAGATGCATGCGGTTAGTCTGGAAGCGGATCCTTGGGACAAGGCTAGGCAGATGATGACTTGTGCACTATAATATTTTCTAAATCCCTCGTCGATGGCAAGTCTCCGCTGAGATTGGCAAATTTCACTCAAAACGGCCAGGATGACTCGTTATTTAGACATTCACTAGCTGATGCCCGCGGTTTCGCCCGCTTGGAGTTCAGTAATGAACCCACGGGATCGTACTACCGGGATAAAACTATCCTATGTGTTAATCCAGGTTATAAAGTATCTGTGTGCCAAATTTCACCCAAATTCGTTCAACCGTTACTGCGTGAAAGAGTAACAAACATCCATTCTCACAAACTTTCGCATTTATAATAAGTAGTATTACAATATGGTTTCCCCTAATAATGAGAATCTATAATGAGGCTGGGCAGTTCGTTTAGAAGTCAGCCTATAAGGTTCCACCAGCTGGGACACAAGCCTCCTCCCTGTGGGAGGGAATGAGACGTACTCCAGCACACAGGACAAGTGCGGGTTGGTGTCACGTCTTGTCTTAATAAAATTGGTACTTACATAATATGAGAAAATATAACAAATACATTATGCTACTTGTTTCCTATTAATTGGAGTTGAATTTTAAATAAAATAAGTATTTACATTGTATAAAATACCTATAACAACTAACTATAGCTGAGAAGCGTGTTTCTTTCGTTTTAAAGTCCGGTTTTATTGAAATTAACTCTTGAATTCATTTATTGAACTGTTGTTAACACTGCAAATGCGAAGTGGGGCAGAAAATTCTTGAAATTTTTTTTGAGAGCTGTCGGGAGCAATGGGCTTAGGAAAATTCAGAAGTAATTTTCTCGTAAAATAACGTAAATAATTTCTACTTTGAAATAAGACCTACTTTCCAAAGTTCTATGTTCCTGAAAACGTGACTTACGTTATCAATACAGTAGAAAAAGAGAGAAAATTATTTTTGAATTAAAAAGTTGAGTTCCTGCGTGTGTACATTCCATTGCTCGTGACTACATCATCATTCTCTTGCCCTTATCCCAATTCATTTGGGATCAGCACAGCACGTCATCTTCTTCCACACTTCTCTATTACTCGTCATCTCATCAGACACCTCCTTTCTTACCATATCATCCTTTACACAGTCTATTCATCGCTTCTTTGGTCTTCCTCTACTCTTATACCCATCCACATAAATTCTCAGAACTTTCCTCACGATATTTTCCTCATTCCTCCGCATCACATGCCCATACCACGACAACCGATTACCATACATCTTTTCAGTCACCGGCGCCACTTTCAGACTGCCTCTTATGTACTCACGGCTTATTTTATCCATTCGCGTAACACCACACATCCCCCTTAGCACTATCATCTCAGCCACATGCAAATGTCTTTCATTCATCCCTTTTGTGGCCCAACATTCTGATTCATATAAGACAGCAGCTCTAACCATTTAAATCTCCCCCTTAAGTTTAAGGGCAAGATGCTCGTGCTGTACATAGCATGTACTTAATCTAACCCGAATGACTCCCATGCGGGTGTTCTAAAAAACTTTAAAAGGGTTTCGCGATTGTTCACAGTTCGAACCTAACCTACCCCATTTTATCGGCGTGACCCGACTGCGACTAACTTTAAGAAAAGGCCAATAAGAAGGCTCATTTATTTAAAAAAGTAGCGCGAATTGGCGTCATTATAATGTCAATAATATTAGTTTTTACAGGATCAATTAAATATTTCATAATTTAGATCTTGTAATTGTAGGTAACTAAGTAATGAGAAGGGATGAAACGCATGTGACTAAAAGAGTGATGGACATGAATGTATCTGGAGGGAGAGGAAGCCAAAGAAAAGATGGATGGATTGTTTGACGAATGATATGAAAGAGAAAGGGGTAAATGATGCCGTGAAGTCTGACAGGGGAGAATGGAAGACGAAAACGTGTTGCGCCGACCCCGAGTAAAATGGGACAAGGGCAGGAAGATGATTATGATCAGAATCAGAATCAGAATCAGAATGTTTATTTGTCAACATAGGTAATTACAGAGTGTGTGAGATGTTACATTTTCGTATGTGCTCTATGTTTTGCCATTTGGCGTACAAATATTTTTCTCAATTTTAATTAAATGAAAAATGATGAATGATGAATGATGTTTTTTTTTGATTTTTGATTTTGATGATTTTAGTTTTGATGAATTGTAGGTAACAAATACTGCATTACAAAGGAAATTCTGGGGCGTCAATAATGTTTGCATGGTTTAATACGTTATCGGCATTCGCAGGTTAACAGTTACGTAGATACATAAAACACACGTATTTTACGAGTCAGATGAAAATTCTTAAGATAAAATGCAAAATGAGAAATCACAATAGTTTACACAAAGACTTTATAGCATGGTATACACATTTTTCTATTTGCTCAATGGTCTCGTGGTTACAAGCACATCTGCCGGGCATAGGACCCCATGCTTCATTCTTTTGGGTTCAATTCTTGAGTCGGGCAAAATGTTATTGGGTTTTATTTATTTATTTAAACTTCGTGTACAATAGTGGTACATAGGCGGACTTAATGCCACAAGGCATTCTCTACTAGTCAACCTTTGGGTTAAATAAGAAAACATTGTGATAGGGTTTTCCCGTGGCTAGTAAAACGCGTAAAGGGGTATGGTCCTGCTCCGTGGTATTTAGCTCTTGAATTACGTGAATAAGAGGGCGTTGTTGATAATCATTTGTGATATTGGCAGTGGTTAGTATTGAAAAACAAACTTTTTTGCCAAAAAAATTAACCGACTTCCAAAAAAACACTAAAAAGTGGAAAATAACTTTACTTTCGGAAGTCGGTGGCAAAAAAGTCAATGAAAAAACAAAAGTCACCGACTTCCGAAATTAAAGTTTTTATTTTACCCTTTTTTTCTCACACAAATCCTAGTCAAGAATCAATTTTACATCTATACAAATAAACAAAATTGAAGTGTCTGTTTTTAATACCATAATAACAGCTTTTTACTGAATGCACATATGAAAGTATATAAGGTACTTTCAACAAAAACACTTTTTTTTTTTATTAATGTCTGTCTGTCTGTTTGTTCCGGCTAATCTCCAATTTTGAAGGGACTACTGGCTGGTGTTATAAGGTCCAACCATAGGCTACTTTTATTTTAGAATAAGAATTAGGGTCCCGTGCAAAAAAAAATTAAAACTCTTGAAATTGGTAACAAAATGCGATTCTAAAAGGGAAGTAATATTTTTTTATAAAAATTTCACGCGAACGAAGGTAGCGGTCATCAGCTAGTTGTAACTAGAAGTTATAAAAACATCATAAACATAGATGCAGAAGAAAAAATGCATATTATTTATGTTAACACGTTCACTGCGGCAAGTAAAATCATATTTCTTCATCTGGTGCGGTGGCAGGCCAAAATGCGCCCCCAATGATATTTCCGCCAGTGCGTGGCAGGTCTTTCTAGACCCACCAGCACTAGGATAGATTAAATTGCTATAACTTTGTGAAAACATAATGTATTGTTTTTTTTTTATATTGTTAGATTGACCTTGAACCCCTTAGGTTTGATTCGCCCCGGGATCTGCCAAACAGGAAATGAGAAATAAAGCAGGAAAAGCGGCAGGCCGATATCGACCTGAACCGCACTAGAAAGTATTTTTAGTAGTGATGGGACAGAGAAAAATAAGGGGATATCGAAAATAAAACAGAATTATCGTAAAAGAACTGAAAAATGTTTTTATTTACTTATGGTCTTGGAAACATGTTACGCAAAGGTTTTGGTTGCATTTCCTGCAATATTTTTTCATTTTTTTTTTTTTTTCTTGGTTATATTAAAGGTTTTCCGCAATCTGTCGTAGCACCCTGCACAATTTCTTCGTTTAGCGCTCATCTCAAGGACATGGTCATTGTCCTTAGGTTTTACTTGATTTTCTGAAATGATTTTTAATTCTTAATTCCGTGTGATTTATTAACCATTCATGAGTTTTACCACAGAACTCGCGAAACTGAACAAATACGACGTTATCACGTCAAAAATTATATTGCAAAAACTATTTACTGTAGAAGACTACTTTTTAAGAATAATCATTTTCATAAAGGATGGTATTACATAAAAAATCCCCACGTCATTATGAGTCTAAGGCTGATATGTTGATATGTGTAGGTAGTAAGTGTGTGTGGATCGTATAGTTCGACGATCGATTCTTTAGATTTCAAATTACTGGTCAAAAACTATACGCTGCGGTAGCCTCAAAATGGAGGGGCGCTGATTCTAAATATATTCTAGAAATTGCAACAGCCTGACGGTGGACAGTTAGAAACCTATAGGCACTCAGGAAGGCTTACCTTGCTGGCCACGTCTGCGATCAGCTCCAGAGGGACTGCTTCAACTGCACTCAAAGTTCACTTCACACACCGAAGTTCATAGTTCAAAATGTTATTCAAAATGCGATGGGCCAATGGACCCGCGGGTTTTATTTATGGCGAATACATGGACAATCTCAGCAATAACTTAGCTGGAGATGCGATGACGCGGCACACAGAAGATCAGAGATAGATCTTTTCCGAAGGATCGTCAACGGACCGCGCGCTAGGCGAATATTCACGGAGTCGCCATCTTGGTTTTGTTTTCTCCCTCCTTTCTGATCACATGAACATAGTCACGAGATGCGCAGCGACCAGTGGAACTTCATACTGGTTGAGTTTCCTTAGCTGCGGCAGGAGCAAAGTCCAAGAAGCGATTGCTGGACATTTTCAACACGGCAAACCCAACCTGGCGTACCTAGTCAGTTCAAATGTCCAACGTCAAGCATGATATTTTATTTATAAGTATTTATTACACGCAAACACCGTGTTGGCGTAACCATCTTCCCCGGTTTGAAAGATCCTACTTTCGAAACACACAAGAAAGCGTCATTATAGTAATAATTGCATATCGTCGCGAAAACTCTACCTCTAGGGAGGAAACCTAACAAAATTAAGTTAAATTATAAAAAAAAAGAAAATTTAGCTATATTATTAAATTGACCTAACCCTAACCTAAAATACGATAAGCTAATTAATGCTTACTGAGTAGGGAGAGGGCACAACTTAACAATCGGCCTGCTCTGAAGCATTCCACCTTGTACCTTCACTGATGCGACTCTGCAGATCCCTTTTTTGTCCGGAAAGATTTCAGTAATTAAACCTAACGGCCAGTGCAAGGGCATGACATTATCTTGCATTGAAACAACGACCATACCAACCCGGACTGGGTTAGAGGGAGTGTTCCATTTTTGCCTTGTTTGGAGGGTGTGCAGATATTCATTGCGCCACCGCTTCCAAAAAGATTGAACGAGTTGATCAGTTAACTCGTATCGTGAAATAAGGTGTAAACGCGTTTCAGTAACTTCGCGAGCGGGTAAAAATACAAGTGGTTTTGTATTAAGGAAATGTGCAGGTGTTAGAGCGGTAGGTTCTGACGGATCTGAGCTAAGTGCATAGAGTGGTCGAGAGTTTAACAAAGCTTCGACTTGAGCTAACATAGTGTTAAGCTCATCAAAGGTGAGTATTTGTTTACCGACGACTTTCAGAAGATGCGTTTTGACACTCTTTACCTCGCTTTCCCAGCATCCACCAAAATGTGGAGCTCTACATGGGATGGTTTTAAGAGTTATTTTATGCTCTGCCAGTTCCAATTCCCAATAGGGGCGATATTCTTGCGACAAGAATTGGTAGAGATCGCGAAGATAAGAACGAGCACCAATGAAATTGGTGCCGTTGTCCGTATACAGACACTCGATGGGACCACGGCGAGAAATAAAGCGTTTTAGTGCTGACAAGAAGCTCGCGGTGCTGAGATCTGAGGCCACTTCTAGATGCAAAGCACGCGTTGTCAAGCACGTAAAAAGACATATATAAGCCTTACGACTCTTTTGGCCTCTGCCGCGCACAGATGTTATCATGAGCGGACCAGCATAATCACACCCAGTGTGTGAAAATGCTTTAGGAGCGATTTCAACACGTGACTGCGGCAAGTCAGCCATGATTGGAAAAACCGGTCGTGGCTTAGCGCGAAAGCAAATATTGCAGTTAAAAGTTATATGACGAACAATACGTCGTGCGGACAGAATCCAATACCTCTGTCTCAAAAGAGACAGAAGCAAATTCGGACCTGTATGAAAGTTCTTGACATGATAGCAGGAAACTAAAAGTTCCACTACGTGGTCCTGTCGAGGAAGTAAAATTTGGTGACGCGAATCAAAGTCTAACTCAGAGTTGGCTAAGCGTCCACCAACGCGAATAAGTCCATTATGCAGAAACGGACTAAGTTTCTGTAATGGCTTTGAACATAATTGTTTGCGACTTAGGCGATCGAGATCTGATTCGAAATGGATCCGCTGAACAGAGCGCCACACTACTAATTCAGCGAACTCCATGTCCGATGCGGTAACGGGTCCCTTTGGGAGACGTTTGAGAAATTTATAGACGAAACAAATGGTTTTTAGATATTTCATCCAAGAGGAAAACCTACTAGCACGATGGTACAGAATGTCTTCTGGTAGAGAAGTGGCATCTGTATCAGAAGAGTCTGCTTTCGTAACTGAGGGTAGAGCCACAGGCTTCATCTCTGGCAGCTCTTGCACCTCACCGGATACAAATGGCTTCACGGGCCATTCGTGTCGGGGTGTTTTAAGCCATGGCGGTCCACTCATCCACAGTGGATGACGAACTAGCTGGGCCGGTGTTAAGCCACGAGAAAGACAGTCACTTGGGTTCTCAGATCCCTTGACATGGAAGAAGTGCTCCGACGATAAGTTTTCTTGGATTTTAGCGATGCGATTGGCCACATAAGTGTGCCAGCGATGTGGAGAAGAATGAATCCAACTCAAAGTTACAGTTGAATCAGAGAACGCTACGACAGCCTCAATGGCGTATCGGGCGGAGTAGAGAACGAACACTCGTTTTATCAGAATTGATAAAAGGAGTGCGGCGCATAGCTCCAAACGAGCTAGCGAAATAACCTTAAGAGGTGCGACTTTGGATTTTGCACATACCAGTGAGATGACGATGTCACCGTCTGGCTTGACTACGTGGGCATAGACAGCACCACCGTAGGCCTTCTCACTGGCATCCGCAAAGCCAACTATGGAAAGCTTACAATTTTCAATAACGCCAATATGACGTGCGAATTTAAGCTGAGAAACTTCAGGTAACTCAGCTTGAAATTGTTCCCAAAGGCGAACAATGCGATTTGGTGGGACCTCATCCCATCCTATTTTGACAAGCCACAAATCCTTGATCAGTAACTTAGCGTACAAAATCATGGGCGCGACTAATCCTAATACATCAAAGAGACGAGCGATAGACGACAAGATATTCCTTTTTGTACAAGGACGAACATCAGGGTTGACCTGGAATGCGAAATAGTCATGGTCGGGAAACCAACGTAGACCAAGAATTTTCAGGGTCGGATCCTTAACTAGATCGACACTGTGCGAGAGTCGCAATGACTCGGGAATAGCCTGAAGGACTTCAGCGCTATTACTTGACCATTTGGTCAACTCAAAATCACCAAGTGAAAATATTTTAATCAGTTGGTGAGATGACTCTATTGCTTGCTCTACATTAAAGGTCGAGCTTGCTATATCATCCATATAAATGTCTCGGCTCAGTATCTCACTGGCCAGAGGAAATTGGTGCCCTTCGTCCTTACACAATTGTTGAATGGTGCGAATCGCGACAAAAGGAGAACACTTCAGGCCGAAAGGTAGAACTGAAAATTGAAAGATTTTTAATTTTTCATCTTCGTGAAAGCGGTAGAGTATTCGCTGAAGAGGACGATCTTCAGGACGAATCCCTATTTTAAGATACATAGCTTTAACGTCAGAAGTTATTGCTACCGCGAAGAGTCTCAGGTTCAATAAGATATTGAGCAGGTCCGCTTGAAGAACGGGACCAGCATAAAGGATATCGTTTAACGAGGTACCATTGTCTGACTTCGCGCTTGCGTCAAGAACCACGCGTAACTTAGTGGTTGTCTTGTCCTCGCGAATGACAGCATGGTGTGGGATATAGAACGAGACTTCACCTGGCAAAACTCCTTCCACTAAGGAAATATAGTTATTTTTTAGATAATCTTTAATGACGTCATCATAAAGAAGTTTGACATTAGGATGCGATTTAAATTTACGTTCGAGGCTAAGAAACCTACGACGAGCGATTTCGAAAGAATTTCCTAGCGCAGAAGCGTCCGTCTTCAATGGCAAAGCAGCGACATACTTGCCAGATGGGGTGCGAGTAGTGGTAGAACCATAAAACTGCTCGCAGTGGTTATCGTCCACACTTGTGATTGAAGAAGCCTGAACTTCCTCGATCTCCCAGAATCTACGCAAGTCGCAGTTCTCCAAAGAAGACATCGCACAAAACGACATCGTAGCGGTAGGAGAGTCTAAAATAGGCGCGTCTCCCATAAAGATATAGCCTAACACAGTCTCTAATGCATCTGGATATCCAGCGGTCGAAGTAACTTTACTTGGTTGCAATAACTTAGCAAACAACTTTACTCCAAGTAGGATGTCAATATTACCCGGCATTCCCCAAGTATCATCAGCGAATAGATGCGAATCGATATGATTGAGATCAGCGACAATTATCGGACACAATGGGAGCTGTCCTGTTATCTCGTCGAGAACCAATGCCTCGATCGAGTACTTGGGTTGAGCGCGAAGGCGCGAGCTAAATGTGAAGTCGACTGAACCGCGGACCGATTGAGACGTCCCACCGATACCTTTAACCGTGACTATAGCATCGTCACGTATTGGTAGTCCAAGCATACGACAACATCGGGTGGTAATATAGTTCTTTTGAGAACCCGGGTCCAATAGACAGCGAACAACAAAATCCTTCCCTTTTCTACCTACCACTAACACTTTCGCAGTAGCTAAAACCTCCGTAGTGCGAGTACTATTATGAGCCGAAGCCGAATGAGTACACAAAGAAACGCGATCCTGATCCGGGGTCTGAACTACGGCGCTGGCAGACGGCGCGGCGCCAACTGCTGGCGCGGGTGTCGGTTGTGGTGGCGGCGATTGTTCAAAATGTAACAGGGAATGATGTTTACCGTTGCATTTCTTGCACGAGAGTGTTGATTGACATTTAGATACGGTGTGTTGACTACTAAGGCAATTACCGCAGAAGCGATTATCTTTTATATATTTAAATTTGTCATTCGTATTTAATTTTAAAAAAGCACTACACTTATATAAGTTTGTGTGCACCGACTGACAAAGCGAACATTTAGGTGACGTAGCTACATACACCTGCGATACCTTACTAGAGGGTGCGGGGGGGAAACTAGCGCTAGCGCCAGCAGTCGAGCGCTCAGGCTTCTGCGGCGCGGTGCGATAAAGAATTTTTACCTGTTCTCGTACGAACTTCACGAAATAATTGTAATCTACGCTTTGAGGATCCTTTAACGTGCGAAGCGACATTTCGTAATGTTTTGCGATGTCGGAATCTACTAACTTAAGACCCGCGTACATAAAAATAAAATCAGACATGTTGTCGATTTTTAATTGTTTGAGTCCAGCCACAATAGCGGTATACCTATCAAAAACCTTTTCTACATTAGCGGGCGACGAACCAGCTGCCTTTAGAGAAAACAGTTGATTTAAATAATTAACGGCTAATGCGCGCTTGTCATGATATTTAGCGATAAGCGCGTCCCAGATAACACGATAATTTTCTGCAGCAGGAACAATACCGGCTGCCACGCCTTTGGCTTTGCCTTTGAGATGACCCAACAAATAATGAATGCGATCAGAATCCGAGAGATCGGGATTTGTATGAATCACCCGTTTAAATGTCTCATAGAAGAACGGAAAGTTCTGAATGTCACCATCAAAGGTAGGTAGTTCGATTCGAGGTATTTTGATATGCGAAGATCCTGCCTCATTCGAGTTATGAGACTCTTTTGTTGTGGTTAGGGAACTCAAAACATTTTTGATTTCGCACGCCAGATCGTCAATTGAAGACAATGTACTATAATTAACCTCATATGTTGGATTAAGTTTCAATGAAATAATGTTTATATTATCAATAACAGTTATAATTTCAGTACGAATTAGATCAATTGATTTAGCTTGCGCAATAAAAGTGTCCCGCGATTTTTCGGTCCTAAGGTCTATTATAGAATCAAATAACCTTTGTGCACGAGCAAAGTATGCGGCGCGTTTGCCCTCATACATTTTTAATTTATTTTGTAAATCTTCCATTTTAACTTAGAATAGAATAGAACTAAATAATAAAATTAAGTAGGTACACAAAAATATCAATTCGGAACCCAGTTAACTCTCAGAACACGGAACCCTAACAAGCTAGTACGAAAACTATGAATCAAACAAAAGAAACAAATAATTGATCAGGTAAAACCAATAAATTAGGTAGGAACCACTTTTCCTGACCTGCGGAACCCTAGTACCAAAAATGGCAACAGGGTGCGGTTAATAAACTGAATTTAAAATATTAAATCAGCTATTTAAATAATTGTGTACGGAACCAACTTTCGCCTTATCACGCGGAACCCTAATGGAACGCGTAAGCAAAAGTCCAACAAAATAACACAATTAAACCAATAGGTACGGAATCACTACTCCGACCGTACGAATGACCTATCACAATAACTTAGTGAAGGCTACAATAATAACTTTTTACAAACACTATAAACCTTTTCGGTAAGTAGGTAGATACATATTATAATATGTCCCGTACGAAACCTTCCGATAGGCAACCACTGAAAATGGTCCAAGCGTGGGTAAATAGAAAATAGGTAAATGCGATGCGAGATTATACCTAGGTAGGTAGGTATCTCGATAAATATCTATAAAATGTACCTAGATAGATGTAACTCAAAACGGAATGAACACAAGAGTACCTATGTACCAAACCGTCTGAACCTAAATAACTTATAGGTGCGATGGGAATTAACAAACCAAAGTTCAAAAAACAACTTTAGTTTTAGTAGGTATGGAAATAATATCCAACCATGCGAAAACTTACTTTACGTAGGTACGTAATACAGAAATAACTTATCCGTGATCTCACAACTGTAACGTTAAGTAAGTGCGGTGTAGATAAACAAAAGTTGTTGTAATCTAAAAATAAATGTAATGAGAATAATTTAACTAAATTGCAATAATTTAATCAAATGCGGAGTGGACTGTATTGCGATTAAATACCTACTCGTACAATACGAGGCGATTTAACAGGATAACATTTACCTACAAGACTTCAGTTAAATAAAACTAAATCAATCATAACAATGACCGTTCAATCATGATTGTGGTTCCCGGACTCAAGGTCAATCTTGGTACGAAAGTAGGTCACTCAACACAACCGTTGTGAGAACCCCAAACACGCTGTTTGTCGCGGTATACTACCCACGAATCTACCCGCTATTATACCAAATGTTGGCTTGTAACGCGCAGTTCTCGGTAAATACCCTATTTCACGACACAAATCACTGTAATACTTTTATAGAATTTAAGACTTGATATGACTTAGTAATTTTAATGTGTAAGTACCTACACCACTAAAAATATGCAATGTAGCGGAACTTCGATAAAGAATGCGGATGATATTAGACCTTACGTATAACGCAATAAGGACGAGTTTCCTAAGACGATATGCAATTCTACGTAAATAATTTCTAGATTTTTCTAGCTTATAGGACAAATTGTATCCGGCTCGACTGGACCAAACTGGATCGTATAGTTCGACGATCGATTCTTTAGATTTCAAATTACTGGTCAAAAACTATACGCTGCGGTAGCCTCAAAATGGAGGGGCGCTGATTCTAAATATATTCTAGAAATTGCAACAGCCTGACGGTGGACAGTTAGAAACCTATAGGCACTCAGGAAGGCTTACCTTGCTGGCCACGTCTGCGATCAGCTCCAGAGGGACTGCTTCAACTGCACTCAAAGTTCACTTCACACACCGAAGTTCATAGTTCAAAATGTTATTCAAAATGCGATGGGCCAATGGACCCGCGGGTTTTATTTATGGCGAATACATGGACAATCTCAGCAATAACTTAGCTGGAGATGCGATGACGCGGCACACAGAAGATCAGAGATAGATCTTTTCCGAAGGATCGTCAACGGACCGCGCGCTAGGCGAATATTCACGGAGTCGCCATCTTGGTTTTGTTTTCTCCCTCCTTTCTGATCACATGAACATAGTCACGAGATGCGCAGCGACCAGTGGAACTTCATACTGGTTGAGTTTCCTTAGCTGCGGCAGGAGCAAAGTCCAAGAAGCGATTGCTGGACATTTTCAACACGGCAAACCCAACCTGGCGTACCTAGTCAGTTCAAATGTCCAACGTCAAGCATGATATTTTATTTATAAGTATTTATTACACGCAAACACCGTGTTGGCGTAACCAGTGTGCTTCGATTTCCGTGCATATTTGTTTCCAAATTCTTTTTATTTTTCTTAGTGGAAAATATTTCTTCACTGCTGTCACTATCACTGTCAATAACTGCAGGGCGAGTTACTCTATTTTCCAAAATTTGTATTTTTCTTTTATTGCTTGCCATCGTTGATTATATCGAACGCTACGTGATCAGTTAGATAGCACAACACTAACTGGCGGGGCGCGCGCTCTGTGCGGTATCGGGTCGCTTGCTGCCTGTTGGGAGGGCGGGCCGGAATAGGCCCACTGCCGCACTCAGCGGATGTTTTTCACCGTCAGTGCGTGGTAGGTCGATAAAAGCCTGCCGTTATGTTTTGATGGGAAACACCTACAATTTTGACCGCAAGATGAAATATATATTTGTCTCTGTCGAATTTTTACAAACACCTGAGATAATCGTTTCGCACAAGCGAGAGGGACATAGTTTTCTTCGTCCGCACCAGCTAAAGTACCGCGGCAGGCCGATATCGGCCTGTTACGCAGTGAGCGTGTTAACTCATAAATTACAGAAGCAAAGTTAACAAAATATCTATGGGACATCTGCGCGAGCTTCCTCTACCAAATGAAAAAAGAGTAATCACGGAGAATACATACATGGATGCTGATAGAATACATAACCACCTCATTTTTAAGAAGTCGGTTAAAAACAAGGTGGTGTTATTGGTTTCGATTAAGACCAATCGCCAATAGAACTATGCTGCACTATACTGCCCTCATACTAGTATCTTATCTTATCTTATCTTATCGATGCAGTAATCGATAAGATAAGATATATTTATTGGCTCAAACATGTGTCACATAAAATAATAAAAAGTGCATGCAGGATAACATAAATAAAAGAAAAAAATCGTTCAGACATGCTTGCCACATTACCTACTATTGGCATGCAAATGTTTTGAAATACTAAAATTGTGATTTTTAAATATATAATTTCAGTCCCATGTAATTAATTTGAATAATAAATGTCTAAATGATACAATCATGTCAAAAAGAATTTAAAAAAAATTATAATCAAAAAAGCAAATTACAACATAACATCTTTAGGTGTAGAGTTTCCCCAGAAAATAATGCCGTATCTAGGATCGATGCAACAAGTCCGTGATCTGATAGAGTTTGAGAACGAGTTTATGCAATGCTTAGGAAGAACTACTAACTTTTTTACTATTTTTTTCAATGTGATCTTTCCAATCAAGTTTTTTATCGATAGTGAGTCCAAGGAATTTCGCATTACCAACTCTGCATATGGTGTGATTTTTGTAGCTTAAGTTAGGGGCTGTCTCCACGAGCGAGAGAATCGCGACGATATTATCGTCGTTGCCACGTATTTCTATACACTCTCTTAGAGGCGGTCTACACAAACGAGAGAATCGCGGCGATATTATCCCATACAAATACGTAATATCGCCGCGATTCTCTCGCACGTGGAGACGGCCCCTTAATGTCATTTCTTACTGGTAGGTATTCTTTGACTAAAATGCAAGGCTTGTGTTTTATTTAAATTAATTTTTAGGTTATTATTGTCCAACCAGTCAATTATAGAAACTAAAGCATTGTTAATGTCAAGTTCATAGGTGTCATCGATTGAGATGAATTCCTGTTTTTACTAAAAATTACATCAGAAGGCTGCCTTGCTGGTCTAGTGGTTGCAAGCACGACTGCTGAGCATGAGGTCGTCCGTTCGATTCCCGGGTCGGGCAAAGTGTTATTGGGTTTTTCCATCAGGCATTTCTCAGTAGCGGCCACGGAGTTTGGATCTGTGCCCGGTTAATGGCAATAGGCTCGCCACCTATTACGTGGGACTTAAACAAATGGCGAAATGTGGGTGTACTATTAGGTACACCTCTGTCTAACCCTTCGGGGATTACAGGCGTGATGTTATGTTATATTATATGACATCAGAAGATCCTTTACTTTTACATATAAGAAAACTTTTTGGAACTTGGTCAAATAATCGGTGTAATAGTACATTACGATATTAGTGCGTTAAGATGGTTATAACATGCGAGGCGGAATTTCAGCCCGAGCCGAAGGCGAGGGCGTAATTGAGCCGAGCATGTTATAACCAATACGCACGTATATCGTACGACGTTTTTTAACACATTTGCGAGGAAACAGAAAAAAAAAGATATTCACAATACAAGTACAAAGAAAAGAAAATATGAGAAAAATGGCGCGAGGATTATTTTCTGCCGTGGCTGCGTGAAAATGTTGGCAAAGACGCTAGAGCATGCAGCCAAGTTATTAAATTACCGAATAAACTGTTTTTATTATAAATAAACTCAATCTGTGAATGCACACTGTTGCTTTCCCGCCATTTTAACAGCGCGCTAGCGCTGCCTACTGACTGGCGCCGCGCGGCGATTAGTTCGAAATTTGAATAGCAACAGCGCGCTGCTCACTAGCTGGAGTTGTGCGGCGGCGATCAGTTCCATATTTGAAATGGCAAATAATACTGTTATGGAATTTGTATGGACTATAACTTAATTATTTGCTTTCGTAACACACGCGTTTTTTATGACCCGCTTTACATATTTAAAACCGGTGGAATTACATCAGCTTTACGAGCAAGGGTGTTAAAAAAAGCTTAACGAAACCGAAAGCCACTTGTTCTCCCCGTAAATTTTCATACAAATGCTGTGTATTTTTCTTATACACGGTGTAAACGGACCCTTCATGAAGCCGTCAACCAAGCATTCTATACATCAAACTAAGTAGATAAATCTACGCAAAAAATATTGCTGGGATACAACATATTTTTTTGGGTTGTAAATTCACGGTATCAGGAAACAATGTAACTCACTCAAAAAATTGTGTTGATTTATGCATCGAATAGTACGGGGGTCATGAAGGTGCTTAAAGATATAACATTAAAACATGTATTTAAAAAAAACTTTGATCTCCAATATCTCCGTCGGTCTAGCTAGAAGGTTCCCAAGACAAAAACTTTTTTGCAAAAATTAAAACCGACTTCAAAATCACAAAAAAGTGAAAAATAACTTTAGCTTCAGAAGTTGGTGACTTTAGTTTGTTTCATTCAGTTTTTTGGCACCGACTTCTGAAGCTAAAATTATTTTTCACTTTTTTGTGATTTTGAAGTCGGTTTTATTTTTTGCAAAAACGTTTTTTTTATTTTTTCATTTTTGGTTGCAATATCCTATACAAATATTTTCTATGCGTTCATTTTACATTGTAAACCATACATTTCATGGTAATAGGCTTATTCTTACTTCCTTACTAATATTATAAATGCGAAAGTAACTCCACAACGACAAACAAGTCACAGACTTCAGAGTCAAATGCTCATTAAGTAAAAACTAATGGGCCTACCTGAATCAAATTTTTATGGGACCAATTCGAAACTATTCCGCATCAAACAAAAAAAGAATTACGTAAATCGGTACATAAAAAAAAAATATATAAGTTACGGCCGAATTGAGAACCTCCTCCTTTTTTTGAACTCGATTAAAAATATGATAGAATAATATAAGTAAATAAATAAAAAATGCAAGATTATAGCTTAAATCCTTTATTTCCACATTAAATACTAATATTAATATTACTTAAATATAAAACAGTACATTATTTCGTCCAAAACAAATATTTTTTTATAAAAATTTAATTACTTTTGAGGTTAGTCTAGTTGCGTTAGTTGATCTCCCATTTTATGTCGATTGCGTTTTGTTAGTGCTTCGTACTACCCGGATTTTGCTGGGTAACATTTCTGGAATAGAAAAAACATGTTTTTTTAGTTTATGAAACATCTTTTATAAAAGATTCTTCGATGATGGATTAGTAAGTTATATGTAAGAGCTTCTGGTCGTCTGCTACCTTGTTTTAAATGCATGATTTGTCCGACCAGCGTGTAGTGGACCCTTGGAAGGGCAGGTAAGTGAAGAGCCCCAATAAAAGAATGTCTTTGCAGATGCACCACACTCACTGTGTTCTAGTTGTGTTGATTCATCGTATGGAGTCACCTATACGTACCACAGCGGTTTCTAAAGACATTTCATAGTAGTAACCTGTAGTTGCCATCGGGGGAAAAACCTGGATGAGGCTGGCACAGGACCGTGGAGATTGGCAGAAGAAAAGAGAGGCCTGTATCCAGCAGTGGGTGTATTCCGACTGTGATGTTGATGATCCCGTAGTCCGGATTTGTACTCAGTCAGTGGTATACGCTTGTCTTTACTAGTGTAATGTGGGTGTATAGATGCTGACCTGCCTATATGCTCACATACCACAGTCATGGACTCAATTTTATGCTAGTTGTAATAATGCTTACCATAGGCAGACTTGGTCTTTGACTAACATCTAGAAGTCCGAAACTCAAGGTTTGCCAGGCAATTGAGTGCAGCATATTTAACGTAAAACTTACTAATCGAATAAGGAACACCACTATTGCGCTCCAGAACTCAAATTGCTGACGTAGCTCATAAAGCTATACAACTAAAATGGGACTGGGTTGGCCATGTCTACTGGCAAAGCTGTGCATTGCATACCGCATAGACTGGAGCCCTGAGACACGTAGATGGGATCGCGCCAGACGGAGGAGAAGATGGCGGAACGCCTCGGATGGCTTCCTCGGAAGAAGCGGCGTAGTATCGAGAAAAGTGGAGGGGATGGGGGTGGCCTTTGCCCAAGAGTGGAAAAGTTCAGGCTAATAAAAAAATATGCTTACCATAAGCGAGTTCCCTGCCGAGTCGTGGTGAAAAATTCATAGTCCTGCCGAGTCTAGGAGAGAAGTATTTCGTCCTGCTATCAATCTGCTCGGGGTCGGGACGATACCTTCAGAAGAAGAGAGAAAAACAATCTTACTTTTACTACTATTACAATTGAGATAGATTGTGACGATGTCTGTCACTAGTTTACTCAAAAACTACAGAACGAATTTGGATGAAATTTAGCGCACAGATAGTTTATAACCTGGATTATACAGAGGATACTTTTTATCCATGTACTACGACCCCGTGGGTCATTTACCGAAATCCACGCGGGTCGTAAGGCCTATACTTAAAAAATCTGGTTGGGTTTTCCAACTGATTCGAATTTCTCAGTAGTACGGAGTCTGAATTCATGCCCGATTCATGGCAATTGGCTCGCATCCTGAAACACGGGACTTAATTAAACATATCTGGCGAAATGTGGGCATAGCTGCTGAGGGCATATCTGCCAAAGATTTTGGGGATTACAGACACTAGGCGTGAGGTTATGATGACTACAGCTCCCGACAGCGGGTCACGTTCAGCTGGGGGGCTGTTGGGGTAGAAGACAATACTCACATCTCCTGGTCTGCGGGGGTAGCCGGCATGTCATCAGCCAATCGCCTGCCTAAGCGAGGGGTGAACTCGACGTTGTCGAACGCTTTGTCGTCGTACGCCAGGCTGCGACCCAGCTTGGGGGTGAAGATGACTTTCTTGGTCACTGCGAACAAAACGGGGTTGAAGAAGAAAGTTATAACACTGATGTGTTGCAACTAATTCTCCAGAGTTTCTGCAGCCACTTTTCTCCTCAGCTACAAGTCTGAATTTGACTGTATTACTGAACTAACTAAATTTTAACTATTGTCTGGCAGTTTGAGTACTATAAGCGACCCACCCAAATGTCCTTTCTTTGGTATTGTTCGTCGTGACGTTGAGCTCCTTGAGTTATAAGTCGAGCTCCACGATAACATTAACATTGTGAATGTGTGACCAGTGTAGGCCTTGACAATTCCTAGAGGTGTGATAACTTTTGTTAACCTCTTATCTTATTTTCCGTTTTTTTTTGTGTAGTAAGCAACGACTTATTGTCGGGCCTATACTGTCCCCCCATACTTGAGTACTAATGCTGTAACATGATAATATTGTAAAATCTAATCATTTTAAAAGAGTAACCATGGAGCTTCTTGCCGGTTCTTCTCCATAGGAAACGACCAACCCGAACCGTGCACCTTTTTGTCGACGTTTCATATGTGCCCATGTAGGCCTATGTGAAATAAAAATATTTTGACTTTGATTTTTGATTTTGAACTTCGAAGATTAAAATACCGATGTACCGTATACATAAAATTAACACATAGGGTACTTTTTATCCCCGTAGTATGATCCCGTGGGACACTTACCGAACTGCACGTGGGCGAACCCGCGGGCATAGTAAGCTATTGATACAATCAAAAACTGTAAAATTTTCATATTCTGGTGCATCTACTCAGAGCCTGTTTAAATCCGTGTTTTCAATTAATATTATTTACACGGAAACTCATATATTATATGTTGATTTTACTTAAGTAATGATGGCTGGAAAATTGCCAGCTAAACCACTAGGAACTGGCGAAGAGCGTTTTGGGAGACGGTTTCTAACTTTGACGCAAAAAGCGTTGATTATCAGCCTAATTTGCAGAGATTTAAAAAAACTTATTAGCTTATACTTGAAGCGGGCATTTGGGAATATTTTCATTCAAAAATTATGATCCCGAACATTTTCGATTTTGACACACGAATGCTACCTGACAAGCGGGCGTGTGACACTAGACAGAACGATTTGTTACTAAGTAGTAACAAGTATTGGATTACAATTTCCTTCGTCTTGTCCCGTCTATCACTCGTAAATATTTGAATTTCTTTGCTAATTTGAATAAATAACTTTAGATTTTGATGCCGAAGTTGATGAAGTCCTTACCTCTCGCTTCAGGCTCGTCGGCTTGCATCTCATAGGGCAACTGATCGTAGTAATATTTCAACGCGTCCGCAGCTTCCAGTAACTTGAAGAATGCTTGTCTGGAGAGAGAGAAAACAGAAATCTAGATACTAATCTATACTTAATATTATAAAGAGGTAACGTTAGTGAGTTTGTGAGGTTGTAGGGGGTAATCTCTGGATCCTGAACCGATTTTGAAAATTCTTTTACCAATAGAAAGCCACGTTATTTGTGAGTGTCATAGGCTATATAATAACCCGAAAAATGAAAAGACTCATAGTCTAATCACAAGTAAAAATGTTTACCGCCCAACGAAATGGGCACGGGTCAGCTAGTAGTAGAAAAAAGTACAGTTTATAAATTTGGACGTAGGCGGTTATCTTTGGAACTACTGATATAATTCTATCAGTTATGGGAAGCACATTATATTATGCTATGTAGGCCATATAGGGTGTGTAAAATAGACCCTCACGAAGCCGTCAACCAAGCATTCAGTACATCAAACTAAGTAACTTGACGCAAAAATTATTGCTGGGTAGCCAGTTTTTTTTGTAAGTGAAAAATCACGTGTTACGGTAGGACTCAATGTAACGCACTAAAAACATTGGATGATGGATGGATTGAATAGTACGGGGGTCGTGAAGGTAATCAAAATAAAAAAATACATTAACAAAATGTGAAAAAGTTGGAACTTTGACCCCAATATTTCCGTAACTAGAAGGTATGGTCCCAGAGATGGTCTAGAACAAAAAAAATATCGCAATGACGGGGAGAACAAGTGCCTTTCGGCTTCGTTAAGGGTCTTGTTACACCCTTTATTTTAAACATTCTCGTGATATATTTTCCGTCCATAATGGGAGCGAAGCTGCGGGTAAAAGTTATAATCCAGAATAATTTTTAAAACTACTGAACGGATTAAGATGAAATTTGGCACACGGATAGTTAATAACCTGGATTAACACATAGGATACTTTTTATCCCGGTAGTACAATCCAGTGGGCCAATTACCGTACTCCGAACTGCCGCGGTTATAAGCTAGTATTTTAGAAATGTCTACGACTAAAATGAACACATTCATACCTGTTGTCTTCAGTAGCCATTCTGAGGGATCGTTTGCCTATCCTGGGACCGAACCACATGCCAGCTCGATCGCTGTGCGCCCCTCTGTCGGCTCCACCGTCCTGTAAGAGTCAAGTGAGGGGACAATAAAGATAAGTACTATATTATGGACGTAGGAAACTATGAAACAAGGATATAAATTGCAAAGGTCTAAATCTTTTACCATATAAAAACAATAAAGATTTTACTAGTATACGGGGAGGAAGGTGTAGGAATCCTACAATATTAATTGGCAATACTGCCGTTTTATTATGTCTTTAATGTTCATTCGGTCTTGACTTCACTTCCGTCTACCATTACTGTGTGCAAGCGTTGTAAATTGTGTTCCGTGCAAAATTAATTATTAAAATAGTTCTTGGGTTAAACTATAAATGCAGTGTTTCACTATAAGACCTAGAAACTCTTTAAAACTACAGTCCACGCTCTAACATGATCCGGCTCGAAGGACCATGTTAGAGCGTGGACCTACAGAAGGGACACCGACGCGAAAACGTTTACTACGTATTCAGTAAATCATTCTGAGCCACATAGAAATTTTTCATCGGCTATTAAAAAAAAACAGCTGTTACCTACAAAAGTGCTATACCTACACGGTCAAAATGTATGGAACAGCTGTTTTTTTTTAAATTAATTATCAGAATGATGTACCTACTGAATACGTGGTAACCGTTTTCGGGTCGGTATCATCCCACCCAGTATTATGTTCTATAATTTCTTTATGTACGTTTTATTTTTTTAAATGAAAACTATCGTCATAAAATTTCCAGATCATCCCTTATAGTATTGGTGGTGGTGTTCAAAGTGATTATGTTTAAACATTTTCATAAAACAATCTACGATTACTAATGACCTCAGGGCCCAGATAAAGTAATACTGATTCCATCAAAGATGGCGGAAACAACAAAAGTTTATTGAATTGACTTAAAAACAACCGAAAAGCTTAATAACCTTCAAATAAATGTCATTTAGCGCTATTCTATTTCTGTCATTAGTTTGAAAATGACACGTTTTTAGCGTTACAATTACAACATTCACTTTTTAAGTAGATTTCTGGTGAAAGAAGGACTTGATCGTCATTTGTTTAAAATTTAAGCAAATGACGAATACTATTCTATTATGACTATTCTTGAAATTATATGTATAAATAGTAAATGTATTAGGAGTAGCTAACATAAATAAGTCTTGGATGTACATTACGTAAATTTAAGTAAGTTACGGAAGAGTGGAGTGTCCTAATACAGGCATTTACTTGCTTAAAAGGACAGTTCTATCACTAGCTATGTAGTACAAACCTCGTTAAAGAAAAATAAAACTATTTCCATTTGTCTTTTTCCAAACTTACCTTGACATCATTGTTATTAGCCACGACACAACTTATAGCGAAGATGAAAAGTCCTGTTACAACTGCTGTTCCGTACATTTTGATAGGAGATGCTGCGACCAACTGATGTCCCTGGATAGTCAGGGAAACTATATATACTCGACTAAATGGAAATCCTATGCTAATGCCGAGGAGGCTGGGGAAAAACGGCACGTGGACTTTCTACACCCGTTATAGATCGGTAGGTACCTAGGTAGGTATATTTTTTTCGAAGTGACGGATTTTACGCGGTGTGTTTTAAAATAGATCAGGTATTACCCCTTTGGATGTAAAACCCCGTAGTTTTTTAAACTGGTTTTCGTCACCTATGGTCTAGTTTTATTTCGTAAATAACAACTAGCAATATAAGTTATTTAAATAGTCATTGTATTTAACTTATGTATATTATGGTTATTATTTTTTCTTGTTTTTACGTACGAGGTGAGGTCCCCACTGCAGTTACACCCCGCGTGGAGTTCAGTAATTGTCCCACGGGATCGTACTACTGGGATAAAAAGTATCCTATGCGTTAATCCAAGTTATAAACTATCTGTGTGCTAAATTTAATCCAAATCCAGTCTGTAGTTTTTGTGTGAAAGAGTAACAAACATCCAGACATCCATTTTCGCATTTATAATATTAGTAAAATATTACGGGGTGGAAGGGACAGCGACGCGAAAACGCGAGTTTTTCTACATCATTCTGATATATAATAAATAAATAATTATACAGAGAGGAAGGGACACCGACGTGAAAATGGTTAGTTCCACGTATTCAGTACATCATTCTGAGCCCCCCCCCCCACATAGAACATTTAACCGATGAAAATGTTCTATGTGGGGGGGGGGCTCAGAATGATGTACTGAATACGTGGTAACCGTTTTCACGTCGGTGTCCCTTCCACTCTGTATAATTATTTATTTATCTAACTTATATTATCTTATTAACGTACTTGTGCTAAAAGGCTAGATGTTTTGCTGCATCCTTCAGCCATTGGAGGAGGAACTCCAATACCCCTTGGGAATAAAGCAATACTATTAATTCGTAGTCAAATGTATTGGGCTTCCTATCTCGGAATGATATATAGGATAGAGGAGCTCGTTGCTAAATAATAACAGCCGTTTAGTTCTCATCTTCAGGTTAAGCCGCTCTTGCCTAGGTTGGTCCATGGATGGGTGACCACCCGTGAGTTTCTTCTGTACTTCGGAAAGCATCTAAGCCATTGGTCGCGGCTGTAATTTTTAGTCTTTAAGGTAGTCAGTGGCCCGAAAGTCTGACAACCATAAGTCTTACCAAGGGGTATCGTATTACCCAGTCTAACTGGGTTGTGGAGGTCAGGTCGGCTTCCAGTGTAACCGGATGCAGCTGAATACCAGTATTTAACATGGAGCGACTGATTATCTGACCTCCACAACCCATCTAGCACTGGGTAACACGATGCCCTTTGGTAAGACTGGTTGTCAGATTTTCGAGCCACTGACTACCTGTAACGACTGTCAAAGATCTACAAATGACAGCACCAACAGCTTAACGTGCTTTCCGAGGCACGGAGGAAGCACTGATTAAAAATAAAGGAACAAAGTTGAATGCAAGCTTTTTTAGAACACAGGTACTGTGTAAGAAAATAAAACAAAAGAAATTTCCTTGTGTCCAACATCCCCCATTCTCCTCCCCGTATTACAGTATTAGTGGCAAATTGATACAAATCTTCTTTCGTGAAGACCATTAGAGTTCAATGAGAGCTGTCAATCTGCACACCCCCGCAGTTTTACGTAGCGCAGCGATGTAGTACGTACGATACGAATTGATGAAAAATAGTACATTTAGATATAAATTGGGGAAACTTTGTTATTGCATCCGAGGCGGAATTAACACCCGAGCTGCAGGCGAGGGTGCTATGGAGCCGAGAACTGCAGTAACAAATCCCTACGCGTATCAAACGACACTTTCGAAGAAATAAAATATTATTAGACGGGAAAGTATTTTTGTCAGGAATTATTAAGAAACTATGATTTAAATTGCTTTTTTCCCTCGCTTTGCTTTCGCCAGACCGAAGAAGAAGGAGCAAAGGTATGATGCCGCTAAACAGCCTAATATGAAAAATAGAAAATTCAAATATTTTTGAATTTAGAACACAAATAAATGTTAAGTAATTTGTTCTTATAAGTAAATATTTGTTTTATAAATAATCATGTTTATCTATGATATTTTATTTATACACACAATTTAAATACTCAAAAAATATTTACGCCGTAATCTTTGCCAAGATTGAATAAAAAACAATCACCGCCGACTATAGTCATTGAACCCATTTAGACTTAGTAGATGTAAGTTCAGTTATCTGTGGAAATTTTTATTTCCGCACGTGTTCGATAACAACCAGTTTTCGAGAAAGTGTATTGAAAAAGCTTTTTTTTCGAGTATTAAAATGCTTAAAAATAAAAAAAAACACTGTGATTTCTTTGTTTTATTTACTGCCTCGTTGGTCTAGCGGTCGCAAGCGCGACTGCTGAGCATGAGGTCCTGGGTTCGATTCCCAGGTCGGGCAATATGTTATTGGGTTTTTGCTTAAGGAATTCCTCAGTACCAGCCACGGAGCCTGGATTTTTCCCCGGTTGATGGCAATAGACTCACCCCTTATTACATGGGACTTAAAATTAACTGGCGAAATGTGGGTGTACTATTAGGTACACCTCTGCCTAACCCGTCGGAGATTACAGGCGTGATGTTATGTTATGTTATGTTATGTTAGTGAACAATCTTCGCCAAATCATTTTCCATCAGGAGGACCATCGGACTGCAATACCTTACGTCATCTGCCAAGCATTTCTGAACTACATAATTATGTTGGGGTCGGCTTCCAGTCTAATATCGATGCAGCTGAATACCAGTATTTTACATGGAAAGACTGCCTGGCTCCAACCACATCCCATTTACTGGATAATGTTATACTTCTTGTTAAGATTGATCTTGACCTGAGATACCTCTGCTAATCTCTTTGGCTACAACAAAGCGTGATGGTTGAGTATGTTAATAGAAAAATACACAGCAATTTTTCTTAGTTTCGTCTTCCATTCGAATGTAAGCATCATTCATTTCAATTAGAGAAGATTAAGAGAAACGAATTCATTGCCAAATAACAATGAATTAATTAGATTCCGAAAATACGAGTACTTTAACTAAAGTTGATTAAATTACTAAGTTGTTTTCACAGTTTTATTGTTATTTTATTTAAAAGATAATAATTAAATTATATTTTACAAACTACAAAACTATGTAGGTACCTATAATAGTAATAAATATTTACAAGTAGAAAAGGGTTGTATAGGGCGTCCAAAAATTCGTCCGCATCGCTGTCAACAGGAAAAGTGCCCAGAAGGATGGCAGCATTGCCACGTTGGATGGCAATGCTGATTCTTTGGCCAAAAAATAGGCCCGCCCTCTGGTCACGCGAAGAGTCGACCAACCGCTTGGCGATTTCTCGAAATACTAGGTGGGCACTCGGACCCCATGGCCCTAGTGTTTCAACCCCTAACGGCTCAAACACATAACTACCAATTAAATTATTGTATTTGCGCCGTTTGAGGTTTTTAGCACCTGCAGCCGCCCCAGCGCAGCCCACTGTGCTAGGAAGATGGGATGGCGCAAGGGTGTCGACGCAAGTTGCGTCCCAAACCAAAGGCCTACCCAACTTCCATGGCATTATGGTCATACCATCTGGTCTCTTCCCATCGACGCGTGCCAAGCCATTGGGTTCTAAGACAGCTGGCGGTGGCAAGAGCACGACGGAAGAGATCAAACTGCTAACGAGCCGCGCAATCCGACCTGCACTCTTACTGCAAGAAAGGCCATGGTGTCCGAGGCAATCGACTGCTTCACCATATTGACAGCGATGTGGAGCTCCAGTTGTTTTCTGTATGCCTGGATAAACTCACATTCTACCTAAGGTTGCCATTACCTAATCTGATGATGCCAGACAAAAACTTAATAATAAAGAATATTACATGCATACAAGATACGCGCGAAAAAACATAACCCTTCCTTGGCAGTCGCGTAAAAAACACAAACTCAAACTCAAACTCAAAGCATTTATTTCAATTAGACCATTACAGGCACTTTTGAAAGTCAAAAACAAAAAAGCTAAGCTACAGTCACATTCACAAGGCATAATAACTTGCGAAAGTACTGTAGTTGCACATTCCAAATCGTAGATCTCTATGGAGAAGAATGGGCAAGAAACTCCATGGACACTCTTTTTAATCAAAATATTGTTACAAAATCTTGATTACATCATTCATGTTGAGATTATACATATATGTGAGATTGATGTACAAAGACGTGCACATTAAGAGCGTCCAGAGTAAAAGATTAAACTAACAATTTAAAAATAAAGTAATTAACACGTTTACTGCGGCAAGTAAAATCATATTTCTTCATCTGGTGCGGCGGCGGGCCAAAATGCGCCCCCAATGATATTTCCGCCAGTGCGTGGCAGGTCTTTCTAGACCCACCAGCACTAGGATAGATTAAATTGCTATAACTTTGTGAAAACATAATGTATTCATTTTTTTTTATATTGTTAGAATGACCTTGAACCCAACTTCCTTAGGTTTGATTCGCCCCGGGATCTGCCAAACAGGAAATGAGAAATAAAGCAGGAAAAGCGGCAGGCCGATATCGACCTGAACCGCACTAGAAAGTATTTTTAAGTAGGGATGGGACAGAGAAAAATAAGGGGATATCGAAAATAAAACAATTATCGTAAAAGAACTGAAAAATGTTTTTTTACTTATAGTCTTGGAAACATGTTACGCAAAGATTTTGGCTGCATTTCCTGCAATATTTTTTCATTATCTTTTTTTTTGCTTGGGTACTATTAAAGGTTTTCCGCAGTCTGTCGTAGCACCCTGCACAATTTCTTCGTTTAGCGCTCATCTCAAGGACATGGTCATTGTCCTTAGGTTTTACTTGATTTACTGAAATGGTTTGTTTTTCTTAATTCCGTGTGATTTATTAACCATATATGAGTTTTACCACAGAACTCGCGAAACTGAACAAATAAGACGTTATCACGTCAAAAATTATATTGCAAAAACTATTTACTGTAGAAGGCTAGTTTTTAAGAATAATCATTTTCACAAAGGATGGTATTACATAAAAAATCCCCACGGCATTATGAGTCTAAGGCTGATATGTTGATATGTGTAGGTAGTAAACAAAACTTATCGCTTGTGCTTCGTTTTCCGTGCACATTTGTTTCCAAATTCTTTTTATTTTTCTTAGTGGAAAATATTTCTTCACTGCTGTCACTATCACTGTCAATAACTGCAGGGCGAGTTACTCTATTTTCCAAAATTTGTATTTTTATTTTATTGCTTGCCATCGTTGATTATATCGAACGCTACGTCAGATCAGTTAGATAGCAATAGCACAACACTAACTGGCGGGGCGCGCGCTCTGTGCGGTATCGGGTCGCTTGCTGCCTGTTGGGACGGCGGGCCGGAATAGGCCCACTGCCGCACTCAGCGGATGTTTTTCACTGTCAGTGCGTGGTAGGTCGATAAAAGCCTGCCGTTATGTTTTGATGGGGAACACCTACAATTTTGACCGCAAGATGAAATATATATTTGTCTCTGTCGAATTTTTACAAACACCTGAGATAATCGTTTCGCACAAGCGAGAGGGACATAGTTTTCTTCGTCCGCACCAGCTAAAGTACCGCGGCAGGCCGATATCGGCCTGTTACGCAGTGAACGTGTTAAAATAAACCGTGACAGCTAAGAGATGACCAGTCCCAACTGACAGCGCCCGTTCACGAACATGACGCATGGATCAGCGCCATTCAACTCAACCACATTGAAGGGAACTAAATGACCCGACACACCCGCCACCATCAGCGAGACTTTTGTGTGAGCATGACATTCTCTCAACCACCAGGGCACATTCAAGTCAATGAAGATAACTAAATGTAAATGGTAGCTTTACAGTACATAGTACTCACACATGTGCTATGCGATTATATAATACTAAGAGATTGAATCTATACAATGCAAAGATATTTTTACAATGTTCTGCAGCTTCCACAATAACTTCACATGGTAATCAATTAGTTTGCCCCTATGGTTGTGGAGCAGGACCAGCATTGAGCCAAGCATTTTTATCATCAATGTAATCCCCCAACTTATAATATGCTTGCCTACATAGTGTGCGTTTTATACAAGATTTAAATTTCGTCTCATTCAGTTGTAGAATGTGGGGAGGTATTTTATTGTAACATTTTAAACAGTACCCCATGAAAGATGAGTCTACTTTAGCTAGCCTGAAACCTGGTTGAGTTAGTTGGTCCCTATTTCTAGTATGATAGTGGTGTCGGTCACCTCTTTTACTAAATAAATGCAAATTTTTCCTAACGTACATGATGTTTTCATAGATGTATTGACAAGGTACTGTCATGATGTTAATTTCCTTAAACAGTTCTCTTAGAGAATCGCGTCTACGTAGATCATATAAGGCTCTGATAGCTCTTTTCTGCAGAATAAATATAGACTCAATGTCTGCAGCCCGTCCCCATAGTAGAATACCGTATGACATAATACTATGAAAATAACTAAAATAGACTAGCCTCGCGGTATCTACATCAGTAAATTGACGGATTTTTCTAACAGCATATGCTGCTGAACTCAGCCGTCCTGCAAGAGAAGTTATATGCGGACCCCATTGAAGCCTTGAATCGAGCGTGATCCCCAAGAAAACAGTTTTTTCGACGAATTCTAGTTTCTCTTGATTCAATACTATGTCACTATCACTACTTTTGACATTCGGTAGAGCAAATCTTATACACTTCGTTTTTTTCCCATTTAATACTAAATTATTCGCGGTGAACGGGACCAGCAATAGGGCGTTATTTACGTCGTCAAGATTTGTGGCACGTCTGTTTGTCTTAAATATTAAAGAGGTATCGTCAGCAAACAACACCATTTGTGGTTGGTTTTTAAATAAATGGGGTAGATCATTTATATAGACTAAAAAGAGGAAAGGACCCAATATCGAACCTTGCGGTACACCCATACTTACTTTTAAACCCATTGAATTGACACCATTTATTTGTACTTGCTGATGTCTATCGTTTAAATACGATTTCACTGAGCGCAAGTTTCCCTAAACCGTAATGTTCAAGTTTCAAGAGTAGGGTTTCGTGGTTTACGCAATATAATGCTTTCGAGAGGTTACAGAAGATTCCTATGGCATCTTGTGCCTCTTCCCACGCCGTAAATATGTGTTTTAATAAGGTGACACCGGCGTCAGTCGTGCAACGTCCTTTGGTGAAACCATATTGTTTCTCATGTAAGATTTTATTGGTGTTAAAGTGTGTGAGCATTTGATTAAGCATTACCTTTTCAAACACCTTGCTGAAAACCGGCAACACGGATACGGGTCTATAGTTATTGGTGTCTTTACTGTCCCCGAATTTGAAAAGTGGTA
Source organism: Eurois occulta (assembly GCA_950022335.1). Taxonomy (NCBI): domain Eukaryota; kingdom Metazoa; phylum Arthropoda; class Insecta; order Lepidoptera; family Noctuidae; genus Eurois; species Eurois occulta. The sequence goes on along the minus strand of OX465504.1, from coordinate 7,817,838 downwards.
TTACCTTGCTGTATTTCATAAGGTCCGGGAAGACTCCTTGGTCCACACATAAATTAAATATTAAGGCTAAGAACGGTGCTATAGTCTCAATAATAGCTTGACAAACTTTAATGGACATTCCCCATAGATCTTCAGTTAATTTGATTTTGATTTCCTTAAAAGCTTTAATGACTGTGATGGGGTTTATATGCTTAAATTGAAACTCAACCGGACAGGCTGAAACGTTCGCTCTTAACAAATCAATAGAAACCAAGGGTGAGGAATTTAAGGTTTCAGTAGTTTTAAGTGGGATACTAGTTAAGAAATCTACAAATTCTTGAGCAACTTCGTTTTTAGAGCTTATAAGACCACGTGAAGTATCTAGTGTGATATCATTATTATATTTTTTATGTCTATTAGTTTCACTATTGATAATTTTCCAAACCGTCTTTATTTTATTATCGGCGGATTTAATCTTGTTGCTAATGAATAAGGCTTTAGCTACCTTACAAGTGTTTTTAAAAATTTTAGAGTAAGTTGCAACATATTTATTAAAAGTTTCTGAGTTGATGTAAGGCTTAAGGCCGTACAGTTCAAACAATCGCTCCCTACTTTTCCTAATACCCTTAGTTGCCCAGTCACTGAACATAAACTTTGGGCAAATAGATTTAGTTTTCATTTTTAATGTATTATTAAACTCGGTGTAAACTACCGAAAAGAATTCCTCATAAAAGTGATTTACATTGTCAATAATATGGTCCGGAATACCTAAATTACTAATTAAGTTATTATTAAATTTATTTAAATTACTGGGTGTCATTTGTCTAGACTTTATCTGAATTTTTTGTAATGGTGTGTAGGACTCGAAAACAACGGTTTGACCGCTATGATCAGAAGGAAGGTAATTTACAATTGATTTATCCAAGTAGTCGCAGCAACAAAAAACATTATCAATACATGTTGCAGTATTTGTAGTAATTCGGGTTGGTTCCGAAAACACGTTTAACAAATTAAATGATTTAAAAAGATGTAATAATCTACTGGTATTTGAATTTTGATCTAAAATATTAACATTAAAGTCACCACAGATTACCAGTGATTTATTGCCAGTTGCAAGCTTTGCTAAAGTATCTTCCATTACCGATTCAAAAATAGAGTAGTTTTGATAATTTTGATAATTTGGGGGTCTGTAAACGCACACTATAACATGCCTATCCAGCTCAACACAAGACAGCTCAATATTATGTTCAACCGATAGATCAACAATATCACTACGAGTCTTAAATTTAATACAATTTTTAACTAAGATTAATGAACCCCCACGAATCTTAGCTTTCCGGTTAAAGCAACTGCCCACACTGTAATTTGCGTAATTAATTAGCATTTCATAATCTTTTAACCAATGCTCAGTGAAACAAACAATTTCAAACTTTGTTTTTTCTAAAAACAATTCAATTTCTAGTTGCTTTGAAGAGAAACCTTGAATTTTTTGATGAAATAATTTCATGGAATTCTGCTTAGCCCCTTTTTTACATTTAGTTATTTGAGAGCAAGAAGATACAAGTCCATTGTTGTTGATCGGTGTAACATCAATATTACTGGTATCCTCTGTTGTCTTACTAACTAGTTTAAATGAGTATCCGGAGTGAGCCCCAAGACTCCTATGCCATCACAAGGCAATGAGATCCTACTACTAGTAGACCCCACTCCAGGATCTCCTATAGTTACACAATTGAAAAAAGAATGATTAGTATTATTACTAATAGTCGCAGTGTTAATAATTGAAGTAAACATTGACATACTACTTATGTCTGAGTGAATATTATATACTAATAGCCTAGCTATTTTGTGTCTACAACTAATAGTTAGATACACTTTACCCCGTGTCGACTTCAGTTTACCAACAATATTGTTGATGTCTAGATATATAAGCCTGTCACTATAGTGACCTACTAGAAAATGAACATGCTTATTCAGCATGTGAATATAATTGTTTTTCCTGTTTGACAATTTTTCAATATATGGGACAGCACAGGCCATTTAGATGAATTTTCGATTCTCTACGGAGACCCCAGAAAAAATAATTGAAAGAAAATAAAATCTCTAAATGAACAGTATGGTGATAATGAGTGCCTGAATCTACAGAAGTTAGGGCGTGGCGAGAGGCGTTTGGTGATCAGCTATTTTGTAGCAGAAGTTGGCTTGTCGTAGTTTGCACCAGGTCTCGGATAACTAACTGTCTCTTGACCTTTCTTAAAGGGTGTAAACGGACCGTTCACGAAGCCAACCAGCATTATGTACATCAAACTACTTAAGTAACACACAAAAAAAGCGGCCAAGTGCGAGTCGGACTCGCCCATGAAGGGTTCCGTAGCAGGAAGTAACATAATAAAAGTTCTTGTAGTGCGTTGTAACTTTGATCGATTTTTTTAATAATAGAAATCGTATTAAAATAAAACCACTTACTAGATCTCGTTCAAACCAATTTTCGGTGGAAGTTTGCATGGTAATGTACATCACATATATTTTTTAGTTTTATCATTCTCTTATTTTAGAAGTTACAGGGGGGGGGGACACTATTTCCCACTTTGGAAGTGTCTCTCGCGCAAACTATTCAGTTCAGAAAAAAAATGATAATAGAAACCTCAATATCATTTTTGAAGACCTATCCATAGATAACCCACACGTAAAGGGTTTGATGAAAAAAAAAATTTTTGAGTTTCAGTTCTGTATGGGGAACCCCCATATTGTTTTTTTTCTATTTTTGCGTGAAATCTTAATGCGGTTCACAGAATACATCTACTTACCAAGTTTCAACTGTATAGGTAGTTCTTATAGTTTCGGAAAAAAGTGGCTGTGACATACGGACGGACAGACAGACAGACATGACGAATCCATAAGGGTTCCGTTTTTTGCCATTTGGCTATGAAACCCTAATTATTCCTGGGAAACGACTTACTTTTTGGGGTGAAAAATCTCTGCTAAAGGTAAAACACAATATAACGCACTCAAAACATTGTGCTGATATAGTGCATTGAATAGTAAACGGGTCATGGTGGTATTTAAAGTAAAGTTATAACCATAAAAAAATGTATTAAAAAAAAAATTGTGAACTTTTCTTCAACTACTCCCCAGGTATGGTCTAGAAAAAAAAAATTATTACAATGACAGGGAGAAAAACGGAAACTACGCCGACGGTCGGGGGGAATGACGGGGGGTGTCTTTCGGCTTCATTATAGGTCCATTTATAATTCTAACCTTTATAGTGAAACGGCATACAGTGCCGTATCCGGGCGGTGTTGGGACTGCCCCGTTTCTGTAACGCATCAGGAATGTTCGCAATGGCACGCAATGATTGTTTCCATGCTTCTATGCGTGCTGTGCTCGTCCCTGGTGCGTCCGGGTGCGGGCCAGCCCTAATGCTATCCTGGCAATGATCGCAAACAGACTGAACTGCCCGTATGTCCGGCATTGCTGTGCCAGGCATGTTGCCGTTCCGGTGCCGGTTATAAAATTGTGATTATTGTGTTTTATGACCAATTAAGTTTATATTAATGAATAAGTTTAATTTAATTGTGCCTTGTATGTTTGTGCTGATATTGAAATTTTGTGCCAAATAAAGAGTCTTATGTTACTTGATCGTGAATAAATAATAATATAGATAGAAATATTCATTTATAAATCGACTTTCAAAACTAGAACGTTTCTTAGGAAGATTCTGCAAGAACAAGCGGAGTTAGCTCGAAAATTTTTGTATTCCGGACACTGACTGCCTCTCTAACCTCCACAACCCAGTTGGTACCAACTGGGTATAATGATTACCTTAAAAGGCAGTCAGATGATGTATGATGATTTATGTAACCCATTTATCAAAAACAATAAAAAAAAATATAAAAAACTAGTATTCAGCTGCATCCTGTTAGATTGAAAGCCGACCCCAAAATAGTTGGGAAAAGGCTAGGTAGATGATGATTTATCAAAGACAATTGCAGCGATTTTATGAATGCAGTTTTATTTAAAGATTGAGTACTCGTGTACATTTGTGTAAATAATCCAATTCCTTACTATTAATAAATGTGAATGTTTGTTTGCGGGTTACGCTTTCACACGGGGTACCAAAAATCACCATAGCTTGGATATCATGAACAATAAAGTAAAGGTCATACGAATGCATTTTTATTCAAAGATTACTTAATATATAAAACATTTGTGTAAATAAAATTCATAATTTAAGGAATAAATATTATAATAATGTAATAATAATAATTTATAAATAAAATGCGCTCGCTGGCGTTTAAAAACAAACAAATAAGGTTTTGTTCAATTGTTTTAGAGATTTACTTTATTTAACTTATTGTTTTTTTTATTTATTTTTTAAACAATAATTTATCTCCTTTAACCTTATACCCATCGGTATAGTTAAACGATTACTTGTGTATTTAGAAATAACATCACCCCTTTTTGACCCGGAGAGGTAAGCAGAGGTGAGTTTTATAGAGTCATGAATGTTTCACATAACACAACACCACGCCTGTAAACCCCGATGGGTTAGGCAGAAGTGTACCTAATAGTACACCCACATTTCACCGCAAGCATTTCACCGGCAAGCGGGAAGCACCGGGCTGCCTCCTACGTCACGTGGCCGCAAGTGCCATTGCTGAGTACGAGGTCCTGGGTTCGATTGCCAGGTCGGGCATAGCGTTATTGGGTTTTTCTATCAGGAATTTCTCGGTAGCAGTCACGGAGTCTGTATTTGTGCCTGGTTGATGGCAATAGGCTCGCTCGCTCCCTATTACTTGGGACTTAAACATAACTGGTGAAATGTGGGTGTACTATTAGGTACACCTCCGCCTAACCCTTCGGGGATTACAGGCGTGATGATATGTTATGTGAAACAATAATGACGAAATGGGTATGTAAAACTTACCTCTGCTTACCCCTCCGGTTCAAAAAGGGATGATGTTATTTCTAAATACACAAGTAATAATTTATCTAACCTCTAACCTTATACCGACTGGTATAAGGTTAGCGGAGATAAATTATTGTTTAACAAACAAACAAAAACAACAATAAACCAAATAAAGTAAATCTCTAAAACAATTGAACAAAACCTTATTTGATTGTTTTTAAACGCCAGCGCGCGCATTTTATTTATAAATTGTTACTAAGTATTACATTTTTATTTATTCGATCTATTATGAATTTTATTTACACAAATGTTTTATTTAATAAGTCATCTTTGAATAAATTATCACAAACGATACCTACAGCGCCATCTGTTGACACCACTATGAAACAGCTGACGCGTGGTGCACAGAATTCTTGATAAATAGACTAGATGGCGTTAGTACTCGAGAAGAGCGTGGTTTTTCTAAAATGTGTAAGTTTCAGAGTTTCTTCCTTAATCCGAACTAAAAGTATTTATAATGATTTTGGCGATATGATAGTAAATGCTAATTACTTTCAAATCTGTTCTTAGCATACAGTTTGGCAAAATAGAGTACGGAAAAAATTAAGACGCTGTTGGCGACTTTCTGGCAACCCTAGTTACAAGCTTATGAATGCCATTGCCAATTTAAGTTTGATAGAAAACGTGGTAGACACAACGCAGACAAATAGGTACGAAAAGACTTTATTTTATCAAGTCACAGGTTGCTATTGACATTCAAAAGAATCGTGGCGAGATCCTAACATTAATTTGTACAGAAAAAAGAGTTCCTTAGAGGGTTCAAAATATTTTTCAATTTTGAGAATACATTATCAGGAGTACATTGATATACTTATCATATTTTTAAAACCCCGCATAATTAAAATATTTTGAAATGAAAACATTAGTTTTTCGTTTCATCTTGTTGCCCATTTTGGGTTTACAAAAAAAAACGAAGTGGCAAGTGACATTAACGGATCTATCAGACTGATATAAAAGTAATGTGAAACGTTTTCACAGACTAACAAGTTTTGGACTGTGCATACCTACAGATGTAGACAGAGTATCCTATAGACACCGGCAAAGCGTGTCGCAAAAAGAGACAAAAAATAAATACGTCACGAATTTAGGGTTACCGGGTGAGGAAAAATTTACCCCACAATTTATCAGAATTGGAAATTAGTACGTAAGACAAAGCCTGAATATGCCAATGACATATCCGTTACCATCGGTACGCAAAGGCATGCGATGCGGAGAAGACATGCTGCCGAACTCAAATTAATTGCGATGAGGGCAGGAGTGACGATGGATGATGATGATGTGGTTCTAAATTACTGCCATTTCTGATGTGATAGTAGGTTCTGGGTTTGTGGGTAAATAATAGAACATGTTTATTTTTAATAAGCTTTTATTGATTTAACACATTATTGTCCTTTAAATAAAACAAGCTTCGTATGTTTCTAATTTTTTGCTTAGGTTCAAATCCTTTTGTTGCGTGATGTATACGCAGTTCAAAATAGTGCATGGCAATTGCCTTAATAAGTAAAACTTTGTGGTTTCCAATAAAAGGTTGATTTTCAAAATGATTATTTATGAATTCTTCTTTCTAATTAACTTATATTCTTCTTTTTAATTCTCAAAATGTTTGCTGCAAATTTTTGATGACGGTTTTGGTGTCCAATCTGTTCGTCCTGTAGCTACAATCCAATTCTGACGTAAATTATCAGGTTCAGGGAAACTGCAAAAAGTCATTAAATATTTCAGATATTTAATTAATACTCACTGCAGAAGCCATCATATTATTATTTCCCATAATAGTGGGTAATAATTTATAGAAAAGTTGGCAACACCAACGTTTTTAGGTTAGAATTTATAATTGAATAATAATTGTTATTTTTGTGCTTTGTAAGGATGAATCGTACTGTTATAAGGCCGACCCCGTCAGTCTTTTTAAAAAAAAACTACTTTCTACCAAAACCACTTTTATATTAACACAAACCACAGTTACACTTTTATTACTACTTACTAGTTATATATACGACTTACTAGTTATAGTACACACAATTACATCAACCAAAATTATGACTTTCTGACTCTCTTTGTATCTCCTGAGATAAGTTTCCGAATTTTGGTTCACGCGACGGCGTCCAGAATCTAACTGGCTCGATTAGTATTATAATTCCGCTAATGTGCGATAATTGCAATTCAGCGTTTACTTTGTAATGGAAAATGAGGCTTTGACTCTAAAGTGCAGATGTAGACTTTACTGCCTTGTAATAAGGGTTATAACAGCTCCCCCTTTTTGACGGAGCTTTATCTTATAAGATAAGCGAAGTAAAATAGAAAATATTGAGATGCAACGAGATTAAGATAGTCATTTCACAATTTACACTAGATATAAGTATACAAGTAGTTAGCTTAACACGTTATAATTAAACATAGCAAGACATGGTAGTTTATAATGGAAAACATAACATCAAAATTCGTAGTATTTTAAAAATTTAAATTCCTGTTTGATGGGAATTTGGCCTTATTAGCAGTAGATTTATAATTAGTTTTTCGAATTGGTAATGACTGTATTGACTTATTGTCTTCATCGGATGCTGATGACATTTCAGTCATCTCGATAGAATTAGAGATTTTGGATTTGCGCTTAGAAGTTTTCTGGTTATAACATTGATTGAATATTTGCACACAGCATCCAGAATTAGTAGTATTTTTGTTCTTAAAATATCTAAAGATCTTATAAGTAACATATAAAAATAAACACACAATTAGAATATAAGTAAAGGTAGAATAATAGGGACCATATTTAATAAAATGAGATTCCTTTTCTAAATTATTTAATTCTTGCTCTAAATTATCCATTTGATGAGTTGCATATTTGAGAGAATCTAAGTTGATTTTACTTAACCCTTTCAGACCGAGTGTGCACATTTAAGGACATAAAGTTTTTTGCCAACTAAATTACTAAAATAACATTTTACGTAGCAAAAGACGGTTGTCATCGTTTGAGCACATTATTCTTTAATAAAAACGGTACTAGTAGCGACATCTATTGCCACCTGTGAGGTTTAATTCGCCGAGTTTGACCAGTGGTTGGTAAACTTTTGAAGTGAGAAGGTAAGTGACTTATTTTATTTCAAAATCTCAAGTTTTTGGTGTAAATACTGATAGCAAAAATGTTTTTGAGTTATTAAACGGTATATACATGAATGATAATGTGTTTTGTATACAAATATCAAATGTTTTATACAATAAATATCGTTAATTCGTTATGTCCACAAATCTGGACATGCGGTTTTAACTATAACTTTTTACGAAATATTCAATAGGGTGCAGTAGTTGTAAAAAATGCATTTTTTTGAAACCCACATGTTATTTTACGGTCATTTATTTTACAAAAGATTCTCAGAAGAGTATTTTACGTTTTCAGGTAATTGTATTTCCAAAAATGTTCGATCCAGACGCCTTGGATGTTCTATGTAATGGAAATCTGTCGGACTTGGACTTATCTTCGGATGATGAGGATACGACTGCTTATAATTCTGCCCAAAATACAAGACCTGTTCGATTAGGTGCCGATGTAGTGAACCAAAACCAAAGAGAGTACTACTCGCCTGACTCTGAAGACGAGGAAACGTCTGTCGATGACGAAGCAGAGCCAGACGTTGAGACAACACAGCCTTCGATTAGTGGAGAGGTTTTTGACTATCTGACACCTAAACAGAACATAAAATGGAGACGCAGACAGCTAGAAAATACAATACCCATAGATTGGTTTCCACCATTAGCTGTTGATCCCGTTGTGCAAGCTCCAATTGATTCTACAACAAATATATTCCAGAAGAATTATTTCGGTTGATGGCTGATATGACAAATTTATATGCAGTACAGTCAGGAAAACTCAGGTTTCGACCTACGACTGCTAATGAGTTAGAAATATTGTTTGGACTGCACATGGCCACAGGAATATTCAACTATCCCGCTATAAAAATGTATTGGGAAACCAACTATGGAATTCGCCTTTTTACAGAAAACATGCCAAGAGATAGATTTTTCAGTTCTCTTCTTCAGTTTCGTCGACGATTGTCTGAAAGTCTGGTTTTGCGCAAGAAGATGACGGTTGCAAAAAGAGGTCGTCCAAGCAGCCATAGCCCTTTGCCAGAGATAATTCCGAGAAAACCAGGAGAAGTGCGTCCTGCTGTTGAAATAGCTCGCGATGGTGTGGGTCATTTCCCTGCCCATGAGGGGGCTGGAACGCGATGTAAGCTGCCAGGATGCACGGGAAAGTCACGCATAATGTGCATAAAATGTAAAGTGCATCTATGCCTAACCAAAGATAAAAATTGCTTTCTTTCTTTTCATACAAATACATGTTCCTATTATGTACTAGTGAAAGATTTCATATTTCGTTGAATTGGAAACATAGTTTGATTTGTTATTAGTGCGTACTTATATAGAAACTATAATAATTTTATTTCTTAAAATTATTCTATGATTTTTGTTCTAATTTCATACTTTTTTTAAATACATATTTCACTTTAAATACTGCTTTTTATTGATTAGATCAATACCCCATATATTGCTATTTACAATCATATAAGCCGGATGTCCAGTTTTGTGCACATAAACAAAAACTAGATTTTCGCGAAAAGTTTTCCACTAAATGCCATTTTTTCAGGATTTTTGTATTATCGTAAGCCCAAATAAACTATAATTAAATCATCAATAACAAATGACCAAAAAAAAAAAATCAGGTCTGAAAGGGTTAAAGAGATTGGCGATAAATGTGACAGGCTTTTATTAAATATGTCCTTCTTACAACAGTCATCAGCTGTTATATCAAACTTAATATCTAAAGGAGACTTAGTAATAAAAGAATAAGAACTAGTTGTCATTAACTGAATAGTTTTAGAATAACCGATACAATTTGCTGTTAATTTTACAATTCCTGTACCTATAATTGAATAGTCGCTAATGTTATCTTCACATTTAATTGTTAATTTATTTGTACTTGATTGAACATAAATCCATTTATTGTTATTTAACTTTTGCCAAATATCAATTTGACCATATAAAAGTTTGGCATTGCATTCTGTAGGTAACGACAGTGTTACTTCAGTTAGTATTTTAGATTCACAGTTCGGATTACTTATACATGAATATATAGTAGTTAATTCACAGATAGAAAAGTTATTATTTATTATCTTACATTTATCAAGTGTGTCCAGCATAGCATAATGCATCCTATCGTCACTTAAAGCTATATAGGAATTAGAAGGTTGAATCAACGCGAATGTGCTGTGTGAGTCATCATGCGGTGTAGGTAGAGGTATGTTTTTATAGGTCATGAACTTATCAGGTGTTATTAAAGGAATTTGTAATATAAAAATTATCTTATTATTATAATAATAAGAGCTAAATTCAGAAACATCTATTATAGAGTGAATATTCTGAATACTTAAAGGAACTGGGAAATCTAACCTTTTGCTTACTTGACTACTATGTTTAGATAATTCAAGATAAAGATTAGAGGGGCTTATAACACTAGGATGTAATATATTAACCTTAGAAAATAAAATAGAATTAACAGTAGTATCCAGTAAATTGGAGATGCTAAGTAAAGAACCTTCGATTATATTGAGAAGATTATTTAACCTTGAGGTATATAGCAGTAAATTGTCAGTTTTTACGATTTGAGAAAATATTTCGTTCATCTGATTAATTTGGGTATTCAATTTATTTTCGTTTTGATTGAGTTTGTAAATAGTAGTGTTAAAATTATTTATGGTAGACTTAATTATGTGAATGTTATCTCTCATTAGGTGATATATTTCTGAGTCACTCTTTTTACATGATTCGATTGCAGCATCGTATTTTCTAGCGTCGTCTGCATCTAATGTGCCAAAAAAGAACTTTAAGATTTCACCTCCAAATTCTAAAGAGCGTTTGACTTTATTTGTTGATTTATTAGAGATGATATGTGATAATGATTGTAATTTAACGTAATTAGATTGAATTAAAACTTCGATAGGATTAGATATGTCCTTGCACATGTTGAAATCTTGTGAATCCTGTGATTGAATTTTGTTACAGAGATTCAGAGTTTCATGTAATAGAGTTTCGATTTTGTTAAGATAAGGTTCTAAAGATACTAAATCGACGTGAGTGATAACTTTCCAATGATCACTGTAGAAATTAATATTTTTAGTAGGTTCGAAATAGATTCCGGGGCTATGGTAGATGGGAATGATGCTCGATTCGGTGAGGCTGTGGCTTAAAATGCCATGGTAGCAGAGCGTTCTGGAAAGAAACATAGTATGAGTAGTGAGTAATTGGGGCATCTGGATCAAGGAGATCCAGACACCCCAATTACACACTTGATGTGAACTAGACAATCAGTCAATCGGTCAATATTTGAGAACTAGACAATCAGTCAATCGATCAATATGTTACAATACGCACAGAACATTGCTCTAGATGTGAACTAGACAATCAGCTAACTATTAAGATTATAAATATGAAAATATTTCCTGCGATCAATAAAAACACAGTCAGTTAGAGTTTTGGTAGTCGACTTTATGTCTATTCAACCATTATTAATTTAATAGATATCATGAGAAATTTAGATATTCAATATAAATGTGAAACATTTATCTTAATTTAACGTTCATAATTATGTGCATTCTAATTTTTCGCTGTATAAAATAATTACATTCATTCAACAATTCAAAGACATGTGCATGAAATTTGAGCAACAGTCGGTATAGGCTATTCGACACGACGCGGCAGCCTAACGTAAATGGAATGCGCTCGCTAATACCATCGCGCTGCCTTATATATGTCGTGCAGTGGCTATGTACTTTAAATTTATGGTGTGGAAATAAAAAGCAAAATAATAATTAGAATGATTATATTTTAAAATATCAATTAAGTACATGAAGATGAACTTAACTTTTTAACTATTTTAGTAACTAAATATTCAGTTTCACTCATGATTTCATCAGAATCACTTCGCACTAAATATTGTATATTCAAGCTTGCACTATCAGGGTCACTGTCTATTTCTTCCATTTGACGACCTTCCACATCATGTACAATTATCTTTATTATTCGGTGAACATGCCCGGGCTCTCTACGCTTGATAAAGGATGTGTTTTTAGAAGTTTTAAATATTTTCTTATTCTTCTTCTTCAGTTTTTTCTTTTCTGTTTCTTGTTGTCTGCTTTCTTCACATGCTTTTGCCGCCACTTCGGCATACCAACTCTCTTGGTCCTGAGCATAGTAAAATGGATTTAGAACTGGATCTGAGCTATCTATCAAAATCTGGAACAAAAATGATAATGATGAATGATTTTTGGTCATTTATTAAACAGCACAAATATGAATTCAATGGTTAACATCGTTGCTCACTTAGATACTTACATTACATTGTTGGTTAATGTTATCTAAAACAGGAGTGTAGGATGGTGAGTGTGACATACTTAATTCTATGTCCAGACCTTTTTAAACACCTGAAAAAAAATTCTAAATTAATATTTCATTTACTATTATTCTATATCAAAACAACAATTATGGTTGAACATAATGAGTGAGTGAATGATGTGTTGTTATGTAGAAATAAATACTGGCAGTGGTGCATCAAACAGCTGTACTAAATAATGACTTATTAATAATGCATTTAATTTTTATTGTTAGGTACTTATAATAGTATTTATAAAGAAAATACATTATTAACACTTACCGATATTTTCATGATATTATCGTTCTACCCAGTCAGGAGGACTCACATGCCGAAATTGAAATGATTGATTTTAAGGTTTTTTTCCCATTTATATATAAATTTAATTTTAATCAATAGAGTTCAAAATCGTACGTTTTTGTTAGATGTTGACATCCTAGACCAATATGGTATGGTGAAATTGAAACCCCAAGACATCACGGCGCCAAACATTTTATTGTTTACCGTAAGTATATATGATAAAATAACTACTACTGTACGTTTGTTCGCTGTAATCTTTTCATACATTTTATTGGGAAGACACGGCAAGCAAAATCATCGTATGTAAGTAGTATGTCATTGTTAGTGACTTTGCAAAATTCTTTATATGGAGACGGATCAAAACAAATGGCAAAACGACACACTATTGTTACGCCTGGTTTTGCCTAATAATTCAGCCTGCATTTTGTTATTCAATGACATAAAACTAGCTACACAGATTTTGATGAAATTTAGCATGCAGATAGTTTATAATCTGGATATACACTTATCTTTCCAATAGCCATTTAAAACAGAAGGAGACAAATCCCGGGTATAATAATGGTATGTGACACAGAAAACGGCATCATCCAGACACCTATATACATCTGAACCGGACCACCCACCGACTTAGCGAATTTAAGTATCTTACACAATGAAGATAAAGTTCAATTTGCATGATCTCGATTGTTTAGCAAGATATTTTTCTGCAACGTAAACTATTACATATTGGGATGTTAGGGCTGATAAAGCATTTTAGTAATGCGGGGCCTTTTCCTTATATGGGATATCGTGACGTGGATTTACCACTATTTAAGAGTGCATCTTGCAGAAGCTGGATCATATCGACACTTCACCTAGGAGCAGTTACATCTTACACTAAACTACCAAAGCAACGTAAATCTTCTAAAATGTAAGTATCTACTCACTTTCAATGTAATTCACTCTGTGTTATCGGTTTAAGTTTCTTGTTAGAAATGTAGTATATTTGTTTTCCAGTTAATTCACTATTCAATCATTCAAATAGGTATTGCATTAAGCTCTTCAATAATTCAGATAAATTGGGCGATTTTGCATCTATAAAAATTAAACCGTTAATTGATTCATAATTTTTAATATTCATTCATTCTAGTAATAAATTCATTCTCTTAGTCTCGTCTAGATGATTTAAACAAAATGTAATTGTTACTATACTAATTCATTGATTTTATTTCTTACAGGGACAAGAACACGGCAGACCATATTTTCCCTTCAGAGGACGAATCGGCAGACGAGGAGCATGCATCAGTGAAAACCAAGCCAAAGGAGAACAAAAAGCGCAAGCCTTGTCCAACGAGCAGCTCCCAACCGTCTACGTCTACGAGTAAGAAAACTAAGCCGACCATTCACCCAATCACCCCAGTCACCAAGTCAACGGCTCGCGAGTTATTCGGGAGCGACACTGATGACGATGAAATTGATGTTGTTGTGGACAAAAAGACGCCCCCGATATACTCGTACATCACGAAGAGACTGGCGAACGGATTTTCACGACAAATGAACGAGCAAAAAAGAGGTGAGTTCTATGTAGAACTCAAAGTATATAAATGTAGTGAAATAGAGCGAGTCCAACCAGTAAATAGGTGGCGGCACTCGGTAATCACGATAAAAAACAAATGTGATGAGGATTCAGAGTCCTGGCGTCGCCTAAACGCCTACATAACTAGCACTAGGAAGGAGTTCAAAAAATGTGTTCCTACTTTTATTAGCTCATATCAATAGTCTTACCGATAGTTTACATTATGAGATATAATCATTATATACTTACATGGATGTTATTTTAAGGTAGTATTTTGTAACCGCATTTAATCCCTATAATTAAACTATACAATAAAAATGCTGTCTTTTTTTCCAGTTATACACCCCGGTGATGGCTCATCAGCAAATTCTGATATTAATAATTTTAAATCCCAGAATGAGAATGTTTATGAGCCAAATTATTTATCAAAGCATATTCATTGTAATGAATGTAAAGTTGAGATCCCAGAACATAAATACAGATATCATATGAGAACGAATATTCATAAATCGAATTGTTTAATAAAGTCAAAGTTTGAAAATGTTCATATTGTAGCTACAGCATTTAAAAATAGAATCATGACGTATCGCTTAAACCCATCAATAGATGACGAGTACCTCATACTAGAGGTGTTCTTGAGTGATAAGCGAAAAGATGTTTCGAAAATCGTTGAGTTATCATTATTGGAACATACCTGCATTAAAGTTAACTTCGAGCTGTTTGCTTACTTTTTACTGCCACAATTAAGTGAGCAGCAGCTCAAGTCATTTAATACGAAATATGAAACTATATACAGCAGTACTGACTTTAATAATTTATTCTCGAATATAATAGAAATATTTAAAAGAAAACTTACTGAATTTGAGCATTATGAATCTGGATGGTCATTTGTCTGTATAAGTCATTTGGAAATAAATATAAATAAATATTCCCCCATGCGGGGCGGTACTTATTTAGAGCTACCAGAAGTTATTAAAAACACAAAGAGTTGTTTGAATATACACAATAATGATGATTACTGTTTTTTATGGAGTATTGTTGCAGCATTATTTCCAGCAAAAAATAATGTATGTAGAACAAACTCCTATCCACACTTTAGTTCAATATTTAATATACAAGGCATTTCATTTCCTCCTTTACCTAAAGATATCAAGTTGTTTGAAAAGAATAATTGTGAGATCAGTATTAATATTTATGGATTAGATGAACGTTGTACTGTAACTGGACCTCTTTATGTGACGAATTGTAAGAAAGATAAACATGTTAACTTACTGTATTTTGAAAAACAAAATAAAGGTCATTATTGCTTGATAAAAAATCTTTTACGCTTAGTGCGTCGACAAGTTACGTGTCATAAAGGTCAAACGCATTTATGTGAAACATGTTTGCAATTTTTTACTAGTGAAAAAATGTATCATTCTCATAGTTGTTCCCAAATTTTAACAATACTGCCTGATAAAAACAATACATTACAATTCAAAAATTATGAGCGAAAGCAAAAAATTAACTTTGTGATTTATGCTGACTTTGAAAGTATACTAGTAAATTATAAAGAAAAACATAATGATAAAAGTACGATAAAAAATAAACTACATCAACCGTCTTGTTTTGCATATTATGTATGTTGCTCACATGATAGTAGCTTGAACAAATTCGTAACATATAGAGGACCTGATTGTGTAAAAGTGTTTGTTAAGAGATTAATTAAAGAAGCGAAGTTAATTCACAAAATTTTAATAACTAAGAAACCCATGAGATCTATGACGAGAGAGCAAACTGATAATTATAGCAAAGCAACTACATGCCATATCTGTAATCATTTATTATTTGATGATAAAGTTTGTGATCATGATCATATTACATCCGAGTACAGAGGCGCTGCGCATTCGCATTGCAATTTAATTTATAGAGTGTGTTCATTTATACCTGTTATCTTTCATAACTTATCTGGTTATGATTCTCATATATTTATTACTGAGTTATCGAAATATGATGGTGAGATAAAAATTATACCAAAAACAAAAGAAAAATATATAAGCATAACTAAAATAATCAAAACCGGCACAGGATGTAAACCTATACAGATTAAATTTATAGATTCATTTCAGTTTCTTAGTTCAAGTCTTGACAATTTGAGTAAAAGTTTAACGGAGAACGATTTTATTCACTTATCATCACATTTCCCAGATAAAAGCCAGTTAAATTTACTGAGAAGCAAAGGTGTATATCCGTATGAGTACATTAGCTCATGGCAAACATATAATGAACCACAACTACCAGCAAAGAATCATTTTTATAACACTTTACAAATGAAACATATAACAGATACTGAATATCAACATGCCCGAACTGTGTGGAAATGTTTTGATATTAGTACTCTTGGTGAATATACTGACTTGTATTTAAAGTGTGATGTACTATTATTATGTGATATATTTGAAAATTTTAGAAAAATTTGTTTGCAGCATTACAAACTCGATCCTGCGTATTATGTGACTTCACCCGGATTGAGTTGGGATGCAATGCTCCTTTACACAGGCGTTCAGTTAGAATTGATTAATGATTTAGAAATTTATAAAATGTTGGAAAAAGGAATACGTGGAGGATTAGCTCAGTGCTCTCACCGATATGCTGAAGCGAATAATATTTATTTACCTCATTTTGATAGTTCTAAACCATCAACATATTTGATATATTTAGACTGTAATAATCTTTATGGATATGCTATGACTAAAAAATTACCGATGTCAGAGTTTAAATTTATGAAAAATAATGATATTGAACATTTTAATTTGTTTGATGTTCCTGATAATGGCGAGTACGGTTATATTTTAGAAGTAGATTTAGCGTATCCAAATCATTTACATAATTTGCATAGCGACTTGCCTTTTGCTCCCGAGAAGTTCACACCTATTGGAGGGAAAACACCAAAATTAATTGCAAATTTGTATGATAAATATAATTACATTATTCACTATGTTCATTTAAAAGCATGTCTTAAAAATGGTCTAGTTTTAAAAAAAATTCATAGAATCCTTTGTTTTAAACAAGAATATTTTTTGAAAAAGTATATAGACTTGAATACTAGCTTACGGCAAGCAGCTTCAACATCATTCGAAAGAGATTTTTTTAAGCTTTTAAACAACTCAATATTTGGGAAAACTATTGAAAATAAACGTAAGCAAGTGGAAGTCAAATTAGTAACCAAATGGAGTGATGATTTGAATAAAACGAATAAAATAGTAGGTGCTGAGAAATTAATCACAAAACCTAATTTAAAAAGTGTTTCTATCTTTAATGAAAACTTTATAGCCATACAACTGAGTCCCATGAAACTTGTTTTAGACAGACCGATATATATCGGATTTGCGGTGCTAGAATTCTCTAAGTGCCATATGTACAATTATCATTATAATTTCATTAAGAATAAATATGGTGACAAAGCTAAATTATGCTACACTGATACTGATAGTTTGTTGTATTTAATACATACTGAAGACTTTTATAAAGACATGTACGATAATTTATCAGAATTCGATACAAGTAATTTTGAAACTAATAATCATTACTTTAATAACCCAGGAATAAATAAACCAGGAATTTTTTCATTCACCCTAGGAATAGGGTGAATGAAAAAATTCCTGGTTTATTTAAGGATGAGTTAGGAGGTGACCCACTCACCGAATTTACAGGCTTAAGAGCAAAACTATATTGCATGACATCATTAAATAGACAAATAAATAAAGCTAAAGGTGTATCAAAGCCTGTAACAAGATGTTTAAAATCATCTAATTATCGAGATGTTTTATTTAAGAACTTAACATTAAAGCGTAAGATGAATATGATAAAATCAATGAAGCATGTGCTGTTCTCACAAGAAGTAAATAAAGTTGTTTTAAACAGGATAGACGATAAAAGGCATGTTCTGGGAAATCAAATAGATACTGTACCTTGGGGTCATTGTGATTACATATGTTAATTTAGTAGTATTTTTAATTGCAAACTTATATAATTTTAATTATGAGAATTGTCAATCATTAAATAAAACTGAATAATTATGTTG
Source organism: Eurois occulta (assembly GCA_950022335.1). NCBI lineage: Eukaryota > Metazoa > Arthropoda > Insecta > Lepidoptera > Noctuidae > Eurois > Eurois occulta. The sequence goes on along the minus strand of OX465504.1, from coordinate 7,799,549 downwards.
TTATTTAATAAATAAGCCTTTACTTGTACTCTATATTTGCTGTTTTATTTGTAACGAACATTACCTGTATAGATATTATTGATCATTTTATTTATCTGCGAACTTATCCGAGGAAACAAAAGCTAAAAACTATGATACTGATTATTGCGGGTTATAATTACTTAGCGTTCTTGATAAGCATTATAAATACTAGAACATATTATGTTTTCTGACAGATACAAACATGAAGTGGGTCAAGCAACCAGTTTCATTAGAAGTTAAAAATATTGAGGTAGAGGAAAATAAACCACACGCAAAGCATAGTGTTCTTCTGCCGAATAATATCAGATGTATAATATGTGGCCCTTCGAATTGTGGGAAAACGAACGTCATGATTAGTTTGTTAATTCACGAAAATGGCTTAAAGTTTAAAAATGTTTACTTGTATTCCAAGACTAGCTTTCAACCAAAATATATTTTTCTAAAACAGATCTTAGAAAGAGTGCCAGAAGTAAAACTTTTTATTTTTAATTTTGATGACGAAGTTATTCATCCTAACGATGCATTACCGAATTCTGTTATTATTTTTGATGATGTGGTTTGTGAAAAGCAAATTAACATACGAAATTATTTTACAATGGGCAGACATAGAAGTATAGATTGTTTTTATTTATCTCAAACGTATTCAAAAATACCAAAGCAGTTATTACGAGACAATGTTAACTTTTTGATAATTTTCAAGCAAGATGAAGTTAACTTGAAACATATATACGATGAACATGTTAGTTCTGATATAGAGTGGTCGAAGTTCAAAGATCTGTGTTCTAAAATCTGGATACATCCTTATGATTTTTTGACTATTAATAAGGATTGTGAACTAAACAAAGGCAGATATAGACAATCATTTGATAACTTTATTTATTGCGATTAAATGGTTATATAAATTATGACTGAAAGAAATAATAATCATTTGAGCATAAATACTCCTCACTATAAGTCGTATAATGGATCACAACACTACAGATCAATTAATAAAGTCGGCAGACGCTATAAAGGAAAAAGTGAAACAAATGAAAGATTATGAGTTTAACACTGACAGCCATTTGAAGTATTTTTTTAAGCCTCTCGCAGACCCTCTTAATGCAATCGTAGCTAACAAGCAAATTTCTACAATAAAAAATGAAGATACTTGTGATGACCAAATTAAACACACTGATATAGGTTCAAAAATATTTTTGCATGATAAATCTCATGACATGTACAAACATGAATCATCTAATGAGTCAAGCTCGTTAGAAAATTTTTATTCAGAAGATGAAGGAGATAATGAATCAGAAAAAGATAATAATGCATCGTTGAAAAAAGAAGATATCATTGAAATATATGAAGATATGAATATACCATTTGGTGTACGTAGTGAAAATAACAAACATATGATCGGAAATACAATAGTTAATTTTTCTACCACTCAGGAGAACTCCAATAAAGTGTATAACATTCGCGTAGCTAATAAACAGTATAAAATTACACCCGGTTTAAAAGAACTATTGCTTCGCAAGAAGCCTGATTTAAGTTTGGTCAATTTAAAAGATAAATTGGTTTACAAAGAAATACTCCTCACAACTAATGCTCATAAAAGAGACTTTGACCCTGCAGGTCAAATTAAAGGTGATAAAGGCCTAAAATATTCTCAAGTGGTCAAACCGTTATTTTCTGAGTCTTATTTACAAGAACCCACAGAAGTAAAATCTAGACAAAAGAGAGGTGCTGGTCTACCGTATCTTAAAAAATATAAAAAAAATACTGAACTTGTTTATTGGGATGATCCTAATGAACTAGTGGACAGGCTTAAACTTTTGATCGCTTCTAAAACTGCAGGTAATACTAATCTTGATAACGAAATTTTATCAATTATTGAAGAGCTAAAAGAAGCGGGTGTAATACAAGAATAAAAGGGCTTATCATATAAATTGTTACGTAGTCTAATTTTGTAATTCGGGAGTGACAGTTGAGAAAATGAGCAAAGTAAAAAGAAAAATTATTAACGAAATTCATAGAAGTGCAAGAATAAATTTTCCTCGAAGACATGTAATATTAAAAGATATCGATGATCTTTGGCAAGCTGATTTAATGGATATGCAAAGTTTCTCCAAATTTAACAACAACTGCAAATATATTTTAGTCGTCATTGATGGATTCTCTAAGTATGCTTGGGGTATTCCACTTAAACAAAAGAATAAACAAACTGTATCTGAGGCTTTCAATACTTTATTGAGTAGAGAAAAACGTATCCCTAGAAACTTGCAAACAGATCTAGGAAAAGAATTTTACAATAAAAGTTTTAAAAAAATATTATTAAATAATTCTATCAACCACTACTGCTCTTATTCAACGAAAAAGGCTTCAATTGTAGAACGGTTAATAAGGACGATAAAAAGTATGCTTTACAAGGAATTTAGTTTCAAAGGGAATTATAAATGGATAGACGGGACACTTGCAAACATCATTAATAGATATAATCATACCATACACAGAACAATTGGTTTACCGCCCATTCAAGTGAATCATAGCAATAAAATTAAGCTACTAAAGAGATATTTCAATCAAAATCGAACGAAAACATTATGTCAAAAGTTTAAGACAGGGGATTTTGTACGAATAAGTAAACATAAAGGTTGTTTTGAAAAAGGTTACACTCCTAATTGGTCTACAGAGATATTTAAGATCAGTAAAGTTCAAAACACAAATCCTGTTACATATTTATTACAAGATGCCAAAGAGCAACCTATTTTAGGAGCATTTTATGATCAAGAATTACAAAAAACTAAACATCCTGACATTTACCTTGTTGAAAAAGTTTTGAAACGAAAAGGCAGAAAAGTTTTCGTGAAATGGTTGGGGTTATCATCCTGCGAAAATAGTTGGATTGATGATACCAACGTTTTATGAGTGGTTTATCAATATAACATCATGCTCTATGATAATGGTTCCATTCTGTTTGTATACATGAAAGGAGAAGGACTTGTTAATAATTTAATTAATAATTTACCATTTGAGCTCCATTTACCGGGATATAATTATTGTGGCCCAGGAACTAGATTACGTGAGAGATTGGCTCGAGGTGATAGGGGTGTAAACAAATTAGACGATTATTGTAAACATCACGATATTGCATATAATAATACCAAAAGTTTGAAAGATCGTCACAAAGCAGATATAATTTTATTAAAAATGGCAAAAAAGCGTGCTTTATCTCGTGATGCAAGTACAGGAGAAAAACTTGCTGCCAATTTGGTTAATAATATAATGCTAGCAAAAGTAAGTTCTGGATCTGGACTCAAGAAAAACTTTAAAAGTTTAGTAACCCACACCAAAAAGTGCATTAAAAAAATTAAACCGAAGTGTAGGAAAAAACTAATAGAATTAGCCTACGCTGCTGCTAGAGAATTGAATCATGATTCATCTGCCAGGGTCCCACGTATCATATCACTTCCTAAGTCTGGTGGTGTTTTACCTTTAATACCAATATTTGCTGGTTTGTCTGCTGCTGGCAGTATTGCAGGTGGAATTGCTGGTATCGTCAAAACCATAAATGAATATAGAGTTGCAAGAAAGCGTTTAGAAGAAATGAAAAGTCATAATAAGAATGCAGAAGGTGTATGTATTGGAAATGGACTGCGGTTAAATCGTTACAAGGATGGACTTGGAATATATACAAATTTAAAGAAAAAAAACTAAATCATAGGCTACCTAATCGTGCTCTTACTAATATAGATATCATACATTTTACTAAAGACGTTCCATATTTTCGCGGAGTGTATATGAGGGATACCTTACCGAAGTCACCGTTTTCGAAAGAGTGTGGAATCATAAATTTAGATAATTCTAAAAATTCTGGTACACATTGGGTAGCCTATATAATTTTAAATGAATATATCGAATACTTTGACAGTTACGGCAACTTGAAACCTCCAATAGAATTTGTTCGCTATGTAGGTTCTAACAATATCAATTATAATTACAATAATTTACAAAAGAATAACTTATTCAATTGTGGGCATTTATGCATTAAATTTCTTAAAGAGTTTTGGAAAATGCACGGTTTTATCAAATTATCACTTCTAAAAAAGGTTTAAATGTTACGTGTCGTACTCATAAGACAACACTTTAACATTATCTGCTACAGGAGACGAATGTCAATATAGAGTGAAAATAAAAAAAAATGATAGTTTATAATATAAAATCATCTGCCGAAGTTAATAACTTTACTCGTTCTCGTACCGTCAGAAGACGAAGACATATACGAACTATAAAAAAGTTAACTAAAGATAACAAATTATTTCTTCGAGCTTTAGGATTTAAATTATGAGTATTCTTCAAGTGAATGGTTTACCACAAATCGATAACTCTATAGTGAGTTATGAAATTCATACTTATAATCCATATAGCAACAGTTTTAATGAAAATGATGAAATACGCATACCCATACATCAGCAAGATTTGTACGTATTACCTTCAGCCAGCTACATTTACATTGAAGGTCGAGCCACAGTGGCATCGAAAGATGCAGCAGGAAAACTGACACGAAAGATTGTTAATTTTACAAATAATCATATATCGTTCCTATTTCAAGACATTCGATATGAAATTAACGGTGTTGAGATAGACCGCATAAAAAATGCAGGTATTACTACCACTCTAAAATCATATCTGTCTATGAGCGAGGGGGAAAGTAAAGCTGCTGCTATTTGGGGTTGGAATTTGGAAGGGGTTAAAGATAATAATGGTATTTTTAGTGCCCTAATACCGTTGAATAAAGTTTTAGGATTTGCGGAAGATTATAATAAAATTATGATTAACTGTAAACATGAACTTATACTCAATAGAAGCAGTTCGAATGTCAACAGTATAATACTTGATCACAAGGATGACTCCATTGAAGTAAATATAGAGAGACTGCAATGGCGCATGCCTCATATAAAAGTTTCTGATCGGGAAAGATTAACTTTACTTAAATATTTAGAAAAGGATCGTCCTATTCAAATAGCTTTTAGAAATTGGGACTTGTACGAATACCCTTTATTGCCTAGAACTACAAAACATTCCTGGGTTGTGAAGACTGCATCACAACTCGAAAAACCAAGGTATGTGATCTTTGGTTTGCAGACAAATAGAAAAAATATGAAAACCAGAGACTGTTCAATATTTGACCATGGAAAAATAACTAATGTTACTCTATTTTTAAATTCTCAATATTATCCATACGAATCGGTTAGTGCAAAATTTTCTGAAGACAAATATTGTATATTATATGAAATGTTTACCCAATTTCGTCAGTCTTATTATAACACCCGGTCTGAACCGATGCTTGATTTGCGTGAATTTAAAGAAAAGGCTCCGTTATTTGTAATTGATTGCTCAAGACAGAACGAAGCCTTGAAAACCGGGGCTGTAGATGTGAGACTGGAAATAGAAAGTTCTGAAGATATACCAGATAATACATCTGCCTATTGTCTAATAATCAACGATCGTCTGATTGAATATAAACCCTTAAGCAGTATTGTAAGGAAATTATTATGAACGCCTTAGTCGATCTGCAAGGGTTTAAGACCGAAAGTAATGAGTTTATTGTGAAAGAAATAGCAATAGCATGCAGAAATCAAATTATGGTATTATTAATCAAACCACCATTCCCATTTTACAATCTTACAAAAAAAGAAAAAACGCAAGTAAATTGGATAGAGAGAAACCGAAAAATTTTCTGGAGAGAGGGTATTATACCATACTTAAAATTGCCTCAAATTATTGAACATTATCTGAAAGATAAAAAGATTTATGTTAAAGGATGTGAAAAAGTGTCGTGGCTAAGAAACATTGTAAAACATGATAATGTATATAATTTAGAAGATAAGAACTGTCCTAGCTTACAAAAATTATTTGATGATTATGGAAAGTCTAGTAATATATTTAGCTGTGTGTATCATTCGAATGTATGTGCTTTAAAAAATGTAACATGTTTAAAAAAGTGGGCTGATGATAAAAATATTTTTAATTGTTTATAATTTAGAAGATAAGGGATGCCCTGAAAAAAATTAAGTTAAATAATTTGTTAGCTCTTTACATCATAACAATGTATCAGAATAAATGTTTTTTCTATGAGTAAATGTTTTTTGTTTTATTTCATAATAAAAGCGTTACATGTAGAATACCACAACGAAATATGCTATCGCTCATTCCTGTTCTATTCTGAGCGCCACATCTTTATAAATTGAGAACACCAGATACAAGAGTTCATTATTCTTTTATACATACCCGTATCGAGACCTTCTTAAAATGATTCAAAATTATTTCAGCCCGCGATATGAAATATATAATGATCATAAACTTCGATTATGTTCATTTCGACATTATTGGGCTACAGTAGATTCAAAACGAAGGTTGGTGATGGAAATGGCTGATGCAGGTTTTTTTTACTGTGGAAGTGGTTTAAACGATAAAGTTATGTGCTTTTCGTGTGGAGGTGGTATCGTAGATTGGGAGTATTACGATGATCCTTGGATGCAACATGCTATATTTTTTCCTGATTGCTTTTATTTAAATGCTGTAAAAGGGACAGATTATGTTGACAAATCAAAACGTCTCTTTTTTAAAGAAACAAAAATATAAAATATTCTAAAGTGGAGCAGGATAGATTGATGAGAAGAACGATTCAATAAGTAAACATTAGCCTATTTTAGTAATAGACAAGTTAATATTATTCCAATAAACTATTTGATTAGACAATTGTCTAGTTCCCAAATATTGACCGATTGACTGATTGTCTAGTTCACAAATATTGATCGATTGACTGATTGTCTAGTTCTCAAATATTGACCGATTGACTGATTGTCTAGTTCACATCAAGTGTGTAATTGGGGTGTCTGGATCTCCTTGATCCAGATGCCCCAATTACTCACTACTACTAGTATGTGTTAAGATGTTGAAGGTTTTATTTCATTGGTGTGGTACTTTATATTTTTACGACCTACTTGAAGGGTCACATTATGTTTATTATGTACTTTTATAATTTTGTATGGACCTTTCCATATAGGCGATAACGCTTTGCGAAGTCTGTGATGGTGTTTTAGGTACACCATATCTCCCGATTTGTATGTGACTTCACGAGAGTTTGCATCATAATATTGTTTAGATTTCTCTTTGCTATTTAGGATATTTTGGACAGCTTTTTCGCGACTAAATCGCATTCTATATTGTAAGGCTCTAATATATTCATTGTATGTGGTATTACCGGAGGTTTCGTATAAGGAATTAGGAATAATTGGTTTATAACCGTATAATAATTCATGAGGAGTGAAATTAGTTGTACAGTGAGGAGTAGTGTTATATGCGAATATTGCAGTGAATAGATAACAATGCCAGTCGTTTTGGTTTTCATTAACAAAAGATTTAAGGTATTCTTTTAGAGTAGCGTGTGAGCGTTCAAGAGCTCCATTAGTTTGTGGGTGGTATGGAGTGGTGAAAAGAGCTTTGACCTTCAATATATCTGTTAATTGTTTGAATAATTCTGATGTAAAACATGTACCTAGATCTGTTAAAATGGTTTTTGGAAAACCGAAAAGAGACATAAAATGTACGAGGTTTCGAGCTATTTCTTCACTAGTAGCTGTAATCATCGGATAAGCGCTAGTAAATTTGGTTAGATCATCTTGTAGCGTTAAGATGAATTTAAAATTCTGGAAACCCGCTTCGGGTAAAGGACCTACGACGTCAAGGGCTAATCGTTCAAATGGCCTGGTAGATGTAGAAGTTATCTCCATAGGAGCTTTATTTGATTTTCTTAAGGGTTTATTGATCTGGCAAAGCTTACATTTTTTTACGTACTGTTCAATGTCAGAGCGCATGCCTTTCCAATAGTAGGCAGCTTTGATACGGGAATACATTCGTTGTGATCCTGGGTGACCAGCGATAACAGAGTCATGATTTTCTTTTAATATTTTAGGGACTTCTATAGGAGTAGGATAAATTAATTGATTTTTATATATGTGAATTTTAATATTGGTATCGTGAAAAATATACGATATCATATTATAAACTTTAGTATAAGCTAGTTTAGAAAATGGATCACTAAAATCTGGCAACGCGAGATCAGTTATATTTGGACAGTCAATTAATAGATTTCTGAGTTTGATTAATAAAGTATAGACATCTCTAAAGTTAGTTTGTTCATAATGATGAACTTTTGTAAATAGAAAATAGTAAGATTTATTTTTATCATTGACGCGATGTATCGAGAGAGGTTCGCGTTCGGAATTTAGTAAGTCAGCAGAATTATCGAGCTGTGATAGTATTTCTTCGCAATAAGGCATAGAATAATCAAAGTCTAAAGAGACTGGGCAAGCTATTGTATTTAACTTAGATAAGTGTAGACCCTGAGTACATTCTTCTATAATAGTATTTGAAGCAGGAAGTTGGTTAGTAAATTGATTTTTAAAGAATTGTTCGTAAGTAAAATTATTTAAATTGTTAACATCAATAGAATTAATAGGGCAACGAGATAGCGCATCGGCATTAGAATTGAGGCGACCTTGTTTATAGATAATTTCGTAGTCATATTCTTCAAGTTTGAGGCGCCAGCGAATGAGTCTACTGCCGGGATCTTTAACATTAAATAACCATACAAGGGGTCTGTGATCTGTAATTATTTTAAATTTGTTTCCATACAAATATGGTCGAAAAGTTTTAACGGCAAATAAGATAGCTAAAAGCTCCTTTTCTGTAGTCGAGTAGTTGCCTTCAGGTTTATTTAGGGTACGCGATGCATATGCGATCGGCTTATCTTTGCCGACGGGACCCTGAGATAGTATTGCACCAACGGCGTAATTACTAGCGTCGGTAGTTACGTTGAAAGGTTGTGAAAAATCAGGGTATTGTAGAAGAGGGGCAGTAATTAATTTTTCTTTCAGGAAATCGAATGCATGTTGCTGTTCTGTACTCCAGTGGAAGACAGCATCCTTCTTCAGTAAAGAGGTAAGTGGTTTTGTTAACTTAGAAAAGTTTTCAATGAATCGACGATAATAGCCTATTAGACCTAGAAATGACTTAATATCTTTGGGATTTTTAGGAATTGGAAACTGCGATACGGCGTTAACCTTTTCAGGGTTTGGAGATACACCTTTATCGGTGATAATATGGCCAAGGTAAGTCACTTCATGTCTAAGAAACTCACACTTGTCCGGTTGGAGTTTCAGATTATATTCACGAAATTGGTTAAATACTAGTTGTAGTTTATGCATGTGATCTTGTAAATTTTGACTGTACACTATACAATCGTCTAAGTAGATGTAGCAATGGAGGCCTTGTAAGCCTGATAACACAGTATTCATAAGGCGCTGAAATGTAGCAGGGGCATTTTTCAGCCCAAAAGGCATCCTGGTAAACTCATAATGTCCAGACATGCTCGAATTTGTACTAACTGTGAAACCTGTTTTAGGCGCATCTTTGGAACTGGTCTTTAATTGATGAAAGCCACTGGTAAGATCCAGTGTGCTAAAATATTTAGAATGACCTAATTGGTCCAAGATATCGGTGATAAGAGGCAGCGGATAAGTTTCGGAAACAGTGACGTCATTGAGACGGCGATAGTCGATGACTATTCTCCATTTTTGTTTGCCAGAAGCGTCCATCTTTTTCGGTACTACCCAAACTGGAGCACTCCAAGGCGAAGTAGAAGGTCGAATAATATCTTGATCTAGCATTTTACGAATTTGGGAGTCGACTTCCTCCTTGTGGCATTCGGGGAAACGATATGATTTGACATTAATGGGCGGTGCATCACCTGTATTAATAGTATGTTCTATAGCATTCGTGAAGGTTAAGGGCTCACCTTCGATATGGAAGATATCCGTGTATTGGGAACAACATTCTAAGAGAGATTTTTTCTCTTCATCATTTAAATGGGAGCAACGAATAAGGCTTAGAACTTTATTTATGCGATCAGACTTATTACAGGAAATAGAATTAATGTTGTAACAAGATATAGAATCTGAACAATTACTTTCAAACGGTGTCACGTTTACGTGATAATCCTTTAATTCAATGTCAACCTCTGTAGTATTTAAGATAGTAATGTTTGTTTTCTTATTTGATTTGATTGAGACTATGCAATTTGCAACATAGACACCTTCACTTAGGGTATGATCTAGTACGAGAGCTTCGTTGTTATGATAAAGCTCAGGAGAGTAATTAGATACAGTGCATTCGATAACCACTTCGGAACGAGCTGGAATATTATACGATGGTTGATTATAAGTAATAGGAATAGAATGATTTAATATAGACATTGATTTAGTAGAATAATTAATATTTGATTTAAAGTAATCGCAAAAATCGCTACCGATAATTCCATCGTAATTATTAATATTGATGTCGTCTTTTGTGACATGAAATTTGTATTTATAAGTATTATTTGATATTTGAAACTCCATTTGAAAAGTACCTAGAGTTTCAACGGGGTTTTCCGAACTATTAATGCCCTTTAATTTTACAGTTTCGGTGGATAGATTTGGAATTTTTAATAAACAGGAGCCTTTGATAATACTGATGGTTGATCCTGTATCGATAAGGAAACATAACTGTTCTAAGGCATGATTAGTAGATAAGTAAATATGAGGTAAGGCTACCTTTTTACAAAAATCATTAATTTCGTATATAGGTTTAGATATAGAATTTATGTTTAAGTTAGATGTAGGTAAGTTATGTTTAAAATTAGTATGAGAACTTTTTGAAGCCTTATGGCATAAGTGACATTTTATTTTATCATTAGGAATAGCAGGACTCAGTTGGCTTGACTGAGGTGTAGATTTAGAAAGGTTAGTATAGGTAGTGGGACTCAGCATCTTCGACTGAGATGTGGATATAGTAGAACTCAGCTCGTTGGCTTGAGATGTGGATCTAGTATAGGATTTAGTAAGATTACAAGAGATAGCAGGACTCAGCATCTTTGACTGAGATGTAGAATTGGTAGGACTCAGCATCTTTGACTGAGATGTAGATTTAGTAAGATTAGAAGAGATAGCAGGACTCAGCATCTTTGACTGAGATGTAGAATTGGTAGGACTCAGCATCTTTGACTGAGATGTAGAAATAGTAGGACTCAGCATCTTTGACTGAGATGTAGAAATAGTAGGAGTCGTGCCATTATAATTTTGTATAGATTTTGACGGACACGGCATCAAAATCCGATTTAGTTTAAATTATCTTGAGATTCAGCGTGGTCATTATGACCATTGGCCACATATTCACATGTATGGGTAAATGCATTGCGCTGCGCAGAGCCCGTATTTTCGCGGCGTTGCATATTGAACTGCCTTTTACGACATTGCTCTAAAGTGTGGCCGAAATTTTTGCAATATCTGCAAGTTTGTGCATTAGAATTGGCGTTAAAGTTAGCATTAGAATTAGCATTGATATTGGTATTAGAATTAGTATTAGAGTTATTATTTTTATTAGGGTCCCATTGGGAAATGAAGACCTTATGATATGGTTTTTGGGAATTAAAATTAGGCTTTTTGTTTCTGAAACATTCTGATGAACTATGGCCTACTTTATTACATGTTGAACATTGTTTGGTTGTTTTAGGTTTAGATAAATTAAATAACTTTTCTTCATCTATAGCGTATTGAATCGCTTCGTTGAGAGTTGAAGGATTTTTGCACCGAACAATGTTGGATATAGAAGAGCTTAGGCCTAGCATGAATGTGTTAAGAGCCAGGTCTTCCATGGCTGCTATTCGCCCAGGTAATTCTGATTCGTCTTTACAGCTGTGATGAATGTCCGACTGAATTCGGGTTAGTATTGACTCGATTCGTAAAGAGTATTGTGTAACGTCATCGTTTGGTAGTTGTTTACAGTGTTGTAAGTCCGATAAGAGATGTGTTGCATGTTTTTTTTCTCCAAAGGTGGACTTGAGGAAGGTTTTAAGTTGAGGCCATTTGTCAAATGACTTTAGGCTGCATGCCACCTGTGCTTTCCCTTCCAACTGGGAAATGATGTACTTACAGAGCACATTTTGTTGATCTTGCGTGGCTAAAGACATTGCATTCTCACAATTTGTGAGAAATGCAGGTAGTGTCTCCCTGTCCCCATTATACGATTTAATGAATTTAGTTAAGACGGACAAGGTAATTTTCTCGGTTTTCTCGTTTTCTCCTTTGACGGACATAGCTGTTATGATATGCTGGACTGTAATTTTTAAAATTTAACGAACAGTAGAATGCGAGGATCAGAATATAAAAATATAACAATAACTTAGAAATACGATTCGGAGCGCGATTCACTTTGTAATCATAGACACAAGAAACACTCACAGTAACACGAAGCTTGGCGTTTGCATTTTGTTGCGATGACGCGTGGGAGCTAGAATTTTCACACGGTTCGCTGTGGAATTTCTTGGCCAACTGGATGTGGTGAGTTAGACCCTGGAGCTGATGATGGCGTCGGTGATGATGTCTGGAGCGGGCTCACGCTGATGAGCGGAGGCTGACCGTCGTCCGGTGTGTTGTGGCAGGAGCGGGCTCACGCTGAAGAGCGGAGGCTGACCGTCGTCCGGTGTGTTGTGGCAGGAGCGGGCTCACGCTGAAGAGCGGAGGCTCTTATACTTAGACGAATCAGAATTACCTGGGCGAATAGCAGCCATGGAAGACCTGGCTCTTAACACATTCATGCTAGGCCTAAGCTCTTCTATATCCAACATTGTTCGGTGCAAAAATCCTTCAACTCTCAACGAAGCGATTCAATACGCTATAGATGAAGAAAAGTTATTTAATTTATCCAAACCTAAAACAACCAAACAATGTTCAACATGTAATAAAGTAGGCCATAGTTCATCAGAATGTTTCAGAAACAAAAAGCCTAATTTTAATTCCCAAAAACCATATCATAAGGTCTTCATTTCCCAATGGGACCCTAATAAAAATAATAACTCTAATACTAATTCTAATACCAATATCAATGCTAATTCTAATGCTAACTTTAACGCCAATTCTAATGCACAAACTTGCAGATATTGCAAAAATTTCGGCCACACTTTAGAGCAATGTCGTAAAAGGCAGTTCAATATGCAACGCCGCGAAAATACGGGCTCTGCGCAGCGCAATGCATTTACCCATACATGTGAATATGTGGCCAATGGTCATAATGACCACGCTGAATCTCAAGATAATTTAAACTAAATCGGATTTTGATGCCGTGTCCGTCAAAATCTATACAAAATTATAATGGCACGACTCCTACTATTTCTACATCTCAGTCAAAGATGCTGAGTCCTACTATTTCTACATCTCAGTCAAAGATGCTGAGTCCTACCAATTCTACATCTCAGTCAAAGATGCTGAGTCCTGCTATCTCTTCTAATCTTACTAAATCTACATCTCAGTCAAAGATGCTGAGTCCTGCTATCTCTTCTAATCTTACTAAATCCTATACTAGATCCACATCTCAAGCCAACGAGCTGAGTTCTACTATATCCACATCTCAGTCGAAGATGCTGAGTCCTACTACCTATACTAACCTTTCTAAATCTACACCTCAGTCAAAACAACTGAGTCCTACTATTCCTAATGATAAAATAAAATGTCACTTATGCCATAAGGCTTCGAAAAGTTCTCATACTAATTTTAAACATAACTTACCTACATCTAACTTAAACATAAATTCTATATCTAAACCTATATACGAAATTAATGATTTTTGTAAAAAGGTAGCCTTACCTCATATTTACTTATCTACTAATCATGCCTTAGAACAGTTATGTTTCCTTATCGATACAGGATCAACCATCAGTATTATCAAAGGCTCCTGTTTATTAAAAATTCCAAATCTATCCACCGAAACTGTAAAATTAAAGGGCATTAATAGTTCGGAAAACCCCGTTGAAACTCTAGGTACTTTTCAAATGGAGTTTCAAATATCAAATAATACTTATAAATACAAATTTCATGTCACAAAAGACGACATCAATATTAATAATTACGATGGAATTATCGGTAGCGATTTTTGCGATTACTTTAAATCAAATATTAATTATTCTACTAAATCAATGTCTATATTAAATCATTCTATTCCTATTACTTATAATCAACCATCGTATAATATTCCAGCTCGTTCCGAAGTGGTTATCGAATGCACTGTATCTAATTACTCTCCTGAGCTTTATCATAACAACGAAGCTCTCGTACTAGATCATACCCTAAGTGAAGGTGTCTATGTTGCAAATTGCATAGTCTCAATCAAATCAAATAAGAAAACAAACATTACTATCTTAAATACTACAGAGGTTGACATTGAATTAAAGGATTATCACGTAAACGTGACACCGTTTGAAAGTAATTGTTCAGATTCTATATCTTGTTACAACATTAATTCTATTTCCTGTAATAAGTCTGATCGCATAAATAAAGTTCTAAGCCTTATTCGTTGCTCCCATTTAAATGATGAAGAGAAAAAATCTCTCTTAGAATGTTGTTCCCAATACACGGATATCTTCCATATCGAAGGTGAGCCCTTAACCTTCACGAATGCTATAGAACATACTATTAATACAGGTGATGCACCGCCCATTAATGTCAAATCATATCGTTTCCCCGAATGCCACAAGGAGGAAGTCGACTCCCAAATTCGTAAAATGCTAGATCAAGATATTATTCGACCTTCTACTTCGCCTTGGAGTGCTCCAGTTTGGGTAGTACCGAAAAAGATGGACGCTTCTGGCAAACAAAAATGGAGAATAGTCATCGACTATCGCCGTCTCAATGACGTCACTGTTTCCGAAACTTATCCGCTGCCTCTTATCACCGATATCTTGGACCAATTAGGTCATTCTAAATATTTTAGCACACTGGATCTTACCAGTGGCTTTCATCAATTAAAGACCAGTTCCAAAGATGCGCCTAAAACAGGTTTCACAGTTAGTACAAATTCGAGCATGTCTGGACACTATGAGTTTACCAGGATGCCTTTTGGGCTGAAAAATGCCCCTGCCACATTTCAGCGCCTTATGAATACTGTGTTATCAGGCTTACAAGGCCTCCATTGCTACATCTACTTAGACGATTGTATAGTGTACAGTCAAAATTTACAAGATCACATGCATAAACTACAACTAGTATTTAACCAATTTCGTGAATATAATCTGAAACTCCAACCGGACAAGTGTGAGTTTCTTAGACATGAAGTGACTTACCTTGGCCATATTATCACCGATAAAGGTGTATCTCCAAACCCTGAAAAGGTTAACGCCGTATCGCAGTTTCCAATTCCTAAAAATCCCAAAGATATTAAGTCATTTCTAGGTCTAATAGGCTATTATCGTCGATTCATTGAAAACTTTTCTAAGTTAACAAAACCACTTACCTCTTTACTGAAGAAGGATGCTGTCTTCCACTGGAGTACAGAACAGCAACATGCATTCGATTTCCTGAAAGAAAAATTAATTACTGCCCCTCTTCTACAATACCCTGATTTTTCACAACCTTTCAACGTAACTACCGACGCTAGTAATTACGCCGTTGGTGCAATACTATCTCAGGGTCCCGTCGGCAAAGATAAGCCGATCGCATATGCATCGCGTACCCTAAATAAACCTGAAGGCAACTACTCGACTACAGAAAAGGAGCTTTTAGCTATCTTATTTGCCGTTAAAACTTTTCGACCATATTTGTATGGAAACAAATTTAAAATAATTACAGATCACAGACCCCTTGTATGGTTATTTAATGTTAAAGATCCCGGCAGTAGACTCATTCGCTGGCGCCTCAAACTTGAAGAATATGACTACGAAATTATCTATAAACAAGGTCGCCTCAATTCTAATGCCGATGCGCTATCTCGTTGCCCTATTAATTCTATTGATGTTAACAATTTAAATAATTTTACTTACGAACAATTCTTTAAAAATCAATTTACTAACCAACTTCCTGCTTCAAATACTATTATAGAAGAATGTACTCAGGGTCTACACTTATCTAAGTTAAATACAATAGCTTGCCCAGTCTCTTTAGACTTTGATTATTCTATGCCTTATTGCGAAGAAATACTATCACAGCTCGATAATTCTGCTGACTTACTAAATTCCGAACGCGAACCTCTCTCGATACATCGCGTCAATGATAAAAATAAATCTTACTATTTTCTATTTACAAAAGTTCATCATTATGAACAAACTAACTTTAGAGATGTCTATACTTTATTAATCAAACTCAGAAATCTATTAATTGACTGTCCAAATATAACTGATCTCGCGTTGCCAGATTTTAGTGATCCATTTTCTAAACTAGCTTATACTAAAGTTTATAATATGATATCGTATATTTTTCACGATACCAATATTAAAATTCACATATATAAAAATCAATTAATTTATCCTACTCCTATAGAAGTCCCTAAAATATTAAAAGAAAATCATGACTCTGTTATCGCTGGTCACCCAGGATCACAACGAATGTATTCCCGTATCAAAGCTGCCTACTATTGGAAAGGCATGCGCTCTGACATTGAACAGTACGTAAAAAAATGTAAGCTTTGCCAGATCAATAAACCCTTAAGAAAATCAAATAAAGCTCCTATGGAGATAACTTCTACATCTACCAGGCCATTTGAACGATTAGCCCTTGACGTCGTAGGTCCTTTACCCGAAGCGGGTTTCCAGAATTTTAAATTCATCTTAACGCTACAAGATGATCTAACCAAATTTACTAGCGCTTATCCGATGATTACAGCTACTAGTGAAGAAATAGCTCGAAACCTCGTACATTTTATGTCTCTTTTCGGTTTTCCAAAAACCATTTTAACAGATCTAGGTACATGTTTTACATCAGAATTATTCAAACAATTAACAGATATATTGAAGGTCAAAGCTCTTTTCACCACTCCATACCACCCACAAACTAATGGAGCTCTTGAACGCTCACACGCTACTCTAAAAGAATACCTTAAATCTTTTGTTAATGAAAACCAAAACGACTGGCATTGTTATCTATTCACTGCAATATTAGCATATAACACTACTCCTCACTGTACAACTAATTTCACTCCTCATGAATTATTATACGGTTATAAACCAATTATTCCTAATTCCTTATACGAAACCTCCGGTAATACCACATACAATGAATATATTAGAGCCTTACAATATAGAATGCGATTTAGTCGCGAAAAAGCTGTCCAAAATATCCTAAATAGCAAAGAGAAATCTAAACAATATTATGATGCAAACTCTCGTGAAGTCACATACAAATCGGGAGATATGGTGTACCTAAAACACCATCACAGACTTCGCAAAGCGTTATCGCCTATATGGAAAGGTCCATACAAAATTATAAAAGTACATAATAAACATAATGTGACCCTTCAAGTAGGTCGTAAAAATATAAAGTACCACACCAATGAAATAAAACCTTCAACATCTTAACACATACTATGTTTCTTTCCAGAACGCTCTGCTGCCATGGCATTTTAAGCCACAGCCTCACCGAATCGAGCATCATTCCCATCTACCATAGCCCCGGAATCTATTTCGAACCTACTAAAAATATTAATTTCTACAGTGATCATTGGAAAGTTATCACTCACGTCGATTTAGTATCTTTAGAACCTTATCTTAACAAAATCGAAACTCTATTACATGAAACTCTGAATATCTGTAACAAAATTCAATCACAGGATTCACAAGATTTCAACATGTGCAAGGACATATCTAATCCTATCGAAGTTTTAATTCAATCTAATTACGTTAAATTACAATCATTATCACATATCATCTCTAATAAATCAACAAATAAAGTCAAACGCTCTTTAGAATTTGGAGGTGAAATCTTAAAGTTCTTTTTTGGCACATTAGATGCAGAC
Source organism: Eurois occulta (assembly GCA_950022335.1). Classification (NCBI taxonomy): domain Eukaryota; kingdom Metazoa; phylum Arthropoda; class Insecta; order Lepidoptera; family Noctuidae; genus Eurois; species Eurois occulta. The sequence continues at coordinate 7,781,669 of OX465504.1, read as the reverse complement.
GACGCTAGAAAATACGATGCTGCAATCGAATCATGTAAAAAGAGTGACTCAGAAATATATCACCTAATGAGAGATAACATTCACATAATTAAGTCTACCATAAATAATTTTAACACTACTATTTACAAACTCAATCAAAACGAAAATAAATTGAATACCCAAATTAATCAGATGAACGAAATATTTTCTCAAATCGTAAAAACTGACAATTTACTGCTATATACCTCAAGGTTAAATAATCTTCTCAATATAATCGAAGGTTCTTTACTTAGCATCTCCAATTTACTGGATACTACTGTTAATTCTATTTTATTTTCTAAGGTTAATATATTACATCCTAGTGTTATAAGCCCCTCTAATCTTTATCTTGAATTATCTAAACATAGTAGTCAAGTAAGCAAAAGGTTAGATTTCCCAGTTCCTTTAAGTATTCAGAATATTCACTCTATAATAGATGTTTCTGAATTTAGCTCTTATTATTATAATAATAAGATAATTTTTATATTACAAATTCCTTTAATAACACCTGATAAGTTCATGACCTATAAAAACATACCTCTACCTACACCGCATGATGACTCACACAGCACATTCGCGTTGATTCAACCTTCTAATTCCTATATAGCTTTAAGTGACGATAGGATGCATTATGCTATGCTGGACACACTTGATAAATGTAAGATAATAAATAATAACTTTTCTATCTGTGAATTAACTACTATATATTCATGTATAAGTAATCCGAACTGTGAATCTAAAATACTAACTGAAGTAACACTGTCGTTACCTACAGAATGCAATGCCAAACTTTTATATGGTCAAATTGATATTTGGCAAAAGTTAAATAACAATAAATGGATTTATGTTCAATCAAGTACAAAAAAATTAACAATTAAATGTGAAGATAACATTAGCGACTATTCAATTATAGGTACAGGAATTGTAAAATTAACAGCAAATTGTATCGGTTATTCTAAAACTATTCAGTTAATGACAACTAGTTCTTATTCTTTTATTACTAAGTCTCCTTTAGATATTAAGTTTGATATAACAGCTGATGACTGTTGTAAGAAGGACATATTTAATAAAAGCCTGTCACATTTATCGCCAATCTCTTTAAGTAAAATCAACTTAGATTCTCTCAAATATGCAACTCATCAAATGGATAATTTAGAGCAAGAATTAAATAATTTAGAAAAGGAATCTCATTTTATTAAATATGGTCCCTATTATTCTACCTTTACTTATATTCTAATTGTGTGTTTATTTTTATATGTTACTTATAAGATCTTTAGATATTTTAAGAACAAAAATACTACTAATTCTGGATGCTGTGTGCAAATATTCAATCAATGTTATAACCAGAAAACTTCTAAGCGCAAATCCAAAATCTCTAATTCTATCGAGATGACTGAAATGTCATCAGCATCCGATGAAGACAATAAGTCAATACAGTCATTACCAATTCGAAAAACTAATTATAAATCTACTGCTAATAACGCCAAATTCCCATCAAACAGGAATTTAAATTTTTAAAATACTACGAATTTTGATGTTATGTTTTCCATTATAAACTACCATGTCTTGCTATGTTTAATTATAACGTGTTAAGCTAACTACTTGTATACTTATATCTAGTGTAAATTGTGAAATGACTATCTTAATCTCGTTGCATCTCAATCTTTTCTATTTTACTTCGCTTATCTTATAAGATAAAGCTCCGTCAAAAAGGGGGAGCTGTTATAACCCTTATTACAAGGCAGTAAAGTCTACATCTGCACTTTAGAGTCAAAGCCTCATTTTCCATTACAAAGTAAACGCTGAATTGCAATTATCGCACATTAGCGGAATTATAATACTAATCGAGCCAGTTAGATTCTGGACGCCGTCGCGTGAACCAAATTCGGAAACTTATCTCAGGAGATACAAAGAGAGTCAGAAAGTCATAATTTTGGTTGATGTAATTGTGTGTACTATAACTAGTAAGTCGTATATATAACTAGTAAGTAGTAATAAAAGTGTAACTGTGGTTTGTGTTAATATAAAAGTGGTTTTGGTAGAAAGTAGTTTTTTTTTTAAAAAGACTGACGGGGTCGGCCTTATAACAAATTGGTGTCAGAAGTGGGAGGCTGACCGTCGTCCAAGGTAGTGACGCAGGCTTAGCCTTAGGCCAAGTCTTATTGTCGGTCAATGAACGGGAGGCTCGGGATTCGGGATACCAGTGTCTGTTTGACTCAACGTCGTAAGACTTCGTCTCTGGTATCCCACTTCTGACACCAATTTGTTATAAGGCCGACCCCGTCAGTCTTTTTAAAAAAAAACTACTTTCTACCAAAACCACTTTTATATTAACACAAACCACAGTTACACTTTTATTACTACTTACTAGTTATATATACGACTTACTAGTTATAGTACACACAATTACATCAACCAAAATTATGACTTTCTGACTCTCTTTGTATCTCCTGAGATAAGTTTCCGAATTTTGGTTCACGCGACGGCGTCCAGAATCTAACTGGCTCGATTAGTATTATAATTCCGCTAATGTGCGATAATTGCAATTCAGCGTTTACTTTGTAATGGAAATTGAGGCTTTGACTCTAAAGTGCAGATGTAGACTTTACTGCCTTGTAATAAGGGTTATAACAGTACGTCTAGCGTACATTATACACAATATATGAACATAATAAAATGTTACTGAATGCCTAGAACTGATAAAGAGTGGCATACTTATGAATGAAAAGACAATCCTGGGATTTTTCGTTCCACTATCACTTTTACACCCTTTAACGCTACACCACACCATTTTTTTGTATAAATGGTTGAAATAGTAAGTCTAAATTGTTCAAAACAAAATATAACATAAATTACTTAACATAATAACACGTAAAAACTGTATTTTAAAGGTAGACGATGGCTAGCTGCACGTCAGCTGTCAAACTTTGTTTAGCAAACTAGTGTGCTGACCTTGAAAAAACGTGGCACGCTCGATGAAACAAAAAATTTTATCGTTCTGTTTCATTTCTTTACACGACATCGGCATAAGTTGTTCTTTTTCTTGTGTGAATGCGACAAAACATATCCGTCTTATTTGTCTATAGCATTCTCTGTCTACGCCTACAGAATTAACGTGACTACCTACAAGAATCTGGCATATAAAATGGCCGCCTTTTTCATTCGCGTCACCATTCAAGAAAACAACAAAGAAACTTTTAGTGCGCCACCGTTTGACAGCAGATCTACCAGAAAACTCAGCGCAAAACTGTCTACGGCGCAAAACAAGGCGACACGGTCACGCATTGTTGAGCTTATGACGTCACACGAAAGTGTTGTCAAAATAAGCACTTGAGAAACTTTAGTTGTCTCTCTTACGTACGTTACGTAATAAATTAAAAATATTAATGTAGAGGCAGCATTGTCGAATTTTTTTTACGTTCAAGTGTGAAGGTGCTTTCACACCGACGACCCGGCGACGCCTACGTGACGAGGCGACAAGTGGATGGGATGAGCCAGAATCAGGGACCGAGAAGGTTATGCTTATAGGGCTTTTCACCTTTATAAATAGCATTTAAAGACTAAACGCAATTGACTACAATGATATTATAAATAATAAGTGGTAGATATCGCACTAGCGCGCGCTAATTGTTGCAGACCAATTCAGACAATTGTCGTAATTTAAGTACCTACTTCAAGCGCAATAGCTATCTCTTTCTGTATCATACGTTCCGTATTATCTATCGCAGTCGTAACAACGCAACGATATTTGGACGCCGCTCAGTATGAACGTAGCATATATACTTGCGCCATCCCATCTTCCTAGCACAGTGGGCTGCGCTGGGGCGGCTGCTGCAGGTGCTGAAAACCTCGAACGGCGCAAATACAATAATTTAATTGGTAATTATGTGTTTGAGCCGTTTGGGGTTGAAACACTAGGGCCATGGGGTCCGAGTCCCACCTAGTTTTTCGGGAAATCGCCAAGCGGTTAGTCGACTCTTCACGTGACCAGAGGGCAGGCCTATTTTTTGGCCAAAGAATCAGCATTGCCATCCAACATGGTAATGCTGCCAGCCAGTAACAAAAATTTGCACTTGAAAGCTTAATATTTCAAAAACGAATCCCATAATCGAAAAAGTTTGGAACAAACTCGCAATATTTTTTAAAGACCTATCCAAAGATATCCCACACTATGGGCACAGCTATGGGGTACGCCGTACGCGAGAACAAAAAAAAATCCCACTTTACGGGTAGGTACTGGAGATACCCTTAAAAATACTTTTCGAGATTTTATTTTACTACTTTGTCGGCGTAACTAATCGGTATATTCATGCCAAATACAGCTTACTAGTACCTGTGCTAGTACTAAGAGTCTTTGAGCTAAGCTGCGGACAGACGGACATGGCGAAACTATAAGGGTTCCTTAATAAATATAATAATAAATATCCCTGGACATTTCACACAGCACCATCTAGTCCCAAGCTAAGCAACCTAATGCTTGTGTTATGGTAGCTAGATGGCTGATAAACTACATATATACTTTTTTTTTTTTTTAAATACATACATATTATAGATAGAAAAACACCCAGACCCGGAACAACTACTTGTAGGTCATACAAATATTTGTTCCGTACGGGAATCGAACCCGCGACATGCAGCGCAGCAGTCAATCGCTTGACCACTGCGCCAACCGTGCCGTCCTTGTTTGTTGAGTACGGAACCCTAAAAATGGGCTAGGAGAACAACCTAGTGGTCTTGACCAAAAGGAAAAAGATGGCATGATCGGCCCCAAGAGAGATGAGCCGATGACATTAATAAAACGGCGGGCCAAAACTGGCATACTATAGCAGGAGACAGAAAGAAGGGGCAACAAATGGAGGCCTTTACCTAAAAAGAGGTCCTTGATCATAAGAAGTTTTATTTTTATTGTGTACTTTTACCTAAAAAGAGGTCCTTAGTTGATCTTACGAAGTTTTATATTTATCGTGTATTTTTACCTAAAAAGAGGTCAATGATCTTAAGAAGTTTTATATTGATCATGTATTTTTTTATATATACATATATATATATATACAACGTGTCCCAGAAATCAACGTCAAGCCGAAAACGGGCAATAGGCCAAGTCGTGACAGCTATTAGAAAAATATTAAAAAAAATCTTGGTCATGTACTTTTCGAATTATAAGCATTCAAAAATAAATCTCAAAAAGTGACACCCTGTGATGATTTTTCAAGTCCTGTGACTACATTATTAACATTTCGGTAGTTTTTTTCTCTGTGATCTAACCATGAATAACCCTTCTGTAAATTACAGTTAAAAGTTAAAACGTAACTGCCTCAGTTTTAAATTAAATGTTAGATTTTTGCCCAATATTGAATTCAAAATAATGACATCACCCAAATTTAACCGACTGTACTGAAAAAAAAATCTACTACACTATTTTGGCAAGTAACTTTAAAAGATGGCGCGTTTAGTCAGGATTCCAAAATGGTATAACACATACTAATTGCTACTTCTTAATTGAGGAAAAAAAGTACATTGTTGGTTTTAGGTGCATTTGAAATAAAATTCAGTCGTTGGATTTCTTTTATTATAATTTTTATTAAATCAGATTTACGAAGTTTTATAACAAATGTTCAAACTGTTTTCCTTCAGCTGCAATGCAAGTTCTACATCTCTTTAAAAATGATCGCGTAATAAGACGGGCGTATCTTCTTGAGTTGATGTATTCAGCGGCTTCTGCAATTCTTTGGCGCAGCTCGTCTAAATCTTGAATTGGCTTAGAGTACACTTTATCCTTTATCGTACCCCAGTAAAAAAAATCTATGGGGTTTAAATCGGGTGAACGGGCAGGCCACGAAATTGTACCACCCCGCCCAATCCACCTATCGGGGTATTCTCGATTGAGAAACTCTCGTACAGTGAGAGCATAATGCGCTGGGCAGCCATCTTGTTGATACCACATGCTGCCGTAAATGTTCAGTGGCACTTCTTCCAATAATTCTGGTAATTGGTTCTGAAAGAAGTTCAAATAACCCTGGGCATTTAAATTCTCCGGCAGCTCGATTGGACCAATAACTTTACCATTCAAAATTCCCGTCCACATATTTACTTTAAACTGGTACTGAGATCTATCTTCCCGCATCAAATTTGGATTTTCCACGTGCCATTCGTGCAAATTGTGGAGGTTCATGTAACCGTCCTTTTTAAATGTTGATTCATCGGACCATAGAATTTTTTCAAAGAATCGCGGGTCCTCTCGGTGCCTCTGCAACATCGTTCGACAAAATCGTACTCTCTCTGGGTAGTCTCGGGGTAGCAGACTTTGTACTCGTCGTACATGGTATGGGTGAAACTCGTTCTTTTTTAAAATACGATGTGCAGTACTTTTGGGGACTCCTATGCTCTGTTCAATTCCACGTACTGAGATACTTCTGTCTTCTTCAACTGCTTGCAAGACTTCGGCTTCGTAGGGCATAACGGGTCTTCCCTCGCTAACCATTTGGCTAGGAAATCGACCCTCTGATAATGACCGATGCACATTAATAAATACTCGATGATCGGGATGACGCTCAGCATTCGGGTATCTCTCATGATACACTCTTGCTGCAGCATTGGCGTTGCATAAGCATTCTCCATAAATGAGATGCATGTTGGCGTATTCCTGTGCGGTGTATCGAGATGGCATGATAAAACACTACACAAACACGGGGTTGCGATTAAAACAAGTCCGGGGTTGTCAGAAACGGTGCAGATAAATCCAAATCACAATGCAAATCAAGTCCAATAAACAAAGCCACAGTTGTAAGTACGAAGTCAATACGAATACAAAAAGATGTGCAGTCAACGAAAGAGCGTAACGTACTGCAGTATTGCACAATTTGCCGATGCATCCCTGTTTAGCCAGAGTAGCGTCTCTATCTGTTTCACTCACACATATGAAATGATGTGTCAATCCGTCTCCCTCTTAGTTAGATAAAAGTAGCGTCACTATCTATCTCGCTCCCACTTGTCAAAGTAGCGTCACCTCACATTAGTTAAAATGAATCTTTCTCGCTCACACTAGTCAAAATAACGTCACTCGTCGTCTCAATCGAACTTTTATGAAATACGGCTTCATAAAAAAATAATGTTTTTTCTCAATTAAGAAGTAGCAATTAGTATGTGTTATACCATTTTGGAATCCTGACTAAACGCGCCATCTTTTAAAGTTACTTGCCAAAATAGTGTAGTAGATTTTTTTTTCAGTACAGTCGGTTAAATTTGGGTGATGTCATTATTTTGAATTCAATATTGGGCAAAAATCTAACATTTAATTTAAAACTGAGGCACTTACGTTTTAACTTTTAACTGTAATTTACAGAAGGGTTATTCATGGTTAGATCACAGAGAAAAAAACTACCGAAATGTTAATAATGTAGTCACAGGACTTGAAAAATCATCACAGGGTGTCACTTTTTGAGATTTATTTTTGAATGCTTATAATTCGAAAAGTACATGACCAAGATTTTTTTTTATATTTTTCTAATAGCTGTCACGACTTGGCCTATTGCCCGTTTTCGGCTTGACGTTGATTTCTGGGACACGTTGTATATTTGTATACTAAGGGAAACTATTGGCATTTTTTTTTAATTTATAGGGGTTTTAATCGGATTATATTTTTGGGTTATGTCAAAAAACCTTTAAGTACAGTAAAGATTCATTCTTGTACACAAAATATGCAAAAAAATGACACAGCTAGCTCAGTTAGCACGCTCTCTGTGCTTTCATTCTGATTAATCAGCAATATTTAACTTGTTAACCCATTTAAGTATTGATTAATCAGCAATATTTAAATTGTTAACCCATTTAAGTATTATAAGAGTTAACCCGTATCAAATCAAATTTAAGGGTTATCGGTCCAACCGGTTAACTTTTTAACCCGATTAATCGGACTTTGGTCTGGATGCGCGAGATACCAGACAACGAAGTACGAACACCGCACTTTGACAGAGTATAAACTGATATAGTTATATCTGTCAATGTCAGCCAGTCCGCAGTCGCTTTCGTTCAGTTTGATCGCAGCTCTAGTCCTTTCACATTTCTTTTACCTCCGCCCTAACATCGCTGTCAAAATAACAGAGATCTTTATGTTCGTAACATTAAGGTTGTTGTTAATTTGCTATCACTGACAGGTTTGTCAAAATCTGTACTAATATTGAGAGAGTAGGAATTTTGTGAGTTTGTTTGTGTGCGGAGGGTCATAATCATAGGCTACTTTTTATCAGGGTGCAACGGTCCTTACTTAAGTTAATAGTAACAGCCGCTCGGATCAATCTTCAGGTTAAGCCGCGCTTGCCTAGGTTGGTCTGTGGATGGGTTTTTCATTACATACCGAGTTTCCTCCGTGCTGTCATTTGAAAATCTTTGACAGTCGTTACCGGTAGTCAGTGGCCCGAAAGTCTGCCAACCAGTGTTACCAAGGGGTACTTATCGTATTACCCAGTACGAACTGGGTTGTGGAGATCAACTATGCAGTCGCTTCATGTAAAATACTGATATTCAGCTGCATCCGGTTAAACTGGAAGCCGACCCCAATATAGTTGGGAAAAGGCTAGGCAGATGAAGCTGATTGTGGTGACAAAAAGGTTGCCATAGTAGCATAATAGTACTGCAGCTTTCAGAAATTCAGAGGTTAAAAAGCTGTGAATGATGTGTACCGTTGACTGTACTAACATGATTATCCTTATTACTTCTTAGTACGTAAAGTAATGCTATATTATCTCAAGATTCATGTTTAAACCTACTGTTACAATTTTATTAAATTAACTGACTGTGGGTCAAAGATTAAAGCCATTAGGTACTTATTGCAAGATTTTTTTCAAGAAACAGCCAGTTACTTTTACATACTATAACTATATTCACGCCTTTTCTCCATAGCAGAAAGCAGAAACAACAGAACGCTACCTGCTACGAGCCTTACATTATACAGGGTTATTTGTAAAACACCAACTAACTCTTAAGACGTCATCGTACTCATCATTATGAACAACTTTTACTATGGGACCAAACATGAAATCGCGAAAAAAAAATCAGCTGTTCCCTACATTTTGATGAGTTAATCGATCATGAGAGCAGCGGTGGCCCAGTGGTGGCGGCCCCGACTTACGAACAATGAGTCGTAGGTTCGAACCCAGGCAGGCGCATTACTTTGTGTAATTTATTTCATCACCACTGCTCTCAAAAATGGTGAAGGAAAACATCGTGAGGAAACCGGCTTGTCCTAGAAGCAAAACTTCGAAGACATGTGACATCTACCAACCCGCACTGGGCCCGCGTGGTGGATTATAGCCCATTCCCTCTCATAGAGAGGAGGCCGTGTGTCCCAGCAGTGGGAACATTAAAGGCTGATATTGCAATCGATCATAAATGTAGGGAACAGCTGATTTTTTTATAGTTTTAGGAAAATGCAATGAAATAACTATCAGGACAACAATTTATGTATTCTATTACAACACAAACAATAACAGTTAAAAACACAAAAGTTATAAGTTTACGTACCTAACAAAATTGCCCCTGGCCACGCTTCGCGTTGACTTATATAGGCTCGGTCATTTAATCCGGGCTTTCCGGAGGGGTGTAGGTTGGAGTGGAGACGAAGCAATATAATAGCTATACTCCTTTTGTCTTTAAGAGTTACTTTTACGCCATTAAATACCAGTTTTTACCGACAGCAGCTGCAACAGCATCCCCATATATGTCAAAAATTATGCCACTTCTATCTATGTATATATATTACATAGGTACCTAATATATTATTATATAGAAAATGGTAAACTGACTGACTGACTGGGTGATATATCAGCACACAGCCCAAACCGCTGGTCCTAGAGACATGAAACTTGGAGGGTGTGTTCTTTGTGAAGAGTAAGTATCCACTAAGAAAGGATTTTTGGGAATTCCACCCCTAAAGGGGTATAATAGGGGATGGAAATTTATATCAAATTCCGTCAGTTTTGATGTTAGGACCCTCAAATTTTGTGTTAGGCTGACGATTGAAAATTAATTTATACGTGTCTTAGCGTTTTTAGGAATTCTACCCCTAAAGGGGTAAAATAGGGGATGGAAGTTTATATAAAAGTCCGTCAGTTTTGAAGTTAGGCTCTTCAAATTTTGTGTTTAGGCTGACGATTGAAAATTAATTTATACATATCTCAGCGTTTTTGATACTTCTACCCCTGAAGGGTTAAAAAGGGGGATGAAGGTATGTAAATATGTTTGTTACCGTAACCAGGATTATAACCTCCAGTTTACTTTTTAATCCGGGTAGTATACGTTCCCGGCGGATATTTTTCGACATCCACGCGTGCGACGCCGCGGGCAAAAGCTAGTCTGGGATAAAAGTATCCTATTACATACAGCGTGGAAGGAGCACCACAAACGGTTACCATGTACTCAGTAGGTAGGTACATCATTCTGAGCCCAAAAAGCCGGAGCAAGTCAGAAACGGTGGGTAAAACTATGGGGCACAGTTAGTTTGTAGGTAATATTACTTACTTAGTACATAAGTAAGGAGTATGGATTAGCATGTGCTGAAATACACCGGGACATCAAGCTACCCGAAACTAAAATAAAATTTTCCCAATCAACTAAAATAAAATTATCGCAATCAATCCTGAAATCCGTTTCTCTCACAAATTCAGGTTATTATTATCGTCCGCGGCAAATTTTCGCTCAGCGGACAGACCTCCGCCTCCGGCGCGATCTCATGGTGACATGGAGAGAGCGACTGTCGCAACCCCGTGCAGGGCACGCCACAATAGTGGCGCCGATAAGTCCCCTCTTTGAGGAGTGGCTAGGGAGGCGCCACGGCGCCCTCACCTTCCGCCTGTCGCAGGTCCTCACCGGACACGGTTGTTTCGGGAGGTACCTGCACCGAATCGGGCAGCAGGAAACGCCGCCCGGGTGTTACCATTGTGAGGATCGCCCGGAGGACACGGTGGACCACACTGTGGAGGTCTGCTCCGCTTGAGCGGACCTCCACAGTGTGGTCCACCGTGTCCTGGAAGGGTCCGCAAGGGCCGATGCCTGCCGGGGCAGCGGGAATGTTCGAAAGAGATACCGCGGCCCTGGAACACAACGCGGGAGGAGTCATTAAAATTTAATGATTTTGCCATCCCAAAAAAAAAAAGTTATCATTATCGTCCCCGTCACAAAATTTTGAACACATTTCGAAGGTCGTAGATCATTCATCAGTCGGAGATACATGTGTCTAGCCAGGCTGGCCGGACATAAAGTTTTTATTGATTTCTCGTAAACCCTTACATGTGACGCCATAAATCAAACGCTATCTGTTACTCATTACACATTGCGTCACTAAATGTTAGTAAGGGAACCATATTCGAAAACGCTCAGTCCTGTTATTGTGATTCGGAAGTGCCAGCCATAAGTTTTATACGTAAATTTCAAGCTGGCTGGACACAGATTTTTCTACTAAACCGCTGTACGTATCAAAAAACTTTTATCTCGATGCCTGTTACAAATTTATGTGACGCCCGTTGATATGCGAAAAGTCGTCAAAATCACTTCCGTTACCGAGAAAGACCAGCAAAAAGTGGTTTTTCAAGCTGGCTGGACACGTTTTCGATCGATTGTCTAAGATTCTGTAGCGTTACAAATTCTGAAATAAGGTTGTTTAGCCGTCACATAAAGTGCCCTATTGACCTAGTCAAATGCGACCTATTTTGAAGATTTCTTCAGCCAGCCTGAGTCACATATTATCACCAGCGCTACTGACTGTTGAGGAATAGGTCCTAGGAATTGTCGACTGCCGCTGAGCCGAGCATTGAAAATCAAACGGAGCGTTTTTATTTTGGTGTGAAAATGGATCTTAGGAATTAAACCACACTAGATAGTATCAGCCTCACTAAAAACAATAATAAGCAGCATTTTGCATCATCATACCTACTAAGTGTGTATCTTGTTGTAAGTATTTTTAACCTGATGACCTCGACGGTGTCCGAGTATGGCAGTCAGACGCCATTCATAACACATCCAATATGGCGGACGAGCAGGTTTGCGCGGGAATCCCACAACGACATTTTCTTGTTGAATTATTTAAAAAAACGTTTATAAGTTTGATGTTGATTTGAAATAAAAGATCATTGATTTAGCGTTGTGTGAGCGTGAAACTCGGGTCGATCTTTACGTTAAGCCGTGCTTACCTAGGCTGGTCCGTGGATGGGTGACTACCCATTACATACCAAGTTTCCTCCATGCCTCGGAAAGCCGTTGCTCCCAGCTGTCATTTTTAGATCTTTGACAGTCGTTACAGGTAGTCAGTGGCCCGAAAGACTGACAACCAGTCTTACCAAGGGGTATCGTATTACCCAGTACAATGCTCCCGTACCGTACAATGCAAGAGAAATCAGTTTAATTTGGTTTTTCTTAGCTTGCCTGAAAGGCATAATTACATCCAATTCGTGACAAGACTGCCAAACGTCCTACCTAAAGCTTATCCGCAAACCTTCGCCTTGCCTCAATGAAACTATTTATATTTAAATGCTAATACATAAATTAAACCTTCGATTGGAAGTCACGTTTCTGACAAAGGAAGGATGCGTGAATGATCAACGATTCACTTAAACAATCAATGATTTATTATGATTCGAGTGTTGCATACTAAGTAGCATCATCAGATGATCAAATTGATAATATCATCATCAATTCTTCACATATTGCGTAGCCTTTTATTTTTCCTTTTGGTCGGCTTGACTGAGTCGGCTTCCAACTTAACCGGATGCAGCTGAGCTGATGCTCCAAAAAAATACTAAAAAACTTTCATCATATTTAGGAAAAACATAGAGCGACTCCTGTCCAGCTAAAAACCAGCAATTGGTGAAGACTATCGTCGTCGCTTTGCACGGGTGGTGGCGATGTCTCAGATGAGCCCGAACATCGCCAAAGGAGTTTGGTGCACGGAGGCGGGCTGCGCAGGATGGGTCGCGAATGTCATGCGTAGCAGTTCTCGCGGCCCATCCGCAAAGGCGACAGTAGGCTCACGGCGGATTTTTAGTGGGTGCATGCCCCACATAACCAAACCGTCTCCCCGGACAGTGCGGTATGCGTAGGCATTTTTCACCGCTTAATAAAAAAAAAGGTTAGTAGGTACCTAAGTACTTAACCTTTAATTTTTGGTTAGAAAGGTCCGGTTGCTCGAAGCTCGGTTACGTCAACTCTAGGGTTAAGTTTTGGTTAAAGTAAAATTAACCGGGGGACAAATTTAAAAAGCGTTGTTGAAGGAGCGGTTATTTTAACGAGCGGTCAAATTACCGATTTAACGCCGGTCAAAATTACCGACAGGGTGGGGGTGGTTTAAATTTTGACGATAGTAGAATTTGAAGTTAACGGTAACAGTTTTTAGGTTATTTACAAAATATTTCTTTCCGAATACCGTTTAAAATGGGATCGGAGCGTTTTCTTTTGGATTTAATTAATGAAGACAGTTCTTCTGATGACGAATTCATATTTGGACAAGTAGTCCGACAAAGACAGAGACATTTTCGGCCACGAACTGATTTTTTTTTATGGGAGGAAATAGATTTTAGAGCACGCTACAGAGTGTCGAGGAATTTGGCTAAAGTGCTTGTAAATTTATTAGATTCACGACTCAAACGTTTGACCAGGAGGTGAGTCAATTTTTATCCATATAAATTAATAGGTACGGTTTTTAGAAACAATTTTTTAGTTTCATGGTAAAACCTCTAAAATACCTAACAACTAATTATGTATGCTCATTCACTTTTTTCAGAAACAATGCAATTACATCTGCAGATCAAGTCTTGTTAACTCTACAGTTTTACGCATCTGGATCATTTCTCAGATGTGTTGGGGATTCAAAAGGAGTGCACAAATCGACAGTATGTAGAGCTATTCACACTGTGAGCAAGGAATTAGCTAATCTTAGATCCCATTTTATTTATATGCCAAGAAATGAAGATGAGAGGAAAGCCACTGTAAACAACTTTTACAATATTAGCCGCTTTCCAAAAGTTATAGGTGCTATAGATTGCACACATGTTTATATACAATCACCTGGTGGCAATAATGCAGAATATTACCGCAATAGAAAGGACTCATTTTCATTGAATGTCCAAGTTGTTGCTGATGCTAATTTCTATATCAAAAATATTGTTGCAAGATGGCCCGGAGGAAGTCACGATAGTCACATATTTGATTCAAGCAACATCAAAGGTAGAATGGAAGATGGGGAATTTGGTGATACATGGCTATTAGGTGATAGAGGATATGCCTTGAGGTCATTTCTTTTGACGCCACTAGCAAACCCTACAACAGCAGGGGAGCATCTTTATAATGAAAGCCAAATAAGGACTAGAAATGTGGTTGAGAGGACATTTGGTTGTTGGAAACGAAGATTTCCTGCAATCGGATCCAAGTTGAGAGTCAATTTGAAATATATGCAAGCAATAATAGTTGCAACAGCTGTTTTACACAACATCTGTCGTAAGATGAATGAGGAACAACCTCCAGATTTAGTAGATGTTTACGAGGAGATGGACATAGTTCATGAAACTGCTCCAAACTATCAAGATAGTACTAGAGGAGAATTAATCATCATCAATCATCAGTCGAAAAAATATTACCCATCGAAAATTAAGGGAAGGTACACGAAATTGTACTGACAACACTTTTAACCCTCGTCAAATTTAACCGCCGCGTAAAATATTTCTGGGCAACTGAATATGAAGATAACCGACGTTATTTTTTTAACTGTGGTCAAAATTGACAACAGTTAAATTTTAACTTTTACTTTACTGTAATGTACGAACAACCGGACCTAAGTCAGGTTAAGTAAGCGAAAGTTCGGCTACGTATGAAATAAAGATTCTGAATACGAAAAAACTACTACCACTACTACTACTTTCATTTTTTTTTTTTTTTTTTTTTTTAGGTTTTTTGGTGGGAATAATCTTTACCTATTTGCGTGAAATATGGTACATTGAGGTGTTAAAGATGAATAGGTTCTACATATTCCGCTTACTAAAATTCAGTATGCAAATATTGATATCTCAAATATAAGTTAACAATTAAAAGATAACAAACAGTGTTTAGAGTTACAAATTCAACTAAAAAATATTAATAATGAATACCTATCAAACTATTTATATTATGTAGTATTTTTACACATAGTGAAGTTGGTACTTACAGTGAAACCATTAGGTACAGTTGGGCTTATAAGTTAAAAAATCTATTGTGTAAAAAACATTGTTAAACAGCCATCTTTTTAGTTGTTTTTTTTAAATAATCAAATGGACGTTCTCTTATTTGTTTAGGTATTTTGTTGTAGACTTTGACAGACATACTAATATAGCAGTTACTTTGAAAAAGTGTATTTTACTAGTTCTTGTTACTAGTTTTATTTAATAAAAGGATATTTTAATGTGACTGAGTGATGCACTCGGAAATATTCATGAATAAATACATTTCAATTTCATAAGGTATTTTAAGCTCATAATTGGCTTGCATGTTAGGGATGCACGATACTTACCTACATGTATGTATAACGATACAAATCGTCGCTTATGTTGTAATGTAACACCACATAAGTTAAAAATAGCAACTTTACAGGAGTGTAGAAAAACTGCATAATTTTACATCCCATTGTAATACTAATTTATAAATTTGTGTGCACTTCAAATTAGATTGTAACGTTGCTTGTCTCTGATTGGCTGAAATAATGTGTCGTACATATACCTATCTAATAATCCCCCGTACACGTCATTACTAGATACGTCATGTATTGCAGATAAGTGCGAGTCCGATTATACGAAATCCTTAAAAATTACATCAATGTCTTGTTTACACATTTTTAGCTGCTGTTTTAGTGGCAATTGGGTTTTAGTTTTAAACCTTTATTCTTTTAAATTGACTGTTCATACAATTGATGACCAATGTGGTACATATTATTATAAGATCCATTCATTCATTAAGGTACCAAGCATTATAATCACAATCGTTTGTATCGATTAAAAAATTTCGGAGTAGGTACCTACCGCAATACCGCATGATGTTGTATCGATGCTGTGTAAAAGTGTATCACTATTACATGTTTTTTGTCTGTTTCCGTAAGTCTTTGATTTATCTATCTATCTATAGATAATCCAATGCCCCAATGAGTAATCGAATTCCAAGTAATTTTGGAGAAAAACAACGAAATCAGCTGTTAGATAAGATAAATAAAAATATACTTTTGTTTATAGGGTAATTCCTTTTATCCTAAACTAGCGGTTCGTCCCGGCTTTGCGACGAATGACGAATTGCGCTAGTACTCCAGCATTCCGAATGTAGTCAAAAAACACTGTGTGTTTTTTTTTTTTTTTTTTTTTTTTTTATTTAAGATTTATCTACCGCAGACATGGTGGTCCGCGCCCTTGTTTGAAATTGTTTTCTTTTGTTTGCATGGTTTACTACTTAATATTACATTCGTGCTCCTACATTGGACACTTACATTATACTAAACTTATTAGAATAACTTAGAATCTACGTGAGTCCATCTTTTTTTTTTATACTAATATACATGCTCATGCAAAAGTTTTTTTTTTTTTTTTTTTATATTTACTACATATACTACTTACAAGTTAGGGTTACTAAACTAAGGTTACACTACATTATTGTTAAGACAGGGCGAATAACTGCATGGCAATGTGAGCCGACCAGCTCCAACCGACAGCATCCGTTCACGGACATGACCTGCACATCCGCGCCGCTTAGCTCAACCATTTTTTAGGGAACTTAACGACCGGATGCGCAGCGCAAAGCATCGGCAAAGCTTTTTCGTGAGTATGACAGACTCACTCTGCCATGCAGTTTTACATAATCTGTGTTTTGATTAGACTGGGTTAGGGTTGTTCGGGTTTGGGTTGGGTTTTGGGGTTTGGATGGGGATTATCCTTTACGTGGGTCGACTGACCAGGGACTTCGCTAGCCTGAGCAAAGCTTCCACAACAACCGCGTCTCGATGCTGCATGGCCGTCTTCAGGTTGTACTCGACGACCGTTTTAGTAGGCGCATCCATCGCTCTCTTTGCAAAGCGGCCCGTGGCGTCATCGGCGTCGTCGGTGTAATAGACGCAACTGACTGTATGTCTCGACACCGCCACTACCGCGTGGGAGATGCTGTCGTGGATTTGGAGTCTCCTGGACTTGGTGTTGACGATAATTACGCTGTCGAAGGTCAGGCCCTGGGCCTCGTGGATGGTTAGGGTGCGCGACCCCTCGCCGGACCCGTATCCCTGGCTGACGAGAGAAGCTTTCTCCTCTTGAGTATGAACCAGGAACAGGGTGTTTTGGGCAGTTCTCGGTATTTGCGCTCCTGTGTACCCCTTGACACCCAGTGAATGGACCTGCGACAGCGTCGACTTGGAGGAGTATATACCGGAGTATATCTCGCTCAGTGCAAATGCCACATCCATCGGGTTGCGGTGTGTGCAAAGCAGCTCCTGGGTGATACCAGCCACCAGGTTTGGACGGGTATACCTTAACTCGAAAAGGTTCTCTCTGTCCAAAAATGGTAGCTGGTTTACGTCTCCGATGAGGACAACCTCGCTTGCTCCGGACAACTTCACTGCCATAACTATGGCCCCAAAATGGTTCATAAGAGCCTCGTCTACCGTTAGGCGGTAGCATTTCTCTTCCTTCTTGAACCCGTTGGCTAAGATTGAGGCCATAGTGCGCACCTTTGTCTTTACTCGGTCTCCTAGGCGGTGCGCAAGCTTCTCTCTGAGGTCTTTGGCAGCTTCGGTCGTCGTGGTGGCTACAACGTCTTTCTCCGCATCGAAGTGTTTCACCACCCAGGTTGTCTTACCGCAACCCGGGACTCCGTTTACCCACCTGATACTGGGTACCGTCCAACGCTCCTGCGATGCTGTGTTATCCGGGATCCCCGAAATGGACTGTGCCATGTCAAGGATCCTATCGTCCAGCATGATCTTGGTACATTTGGCGGTTACCACTATCGGGTTGTCATTTGGTGTTTTGAATTTTGGTTTTCCCACGCGCTCCGTTTCCTCCTCGTCCAGGGCCACAAACCCGTTGTTCGCGCTATAGGCTGCCATGTACGACCCCACCATTGCCCCATTGATGACTTGGGATCTGGCGTTGTCGTACACGGCTGCCTCTGCCTCCTCGAGTAGTACACCTAGCAGTCCTTCGGTATTCCTTTGGAAGGTCTGCAGGATCTTCCTGCATGTCATAAGATTGACCTCTCTGGTCGCCCTCACGATTGCTACGTACTCGAGGAAAGCGCTCTTCACGTGGTCTGTGGTGCCCAAGTTCACTGCGAGGACAGGCGGGCTGACTTGCCCTTTGTCGGCTCTCGTTGGCGTAGGCTTACTTTTTGCTGGTTCTGCAGGTGTTTTTCTGAAGAACCTCGCCACTGCTGCTTCCTGTTTCTTGGTTGGTGATACGCGGCTGGTGCTTGGGAGCAGTGCGCTGAGGAAAGTGCCGAAGGCTTTCAGGCGACTCCTCGACCGGACCTGGGCCTCCGGGCTGGTGGTATTACTCTGCTCGTTTGCAGTTTTTTCGGCGGCTGCCTTCTGCTGAGCCCTCTCTGATCCGCTTTGTGTAGTCGGGTTAGTTGCGGAGCTCGTCGCGCTGGCTGTTGGGTCTCTGGGGGCTTTAAGGAAACTTAGAGTTTCCCCTCTGTCCTCATAGACGACTACCTCATGATGTTCCGAGGCTTTTAAGCAGCCGAAACGGTCTGCGACGTCTCCTCTCACTCCTCCGACCTCCATCGCGTCAACGCTTATGGTGCGGGCTGTGACTTGCGTGTGTTCTCCGGCCTCCCTGATCTTCTGAAGCAACGAGCTTACTTGAGCGAATGGGGTTTCCTCTCGCCACTCGAGTAATGCAATCGTCTTTCCTTTGAATCGCATTAAACGGCATCGGTGAGTGGCTACTTCCACCTGTGGCAGTGCGGCATACTTACTGCCTTTCATGCTCGATTTGGTGGTGCTTCCGTTGATCAAGGCGGCAAGGCCTGGTGAGATGGGAATACGGGCTGTAGCTCGGCTCGAGCTTATGCAGAAGCTTATGCCTAGCTTTTCTGTATCTCTGTTCATGAACAGAGCGACAGGTCGCAGTCTGACGCCTGGAATTCCGTCCTTTCCGCATGCCAGGAATTCTGTGATGGGCATGGCGCTGGGGGCTGGTTGTAAGCTGGTTTCTGCTGCCGCTGCTACCGGCTGTTCATTGGTGTTTGCGTGTGTACCTTGTGTTGTGGTGAGTGGTGTGCGTGTTCTGTTTTGTGTTATTGTGGTCTGTGTTGTTGTTGTCTGTGTTGTTGTTGTCTGTGTTGTCGTTGCTGTGGTTGTTGTTGCGGTTGGGACTGTTCGCCTAGATGGTAGTCGGCGTCGTCTTTGTGAGGTTGCGTCCGTTTTATTAGCCTCTGCTGCGACTTTGGCGACTTTACTCGCGAATGCCAAGAACGGTTTTCTGGTTGCCGGTCTCCCCATGATGGTGTGGAGTGTGGACTGGCTTAGCTGGGTTTCGATCTTGATTTCCAGCTCCATTCTGTCATGGCTGAATCTGGGGCATTCAAAGAGCAGGTGCCAGACTGTTTCATCGCAGCTTGGGTCACAGACACACGAGGGACTGTCTTTGAGATGAAAGCGGTGGAGATACGCTGAGAATCCTCCGTGTCCTGTTAGGACTTGTACATGGACCGGTGTGAGAACTGCGTCTCTGAGTGTCCTCTTTGCCGCTAGGACGTCTGGGAAGAACACTTTCGTGACCGATCCTGTACTCGAGGACTCGTAGCGCGCCTGCCACTTCTTTACAGTTCCCTCCCGTATCTTCTTTCTCACGAACGATATGGGGACCTTGCTGTAGTCTGATGTCTCTTTTGTTAGGGCTGCCTCCTTGGCCAGCTCGTCCGCTCTCTCATTTCCGGCGGTTCCCACGTGGGCCCTGAGCCAAAAGAGCCTCACTTCCCGACCCTCTTCTCTGATCTCGCGGACGCATCTCTTGAGTTGTAGTGCCAGGTGGTGAGTGACAGACGGACTCCTCAGCAGGTCAAGTGAAGATCTTGAGTCACTTAAGATGCTTACGGAGGCCGCACTGGATTCTCTTGCCATCTTGACGGCTCTGAAGAGAGCGTACACTTCCGATTGGAAGACCGTGTTGTGGGGCTCTAGGCCAAATGTTCTGGACTCGGACTCCTTTCCGTTTTCCCACCAAGTTAGGGCAGCTCCGACTTTCCCCTCTATCTTGCTGCCGTCGGTGTATATTTGGGGACCGATTACTTGATGGGTTTCCAGAGTCTCGGGAGTCAAGTCCTCTAGGCGTGCATACTCTGTTGTTGTGAGTAACGCTGGGTGGGGGTTTTGGGAGTGGTGCACGTTGCACTCCAGCTCGTGGCCCGGCGGTATGAACTCTTGGGAATGTCCCTTCTTGATCTTGAAAAGGGTTGCGGCCTCGATTACCCGGAGATCTAGGGGGAGTTGGCCTGATAGGATAAGTGCCGATGTCAGAGACACCGTGCGGTATGCTTTGCACATCTTCTGCGCGAAACCTCTCTGCAGCGAGTCAAACTGTTTCCTTGTCATCAGTTTCTCGGCTGCGGGGGCCCACGCGCTCGCTGCATACATCACGATGGGCTCTATCACCGACACATATATCGTCCTTATTACCTCTCTGTTGAGACCCCAAGTCACCCTTGCCGCGCATGCAAGCTGCTTGTAGATGTCTGCGGCCCTTTTACAGGTCGCAGACACGTGCGCGTTGAAGGTGAGTTTGGAGTCTATTGTGAGACCCAGCAACTTGACCTCTTTAACTAGGTTCAGCTGGGTGCCTGACATGTGGAGTACCGGAACATCGTATTTTAGCTTTCTCGTTAAAACCATCGCATTGGTCTTGTGCGCGGCGAAACGTAGCTTATTTTGGACGCCCCATTTCGATACAATATCTAGTGTGTCATTGGCTGTTTGCTGCAGTGGACCAGTTGAAAAGTCCGAGAAAACAAGGACGACGTCGTCTGCGAAGGCTTGGCAGTATACGCCCATACTAGCCATTTTTTGTAGGAGTGAGTCTAGGATAAGGTTCCAAAACGTCGGTCCGGCGATTGAGCCCTGGACGCATCCTTTCGTGGTGCCCTTTTCACTAGTCGCTCTGGCGTAGTTGACCCTGATGTTTCGGTCTTCCAGGTATGAGGCGACGAGAGCGTAGAGGTTTTTGGGACAGTTTTTGACTACCATCTGCCTTTTGAGTGCTGGCCACCACGCGTTATCGAAGGCCCCCTCTATGTCCAATGATATCAAAAGCACGATCTTTTTGGCTTTGATTTCGGCACGTAAGTGTCCCATTAGAGCATAGAGGGCGTCCTCGGTGCCGCGCTGCGGCATGAAACCGTATTGATTTGTGTTGAGTGTTGGGAGGAAGTGCCACTGGAGTCTGCCTACTAGGAGCTTCTCGACGATTTTGCCTAGGACCGAGAGCAGACCTATTGGCCGGTACGACTTTGGGCTGGTGTAGTCGTCCTTTCCTGGCTTGCGGAGTATGCACACGTGGGCGACCTTCCACTGCTTCGGGAAGTGGGACAGCGACAGACACCTGTTGGCCATCGCTAGGAACACCTCTCTGTCGCAGTTTATTGCCGCTGTGCAGATGTCTGCCGTTAATCCATCGGGACCGGGAGCTTTTTTCGGGTTTTGGTTCTGGAGAACCATTTCCAGCTCCGCGGTTGTGAAGGGTGGATCATCGGCAGACAGTCCTTGAGGGTACTTTTCCTCCGCTAGCTTCCTCAGTGTAATGTGGTATGGCTGTTCGGCATCCGTTGAGTCGTCGGGGTAGAAGGTTTTTGCCAGAAGATTCGCGGATTGCTCTGGGCTGAGCGTCTCACCTGCGGTATTTCTCAGGAGCGCATCGTTCTGTCTTCTGGCTGTCTTCCTTAGTACCCTGTAGATGCCGTCCCACATGCTTTCTCGGTCTTGCTTCGAGCAGAACTCCTTCCAGTTTGTTGTGGCTGCTTCCGCCGCTGCTGTGATGTACGCATTCTTGGCCAGTGCGTATTCTTGGATGGTGAAATGTCTCCGGCTTGCGGCTGCATTCCGGATCCTTCTCTTCTTCGTCATCGCGACTTTTTGGAGACGGTCTAGAGAAGGTGTCCACCAAGGGGGCTTGGCGTTGTGTTTAGGCGACCCCAGTTTTGGGATCGCTTCCTCGCATGAGCGGTGGATGTTTTCTACGTATGTTGTGATGAGTGACTCCAGATCCTCTGGGTTCGAGACGACCGAGACTCTGACTGGTGTTATGTCACTGTTCGCTAGGCTTGTCTTGAAGTGCGTGCTGAAGTCGGACCACTTTGCCTTCTTGGTATTATAGATGCGCGTCGAGATTGGCCTTAAGGGTTCCAAGGCCTTTTCTAAACGAATCGAGAAGGTTATTGCATTGT
Organism: Eurois occulta; assembly: GCA_950022335.1. Lineage (NCBI taxonomy): Eukaryota > Metazoa > Arthropoda > Insecta > Lepidoptera > Noctuidae > Eurois > Eurois occulta. Next base: position 7,759,226 of record OX465504.1, on the reverse strand, counting down.
GGTCCGAAGTTATTAGACTCCTTTCGACCCGCCACTCTTCGACCTTGCCTAACAGCGACAGGCTGCATACCGTCACGTCGACGTGGCTTGTGCACCATCTGTCTCCTCTGTAGGTCTCGAACGTCGGTGTTTGGCCTGTGTTTAGGATCTGGAGATCCCGCTCATTGAGGAATGAGTTATACGCGGCCCCACGATGGTTTTCGGAGACGCTTCCCCACCACTGGCTCCAGGCGTTTATGTCTCCTCCCACTATGGTGTTGTGTGTGCGTAGTACACTGTGTGATTTAGCCTGTAAGACTTTGACAAACCCCTTCGCCTACCCAAGAGCAGAGAACATCCGTGAGGATTGCCACACGCAAAAAAAAAGGCGACGTCTATAAACGTCATTGCTCCAAGCAACCCGCGAAATTCAAATTTTCTTACGTTTTTTGCAATTTGCAGGCCAGTGCTAGGTTGTATGTTGATTAAAATATTATTAGCGGCTGTAAGACATATGTACATAGTTACAGAATTATAATCATCAAAATCATCAATAAAACGCTCTAAGTTCATAAAGCTGTAGGAATGACTTTTTCTGTTTTTTAGGGTTCCGTACCCAAAGGGTAAAACGGGACCCTATTACTAAGACTTCGCTGTCTGTCTGTCTGTCTCCAGGCTGTATCTCATAAACCGTGATAGCTAGAAAGCTGAAATTTTCACAAATGATGTATTACTAAAATTGCCGCTATAACAACAAATACTAAAAATTAAAATAAAAAATATATTAAGGGGGGCTCATCAAAACTGAGTTTGCTTTTTAATTTTCTAGCGTCGAAATGATGACCGCAAGGAGGTATGGCAGGGCAAGGAGCTTCACGGACGCTTTTACCGGGCACTACATGGGCCCGATGTAGACTTCTTAGCGTCCGTATCTTGGCTGCGCTTCGGTGACCTATTCGGGGAATCCGAAGGTTTTAAAAACAATAAAAGATAAGTAATAAATGTTGTTTCTTTTGTTTTCAATGTAAGTATATTCTAAGTTACACTGTCTTAGGTTCTTGTTATTATATTTAGCTTATTGTTATTTTGACATTGGTAATTGCTTGTTAGTACGTAAAGAATTGTGTGTTAGTATGTAAGTATTTGATTTATTTAATTTTAAATTTGTTTGTTAGTTCGACACAACGAAATTTATTATTATTTGTATGCTCTCGAGTAAAATGTAGCGAACTGACCATCTTATTATAACATTCTATTGTAATGAAACCTGAAAAATTTGATTTGATTTGTCAAAGTGAAAAATTAATAAAATAAAAAGTCATAAATTTATAAATCAAAAAAGTTACGTTAAATTAAAAAAAAAAAATGTCTAAAGTACCTACATCATTTATGTAAATAGTCGGCAACTATATAGTAGCATTTATTTATTAAAAGTTTCTTCTTTTACTAAAACTATTAACGTTAAAAATCTTAGTAATATTGTTTCAGAGGATATCGACAGGGTGTCTACGGACACCCTGTCATTATGTACAGACGCCAGCACATCAAGCTACTACAATCTGTCAAATTTCTTTAATAGATTTTCAACTTTATCTTTAAAGCATTAGGTTCAAGGTTGGTTGGGAAACTCTGAGAGTTTCGGGTAGGTCCAGCACTCAGCAGGTCAACCTACCGTAGGTTGACCTGATGAGTGCTGGCGTCTGTACATCAAACTAAGTAACTTTACGTAAAAAATGTGCGGCTACCAATCACATTGGTTGAAATCCACATTGCGTCTCTCGTCTCTCCAGTGAATCGAATCTTCCTGTCACTGTAATTTTCCTAATAGTTATTCTCTTTCTGTCACGCACAGCGCACCTCGGTAAACGTCATTCCAGCGCCAAAAACTCCGTGTGTATGTAATTCGAATGAGCGAAGCTTGTTTCACATAATTGCCTTATCTATATGTATATAGATAAGGCAATTATGTGAAACAAGCTACATGAAATGGTAAACTGACTGACTGACTGACTGGGTGATATATCAACAGATCAACACACAAACCGCTGCTCCTAGAGACATGAAACCTGGAGGGTGTGTTCTTTGTGAAGAGTAAATATCCACTATGAAAGTCCGTCAGTTTTGAAGTTAGGATCTTCAAATTTTGTGTTTAGGCTGACGATTGAAAATTGATTTAAAAGTGTCTTAGCGTTTCTGATAATTCTACCCCAGTAGGGTTAAAAAGGGGGATGAATGTATGTAAATATGTTTGTTACTGTAGTGTATCTATTTAATAGATATGGTAACACTGTCTGACGGCCACAAGTAGTCGGGTAGCTGTCACGTAGGACAACTGTCAGTCACCACGAATGGCGGCAAGTGGGTAGGTGAAGCGGACCCTTGGACTAGCTTGGTGGAGTGGGTGAGCCAGTGATATAGTGGTAAATGGTATTATCAACCTATTAGCTCTGTTACAAGTGAATACTACAGTTTATTTTTATTATTTTTTTTTATTCCCGGGTTGGAAAATCCACACGGATGTCCTCCGCCCTGGGGCGGGCGGAGGGGTCTGTCCGACTCTAACCGACTAAAAACCACCCCGGTGTTCCCTTCCCACACTTGCACCGGGGATCATGGGAACTAGTGCGCCTTCCACGATCCCCGGCTAGTGCCGGCCCGCTTCCGCGGGCCTCCTCAAGTCTGCGGGGGGAGTGAGGTGTCCTCCCCCCGGTACGCCATTAGGGGGGCGCGCGGAACACTACGCGCCACCACCTCGGGTCCAGTTATACGGGGGGCCAGCGGACGTCCCCAAGTCCGCCGTCCCTCTGGACCCGTTTAGGGGGGCCGGAAGAGGGCGTTATCCGCCCTCCGCCGACGCCCGGTACGTCTGCTGCGGATCGGGAGAGTGGTCTCGACCTCCCTCAACCTCTCCGCAGCCTCCTTCTGTGAGATGACCGTTTCACAGAAGGAGATCACCGCATCCCACGACTCTGTGCTCCCGACCATCGCACGAGCGACGGCCGGCAGCGACAGGTCGGTTCCCACTACTGTCACGAGGGCACGGCGCAGCTCCTCCCATGCGGCACACTCTGCCAGCGTATGCCGCGCCGTGTCCTCCAGACAATGGACGCAGTGATGACACCGAGCGTCCGGCTCCCTGTTTAAGCGACACAGGTACTTCCCGAAGCAACCATGCCCCGAGAACACCTGCGTCGCCCGAAACGACAGGGAGCCGTGCCTCCTCTCGAGCCATTCCTCGAGCACCGGTCGGATCGCCACGATGGTAGCGAAGCCGGCGGTAGGGCGCAAAAGCCTCTGCCGCCACTCCGCCACCAGGACCTCGCGGAGCTGAGACCGACGCAGATCGATTTCTCGCTGCATCGGTCCGCTGCCCCGCGCCCGCGCCTCCTCGCGCCACCGGTACAGTGACGCGAGGACTCTCGCCTCTAGGTCCCAGGGTGGCGACCCGGCCAGTGCACAAGCCGCCTCGTAGGAGATTGTGCGATACCCCCTGATGGACCTGACGGCCATCGCCCTCTGCGGTTTCCGCAGTATCGCGATGCTGCCGGCCGTCAGGTCAGAGGCCCACACCGGGGCCCCGTACAGGGCCATGGATCGCAATACCCCCAGGTACAATCTCCTACAGGCGGTGCTCGGGCCCCCCAGATTAGGAAGCAGCGTTGCGAGCGCACCCGCGGCTCCCATGAACTTGGGCGCCAGCCGCTGGAAGTGGGGAGCAAAGTCCCAACGGCTGTCGAGCACCAATCCCAGGTACTTCATGGTGGACTCGACAGCAATTGGGGTCCCCCCGACCACAATATGTGATCCCGGCGGCGGCGCCCGTCGGGGGCCGTGAAAGACCACGGCCTCCGACTTGTTGAGGGCCACCTCCAGGCCTAGGCGCCGTATGCGGCCCACAACCTGCGAGACCGCAGCGGTCGCCAGCAACGCTGCCTCCCTGTACGAGCTCCCCCGGGCCGTGACCAGTGTGTCGTCCGCGTAACACACCAGGGCCACCCCCGGTTGGAGCTCGCCTCTCAGCACCCAGTCGTACCCGATGTTCCACAGGGCTGGGCCCACGACCGAACCCTGCGGAACACCGCACGACATGTCGCGCCGGCCTCCACCGTCGCGTCCCCTGTAGGTGAATACTACAGTTACCGTAACCTGGATTAACCTATAGGTTACTTTTTAATCCCGGTAGTAGGTTCCCGTCGGATATTTTTCGACATCCACGCGGGCGAAGCCGCGGGCAAAAGCTAGTTAGTTATAGACCGACTCTTGATAGGTTTGTTAAGAAAATTGACTCAAAAAAGTATTAAAAACTAATCAAGGTAAACACGGTTTGTTATTGCAATTGCAAAAGCAAATGCTGGCAAAAATACAACAGTACTTAAACGAGTTTCAGACGTATATTATATAATGTAACCATGTAACCTAGATAACCTTCAATAACAAAACTATCTGACGATTTGCACGCCTTTTTTTTCTATCTGTTATTATCTATGTTGAAACTGGTAACACTTGTCATGATTACAAATGGCGCGAATAAACAATCAAAAAGTATTCGCATTTCACAACGTAAAACAGAATCGTTAAAAAAACGTCCTCCATACTCAACAGTCTATGGTAAATTCTTATCAATCATCTATTGACTTTCTAGACAAAGTGGCATTCTAACAACAATAACGATGGATTATATTGACAGAAGCTACCGAAAAGTTCGTGTCAACCATGTTGAAAGTCGGTGTACAAATACGAAACGCTTTGAAAGCGCTTGTCACTTGTCTAGTCCTAGGTAGAATTTCGCTAAGTAGACCCATTTCAAAAGAGATTGGATTGCTCAATGCTCTACTTTATAAACTTTATATTATTAAATTACAATACAGCACAAACGCAATAAAAAAAAATACAAAAACTAGTTGGAGCCTGTGTGCTCAGATAAAAAATAAAAACAAAACTGAAGGCTGTATAGCAAAATGTAAAGTACTTCTATAGAAATTCGACTCGTTCTGCCATACATAACATGTCTGTGTTTCTGTCTCTTTCCCGCAGCAGTTATCAGAGCTACTGCCACCTCTTTCCAATCGATGACGCATGACTATTTCAATAACAGGTAGATAGATTTGAATTGTGTTGCCAGTTTATTGTGAATGTTTTCAATTTGGGGAGATTTCCGGTTGCTTTAATTTTTCAACTTTCTGGTTTTACTGTAAACTGTAACTTCGATGGCAGCAAAGTAGAAACGGACATGTACAAAATCACAATTTTACAGGATAGCTGATTTAGTAAAAAATAGTGGCCATTTTGAGAGTTATTGACCGATTATCATGAAATTTTCTATGGTGCATTAAAATAACCTTCTTTATGGATTGTGTAACAAGTTTTATCGCTATATCGTTGTTTTTCTGAAATAATGTAGATGTCTTTTTTTACTCTGAAAAAACTTGAACGTAGAAGATGAGATCTGCCTGTTATCCGTTTATACGTTGTGATAAAAAGCGCCCATTTCATTTAAAATATCTAATAAACTAAGATAATAATCCCTAGTAATACTTTTAAGGATATTTAAAAAAAATCTAAGCAACATGCAAACAGTATTCCTCTTTTTTTACCAAATTTTGTAGATATCTTTATTTACTTTTTTTTAATATTTAACATTTTATTATTATCAATAAATGAGTTATCTATCACTAAACTCCATCGGTATCTATCAGTTAAATTCATTTATTTAGTTATCAAACCACGTAAAATATAGATTTTTAAATAAAAATGCTATTTAATGCTATATTATGTTTTATTATTATCAAAAGCACCATTGCCAAATAGGTAAATAACAGACTAATATAAAATTAAAATAAGACTGATATAAGAACACGCCAGAATGTGACAAGTGACTGATGTTTTTGTTGACGTTTCATTCATCTGTCAAAGCTCCGAAGTAAAGGCGGACATATTCAAATGTCCGTTTCTACTGCGATGTCTTTATAAAATCGAGTGTAGATGTCCTTATGTACGTGGCAGATTTTCTTAATTATTATGAAATTTGAAATAATTTTAATACAGACTTGTAGATAGGGTTGAAATGCTTAAGCTCATTTTTGTAAAAAAAAAGCATTTTCGCAAAAATGTAGATGTCCGTTTCTACTTTGCTGCCATCGACTTATAACAATAACACTATTATAACTTATATTAATACGGGCAACTATAACTTTAACTTATTAAATATTGTTGCATCCTACTCCACTATACATTTGCCAAACACCAGAAAACAAAGCACGAGAAAAAAAAAAAAAAAAAAAAAAAAAACCGGAAGAAAGAAGAGAGAAGAGAATAAGAGAGGAGAGGAGGGGAGGAGGTTAGGAGAAGATTGAATAGAAGAATTTAGGATATAATCCTACATCCTAAATACCGTTTTAAAGCAGTAGGTACCTATATAAAATCATGGCATTAATTAATAATAATAATTGACGGTGACAACTTGACAAGGCAGGAACATGGTCAACAAAATCATTCGTTCATTACCATTATTAGGATGCCAAACAAAATCATTAATTAATTTGATAAATGAAGCTGTTTGACGTTGAATTATACATATACATCTAAGAATCATGGAGTGTAGTTAACGTTTCTTGAAATAGTAAATCATGAAAACCGACCGGCTGTCAGTGTCACACACATTTTTTTGTTACAACACAATGTTTCCTCCTAACTGAATTGCATCCTGAGTAAATAAGGATTTTCAAGTGTTTTAAAATACCCAGCTGAAAAATACATTCCGATCACATCCACTGTTATAGTTGGTATGTGCAGTCGCATTATGTTACCACAAACTGTGAAATTAACTCATTCGATTTTGAACTTAACCTTAACATTTTATGGTTTAAAATCATTTGGAGAAATTTGACAGTTTGTGGTAACTTGATGTGCTGGTGACTGTACAGACGTCAGTACGTCAAGCTACCTAAAACTATTTCCCAATATACTTACTTAACCTAGTTTTGCGCTCAGCTTTAATTTTCACTTCCTAATAAAAATATGTTATTTTCCCACTAATTATAAATTAATTCGTACCAAATTTCTGAATAAAACCAGCCCAGCTATATGTATAATAAATAAATAAAGTAGGATAAAGCAAACAAAAACGCCTACTACATCAACAAATCTTTTGCCAAGCCTTTTACTGGCAGAATTATATTTAGCAAACTGGCAACTCCGAGTAGGTACGCAGAATGTCCCTCATTGGTCCCTCACTTCGACTCGTGCGCACTGTATGTCATGACATACTCGCGAAAACAGCGTGAAATGAAAACAACAAAGTAATTCTTGGAATATCGCGTCTGTTTTTATCTACGGTGATTTTCGTGCAGTCGTGTCCTCGAACCTAGTTCTGTGAACTTTTGTGCCTTGTGTTTAGTGATATTATAAAAAACTGTGCATAAAATCACTGGATTTTTTACAACATTTCGCTGGCTTGAGGTGAGTGCCCCACATAGGCCTTCTCTTTTTTATTTGCAATGTTAAGTACGAGAGGACGTAGGTACGGGTTGATGCTTTTACAATATTATTATATAAGTGAAGAAAAAAAACGCGATTAAAAAAAAATTACTTAGTTGTGTTTTGGTGGCAAAATCGGTGAAAGTAATGGGCATTGGGCTCACGTTACAAGTTTCTAGGAACAACTCATAATAATGCTATTTTTAGCAACGTTACGCGAAAAAATGTGTTTTCTATAAACAAATAAATCTATGCTATAACACTTTAATTGTAAAGCAGCCAAAATGAATCATTTACCAAATATACTCCTTGATAGGTACTTCAATTTCTTCATTCTTAATTCTTGTCAGGTTACATCATTCTGCTTTTATCAGAAATGCCAATAATGTAAAGGAAAGTAGATATGAATCAAACAAACTTGTTATTCATCATGTCAACAGGTCTCGGTTAACAAATTAGCTACCTATATATTTTTCATTCACTTGCTAAATGTTACATCTTTCTATATTATAAATTATTTATTTATTTATGTACATCATTGTACTCTTAATTTTTTACTTAAAACTTCTTTTGCATATTAAGCACAGATGAAATCTGCCATCAGTTCCAAATATAATGTTTGTCTCCGAATTTCAGTAAATTCATTAAATGCCTGCAGAGGTATTATCTCCACAATACCTATCATTATGATAGTAGATTGTAGCTCATCTGTATCTAGAGAAAGGAACCTCCTAACAATATGAGCCATATCCAGGAGTACCACATTCTGAATCAACCTCTTGATTCAGCAGCCTAACAAGAGCATCCTTAAGTATTGGTAATCGTGGCTCTTGGCAATTAAGCCTTTGGCTGATATGGCTAAGTTGACGACCTCGTGAGCCAAGTCAAGATACTTGATTAGCATTATTATTAGAATGGCCCTTTGTCAAGGCTCTCAAGTAGTTTATTGGTTTGATTGCATGCACCCAATGGCTGATTGTCAACTGTTTTTTGCACAAATATACAATTGGTCATAATATTAATCATCATCTTCCTGCCCTGACTCCATGTTCTTTGGGGTCAGTGCAACACGTTTTTTTCTTCCATTCTCCCCTGTCAATTGTCATGCTATCATTTACTTTTTTTTCATAAAATACAATTCACATAACAATTAAACAGCAATATATCCCCTATCACATGGGACTTAAACATAACTGGCAATATGTGGGTGTAATACCTCTGCCTAATCCTTTGAGGATTACAGATGTGTTATGTTATGTTAATATATCCAATTATACCAATGCTCATGACAAAACAATAACAGCTGCACCGTTTATCATCCAGGTTATCATTACATTCCAAGAGTGATCAGTAACCAAGAGTATCATATTACCCGGCGACTGGGTTGTGGAGGTCGGAAAAGCAGTTGTTACATGTAAAATACTGGTATTCAGTTGCATTCTCTTAGACTAGGAGCCGACTCCAACATAGGCAGGTAGGATAGGCAGATGATGAATGTAACCAATGTTCGAAAAAGCCAATATTGTAATAGGAAATGTTAAGCAAGGTAACCGTAACAAACAATTGACTCATACATTCATTCATATACTAGCTCATGCCCGCGGCTTCACCCGCGTAAGTTCGGTAATTGTCCCACGGGATCGCACTACCGGAATGAAAAGTATCCTATGTGTTAATCCAGGTTATAACCTATCTGTGTGCCAAATTTCATCAAAATCCGGTCTGTAGTTTTTGCGTGAAAGAGTAACAAACATCCATGCATCCATACTCACAAACTTTCGCATTTATAATTATTATTATATATTATAGTTGGACATTTTTAATTGAATAGCTCTGTAACTATCTAGTTTATCCAACTTTGTTGTAAAAATGTTGTGACTGCCTCATTATTTTGCAATTGCTTAGCATGAGGTTCTCAGTTTGGTTATCAGAACAGGTAAAGTGTTATTGGGTTTTTTGATCAGGAAAATCTCAGTTACAGCTTGGTGGAGTGTTTCGCTAATTTATTTATTTTATTTAACTTTGCTTTATACATGAAAAACGGGACAGAAAATAGTACAATGGTGATACTTATTTCTAAAGAAATCTCTTACAGCATACCTGCAAAAGGAGATAGTAAAAAAAAGATGTAGCCAGTGTGTAAAAGAAGAAGAGAAAATGAAATACATAAAGCTAATATCTATTTTAAACATAAAATACAAAACAAGAATATACTTACAATGTATCTCAGAACGTTCGGCCCCGGCCAGTCGAGATAGGGAGCTGGCTGCTACTCCAGTTTTTAGTGACGATTATGTGACGCATAAAGATGCCAGCCAAAGAATTTGTGACAGAACAGTTCGAAAGTTAGAAGCATTTATTTATGGCCGAACGACCTGATATCAGAACGTTCGGCCAACCTGAATCTCCATAACTGAGGACCTTAGAGAAACTGTTACTGAATAAATATTTTGTGACGATTTAGTGACAAACAACCACTGCTTTACTTTTACTCGTAATGCAACCGGTTAAAAGTAAAATTAATTTTAGTTCCTGGAACATCAGGCCGTTCGGCCAACGTAAAATCTGCGTAACTGAGGACCTGAGAGAAACCGTTAATGAATAAAGATTTAGTGACGAGACTGAAACGTATTTTTATTGCTTAATTTTTTTTTGTGACGGTCCCTCTATAAAGTAAAATGAAAATTTAACATATAACCTCAAATCATTGGGATTATCGATTCCTCCACAAGGAAGAAGCCCAGAGAAACCGTTAATCAATAAAGATTTAGTGACGACACTGAAACGAACTTTTATTGTTTTATTTTTGTTGTGACGGCCCCTTTTTATAGTAAATTGAAAATGTAACATATAACCTCTAAACATTGGGATTATCGATTCCTCCACAAGGAAGAAACCTAGAAGACTCGTAAAACCCCTGATGTGTTATAGGTTTCCAGTGCAATAGTGTCAGTGTTTTTGTTAATTCAAGATTAATCTATAAAAATGCACTATGGCGGATGGCGACTGAAATAGGGTGACCATGTATTCTTACGAAACAAGTATTTATCGAGTAGGTACGTAATTACCTAAACAATGAAGCAAAACACGTCGAAATAGTTGAAATAAGGTGACGATGTAGGTATTGCAACAAAATAAATAGATACGCGGACGGAGGAATATGAAGAGTGCAGATATAAATATTTTTTCCTTAGATAAAATTAAGCATAGTTTCTCTCATTTTAATATGTGCACGTTATGAAGACTCACGCTATATAGGTATAGATAGATCCAGTAACATGAAGGTATTGAATAAAGCGTAAGTTTCACACATAACTTATTAAATTACTTACCACTCTAGATAATATCACTGCACATGTACTACCCATTTTATTTTATTTATGTACAGTACTGTACTACCTTATAATAGGTCGCGTTCGTAGGTAGCTTGGCGTTCAGAGGGCGCTGATCGGTAACTTCCTGGAACATATTGGTAACTAATCTGCACTCCTCATATTCCTCCGTCCGCGTATCTATTTATTTTGTTGCAATACCTACATCGTCACCTTATTTCAACTATTTCGACGTGTTTTTTTGCTTCATTGTTTAGGTAATTACGTACCTACTCGATAAATACTTGTTTCGTAAGAATACATGGTCACCCTATTTCAGTCGCCATCCGCCATAGTGCATTTTTATAGATTAATCTTGAATTAACAAAAACACTGACACTATTGCACTGGAAACCTATAACACATCAGGAGTTTTACGAGTCTTCTAGGTTTCTTCCTTGTGGAGGAATCGATAATCCCAATGTTTAGAGGTTATATGTTACATTTTCAATTTACTATAAAAAGGGGCCGTCACAAGAAAAATAAAACAATAAAAGTGTAGCGAGTGGACTGTATTTGATTGAAATTCGATAGGTACAAGTAACAAAATAGTTTTATTTTTGGTAAACATATGGAGTACAGTGGAGAATATAGAGAACAGAGATCGATTGACCGCGCATTGCCAGGGCCCGGGTCTTTTATATGCACCGATCCGCGGGGGGCGCGAGTCGGCCATATTTTTGTCATCGGCCAATGGCAACGCGCGAAGCGACCGAGCCGCGTGAACAGGTTTATACTCGTCCAGCACGCAGCTCCGTCGCCTTACAAAATACAGGTATCAACTTGAATATCAGTGGCAGGTTCAGACACGTTGCTGTCGTGCACATTTCTCCCGCCGTCGCCATCAGGCGACTCCGTGGGGAGCACGACAATTCGTTTCGTTGGTCTTCGAAGTACATGTCCTTTGGTCATCACGTCTACAACTCTTATCTCTCCGTCTGCACCTGGCAATACCTTCGTCACCCTTCCCTTGGGCCAAGTGTTACGTGGGAGGTTGGGGTCGCAGATAATAACAACGTCTCCAACCTTAGGTGGGGTGCCACTGCCGTAGGGCTCCCGCCGGTTTTGCAGGAGCGGTAGGTACTCACGTACCCATCTTCGCCAGAAGACGTCTGCGAGTGCCTGGGCACGCCGCCATTGATGCCGTGCTGTGATGTCTGCTGCGGTGAAATTACCCGGTGAGGGTACATGGGAGTTAGGGCCAATCAGTATGTGGTTAGGCGTGAGGGCTTCGGGCTCGTCTGGTGACACGTTGACATGCGTGAGTGGCCTGGAGTTCACGGTATTTTCCACTTCTACGAGTAGCGTAGCGAGGGTCTCGTCTGATGGGTGCACCTCTTTTAGGGTGACGTACAGTGCCTCCTTGACTGCCCTCACCATCCTCTCCCATGCTCCGCCCATAAACGGTGACGCGGGAGGTATGTATCTCCAGCTTATGGACCGCGCATTGGACTCACTACCTAAAGCGCTTAAGGCGCTTTCTCCTAGCTCCCTATCAGCCGCTTTGAAACAGGTAGCGTTGTCACTCCATATCTCTTTAGGACAACCTCTCCTACCTATAAATCGCCTGAGAGCGGCGATAGCTGAATCGGCACTAAGAGAATTTGCTATCTCTATATGTATAGCTCTGCAAGTTAAACATGTAAATAAGGCCCCATACCTTTTTTCTTTACGTCTACCTACAGAAACAGTTACGGGGCCAAAATAATCGAGACCCGTAAAAGTAAAAGGTCGTATATGATGAGCTAAACGGGGGTACGGTAGGTTTCCCGTAGAGGGTTTGGCTGGCTTTGCCTTTTTTATTTTACAATATAAACAGCCCTTTATAACATTCTTTACAGATGGACGTAGTCTCGTTATCCAAAGACGCTGTCTTAACTCGTTTACAGTTATCTCGGTTCCGCCATGATGTAAACTTTCATGCACATAAGCTATATACAGCTTCGTATATCTGTGCTTACCCTCGAGTACAATTGGGTTTTTTAATTCTTCATTTACGTCTTGTACCGCTGTGATTCTCCCGCGCAAACGTAAAACACCTGCGTTGTCTAAGTATGTACTTAATAGTGATAACGGGCTGTCGCCGTGCGCCGGTTTGTTATTCTTTATGGCGGCAATTTCTTTTGTGAAGCTTTCGGCTTGTGCGCCCTTGACCCATTGTTCTTCGGCGCGTAGAATATAAGTAGCAGGTATAGGTATGTAGTTTACTATTTTATTCTTTGTTATTGTTTGCGTAACTTTTTTAACGGGTTTGTTATTTTGTGTTCTTTTCCACGTTGGGTCTTTTGATGCCTTTTTCTTAGTACACTTATATTCGACTGTGTGTTTACTTGGTCTACACAGGTCAATGAACTGAAGTACTCTTGCAGTTGTCCTTATCAGCCGTGTCCATTTGGAAAAACGTGTAATATTTGGGAGATGATCGTTCACCGTGGTGTCGTTGATTACATGACATTTGACGCGTTCTTCGCCCGTGTTCGTGGGGGCAATGACCCTTTTGTCCTGTGGCCATTCACCTTTGTCTTTTCTAAGGAACTCTGGTCCGTTAAACCATCTGTGTTTTGAGTTAAAATGTTCCGGCGTGCTGCGTGTCGCGTCGTCTGCCACATTATCTTTTGAGGGTAGCCACCTCCATTCGTTCTTCTTGGTGAGTTCCTCAATTTCAGCGATACGATGCGCCACGAAAGTCTTGTATGTGCGTGGTTCGGCTTGAATCCAGGCCAGAGCGGTGGTAGAGTCGCTCCAATATGTCAGGTCGCTCACCTCGTAGTCATGCTCTTGAACGACCGTCCGGGCTAGGCGCGCTCCTAATAGTGCGGCTTGCAGCTCTAGCCTAGGTATTGATACCGGTTTAAGTGGGGCTACCCTGCTCTTCGCTGCCGCCAGCGTTACTTGTACGCTGCCGTCTGACCTTTCCGTTCGCCAGTATACCGCTGCGGCGTATGCCTCCTCGCTTGCGTCTACGAACGTATGTAATTCTCGGGCTGTGACGTCACAGTAATCGTAGCAACGTGGGATCAGTAGTGTTTCTATTGTACTTAGTGATTCCATCCATTCTTTCCATTTTGGTTGTAGCTCCTCGGGTAATGGCTTGTCCCACTCCGTTTTGTACTTCCATGTGTTTTGAAGTATCCTTTTAGCTGGTATAGTGATAGGTGATATAATTCCTAGTGGGTCGAATATAGACATTATTATGCTGAGCGCCTCCCTTTTAGTGGGTGGGCGTGTGTTATTTAATAGTACAATAGGTGTTTTGTTTTTGTTAATTCGAAATATAAAGCAATCTTCCTTAGTATTCCATCGTAGTCCGAGGGCTTTCTCGGTGTCGTCGCCGCCTAATACTTTTACGTCTTGTGAAGGCGCGAGGTTATTGTTTAACACATGTTTATTGTTTGATATCCAACCACATAAAACAAAGTTGGCTTTTTTATGAATGTAATCTACTTCCGTTGTTATTTTCTTGGCTTCCTCTTCGCTTGAAAAGCTCTGAAGATAATCATCCATATAATGATTGTTTATTATTGCTGACGCCGCGGCTGGGTATCTATCGGCAAAGTCTCTAGCGTTGCGATCTTTTATGTATAGCGCTGTACATGGGGATGACGTCGCGCCAAATATAACAGACGTCATGCGATATTCGCCTGGCGGTCCTTTTCGTTGGTCGCTGCGCCATAAAAATCTCAACGCATCGCGATCTTCTTCCCTTATCTTTATCCTCATGAACATTTCTTTAATGTCCGCTGACACAGCTATTTTATTTTGACGGAAACGCATTAAAACGCCTGGCAATGATTGTAATAGGTCAGGTCCCGATAGAAGTAAGTCGTTTAGGCATAGACCCGCTGTCTTTGCTGCTGCATCGTGTACGAGTCGTGGCGGCTTATGTGGCTTGGCTGGGTTAACCACTGGAAAGTGAGGTAGGTACCAGGTTTTATTGGTCGTGCAGGTATCGGGTGCCTTTTCTGCATAGCCTGAGTTAAATAGATTATCAAGGCGTTGCAAGTACTGGGTCTTGAGGTTTTCGTCCTTATCTAGGCGTCGTTCTAGATTTTCTAGCCGTTTTAGGGCACCTAGGTAGTTGTTTGGTATTTTAGGTACCTCTTGTTTCCACAATAGTCCGGTCTCGAAGCTGCCATCAGGTAATCGTCGACTCTTCTGTTCTAGGATGTCCAAGGCTCGCTGTTGCGGGTCATCTCTAGGTATCCTAGGTTCTATGCCTAGTGATTCTAATTTGAAAAAGTTTTTCATGGTTTCTTCTATTGGTTCCAGATTTTCTTTAGTTTTAATGTGGCCGCAAAATGTAGCTATAACTTTATTTACAGAGTACTGACATCCATGCAATACCCATCCAAGTTTTGTGTACGATGCTACCGGTTGATCACGCGCACCTGTTCGTGTTTCTGTGGCTACTAATAAATGCCAGTTATCTTGGCCTATTAAAATCATTGGTCGCGCGTGTTCATAAACAAGAGTGCTATGAATGTCGGATAAATGCCTAAAATTATTTATATCCTCGATTTGTACAGTTTGCGCCATAATTTCAAGCCTAGTTACGGTGCGCGCCGCCTCTATCTTCTGTGGGTCGCTATGGTGCTTGCCCTGTATGTGGAGGCTCACGGTTCGGCTTTGCTCATGCTTGACCTCCGTGCCTATGCCTTGTATCCACATAGGACTGGCTGGCCCATCTGCACCTAGGATATCTGCTACTGACGCGTCTAACAAGGTGACTGTACTCCCATCGTCTAACAAGGCATATGTGTCAACACTTGTATGTGGTCCAATCAATGTGACAGGTACTATTTTTAAATACGCGCGGCGATTTTGAGGTGAAGTTGTTGATACAGTTTCCCGCGCCGACGTGACGGTTTCGTGTGTGATAACGGACGTCGGCGCTGCCGGCGTCGCTACGTTGTGTGTCGCCTCAACTTTACGCTCTTTATGCAACAGTTTGTGATGTTTCATGTTGCATTCTTTTATGTCACAAATAGGCGCTTTACACATAAACCTTCTATGCTTGTTTCGTAGGCATCTAAAGCACATGTTGGAGT
This sequence comes from Eurois occulta, assembly GCA_950022335.1. Classification (NCBI taxonomy): domain Eukaryota; kingdom Metazoa; phylum Arthropoda; class Insecta; order Lepidoptera; family Noctuidae; genus Eurois; species Eurois occulta. The sequence goes on along the minus strand of OX465504.1, from coordinate 7,743,352 downwards.
TTTTTGCTATCTCCCATCGTGTATCTATGTCTAGCTGTTTATATTTACTGCAGTCTGGTAATTTGTGGCCGTGTTGCTTGCACGCCGGGCATTGCTCGTTTGATGTTTCCTTATTCACGTTGAACGTGCGCTCTACTCTGCGCCGTTGTCGTACACCGTTGGAGTCGTCATTACCACGTTCTGGCTGTGCATACGCGCTACACTTATCAGCCTCTTCATTCATAAACATAGACAAACGCTTTAACTCGGGAATATCTTCAACCTTTTTATTAGCGGCGTAATCATACCATTTGTTCTTTAGTATTGGCGTTAACTTTTCTACGATACAACGCGACATTTCGGGGCTATGTAAATATTGGATTCTTTTTAGTGCTTCTACCGTACCCACCGTGTTTGCTATACGGCTAGCGAAAATACATATGTCCCTAGGGTTGTCATTTAATTTAGGTAATAATTTTATATGATCTAACTCGGCCATAATCAAGGCCTCGGGCCTACCGAAACGTCTTTCTAGTGCGTCTAGAATAACCTGAGGGTCAGATTGACTAAATAATAGACAACCTACAGCTTCCTTTGCGGCGCCTCTGAGGCTTATCCTAATCCTAGCGACATTTTCTATACAGGAAAAATACGTGTGTGAGTCACAATACGCGGCCTTATAAGCTATCCACTCACCGGGTTTTCCATCGAAGATTGGGAGCTGCTGGACGTACCTGGGGGGGTCTCTCGAGCTGCGCGCGGCCTGTGCTAGGGCCGCGGCGAGTGTCCCTACGTCTATCACTTTATCACTCACATTCCCGTGTAACACTTCACTCGCGATATTGCCCTTGTTTGATTTCGCACACACACTTTCCTCGTAGCCGTCGTCGTCTCGCAGCGGTTGAGCGCCTGTCGCGGCGCCGGTGTCCTTCGTTGCGTCCCTGCCGTTTCTCCCGTCGCTGACGTCGTGTGGCGGCAGTCGAGCCTCACCTCCGGGTGGCGGCGCCGGGCGCGCCAGCCACGTTCCAATCCTTACGGAGGCGAGATCGTCCTCTATGTCGTCGTCTTCACTCGAGTCAGCTTCGGCTCTGATGCGCTGCAGCTGTATTTCTTGCAGCTCTCGCTCTGCCTTCGCTTGCTTGACTTTCATTTCAGCCAGCCGCTCTCTGGCCTCCAGCTCTGCGAGGCGCTTCTTTTTCGAAGCTGTAGAACGGCGTGACCTGGTATCGCCGGGCTTGAGCGTACCATGTGTCTGCGTGGCGTCGGTGTTGGTAGTCGCCGTAGATCCGCTGCCCGTGTCCTTCACAGCGACTGGGCTCGTGCTGGATTCTGGTGCCTGGTTGCTGGCACTCGGTCCGGCGGTCGTTGACGGTTCTTGCTGGGTCTGTTCTCTCCTAGATTCTCCACTACGGCTGCGTGTTAACACCATCCTGCTGGATCTTGAAGATTCGGCTCTCGAAGGACCAGAATGTGTAGCGAGTGGACTGTATTTGATTGAAATTCGATAGGTACAAGTAACAAAATAGTTTTATTTTTGGTAAACATATGGAGTACAGTGGAGAATATAGAGAACAGAGATCGATTGACCGCGCATTGCCAGGGCCCGGGTCTTTTATATGCACCGATCCGCGGGGGGCGCGAGTCGGCCATATTTTTGTCATCGGCCAATGGCAACGCGCGAAGCGACCGAGCCGCGTGAACAGGTTTATACTCGTCCAGCACGCAGCTCCGTCGCCTTACAAAATACAGGTATCAACTTGAATATCAGTGGCAGGTTCAGACACGTTGCTGTCGTGCACAAAAAGTTCGTTTCAGTGTCGTCACTAAATCTTTATTCATTAACGGTTTCTCTGGGCTTCTTCCTTGTGGAGGAATCGATAATCCCAATGTTTTGAGATTATATGTTAAATTTTCATTTTACTATATAGAGGGGCCGTCACAAAAATAAATTAAGCAATAAAAATACGTTTCAGTCTCGTCACTAAATCTTTATTCATTAACGGTTTCTCTCAGGTCCTCAGTTACGCAGATTTTACGTTGGCCGAACGGCCTGATGTTCCAGGAACTAAAATTAATTTTACTTTTAACCGGTGGCATTACGAGTAAAAGTAAAGCAGTGGTTGTTTGTCACTAAATCGTCACAAAATATTTATTCAGTAACAGTTTCTCTAAGGTCCTCAGTTATGGAGATTCAGGTTGGCCGAACGTTCTGATATCAGGTCGTTCGGCCATAAATAAATGCTTCTAACTTTCGAACTGTTCTGTCTCAAATTCTTTGGCTGGCATCTTTATGCGTCACATAATCGTCACTAAAAACTGGAGTAGCAGCCAGCTCCCTATCTCGACTGGCCGAACGTTCTGATATACATTACTTACATACTTATAAATACAAACAAAAACATATTACAATACTTTAAATACAATAACACAACTAATAATAAATACATTATGCAACTATGACGAAATGGAAAGATATTGTTCTTTCACTCTTCTTTTGAAAACTGCAACAGTTTGGCAGTCGCTAATGTCAGACAGAAGTGAATTCGAAAACTGCACGGCGTCTATAGTGAAGGAGTAGAAGTTGGTATCGGTTGGTCGGCATTTATCTTACTTGGCATAAGTAAGTAGGTACTATACTGCACCTGTACTTAAAGTTAGTTACCCGCACATAAAACTTCTTTTTGTTGACAGTAAACACACACAGGCTTTTCACGCAGGTGCCTTTGCATAAACAAATCAAATATGTTTACTCTCTTTGACAAGGCTCTTTACAATGTTTGCCCTTGCTCAGGTTTGAAATTTTCGCAGAAAAGCATTTGACCAATGTTGTTATGGCCTCAGACTCAGAGGTCTACCAACCTTTCATTTTTACCTTGATTTTGCAGTATAGTAACCTTTATTTTCATTGACATAGGGTTTATGACAGAGGTACTTATAATAGCTAAAAGTGTAGCATAGCGGGAGTCATCACAAAGATTGTCACTGGCAGAAATATGTCTCTCTATTTCTTTCTTAAGCAATTTCCTATTAGCTAGAAAGAGAGCCCTATATTTTCCTATATTACCTAATTATGACTGCATACATCGTATGCCAGGTATACAAACAAATGGGGTCTCAATTTCAGATGGTAAATTTTGTATTATAGATTACTAGCTTATGCCCCCAGCTTCGCCCATTTGGAGTTCGATAATTGTCCCACGGGATCATACTACTGGGATAAAAGTATCCTGTGTTAATGCAGGTTATAAACTATCTGTGTGCTAAATTTCATCCAAATCCATTCAGTTGGTTTTGCGTGAAAGAGTAACAAACATCCATCCATCCTTCCATCTATTAGTATGAAGTAAAATTCCGCTTGATATTAGTTACCTAAGCTGACCTTAGCAATAAAATTATAAATAATGTGCATTTGAAAGTAAACAGCTATAGGTAATTAGACATCATGGAACTGTTTACAAGTTTTATCAGTATGACCTTACACCTAACATTACTAGATATGAACATGGTACCTAATGTCCTTATTAAGAAACCCATTTCTTTAGATACAGAAGGAATTGCATCGCACTTTAATCGGTCAATTTTATGACAGCCGAGCTTATTGATCATGTCATACTGGTGTCACCTTTGCCATAAATAAAAAAATTGGTAAAGGTAAAGCTAACGGCTTTAGGTACTACACAATGGACATAGCAAAACTAAATCAATGCCATACAAGACAAAGTTCAAAGTTGATTACAGCCGGAGGCTGATTATGACTTTTTATTTAGATTACTTTATAATGCCAAAGTTGATAGTTGAATAAGTTGTGATGAGAAAGTAAATTTATGATTAAAATGCATTTTTCTATAAAAAAAAATAGGTATACTAAGTAGAGACTCACTTTTATGCTATTACTTTTCTCATAATAAAATTACTCATACTTAGAATAATACCTTACCTTTTGAAACCTATTGCATACTTGTAATAATTTATAATAAACAATAATTCGTGTATGTGACCTAAATCATAATCACACAGTAGTTTCCTCCCAATGTTTTCCTTCAACCATTTTGGAAGCATACCATCATCACCCTGCCTAGCCTTTGCCCAACTATATTGAGGTTGACTTCTAGTTACTTATAACCGGATGGAGCTAAATAGCAGTACCTATCTATACAAATAAATAAAATTGAAATGTCTGTTTGTAATTTCAAAATAACAGCGTTATACTGAAACTGCATAGGAAAGTATTACACGGTACTGAAAATTTAAAATTTTGCCTGTCTGTTCCGGCTAATCTCCAAAATGGTTGGACCGATTTTAACGGGAGTTATTGGCAGATAGCTGGTGTTATAAGGAGTAACTTAGGCTACTTTTATTTTAGAAAAAGAATTAGGGTTCGGTGCAAAAAAATAAAAACCCTTGAAATTATTTACAAAATCTGATTCAAATAGGAAAATATTTTTATAATAATTTCACGCGTACGAAGGTTGCACAAGGCGCCAGCTAGTTTTACATAAAACAACTACATATCTGGCCTCCACAACCTGTAAGGAGCATAGCATAATCAGCCTGCAAGGCCTCCTCTCTATGCGTGGACTGTGATCCACCACGTATATGTTCTATACTTCTGTATAGTGACATCTCTTTCCCACACCAGAGGTGGTGTGGCAGTCCTGATCATAATCAGTGAATTAGTATGTTTCATCAAGAGCTTAGATCAGAAGAAGATCTTGTTTTTCCAATAGGTACAGTTTCATGAAACACTTGAAATGTTTACCAACAGAGCCCCCCTTTAAATAGTAGGTATTATGGTATTCTTGTCTGGCAAAGAAAAATAGGTAAGTACTTCTAAGTTGTTTTATTACTGTTACTGAGAAACATTTACTATGAATAATGAAGCTTATTAAAATAATGACATAACAGAGTAGCAAAAAGTTGCCCTAAGTACCTACCTAGTTACTTTACATAAAATACTGGTAACGTGTATGAGCGAGACAGAGGTATAAACATCAATCGCGTACGAAAGAGACAGAAAATTGTTTAGTAAAAAATGGCGCCAAAGTTATTGATGACAGCAAATTACCACTATAAAAATTCAAACTATAATTTCAAAGAAGTATCTGGGATTTTTTTTCTGCACTTTTTGCGTTTTTGACACATTATTTACGCAAATATAATACAAATACTAAGTATATTATTGTGTTATATTATAACACTATAAGTAATAGATATTTTATGCTAATTCATTCAGTGATTAAGTAACACGCTTCATTTGAAAACTGTAGATTCATTAAGCAGATTAAAAAATGAAAAATCTACATACTAGATCTCACCCGGGGAAGTACATACCTACTACAACCAGTTTGTTTCATGTTGTCAAGCAACACAGATGCATGAATCCAGTTTTCCAGTGTAATTTGCACTCGCTTTGTATAGATTTCCCGTACATCTCATTCTCATTGTACGGGGATCCGCTTATATTGGTTTTGTATAGCTTGATTGGTAGCCGTGCGTATTAGTTTCAGTAAAAAAATTCTCAAATATTTACCAACAACGCCACTGTCAATGTAGTTCAAACCTCAAGCACAAAAAAAATCTTTGTAGCGCTGCGCTGTACAAAAGGAGCGCGACTTTTATCTCGGGTGACACTGTCGCTATACATTTTGACATGGCTAGCGACAAATCCGATGCCAAAATTTGTCTGTGGACGTGAGAATATCGTCGCTTAAAGTATCAACATAACTTGTTATTTTCTACCTCTGACTTTTCAGCACACTGTCCTTTATTCTTGTTGACATAAAGTTTATTTCAGAGGTAAAAGAACTGTAAGTATTGGTATTGCAGCTGCCTATAGGCAACAATAAGACAAACCCACTTTCTATCTTGAAACAGGCCAACTTTAATGACGTTCTACAAAAAAATATGTCATCCGTATTGAAAATTCAGTTGCGTGCCCAAGGAGAACTGGCAACATAAAAAAATACACAGTACAAGTGAATTTAACAACAAAACTCAGGAAGACACAATCGCTACCTCACTGCGGGCGGTCACTAAGAAATGAACACCATTGTGTTAATTGATAACCCACGCTTCACCATTTCAAACAACCTGGTAAAACAGTTAAGCATTTGGCCTTGTCAGCCAATCAGCGGTGAGTACAAATATCTAAGATGCACACCTTAATTGTGCGTGTGGTAAAATAAGGAACTAAATTAAATGCACTGGATTTGACAGATTTTTGACATTACCTTGACGAACAGCGCCACCTTGACATGCAAAAACAACTAATAGTCAGTACTAATTCGAGCTTTGAAAAAGTTAGACCTTTTTGAGCTTCGTCTCTGTAAAAAATACAGTACGGATAACATGGATTAGCTAATAAGCTTATTTTACTGTGTTTTGGTCATGGATACGTCATAGCAACGTCATGCTTTTCTATAGTACTCACTCACACATTAACCCATGAATGAGCGTATTAAACTCGTAACTCAAATAGATGTTTAAAGAACAATACAATCAATATATCTATCATTACATTTTGTAATAGTCACCGTATGACCGTTTAATAGGCAAGTCCAAATAATTTAAACAATTGAATTTATCTGCAACTGTCAAATTTGGCGGTGCCTAAGAGGGTTATTGCAAGCTGTCATAATGAACTCTGCCCATAGAGCACAGAAACGCCTCGGCGGCCACTGAGTATGACCAATTTAAGTGTGCAGTTCAAGGTGGCGCTGCTTGTCAAGATAATTTGCATTAATATGTCAAACTTCATCATCATATAAACCCGGAATCACCCATTGCTGGGTTTAGGCCTCCCCTTTTTTCTGCCATACTTCCCGGTTCTGTGCGTCCCTTGATACATTTATTTTAGTTCTGTGTTTTCCCGCCTGGACAGATAAGTTGGTTGCAGTGTAGTCGTATTTGTATCTTTCGACACAAAACATCTTTGGAACAATGATCTTAATTGGCACGAACGCCACCATTTTGTTTTTTCAATACAATATCCACAGACAATTTAAAAAATGATGCCGCACTGTACAAACTGAATTGTCAACACAAACTAAGCGCCACCGTTTGCCGGCACTCAGCGTATAGAAACTGGCGGCTTAGTAGAGAGTCCGTTACAGTTGTGCCCTCAATGCTCTTTTCGCAACAAAACTTTGAATACTGCCGTCTCTAGCGGTTCGTTGTCTGTGTCTCAGCTGCTACTCGAAATTCAAAGCATATAATCGATACCTCTCCCAAATTTGTAGAAGGTAGTAATCATTCATTTTGAAGTATGCAAAGGCCGTTGCTGCCTAACTATTTTTTTGTCTCTGAAAGTTTATGTATGCCTATTGCATTATCATAATAAATTAACGTCCACACTGTTAGGACACAAGCCGTCTCTCTGCCAGTGCGATTTGAAATGTCACATCTCTTAAAATTTTTGGTTCTGACACATGCCGGTTTCCTTGTGGCGTTTTTCTTCACCGTTATGAGAGCAATGGTATTAAACAAGTGCTTGCTGGAATTCGAGCCGTGATCTAAATCGTAAATCTGGGCTGATACACTGGGCCTCAATGCTCAATCCTGTGCAATACAACATGCTTTCTAAAAGCTTAATCAAATCTTTGATCTATAAATCTACCGCCAAAACTCACGCTGGCTGTTGATTGGCTAGTCAAATTGACAATAGTCAATTAAGTCTCTTGTCATTTGATTTGGCAACAGATAAAATGCTTTGACTTTCGAATATGGTATAGTAAGCTATCATGTTAGTACTGTGGCCTATATAGAAAGCAATCAATCGACTGTGGACCCAAGTAGACCGTTGGAGGCATAACCTAGCGAAATGGGCGATTATAGACCACATTGGCACCCCGTGCAAATGCTCCTGACCAAACCATGTCCCAAATGTTGGTATCCAAAGTGCTTAAACACCTGCAATTCAGAGGACCTAAAAAACGCCACTAGCGTTACGCGGTTAGCGTTGACACGATCAGAGTATGCTCGTCCCGAGTGGACGATACCTATTCGGTCGGAACTTATATTGTGGCATAATCCGAGCGCACTCGGATGGGTTGCCACAATACGAGTTGTGTCCGAGTAGGTGGTGGTGATGTCGCGATTGGCGAGGCCACCTACTGGGCTGGCTGGGGAGTTTTAATCATAAATTCAAAAAGAAGAAGCTACCATCGATAAATTAGACATTGACATAGAACTCTCCCATCTTTACCTATAGGCTTGTAGATAGAATGTCTATTATTATCACTTTGTAAATATTTCCAAAGTTAAAAATGTGTCACTTATCACAACAATTGACAACTGCTTTAATTTCAGCTCAAAAACTATAAACAACCTTTTCATTCAACGACACTGACATAGATAAATATTTAAACAGATAATCGAAATCATTTTTCATTCATTCATTCAGTCCCGTGTCAGAGACGAAAAATATATTTTTCTTAAAAATGCAAATTGTCCCCTTGTGTTGAGGAAAGTCAAAGGTTCGCTTACACAATCTTATTTTTGTCTCATCAACATACATCCTTGTAAATGGCATAATAAAGTATGTAAGAATACTTATTAAAACTTGACGGCAATCTTTGCAAACTTCACTTTTCGCGCGCTTTCCCTAACGTCAATTACGTTCCCGCGTCTTATGTATACTGACACTGACAGTTACTGTCAAATGACAGTTCTATTATGGTGTTGCCATGTTTTCCTATCCTGGGCGAAAAGAAAAAATGTTGCAGAAAACTCATTTCACCACAAAAATACTAATTTTATTTTGCTTTTGAAAGTAAATTAGATTTAACATTAAATAACCGACGGTAGAGGTCAGTTACACGACCATAATACCTGTTTAGCGTTTATTACGGTATACGTGTATCGACTTATCTAAAATTTGCTCTTTTGAAAAACCCAGTGTCCACCATTGAGATTCATCTAAGTTTTCAGTTTCAACAACAAACAGTGTCCTCCTTAAATAACTCCTGTGAATTCAGCCCAGCCGGAAAATCAGTACTAATTGTCCTCAATATGGAAAATATGTCTGGATCTTTGTCTAAATTAATGAGAACTGACAAGTAATTAGATAGGTTACGTACATCGAAAATTGATATCGGGTTATTATACTATCTGATTTTGATAAAGTTTAAAAATAGAAAACAATCTAGCAGCATTTTTGTGTAATCTCACATTTATTTACCTATTTCTAAAGCATATTATAAAACAGCCACTGCTCTCGCAATATTGAAAGAAAACATCGTCAGGGAACCGGCATTTCCTAGCATCGAATAATTGGAAGACATGTGTCATCTGCCAAACCGCACTGGGCCCGCGTGGGTTATAGTCCTCTTCTTCACACAGGCAGGAGGTCTGTGCCCTAGCACCAGCAGTGGGAACATTATAGGCTTATCATGCTTATATTGTAAAAAGAGTTTTGATTATGACTATGATATTGCGAATTCTTATCGGCCAAGGTGGAAAGGTACCAGAGACCGTGTTAGTATCCATGCTATCGTGATGCCGTAAAAGACTATCCGTCAACTATAGCTCTGTCCCTCTCGCACTGGAATAATCAACCTTTTTTTAAAATGTTCGTTTTGCAAACTGTCAACGTCATTGGGACTTTATTTTTTATAATCTGTGGAATTTGCCGCGCTCTGCAATTATCATGAGATAAAAATGATTAATATTTCGCTATAATAAATTATATAAAATGCATTCTTTCTGTGTCTGTTTATTATGAATACCTAAATTGTAACGATATGTAAACTTATCGAAAAGATTCATGTAACATTACTCCTCCATCTTGTTTTTTTCAATACAACTACCACAATTTCACAAATGTTTACAAACAGGACCCTCCTGTCAATGTCATTCAAGCGCAATAGATCATTGCAATCGCCTGAATCATAAAAAATATTTTCAAAAAATTCTTAATGTAATTTAAGCGGTCCAGCGACCATTACTGTTCTTTCATTCTTATTTTACCTCTGATTTTGCAGTTCAGTGACCTTTATTCTTGTTGGAATCAAGGTTTATGTTCAATCATATTATAGTCAACATACAACTTCGCACTGACCTGCAAATTGCAAAAAAAAATAAAGAAAATTCGAATTTCGCGGACAACCTGGCGCTTCCACTTTAAATAATTACTAACATCATTCAAGTATTTTAGCGGCCATTAGAAAACTAGACTAGTTCCCAGCAATGAGTATGAATATGTGCGTCAATGACGGAAAAGAAAAATTGTTGAACATTACCTCCTACATATTTTTAGCTTGCATTCAGTATGACGCAGAATTAATTTATGTTTATTCTAGTCTGAATCATAATATATCAAATAAATATCAGCATTTTACACAGACTACATGCTTTTTCACGGTACGCACGACGACCAATCAAGCTATACAAAATGTCAATGCCAGTTTATGCGGATCTCTCATTGTACGGGAAATCTATACCAAGCGAGGTTGTGTTATACTGGTTTATGCTTGATGTGTCGCCGTGTGACAATCAAATATCTTTGAATCCTTCTACAGTCCTTCCACATTTATTTAAGTAACCCAAAAGCAACTTTATTGTAAACACAGTAAAGATCACTGTTATAATAACAGAATTGTTAGTACCAGTATTCCAGTAACAATCTTGACAAGCCATGCCAAATTGTTTGCAATCTTGGCTGACGTTTGTAGATCTTTGACAGTCGATACGGGCAGACCGGAACCCGTAAATCTATCGATTCGATTTCACGATTTCACGTTATTGTGGAGGTCAGGTAGGCAGTCGCTGCCTGCCAGGGCTGCGGGACTGTTCGAAAGAGATACCGCGGCCCTGGAGCACAAAGGGCAAAAGAAGGAACATGGATGGGTTTTAGTCAGTAACTACTAGTACTCCGTTCCGCTCCGCCCAGAGCGGGAAGGGTCATTTGATGATTTCCCATCCCAAAAGGTAGGCAGTCGCTCCTTAAAAAATACTGGTATTCAGCTGCATCCTGTGAGACTGGAGGCCGACCCCAACATAGTAAGGATAAGTCTAGGTGGTGATTCATGGAGGCTTAATAATTAAATGTACGTATGCCAACCGATGCTGTATTTATGTCTTCTCCAAAGAACCGAGGGGTCTCGACTCTCGACATTTATCAAGCGGGCACCTCCACGCAACCTCGGCAGTACTTTAGAGATCAATATTGCGCAGTTAAACAAAGAAGCGACTCCTTTTGTTGCCAAAAATGAAAATGACGTATGCGTTTATTGACGTACATTTTATGTAAAGAGTTAGCTTGGTACCTGTTGAAGACTAAGGAATACCTTCTTTGATTCTATGCCATGTTGTCCCAGTATCCCGTCCTAATGTGTGAAAATCCAAGTTTGGGCAAAATTATTTATGAAAAAAAGGATCAAGTGTATTAGCGCCAATTATCTGCTGTTGAATCGAATTTTACCGGTTGTGTGTGATAGTTTGACCAAAAATTGAAACAGACATGACATGAGTTGTGCGTAACGATGCAAAAGCTTTCAGAAACGTACCCACATAATGGCACATTAAGCGGAGGTTGATTAGGTAGGAGACATGTTTTTCTGCTTGGTCGTCCTTTGTTTTAATAATTACTACTTTTGTAACAATGTTACTAACACTAGAATATAAGCTGTTTGTATTACTAACGAAATATGGATCACTTTTTTCCTAAATAAATGAATTTTAATTTAATTATGGAATACTCAATGTGCCTTATTCAGGTTTGTTTCTTGCTATAAGCTTTGAAGATCGTTTTCTCTCACTCACACCTGTGCGACTGGCTCTTTCTAGAGCTCATTGTGTTATATTTCGTCCTGGGTACTGTAACATAGCTGTACACACGGCGACACAAGAAGATATAAGTTCCAATATAACATGGCCTCGCTTTGCATATATTTCCCGTACAATGAGAGATCCACATAAACTGGTATTGTAAAAGCTTACACTGTCACTTATGAAATGAATGAAATGAAATGAAATGAAATGAAATTTATTTATTTGCTAGAATATAGGTACATAATAACATGGTAAAATAATTTTAGTCTCACTATATTCGACTTATCAGTCGTGCAAATATTAATAGTACATGCATTATCAATAAAACAATCATAAGAAAAGAACCATCATGAAATTACCTACATCAATGTCATTAGTCATACACATCATAGTCATAATAAAATTTACAGTCTTGCTTTGATAATATTAATTAGGCACATTATATTACTTATAAAATATATTGAATCGGAGATTATATCTCACAGTTAAGACAGTTAATTAATTGATTGATTAGATTTATAAATAATGTCAATAATTAAAATTTAAAAAAGTGTTCGCAAATATACATCATGTCCATTTAAAATTCAAATAATCGTCTATTGAATAAAAACATCTGTCACAAAGCCAATTGTTTAAAGTTCTATTAAATTCTAAGTTATTCATTTTTCTTATTATTTCCGGTAGTTTATTATAAATTTTTACCGCCATGGTGTAGCAGTTTCTGCTACATAGTTTCAATCTGCTTCGAGGTACTACCAGAGGTTTTTGTACTATTTTCCTTTTAAATTGGACCTTATCATCCTGCTCAAAAAGTGATAGGTGGTTTCTAACGAATTTACACATTTCAAAAACATATAGGGATGGGAGTGTAAGTAAACGTTTATTAGTGAAAATTGGTCGGCACGAATCAGTCCATTTGAGACCATAGATTGACCTTATGCATTTTTTCTGGGCTACAAAAGCTCTCTGGGCGTCTGTAGAGTTTCCCCATGTAATTATCCCATACCTCAATACTGAACATACATGACTGTGATATACCATTAATGCTGTTTCTTTATTAGTTATTTTTTTTATTTTACGAAGTGCATAAACGAATTTGTGAATTTTTTTACAAACAAGATCTATATGAGATTTCCAGTTACAGTAGTTATCAATATTTATTCCTAGAAATTTTATTTCATTTATTTCTTCAATTATGTTATTATTATATTTTATTGGCAAGTCAATTGTGTCTTTTTTGTTTCTTTTGTTATTATATGTCAGGTATCTCATGAATTTAGTTTTCTCGGTATTTATTTCTAAATTATTTACAGTTAACCAGTCATGTATACTCTTTAGAGCTTCATTGGTGACGTTTATAGCTTGATCAATAGTGGCTTCTTTAGTTAAAACAGTGGTATCATCCGCGAATAATACAATATACTGAACCGTTGATTCTGGTAATTCGTTTATATATACTAAAAACAAAATCGGGGCTAGCACAGTCCCTTGTGGTACGCCATAGTGACTCGTTAAGTATGGGGACCTATAGGTTACCTGAGTGTTAGTCTCTGGATTCATTTTTACAATCTCTGTGCATTGTTTTCGACCCCTTAAATAACTTTCAAACCAATTGTAGGCAGGGCCTCTTATACCGTATTGTTCTAATTTATGTAATAGTTTATCATGGCAGACCATATCGAATGCTTTAGTCATATCTAGAAACACAGCTATGGGAATTTCTTTTTTGTCTACTGAGTTGAGAATTTCTGTTATTAATTTAAAACATGCCAATGTAGTGGATTTATTTTTAATAAAACCGTTTTGCTGTTTACTTATTACTTCATTTTTTTCAAAAAAATTCATAAGCCTAACACACATTACTTTCTCAAATATCTTGGAGAGAATCGGTACCAAAGTAATTGGTCTGTAATTCCCCGCTTCCGTTTTCGAACTTTTTTTATGTATTGGTTTTACGACGGAAAATTTTAGAGCATCAGGAAAGGTTCCGTTTTCCAAGGACAGATTTATTAAATAGGTCAATGGCTTTAGTATAGCAAATATGTTATCTTTTAATATTCGAGTGGTAATACCGTCATACCCTGCTGAATTCGTATTTCGTAACTCCATTGTTATTTTATAGACGTCCACATTATCAATTGGTTCAAGATAGATGGAGTTAGCTAACCTTCTCCCCATTTTTGGTTTGTTTTTTGGGTGCTCGGTAGATTTTGGTTTCGCGATGTTTATGAAGAAGTTGTTGAAATGTATTGCAATGTCATCTCCTTTGTCCAAGATGCATTTTCCATTCGAAATTTCCTTGATTTCATTGATTGCATTGTTTTGTTTTAGTCGTTCATTTACTATTTTCCATGTGGCTTTACACTTGTTTTTAGCTTTTTCTATAGTTTGTTTATTTTTACTGCTTTGAATATTGACAACACATTTTCTTAATATTTTACTATATGTAGTGTATTTTAGTTTGTTTTGTCTACTTTTGTTTTTGTAATATTCGTTTTGTAATTTTCTCTTAGTTATGAAAGACTTTTTTAAGCCCTTTGTAATCCATTTTGGGTTTGTCGAGTTTTGGTTCATTTTGACTTTTATCAGTGGGAAACAGAGATTAAAAAAGAGACAAATATCATCATGAAACAATGAAAACGCTTTATTTACGTCTGTTTCAGCAATAATCTCTGAGAAAGACATATTACTTAGGTAATAATTAAACTTGTGCAGATTATCCCTACATAGGTCTCTTTTATAAACAAACCAATGTTGTTTAAGAAGGTTGTTTGCTTTTGTTTTTATTGACAAAGTTTGCCCCGTGTTGTGGTCAGACAGTCCTAATTCGTGTACCTCCCCCTTAACATCTTTTAAGTCACTAATTATATTGTCAATACATGTTTTTTGTCGAGTTGGTTCATTTATATGGAGTGTCAGATTATAATTGTATAGAATATTGATAAATTCATTTTTATTTTTAGTGTCAATTAAAATGTCAATGTTAAAGTCACCGCATATTACATTATTATATTTATTATCTTTGTCATGTATCCTATTTAGCACTACTTGTAGTTTCCTAAGAAATATGTTCATATCTGAATTTGGCGTTCTATAAACACAAAATAAATTTATGCCATATTTTTGCAGTCGTATACCGCATATTTCAAAATGTTTTTCAAGAGCTATATTACCTAACCATTTTATGTTTTCATATTCAATGTCTTGCCTTATTAGTATGCAAACACCGCCACGTTTCTGATCTTTCCTGGAGTAGCAACTCACTAGTTTATAACATTTTAATCTCATGTTTTCTTCCTCTCCCGATTTAATAAATGTTTCGGTTAGACATATAAAGTCAACTAAACATTGTCTGTGTTACTACAAAAAACTTAAACAGATATTGAGCATGTGTTTTACGAAAGTTGTACCACAAATCTGTGTTTAGTCAGTGTTTAGAGTTAAACATTTTCTAAACTATGTCTAAATTTAAACACTCGCGATCCCTAGTCTAACATGTTTAAAACAACGTTATGTCACTTGATTTTACCAAGTTCACAGTGAGGTTAGAAATTATCAAAATAATATTAAAATGAGTGCACTAGAATTTGTAGATTTGATTGATTTGGCAGATTTAGATAATATGGCCAACTTCAGATAGGGTAAGGGGAGGTATATCGGTGATATAAGTATTTTGGTGATATTTTTTTAAACGGAATACCACACAGTTCCCTATACAAGCACATTCAAAAGACAGCGCTAGCGAGTTGTTACGAGTGTGAGGAAGACAGTGTATAGATGTCTCTTGAATGTGCTTATTAAGGAACTGTGTGGTATTCCGTTTAAAGAAATATCACCAAATTACTTATATCACCGATATACCTCCCCTTACTCTATACTCGAGCCAACCGTGTGAGAGTAAATCCGTTTCAACATTATAGTGACGAAATATTCCGGAAGAAATATAGATTTAGCAAATAATAATAATAATTCATTTATTTATTCAAGTAACAAGGACTCATTAATGCACACAAAATTCAACACAATAGAGCACAAAACAATAAACACACACAACATAGTATTATATTTATATTGACAGCCGACGACTGTAGGTTACGTTAAGTCACTGCAGCGTCTGATGTATGGACAGTTCAGATCATCAGCACGCGGTTGGAGCTGCCGCGAACCCGTCTGTATAAAATATCCATTATCACGAAAACTTTGTTAGCGCGATCTAGAATGCTGCGTGACGTCCGATATAATGCGTAGTTCGCATGCTTCGTATATATCGCTTTCTTGTTACATCCTTGGATTATCACTGTGTATCACTGAAACTTCACTGAAGACACTTTTCCGCCACAAAATTGCTACTCCTCCATATGGCCTGCCGACCAACATTCCCGCCTAGGTGTCCATTGCAGATGTTCCAATGCTTGGCAGCATTTGATTTTTTTAATTTCATAACTATATTGCCTAGGTACGAGATCTCCTCAGGCAATAGCCATGTTTCCTGTAGGGCTATAATATCACAACTTCTGCACAAATCCTTAATACTTTCGTTTGACCGCTTGACATTTTTGCAATTGAAACTAACCATAATACATATATTATAACTATCCATTAGCTGGTTATTTACGTTCATTATCCACAAAAGTATTGGGCTTAAAACTTACAAAACGCCGGAATAAAATACCTTGCGGCCACAGTTTATTTTCCAGAAATACTTGCAATTTATATTTAGGAACAAGCACCTTGTAGGCATTATATGGTGTGTCGTTCCTTGTGTTTATTTTATGCAGGGAAACAGTCTCCCGCGTTTTCTGCCGAATATACTCAATAATATCATTCTCAGTGGTGTCTTTGTGGACATGACTGATAAGTAAGGGTACTTTTAAATCTGCTACTTTAAATCGCCCGTCAATCTCACTAGACGTACCCAACACACTCACTAATCGCTTCTTAAATTTTGATTTACGATTTTCTACCGTTTTCCACTGCTCGTCATCATTCTGCTCACCGCCACTTTTACAAGGAAGTGAAGAAAACACCTCCGGCATCGCCAAACCATTTTGTTTACTACAAGTAATAAACTTCTCGACGCACGGCCCTGTTATCTCGCGTATCAAAGCTTTTGCTAACAAAATAGTGGATTTAATCAAAGATGATCTTCCAAGTGATCCTCGTGGTCATCCTATTGATCCACAAATACAAGTAACATGTGCATCTCGTCTTGGGTCCAATTGTCCCCACGATGACGACTTTTCTTCTTGTCTTCCTTGGTTTCCATTGATTGAGATCAAATATATCTGATAATGCAAAATAAATACCGAAACTATAATTAGGTATCGGTTAGGAAATGAATTTGACACTTGACAGTGAATTTGACTGAGTTACACTGACGCAAGGACTGTCGCTCCGTTTTTTTAAATATAAATGTTTTTTATTGATTTCAATGTATATTTAATATAATTTTACCATTAAATTTGTTTTTGAGTTTTGTCGTAATCACCATTTTTTATTTTAAAAGTCCGCTTTGCCGAGAATACGCAATTTATTTGGATGTTATCTGCATAAATTGAAGTGTATTAGAACGAGTGATTTAAAAATTTGAGTGAATGCTTTGCAATGTTGCTACATAAAAGAAATGATTACAGTAAACAGACGTTGAACAGAAGTTTATCTAAGTAAAACCTAAAATCGGTTTTGTGGTACGAAGTGTTAGACACCCTCCTAAACATGGTTTAAGGCTTTAGACACTTGTTTACCTAAACGCATGTTCAATCTGTGTTTAACATTCTTTTTGTAGTAAGACTGTGTTTGTCTCGAAGTAAGTTTAGTGCCATTTCAATATCATCTGATTTATTTATAGCACCAGCAATATTCTGATGAAAAACGACATGGTTTCCATGAGCTGTTTTAGGCACGAAAAAAGGTTTCGTCTGCCCTATCACCTATGGTGCCATTAAAGTGAGAAACGTCATCCGAATATTGTTTAGAAAATGAGTAATTTGTTTGTGTACTCTGGTTTTTAGTACACATCGTATTTGCTTTGCGAATTTTAAAACCATGCGATAAAAAGGTTATGTCGTAGTCTAATTGATCTAACACCGAGTTTATTTGATAGCATAGCGATGAGACCTTGTCATATTTTGCGATAAATGAACATTCTTTACCCTGTCTGCAGATTAGATGTAACATTTCATTCATGATTGTTTCTTTATAGCAGATGTTTTTATTCACACCTAAAATAATTACAGGACAATTAATCGATTTTAAAAATAAGCACAGCTCTGTCACCATTTTTAGAGTATTATAATCATTTTGTCCTACAGATATAATTATTTTGTCGTCGGGGGTAATGTCAAACAGTTTTACACAAGTCAAGATTTCCTCTGTAGAAGCGTTAGGCTTGACAATTGATAGGAAACGATAATAATTATAAGGGTTGTAAAATCGAGATTTGTAAAGTCGTGTAGCTAATCCACTACATTGTCTGCCCCCTATAATAAAAGCCCTCTTTTCACATTTAAACCTCGAGTCCCTGCATTCAGGTCCTAGTGCATTGCTGTACGTCTTAGTGTTGCGCATATTGCCAACTGCAACATGATTCTTCTGAAGATTATTGCTTGCCACGGAGTGTTCGACGAAATCATTGTTTGTGTGTACCTGCAATTCCTGTTCTAAGGAAGAATTTAAGGTGTCTAATGGTTGGCTTTCTATATTCGTTGTGGGTCGATTGGTGCTTACGATAACTTCCGTTTGTAAAGATATTTCTTTTTCCGGTGTTGTTGATGGATTTGTATTTTCCCCGTTTAGTTTTAGAGGTGAAACATGAAAACTGTTTGTGAGTCTACGTCTCACACTCTTTTTGGTACTTGAAGACATGTTATGTCTAAAAGTAGATAATGGACTTCTACACAATTGTCTTAGAACACTCAGCTCCTGATTCACGGTAGTCATTTGTTTTTTTAGGTCTATGTTCTCTAAGATAATGTTCTCCATCTCATGCTGTGTGCTTTCTAAACGGGCTTTTAATTCCCTAATTTCATTTTTAAGCTCCGACATAAATGTAGAACACATATTTGTTGAGAGGTCCAGGCTTCTGCCTAATACTTCATCACACGACATTAAGCTTGTATTAAGACTACGATTTAGTGACTCTGTAGATCTCGATTTAGTCGCAGTTTGATGTCTTCGTAGCGTTACATAAGTTTCTTGCTCCATTTTAAATTATTCAACAAGCTTTAAAAAAACAGGAGTTTCTAAATTCGACGTAGGTATTATTTCAAACAATACTATTTTCGTGAGCTGTGCCACAAAATTTGTTTATAAATATGAAAAAACGGAAACAGAAATAAATTCGAGAATAGTTTGTTGGTATTTGTTTCTCCACTAGTAGTCAACAATAAAACAAAAAATACAAAAAGTGTAGACTTTGGCAGGATTTGAACTCGCACCACTTAGTACGAGAAGCGGTGTCCGGGAGCGGTGTCTTACGGGATATCTTCCGTGATTATTATCAATTAGAATTAGTTATAAACCGTGAAAACTTAAAATAGTGTTTGGTTTTGAATAGCTTGATTGGCCGTGCGTACAAGTATTTTTTGGCGCGAACCTAACACCGCCATCTTATTTTTTCAATACATTTTCACAAATGTTTCGCGCCACTGTCTACGTCATTCCAGCACTTAAAAGATCCTTGTGTCACCGCACTTACATTGCAGGGACATTAACAAAGTTATTGATGCCTTTTGTAAATCGTATCTTTCCTTACGACGCATTCTTGGCGAAATGCCACAGCGTGCGAGAAATCCCAACTACATGTCCTATTTAAATTCACGACGGAGACTGAATCGTTATCATTGCATTGCTCATTTATTTTAAACTGCCTGAGACTGCAGAATTTCCACACGGGGAATATTTTTATAAACTTTTCTGTACTTACATACTAAATATAACCTTTTTGCTATCATTTCTAAAGTTTCTATTACTCATAATTTGTATTTTATTTAATCTACAAATGACAAAGTTATAGTTCGATATAATTTGGCGTTTGAATGACATTATCAGGACAGCGCTGTTGGTATAGTATGGCCACTTTAAGCGTGCAGTTCAAGGTGGAGTTGCTGGTCAAGAAAAGCAAGAGTGAACAGGCATCTTCTGGGCACGCTCGTTTCATCATAGACCTCATCCATCGCTTTCCATCAGGCGTGATCGAGGTCAAGAGCAGGCCCATTTTGTAATAAAAAAAAATGCATCGATACGTCAAACTTGGTCCATTTATTTTAGTTCTGTGTTTTCCCGCCTGAACAAATAAGTTGGTTAAAATTGTATACATTAGTGAAATTGTAATGAAAAAAAAAACAAAAAGGAGGCGTTAGTTCCGACAATGGCCATGCGCCAAAATAACCATGCAGCACTAACGCCAATAAATCGATGACATTTCTCAAAAAATCTATGACATTTCTATTCGTAATATATTTTTGATTAGCTTAAAAACACCCAGCTATTACCGGTTCTTTGTAATCCTTTTTCCTGTCATAACTGCCATTTTTTGCCATGTGTACATGATCTCATGTTTTATACCAGAAACGGGCAAATGGCGGTCGTTGTTACAATTAGGTACACTACTTACACGTCGATGTCGATGATCCTATCATTTTAATCGGAATGACATCCTGCATGATCAACAGTATGGTTTCACCAAAGGTCGTTGCACTACTGACGCCGGTGTCACCTTACTAAAGCACATCTTTAATGCATGGGAAGAGGCAAAGGATGCAATAGGCATCTTTTGCGATCTATCCAAGGCATTTGATTGCGTGAATCACGACACACTGTTGCTAAAACTTGAGCATTACGGACTGGGAAAACAAGCACTTAGCTTGGTGAAATCATATTTAAATGATCGAATGCAGCATGTACAAATAAATGGCGTAAATTCATTAGGATTAAAAGTAAAAATGGGGGTACCGCAAGGCTCAATATTGGGTCCTTTCCTATTTCTAGTATACATAAATGATTTACCTCAGTTGCTGAAAAGTCGACCTCAAATGGTGTTATTTGCTGATGATACATCACTGATTTTTAAGGTAGATAGACGTGCACAAGATATTGATGACGTAAATAACGCTATGCTTAAGATTCATAACTGGTTTACTGTAAATAATTTGGTGTTAAATGAGAAGAAAACTAAATGTATAAGATTCGCGTTACCGAATGTAAGAAGTAGCGAATGTAACGTTGTATTGAACAAGGAAATACTACAATTCGTCGATAAGACGGTTTTCTTGGGGATTACGCTTGACTCGAAACTGCAATGGAGTCCTCACTTAACAGCACTTGCAGGGCGGCTAAGTTCAGCCGCTTACGCTGTCCGTAAAATACGGCAATTAACAGACGTGGATACCGCGAGACTGGTCTATTTTAGTTACTTCCACAGCATCATGTCTTACGGTATTCTGCTGTGGGGACGGGCTGCAGATATTGACTCAATATTTATTCTGCAAAAGAGGGCTGTAAGAGCCATCTTTAACCTACGCAGACGCGAGTCTCTAAGAGAATTGTTTAAAAAAATTAACATCATGACGGTACCTTGTCAATATATTTATGAAAACATTATGTATGTTCGGAAAAATAGACATCTTTTTAGTAAAATAAGCGACAGGCATAATTTCAATACTAGAAATAAGGACAAATTAGATCAGCCACGTTTCAGATTGTCAAAAGTACGCACTTCTTTTATGGGGTACTGTGTAAAATTTTACAATAAAATACCACTTGACATTCTACAACTTAATGAGAAGAAATTTAAAACATGCATAAAACGCACACTATGTAAACGAGCATATTATACGTTGGAAGACTATCTCGTAGATAAAAATGCATGGCTCAATGCTGGTCCTGCTCCACAGCCACTTGGGCTCACGAACTAAGATTTTATTGTTTGGAAGAGATGCTCCCCCTTTAATTCTTTAATTATATATATATACATATTTTCTTTCTTGTTTCTCTTCTGGAAACTTAGGGGTTGAATTGTATATCTTATCTGTTTTATCTCCACATCGTGTGCAAACTAATTTATTACCATTTCAATTATTGTGGAAGCTGCTGAAGATTGTAAAAATATCCTTGCAATGTATAGATTCCATCTCCTAGAATTATATAATTGCATAACACACATGTGTGAGTACTATGTACTGTAAAGCTCCCATTTATATTGGGTTATCTTTCATTGACTTGAATGTGTCCTGGTGGCTGAGAGAATGTCATGCTCACTCAAATGTCTCGCTGATGGTGGCGGGTGTGTCGGGTCTAGAGGTGGGCGCCGCGCCGGCGCGGCGGCGCCGCGCCGCGTTTTGCGCGCCGCCGCCGCCGCCGAGCATTTGAAATTTGGCGCCGATAGAGGCGCGGGCGGGGGCGCGGGTCCTGTGAATCCGCGTCCGCGCGGTACGCGCAACGTCAGTCGCCACGGCACGTTCGCGCTAGTTGCTACGTACGCTCTTGACATCGCTTTCTTACGTAAATACGATAATTGGCAAAATGTCGTCCAATTCCAATGTAAACAAAATCAAAATAAATCAGTGCTTCTGATTTTCCATGTTCCGATTGCGGTGAAACTTCCCGTGATCTATCAGAGCCTCCACCAAGGTCCTCTTCGACGCAATCTTTGCTGACAAAATTATCTAAGAAGCACAGTAGTTTCATCGACGAGGCAACGGGAACAGAATTTTCTCAAGAATGCTGGAGAGACATAGCTTCGGTCGATCCCAAAGAAGTGGAGATTTTGAACGGGGATGTGCTTGCCTATTGGCGAGAGAAGAAAAATGTGTTCCCAGGACTTTCTGCGCTTGCCAGGACTATTCTTGCAATTCCAGCTACAAGTACGCCGAGTGTTGGCGGCGACCTCTCGCGTCCGGCCCTGGTTCAAGCCATGGTCCGGAGCGAGAGGGAATGGGAGGCCGTCACCTCCTGCGAAGCAGTCATGCTAGCGAAGGAGGTGGCCGAATGTGAGAGGGAGAGACCCTCACGTCCCAGCCGCCGCGGGAGAAGCACCGGGCGTCGGGGGCCACGTGGTGGCTCTCGGCCACCGTAGGCGCGGGCCTGTGGACGGTGAGTAATGGGCTAGCTCGCCGTCCGTCCGTCTTATGACGACAGGCCGTGTCGACGGCGCGTTCGTGTTCCACGCACGCCTCAAAGAGCTCATCTCTTTCTATCGGCAAGGGCCGATGCCTACCAGGGCTGCGGGACTGTTCGAAAGAGATACCGCGGCCCAGGAACACAAAGGGCAAAAGAAGGAAGATGGATGGGTTTTAGTCAGTAAAAGTCTGACACTCCCTTCCGCTCCGCCCAGAGCGGGAGGAGTCATTTGATGATTTCACATCCCAAAAAAAAAGTACGCCGAGTGAACGTGTTTTTTCAGTAGCAGGATTGGTTTTGAACGCTAAAAGATCGCGGTTGAGCCCTACACGCGTCAACAAAATAATGTTCATACATGACAATTATAAATATTTTAAAAACATTTAATTATGTATTTTCCTGATTTTAATTTTAATTTCTACCTTTGATAGCTTTAAAATATAACACTTAAAACAAAAATTCTTTTTTTGAAAAATAAAAACGCCCGCGCCGCGGCGTGGCGCCGCCGCGCCGACCAGTTGCGCCCGGCGCGCCGCCGCCGGCAAATTTTTGGTCGGCGCCCACTTCTAGTCGGGTCATTTAATTCCCTTCAATATGGTTGAGTTGAATGGCGCTGATCCATGCGTCATGTTCGTGAACGGGCGCTGTCAGTTGGGACTGGTCATTTCTTAGCTGCCACGGTTTATTTTAATTACTTTATTTTTAAATTGTTGGTTTTACCTTTTACTCTGGACGCTCTTAATGTGCACGTCTTTGTACATCGTTCTCACATATATGTATAATCTCAACATGAATGATATAACCAAGATTTTGTAACAATATTTTGATTTAAAAGAGTGTCCATGGAGTTTCTTGCCCGTTCTTCTCCATAGAGATCTACGTTAGGGAATGGGCAACTACAGTACTTTCACAGTTTTTATGCCTTGTGACTGGGACTGTAGCTACATTTCATTGTTGTCTTTGTTTCGACAATTCAAAAGTGCCTGTAATTGGCCTACTTGAAATAAATGCTTTGATTTGATTTGATTTGATGAATACACGATAATTATGCCTTATTTGGCTTGAACTTCGTGCTAGGTGTACTAAATTAGTCAGACAAAACAGCTTACAACAAATATAGAGTATCTAGATTCTAGATGTGTACCAGCGAGTTAGCGTCCCGCCCTGGCTTTGCACGAGTGAAGTGAAATATATCAAAATTTTCTTTCATACAAACTTTGACCTGATAATTACGAACACAACAAAAAAAAAACTGTCATCAACTGATGTTGCAATTTATTTTACTTTACATTTAAAAGCAGATATAATTTTAAAGGTAGTTAAGAGGCTAAATACAACCGTGTGCGTGTTGTTATTACCCATCGACATAATGACGATCTTTTACACAAACTCTAATCCCCGGGTAGCGCCAGGGCAGTATTGATGATGACGTAATGATTATAACTCTGTAAAGCCATATTTGTTGCTGCCGCGAATCATAATATAATCAACAAACAGCCTGACACTGGCCAGCAAATTAAAAAAAAACGTAAGGAAATTTGAATTTCGCGCGCTTCCCTGGCGCTTTCACATGAGGATCAATTTAAAAAAAGAACAAAATGGTTGCTTTAGTACAGCTATAGAAGATAGCGAAAAAAATAAAACACCATATCCGACTCGTTATTACCAGACAGAATTTGATAGTCACGTCAAAACTTTCATAGGTCATTTGGCTTTCACTTTGTCCGCTATCTTTTAGCACGAACACCGGTAGCGTGTTTAATAATTTATAATAACACGAACAAATAATAAAGCTTGAGCTAACATAACCTCTACCGGGCATTATTAAAATATCTGAGGTCATTAACAATTTCTGAGAAAAACAAACAAAACACAGCTAAAAGGATCGTTTGGCTCTGGAATCACGTTGTCTTGAAAGAGGGGTGCTGCTGCTGTTGGCAACATTTAGGATATTGTTTATAGAAAAACAAGATGGCTGCGTTAGTTCCGATTTTGGCCACACGCCAAAAGACCCATATACAAATGTACAGGTATAAAACGGGTTGGCAAAAAAATCACTGAAACTAGGGCGCCACTGTCGCTTAGGTACCTGTGTGGCAACCCTAAAAGCATGATGAAAGAGGTCTCATTGATCTCATTCTGCAGTAATTTTGTAAGTAATTATAATCTGTTGCAATGGCTTTCAATGTGTCCACACTTTTTCCAAGATTTAAAAGTTGCTAAACATAAAGTTTCCCTTCGGAAAAGCACGATTTACTATTCACCGCTAATACTTTCGCGTAACTTTAATTTTCATTACCTACTACTCAATCTCATGAATCGATTATCCTTAGTGGCTAAAGCCCATTCATTGACTTCTCATAATTACTAGTACTACTACCTATATAAAAACAGATTTCTAATAAGGTACCTAGGTATAAACAAAGAGGCCATATGCATGTAGTTTAAATTACTTAGTCACCATAATACTCCGTATGTCATTGTGGTTTAATTAATGACAAATAAAGCCTTTTATAACTATTTTGAATATACACCGTTCCAGTCTATCAATACTTATATTAGGTAATGTTCGGATCATCCAGAAACTTTGCATATACGTTGTCAGGTGTACAGAAACGGACATCCCGAAAAAAAGTACTGTTCCCGTCGAAATCAACAATAACGTTCTTACGATAATAGATGGCGCCACGTGTCTTTCGAATCTGATTGAATTATATTATTGCAAGCATATTATCAAACTAGAATTGATTGTGAAATTCTAAATTAACGCGAGCGAGCAAAAGCTATTAGGTATTAAGCATATAACAAAAGCATTTAGCCAAGCCACTGATAACAGAGAACACCTAGGTATTGTTGTAAATATATATATATATATATATAAATACAATTAGTTTTTATCAAGAACAAGGAAGACTCGAATGTGTATTGTTTTATTTATGTATAATTATAAATAAATAATCAAGTGCAAATATCAATTGTTTGCGTCAATCAATATTAATGACTCGTTGAATTGACATAAAAGGGGATTTTTTTTGCGTATGGTGACAGATTTTTAGCTGTCTTATTTCTGTACCTTATCAGAGGCCTTTGCCCAGCAGAGACAGTAAAGGCTAATAAAAAAAAAATCGTCAAGAACAAGAACGTAAATGAGAATACCTCATACCTACCGTGTAATCACAGAAGTATAATCCTCAAGGGAAACACAAGGGTACATAACACAGGGGTACACTATGTAATTGTTAATGTATAAATGGAATGAATGAATGAATGAAACCAAAAGTCATAATATACAAATTTCAATCACTTTCAAAGTGTTTCGTACATATACACTTCAACCAACTTATCTGTGCAGGCGGGAAGACGCAGAACTAAAATAAGTTTACCAAGTTTGTGTATTAATGCAGTTTTACTTGACAAGTAGCGCCACCTTGAACTGCACACTTGAAGTGGTCATACTTCTCGCCGTCCGTCCGTCGTGTGACGACGGGCAGGCCGTGTCGACGGCGCGTTCGTGTTCCACGCGCGCCTCAAAGAGTTATCAGCAAACGGGAGGGGCCCGCAAGGGCCGGTGCCTGCCAGGGCTGCGGGACTGTTCGAAAGAGATACCGCGGCCCTGGAACATAAAGGGCCAATGAAGGAACATGGGTGGTTTTTAGTCAGTAAGAGTCTGACACTCCCTTCCGCTCCGCCCAGAGCGGGAGGAGTCATTTGATGATTTCCCACCCCCCAAAAAAAAAAAAAAAAAAAAGTGGTCATACTTTATATGATGTTTAAAAAATATACGATTAAAATTACAGATTTGTTTGCAAATTAAAATCTAATAACTGGAATCGGAAACATTGCTAAAACTTTATCTAAAAAACGCCTACAGGACTGGCGAAATATATGTGTCATTAATGTGTTCGGAATTTTAAACTAGTATGTTATGTGATGTGTCTATAAATGTGACACACTTGAATACACTGCCATACGTATATTACATACTTTGATTGAACATATAACTGTGCAATTAGCAGTAATTGACGAGGTTATCTGCATCATTACGTACATTAAGTGCACACATGTAATATAACGATGCAAAACTTATTTAATTACCAATAAACTAGCTGTTGTCTGCGGTTTCACTTGAACCCTAATGAAACTACTCCAATATATAAAAGTACCTCTTTTTTTTTGGGATGGGAAATCATCAAATGACCCCTCCCGCTCTGGGCGGAGCGGAAGGGAGTGTCAGGCTTTTACTGACTAAAACCCATCCATGTTCCTTCTTTTGCCCTTTGTATTCCAGGGCCGCGGTATCTCTTTCGAACAGTCCCGCAGCCCTGGCAGGCATCGGCCCTTGCGGCCCTGTTTGCTGACATCTCTTTGAGGCGCGCGTGGAACACGAACGCACCGTCGACACGGCCTGTCGTCATAAGGCGGACGGACAGCGAGCTAGCCCATTACTTACCGTCCACAGGTCTGCATACAAAAGTACCCTAAGGGGACGTCCCATTCTTCGCTTGCCGATAAAATCAATATATTTTTTTTTTCGCATTTTAAACATACATGGGCACATATGAAACGTCAAAAGATAGGTTAGGTTCCGGTTGGTCGTTTTCTATGAAGAAGAACTGGCCAGAAACTCCATGGTAATCACAGTCTTCACTCCAGGAGTCGTTGCTCCATCGGCATTCAGTCCGTTCTTTAATTTAAACAACTTTAAAGTCTCGAGACTATGTAAGTCAGTTTTAGTTGAGATCTATGTGCATATTGTATAATTATCACTTGCTTCGGTGAAGGAAACCAGCACGCCTGAGAGATATTTCTCGATGGCATGCAAAGTCAGCGGCATAAAAACTCTTGACATCAGGTTAGGCACTAACCACACGATAAAGAAGTTGAGATCTATTTAACACTTTCACCGTCCGCAAAGCAGACACAATAGCTAAACAATCGCCCTGAACCATATGTGGTTCATGGGACAGGAAATGGGTTAAGTCGCGAGTTAATAGGCTTATTTTGGGTGAACTCGTTCCATCGTCGACCTCATCTCTGTCCTCAGGACAACATTCAGGTCATGAATAGGCCCATTTATTATAAAAAAGTTAACTTCCATTCTAACGAAATGGAATTAACATACATACAAAAACTCACACCTTTTCCCATGAAGGTAGATCCGTAGATGGAAACCACAGAACGCCACCAGCTACGATCCTAACATACTCCTTTCGCCTCGTCCACGGTCATACATCTGGTGATACACGAACGCTGGATGCGATTACAACGCACCTGACTGTGGAACTGTAATTTACATGGAACACGCAACCACTATCATCTGACCTTTGTACAGATATGTAAGTCAATATTATGGTTCAACCATAATGATAAGCTTACAAACTACAAATCGGATATTCCGAAACGTCACGTAATTAGATAGTATACTAACTATCATGCATTAGTCGGGGTATAAATGTTGATAAGGCTCGGAAGGAAGTGGTCGTGCTTGATAGAGAGCATCACGTGCTCAGTTTTTTCCCAACTATGTTGGGGTCAGCTTCCAGTATAAGCGGATGGATATGAATATCAGTGTTTTACATGGAGCGACTGCCTATCTGAACCATGTTATGCCTTGATAAGACTGGTTTTCAGCCTGTTAGAGATGTTTGTATGAAACATCTGATAGACACATCGAAAAAATAAATAAAATAGAATAAAAAAAATAATTAAGGAACACTTTGGGGCTGTCTCCACGAGCGAGAGAATCGCGACGATATTATCGTCGTTGCCACGTATTTCTATACACTCTCTTAGAGGCCGTCTCCACGAGCGAGAGAATCGCGGCGATATTATCCCATACAAATACGTAATATCGCCGCGATTCTCTCGCTCGTGGAGACGGCCCCTTTGGGTAAAAGGCACGTTGATTTACAGAATGCTTGGTTGCTTGAAGGGTCCGTTTACACCTTGTAGAAGTTTCAGCAGGATAAAGGGTTCTTTCAAATTCCTCACCCCGGTTCTCTACAAAATCCTAGATCTTTGAGTTATCTCGAGTAGTCAGTCCAGAAGTCTGACAATCAATCTTCCAAAGGGCATACTGTTACTAGTTCGTGGACGTCAGGTAGTCGCTTCACATAACATACTGGTGCTCAGCTATATCCAGTTAGACTGGAAGCGGACCCGATCCGAGGCTGGGCAGATGATGGCATCGACAAAAACAGTTCTATTATGAATTCTTGGCAAATCACAAATAAGGTTATATATCGTTCAATATTCTAAGCATGTTGCTCGTAATACATGTATATAAAGTAGTTTATAAGCATGCTAGGACTGGAGTTTTGTAATCAGTTTCCTTGTATACTAATACATGGATATGTAACACATACACACACACATAGGTAGATCATCTAAACGAATATCCATACTAATATTATAAATGCGAAAGTAACTCTGTTTGTTACATTTTCACGACTAAACGGCTGATTGGATCGTTATGAAATTTGGCAAGGAGATATATTAAATCCTGAGGAAGGACATAGGCTACTTTTATCCCTAAAAACGCATCAAAGTGTCTGCGCGAATGAAGTCGCGGGCAGCAGCTAGTATATTATAAAGCAGAAGAGTTTGTTTGATCGCATCAATCTCAAGAACTACCGGTTGGATTTGAAAAATTATTTGCGCATTTGATAGCCCAATTCTTGAATAAGGTTATGTGCAATTAACATCACTCTGCGACCTTAAGGCTGCGTTTCCACCAAAGATGAGCGAGGATGCGTAGCGAGGGATGTGTGTGGAACTAACCAATCAGAATCACATAGCTAGAATACCTCAAGCTGTGTAAATGAATCGATATTATTGGTTAGTGTCACACACATCCCTCGCTACGCATCCTCGCTCATCTCTAGTGGAAACGAAGCCTTAAGGTTGAAACTAATCAATCAGCATGGAATGGAACGTGCTGCAGAACGCATCGTCGATGCAGCCGCGTGCGATAGCATTCCAGCTGTTTCTCGCTCTAGCAAATTACGGTTCTGAGCGACAGAACAGTATAGGAGCATGGAAAAGTGCAACACCGTGCTGATAGATAAGGCGTAACCGAGCAAAAAGAGAATAGGCCGGGTGAAGCCGCGGGGCCGCGCGGAGGCTAGCCGTGTATAATGCGATGTTTTTGTTGAGTATAATCGCTATTCTACTTGCTATGCCTGTGTCAATGTGTGTGTAGAATAACAACATCACGCCTGTGTTTCCTTAAGGTGTAAGAACCACGAGAGCCCGCGAAATTCAAATCTTCTTCCGTTTTTTGCAATTTGGAGGTCAGTGTTAGGTTGTATGTTGATGAAAATATGATTCGCGTCCGTAACACGTATGAAGTTACAGAATTATAATAATTAAAATCATTCAATAAACATTTCATGAAAAAGTCATTCAGTGGAATTTAAAAGGTTGTAAGGTTGTTTTAATGATTATAATTCTGTAACGACATGTGTACGAGTTACGGATGCTAATCATATTTTCGTCAACATACAACCTGACACTGACCTGCAAATTGCAGAAAACGTAAGAAAATTATAATTTCGCGGGATAACCTTTTTTTTGGGATGGGTAATCATCAAAATGACTCCTCCCGCTCTGGGCGGAGCGGAAGGGAGTGTCAGACTTTTACTGACTAAAACCCATCCATGTTCCTTCTTTTGCCCTTTATGTTCCAGGGCCGCGGTATCTCTTTCGAACGGTCTCGCAGCCCTGGCAGGCATCGCCCCTCATGTTTGTTCGCGCGTGGAACACGAACGCGCCGTCGACACGGCCTGTCGTCATAAGACGGACGGACGGCGAGCTAGCCCATTACTCACCGTCCACAGGCCCGCGTTCGCGGGATACCCTGGCTGGCGCTTTCACCTTGATAAGATGGCCTGAGGTGTGCCTATAATATAGCACTCTCACACTTCAAAGGGAGACCCTATTGTCTATTGTACTATTCCTTATATTATTTAACTAGCGACCCGCCCCGGCTTCGCACGGGTGCAATGCTGATACTAAATACACTACAGAAAAACTGTGAACGTTGTATATAAAAACATAGCGGCCCACTTCGGCTTCGGGTGTAAAATATATAGCCTATGTCACTCACTGAAAAATTGATTAAAATTGATCCAGTAGTTTTGATTTATTCATTACTGCCCGTGGCCCGCACGCGTTAAATTTGCCTCGCCGCGCCGCCGGCCGGTGCCGGCGCAAACGCTACGTCCCGCAATTTTTAAATCTGTAATATCTTCGAAAATATTCATTTAAATCATATGCTGTAAAGGGCCATATAGATCTATATTAAATCAACAATGTATTTAAGGTATTTAATTGGATAAGGATTAATGCCGTATTGGTTAAAATCGCTTCGGAAATTAGCCATTATTTGGCGTAAAAAGTAAATGACAAAAACATGTTATTGTGGGATATCCATAAGAGATAGACATATACCATCGCGGAGTTTTCTGTAGACCTTTTTAATGTGTACAATACTTAGTACATTATTTTGTTAAATCTCGTAGGGTTCAGCCTGCGTTTGCAATGTAAGCGGAAAAAAATGAAATTATTTACGACTTCACAATAGAAATCTTGAAATTATCAGTGGTTCTCTAATATATTAAGCATGTAATTATACATATAAACCTTCCTCTTGAATCACTCTATCTATTAAAAAAAACCGCATCAAAATCCGTTGCGTAGTTTTAAAGATTTAAGCGGTCAAAGGGAAATAGGGACAGAAAAGCGACTTTGTTTTATAATATGTAGTGATTTCTAGCGGATTTCTTAATATAAATAAACCGTTAACCTACGTGATATCAGAATATAGCTGTAACCAATGGCTAAACGCCTGTACCATTCAATAGATTTTTAGGTTATCTAATCTTTTTTTTTTCGTTGTCTGTGGTTCATTGGCTTTGACCTATGTTTAGGGTTGCCATTTCGAAATTTGAAGCCACACTGTTTTGCAGAAACGTCCGATGATTTTCAACGGAAATATAAGTAGCTGGTAGCCTACCATGACGTCTTAAAGCAGGAACGAGAGGGGCCCGCAAGGGCCGGTGCCTGCCAGGGCTGCGGGACTGTTCGAAAGAGATACCGCGGCCCTGGAACATAAAGGGCCAATGAGGGAACATGGGTGTTTTTTAGTCAGTAAGAGTCTGACACTCCCTTCCGCTCTGCCCAGAGCGGGAGGAGTCATTTGATGATTTCTCACCCCCCCAAAAAAAAAAAAAGCAGGAGTAATTCCAGTGTGGGAAAGAGACAGAGCTATACACGTCATCTAGCGCCATCGCATGCATATGCGTTGACATAATGTATATGTCAAAGGCCAGACGCTTGGGACAACATTTCTGAACAAACCTAGCTGGGATGATAACCCTACCTATATTGAATTTTAGAGTACTTTACGTGAGGTTTTCAGATACCTACAAGTTATGGATATAATAAGTACCTTAAAAAATAACTGTGATGATATGTTTATTTCGGTTTTCGAATTCTTTACTTTGTTCGGAACAAATCCGTTGCTTGGAACTTGGTAGTTGGATTAACTTTTTGAAAGATTTGAACTTAGATTGATTTTAGAACGTTTTCTGAACTAGCCATGGTCGAGTCCTTGATAGATAACACATAGATCCTCCATGAAGGCAACCTTTGCGATAATTCAAGAAAATAAAACTTAACTAGGACTATTCTGTAGCGTTCACGTGAAACCTCACTCAAGTGAGCGTACACAATTCGAAAGCGGACACATTTGTGTTTAAACCATCATCGCGGATTCACAACGAGACACCGTTCGAATTTCGAACTTACGTTTTAGAATGCGTCAATGTTACCATAGAGCATCGAGTACAGTCCTTTCACAGTTATGATACATAGTCTCTGACATAAACCTTATGTCAACGAAAAAAGGTCACTGTACTGCAGAATCAGTAAGCAAAATAACAATGGAAGGACAGTAGAAAATCGTTGTGTAACTTACTTTTGTTCTATCTTTAACATGTGAAATCATTATTTAATCTTTAGATTTAGCTTATCGTATTTTGCACACACCAAAACATCTATTGATCTATTTGGCAAGATATATTATCATAATGTTATCTCTTTGTCCTTGATATTTTATTCTTTTATCTAATTGGTGGAGCATTGGGGATATCTGCTTAATTTGGCTGGAGATATTCGTTGTGATTGGTCAGTTTTTGTCAGTATTTCCACAACTTCAGGCCAACAGCTACCTTGTGGTCAGGAATATAAAGATCATTATAATTTTAAGACTTGTCAGTGATAGCAATTTAACAACAAGCTTATTGCTACGATTATAAAGTTATCTTTGATTTTGACAGCTGTGCAAGGGCGGAGCTAAAATAAATGTGAAAGGACTGTAGTAAACTAGCCATAGAGATGTAGATTAAGAGCTAGAAAACAAACAATTGTGGGCTATGCTATGGACTATGATGACTGGTGTTAAAGATGTACACGGCTCATGGAAAATTCTGAATAATAGCGCCATCTCCTTTTTCAATACAATTCCGCTGACAATTTCAGAAATGTTTGCCAACCGCGCCCTCCTGTCAATGTCATTCAAGCGTAAAAAGATCCATTAGTTACCATTTGATTGCAAAAACTTCTTATTTTGGTCTCTGATTGCTAAACCACAGACAATGTGAAAGCCGTAATTATAACCCGATAAAACTTCTCGTGCCGCTGGTAGAAAATAATAGTAATCTATTTGTTACATATCACATTACCAAAATGGGAGAGCTTCTAATGGTGTAACATACCAAAAACCCCATCTCTGCATAAGATTACAGCGAAAGGACAAAGATCAACGGAGTAATTGCGTAACTCTCTTTTACAAGAACTTTTTGGCGCGTAAATAAAATCGGTGCTAACGCCGCCATCTTGTTTTTAGATTGACATTTTCACAAATCAAATACAATGAAATCGAGCGCCAAAACCTATTGCCTATCTATTGTAGGTACTATGGTTGTTTTTTTTTTAAATTAAGTATTCGATTATAAACTGGCTTAAAATACCTTTGGTTTTTGTGAATTTAAGTGTACATGTAACACTTAGGGTGTTGTGTGAGCGTTTTCCTAACTTTTTGCATTTGCTATGTTAAAGATTGATAAGCATTCATCTCCATAGACTATAGGGGCTAGAAGATATGTTTTTAAATATTTTAAATGACCCGTATTCCTGCATTGCGCAGATTTTTGGTACACCTTATCTTTATCCTGTTAGATTTTCAAATCTAGCACTATCTAGCCTAGCTAACTAATCTAGCCTTTTGCAAGTGATCGGTGACTTTCTTCAGAAAAGTCAGATGCTTAAGACTCACAACTGGTTAGCGTGTATTTTCAGAAGAACATTCAATTTTCTTTTTTTTTTATTCCAATATAGGTACGTGGATATGTGGTCGAAGCGCGAGGAGTGTGTAAGGATCGTAGCAGGTAGCGTTCTGTAGTCTCTGCAGAACCCGTGAATTTATGCAGGTGTGTAGTTTTTTTTACTACGGTGACTATTGTTAATGGTTACGCATAGGTATACCATTTACTAAGTTGCGTGTGAATTGTCGGTACATAAATGTAATGTTATTAACACTTTCGAATATGAAGTGTGTACCAATAATGCGTTTTCTTTTCATTCAGGTACGTTGCCTGCGGTTGGCACTTATCACTTTCGAATTCAATATAAGCACTATTTTTGCACGTAATATTATCAAACGTATTATGTGATTATTATTCAGTTTTGTTGTCTTGTTTTTTTTAAATCTTATTTGTTACTAAAAGTGGCTGTTTTTTGTAGATTTTTGACAGTCGTTACAGGTAGTCGTTACAAGGAGCGGCAGCCTATCGGACCTCCACAACCCAGTTAGTACTGCTGGGTAATACGATACCCACAGAACATATAAAGGAGGTTTATATGTTCTGTGACGATATCCTTGGTTAGAGTGGTTGTCAGACTTTTTGGGGCACTGACGACCTGTAAAGATTGACAAAGGTCTACAAATGACAGCCGGGACCAACGGCTTCACGTGCTTTCCGAGGCACGGAGGAAACTTGGTATGTAATGAGTGGTCACCCATTCACAGACGAAGATCGACCCGAGCGGCTGTTATTATTTTTATTAACCACGAGCTCCTTGCGTATTGGTGTATTGTCCACAAAAACCGTTATAATCAAATCCGGGTATCAGACTTACCGTTAAGGAAAACTAATGGCAATTTTATACAAATCGCATTCAAATCAAATTCTAGACAGAATTCGAATCCAACGGTCAAAGAACTATATATTCAGTGACAAAATAAAAATGGCGGCGAAGAAATTGACAGCGGCAAAAAATGTCACGACTTGTTTCTCGGTTTGATATACCCAACGGTTTTGTAGACAAATGTGATGAAATCTTGAAAACCTAGATGTATTTTCGTCTGGGTCTCTATATTTTTAACAAAGATTCTAAATAAGCTGCGGAGTGTGGGTTTGTGCCCGGTTGATGGCGTATAGTCTCGCCCCTATTACATGGGATGGGACTTAAACATAACTGGCGAAATGTGAGTGTACAGTCACGAGCACCAATATGTATACACTTTCTTAAATTTAAAAGCAATTTTCGCGAGAAATAACGATTGTTACTTGGAGATAGGATCTTTTTCATAAAAATATGAGTTCCAAAATTCTAAGTTCGTTATTACAACGTGAAATTTTAATCAGAACAGTAGCAGAAAAACACTTTTAAAAGTTGTTAAGTGTTTACATA
The DNA here is from genome assembly GCA_950022335.1 of Eurois occulta. Classification (NCBI taxonomy): domain Eukaryota; kingdom Metazoa; phylum Arthropoda; class Insecta; order Lepidoptera; family Noctuidae; genus Eurois; species Eurois occulta. Next base: position 7,707,730 of record OX465504.1, on the reverse strand, counting down.
TTGGTGCTCGTGACCCATCCCTTCGGGGATTCAATGAAACTTAGGTTATTTTGCTCATTTCAAAACTGGTTTTCTGCAAAAAAAAAATTGAAGTCAATTTGAAGCGACGTAAGTACAACCTTTTTATTTACGTGTATTATTATGTTAAAAAAGCAGACTAATTAAAGCACGTAAAAACCATTGTACGTAATCAAAATCATAGCTTAAAAACTCGTGTCACCTTAATTACATCTAAAAAATATGTAAAAAAATTTAGCCACTAACTACTCAAAACTAGTTTAAACTGGATTCGAATAAAAACAATGACTTTTTATTGAGCTGTCAACACAGTCAAACCTCTTTGGAAGAAAAAGTTTGTGAAAAAAGCGCGGGAATTTGTAAAGATCATGCTCTGTCACCGTTTAAATTGTTGATTGCAGCTTACGAAAACACTAATAAAATTAATCGATCGAATGACTAAAAGCTATCAATATCAATTGGACTTGATTATATTGTTGTACTAGCTGTTGCCCGCGCGACCTTCGTCAGCGTGAAATTGTTATAAAAATATTACTGTTCTATTTGAATCGGATTTGTTAACAATTTCAAAGGTTTTAATTTTTTGTACGGATCCCCAATCCTTTTTCTAAAATAAAAGTAGCTTATAACATCAGCTATCTGCCAGTAAAAGTCTCGTCAAAATCGGTCCAGCCGATATATATATAGTTTGATAATGCAGTCAGTAAAAAACTTGATTTTGAAATTACGAACAGACTTCAATTTTATTTATTTGTATAGATTCTGACAACCAGTTTTACCAAGGGTTATCGTATTACCCAGTAATTGGTGGGTTGTAGAGCTCAGATAGGCAGTACATATGATGAAAATACTGTTATTCAGCTGCATCTGGTTAGACTGGAAGCCGACCCCCAGCATAGTTGCTAAAAGGCTAGGCAGGTAATGATGACTCCGCAGTGCGCGTTTGTTGCAGCTTGCGAAAACACCAATTAATAGAACGAATGACCTTATAAACATAGACCAATAATAAATGAAACGTATTACACACATTCTATTCTGAAAAGTTCACTTGGAACCTCACTCAAGTGGGCGCACACATGTGGGTGATTGTGTCTTGAGACAAACCATCAAAGGTGAGCAGCAAACTGTGGAAAGAGAAACACCCACCACCTCCCGATTTCGTTAAACCCCATTAACATTAGCCTCCGGGACATGATCTGCAGTGGCCTGTTTGGAAAGCACTTAATCGATTGCGCATCCAAGTAGGCCGTAAACACAATTTTGCCAAATATGGAATTAAAGATCCTTCTGACACTCTGTGTGAATGCGGTGCTTCTGACCAAACGATGTCCCACTTGGAGTGTCCGAAGTGTCCCAACACCTGCACTTTTGAGGACCTAAAAGACGCCACAGACACGGGTAACGTGGCCACATACTGGGCCCAAGAAAAAACAAGTCGTACCATTACCATCGACACGAAAGAAAAAGAAGAAACACAAGTTTGCAATACCAAATCTATGGGGGAATCGCGTTTTGACAGCTCATAAAAAGTTAATTGATTGTTGGTGACAATGACAAGTGTAAAAACTACCCTTACTGTAAATAATTGAGTTAAAGCTACTTATAGAATATTTAAAACTAAAAAAGGTGCTAATTTATATAAAATAAACTAACTAACTAAATAAACAACAGGGCGCTTAAGCGTCTAAATAATCCTCTGCATCGCTGTCATCCGGAAGCATGGCCATTTGGCATGGGCATTGCCACGTTGAATGGCAATGCTAATTCTTTGGCCAAAGAAAGAGCCAGCCCTCTGGTTAAAAGTAAATCATGAAGAATTCACATCTCTCGTCTATTTCCGAGGCACAATAATTGACAAACTGGCTATCGATTCTAGAATGAAACATTTAATTTGTAAACACGATAAACGATTCTAAATTGGTTTGACCTAAAAATAATATCAAATGAACGGCACGGTGTCACCAAATTATTTAATGATTTATCGATTACATTTACATCGATACAATACTGAAATGTCATAACAGCTAATACTATTGCTATACCGGGCACATTTTCACAGTCACGGCTGCTACATAGAAATCTCTCTAATGCTACAATTAATTTATTAGTAGTACGTTAGATGAAGACAAAATGGCCGCCATATTTTATAGTAGTCATATTAGGCAATTGTCTGGTGAAGTGTGGACGCTAATTTGTCTTAAATTCCGTCGTTCAACATACGATAGAGACGTTACTGACCTGTTTCATCGAATTCCTGGCTTTCCCAATGAGCCGGCTCGCAACATACATACCTACAATAATAATTAATACACTCTCCCTGTTGAAAATGTGACTCACAATATGTCGTTTTTGTTGTTTAATAACATCATCATTTCAGCCGAAAGACGTCCACTGCTGGACTAAGGCCTCCCCCAAGTGTCGCCACATTGACCGGTCCCGTGCGTCTCGTCGCATCCAGCGGATTCCCGCAACCTTCACCAGTCCACCTAGTGGGAGGCCTTCCAACGCAACGTCTTCCACTGCGGGGTATGAGGTCCCAGTGCAGACTGGTTGATTTCACATGTCTTCGAATTCTTCATTCTGTGACATGTTGGTTTTCTCATCATGTATTTGCCCCCAATGCAATACTTCGTGATGATGAAGACCTAGGTAGATGATGAAGATAAATGATTGCAAGTAATTTCTATATGCAATTACCACGTCAACTATAGGAAATAATATCTCGAACTACGTCAAAGGGAGAAAACAGCGGCTAAGAAACCTGCCCTACCTTCTAGACACACAATCTTGATTATGCGACACACATGCAGCCCAGTTTCCTTTGCATAAACCGGTATTAGGCTGGGCGCACATTGGCTTTCATAATATTGGCAATTATTGATATTAATATTACCATTGGTTGCTGAATCGAAGGTGGGCTCATGGCTTAAGAGGAAGTTTGAAAGTGGCGCGTCTTGGTATGAACATGTGATGAGGCAGGATGGTACACATATGACTAAAAGAGTGATGGACATGAATGTTGATGGATGGAGAGGGAGAGGAAGGCCAAAGAAAAGATAATGGATTGTGTGAGGAATGATGTGAAGGAAAAAGGAGTAAATGATAGCGTGACGATGGACAGGGGAGAGTAGAAGAAAAAACCTGTTGCGCCGACCCCAGATAAAATGGGACAAGGGCAGGAAGATGATGCAGCAGTTAGCCAATTTAATAGCTAGCGGTAAAATAAATGTGAATGTCAAGAATTTTAAATCTCTTTGCTATGTCCTGAATGCATTGAAGTTCCCGCGTTTTTGACAGTAGCCAATGTGCGCTCAGCTTTGTGTCTTACTAGCACGCTCCCCACGCGTGTTCGTGCAGATACAAATGATTGTCTATAATAAACAACATTTACACTTCAGTTGTTTTGTATTTTTTGCACGCATACTTCGTAAATGAAATCATGTGCTTCAATAAGGAAGGAAGAACTGTATAATCGTTCTGGATGGAGTGTTAAGTGTTTTAGTATCATTGAAATTTAGTATTAATGGTTTTATTGGGGGCAAACGTCTCTTCTATTGTACTACAAACGAGAATTCATTAGGTATAGTTGTGGAACTTTGACGCGTGGTCATAATCAAACTAGGGACCTAGTTTTTTTTTCATTTATTGTCCATGAACAATTTGACAAAGAAATGCCAACAGCGCCCTTCTGTCAACGTCTCAACAGACTTACCTGTGCATGCGGGAAAACACAGAACTAAAATAAATGTACCAAGTTTGACAAATTAATGCATTTTTCGTGACAAGCAAGCAGCGCCACCTTTGAACTGCAAACTAAAGTAGTCATTCTATACTTAGAATGCTCTATTTTTTCTGTATCAACTTGAACGTTTCGCTAAAAAGTGCGTAAAATTATGGTTTTGTAGGTATGTATAATCCAAATCTAGATTGTAAACCCAGACAGAAAGTCTTATCGACAAAATGACATTCCATTTTCAACTACAGTTGCATACAAACTTATACTCCATCTCTTTCTACACTACAACATGTAAAAAGGATACCTATACTACGAGTTTCAACTGTCATTACAGCCTTGGTTACGGATTTAAAATGTAAATACGTAAGTAGCCACGTACTTTTTTATGGGACCAGAATGTTTATATTCTTGAAGCTTCTTCATGCCAGTGAACCGTTTCTTTTTTTTTTTAATTCAGTATTTTGGCAGACGGAAGAGAAAATTTCAAAATATGACATCAACATTTGACAATTAATTATTTTACGCGCCAAAATATGAATTGAAGCCGCCATCTTGTTTTTAAATCGTTTATGAAACAATTGCTGAAATATTTTCCAATAACGCCCCTCTGTGAATGATATTCAGGCGCTAAAAGAACAATGCCGCATTAAACTTGAACAGTCACCAACATGTTTACCAACAGAACCCTTCTGTTCGTAAACATTTGTGAAATTAACTCTAGAAACTGTTTTGAAAAACAAAATGGCGGTATTAATTCCGATTCCACGCGCGAAAAGAGCCATTTCGTCGTTATAGTTCTAACACCACGTAAGTCAAAAATAACAACTTTACAGGAGAGTGTAAAAACTGCATAATATACATAGGTATTGGACTAATGGTACAATAACATTTTATAATTTGTGTTCACTTCAAATTAGATAGAGAAGGAGACGTTGCTTGTTTCTGTACACGGCATCAAAAATCAAAATGTCAGAAGCGCCAAAATGCGTCTTGCATACATGGTGTTAGTACCTACTTCAACTACGATTTAGCACTATATTCGTAGGTATATGTAATTAAATAAGACTCAATTCAACTCGGTATGTAGCTCAATTACCAACAGACCTGCTTTGTCAGTGAGTATGTCTATAAATAGGTGTCCCGCGTCAGTTGCATAGCTGATGTACCGTGCCCAGTTTGATATCAGCCTCCCACGCGAGCGTACTGAGTAAACTTGTTGTTTTTGTGTCATTTACTTACTTGTTTTTACAACAGTTTGACTAAAATATAGAATTGTATTTCGATTTTTCACACACAAATTCTAGCTGACAGCGGGCGTGTGACACTAGACAGCACGATTTGTTACTAAGTATTGCATTTCCTTCGTCTTGCTTGCCCCGTCTGTCGTTCGTAAATATTTTGAACGTCTTTGCGCATACCACATTTTCTTCTTCGTATTTTGTATTCTTTGAACGTTAGATACTCGTACACCACTATACATGTTTAGTTTCTATAAATACCTATCATTTAACTACCTTAGTACGTACCGTAGTCAAAATATTGTTACCTACATAAAATCCATTAGGTGTGCTGTAAATCTCAGAATTTAACTTGAGGGGAACTCCAATGATATCAGAAATTCAGTACATTTATTGACATACCAACGTCAAACTGATTCGTGGGCATTCTTATTATGGCTACAATGCTAAATGGTAGCTTGTTAATTATTCCGAAAAGAGATTGATATCTTGTCCATTGTTTTTTTTTGTTCCTTGTACTGTCCTTTCAGTTTATATTTACAGCTTGCTATTAATTCGGCTAATGTGACGTGTGTGTAAAAAAAATTAGTTCAACTGGGGATTTTTTCAAACCTTAGGTTAGCCAACACTGTCCTTTAAGATACAGGTCTCCTAGTTTAAGAGGCAGGATTCATTATTATTTTTCTAGCATAGACTTCTTCAGCAGACTTAAATGTACTGTGCACAAAAAACGATATACCTAATTATACTTATTGTATTTCTGCCACTTTGTTTTGCACTGTGTCTGTGTGTATTACTTGGGTAAATAAACAATTTTATTATTTATTATATTAACTTAACTTCAAAGAAATGTAACAAAAAGAGAATAACCAAAGTTGGTACCAAAAAGTCTCGTGCCTCAAAACCAAAATATTATAGTAATTAGTTTCATATTTTTTTACGGCATTACGCGTCGGGGATTTGATTTTTGAACTGGAAATATACTTTTCGAGTTTAAAAGTATGAATATTGTTTTACTCCCTTTATATGACGTTCCGTTTCAACTGAATATAAATGACGTTCCGTTTCAATTGAACAAACCCTTGTCTGTCGAGCGGACTCTAAAATTAATTACAATTAAGTAAGATCAGTACACCAAATCGATTTAGTTTGGTTTATTGCTATTTGCAACAAAATAGATTTTCTCAGCCTAAAGATTTTGATTTATCGATTACATCCCTAAATCCCGACTAGTTTATAGCACTTACTATACTCTATGGTTTATAGTTATCTTATCTGTGGCATCTGTGATCTGACATTTGTACTGTACTGACTGACTATTGGCAATTTAAAGGTCTAAAATAAAATCGAGTTTCAGTCAAGCATACTGTGGATGTTACTTTAACTCGTAATTCTTACTAATAATAGTGTATTACGCTGTTTTTAGAGCAATAATGATTATGTATGTGTGTTAAAATACGTCGTTGGTAGCGTCGAAAAAATAGACCTACTTTTTAGGTTAGTTTCGATTTTATAAAATAACTCTGAAACGCGGGTTTTTTTTTTCAAAAATAATTTTTGTAGGAGTTAATACGATCAGTGTAGTCTGTAAAAAACAAGGTTTGATTTTGATGCAGCATGGTACGGGATTCCATATATCCATGAGCATTCTCCTTTGCAGGTCAGTGTCAGGGTGGCAAAAATAATGTAAAAGTTGTCGTCGAAGTCTTTCAGTCTCTCACTGTCGAAATATAACCTCAAAAATCAAATAAATCAAAATAATAATCAATTTAATCTCTATAATGTGGCCTCATATCTTATTTAATTGGACTCAAAATCGGTTTTGTGTTTCAGAAAAAAGGACTTACAACAAGTTTCAGCGTTTAAAACAAATGAATTAAAAACATAACTTGAAATAAAAGAAATTCGATAAGAATAAAACACACGAAAATAAACTAGCCTAAGTTGATAAGTTCCTTTTTCAATTGTTCATTCATACATTAACAAGTTTTTTAGGAAGTTGTGGCGCGTGGTCAAATCGGAACTAAAGACGCGCGCCGCGTCGCCATCTTTTTAAGCGGTTTTTTTTAACAATATCAATGTAATGTTTATCAACAACTTATTTTACGCTCTTGTCAATGTCATGTAAACGTCTACCTCACCTGCTTGCGGTTTTATAAGATTCAAAAAGACAAAACCACATAATTAAAACCTACAGCTACACTATTGGTCATTCATAGCTTACACTTCAACCAACTTATCTGTGCAGGCGGGAAAACACAGAACTAAAATAAATGTACCAAGTTTGACATATCGATGCAAATTTTCTTGTCAAGCAACGACACCTTAAACTGCACACTTAAAGTGGTCATATTATAGTTTACTTCTAATTGGGTATCATTGTCAAAATGAAAGTGATCTTAATTTACTAATATTGAAAATGCGAAAGTTAGTGAGGATGGATGGATGTTTGTTACTCTTTCACGCGAAAACTACTGAACTGAGTTATATGAAAAGAGAATGCTCATGGAAGTATGGAATCCCGTACCATGCTGCATCAAAATCAAACCTTGTTTTTTATAGACTACACTGATCGTATTAACTCCTACAAAAATTATTTTTGAAAAAAAAACCCGCGTTTCAGAGTTATTTTATAAAATCGAAACTAACCTAAAAAGTAGGTCTATTTTTTCGACGCTACCAACGACATATTTTAACACACATACATTACATTATTGCTCTAAAAACAGCGTAATACACTAATATTAGTAAGAATTACGAGTTAAAGTAACATCCACAGTATGCTTGACTGAAACTCGATTTTATTTTAGACCTTTACATTGCCAATAGTCAGTCAGTACAGTACAAATGTCAGATGCCACAGATAAGATAACTATAAACCATAGAGTATAGTAAATGCTATAAACTAGTCGGGATTTACGGAAGTAATCGATAAATCAAAATCTTTAGGCTGAGAAAATCTATTTTGTTGCAAATAGCAATAAACCAAACTAAATCGATTTGGTGTACTGATCTTACTTAATTGTAATTAATTTTAGAGTCCGCTCGACAGACAAGGGTTTGTTCAATTGAAACGGAACGTCATTTATATTCAGTTGAAACGGAACGTCATATAAAGGGAGTAAAACAATATTCGTACTTTTAAACTCGAAAAGTATATTTCCAGTTCAAAAATCAAATCCCCGACGCGTAATGCCGTAAAAAAATATGAAACTAATTACTATAATATTTTGGTTTTGAGGCGCGAGACTTTTTGGTACCAACTTTGGTCATTGTCCTTTGGCACATAGATAGTTAATAACCTGGATTAACATATACGATTTTTAATCACGGTAGTATGATCCCGTAGGACAGTTACCGACCTTCACGCAGGCGGAGCCGCAGGCATATGCTAGTGTATAACAATAAAATTGCTTTTCAGTTGGTGTCTCTGACAATTCTGATATTGATAGTGATCTTTTTATTTATTATTATTTAAATAAGGTTGTTGTCGATTTACTGCTGCGACGAGTACTAACAAAAGACTTAAGAATGCACGAGCTCATCTGTTTTCGGACACAAGACCCAATAAACAAAAGTAATAAGTACTTAAATGTTATTTTCACAGACAGTTTCAAGAAGTGTGAAAACAACAATGTCGGTTATAAAATTTAAAACGTGCGCTCTGAATGCGTTAATACATAAATCTTTGCTTCACTAAGATGTGAAATAAGAGTGAATGTGACTTACGTCAAAGCCGCCATTTTGAATTTTCGAAACGTCGTCGTTAGCATTTATACCAAATGTCGATGCCAATATTCTAAAATATGCGAAAGTAACGCTGTATGCCTGTTACCTTTTCAAGTCGTAGAGGTTCAATAGATTTCGATGATATTTTCGTATAAGTAGAATAATCTATATAATAACTTAGTAAATACAAACTATAATATAGTGTCTAAAATTATTAGACCGTGTCCTAAGTTAGGTCATAAAATACTTGTTATCCCCGTAGGATAATTTTCGGTACGTGCGAGCGAACCCTAGACAAAAGCTAGTACCTACTTGATGCATAAATATTTACTCCATTATGATGTGTTGTTACGTCAAAGCCGCCATATTGAATTTGGAATACTCTTTCATAACATAATTATATCGGTTAGGTAGCATTTGATTAGACAATGACAATTTATTTTATATTTTGAGTAAAAGGATAAGTTTTAAGATATTTTTTTGTTATTTCAAACTGGCTTTTGCCCATGGTTTTGCTCGCGTGGAGAAAAATGATTTTTAGGAAACTTACTGCTGACCAGATGGCCTACCGTGGCGTCTTAAAGCAGGAGTGATTCCAGTGTGGGAAAGAGATGGCGCTAGACGACCTGTACAGCTCTGTCTCGTTCCCACACTGGAATTACTCCTGCTTTAAGAAATCATAGTAACTTCATCATAGTAAATTTGATCGAAATGCGATCAGCCGTTAGACTTTTGAACGTCATTGTCACATACATATACCTACGTAACAAGCAAGCGCATGCCCTGTACACCAACGACACAAATACGTTTTTTTTAAATCTTTTTTTATTATATTACAATCTAGCCTAATAAGGCTAATAAGCAATTTTAATCTAACTTAATTTGCTAAAAGTAAAATTATATCTAAGAGCACGTCCATTGCGTTTACTTAGCGTCTGTTAAGGCGAAGTCACTTTGTTCTTGTGTCCATATAAATAGCTAGGTACACTACACTATATTACACTCGCGGTAAAGTCACAATAGATTACACTACACTAACTCAAAAGGCTTAGTCCTTTTGAGCCTTCTTACTATGTCCGTGTTATCGAGGAGCTGGATGGCCTCGACATTAACATGATGATGAAGTCGATGTTCATGAGCTTCTGCATATTTTTGGATTATGCTGTTTACGAACTTTATATTCAGGTCCCGATGGATGTCGTCAATTCTTATGTACCAAGGCGCGTTCACGATGTTCTTGAGTACTTTGTTCTGGAATTTTTGTATAATTTCTACATTGCTTTCTTTGGTGCAACCCCATAGTTGTATACCATAGGTCCATACTGGCATAAGGACTGTTTTGTAGAGCAGAATTTTGTTAGGAACTGACAACGCGGAATGCCTTCCTAGTAACCAGTTCATACTTCTGTAACGAATTTCTAATTCTTCTCGTTTCTTTTTGACATGGGCTTTCCAGCGAAGCTTTGCATCTAAGGTCATACCAAGATATTTGGCAGTGTTTTCGTACGGTACACTTTTGTTGTTTATGTACACAGGGTTGTATTCAGATTTCTTATTAGTGAAGTCAATGTGAATGGATTTTGTTTCATTCAACTTGATCCTCCACTTCTTGGTCCAATCATAGAATTGACTTATTGCTTTTTGTACGTTCATCACAGCTTCTTTGTGACTTGATCCTGTGGCCATTATTGCGGTATCATCAGCAAAAGTAGCAATAGTTTCATTTTCTGGTTTTCTAGTTTCTAGACCGGGCCTAGAACACTTCCTTGTGGTACACCAGCTTTTATGTCTTTTAGTTCAGAATAGGCATTTTCTTGCCTTACTCTAAAGACTACCAGTTACATATGATTCTAATATATCTGCGAACTGTTTTGGCAACATAGTTCTTAGTTTAAAGATCAATCCCTTGTGCCAAACTTTGTCAAAAGCCTGGGCTACATCTAAAAATACAGTGGTACACACTTTCCTATCTTTAAGAGCTTTTTCAATTACTGTTGTTATTCTATGCACCTGATCTATCGTTGAATGTTTTTCTCTGAATCCAAATTGATAGTCTGGTATAATGTTGCTATTTTCTATAATAGGTTTTAGCTTTTAACTTGTAACACCAAAAGAAGTATCTAAAGAAATCAGAGATCACATCAGCCCAAAAAAATCTCCTGGTTATGACCTTATCACAGGGGAAATCCTAAAAAACCTACCAAGAAAAGCCTTGGTAAAACTTACCAAGATAATCAATGCTTCTTTTAGACTGAAGCATGTTCCAGACCAATGGAAGGTTGCAGAAGTGATCATGATCCCCAAACCAGGGAAACCACCTCAAGAGGCATCATCATACAGGCCCATCTCCCTGCTGCCAGTGATATCAAAGCTTTTCGAGAAATTACTTCTAAAACGACTAAAACCACAAATACGTGACAAAAAATGTGCGGACTATTTTTTTTTAAAGGTATTTGCGGTGAAATTCTGACGTGAAGGAACGCGCGTGCGTTTATGCTCTGATGGCGTTCAAAAGGTTAAGGCGTGAAAAGGCAACACAGAAGGAATATGAATTTAAAATATTAATACCTATGGATTATATTATATTTTATTGTTTTTCAATATTGAATTGGATGTCGTATTTTATTATATTTGTATGAGTCATTAATTCCAATTCCAAAAACCAAAAACCCGTTTGCTTAAAAAAGAAATATTGATTGAAATGGTGATTTATTTTGAAGACAAATTAATCTGGTTTTAGAGGAAAAATTATACGAAAAATAATGTTCTAAAATTAGATATCGACGAACATTATTATAACTGAAATGAAACTGTCAAATTTTTCCAATCAACTGAACCGCTTAGCGATAAAAGTTGAAAATCTATTAAAGAAATTTGACAGATTGTAGTAGCTTGATGTGCTGGCGACTGTACCAAAACTAAAAAATAAAAAGGATTTCTCAAAGTCATACAATATCTTTACTACCTGTGGCCATTGACCTCAAAAACGATATCAAAACATTTATTTTTGTAATTTTCTTTTTTCAAATCTTATATTATATGGATACCCGTAACGTTTACGGAGTTCGCTACATAATTTAATATGACCTTATTTATTTTAGATAATGTTCACAAACCTATGTAACTTATTTTATTTCGCAAATATTATTATGTAGTTACTAACATTGTATTCTTATGTAATACCATATCTTAACATTGCCGGCTGACCGCTATGAGATAAATTAAGTAACTAGTACACATCCGTCTCCGGGTAAATGAACTAGTTACTTTTTAAATATTGAGGTAGGTAGTGTTGCTAATATTACCGTGTATTATGAGAGTGGTAAATAGATCCGTAAAGATGAGATCTACATAGGTTGCTGACCCCTGAAAATCATAATTTCTTTATTATTCCCGGGAGGGGACGCCCTAGAAGAACATACAATTTGATCTTATTGGTGATGCGCGTCAGAAAGGTCGGTTAAGTAGTAGTACTTGCAACCGGCGTGTGAGAATGACCTGGGGGGTTACTATGACGTTTTATAGCAGGAGTAATTTCAGTGTGGGAAAGAGACAGAGCTATACAAGTCGTCTAGCGCCATCTCTTTCCCACACTGGAATTACTCCGGCTTTAAGACGTCATGGTAAGCCACCAGAAGTATGAAATTGGACGAAACAAAAAGGATGGTACTTAAGCTTAACTTTATTCCTGTCATTATCGCACGTCTGTCAGCCTAGTTACTTGGTAACACGGTGCCCCTTGGTAAGACTGCTTGTCAGACTTTCGGGCTTCTGACAACTTAATGACTGTTAAAGATCTGCGAATGACACTCGGAACCAACTGCTCAACGCTTAGGGTGCTTTCAAATTGACGGTTAATGTCGGACTGCCGCCGCACGGTTATTACGACCGTGAACAGTACTGCAGCCGGACGACAGCAGTACGACGTGAATCGACTTATTTGAAGAGGTACGCGGCTGCAGTCCGATCGAATTTTGGTCATTTCCATGTAACCCGGCTGCAACTCTATTTCATTTATAAAATCTTCTGTATTTAAATCGTCCATAATTAGGTAGGTATGCATAAAAACGTCCACGTTACCAAGAAACACGATGCGTTCACCGCACTAGCGAACAACGACTGAGGCACGTAGGTAGAGATGATCTTGCGTCAAGTCCTTTTGTATGAAAAATCATAAGCCATACGCAGTACTATAACCAGACTGCAGCAGTCCGGCACCAACCAACGTCTAAATTGAAAGCGCCCAGTTCTTGCAATACCCAATGCCGTACCCTATATATTTTTGCGCCCGTCACTTATACGTATATAATGCATAGTATATTACGTATTATTGTGAATATTATCAGTCAACTTCCCGTATAATCATTGTTACTGATAAGCACGCGTCATCAGTAACTGTTAATATGGATATTACTAGATCTAATAAATACACGATAGTAGGGTAACTCGTTGTAATCCTTCCGCTCTTATCTCAATTTATTTGTCGTCGGCGCAGCATGTCTTCTTCTTGCATACCACCACCACCACCACCACCAGCTCCTCCTAATTTCCTAATTGTCGCATTCGTTCGGAAAACTGCACTTCTTCAAAGGGAGCATTTGTTTGTATTGTAACTCTAACTCAAAGCTTTTATTTCAATTAGACCATTACAGGCACTTTTGAATGTCAGAAAAAACAAAGAAAACGAAGCTACAGTCACAGTCACAAGGCATAATAACTTGCGATAGAGATCTACGTATTGGAATGGGCAACTAAAGTGTCCATTTCAATGCGTAGATTTCCTTCACTCACTGATGTAGCACTCCATGACGTCTTAAAGCAGGAGTAATTCCAGTGTGGGAAAGAGATGGCGCTACACGACCTGTATAGCTCTGTCTCTTTCCCACACTGGAATTACTCCTGCTTTAAGACGTCGTAGTAACCTCCCTGGACTTGACGAAAGCTTGATGTCGTTCGTCAACACAGCTTGACGACAGATATGGTGGAATTAGGTGCCTAATAATATACAAATAAGGCATTAATATCACAAGTGATTTGTTACCTAGAGAATCGCTAGATAATAGGTATCAAAGATAAAAAGTTTCCAAACGTATGCTTTTGGAAAAACACTCTTTAAAACCCATATGTAAAGTATACTTAGTCTGCGCTACAACTTTAAACATCTTTATAACTTTTACAGTCACGCTGTAATCAACTCATTTACTTCTAGCACAAAGTTGATATTCGTTCACGAAAGCGGAAATGACATAATTTGGAAAAAATGACGTGAAAACATTTGAAATAAGTAAGTACATGATGAAAGTGTTTATCATTGTGTTATCATATCAAGTTATGACGTACATAGAAACGATTAATGGTGCATAGGTGTATGTATATGTCGATTGGTGATAAGTGATAACTGATGACTTGTCTGCGAGTCTGACAAAAAAAAATCATAATACTAGGTGTAAAATAACCCTTATCGTAACCGAAAGGCACTTGTTCTCCCCGTCATTGCGATCATTTTTTTGTTCTAGACCATACCTGGGTACCTTCTAGTTACGGAGATATTGGGGGTCAAAGTTCCATCTTTTTCACCAGTTTTTAGGGTTCCGTACCCAAAGGGTAAAACGGGACCCTGTTACTAAGACTTCGCTGTCTGTCTGTCTGTCTCCAGGCTGTATCTCATAAACCGTGATAGCTAGAAAGCTGAAATTTTCACAAATGATGTATTAGTATTGCCGCTATAACAACAAATAGTAAAAATTTAAAAAAAAATATATTAATGGGGGCTCCCATACAACAGATATGATTTTTTTGCCGTTTTTATAGATAATGGTACGGAACCCTTCGTGCGCGAGTCCGACTCGCACTTGGCCGGTTTTTTTTTAATACAAATGTTATTTATAAGTTTACTTTCAATACCTCCATGACCGTACTACTCAATGCATCAGCTCAATGTTTTCGAGTGCGTTACATTGAGTCCTACAGTAAACCGTGATCTCTCGACCCAAAAGAAAAATCGTTTCTCAGCAATATTTTTTGCAGTGTTATTGGAATTAACATCACGAATTTCTCAATAGCAGCTACAGAGTCTGGATTTGCGATCGGTTGATGGCGGTATACTATTAGGTGCACCTCTGTATAACCGTTCAGGGATTACATGCGTGATGTTATGTTATTATAATTATAAGTATGAGAGGTCAATATCTATTATTAATTACTTACAAGTACCAATTAAAACATTAATCAAAACACAACATGATTTGCAATTAAAGCACTTAATAGTAAGCAGCACAGTTCAATTTCCATTGACATATTACCTTTGAAAGTCATTGCTATTCTGAAACGAACTTTGTCTTTATAAGAATAAAGTTGAAATTCTCGTAAGAGTACTATTACTACGTACTCGAATGTGTGACTGATTGCAATTATTATAGAACTATTAATATTATATTACTTGTGCTAATAAAATGTAAGGAATAACAAAATTAGCCGATTAAATAATCTTTATCCTGTTATTTAGTTCATGGGTTACATTATAAATGAGGAAATAATAAAAGGGAACTAATTTTTTGAGCTGTTATTTAAATATTCGAGTGATCAGTTGAAAAATATATTGAGCAGTTATTTAATTTAACGGCGGTTGATTAATTTTATTGCGACAGTAAAACATGGACAGTAATAAAAAATCAATTAGTCGGTTATTTTATCATACAATGTCAATTCTAAAAATAATTGAGCAGTCCAATAATTGAATGAGCGGTAAAAATAATGGAATGAGGGGTTTGATAAATAGTTCGGCAGTTTATAGGGTGCGGAGACACCCGGACTTGGGGTACCCCGACTCGGACAGGTTAGGTTCGAAGGGGATGGCGGGGTCTAGTGAGCGAGCGGAGTGAGCGAACTAAGACTCCGCCATACCCTTCGTGTTAGGTTACTGTAAACCCTGCAGACAGAAATAGGAGCCCCGAGTGGCGGGGCTACGCTCACTACGCTTTTTAGGCGAATAACTGTCCACTCGTAACTGCCCATTTAGTTATTTTACTGCTCAGTATAATTATTAAATGATCCATTTTATTATTTTAACGACTCATTTTTGTTTATTTTGCTGCTAAGTTTTAACTGCCGACCTTGTTAATAAATATGCATTTTGTAATTTTTAACTTACCAAAACTACTATATACAACTGCCGCTATAAATCAGTGCCATAATAAAACTGCTTATACATAATTGCATAATAATAATCATCCACATTGGAAATCTGACAACAGGTCTTACCAGGAGGTACCGTATTACCCAGTAGCCACCACAACCGGGACCAACGGCTTACTTAGTTGTGAAGGTCAGATAGGCAGTCGCTCCATGTAAAATACTGGTGTTCAGCTGCATCCGGTTAGACTGGAAGCCGACCCCAACATAGGCTAGACAGATGATGGTGATGAATTATTGAAACAAGGGTAGGCAGAGGTGTACCTATTAATACACCTACATTTCGCCAGTTATATTTAAGTCCCATGTAATAGGGGACGAGCCTATTGCCATCAACCGGGCACAAATCCAGACTCCGTGGCTGCTACTGAGAAATTCCTGATGGAAAAACCCAATAACACTTTGCCCGACCTGGGAATCGATGTCGCAGTCCACTAGACCAACGGGGCAGTTATTGAAACATAATTATGTATATTTTTTTCTAACACTGCCCCCCGCCCCTCCCTCTAGGAATTTCTCCTGTATGGTGGGTGGGTGCGTTTCCAAACAATTGAAGCTCACAAGCTCACATACACAAACAGACAGACCCGAAACAACTACCTGTAGGTCATACAAATATTTTTTTCCGTGCAGGGATCGAACCCGCAACAGGCGTAGCCTATTGCTTAAGCCACTGTGCCAACCATGCCGTCAGACTTTTATCGCTAGACCACACATGAAAATCTCTTTTCCATAATCAGCCTTGTCTTTTTCCTATAACATTTTGCCTAGCCTGGGAATCGAACCCAGGACCTCAAGCTCAGCAGTCGCGCTTGTGACGACTAGACCAACCAGACATTAATATTATTAAAAAAAACGACGTGTCGACGTTTATTGTTTAAAATAGACAATGACACGTTATGTTTGGCAATGGAATTAATTTTGTCACCGATTTATTAAACACTGAATTGATTTATTACATGGAGCGACTGCCTATCTGACCTCCACAACCCAGTTAGTACTGGGTAAATAATACGATACCCCGTGTTGGTGGGTCGTGGTTGTCAGACTTTCGGGCCACTGACTATACAGGGTTATTTGTAAAACACCAACAACCTCTTAAGAGGTAGTTGTACTCATCATTTTAAACAACTTTTACTATGGGACGAAATCTGACATCGTGAAAAAAAACAGCTGTTCATTTTGACGAGTTAATCGATACTAAATGTAGGGAACAGCTGATTTTTTTTCCCGATTTCAGGTTTGGTCCCATAGTAAAAGTTGTTCATAATGATGAGTACAATGCCCTCTTAAGAGGTTGCTGGTGTTTTACAAATAACCCTGTATACTTACTGTCAATGATCTACAAATGACAGCCGGGACCAGTTAGTACTGGGTAATTAATACTAAGTATACCCACACGATACCCCTTGGTAAGACTGGTTGTCAGACTTTCGGGTCACTGACTACCTGTAACGACTGTCAAAGATCTACAAATGACAGCCGGGACCAACGGCTTAACGTGCTTTCCGAGGCACGGAGGGGTCTCGATATGGTCACCCACGTCAAGAACCGACCTTAATAAGCGTTGCTTAACCTTCAAGTCCGACCCGTGCGGATGTTTTTATTTAGCCATGAGTGTTATCCTCACTGACAGGCTCCATTCAAATATAAATCTAAAAATCAAACAATTAGGAATGTATTAATAAAATTGTATATTTGAAAAACCCGTTTACATATTGCCAATTAACTATATTATGTTAAAATGATACACAAGTTGTTTTTTTTTTGTTGTTTGATTATAAAACTTATTAAGTAAAACCCCGAAAGCAGTTTTTAATAACAAAGTAATATAAATGAATGAACCCACTTCAAGATTCGCGCATCAATCTCTTCTACCTACGTTGATTCGACAAGTAGATGTCTATCTTTTTTGGCATGACGAAAGCGAGCGAGATAGACATACGACTTTACGAATCAAAATCGATGTGAAGCGTTTGTGAATACGGGGGCAGGACTCTCATGCTCCATCAGCCAACGGTTCTTCGATAAACAGACAGGTGGACCGGTGACCAAAAGACTGGGA
The DNA here is from genome assembly GCA_950022335.1 of Eurois occulta. Lineage (NCBI taxonomy): Eukaryota > Metazoa > Arthropoda > Insecta > Lepidoptera > Noctuidae > Eurois > Eurois occulta. Next base: position 7,689,753 of record OX465504.1, on the reverse strand, counting down.
AAGACTGGATGCAGAAGACGTGTTGCACGAACCTTGCGAGAGGCCTATATCCAGCAGAGAACTGCAATAGGCCGAGTTGGTTGATTGATGAGCTATTCTCCCAACTCGTACATGAGAACCTCGTTAACATGCTAAGTAATTACATAACCTTGTCGACCAATAATTCTGAGAACTACGGCAGTTTATTTATGTTTAAACAAAAAACTATCACGCACGTCGTCGAATATCACCGTCGCCAAGTAACTGTGGAGGTCAGATAGGCAGTCGCTCCATGTAAAATACTGGTATTCAGCTGCATCCAGTTAGACTGGGAGCCGGCTCCAACATAGTTGGGAAAAGACTTTGCAAATGATCAATGTTGTTTTACCAGTCAGTCTCCGTGGAGTTGAGAGTCGTGAGACCATTTATGGAACATTACCTCCACCCTGAAATGGATTTTAGCTTCATATTTCTGACTAACGTTTCCTTGATAACTTAAAAGAAAATGTAAAATGTTTAAATGAAATAAATGCTTTAAGTTTTGGTGCTTTTGGAGAATCCGAACGTGATTTAATACAAACCCCGAGACAATATATCTTAATCAGGAGGAAATTATTATCTTAAAATCGTGGGTCCTGTAGTTCCCATTCGTCATAGAGAATTGGCCGTTTACCCGCTATGGTCGTCATCAGACTAAAAAGGGCAGCTTTTTTCCTTACAACAAAGTACATAAATACGGTAGGTATAGGTATAATGCTGCATAGTACATATATAGGTCTCGGATGACGTTGGCAGTGATATAAGCACTGTTGGTAAACATTTTGTGAAATTGTCTTGTGATTTTGGCTGCAAGCCAAAAGATTCTTGACTTCTCGGGCAGAAAGTTATGTTAATTCTGCAATGTCAAATGTTTTGACTTGTTTTTTTTTTTGTTACATATTTCTGCAATGATTTGGACATTATTGTAAGAAGCTTTTCGATGGCTTATGTCAATCGGAAACAGTCTTGGCTTTTCCATCGTTTTCGTATTAGAATGATATTTCGTCCAGGCCCTAGATGTTCGGTCGACAACCAGGTTAGACTCTAAAATGATAAAGCTTTCAGAATTGAACGCGGAATTCAACCATTTTGAAATTTGCTTGTCATGACATTGAAAGTTGTTTGTCAATGTCATTTGACAGTCGCCCCTAAAACATACGAATATTAAATTTAAATCAGAAAAACGTCGGTTGTACAGTCAAAAGTTGTTTTTGGGTCCTCCTCGTAAATCAGTTTGGATACTTAAAAATGTGATGTTATTTCTTTTAGTACGTAAGGAATTGAATCACCTTAGTTTTAAATAGATATCTACACAAGTCATAAAGTGGATTGATGTGTCTGATACGTATATAAGTAATTCTCTATATTTTTTGAACATACTTCCTCAAAGGATCTAGTTCTAGTGTAAAAAGCTGTGTTGTTATGTATATTGACTGACTATTCTATACAGTGCATGTTACATAAGTAAATGATTATGTATGATTAATGATGGAAATATAGCGTTATTTCCCCATGGAGGTGCAAAATACCAATTCTCCGCGGACTAGGTATTGTATGTATCTATGAAAAAGCTAATTGGTTTTTATTTTAACGTGATTTTAACCGTGTTTTAAAAAAAGCAGGTTATGTAGTCGACGAAAAAAAGTCTTTTGATACAACTAAAACTCTCTCGTCTCGTTTAAAGAATGTTATGATATTGATACAATTAAATCCATACTTCCATAATATTATAAATGCGAAAGTAAGTTTGTTTGTTTGTTATCTTTTCACGCCTAAACCACTGAACCGTTCATCCTGAAATTTTGCATTTACGATGTCAGGTGTTCAGAAACGGACATAGGGAACCAATCACCATTCATCCTGAAAAAAAGTACTGTTCCCGAGGAAAACAACAATAACTTTATTATAGATGGCGCCACGTTTCTTTCAAATCATGATTAATTATTTTCTTACAAGCAGAGTCCAACCCGAATTGATTGTCAAATTCTATATTAACGCGAGCGAAGCCGCGGGCAAAAGCTAGTCACCAATGAAACAGAAAAACAAACGCATTTCGCAATTCCAAAACGACCTTCCCAGCCCACAATCGGCGATACACCAAAATAACACATCTTCACCCATAAAACATGTATATAGGACAGGAATCGGTATCAAGGTCGAAAATGTTAACACATTCTCGGAAACTTAGTACAAAACATACTGGCTACATACAGCATGTAACAGAAAAATGTGGACATACTTAGGGGTACAGAACTGTGTGGTACAGAGCACCGAACTTAACAACTTTCTACATGACACCAAAATTATAATCACGAAGAAATATTCAGTCCCGTACTTATACAATTTTAATGCTTACTCGACTCTAAAAGCGAAAAATCATGACATGTGCTTTCCATATTGACCTATGGCTCCCAGACTTGTTCTTTGACAAAAATTCTAAAGTCCAAACCCAAGGTTTGCCAACGTGCAGTGGAGCGCTGTATCCTAGGCGTCAAACTAACCGACCATGTGCGCATCACCACACTACGCTCCAAAACACAAATTACTGACGCTTAAAAAGCCGCTAAGCTGAACTTGTACTGGGCTGGCCTTGCCCGTCTGCCGTATGCTCGACGAGCTGTGGGCCAAAATAACCACGATTTGGAGCCCTGACACAGCCAGAAGGCGACGCGGTAGACCTCGCAGGAGATGGCGGGACTAGCCGGACCGAACCAACGACCAGTGGTCCACATTGGCTCTGGATCGAAGGATTTGGAAGTCATGGAGAAAGACAGACCACAGCAGCAGCCAGCAGTGGTATGACAGACTCACAGTAACAGTAACTCGACCCAAATGTATGGGACAGCTGATGTTTTTTGCGATTCCGATGTTGGTCCCGTAGAGAAAGTCGTTCAGTTAAATGTCTGCAGTTCTGTAACACCTTTCTACACGCTGTATTTTCTAGATATATTTGAAGCTATAGCTTGTAAATGCAGTTTGGAAGATAGCCAGAAACATAATTTGTCTATTTAGACTGAGTGGCGATGATTTTGGCTAATCTATGACAGATTTAGCAGAATTGGATCAATTATTTAGCTGTCAAATTGAACTGCTTAGAATTTTTTCTGGAAAATCGACATTAATCTTATTAAACTTTGGCAAAGTATCATATTGTATGTACTCGTGTTTTCTTTTGAAAAAATATTGTTTATAAATTGTTTTATTAAAAAGAGAAACTATAGTGGTTTTACAATTTTACATCTGACAGCAGCAATCCAACAACAGGAAATTTATTGTATCGATATTCGACAGAAAACCCAAATCTGAGACAAAATAACTCTTAAATTATCATGAAAGGAGTGTATGGAATCCGGTTCTTCTGCATAGTAGTTCAATTTTTATAGGAATCAACCAACTTGAATTTTGGATCAAGGCCTTTGAGTCTGTAGTTTTGTCTGTAATTTTGCCAAAAGATTACTTTCAATTATTTTGTGACCATTAAAAATAATGTAACTAATAATCCCTTTTCTTGTTTCAGATGTTAAACCCTGGATTATAACAATACGAAAATAAACACTATGGGAAGTGCCAGAGTATCAAACGCCAAACCAATACCAATGGAGACCACAGATAAAAAATCAATAAAAACCTTAATAAAATCATTCTTCCACAAAAAGAAGGAAAAACCTAAGATCGAGAAAAAAGAAACAGTTGAAGAAAAGCCAGAAGTAAAAAAAGATTCCAAACCAATTCAAAATACGAACACAGTCGCCACCATCTTGGATAATTTCAATAAATTGAATTTGGAAGAGAATAAACCTGGCAAACAAGAAGTAAAGGATGAACAAGAGGATGAATTGGAGAATTTTACTTTCAAAGTCATTGAAGAATCAAGAAATGAAAGAATACACTCTCAGTCTTCTACTGCTTCAGGCGACAGTGGGTTCTCCGACAACAAAGACGTGGAGAACTGCGAAAAATCGGAGAATGATGATAAAATAGACACCACCGAAGAATCTGAAGAAAAAACCGAGAATACGGAACAAACGGATGATTTAGCCGAAGATTTGGAGAAGTTAAGACTAGATGAAGATGCTAAAAAGAAGAAGAAGATTCAGACTGTTTTAGTATCTAGGACGCCTATAAGGAATAAACTCTGTGGTTATGCTTCGTCGCCTTACCCTACCCAAGACCAGGATAGCTATAACAAGGTCAGTTTTACTTATACGTTTTAGATAATAATCCAATCTCTGCCTCATTAGTCTAGCGGTCACAATTTGCGATTGCTCGTGTGGTGCCCCTGAGTTCCAATTCTAGGATGCATAAGAATTTTTAGCCTGTAATGTCCCCACGGTTTGCACACAGGCCTTCTCTATATGGGAGGGAACCTACCACTTGGGTCCAGTGCTGGTCCTAGGATTGGTAAAGTGTTAATATGGTTTTCTTTCAATGATTTCTCCGTTACAGTCAAGACTTACAGATTATCCATTAGTGCTCGATCTTTAGCAATTGGTTCTTCTACTCTTACTTTAGGACATGTAATTGAATACACCTCGGCCACAATACAAGGATACACCTTAGGACACTGCCCTTTCAGGTTATAGAGCTACCTGAGCATACACCTATAAATTAAAATGAGAACCACCCTTCCCTTCTTCCAGTTTACTTGTGGTCGACTCAGCGTCTCTTTTCTTCCAAACATCTCTATTAGAATTCTAAGTATTCTCCCCTTTTCTCACCATATCATCTATCACACACACAAACCATCTGATCATCATTAGGAAGAGACAGTCATACATGTATCTATAATATAAAAATAAGTCGGGTTTTCCTTCCTGACGCTATAACTCCAGAACGCACGAACCGATTTCCACGGTTTTGCATTCGTTGGGAAGGTCTCGGGCTCCGTGAGGTTTATAGCAAAGAAAGTTCAGGAAAATTAGGGTAGGTAGGGTAGTGAAAGTAGTAGGTAGGAAAACATGCATTGCAACGCATGCCGGGCACAGCTAGTGAATTATAAAGACTACGCGCCACAAAGCCAAACGGTCACCATTTAAACAACAACAAAAAAACTAAATCAAAACCGGTTCAAGTTAGGAGCAATTTTTTGCAAATAACGTAAATTTTTGAATAAACCGCGACTGGCATAATAGCCTGAGACATCGGATCACATTTTTTTTTCCAAGATTTATTCTGATCTCTTTCTATAAAATCCTTAATCTCTTTGTGTAGTTGTATATTCAATGATATTTATGACTTGATAGCATGAGTCACACACACCGTCGCGCGTCGTTTCAAGTGATAAACACGAGTGGCAGCAATTGAAACAAATGACATAAACGCAGACTATCATTGTTGCAACTAAGTGTCAGTTTAGATATCACAGTCTCAAACATCTTCTTGTGGCAAGACTGGCTGGTGGCTAAATAATAACAGCCGCAAAGGTCGATCTTTAAGATAAGCAGTGCTAGCCGAAGTCGGCCCGTGGATCATTACAGACCTACCAAGTTCCCTCCAAGTTTCTGAAAGCACGATAATAAAGCCGTTGGTCCCGGCTGTCATTTGTTTCTCGAAAGACTGACAACCAGTCTTACCAAAAGGTATCGCTTTACTCAGTAGCTAGGTAAGATACGACAGTCGCTCCATATAAAAAGTTGCATCATGATAGGTTCGAAGCCGACTCCAACATAGTTGGGAAATGGCTTGGCAGATGATGAGTCTCAGACGAATTTTTCTAATTCATTCCATTTTATCAGCGATAAAGATGATGAAAATGTTAAAAATGTATGGGATTAACATAATCATCATTCTCTTGCTCTCATCCTTATTTATTTGTGGTCGGCGCAGCATGTCTTCTTCCATACTTTCTAACAAGTCATCACCTAAGTAGTCACCCCTATCTAGCGATATCATCTTTCCCATAGTCCATCGTTTCTTTGGCCTTCTCCCACAGACCAACCCAAAAGTTTTGCTTACGAAATCTTCATCCTCTATAGTACTTACATGGCATAGGCTACCGAACGTCAATTTTGTTGAAAGCCATTGTAAAAAAATTGAAACGTTTCGAAAGCGGATTGTCGCGTGTCTAAAACCTCAAAATATGGCAATTTTAATTCACCGGGCCAGGTGACCTTGCTATCAACTCCAAAACATAAAATAATCCCAAAAACAGGCAAAAAGATGATTCAGCCTTCTAGTGGCTTTTCTCTTAACTGATACAGTACGTGTTTCCTGCCCAAATACTAGACACTTCGAATGGTGGACTGTCATGAAAGTGACCTAATATGCGTTCAAAACATGTGTTAACTGTCACCTAAACCGCAAAACCGTCATTTAAAACTTGTATTTTTATTTACGTTAAAAGACTGACGTAAGAACTTCGAAGTTCCAAGAAAAACTGGTATAACTTTTCGCGTTAATTCGCAAAACAAAAGAAAAATTGAAAGAGGTAACACGGCGAAGGCCGAAATCGAATCTTTATTCGTTTCTAAACGGACACAATCAATTCAATAATGCGTACGTTTTAATATTCATGCAGCGAGTCTGGATTTTTGCACAACACATTCTATGCGGAAAAACAAGTTCGTAATATACAAACTACCATGTACTATTATTATAAAGATAGGGCCAGTCTATTACAAGGCCGGTTACATCAGTTTACTATATTTGAAACTAGATGGCGCTTTTACTAATTCGGTAGTTGAGGTTACACAGTACTAGATGGCGTTAAATTCAATTATGTATGGATGCGTCATTTTTCTTCAAATATATTTATTGGTTGGCGGGTTCAAGGCAATAATAAAATGAATTGAACTGTTAAGTTTTCGCGTGTCGTTGATAATCGGTTATTTATTTGATGTTTAGGTTTATTTTAGAACGGATATTTTGGGAAACGTTAGGTAAATACACCATTCTTAGAAAGAGTATTAGATACGAAAACATGTGTCTGTTATGTATTAGACGAGAAAGGAATCACATGATATAAAGACCGATGTCGTTATCTACAATAATATAAATAGATCGAAACGCCACTGTTGCTAAAGACAGGCGTTTGCATGTACTTAATTCTATACTTTTCAAGACAAACTAATTAATTTTATTGTCAGGGTGAAAAAAAACAAACTGGATTAAATTCTAAGAGATTCTCCTGTCTCTCCATTCTTCTCGCTCTTTCGCTTGTTTTATCTTTTCTCCGCTGTTACGTTGCCCGCCCTCATATTTTTAAATCGCCTTATGGTTGTTCTTGACCTCGATCTGAATGGAAAGCAATGGATGAGATACCTACTTCTTTTTAATTCTTTCTTTTTTGGGACTATGTGGTCGTGACGATTTTTATAGTAAGGCGGCTAGCGTTTTGGAAAGGAATGCCTTTCACAGTTCTTTTTATTGCTCACATAAACCTTATGGCAACGAGAATACACTGTACTGCAAATTGGAAGGTAAAATAAAAATGACGGGAAAGTGGCTTAGTTTTCCACTTGGTTAGCAGGACCAAGAAAAAAAACCGACTTCCAAAAAAAAAACTTAAAACGTGGAACTTACTAACTTTCGGAAGTCGGTGACTTTTGTTTGTTTAATTGACTTTTTGCCACCGACTTCCGAAAGTAAAGTCGTTTATTTTTTTTGCAAAAACACTTTTTATTCTGCCCTTTTTAGTTGAGGTTTATGACACAAATCCTTGTCAAGTATCAATTTTACATTGTAACTAGAAGTTATTCATCATCCATATAGACGAAGAAGAAAAATGCATAATATAGAGGATAACTCATAAAGTACATACCTAGCAAAGCAAAGTTAATAATTTATTTATAAGTATGGGACCACCGCGCGAGCTCCTTCTACCAAATGAAAAAAGAATCACTTAAATGAGACCAGTAATCACGGAGAAATTGGTGTACATACATGAAAAAAAAGATCTTGGTGGAATACATAACCTCCTCCTTTTTTAGAAGTCGGCTAAAAATATGTCATTTGCACTGTAAAATTACCGCAGAATCGTGCCCTCGTACGGAAACAACTCCATTATACACTCGCCTAGTAGTTTTGCTTTTTTGTTAACCGGTTGCATCAAGTTTATTGCCAGCCTCGATGCTTTCGCAGAAATTTCGTGATAAATCAGCAAGCATGACATAGCCAGCCATTTTGAAAAAAAAAAGATGATTTAAAATAGGGAAACTTTCAGCTTTGTCGAGGTCATTAGTGACGAAACTACTCAGTGTCTTTCTAAATCTCTATTATGTCTTATTGTCCGAGTACTGTATAGCTTTACATGGATCTTTCGGCGCGTAGGCAAAATCGGTACTAACGTCACCATCTTGTAATTTCAATACATTTCACTAATGTTTACCAACAACGCTTCTCTGTCAATGTCATTCGAGCGCTAAACATCTTGTAGCACTCTTATTCATATTGATTTATTTTCGTCTACACAAATAAATAAAGTAAATATAAATGTTGATGGAGAGGGAGAGGAAGACCCAGAAAACGATGCATGGATTGTGTGAGAAATTATATGAAAGAAAAAGGAGTAAATGATAGTGACGGTTGACAGAGGGGAATGGAAGAAAAAAAAACGTGTTGCGCCGACCCCAAGTAACATGGGACAAGGGCAGGAAGATGATGAATGTAGGAAACAAATAAGGTGTTATAAAAGGCATTAAGCTAAAAAAAAAACATGAACTCTATTTGGAACGGCATACCAATATAGCTTATAATTCTCTTGCTAATTTCGTGGGCGGGGTCTCGCTATAAATCAACAATGATGACGTAGGTAGAAGATAGCCATTTTTGGAAACCACAAAATATTATTTAGCAGACTAGAAGACGCTTTGTCTTGACGTAATACCTTACCGTTTGACCACAAACTGATACACGCTCAAAGGACACGCGTGTTACTACTGCAGACAAAAAAAACGTAAAAAAATAAATAAAAAAAAACTGAATTCCAAAAAAAAAACACTAAAAAGTAGAAAATAGTTTTACTCTTTCGGTCGGTTATTTTTTTGTCAAATAGTTTTTATTTTATGTATTTATTTAACACTTCAAGCACAAAGTACAGACGCGGACTTTAATGCTATGTCATGCTATGCTTAGGCGGGCTTATCGGGGGGCACGGCAGTGCCCCCGCCAAGTCGAGCGCGAAGCAAACTGCCGTACCATCCTTTACTGGAACCATTTCGCCGCATTTTCAGGCCCCTATTTGAGAACCTCTGGATAAGACCAGAACGCAGAAACTTTCGTCATTCAGTAAGCTATAATTACATACTTAAAATCCAAAATTTCAAGTCTGTAGGTCATTTAGTTCCGAAGTTAAGCAAAGGCAAAGTTTTGCATTTATGAAACTCAAATCAAATCAAATCATTTATTTGATGAGGTGATACATACATCAGAAGTTCTTTAAGCCATATCCTACCTTAACAGGTGTGCAAATATCTGTTACAATAAAAATAATAAATCTTACATTAATCGTTACATATTCAACTATAGCAAATACACAACTCACTCACTCACTCACTCATGATCATCAAAATAGAACTAGTACTTCCCATAAACTCAGAGAGCTGAAATTTGGTACAGAGTTAGGGTTTAATGGCCACATAAAGGGAAAACTATAAAAACTAGGATAATCGAAGATCTGGAGTACCTGGTGACACTGATTAGAAAACACTAGAGCCCAACGAAACTATAAATAGATCGACATTACCGCCTTTTCAAAAAATATTCAACTTGGTGGGCCGCTTCATTTGATGTCAAAAATGGATTGAATTTATAAGTTTATCAATTGGAAATTACTGTGTGTTGTTATTAATAAAAACTTCTGCCTACCGCTACTAGATGGCGCTGTGCATTTTCGTCTCATTTCTGAATCGCGGTGTTAAGATTCTCCGCCAGTAAATGACGTTCGAACTAAATATCAAACTGAAATGATTATGAACTTGTTCTGCCTAAGTGCCTAGTTCTTAAAGCTGGCGATTTCCTTCCTCATTGCTGTTTGTTCTTCCTCATTGTAGGCTGAGTAATAATTAAAGAAGTCTTAAAGATATTATAAGAAAAAAAAATGAGTCACATAAGATATTCTAATAAAAGAAATCAACATACCCACACGTTTCTACAAAAAGAAGTGAAATCCCACCAAAAACATTCTGTAAAAAACTAGCCAAGTCTCGATGAAGCCGCTTGTTTATCTCTAAAAAAAGTATTGAAATCTAGACAAAGTCGTGCCAAGTGTAAAGTTCCATACTGCGATTTCTTTATTATTATAGTTAATGTTGTGTGACTTGGCCGTTAAAGTTACACAAGGGTACAAAACCAGGTGCTCCATGACACCATTGCACCAATCTGTCGCCAGAACCGCTACCCATTGACGATGGAAAATTGCCACTTGGAAAACGTTGATTTAATAACCAGTCAATTGTAGGTTTGATAAAGCTGCGTATTTCAATAATACTTATGTATAGTCTAAAACAAACAGTAAAAAAAAAATATTTTCAGTGCAGACCGACTTCTAGTCATTGATATATGTCTGTCTGCATGTCTATTCGATGTTAGATCGGTGGTCGATTTGACGCTCGAAAAAGAAGAGAGCAGAAGTCAGCATTATCTGAATGAATGCGTTGCACAATCAACAACAGCCTAAAATGAGACTAGCGTCCAATTACCAATACCAGTATGGGCTATTATCTCGCTTAACAAACATAGGTAGGTATAACAGAATGTTATATCTGTGTAAAAAAAATGACTTTTACCCACTAGCGTATAAAGAATGTTCAACGGCCAAGTCACACAACATTAACTATAATAATAAAGAAATCGCAGTATGGAACTTTACACTTGGCACGACTTTGTCTAGATTTCAATACTTTTTTTAGAGATAAACAAGCGGCTTCATCGAGACTTGGCTAGTTTTTTACAGAATGTTTTTGGTGGGATTGAGTTTACGGTTTTCACTTGTGGTATTACACAAATCCTTGTCAAAGTATCAATATTTTATGTCATAACCACAGATTCATAACTAGAAGTTGTTAGCACATCATCCACTTAAACGAAGAAAAATAAATGCATATTTTATACTTACTAATAATAATAATAAATTTTTATTCAAAGTTAAAATTGGTACAATAGAACATAAATCTTAGAAATAATGTAGGTATAAGAATGTTCTACTGAATACTGAATCAATGTTAATTAAAAAAATTTGGTAGAGCTTCTTCTACCAAATGAAAAAAAAGAATCACTTAAATGGGACCAGTAATCACGGAGTAATCAGTGTACCTACTTACACGAAAAAAAGAAGATGCTGCTGGAATACATAACCTCTTCCTTTTTAGTAGTTGGTTAACTTAAGAAAGAAGTTGTTTTGGAGCACGCCGCGAATCACCGCGACACACAACTTTACTCACACGAAGGACCAGTTTAGTGACGTGTACGCTTCGCTTGACGCAAGACGCATTAAAAGTAATGACGTCTCAAACGGGTAAGAAGAGATTCTTACCCGTTTAAGACGTCACCAACTTACTTTTTACCTACGTGGATAACGACTATTTATAAACTATGTCCGAAGGAAACTTAAGATACTTAACTGTTTATATTTTGCCGTAAATGGTAGACGGGAAATACCAGTAGACTAATACGCACATAGATAATGAATGTTTTGATAAAAAACATTTAGTGAACGATAGAGAGCGATATGTAAAACAAGGGAAGAATCAGTAAAAGCGTCGTCATAATTTACATAAGTACTACATAAAATAACCTCCATACAAATAAATAAAATTTATGTGTCTGTTTGTAATTTCAAAATAACAGCTTTTTACTGAATGCACATCACTACATATTATAAAACAAAGTCGCTTTTCTGTCCCTATTTCCCTTTGACCGCTTAAATCTTTAAAACTACGCAACGGATTTTGATGCGGTTTTTTTTAATAGATAGAGTGATTCAAGAGGAAGGTTTATATGTATAATAACATGCTTAATATATTAGAAAACCACTGATAATTTCAAGATTTCTATTGTGAAGTCGTAAATAATTTCATTTTTTTCCGCTTACATTGCAAACGCAGGCTGAACCCTACGAGATTTATCAAAATAATGTACTAAGTATTGTACACATTAAAAAGGTCTACAGAAAACTCCGCGATGGTATATGTCTATCTCTTATGGATATCCCACAATAACATGTTTTTGTCATTTACTTTTTACGCCAAATAATGGCTAATTTCCGAAGCGATTTTAACCAATACGGCATTAATCCTTATCCAATTAAATACCTTAAATACATTGTTGATTTAATATAGATCTATATGGCCCTTTTACAGCATATGATTTAAATGAATATTTTCGAAGATATTACAGATTTAAAAATTAGGAAATCAGACTAACTTACCCTAAGTGACGTCTGATGGTAATTTTATGAACGGCTCATCCTGAAAACAATTATCTTACATAGTAGTATTCGTCTCCAACGAACTCGGTCGCGTAGTTTTTTAGAGTTCTAAAACATAAAAAATAAACAATTGAACGCAGCTAGTAATGTCTAGCTGCCAGTAGTGACGTTTAACAAATGTCAAATCACTTTCTTTAGAGTAACAAGGGTTGCCATTACGTGATGGGTGGGTGATACCTTATAAGTATGAGACAGGGTGGGAATCTAATTGTTTTCAGGATGAGCCGTTCATAAAATTACCATCAGACGTCACTTAGGGTAAGTTAGTCTGATTTCCTAATTTTATTACACGGCTCATCCTGAAAACAATTATCTTACATAGTAGATGTTCAGAGATAGGTAATGGCAACATCTATACATGTGTGTGTGTGTAAAAGGATCATAAAAGTTAAATCCAATAATACTCAATAAAATTTTGTATTAATATAAGATACAATCAAAATATATATTTCTTTAAAATATCAAAAACCAGATACCTAATCTAGTTGTTATAACTTAACAAAGGTACTTAACAAACTGTATTAAGCTTATTTATTTATATTAATAATTATATGTTAAAACAAATATCACATTCTGATGATAATTAAAATCAAGTAACATAGAAATCAACTAATAGCAATCTATCACTATTGTGTTATAATTATTCAAACTTAACCATAGGTAATCATTACTAAAAGGTACACACTCAGTCTTAATTGACATTCTTTGAGAAATGTAAAAAAAAATTAACAGTTATTCTAAATCTAAAATTGTATTAGCAAAGGTAAGGTCAGTTGTACCACTAACTATTGGTAAATTGTAATGTTTGGCAAAAATAGCTGACTTGTCTGACCAGCCGGCAGTCTTTTTGATAATTTCAATTGACACCCCTGCTGTTTTTGCCTTAGATGTGGATGCATGTCTAGTACTATGGGAAGAAAAAAATGCTAGTGTCAATGCCACTTTCTGTAAGGATTTCCTTAATCCAACGGCTTAGTGTTTGCGGTGTAGCTTTTTTAAAAGGTTTTTTAGTGGTAATTAATAGATAGGGCATATCTCCTCGAGCTTCCTTAGTGTTTTCCATATACAATTTTAAGGTTTTTGCTGGGCACACTGACTGGTTTTGAATAAAATAAGGTAAGCGCAAGGTAGTACTATTTTTAGTTCTAACAGATGTTTTCAGAACATCAGAGATATTAATGATGACACAATCAGCAGTAAAGTGAATATCTTTCACCTTAATTGATGCCAGAGTTTGAACTCTGTGGGCAGTAGTAAGGGCCAATAAAGTAACTAATTTTTTTGATAGTTCTTTTAAATCTAAAGTAACTGGCAGTTTATTAATGAAATTTAATACCACTGTAGGGTCCCAAGTTTCCGTGTACCTAGGAAGAGATGGCCTCTGTCTGAAGGCACCCTTCAGCAACCGCTTCACATTCTCATCCCTCCCAACTTCAGAGCTTATTAGCAGGGACAACGCTGAGCGGTATGTATTCAATGTAGAATAGTTACAGCCATTATTAAATGATTCGGACAAGAAACCTATTATTTGTGGTATTGAAGCTTTATAAACATCAATACTGTTATTATGGCAGTGTGCCCACCATTTTTTATAACAACAGTCATACTGTTTTTGGGTACCTGGTGCTAAGGACCCAAGCATTACCTCCAAGGAAGCTTGAGGGAGCTGAAGTGCCGTCCGGAGAAGTGTCCTGCAGCCAGGGTAAGATGGGAACTCAAGCGATGTTGTTTGCTAAAAGGAGATGAAAGTAATTCAGTGTTAGCATCAAATATTATTTATTGGTTTTGATATCATCAATAATTTTGCTAAAGGAAACCATGGCTGTGCTGGCCACCAGGGGAAGACAAGAATACCTTCAGCTTGGTCATTTCTAATTTTTTCTAAACATTTAGTTATTACTGAAAATGGGGGAAATGCATAAAAGAAAAATTCACTCCAATTTAATGTGAATGCATCTATATCAAAGGCCATTGGGTCTCTTTTCCAAGAAACATACTTTACACACTTGGTGTTTATTCGACTAGCAAATAAATCTATCTCCGGTGTTCCAAAGTGTTGGGTAATTTTTATATAAGCATAGTCTGCTAAGGACCATTCTGTATCATGATTTAAATTCCTAGATTCTCTATCGGCCTCCGTGTTTTCTTTGGATTTTATATAGGAAGCTGTCACCCATATGTTTCTATCCTCACACCATTGCCATAATTCTTGAGTAATCGTATTTAAGTGTGTAAATTGGACACTACCCATCTTATTAATACAAGATATGGCTGTTGTGTTGTCTATTCGTAGTAATATATGACAGTTTGACAAGTTCTTAGCGAATGATCTTAAGCCAAAATAAGCGGCTACTATTTCTAAATAGTTAATATGTTGCTCTTTCTCAACTGAATTCCAAAGTCCCCCAATAGATTCACCTAGGCAATGAGCCCCCCAACCTGTAAGTGAAGAGTCTGTGAAAATTTCTAAACAGATTTTTTGAGTGGCAAATGATTTTTTAGCTTTAGGTATGTTACACAACCACCATTTCAGTTCAGGAATTAATTCTGAAGAAATATTCATATACTTCTCAAAGTTTTCATTATATGACTGGAGGGCTAAAAACTTTTCCCTTTCTAAAAGTTTGGTATGCTGACGACCATATGTAACTGCCGGACAGGCTGCAGACAATGTTCCAAGTAGTTGAGCAAGGTTCCTAATTTTGCATTTATTCTGTGACATAAACTGCTTTATGAAATTAATAATTTTTCCCATTTTTTCAGATGGCAATTTTATTGTTAAATTTTGAGAGTTAATAATAAAACCTAAAAATTTACATTGTCTACTTGGGATTAAGCTACTTTTTTCATGGTTAATTATAAAACCTAAACATTCTAAGATCTGAATGATATGATGAGTTTGAGTTAGGCATTCTTCATATGTCCTTGCTATACATTGAATATCATCCAAATATATAACTGTTAAATAGCCCAAACTTCTAATGTAAGACATCACAGGTTTTAATATTTTTGTGAACACACTAGGTGCTGTACATAGGCCATATGGCAGTGCTGTAAATTCATACAACTGCTTGAAGTTAAATCTAAGATATTTCCTATCTTCTACAGCAATTGGAACTAAAAGGTAAGATTCTTTTAAATCAATAGTTGTCATAAACCAATCTTTATGTATCAACCTAGTAGAGGTACGTAAATCTTCCATCTTAAAATGAGATGTGGAGATGAAATTATTTAAAGGTTTTAAGTTTAAAATGAATCTAAATTAGCCATTGGGTTTAGGTACCAAAAATATGGTTGAAATGTATTGTTCTCTATCTGGTTGGCAGGGTGTAATAGCACCTAGTTTCAATAAATCATTAATTGATTTATTAATATTAAGTTCCTCAGATTGAGAGAAATTATTGGATGGAATTCTAGTTTGGAACGGTGCAGATGTGAAAGGTATATGATAACCTTGGACCCAATCTAGTATAACCAAATCATTAGTAATAATCTGCCAACAACTTAAGTACCTAGCCAGGTTACCTGCATGTTGTACCTGTTGTGGAATTAGTGTCGTGGGCGAGCACGCTGGTAGTCCCTCTCGGGGCGATTCACAGGTGCCCGCTTCATTGGCTTCCTGGTCGGTTGGTAAGGTTTCCTTGCCTGTGACTGTACAGCTGGGCGCTTGTGCCCTCCACGCATTGTTTGAGTCTTCTGTTGTGTTTGGCGTGAAGGGCCTCCCCAGTTTCCCGGACGGTTGAATGTAGGCTTAGGTTTTCTCAACTCAAATCCAGATTTTTCTATGTCTTTGTTGTTTTTAATTTTTTCAGATAGGTTTTCACCAAATAGGTATTTATTTCTTGGTATTGATTCAGCCATCTTTGTAAATGATTTGTCAAGGAGAGGTGCTAGTAACTGCTTCCTTGTATTGGTCTCTCCGTGATGAAGAGATGTTAAAATTTTAGTACCATCACTGAGCAATTTCAGGGCTCCTGACACCTCATCCCCAGCTAAGATTTTGGCCATTGCATGACCCAAACAAGTCAGAGCAATGCCCAATTGTTGTTGTTTGGTTTTCAGCACCTGATCCCGATTACGGGCTGCTTCATTAATAGCGGCCCTGACCTCTGGGTTTAGTTCCGGTGCTTCTAAAAGTGGGCAGTTACTGGGAATTTTGTATGCTTTCAAAATATCCTTTACCTCTTCACTAGCATCATTTAATATGGTGTTTTCCCACCTTGAGCCAATAAGGTTGTTGATATTTGGTCCGTACTTTTCCTCTAAGGGTTTGTCATTACCCAAGGCAACCAGCAAAGCCTCTGGAATTACTGGCTCGTCCACGTTGATAGTAACAGGATCTGAAATAGCAGATTATCCTCCTGTAACTCTAAAACAATACACTAGTAGTGTTTGTTAGGACCGTACGACTACCGCTTTGTGTCACGCACAATACGGTAGGGTATATCAGAGTTGATATCTCGTATCAAAATCTGATCTTCGTGCGGAAGTATCTCGTACTAGCACGGTTGGCGGTCAAGGTCATCTTATTCTCACCCCAGTTCGTATGTACGAATGGTGTATTTAGGAATCTCGTTCCATAGAATATCTCGACGTGAGTCCAATTAGCTGGTTCCCTACCCTAGAAACAAGACGTAGGTACTTACCAACATTTTCTTTCCCTAGTTGTTCCGGAGCCGTGGGGGGCAACGGATGAGGTGATATCGAGCGATTATCACGATATGACGGACTCGTCGACTGTGATCTGATACTAATCTTAGATCGAGATCGATTCCGGGATGTAGCCAATGTAGGCGAAACATGCCGGCGATGGCGTCGGCGGCGTCGATGACTAATTCTTTTTAGTTTCTTCTTAATTTTGTATAATTCTTCCATTATAGGGTCTTCTTCTGAGCTAGACATTTCGTGAGATATGATTTAGCACACACAATTACAGTAATTACACCACACACGAAATTTTACGCGGTAACGCGAGCGCGCGAAGTCGAAAAGTGATTTGACATTTGTTAAACGTCACTACTGGCAGCTAGACATTACTAGCTGCGTTCAATTGTTTATTTTTTATGTTTTAGAACTCTAAAAAACTACGCGACCGAGTTCGTTGGAGACGAATACTACTATGTAAGATAATTGTTTTCAGGATGAGCCGTGTAATAAAATTGCGGGACGTAGCGTTTGCGCCGGCACCGGCCGGCGCGGCGAGGCAAATTTAACGCGTGCGGGCCACGGGCAGTAATGAATAAATCAAAACTACTGGATCAATTTTAATCATTTTTTCAGTATCTATACTATATATTTTACACCCGAAGCCGAAGTGGGCCGCTATGTTTTTATATACAACGTTCACAGTTTTTCTGTAGTGTATTTAGTATCAGCATTGCACCCGTGCGAAGCCGGGGCGGGTCGCTAGTGAAAGTATATACGGTACTTAAAGTTATAACAGAAACGTATAAACAAAAGTTGTCTGTCTGTCTGTTTCGGCCAATCTCCGAAACGGCTGGACCAATTTTGACAGGATTTTTGGGATCGGGGCTGTCAGATAGCTGATGTTATAAGGAATAACTTAGGCTACTTTTATTTTAGAAAAATAAATTAGGGTTCTGTGCAAAAAATTAAGATGCATCCGATCCAAAATACGATTCAAATAGGGAAGTAATATTTTAATAATATTTTCACGCGGATAAAGGTCGCGGGGCACAACTAGTTATAAAAATAAAATTAGAAAGAATATTTATCTCTTAGCAATTTGTTTTTAAAATCAATAAAAATTGTAAAAAAAAATGAAAAAATTAAAACAATAGTCACACAAACACACGCTCACACACACACACAAACACACATGCATAGAATAAGTTCATAAAAACTATAAGAATCATATTTTAACCAGCTTTGCTGCTTGGCTGAGTTTTGTTTTATTTTATTTGTTTTCTTTTCCAATAATTTAGTCTCGATATTGTATCAAGTAAGGGAAGTAGCGAGTCAACCCCAACACAAGTATTTTAATTACTTACTGGGGCTGTCTCAACTCATGTACCTATACAATGTAACTTTTGAGACACAATAAAGTTTTTTTTTTTTAATAATAATTTATTAAGAGTTACTAGAGGTATACACCCAGTTTCTGAATATATAATCAAAACATCCATAATATAGCCCTCAAAATTCATCTTACCGTACTTTTGGACCCGTTAAAAATAAAATTACTTAATTTGAATTTTGAAAGAATTCATCTATTATGAGACCTTACGCAAAAAACGGTAAAAAAAAAATTACTCACTTAATTTGAATTTTGAAAGAATTCATCTATGAGTTGTTTGACAAGTTCTAATTCATAAATCGGTTGACTTTCCTCAAAAACAATAAGACAAGAATCAAACAAATGCGACAACTGTAGCAAAATTATGCAAAACATAACATTTGTAACGGACAATTATGTAAAACATCATATTATAGCCGGACTTCCATAATGTCTATCCTATTTATTAGATACATTTTGAGGTCAAACTATTATCATAAACCGGTCCAAAATTACAATAAAAAAAAAATTAAAAAAAACTGGCAACCACAAAATTAAAAACTTTATACCATCAAACACTGGTACTATTGTGGTTAGCACTATTTACCATATCACCTAAATACAAGAGTAGAGGAAGGTCAAAGAAACGATGGATGGGCTGTGTGAAGGATGATGTGGCTAGAAAAGAGGAGCAATAGAGAAGTATGGAAGAAGATATATTGCGCAATGATGATGATAATATATACAAACATAAACACACACAAACATACATACACACACATACATAAACAAAAACAAACACACACATAAACACACACTACATACATAAACTTGCCTGCCTGCTTGCTTGCTTGCTTGTTGGTTTAGTGGTCGCAAGCGCGACTGCTGAGCATGAGATCTTGGGTTCGATTCCCGGGTCGGGCAGTGTTATTGGGTTTTTTCATCTGAAATTTTTCAGTGGCAGCCACGGAGTCTGAATTTGTGCACGGTTGATGGCAATATGCTCACCCCCATGGCCCCATTACATGGGACTTAAACATAACTGGCGAAGTGGGGGTGAACTAATGGGTACACCTCTGCCTAGCCCTTCGGGGATTACAGGCATGATGTTATGTTATACATAAACTTACGCTATTTTCCATGAGGGTAGCCAACAACTACCTACCTGGCGCTACCTGTTTAGATCCTTGTGTACTCCAAAATCAAAATCAAAGCATTTATTTCAAGTAGGCCAGTTACAGGCACTTTTGAATTGTCGACACAAAGACAACAATGAAATGTAGCTACAGTCCCAGTCACAAGGCATAAAAACTGTGAAAGTACTGTAGTTGCCCATTCGCTAACGTAGATCTCTATGGAGAAGAACGGGCAAGAAACTCCATGGACACTCTTTTAAATCAGAATATTTTACAAAACCTTGGTTACATCATTCATGTTGAGATGGTACATTATGTGAGAGCGATGTAGCAAGATGTGCACGTTAAAAGTGTCCATCCTCCTTACCTATGGTTCGTCCACGTCCATATTATATCTGGTCATTCACGCACGCTGGTGGCCAGTACTATGCACCTGAGCTAGACCAAAGGAGGTAAACACAAAAAGTTTTTAAATACTATTGCGTATCTTCTAAGGCTGGTTTTATAGTCACGCCGCTAGACGCGCCGTTGGGCAGCGCGCTGTTGAACAGGAACACCGAACGGCGCTGCTCAAGCGCGCGAATTTGAAACGCTACTACTACCCCAATACATATCCGAGCGCGCGCACTCCGACGGCGCTGCTGAAACGCGTGACTATAAAATCAGCCTAATACTATAAATAAATACTTTAATTACATAGTCTATCCCTGTTTTGAACCTTATGTGTAGGTGTTTAAGTTTTATTTAATGTAAAAAAAAATATCTAACAACGTTACGTCTGTTCAAATCCTTGTTTTGAACCTTATGTATAGGGAATAAAGTTGATTTCCGAACGCTGAATACGTAAGCATCGCAAATTCGCAACAAAAATACCGGTTTACTATGCTAGTTTGTTTGCAAAGGTCAAATAGCAGGCTTGATTTAAAATATTGATATTTATGCTACAGAATAATCTATAACTTATATGATTATGAAGTAGAAACGAAACATAAAAGATGATATAACATCACGCCTGTAATCCCCAAAGAGTTAGGCAGAGGTGCACCTAATTACACCCACAGCCACATCACACCGCACCCACACCCACATTACACCCACATTTCGCCAGTTATGTTTTAAGTCCCATGTAATAGGGGTGATCCTATTGCCATCAAGCGAACCCAAATCCAGACTCCGTGGCTGCCACTGAAAAATTCCAGATGAAAAAACCCAATAACACTTTGCCCGACCCGGGAATCGAACCCAAGACCTTAAACTCGGCAGTCGCGCTTGTGACTAGACCAACGAGGCAGTCAACCGAAAATAACTAAAAAATGTAAGGTTATTTATTCCAATTAGGTTAAATTCAGCAGTTTTTGAACTTATAACGCTCGCTCTTCTCCATTTCCTACTGTTTTAGCTTGAGGAAGAAGTGGCGAAAAATTCCCCAGCAACACATCTGTCTATCAATCCTTTCATATTTTCTTCTGCCTAATTCCATGAACCTCTGGGCCACAGATTTTTTACCATGAAAATCTACGGTGGATTCGCTGTGAATATCTTCCGATACAAATTACATTGACGGCCGTGCCCTAAATGCAGCGAATCGGAAAGGACAAGAGGTCTATCTTGTCCTATAGTGACTATGTTTTCTAAAACCAATATTCTTTCAATTTTCAGATCAGCTCAATAAACAAACACACCCTTTCCGGAGGCCAGGTTTTAGTCAACCAAGCACAGCCAGACAATTTCTCCGAAGTCAAACTCGCTCTCGAAAGTGTTCAAAAGAACTCACAATTCCTACAAAATGACAGAGAAACATACTTGCAAGATGTCATGGAACTCATCAACGAGGACACTAAACCGAAATCTATACCCAAACTGGTTGTTACACCCGAATATGATTATCAAGAGCACACTAACATTGATTTTTCACAAAAGAAACTGACTTCGAATGCGTATTTAGGGGACTATGAAGAGAAAACAGTTCAACATAATGAATTAATGCAGTTGTTGCAAGAAAACTATCAAATGTCACCCGAAAGTCTTTCAAATCCTGTAGACCAATTCGGGCAAGAGGAATTCACACAGATGTTCAACAATTATGTCCAAAAAGAGTATAGCAATACGTCGAACGATGGATATGTTGGTGCAGAATATACTTTCCCTACCCCGCCAAGGTCTGAAACTGTCCCAAGTCCAATGTCAAATCTCTCCCCAGCTTCATTTTACCCCTCAAATTCAGAATGCACCTTCTCCCCTGGAAGATCTCCAATCTACAACAGTGATTATGAGAAATACCAAGATATCCCCCATTTTGAAGAAGAAAAAGAGGGCACAGATAAAAAAGAGCGGGAACGCACGCCCTCTGTATCGTCTATGACCATGAAACAGTTTAAGGATATGCAAAAGGAGATTGTATATAATTTCTCGAAGAGAGATTGTTGCCAGGTGACGAGAAAATCTTGCAAGGAATTATTGCAGGAGCATTTGCTAAAAGTTAATAAAGGTGTAAGGAAGAATTTGTGCATGGAAGTCTCTAAGATAGATCTGAAAGAAGCGTATGGGTAAGTTGTTTATAAACATCTTCTATTTCATTCTTAACTTATCTGTAAGTAAAAGATAACAATTGTTTTTTGGCGCCCAACTGAATCAGGGCCGTGTTGCTAGACTAAAAATCTATTAAACTAGCCGACCCGCACCAGCTTCCCCCGGTGACGGAGTTTCATATAAGTGGGTTTCAACCCTTATTTCACACGCTTATGGGTTGAATTTTCCAAAATTCTTTGTTAGAGGTCTAATTTTAACCCGATACGTCCAATGGTTTAAGCTGTGCGTTGATAGTACATCAGGAGAAACAATTTTATAAGTATTAAATTATATGCGATAAATATTTAGTGTAGCAACACGGCCCCTTACACATACACCCCGCATACTTACTAGGTAATATTATAAATGCAAAAGTAAGTTTGTTTGTTACCTTTTCACGCCTAAAACACTGAACCGATCATCCTGAAATTTTGCATATACGTTGTCAGGTGTACAGAAACGGATATAGATATACCTACATGACATCCCGAAAAAAAATACCGCTCCCGAGGAAAACTACAATAACCGACAATAACGTTCTTATAGATGGCGCCACGTGTATTTCGAATCATGATTGAATTATATTATTACAAACAGTACAACCCGAGTTGATTGTCAAAATCTAAATTAACGCAAGCGAAGCCGCTGGCAAAAGGAAAAGAGTTGTATAGTTTAGTTATAACTTTGTATGGTACTAGCGTTTGCCAGCGATACGACCATATGGCGAATTAATTAAAATAAGTCAAACAAAATTAACTTCAGTTAAGGTTATCTTGTAAATTCTCCAAAAAAGGACAAATAAATTGCCTATGCCTGAAATATACATGATATTTTGTTCCTAGCCTGTTCAGACATGGTCGTTTCGCACAGTTTTTCCTTTAATTAATTTTACTATAAACGCTTATTATTTTTTCATATCAATGAATTATTTTACCTATTATTTTCCTCGTGGCTTTAACAATTGCGTCAAACACGCCATGAACGTGTAATTTATTTTGATGGAGGAAAATATAAGAATGATTCACCTGCTAGCTGATCTTTAAGGAATAAAGAAAAGAAAAATATAGTTAAAGGACGAATAACGGAACGGTATTGTGTCATTTTTATTTTGATCCGTAAAAAGATAAAATGGCCGTCCTCTGAGGTCACAGATTGCGTCATAGAATCTGTCAAAAGCTTCTAGAGTACCTACGTCATGGTTCGTTTAACATTTTCAAGAGGACGCTGTTGCTAAACATAATTTGTGGATTGAAAAAACAAAATGGCGGCATTGGTTCAGACTTCTGCCATGCAAGAGAAGCATGACAGACACTATGTCACAGTCATCGTCTAATAGGTACTTCATGTGTGTTATCAACGACTGCGAACACAACCTACCTTATGTACTTACTAGGACGTAACGACTAATCAAGCAGTGAAGACCAGTATACGCTGATCTCTAATTGTCCAGAAAGCTTACACAAAGCGAGGTCAGGTTATACTGGTTTTTGTAGCTTGAAAAGTCGCCGTGTGTACAAATATGATTTCACTTATTTATTTAATTATGGAAATTGTTGCCAGGAAAATTGTTTAGGTAGGTATATGTACTCGTATATTAAAAGCATACATGATTCAAGACAAGTAGACCTTTTAGTTACATACTACAAAATTACAAACTCTCTAATTTTAACAATACTGTAACAATAACAATTATTATTGACGTCAAATCCATTTTTGAGTTATTCATTTGTCTGTTTGATAACAACCTACTAAAGCCACGTCATTCCTTTACTTTCATTTTGACATATTTTTCCAAGGTTTGCCTGGGAAAAAAAAAAAGATTTTTTTTATAGTGGTTGTGGTTTGTCAAAGGTAAAGGACCTACAACCAACTTACCTATGCAGGCGGGTAAACACAGAACTAAAATAGATGTAGCCAGTTTGACATATCGATGCAAATTCTCTTGACAAGCAGCGCCACTTTGAACTTGCAACCTTAAACTGGTCTTACTGTAATTTGTTTACTATCTCTTTCATTTGACAGTTCAGATGTGATGGAAATTATTTATTTATTCAAAGTAGAAGCTACCGACATTCACATCTAGGGGTTTATTCATTATCGTTACAATACATAATATTTAGTTAATAATTAACGTCTGCCTAACCATTTGATTTTGACGTTTAAAAGCTTGTCTTAATTTTGAGCCATGTGTATTATTAACCATTGTTCTCTTTTTAAATCAGAAACTAAAAACACTATTAAAATATTTATATATTCCATACTAGGTATATGATAGGTTAGGGCTGTAGGGCTTAGGGCTTATGGTCGTAGGGTCGGACTGTTAACCTTATAGGTCTATCAGGCTCCTTCAACTTATCATTTACTTTCATGTACCATCACACCCTTGGCAGTATTGCGGCCTTAGGTACGTGACGTTTGTTAAGGGTGGATGTACAAAAACTAAACTTTAAAATCAACTAAAACCTCTTTTTTTCTATTCCAGTGTCCTCCACCACATCCTGTTGAGTCTGTCAACTACGTCGGACAAGGAAGACTTGCAATACGGACTCTTTGGGCTGGTCTGCGAGCGGATGCTGGCGCAAGACCCTGCTATGTTCGTTGGAGATGGTATGTTGACATCTTACAAAGATTTGACTTTGACGAAAATATTCGAGAGACCCATTGTTTCATTAATCTATACTATAATATTATAAAGCTGAAGAGTTTGTTTGTTTGTTTGCTTGACCGCGCTAATCTCAGGAACTGCTGGTTCGAATTGAAAAATTCTTTTCGTGTTGGATAGTCCATTTATCGAGGAAGGCTATAGGCTATATAACATTACGCTACGACCCTTAGGAGCCGCGCAGCGTGTGACACCGCGGGCAACAGCTAGTCAATTTATAAATTAGCTGTAAAAAAATCGACATGGAGAATAATCTTTGTTTTTATCTCCTCCACAGCAGGCCTAAGCCTCCTGAAGTCAGCCGCCCTCCGCTGCCCTCACAGACCCCTCCTCACCCGCTACCTGGTCCAATGCATCCGCACGGCCATCAAGTGTGACGCTGGTCTCGCGACCAGCAAGGAGCATATCTTTCATGAGGTAAGCTATATAACATCATCATATGCCTAGCCTTTTACCCAACTATGCTAAGGACGGCTTCCAGTCTCACCGGATGCAGCTGAATACCAGTATTTTATTCCATTAGGCCTGTTACTTGTATGCAAGTTGCAAATTGCATACAACTTGTATGACGTAGTTAGAACTTGTACAGTTTTTATTCAAGTGACGTGCAAATTGAACGCGCAAACGTTAGTTGCACGTTTCACTCAATTGTTGAACATCTCCACTAAGTATGGAAGTAAAAGTGAAAACATGTTTCCAATGCAAGCAACTTGCAAGACATGCGATTGCCTGTCCGATGTAAGCTACACATATACCACTGCCACTGCTTGTCTCTGCATCACCCAAAGGTCGACTGGTCGAAAATGCCTATGGCATTAAGTCCGCCTCTGTACTTTGTGGTTGAAGTGTTAAATAAATAAATATATCTACCAAAGACATACATCATTCTCTTGCCCTTATCCCCATTTATTTGGGGTCGGCGCAGCATGTCTTCATATTCAGGTGTATTAACAAGATGCCTAACTCATTTAAGAAACTTCCCATCCCCCCATGTCCAAGAAAAAGCTGACAACTTGGTTATTTGATATTTTTTTATGTCATGAGAGAATATATGGAATATTGTAAGAATTCAAGAACTACTTAACTTACTTATAAATACTTAATATTGACATTGATTTTAAAGTAACGATTACCTAATTATAATAATATTAACTCATGTTGGACCTATTGTAAATCACAAATCACAAAATAATTGTATTTATTTAATTTATTTAAGAGTGACATCTGAATATTTGTACACCATAAGTTTTAGTAGAATGTTAAGGACGTAAACAAACCCATAACATCATACTATGTAAAACTACATTCCTACAAACAACTGATTCCATACTTCTCTATTACTCATCATCTCATCAGACACCTCCTTTCTTGCCATATCATCTTTCACACAGTCCATTCATCGTTTCTTTGGTCTTCCACTACTCTTATAGCCATCTGCCTAGCCTTTTCCCAACTATGTTGAAGTCGACTTAGGGTCCAATTGGACACGTCCCCGCGCACTTTTTTGATTTAACTGAATAAAGGACTGTATGAGTAATGCCTTTAAGTATAAAATTCGACGCAGACAAAGCATCTCCACACGCGTGCTCCAGGATACGCGAGCGTCCAAATTTATACTTTAAACGCAGTACTGATAAAGTCCTTTATGCGCGAGGATTGTGAGTAGGAAAAACCGGCCAAGTGCGAGTCGGACTCGCGCACGAAGGGTTCCGTACCATTATCTATAAAAACGGCAAAAAAATCATATCTGTTGTATGGGAGCCCCCCTTAATATTTTTATTTTTTGTATTTGTTGTTATAGCGGCAATAGTAATACATCATTTGTGAAAATTTCAGCTTTCTAGCTATCACGGTTTATGCCATGATACAGCCTGGAGACAGACAGACAGACAGCGAAGTCTTAGTAATAGGGTCCTGTTTTACCCTTTGGGTACGGAACCCTAAAAATTACTACATTATTCAAAAGTAATGAAGTAATTTTTTCCCGTATTTTTGTTGTAAAATTGGTGCGCGTGAGTGTTGTCAGTTAGTGATTGAATTCATGACTTGTATTAAATATATTTGTTTGTGTTTCCCCCACAGGTAGACGTGCTGGGCGACAACCTAGTGACGGCGTGCGCTCGCGCCGGCGACCGCTGCTCCGACGTGCTCAGCGAGCTCGTGCGGGTACCCGACAACCAGGCGCCGCTGTTCAAGCACAACCACATCAACGCTGATGGTAAGGACTTCATCTTTATAGTCACCAATCTCCTGGCCTTATCCCAATTCAATTGGGGTCGATATGCAACGTCTTCTTCTTACTAATATTATTTATTTTTTATTTATTTATTTGGTACACCAACAGCAGTACATACTAAGAATTAATGTGAAACAATAAAAGTATGCCTATTATAGGTATACACAGCATTCACCATAGGACAACAACATAATGTATCAAATCTTAATTATAAAGTAATACAATAATAAAAATTAATGATGGATGTAATACAATTTGGATATACGACTAAATGAGATGAAATGAATTATGAAGATATATTTGTGTATTATAAATACGAAAGTTTGTGACGATGGATGGATGTTTGTTACATTTGTTACTCTTTCACGAAAAAAATACTGAACGGATTTGGATGTCACACAGATAGTTTATAACCTGGATTAACGCATAGGATAATTTTTATCCCGGTAGTATGATCCCGTGGGACAATTATCGAACTCCATGCGGGCGAAGCCGCGGGCATAAACGAGTATACTTATGGTGCAATAAAATTTACAAATTAATTAATTTTACTAACTAAACTACATACATACAATATAATTTACGTATCATATTCATATCTCTCGTTTTGTTTGCAGGATATACAGCATTGCATGTGGCCTGCAGTCAGCACAGCGCTTCGAACCCGCGGCTACACACGGTGCACGTGTTGTTAGCTCACGCTGGCTTCGATATCACGGATGGGGTGGGTTTATTTTGTTATTTACATGTTAATATAATTGGTGTAACGAGACCCTTAACGAAGCCGAGAGACACTTGTTCGTCATTGCGATATTTTATTAATTCTAGACCATACCTGAGAACCTTTGACGACACGGTTGGCGCAGCGGTCAAGCGATTGACTGCTGCGCGGCATGTCGCGGGTTCGATTCCCGTACGGGACAAATATTTGTATATGACCTACAAGTAGTTGTTCCGGGTCTGGGTGTTTTTCTATCTATAATATGTATGTATTTACAAAAAAAAAAAATGTATAATGTAGTTTATTAGCCATCTAGCTACCATAACACAAGCATTAGGTTGCTTAGCTTGGGACTAGATGGTGCTGTGTGAAAATGTCCAGGGATATTTATTTATTTAACCTTATAGTTACGGTGATATTGGGGATCAAAGTTCTAACTTTTTCAGAAGTTTTTTTTAAATACTAGTTTTAAGATAACTTTACTTTAAATACCTCCACGACCCGTTTACTATTCAATACAAAATATCGAAAATATATCAATATATTTTTTATAATATTTTTTGATCAATATTTTCTATTGTCTTGCCTATTGGGTAAGACTGGTTGTCTTTTTCGAGTCAGTTACCTGTAACGACTGTCAAAGATTTACAAATGACAGCCGAGAACCAACGGCTTAACGTGCTTTCCGAGGCAGACAGGGAACTGTATGTTATAGATGGTCACCCATCCACAGACCGACCTTGGCAAGCGCTGCTTAACCTTGAAGATCCACTCTTGCGGCTGTTATTATTTAGCCACGAGCTAGATTCTGTTAATAACCAAATGCTTCATCTAACTCTACAGGACCAAAAAGGCGGAGACACTGCGCTCCATCTAGCGGTGAATTCGGCTCACTGCGACCTTCAGTTGGTGCTGATGATGTTTAATCAGCTGCCGCGCAAGGAGTGGAAGAGTCTGGCGCATCATCCTAACTTGAGGTAACACCCTAAGCTTACTAAAACACCATCATACTACTGCCCTTATCCCAATTCATTTGAGGTCGACGCAGCATGTCTTCTTCTTCCATACTTCTCTATTACTCGTCATCTCATCAGACACCTCTTTTCGTGCCATATCATCCTTCACACAGTCCATCCATCGCTTCTTTGGTCTTCCTCTACTCTTATAGCCATCTACATTCATACTCAACATATTCCTCACGACATTTTCTTTATTCCTCCGCATCACATGCCCATACCACGACAACCGATAACCACACAACTTTTCAGTCATCGGCGCCACTTTCAGATATCATCTTATGTACTCATTCCTTATATTATCCATTCGCGTTACACCACACATCCCCCTAAACATTCTCATCTCAACCACATGCAAATGACTTTCATTTATCGCTTTTGTGGCCCAACATTCTAATCCTAAGCTTACTAAATATTAATATTCATCTTCTGTGGTCCACATGGAACTCATCAAACGCGAACACACACATCTACAGACTAATAGGGGTGTACGTAAAATAATTTTCTTATTTCTCTTCCTTAGCACCAAAACCCCGCTGGACCTAGCTCGGCTAGCTGCGAAGACCACCACCAGACAGAACTACCCACAAGAAGTACTGGACTTCCTCAAGAAATGCCGTTAAATACATAATAGTACCTAACAACACACATACATACAAGGTATCAAAAATACCTACAAATTCCTTGAACATACAATAGCTATTGAAAACCAGTAACTTAGGTGAACTTGCACTACATCTTCACCTGCCTAGCCTTGTCCCAACTATGTTGAGGTCGGCTTCCAGTCTAACCTGATGGACCTGAATACCAGTATTTTACATGAACCCACTGCCTATCTTACCTCCACCACCGAGTTACTGGGCGTTGGTGAGATATCAGAAAATATGTTCATCGCATAACGAATTTAAAATATTGTTTTTTTTTGCAAGATTCGTTTCCAAACATAGAGAATATTATTTTTTTACGCGTAAGCATTTTGTCATTCGGTGTGGTGCAAGCAGGCCCTAGAGTGTTTGATTTTTAACATAAAAATTGTAAACACTAAAAATGTAATAATGACGTTTTGGTAGTGTCTCTCACTCAAACCAAGTTCTAAACTCTTAGGCAAAATTAATACGCAGAATTCAGATCAAGATACCCGGGGTATTAATTGAGACTTAAACGTAACTGCCACAATGTGGGGGTAATAGGTACACTGCCCGGATCTTAGGCGAAAACTGGCGTTGCTGTCAAATTGACATAAGGTCTATTTTATTCGGTTTTAACAAGTATAGAAAAAAACTATGCATTTCAATAGGTTTTCGACGAGAAAACCCGTCAATTTCGAAAGATAGTTTTATACTATATGTAGTTAAAGAGATCCCTTAAAAAGATTTTTTATAATGACCGAATATTTCTACTTACATGGAAGAAGTTGACTGCCTCGTTGTCGCTAGTGGTCGCAAGAGCGACTGTTGAACGTAGGATCTTGGGTTCGCTTTCTGAGTCGTGTTGGATTTTTTCCTATCGGCCCGATTGATGGCAATAGGCTTGCCTTCACAAAACTGCGAAATGGGAATATACTATAGTTACACCTCTGCCTTCTCTTATGGAAGTACAGGCGTGATGTTATATACGACGAATTTCTTTAAACTAAAATAAATGTATTACTATCTTTTTCTGACGTAGAATGAAATACGAGACGGTTTAGTTTGAACTGTCAAACTACTTAAACGAAGCGTGTGTTTTGGCGCCATTTTCTAAAATGTCGCTCAACATTCTGTGAAAATTTAGTCGAATTTGACAGTTTTAATATCGTTCTGTCTCTTTCTTGTTTTGGGTTAGAGTAAAGGATAGCAATAGTAAAGTTTTGCTACCGTTTTACGTACACAAGTCTTTCTGTTAAAGTCAGATATGTTTTATTTAAATGCAATAGATTTTTACAATGAAGTACATGTTTAATGTTTTAAGTGGTGTTATTTTAGTCTTTAGCCCTCTCGCTTTATTCAAAACGAAATGACAAGGATAGATAGTGTGTAGAAGGGTAGTTTTTAAACATAAAATAACTGTTTATTTTTTACTGAATGATAATATAAAAAATTCTCTCGCAAAAAGTTTAAATGAGCTGAAATAATTATGTTATTACCGATAAATATGTTGTATATATTAAAATTAATCGATAAAAGAATATTTTTGATAAAATATGTATTGATCGAAATGGTTGTGCGTTAAACACGTTATTTTTTAATAAATCGTAGGTTTTATGTTAACGATATTATTTATTTCGCGCCAATTGGTACCTCATTTAAACTATGGAAATTCAATTACCATTACCACAGGTACCATTTTTTTAAACCAAACTATCAACAAGTAACGAGAATATTTATTTATATTATTTAAATAAAACAAAACGTCATGTTTTGGCGTTTTACTTTGTCTATGGAATTTTATTGGCGCGAAAATACAAACTGGTCAAAAGATCCGACACAAGTTAGTTGATGTAAGATTTTAGAAATTAGTGTTTTTACACATTGTTAAGAATGTATTAAATACATATATTGTTTTAAGGTCATTAATAAGATATTTTAAGGATTGAGTATTGTTGCTGTCATATTCTATACTTTGGGATAAATTGCCAAATCATAGACAAAGCATGGTTAGCCTTGAACTAGGTTTAAACCATAGAGCCATTTTTTAATTAGGTACGTAGTTTACCACGACTGACGCAGTTCGTAATACAGAATTGACAACCAATACTCAGTTTTTGTCAAAAAAAACGGGTTGCACTCCGGGAGTGCCGGCAGAAGTGAAAACTTGAATATTAACGTTGTGCATTTTTGATATTTTGAAATGGTTAGGGAATAATTTTGCACGAATTGCTTTAATTATCAATATAAAAGTACTATCATTTATGTGGTAAAATACAATATTCATTTATTGCGCTATCGGACACAAACATGACAATTTATATTACATTAAAAATTTAACACTTCAGAACTCCCTCCGTCTTACGCTTTTTCGATCAGGTCACGTGTCCTGACGCGAGTTTAAGATTTTATACCCATTACAGAAAAAGTGCTCAACGCCGCTAAAGAAGTTTTCACTTCAAAAATTTACCAAGTCGGGATAAATTTCAAAATACAATAACAGGATGGTTTTATTTGGGATAAGTTAAAATTCGTTTTGTACTGTATATGGTCAGCAACAGGTATCAAATTTCTGAAATATCTTAGAAATGCCTTATAAATAGTCATATCTATACATTTTGGTACCATTATTAATGTTGTTATAGATTTATTTCGATAATGTTAAAACTTATAAAGGCCCGTTCTGAAACTTTGATATAACTATGTAATGTTTTAAATGATGAAATATTTAATGGAATAATAGAATTTATCATAGAGTCAGAACGGGTACTTTTAGGATCTAAGTCTTTTATTTTTAGAGGCATTGTTAGCAGGCTAATAACAAGAATATGGGGCGTCTAGTATATTTAGACAGAAGACAGAATAAATAATAACTTGCTTCCAATGCAAAAACATTGTTTTAATACATTTTTAAGCATTTTTCGAGCAGTCTGCCAAAATATATTAGACGATCTCTAGATATTGCATAGGGCCCGTACCAGTACCTATAGTAGTATTACTTGCATGTCATTTGTGTGGGAGCGTGTTGGAGCTATACAGGACGTCTAGCGCCATCTCTTTCCCACACTGAATTCGGTGTGGGAAAGACACACAAATGACATGGAAGTAATACTGCTAGAGGTCACGGAACGCCACTTGAACATATCATAGAAAAATAAATAATTCTTGGTATAAGAATGAAACTTCTGCCCTTCTTGCTATGGAGTTTCGTTTCTGCACCAAGTTTTATTTGTTTACCTATAAATGGCCTATCAACAAAGGAGCATAAACTTTGACAGAAAACCTGTTTTAGTGTTTTAAACTGAAACAAACATAATTAATTAGTTACGAATAACATAGATTTAAAAAAATATATTTTTATTTGATATGAAATAACACTTCGATTTGTAAGAGTAATTTTAAGTCTTGAATTTGTTTTGTTCACAAAAGTTTTTATTTTAAGACATATTTTCGCAAATTACATGTTAATTTAGCAAAGGTGCTCAAATGTGTTTTCGGAATGATAGAAAGGGATGGCGCTATACGAAATCTAAGCGCTAAAAAGAGATTAAATATCAATTGTCAAAACCGCCTGTTATGAGTACCTACAATTGCTGATTATCAATATTATGTATATATATTTTAAAATGTGATGAATTTGGCTGTTTAAAAAGAAACGGTAGTTTATTTTTGTGTTTAAAATTCATGATTTATGCTCTAAATACAAAATAAATATCTTGAGAAAATCTACAAAATATTCATTTTTGATCTCTATTTGACAAGATAAAATACATACATACGAAAAAAATTCTGAGTTTTATTTTATTTAAACTAAGGGGCCAAGTCAAGCTGCGTTACTTTGTGCAGATGGGTGATAAAGGTGTCCAGTTTTAAGGGATTTTAAGGTTGGATTATGCCGGTTTTAATGTACTCTTACGGCATACTCAAGAGGACTGAAAGAAGCAAACCGAATGCATCACCCACGATCATTGGTGAGGAGACTGTACATTCCGCGGAAGCGAGGGGGCCGAGGCTTTTTAAATGCGAAGACTTAGTCTTTCTTAGCTTTCTCGTCATGCGGAATGAGAGCTCGGCTATAATTGTGCCGATAGTCGTAACTGCGAATAGCCTGATGGCCAAGAGCCTCGACGAACATCTGTCGAGGCTCTTGCTACGCGGTTGGATCAAAAACCTGATTCAAAAGCGTAGCAAACTACGCTGACGCCGCTAGGGAGGTCGGCGCGCAGCACCCAGTCGAGACCAATCTTCCACAAGGGCGGCCCTAGAACCGATCCCTGTGGACCACCGCACGACATCTCTCGCCGGTTTCACTCTCCGCTGTGACCGGCGTAGATGACGGCCCTATCCGTCAGGTAGGTACTATGGGTGACCACCTATGATGTCCAAATTACTAGGAAAATATCCTTGCCTTGTCAACTATCTAAAAAGGTATGAAACTTAATTCAAAGTCATGGACTACATTATTATAATCGTTTTTAATTTAGTACAGGAAGGCATAAAAGGTGATTATTCTGAAAATCAAGATTAGTCCATGTTCCATGGATAAATGCAGGGGGGAGACAGAACAAGCACATCTGCAGTGAAAAAAGAGTCGTCATCTACATTATTTAACCGAGAAACTGTTAGTTTAATATTATCGATAGATGTCTCTATGAATGATCCCAAATTTAATGCAAAAAATAAAATAAAATAATTTTTGTTCTAATTTAATTTATAGTATTTTTCTAAAGAATAATTTTATTGTTAATTTTTTCATCAAAATCTCACATTTTTATATTTCATAGCTGTCCAGTGTTTGCAATTATTATGTATTCACCTTGTCACGGAAATACTTATTGTATAACATAATGGCGCCTGCGCTTGCTTGTGTTTTGTGTGTCCATTTTGTGTTTAATTATTGGTATTTCGGTGTTTTATCTACATCAGACGTCGAGTTGAGTTTGATACTTTAACAGTTACAAAAATTACAATGAATTACTAAAACAACATAGTTAATTACTGTGTAACTGCCAATTTTATTCAAATATAAATGTAGCCGGCGAAATTCTTTCTTGTTTATTGCAAATAGAAGCTGTATTTACATCGTATGTTGAGCAAAATGAAATTCGCGAATATAATGATGGCTATAGCGGATGGTCGAATACTCTCTGGTCGCAAAGGCAAAGGCGTTCCACCCCGGCGATACTCGCCAGCCTAAGTAGCGTGTTTCCGAACGCGCCCATAGACGTAGAGTTTGTCTATGGTCGCTCTGACCAACGGTGGCCACGGTCACTTCAAGGTTACGTTTTACTGATCACTGATTGGTCAGTTTGAATATTGTAATAACCAATGAGGTTAAAGATGTCTTTTGACATTAGTCTTAAGTTACTCGTCTAAGAGGTAGTTTTAGAAAGCAAATGGCGCGACTTGTTCAATCCGATTATTAAAGTTTTACCGTGTAACAAAGCTCTTTAACTGAACCTGACCCACCCCGACTACATTTTGGCGCTCAACGTGTGTTTTCTGATAATAGAAACAAGGGGTCGGTGTCTTTGTGCGCGAATCGAACTTTTTCTCGTCGCGGGTTCAAGAAAAGTTTTCGGAATCTCTTGATACGACCGACACTACAATCGACAGGGACTGCCGTTGTTAGCTGTTTTGCGTTTAGCTTCGTTTATTTTGCTGGCTGAGAGAGCCACGAGCCGTTGGTTTCATTTTTTGACCAACGTGTTTGCAAAATGCCGCGAAGACGCAAGTCGTTGCAAGCCGACGAGTCAATTCTCGAAGAATCGGAGCCATCAGGCAATATTTCGATGACTCAAGAAGCGCTTACTACGTTGCTTACTACTCTTCAGCAGTCGCAAGCCGAATTTTGCAATCAACTCTTACGTGAAGTACGTTCATCGACGCCGCACGTGTCGACCGATGCAAGTACATGTGCCGCCAACGCCGCAATGGGCGTCATGAGGTCTACAACAGCCAATTTTTCGAAGTGCACATCAAAGTTCAGCGGAAATCCAGAAGAATCCGTGGAAAACGTCATAGATGCAATAGAAGTTTATAAATCATGCCTAGATATAAGCGACGCTAACGCGCTCTTAGGTATGTCTATGCTGCTGACTTCATCGGCGGGAACATGGTGGCAAGGCGTCAAGGGTACAACGAAAACGTGGGATGAAGCCATCACGAGGTTACGAAGTGCCTACGGCGATCGTCGCCCACCGTTTCGTATTTACGTCGAGTTATTCTCCCTATCACAAGGTAAAGAAAATACGGACTTATTCATTGCTAAAGTCCGAGCCTTGTTAGCCAAGTTACCACAGGAAGACCTATGTGAACGGGTCAGGTTGGATATGGCATTTGGGTTATTAGATCGCCGCATTCGGAAGCGAATCGATAGAGCCGAAGTTTCGACGTTCGACGAGCTGCTAAAGAAAGCACGAGCCGTAGAAGACTCTCTGAATGAGTCGCGAGCTCAGAAACCGTCATCAGGCCGCGAAGAGTGCTCTCGCGCTGCCGCCGCCGCCGCCGAGCCTGCGCGCGCCTCCACGTCGAATCATTCTTCTCCCTCTTCCACTGCAGTCGTCGGCACTCGCACGAGCGATTCAACGACGAAGAAGGCAGGAAATTTGAAGTTATTCTGTGTTTACTGTAAACGTAATGGTCGCACCAAAGAAAAGTGTGAAAAGTTAGCAAACAGTGACAAAAATATCTCCAAAAGTGAAGACTCAAAAGACATCAAATGTTACGGTTGTGGTGCCGCGAATGTAATAAAATCAAAGTGCGCGAAGTGTAACGTTAATACCGGGAAAAATAGTGAGCATTCCGCGTTCTATTCCCTTAATTCGGCACGTGATTATTGTGCACCCACCGTCCGCATTAAATCGAGTCCTACGCGCCCTTCGCGTAGCGGCAAACGCAACGAGACCAGCGCGCCGCCACCGCAAGCGCCCACCCCGCCACTGCAAGGTGGTGTGATGTTTGCCGGCAGGGCGAATGCGCCCGCTCCTTCGTGCGCCGAGTCTACGTCTTCTCACGATGTTGGAGGTAACCCAGCATATGTCACTGGGGGCTCTATTACTAATAAAAGTTCTTGTAATTTAACTGATAACGTTAATGTAACTATGGATACTTACTATTCTGATAATAGTGTTCCTTATAGTAAATGTTTACAAAAACAAGTACCTTGTAATTCGCAGAGTATATATTGTAATTTAAATGATCATTGTGGTTCACAAACGATGTCTTTCGTTAATAACGATGTTAATGTTATTTCTGTGCCTTTATATGATAGTTTTTGTATTGATAACAGAGTATGTAATACTTCTATGACTCCGAGTAGTCATTTTGGAAATTGTTATTATGTAAATAAGGAAAATGTTTGTTTATGTATTGAAACGTGTGTTTGTACTAAATCTACGATGTGTGTTTGTGCCACTTGCGACCAGGGGGAGTTCGCGTCGCCGTCAAAGTCGAATAATGACAAAAGCGGTTTACGGTCGGTAATGTTCAATGGTTGTCAATCATTATCTGGTAATTCCGAAGGATCAAAATCCAGTGCTCGCGATTTTATGCCTAATTCCAGACCTGTTTGTGATTTTAATCCATTTTATAACAGCAAAAACGACTCTCAACATATTTCCGATTTTGCAAGTGGCCGTCAACATTTTTCCGTGGAAAACAGTGATCGTCAACATTTTTCCGTAAATTCCAGTGGTTCTGAACATTTTTCCGAGAACACAAACGAAGTTAATTATTGTTTTAAAAATGTTGATTGTGAACAATTGTGTAGGTTCCACGCGTCCCAACTCACGCGGTTTGTTAATAGAAATGACGCGCCTCCTCTTCCGATTATGCCAAATCGCAACCGAGGCCGGCATCGTCATATTCAGCCTGTTTCTGACGTTCTCGAGCGGGTTCCTGAGCGAGGACGCTTTCATGAACCCGAGGGGGAGTGTATAGCGGATGGTCGAATACTCTCTGGTCGCAAAGGCAAAGGCGTTCCACCCTGGCGATACTCGCCAGCCTAAGTAGCGTGTTTCCGAACGCGCCCATAGACGTAGAGTTTGTCTATGGTCGCTCTGACCAACGGTGGCCACGGTCACTTCAAGGTTACGTTTTACTGATCACTGATTGGTCAGTTTGAATATTGTAATAACCAATGAGGTTAAAGATGTCTTTTGACATTAGTCTTAAGTTACTCGTCTAAGAGGTAGTTTTAGAAAGCAAATGGCGCGACTTGTTCAATCCGATTATTAAAGTTTTACCGTGTAACAAAGCTCTTTAACTGAACCTGACCCACCCCGACTACATGGCTCGTTTACTTACCAAATCATGATCCTAAAAATATCTATAATAGAAGCTCCTTCAATTATTAAATTTTAATGATCGTAATTTATTAAATGTATCATCACATCGTTACACTGGGTTAAATTAAGTACTTAAAGGTTTATGTTAAATTAAATAAAGCACTAATAACACTAACATAGAATTTAAGCCCAATCTGTTAAGTACTAACCACTAACAACTTATGGACTGACTATAGGTCTGAAATATATATAAATATACAAATCGCTACTACAGCTACTATTTGCAAAAAAACAATAAGAAGGTTTACCTACATTCATCTAGGTACCTATAGCTACCAATAGAGCCTTAGTTCCCGACAAGAAATCCAGATGGCGTTTCGCAGTTGAATGCTTCGAAATGGCACAAGAGGGCTCTCTTCTCCCATAATATTATCATACTCATATCATACTCTTTGGATAAATGCCATACGCCCAGGGAAGGCCCAGGGTCTATCAGTGTTGCCATGACAAACATACAGGTTCCCAAAGAGTTGAATACTTACACGTAGAGGCTACGTTGGGCGCAGATTATCAAGTTAGTTGTAGCTTTCTTATTTTATTGTTTATCCCATAGACCTATAATCTATCTCAATGGTTTATCCTGAATGCTGTGGTGAGTCCACTGTCCTACATGTACTTTTTTAGGGTTCCGTACCCAAAGGGTAAAACGGGACCCTATTACTAAGACTTCGCTGTCTGTCTGTCTGTCTGTCTCCAGACTGTATCTCATAAACCGTGATAGCTAGAAAGCTGAAATTTTCACAAATGATGTATTACTATTGCCGCTATAACAACAAATACTAAAAATTAAAAAAAAAATATTTATTTATTTTTATTTATTAAACTTTATGCACATAATTTACAAAGGCGGACTTAATGCCTTGGGCATTTTCTACCAGTCTACCTTAGGGTGATGCAGAGACAAAACAGTAGGTGCAATAATAATACAGAAAATTACCAAGAATAAAATATAATAATAAACACATATACAACATGTCCCAAAATTCAACGATAAGCCAGCACCGGAGGATAGACCTGCCCATGACTACTCGGGGAAAAAAAGAAAAAAAATATATATCTCTTTTTTTTTGAAGTTATAAAAAAAAAGAAGAAATTCTTAAAAAAGTGAGACCTTTTATGATATTTTTCACTACCATGACCACACTTTTTTAAATATTTCTGTTATTTTTTTTTATAGGCAACCTGAATAGCACTGCTATCTACCACAATTCTTAAAAAATCCAGAATACCTCTAGTTTTTTCACGTAAATTAATGAAACTTAATTTATTCCCTAAATTTTTTGAAGATTTTTACTTTTAATCAACTTTAACTCATCGTGGTGTAAAAAAAAAGTATGAACACTACTATGGCAAGTTTTTTTATAAATTGACGCAACTAATCAAGATTCCAAAATGGTATAATACTCTAGGAAAATCAACCACAAAAAAATAATATCCATACTAGTTCAAAACAAGAACTAAATTCCTTAAATTATAGTTGACAGTAATCACTTTCACTGCGTGCCCAAAATGGGTTCTTGTTACAATTTCTAGGAATTTGAGTGGGGCATACATACCTTAGAAGTTAGAGAGAGATAGATAGATAGAGATATTTACGTTAAAAAGAGACAACAACAGGGCAGGTAGTGGGTTCTTGTTACAATTTCTAGGAATTTGAATGGGGCATACATACCTTAGAAGTTAGAGAGAGATAGATAGACAGAGATATTTACGTTAAAAAGAGACAACAACAGGGCAGGTAGAGAAGCTGTTATTATTCTCAGAGCAAGTCAGTTCAGTACGCTCTGCTCCTTTGTTTACTGCGCACCTGCGTACTGAACTGACTTGCTCTGAGAATAATAACAGCTTCTCTACCTGCCCTGTTGTTGTCTCTTTTTAACGTAAATATCTCTGTCTATCTATCTCTCTCTAACTTCTAAGGTATGTATGCCCCATTCAAATTCCTAGAAATTGTAACAAGAACCCACTACCTGCCCTGTTGTTGTCTCTTTTTAACGTAAATATCTCTATCTATCTATCTCTCTCTAACTTCTAAGGTATGTATGCCCCACTCAAATTCCTAGAAATTGTAACAAGAACCCATTTTGGGCACGCAGTGAAAGTGATTACTGTCAACTATAATTTAAGGAATTTGGTTCTTGTTTTGAACTAGTATGGATATTATTTTTTTGTGGTTGATTTTCCTAGAGTATTATACCATTTTGGAATCTTGATTAGTTGCGTCAATTTATAAAAAAACTTGCCATAGTAGTGTTCATACTTTTTTTTTACACCACGATGAGTTAAAGTTGATTAAAAGTAAAAATCTTCAAAAAATTTAGGGAATAAATTAAGTTTCATTAATTTACGTGAAAAAACTAGAGGTATTCTGGATTTTTTAAGAATTGTGGTAGATAGCAGTGCTATTCAGGTTGCCTATAAAAAAAAATAACAGAAATATTTAAAAAAGTGTGGTCATGGTAGTGAAAAATATCATAAAAGGTCTCACTTTTTTAAGAATTTCTTCTTTTTTTTTATAACTTCAAAAAAAAAGAGATATATATTTTTTTTCTTTTTTTCCCCGAGTAGTCATGGGCAGGTCTATCCTCCGGTGCTGGCTTATCGTTGAATTTTGGGACATGTTGTATACATACATACAAATAAAATATACAAGGTAAAGAGAGTTAAAATTCATACATAGATAAAGAAAAACAACAAATTAATTGTAGGACGAGTCTGCCAACTTCTTACGTAGGTGTTCGCGAGCTTTTACTTTAAATGTGAACCGACTGGGTGCCATCTTGATATTCAGAGGGAGCGCATTCCAAAGGAAAACCGACTGGACAAGAAAAGAAGATTTAAGAAAACCAGAGCGGTGAGTAGGACATCGTAGAAGACGATTATTGGAGGAACGAAGATTCTTGCTGTGCGCAGAGCATAAATATTGGAAGTGAGAAGTCAAATAAGAAGGAGAAGTGGGATTGTCTAGAAGAGAAAACAAGGTTGTCAAAGCCCTTAACGCTCTGCGCTGTCTGATGGGTAACCATTTTAAGCGCGACCGATGTGCGGACACATGATCGTACTTACGGAGATTAAATACGAATCGAATGCAGTTATTTAGAAGTCGGTCAAGTTTATTGAGGAGATCTGCATTCAGGTCATAGTAACACACATCACCATAGTCAAGTATGGGGAAGATAAGGGACTGAACCAGCATTACCTTTATGTGTGATGGTAGGATATTTTTCAATCTATAAAGTGACCGCAACGTCCCGGTGACTTTTTTGCTCACAACCGCGACCTGCTTACGCCAGTCCAGGCAAGTGTCAACGTACAGACCCAGATCCTTGACGTCGGAGCCAAACGAGATGACTGTACCATCAAAGGTAACCGGTGGCACCGTTAATCCATTCAGCCGTAAGCTATGGGTGCTCCCTACAATAATAGCCTGACACTTGGTTGGGTTAACGGCTACCCCGAAACGATCAGACCAGTTTTTTACCACTGCTAGATCCCGGTTTAGCTCCTCAATCGCATCAGATAAGTTGTCAACACCTGCCCGACTGTAGAGCTGTAAGTCATCAGCGTAAAGATGATACGCACACTGAAGCTCGGTAGTTATAAGGTCTATAAAAATTGAGAACAGAAGTGGAGATAAAATACCGCCTTGAGGGACGCCAGCATCAAGATCACACCAGCTGGAAGAAGAATCTCCCGCAAGAACTGACTGCTGACGCCCCCGAAGATAGGAAGAGAACCAAAGCAAAACCTCGGGAGAGACCATTCGATAGGAGAGGATGGATAAGAGGACTCTTCTTGTTGTATGGGAACCCCCCTTAATATATATTAAGGGGGGCTCCCATACAACATATGATTTTTTTGCCGTTTTTATAGATGTACGGAACCCTTCGTGCGCGAGTCCGACTCGCACTTGTCTTTCTTTCTATGAAAAACATTCACCGCATTATTATGACAAGGGGTAAATAAAATTTAATAAAGGGAAACCTCACAAACTTGACCTAGCAATAATAGATTGGGGTTTTTTAGGGTTCCGTAGTCAAGTGGCTAAAACCGAACCCTTGTAGACAGCCACAGCCACTTTAAGCCGAAACTGTTGGCATCATACATGAAATTTAGAGAGGTCTACTATGAACCGCGCTACATAAAAGTAATGTGAAATAATTTAAAAAAAAAAGACGGGTTGCACTCCGGGAGTGCCGGCAGAAGTGAAAACTTGATTATAACAACGTTTTTTATAACAACGCCCTCTAGTAGCAGCTAAAAAAACTGTCGCGCCTACCAGTAACAGTGTTCTCTGTATCAATGCATCATTTTAGTTTTCAATATCAAAGATAGATGGCGCTTTGTGCTAGCGCCATCTACCAGCGGTCTCTCACAACAGTTACTCATTGCATTTGCTAATGTACTTTCTACTACATTCTACAAGATGTCGCTAGGAGTTATAAAACTACGATCATGTTCCAAAACATTTAAAAATTTCTTTAAATAATTTTAAACCATAAAATGTTGAAGGTTAAGTTCAAAATCGTCTACTCTTCATCCGTCTTACGCTTTTTCCAAATTTCTTTAAATAATTTTAAACCATAAAATGTTGAAGGTTAAGTTCAAAATCGTCTACTCTCCATCCGTCTTACGCTTTTTCCAAATTTCTTTAAATGATTTTAAACCATAAAATGTTGAAGGTTAAGTTCAAAATCGTCTACTCTCCATCCGTCTTACGATTAGGTCACGTGTCCTGACGCGAGTGTCCTGACGCGAGTTTAAGATTTTATACCCATTACAGAACAATTTTTTTAGAGTGCTCAACGCCGCTAAAGAAGTTTTCACTTCAAAAATTGAACAACTATAACATCTATCTGGCCGCAAGTGTCATCCTCACCTGCACTGCAGGCGCTGAAAGGCGAAGGCAGATATCTGACACACGTGGTGCTCCCTGCTAGATAACGAGCGAGGCTATGGCAACCGAGCAATAGCGGGATAGTGACCGAATAATTGCCATTAAAGTTGACATAACTCCCTGT
This sequence comes from Eurois occulta, assembly GCA_950022335.1. NCBI lineage: Eukaryota > Metazoa > Arthropoda > Insecta > Lepidoptera > Noctuidae > Eurois > Eurois occulta. Next base: position 7,646,961 of record OX465504.1, on the reverse strand, counting down.
AAATTCAACATCTTACAGGTTTATGCGCCTTCCACCCAATCTAGTGAGGATGAAATCGAGAACAATTACAGCGCCTTGGAACTATCTCTCTGAAATACCCAAAAGGGAGATAACACTAGTTTTAGGTGATTTTAACGCCAAAATCAGTCAAATGGACAACGACGAACATCTTCGATGGGCAGTCGGGAAATATGGAATCGGCAATGAGTTAACTAATGTTTACAACATTTTGCCATCGGAAACTCCAACTCCCACTCCCAATGCACATTAGATGGAGCATATCGATGATAATCGATGTGCCAAACTGCCAATATCATTGATCGATGCCTTCGAGGATTTAATTTAGTATCGATTTAAAAACATTATCCAGCCAGCATCGATGAACCATCATCGATGAAGCATCATCGATGAGCATCCCTAGCTCTAGGTTCTTCGGTTCTACTACTCTCTAGTCTCTGGTCTGGGACGAAAAGAACCAAAAAAAAAAAAAACTGGTCTGTGTGTGTACTTTAATGACAAGTTGATTGAAAATAAATACCCGATTTTAATATTCAAGTAACTTTATAAATTAAAAGATGGATAAACTGCCAATCTGTAGGATATGTTTAGTGGAGAATGTTAGCATGTATGTGGTGGTTAACAAGAACTTGCATGAACTTTATGAAAAGCTGACTGATATTCCAGTAAGTTGAAACTTTGAAGAGATTGTTTGTATGTTTTAAGTGCCTCTCATCTCATACACGAGGATTCATATAAATTTTCGGTCGGTGTCCTCTTAAAAAAGTAGAAACCACGGCCATCATTGCAGGCAAATTGTTTAATTGCGGTAAATGTGGCACAAAAGATGGTAAAAATAACATGTGCGTGTGAACTGAGGGACCAAGCTGGTATTTCGCAAATAAATATCGTAGGATTTAGTAGTAGTCTTAAAGTCTAAAGAATTTGTAAAGTTACTTTCCAAGATCTGGCTGATGGTCTGTGAGGACTGAGAGACCACACTTTATGGGCTGTAATTTTTAATGCATATGTTTACAAATTCCCAGATTTGTTCTACAATTGTTTTAAGACTACTACTAAATCCTACGATATTTATTTGCGAAATACCAGCTTGGTCCCTCAGTTCACACGCACATAAAATAACATGTAGTGCAATGATACATTTCGCCATAAAAATGTGTTATTGTTATAATTTTAATACACAATACCTCGACTAACATTCGGAGGAGTTCCTGGCTAAATAAGAACAGCTGCTCCGGTCGGTCTTCAGTTGAAGCCGTGCTCACCTAGGTCGGTCCGTGGATGGGTTACCACCCATTACATAGCGAGTTTCCTCCGTGCCTCGGAAAGCACGTTAAGCCGTTGGTCCCGGTTGTCATTTGTAAATCTTTGATAGTCGTTACAGGTAGTCAGTGGTCTGAAAGTCTGACAACCAGTCTTACCAAGGGGTATCGTATTACCTGGCACTAACTGGGTTGTAGAGGTCAGATAGGCAGTCACTCCATGTAAAATACTGGTATTCAGCTGCATCCGGTTAGACTGGAAGCCGACCCATACATAGTTGGGAAAAGGCTAGGCAGATGATGAATACCTCGACTAACATTGCCAATCTGTCCTTCTGTCTGTTTGAATACACAACATATTCCTAATATTGAAAGTATTATATTCATAGAAATAAAATGGAATATGTGTAAGACAAATTTTGTTGCAGTTTGTAACTGAAGACAGAAGACCGATCCTTGCTTGTTTCTTCTGTTGCGCTAAACTAAAGCAATGCTTCCGATTCCTGAAAAAATGTTTGGAAGCTGAAGAGCACTTTGCTCAAATGATGAAAGAAGACTATGAGGTGAGGTATTCTTCAACAGGCATTTATTGTCATAACTTTTCATTTCAGTTTAAGGTTGGTATCTACACATAATTTTTAAACATACTGCGTGCGTGTGCGTGCATGGTTTTGTCTGGCATACAAGAGGTTTATGTGTAAATTGTTTCTCTCAACCTCATGCCTATTTGGTCTAGATTTCATACCAACAATACCTTGGAGTTTGAGTTTACGCTTTGGTCAAACGAAGGTGATAACAATAATAATTATGATTCAGAACGCAGTACTCCTGGACACGGCGTGTATTGTAGGAGGTTCCTCTCAAGAGCCCTGACCACTGGTAGCTCGGACCCGGTTCCTGATGCCGGTGGGCCACTATTTTCTATATTTTTAAATGTTTTTTTTTATATAATTTTTGTTAGTAAAAATATTTATAAATGTATTAGATAAGAGAAATAATCAATAAAAGAAATAGTTAAGACATGTTGAACACTACATGGTATGACTATGAATCTTGTACACATACTTGGCAGTTTGATAATGGTGCAGCTTGTGCAGTGGTCAGTGTTGTGTCAGTTGGTAGCATGGTATCTGTCCAGGGTGCCTTGGGCTTACATAAGTATAATCACTTATGGAGGCTCTTTTGAGTGACTTTAAAATATGAATACTGGAATCATCTTTTTACAGCCAAAACCTTCAATAAGCCAAGACCACTTATATTGTAGCACTGGGTTTATTAAAAGTCCAATGGTGCATGTAAGTGTAGGAGATGAATGTGGAACTGACAGCATTGCTATCAAAGAAGAAGTACCAGCTATTTGTGACGGACAAGATGATGTTATTGAGCCAAAAGAGGAATATCAAAGTGATGGTATGTTTTAAGAACAAAACATAATATAATCATTAAACAATAAAAGTGAAATGAAATTGTTTCACATACTACAAATGGCACTATAAACAAGCAATGATCTTATCACTTTTACTGTTTTTGTTTGCCTACAGGTCTAGACCTGGAAAATCTAAACAATACCTGTCTAGGTGTAGAAGATATACACCCACACCTATCTGAATCAGGAGGTGATGTCAAAATTGAACAGGAAGAAGTTCAAGAATTATCTAATAGGAAGCGAAGAGCTGTGGAGACCAATAGTAAGTATTAGTTACTTAATCAATATATAAGCAAACAGGATGAGAGTCCACCTAACAGGAAGTGGTTAGCATTACCTAAAGCATGTACCCACTTACACTTGCTATGTTGAATTGTCATAGATAATCAGCAGTGATCGGAATAGGCTTACTATATTTGCATAAACTTTGGAGAACAGAGACAGAAAGTGGAGACTTCCTTACGAATATTTTTTTTTTTTAATTTCGGGATTATCACTAAAACTAATCTAACTTAAATGATGTATTAGAATTTGATCATAGATGTATCATCAGGCACAAATAATTATTAACTTGGGCCATAAAAAAAAAATCAAATCATAATTTATTTGTTAACATAGGTAAAAAGTACAGATCTTATGTTTGATGAATAGAGCACTATGTTATGCCAGGAGGCGTACAAATATGGTGTGCAAATCTAGCTGAGGATTACAATCATTATTAAAATATTTGAAAATCATGCATAATTATGGTAATAAATTAGAAAATAAATAGAACAATTATTGGATATTATTAAATGCTCCAATAATTAAAGTGAAAATAAATTGTTTCACATACTACAAATGGCACTATAAACAAGCAATAATCTTATCACTTTTACTGTTTTCTTCGGATCTAGACCTGGAAAATCTAAACGATACCTGTCTAAGTACAGAAGATGTACCCCCACACCTATCTGAATCAGTTTCAGGAGACGATATTAATATTGAAGAGGAAGAAGAACTAGAATTATCTAAGAGGAAGCGAAGAGCTGTGGAGACCAATAGTAAGTATTAGTTCCTTAATCAATATATATCGTCAGTATCAAGTATATAGTCGGTGCTAAAAAACTGAGTCAAACAAACTAAAGTCACCGACTTCTGAAGCTAAAATTATTTTTCACTTTTTTGTGATTTTGAAGTCGGTTTTATTTTTTGCAAAAAAGTTTTTTTTATTTTTTCATTTTTAGTTGCAATATCCTATACAAATTTTTTCTATGCGTTCATTTTACATTGTAAACCATACATTTCATGGTAATAGGCTTATTCTTACTTCCTTACTAATATTATAAATGCGAAAGTAACTCCACAACAACAAACAAGTAACAGACTTCAGAGTCAAATGCTCATAAAATAAAAACTAATGGGCCTACCTGAATCAAATTTTTATGGGACCAATTCGAAACTATTCCGCATCAAACAAAAAAAGAATTACGTAAATCGGTTCAGAAACTTCGGCGTAATCGGTGTACATACATAAAAAACAAAAAAAAATATACCGGCCGAATTGAGAACCTCCTCCTTTTTTTGAAGTCGGTTAATAAATTGTTTCACATACTACAAATGGCACTATAAACAAGCAATAATCTTATCACTTTTACTGTTTTTGTTTGCCTACAGATCTAGACCTGGAAAATCTAAACGATACCTGTCTAAGTACAGAAGATGTACCCCCACACCTATCTGAATCAGATTCAGGAGACGATATTAATATTGAAGTGGAAGAAGAACTAGAATTATTTAAGAGGACGCGAAGAGCTGTGGAGACCAATAGTAAGTATTAGTTACTTAATCAATACATGAGCAAATAGGATGAGAGTCCACCTAACAGGAAGTGGTTAGCATTACCTAAAGCATGTACCCACTTACATGTGCTATGTTGAATTGTCATAGATAATCAGCAGTGATCGGAATAGGCTGACTATATTTGCATAAACTTTGGAGAACAGAGACAGAACATGGAGACTTCCTTACGACTATTTTTTTTCCCGGGATTCGGGAAAAATCTTCAATAAGTTGAAATAAAAAATTTCGGGATTATCACTAAAACTTATCTAACTTAAATGATGTATTAGAATATGATCATAGATGTATCATCAGGCACAAATACAGGGTTATTTGTAAAACACCAGCAACCTCTTAAGAGGTCATTGTACTCATCATTATGAACAACTTTTACTATGGACCAAACCAGAAATCGCAAAAAAAAAATTTGGTCCCACGCACACACGCACTCGGCGTGTGTGCGTGCGGTTAAATCGCTAAGTTTTAGTTAGTTACAAAGGACACAATAGATAAACCGACAAAATTCCAAATATGTCATGCTTCTTTCCGTTCCCTTTCTCCTGCAAACTAAAAACGTGGGATAGAGCGAGATAGCCACTAACGCCCGAGATTAATAATCAATCCTGATCCAATTTTTGCCATCTAAGATCGATATTCCAAATTTCCAATCCATTTTTCGGGAAATGCTTGTCTTGTTGTTGTTGCTAACCTAACCTAAGTATCTTTATTTTTTTTCGGATGGGAAATCATCAAATGACTCATTTGGTTCGATCGGTGTAAACAATCGCAGGTTGCAATCAAAGAAATTTCGAGGATTGTAAGAATACTATCGTTGATACTAATTACGATTTAGAACAAGTTATGGCATTTTCAGTATTTTCAAGTGATAGTGACGACAGTGATATGGAGGTCCTTGCTCTGTTATCCGACTGGGACACTGACAGCGACGAAGACGACGAAGACTCAGAAGGAAATGAATGAACGAAATACAAATGAAAAACAACAAAACTTCAAAAATGGAAAACAAAAAAAAAAACAATGAATTACATGCAAAGTCTTGATGATGCTGAATTCACCTTTAGAATTAGGTTATCTAAAGCTGCAGTGAATTCTCTATTACCTCAGTTGATGTGAAAAACAACAAAACTTCAAAAATGGAAAACAAAAAAAAAATAATTACATGCAAAGTCTTGATGATGCTGAATTCACCTTTAGAATTAGGTTATCTAAAGCTGCAGTGAATTCTCTATTACCTCAGTTGATGTGAAAAACAACAAAACTTCAAAAATGGAAAACAAAAAAAAATTAATTACATGCAAAGTCTTGATGATGCTGAATTCACCTTTAGAATTAGGTTATCTAAAGCTGCAGTGAATTCTCTATTACCTCAGTTGATGTGAAAAACAACAAAACTTCAAAAATGGAAAACAAAAAAAAAAACAAAAAAAAATTAATTAAATGCAAAGTCTTGATGATGCTGAATTCACCTTTAGATTTAGGTTATCTAAAGCTGCAGTGACTTCTCTATTACCTCAGTTGATGCCGGTTATCCGTGTAACTTCCACAAGGTATGCAAACTAGTTTGATCATGTGTACATGTGCATTTTATGTTTTGAAACTAATTGTTAGAGTTTTAGTATACACCATTATTTTTAGGTCGTTCTGGAACCGAATACCAGGAACTCGATCATCGAACTCAAAACGATTGGGACTATTTTTTTCAAATAAAAACTAGAGAGGTGTCAAGGGACACCCGGATGGAACGAAGTTCTTAAGTTTCTTTTATTTTATCTTTTGTTTACGTTACGTCATGGCGTCTAAGCACTGTTTTGACTAAACGTTTAGTCCGCGCGAAGTTACTATTATTTTTAATTAAAAACTTTGTTTGAAGCATAGTAACTATTATGATGTATGTGCATGTATTAACTTGGATCACCCATCCACAGACAGACCTTGGCAGTCGTTGCTTAACCTTGATCACCCATCCACAGACAGACCTCGGCAACCGTTGCTTAACTTGGATCACCCATCCACAGACAGACCTTGGCAGTCGTTGCTTAACCTTGATCACCCATCCACAGACAGACCTCGGCAACCGTTACTCAACTTGGATCACCCATCCACAGACAGACCTTGGCAGTCGTTGCTTAACCTTGATCACCCATCCACAGACCAACCTTGGCAACCGTTGCTTAACTTGGATCACCCATCCACAGACAGACCTTGGTAGTCGTTGCTTAACCTTGAGACCTTAAGAGGTTGCTGGTGTTTTACAAATAACCCTGTATATATTAACTTGGGCCGTAAAAAAAAAAAACAAATCATAATTTATTTGTTAACATAAGTAAAAAAATGTTATGCCAGGAGGCGTACAAATATGGTGTGCAAATCTAGCTGTGGATTACAATCATTTACTAAAATATTTGAAAATCATGCATAATTATGGTATTAAAATGAGAAAATAAATTGAACAATTACATATTATTAAATGCTCCAATAATTATGTCAGACCCAAATGTTATTAAAATGTCAAAAATCTATGTCAAAATAATTAAAATGTCATGCTCACGACACCAAAGACAAATCACACAAACATAGACATTTAAGTTAAATGAATAAATTGATAATTTTTTGTCCATACTTAATATTATAGTTTGTTTGGTTGAACGCGCTAATATCAGGAAATACTAGTTCGTATTTAAAAATAGTTTTATTGTTGGATAGCTCATTTATCGAGGAAGGCTGTCTATAGCCTATATACCTATAGGTACAACATGTAACATAATTAACGCACATCCTGAAAGTAAGTAGTTTGTTCAGAATCGTTTACTGAATCGATTTCTGTCATTTTTAATATAGGTCATTTTTTATCCCAAAAATAATTAAAACTACGTAAGTTACAGTCGCACTACCCCTGTACAGTTAAAACAAACTGAAATGGACCGTAACTAAAGGCAATAAGACTTTTAAAAGTGCAGTTTTATTTGCATTAATACAAATTCAGTCATTCAATACAAAATGAAGAAAAATGAACCTTATTCCAAGCAAGTTAAAGTCTTTACAAATACAGTTCACTAAACTTAGCGATTTAACCGCACGCACACACGCCCAGTGCGTGTGTGCGTGCGGTTAAATCGCTACGTTTTAGTTAGTTACAAAGGACGCAATAGATAAACCGACAAAATTCCAAATATGTCATGCTTCTTTCCGTTCCCTTTCTCCTGCAAACTAAAAACGTGGGATAGAGCGAGATAGCCACTAACGCCCGAGATTAATAATCAATCCTGATCCAATTTTTGCCATCTAAGATCGATATTCCAAATTTCCAATCCATTTTTCGGGAAATGCTTGTCTTGTTGTTGTTGCTAACCTAACCTAAGTATCTTTTTTTTTTTTCGGATGGGAAATCATCAAATGACTCATTTGGTTCGATCGGTGTAAACAATCGCAGGTTGCAATCCAAGAAATTTCGAGGAATTTAAGAATACTATCGTTGATACTAATAAAGATTTAGAACGAGTTATGGCATTTTCAGTATTTTCAAGTGATAGTGACGACAGTGATATGGAGTTTATGGAGTTCCTTGCTCTGTTATCCGACTGGAACACTGACAGCGACGATGAGGATCTAATCTAATAAACAACGTGCTTGTCCACGAAGACTCAGAAGGAAATGAATGAACGAAATACAAATGAAAAACAACAAAACTTCAAAAATGGAAAACAAAAAAAAAACAAAAAAAAAAACAATGAATTACATGCAAAGTCTTGATGATGCTGAATTCACCTTTAGATTTAGGTTATCTAAAGCTGCAGTGACTTCTCTATTACCTCAGTTCATGCCGTTTATCCGTGTAACTTCCACAAGGTATGCAAACTAGTTTGATCATTGTGTACATGTGCATTTTATGTTTTGAAACTAATTGTTAGAGTTTTAGTATACACCATTATTTTTAGGTCGTTCTGGAACCGAATACCATGAACTCGATCATCGAACTCAAAACGATTGGGACTATTTTTTTCAAATAAAAACTAGAGAGGTGTCAAGGGACACCCGGATGGAACGAAGTTCTTAAGTTTTTAAGTTTCTTTTATTTTATCTTTTGTTTACGTTACGTCATGGCGTCTAAGCACTGTTTTGACTAAACGTTTAGTCCGCGCGAAGTTACTATTATTTTTAATTAAAAACTTTGTTTGAAGCATAGTAACTATTATGATGTATGTATATGTATTAACTTGGATCACCCATCCACAGACAGACCTTGGCAGTCGTTGCTTAGCCTTGATCACCCATCCACAGACCAACCTTGGCAGTCGTTGCTTAACCTTGATCACCCATCCACAGACCAACCTTGGCAACCGTTGCTTAACTTGGATCACCCATCCACAGACAGGCCTTGGCAGTCGTTGCTTAACCTTGATCACCCATCCACAGACAGACCTCGGCAATTATATTGACCTTGATCAGTATTGAATTGACTAAGTATGAGTATAGATAGTGATAGCAAAAACACATTACCCTCCTTTGCGTCGCGGAACTCGCGCAGTCGGATAAAAGTGTCGTTACAACTGAATTTTTTCCGTCTAGCCTCCTTTCGCAACGCGCCATATGGAACTTCGTTCCAAATGTTCCAATAACAATAAAAAAAACACGAAAGAATAAATTTATTTTTTTTGGGTAAAATTTAGTATCCCTTGGCACGCGGATGGGGGTGGGAGGTGGAGGGGGGAGGAGGGAGGGTGTCCCCTCTCCCCCGGTACCACTCCCGTGAAAAGGTAACGCACCGTTTTTGAGAAAAATTGATATTTGTAACCTAACCTCAAAACATTATTATCACCTATTATGGTCGGGAAAAATCACGTGCGGGTCAAAATTTGCTTCCAATCCAATCAATATTAACAAAGGCGGCGTCGACGGCTCCTACTTCTGGGTAGTTTTAAAAAAAAAACGACTCCAAAAACACAAAAAAGTGAAAAATAATTTTAGCTTCAGAAGTCGGTGACTTTTGTTTGTTTGGTTCCGTTTTTTGTCACCAACTTCTGAAGCTAAAATTATTTTTCACTTTTTTGTGTTTTTGGAGTCGGGTTTTATTTTTTGCAAAAAAGGCTTTTTATTTTATTTTTAGTTGCAATATTCCATACAAATATTTTTCATCATCAGACCTGTAATGGCACTTGTAACCCAGATGGGTGCAAAGTTTTAATCAATATACATGAATTAAGTCCAAACGCAAGGTAGCTACTGTAAACAGTTGAGGCGTTCCCTTAACTGTCCTTCGTCTTCATCATCAGACCCCTTATGACAGGCACAACCCATCTAGGTGTAAATTTCTCATCAATACAAATTAATCAAACCCAAACACAAGGTGACTGCTGTAAACCGTTGAGGAGTTCCCTCGACTGTCTTTCGGTTCCATCATCAGAGCGACTCCAGACCTTCTTTAAATTGTAGTGCTTTAAAATACTTAATCAAAAAATTTACAAACGCATTAGTCGCCACTACAATTTTTGAAAGCTCCCCTCAATTTCTCTAGGATGCCATCATCAGATCCCGGTTTCCTTATCATGGGACCACCCTTGAAGTATCTCCTTTCCAACAAAAAAAAAAATCTAAATCGGTTCATAAACGACGAAGTTATCCGCGAACACACACATAAAAAATATATATATATATATACGGTCGAATTGAGAAACCTCCTCCTTTTTTGAAGTCGGTTAAAAATAACTTGACCCCGCCATACCCTTCTAACCTAACCTATCCGAGTCGGGGTGCCCCAAGTCCCGAGCTCGCTTCGATCGCTCTTGCATACTAAAGAGGAGTAACACTGTAGTAGATTCCATGTCTTTCTAGGTTGTTATAAAAAATAAACAACAATACAAATGCATACAATACAAACAAAACAAATGTCACATGACGCAAATACCAGAGACAGTTTTATTTTTTTGCGTTCATTTTCTCTAATTTGGTACGACATTGAACACCACAGACAATATACTATAAACATTCGGTTGTCAATCGGCCATTTTAACGTTCCATTTCACCTAATAACGTAAACATTACGCCTTATAACTGATTTGAGGTTAGAAACATTTTTTTTGTAAATTTCTGGAAAAATATCCATTACCTTGTAATAAGAGTGGTAGCGTTATAATCGGGGACCCAGCCTCTACCAGATTTAACCACTTTTAACCCCCTCCGCGTGCCAAGGGATACTAAAGCCAACCCGTGTTTTTTTTAGGGTTCCTTACCCAAAGGGTAAAACGGGACCCTATTACTAAGACTTCGCTGTCTGTCTGTCTGTCTGTCTCCAGGCTGTATCTCATAAACCGTGATAGCTAGAAAGCTGAAATTTTCACAAATGATGTAAGTATTACTATTGCCGCTATAACAACAAATACTAAAAATTAAAAAAAAAATATTAAGGGGGGCTCCCATACAACAGATATGATTTTTTTTTTGCCGTTTTTATAGATAATGGTACGGAACCCTTCGTGCGCGAGTCCGACTCGCACTTGGCCGGTTTTTATTGTTACTTTTGTGAAAAAAATTGTCCCTATTGTTTAGAGTTCGATGATTAATGGTATTCGGTTCCAGAACGACCTAAAAATAATGGTGTATAATCTCATAAATTTTCATTGAGTTATTAAAACTAAGAAGCCTCAAGTTGTGTTAAATCTCTTGTTGTTGATTTGACAATCCAAGTGTTTATTTTTGAATAATTTTTATTTTACAGGAATCATGGTGTTTCGCCACTCCATAAACTATTGTTATTGGTACGGTTTTATGCACTAGGTACTATGTTGATATCTGTAGCTGACTTTGTTGGAGTGTCTAGATCAACAGCAGGAAGAATAGTAGGTACGTTATATATCTTCTGCAATCGCGACCTTGTATGATCAATACATTTATTTTCACCAACAAAGTGCAGAAAAATTCTACCGTTTTGGACACTTCCCTCGAGTTGTTGCTGCAATTGATTACACTCATATACGTATTCAGTCACCATGTGAGTGCTTAAATAACATGTGTATGAATAACTTACAATAAGTTAATAATTGTAGTAAGTAATTCTGCTTTGGTTTATTTTAGGTCATATTAGGTGAAGAATATAGAAACCGTAAGGGTTACTTTTCCCTTAATGTCCAAGCAATCTGATGTGATGCTGATTTAAAATTTATGAATGTGGTAGCTTGGTGGCCAAGATCAGCACATGATGCCACAATTTTCAACAAGTATATTCTTAAAGGTACTTACTACATACATTGTTTTGTGATGGTAATATTACTTACTAGTTTTCCACCCGCGACTTCGCCCGCGTCGAGTTCGGTTATATCGCGTTTCCAAGAGAACTCTTCAAAAGTCCGGGATAAAAACTATCCTATGTTCTTTCTCAAGGTCAACTCTATCTCTGTACCAAATTTCATTAAAATCAGTTCAGTGGTTTAGACGTGAAAGCGTAACAGACAGACAGACAGAGTTACTTTCGCATTTATAATATTAGTAGGGAAGTAGGAATTTGATATTAATTATATGCATATTTGCAGCCCAATGTGATGCAGGTAACTTTAGTAACCGTTAGATGCTCGGTGATAGTGCTTATCCAAACAGACCCTATCTGCTGACACCACTTCTAAATCCTGTTAGCGAAGCAGAACAGAATTATAATGAAGCACATATTAGAACAAGGAATACCATAGACAGGTAACTATTAAAATAGTACAGATAGTATGGTTTTATACAGGGTTATTTGTAAAACACCAGTAACCTCTTAAGAGGTCATTGTACTCATCATTATGAACAACTTTTACTATGGGACCAAACCTGAAATCGCGAAAAAAAAATCAGCTGTTCCCTACATTTTGACGAGTTAATCGATCATAAATGTAGGGAACAGCTGATTTTTTTTTCGCGATTTCAGGTTTGGTCCCATAGTAAAAGTTGTTCATAATGATGAGTACAATGACCTCTTAAGAGGTTACTGGTGTTTTACAAATAACCCTGTAGAAGGTAGCTAAGGCTACCCAAAATCATCTGGTAGCAAGCTTTTAAACAACATAATTTTTAGGGTTCCGTACCTCAAAAGGTAAAAACGGAACCCTTATAGGATCACTTTGTTGTCCGTCTGTCTGTCTGTCTGTCTGTCTGTCTGTCTGTCTGTCTGTCAAGACCTTTTTTCTCAGGAACGCGTGGAGGTATCAAGCTGAAATTCATATCAAATACTCAAGTCTATGGTCTCTTGGAGCTGTGAAAAAATCAAACTTCTAAGTCAACGCGATCAAAAGATACTCCCGTTTATGCCGCAAATTTTCGACACTCGCAAGGGAATCAAAACCTACAGGGTACTTCCCGTGAACTCAGAATCTTGAAATTTGGTATGAAGCAACGTCTTATAGCAGAGATATAGGAAAAATTGCGAAAAGTATACATTTTTAGTTATATCATATAATAAAAATATTTTTAATAATTTTAAACTTACTACCCCTTTCTTCATGAACGCGTAGTGGTATTATATTGAAATTCATATCAAATACTCAAATCTATAATACCTTTAAGCTGTAACAAAATCAAACTTCTATGTCAACGCAATCAAAAGAAACAGGAATTAAAACCGCATATTTTGAAACTCGCCACTACTCGCAAGGGAATCAAAACCTACAGGGCACTTCCCGTGAACTCAGAATCTTGAAATTTGATACGAAGCAACGTCTTATAACACAGATAAAGGAAAAATTGCGAAAAGCATAAATTTTTAGTTACATCATATAATAAAAATATTTTTAATAATTTTAAACTTATTACCCCTTTACTCATGAACGCGTAGTGGTATTATATTGAAATTCTTAACAAATACTCAAGTCTATAATATCTTTAAGCTGTAACAAAATCAAACTTCTACGTCAACGCAATCAAAAGATACAGCAATTAAAGCCGCATATTTTGAAACTCGCAACTACTCGCAAGGGAATCAAAACCTAAAGGATACTTCCAGACGACCTGGAATCTTGAAATTTGGCATGAAGCAACGTTATAAAGTACACATATAGGAAAAATTCCGAAAATCTTAAATTTTTAAAATTATGTCTATCACTTCTCTTCTTAAAGAGATGAAGATTTTTCCGAACATACATAATGTTTTCATATATGTATTGACAAGGTACCGTCAGCTTTCCACATTGTTATGTTATGGATTTCATTTAGCAATAAAAATACCATAACTTTTACTTATATACCTACAGGTTTGTACGGAACCCTCGGTGCGCGAGTCTGACTCGCACTTGGCCGGTTTTTATTGTTTTAGAACCTTTGGCATCTGGAAGCGAAGACTTCCTGTTTTGGCACTAACAATGCGGTTACCGTTGGTAAATACCCAACATTTGCAGGAGTTATAACCTGGAGGAAATTCCTGCAGAAGTGGACCTGCCAACGGCAGAGCCCATAGAATACTTAAATAATGAAGATCCAGATCCGGGAAAGAGCTGATCTTATAATTAATTACTTCCAATAAATAGCAGATAAAAGTGATATACTTTATTTTATTGTACTTACATAGAAGAAAGTTTCTAGGTATTCAGGAAATAAAACAATATTGCTATAATTCACATGTTTTATTTACAACAAATTAAACAAAGAAGCATCCAGAGTAACAAGGATAACAAAAAAAAACAAATAGTAATTTATGGTATGTACCGTCAAATGGGGTGAATAGGAACGCAGGGGTGAATCGAACGATTGGCGGCGATTGGAGGCGGCGACCTCTCGCGCCCGGCCCTGGTTCAAGCCATGGTCCGGGGCGAGAGGGAATGGGAAGCCGTCGCCTCCTTCTGCGAAGCAGTCATGCTAGCGAAGGAGGCGGCGGAACGTGAGAGGGAGAGAGCCTCACGTCCCAGCCGCCGCGGGAGGAGAAGCACCGGGCGTCGGGGGCCACGCCGTGATGGCTCTCGGCCACCGTAGGCACGGGCCTGTGGACGGTGAGTAATGGGCTAGCTCGCCGTCCGTCCGTCGTATGACGACGGGCAGGCCGTGTCGACGGCGCGTTCGTGTTCCACGCGCGCCTCAAAGAGATGTCAGCAAACGGGGGGGGCCCGCAAGGGCCGATGCCTGCCAGGGCTGCGGGACTGTTCGAAAGAGATACCGCGGCCCTGGAACATAAAGGGCCAAAGAAGGAACATGGGTGGTTTTTAGTCAGTAAGAGTCTGACACTCCCTTCCGCTCCGCCCAGAGCGGGAGGGGTCATTTGATGATTTCCCAGGGGTGAATTGAAATAAAACTTTGTAAGGGATTTTAACATTGAATTGATATGATTTATGTTCCCAAAACGTACCTACTCTATTTTATTTACTTAGTTATACTTAATTGTTTAGAGACCTTGTTGGCAACATAACATATTTATTCAACGTTAAAGTCCCTTTCAAAAGTTTTGTTTTGATTCACCCCTGCGTTCCTATTCACCCCGTTTTACCCGGTAGGTAGGTAGTAGGTACTCACATAGTACTCACAAATGTTCTGTTAGTGAATGAACTTATAAAATGCTAAATTGAATTTATACAATGCAAAGAGTTCTACAATCATCAATCAATCAGCGGGTCCCACAATGTTTCCAAATGTGAATCAATTAGCTTGTGATGAACTGAAATTACTTTTTTGAATTTGAATAGTATAGTAGGTGTAGGTACATAAAGCTAAAGTAAAAAGACGATAAAATATAACTATTATTGAAAAAAAAAGGACTGTTTCAATATTCATTTTGTTTCTACGAGTATAGTAGCATAACAAGAACTTTATATGTACATCAATTAAATATATATATATATATATATACATATATGTATTCAAATGACATAATATCAATGTTGTATAAAGTTTTTGATAAGTTATTGTAACAAACAAGCATTTAAAATTAAATAATCACTGATTCCTTAACTTTCTAATTCTAAATTTATTTTTTCTGTTTCCAATAGTAGCGTAGCTAGAAATCTGGTACTTAGGTAATGCACACACATCAAATAAAGTTCGATTTATAGGTAATTATTCCAAATGATCATAATAATATTCGTTTTTATGTAGAAACGCCAAGCAAGCTGAAGCCACAACAATGAACAAACCATATATTAACTCTTTGGAACAAACCAAACAAACAGCAAGACGTCAAATTCACGTTCCGTTCCTGATAAAATAGTTGAAGTATTGTAAATATAATTTAACGATTGTAAAACGGGATTTTAGACACGTAATTATTTTGTTTTGACACAAAAGATATATTTTGGTGTATTTTAGTGACTAGTTTATTTTCATAAAACATAGAACATAATGCATTGCATTATCAAAATAATGTTTGAAACGGAACGGGAGGGAGGGAAAGGATCGCTTGCAATCTGCATCGACAAGAAAAAACGATTGCATAGTTTTGATATTGGCATCAGGATTGAAGATCGATCGCGCAGTGTACAGCAATTTTAAATTGACTCTATCCTTGGATCAGAGATACATTATTAATCTCGGGTGTAAGACACCGGCGCGGGCGCTAGCGCGGCTAGGATGAAAGCTAGGCTTAAAAAATGTAAACAACATTAGTCACGCGCGGACCTTATTAGTGTTAGTACGTAGTGTTTGAAAATAATCGTTTTCAAATTAAAAATAAAATATTTTAATTAACATTGTATTGTATAACGGGCTGGTGTCCGCAACTCCACGTCCAAAGCGTGTATTTTGCGTGCGTTAAATTTGAGCGCAATGGTCGAAAATGTAGTCATCCATGTTACTTGGGGTCGGCGCAACACGATTTTTTCTTCCATTCTCCCCTGTCAGTCGTCACGCTATCATTTACTCCTTTTTCCTTCATATCATTCCTCATACAATCCATCCATCTTTTCTTTGGTCTTCCTCTCCCTCTCCATCGTTGAAAATATAGTATACAAAAATAATTAGTGCTACAAAATTTTTATTTACTACATTTTCGTTTTAGGTTGCATATTTTGGCACTTCTGTTGCATATTAGTCTTATTCGAGCATTTATGATGCATATTTCAACGACTTTAAGTTTAATATAATCAGGTTTCTACGTATAGGGGGTCGTCCTTTAATCACGTTAGGTTTGTGTTAAAGGATGACCCCTAAGGCCTCATTTACGGAGACGCGGGGCGTCGCGCGTTGCGTTGAGCGGCGCGGCCCGCACTGAATTCAAATATATGGCGTTGTATGAGTGCGTTTACGGAGAAGCGATTTTAGACGCGTTTGTTTGAATTAGGGCGTTTTTTACGGCCGAGCCCGCGGATGGCACCGAC
The DNA here is from genome assembly GCA_950022335.1 of Eurois occulta. NCBI lineage: Eukaryota > Metazoa > Arthropoda > Insecta > Lepidoptera > Noctuidae > Eurois > Eurois occulta. The sequence continues at coordinate 7,630,153 of OX465504.1, read as the reverse complement.
GCGTCCCACGCGGCGTTCATCGCGGCGGCGCACGCAGCGGCAATTCTCGATGAAGCTATCGTGCGCTCCCATCTCTCGCCAACATAAAACTAGTCGATTTGATCGAGGCGAGCGTGCGCCGCCGCGATGCCCGCCGCGTGCTTCGCTACACGCTAGAGGATTCGCCGCGGGCGCCGCGGCGGGCATCGCCACGCTTCCCGTCTCGCTTCTCTATGAACATGGTCGTATATTGCTATAAGTTTGTGTTTACGCGTGCGATGATGCGTGCCGCTTCACGCGCCGCCCCACCGTAAACAGAATAAAAGTCGCCACACGCGACGCGAGACGCCCCGCGTCTCCGTAAATGAGGCCTAAGGATCAAAAATTCTATAACCAACTGAAGTTGCAGTACTAGAAAAATCAAAAGAAGAGAAACCCCAGCTCCTCAAGAAAGGCCAGCAAAGCAAAAATGTTACCAAAAAGAGAACGCGTAGAAATATTGATTTAGGCACAAGAGCTCAAATAATTGCTTTGCATAATCAAGGCAAAAACTTGACAGAAATAGCCAGAGATATCAGTGTTAACGTAAGTAGTTTTGATTTACACAATATTATACAAAAAAAAAAGACGGGTTGCACTCCGGGAGTGCCGGCAGAAGTGAAAACTTGATTATAACAACGTTTTTTATAACAACGCCCTCTAGTAGCAGCTAAAAAAACTGTCGCGCCTACCAGTAACAGTGTTCTCTGTATCAATGCATCATTTTAGTTTTCAATATCAAAGATAGATGGCGCTTTGTGCTAGCGCCATCTACCAGCGGTCTCTCACAACAGTTACTCATTGCATTTGCTAATGTACTTTCTACTACATTCTACAAGATGTCGCTAGGAGTTATAAAACTACGATCATGTTCCAAAACATTTAAAAATTTCTTTAAATAATTTTAAACCATAAAATGTTGAAGGTTAAGTTCAAAATCGTCTACTCTTCATCCGTCTTACGCTTTTTCCAAATTTCTTTAAATAATTTTAAACCATAAAATGTTGAAAGTTAAGTTCAAAATCGTCTACTCTCCATCCGTCTTACGCTTTTTCCAAATTTCTTTAAATGATTTTAAACCATAAAATGTTGAAGGTTAAGTTCAAAATCGTCTACTCTCCATCCGTCTTACGATTAGGTCACGTGTCCTGACGCGAGTGTCCTGACGCGAGTTTAAGATTTTATACCCATTACAGAACAATTTTTTTAGAGTGCTCAACGCCGCTAAAGAAGTTTTCACTTAAAAAAAAACATTATTTTAGTTCCTAAACTACATAGGTAATAATCATTATTAGGTACCTATTATATATTTCTGTTTTATTGTTGCAGAGAAAAACAGTTTCTCTATGGATACGAAGATTTGAAGAGGAGAGTTCTTTGCAACAACGTCAAAGATCTGGTAGACCACGACTTCTAAACAAATTGCAGCGTCAAACAATGCTAAGGGAGTATGAAGAAAAAGGAGATCTGCCGCCGAACCACTATGCTAGTTTGTTTGACACAAGTGTTGATACTATCCGTCGTGCTCTTCGTAGAGAAGGGCTGCGTTATGCTGGGAAAAAAAACTGGCAACACTGCCCGAGTGACATGTAAAATTTTGTTCCGTTTTATATTAAATTTAATTAGTAAATAAGTTATATTCAGGTGTATTATCTGTGTGAACGTATTATAAATGCGTAAACACTCAGGAAAATTGTTTTCCTGATGATAATTAAAGGTTTTTTATTAGTGATCGAAGAATACAACGTTAAAAACAACAGCTGACGTTCTAACTACGGCTTTATACGATATTATAAAAATAATTAGTGCTTCAAAATTTTTATTCACTACATTTTCGTTTTATGTTGCATATTTCGAACATTTATGATGCATATTTCAACGATTTTAAGTTTCATACAATCCGGTTTCTAGGTTTAAGGTTCGTCCTTTAATCACGTGAGGCTTGAATAGTGGGGAGGGGGTCAGGAGGGGATAACGTGACAATCATATATGTATATTTTTTTCGTCGGACAAAAAAATTAATGTCATGTAAAATATTTTTTACCATTGCCACTCGAAAAAGGGCATTTTATTCATCGATAACAGCGAATAAAACTCTCTTTTACTCACTGAGTGAATAAAAACATTTTGATATATTTGATACTAGCTTTTGCCCGCGACTTCGTCCGCGTTTCCGTCGTTTTTCGAAAAAAAATTAGCAGATGTCCTCCCTCATAGTTTTGAAAAAGTACCTACGCTTTTACCTACTCAATACAAAAAAAATAAACATGAATGACCCAAAACTAACCTATCAGTACTTATCTAAAAGTCTATGAGTACTACTTCTACTTCTATTCTACCTACTACTACTTCACTTAAAAAAAAATAGCAACTATTAATAGTTTACAATTTAAACAAAACTAAACCTAATTCATAAAATAACAACAAAAGAAATTAAAATAAACTATTTAAAGACTAAAAGTCGCGCTGATAAGCACGGTTTATAAAATAACAATTATTGTCTGTCAATAAAGTCCAACACTCTGAACGCATCAACAGCCAAATATTGAATGAAGCTTGCGCTCGCCTCCCGCCCCTTTTATACTCTGCCGCCGCGAGCCGTGTCGAGCGCGGCAACCGTTACGCAAAAATGATCCTTACAGCTTGCTTCTCTATTCACGCGCGATGGCTTGTTAGCGTAGGTATTTCATGTATAAGTTTGGTGTTTTTGTACCGATTTCTATGATTCTTTTTTTATTAAATAGGTACTAATATTCATTAAAAAAATAAGGATGATGGTGAGTGTTATTGGTATTATATTATACGTAATAGTAAACAAATATAATAACAAATCTCTGAACTGCTAAGCTATCGGGAGTTACACGTGTTATTGTGAGTCAACTATAAAAGATAGATATATGCTGTCCTGGGATATTTTTTATATAATTTTATGTTGAATATTTCCGTTATACATGATTTCTATGTAGCTTTAACCATTAAGAGCGTAGTCGGTCTGTGACAAAATTGAGAAATAGGTATCTGTACAAACTATTGCCGTCGCGTTGCGCCCAAGCGACCGCGCTATCAATGTGCGTGTGAGTAGTCTGTGTTTGTGTGCGTGCGTACCACTCCCGCGCCGGGCGCTTTTCGTTCTGCGGTCTTTCAGTTGCATTTGCTATCGGCATCGGTCGGCGTTTGCAGTGTTTGGCATTTACGAGCTACTTATTCGATCAAAATATTGTGTACGTTTTTTATTGTTTACGGACTTGATTCTATGCTTTACTGAACTGACTTGGCTTGTATATCGGATTTTGAGTAATTGACGGTCGCATACCACGAAATATAAGAGAAAGGGTGGAAATGAAATGTCTTTTCACTGCTAAATAGAGCCAGTTCCAGTTGTCTCCAGCTTTCCGAGGTACAGTTGTAGCAGTCACCGACCGCCTACAGCTTTTGGGCATGGAGTTGACATCGGATCTCAACTTCGGCTCAACCATCGAGTCGAAAGCTCAGACCGCAGCTAAGAAGCTGGGCATCCTGAATAAGGTGAGGCGATACTTCACATCTGGACAGCTTTTAAGTTTATATAAAGCACAGGTCCGTTCCTGTATGGAGTATTGCAGTCACTTGTGGGATGGTTCAGCAAAATACCAGCGCGCAGAGCTAAAAGACTCATAGGCGACGAGACTTTGATAGCTACGCTTCACAGCCTAGCTCATCGGCGTAATGTCGCCTGTTTGTCGGTCTTCTACAGACTGTATTTCGGAGAGTGTGCACAGGAGCTCCACGATCTGATCCCACCATCACCCTTTTACCACCGGACTAGCAGACGTACTGCGGCGTACCATCCACACTTGGTTGATATCCCGACAAGTCGTACTCGGCGCTTCTCCTCCACGTTTATCATGCGCACAGCCAAGATGTGGAACTCTCTGCCGGCATCTGTGTTCCCTCCCACATATAACCCGTCTGCCTTCAAAGCAAGAGTGAACAGGCATCTTCTGGGCACGCTCATTTCATCATAGACCTCATCCATCGCTTTCCACCAGGCGTGATCGAGGTCAAGAGCAGGCCTATTTTGTAATAAAAAATAATAAAAAATGACAACAGAATAAATACACAGAATAAATATTCAATTATTCATTGATCTATATTGTTTTGTTTTATTTAAAACTAGCTGCCCGTCACGACTTCGTTCGCGTGATTCCCTAACCCTGCTCGATCCGTACCCTTACCCTACCACTACCCCTACCCGTAACCTACCCCTACCCTACTCTACTCCTACCCTACCCCTACCCCTACCTATTTTCCATTAAGAATTGTTTTTTTCTTATTTTCCTATTCTGGATTCTGGACCGAGACAAATACAACAAATCAAAAACCTTGAAAATCGGTCTAGCCGTTCTCGAGTTATAAGTGTTCGAACAAACAAACACGACTTTGTTTTATATAATAGCCATTCTTCTTTTGTGTTCTGATTGATTATTATTGGTTTGGAGAATCAAATTAAAAACTTCAATTCTGTAAAATAAATACTGAATATTTTTTTGCCTTAGTCAAACAATTTAAAACTATATTATCTGTGGCTGTATGAATGAACTTTCAATGTCAAATTGCTTCTTATTTATAATTCTAGTTGCATATAAAAATACAAAAAAGCATGATAACACTACTTTTCGCCCTGCGGTTCAAAGCATTTTCCCGTGTGAACGGCATACAGATACCAAACTCTATACAAGTAATATCGATAATGATGGAAATCACTACATTATCGATAAAAAAATCGACAGTTGTCACTTCCCTATTTGCCTATTTGTATACGTATTAGTCTGACCTCCCCTCACCCCTGATTTTTCCCCGTAATGTGCGATAGGGACAACTGCAGCTCAGACCGATTTTCACTACAAAATCTTGACAAGATCGATGCTTTGTATTCCCCTGTTTTCTTCGCCAAACCTGCGCCGATTCAATTATGTTTGGTGTCGAAATTTAGAGGAAGAGTAGATCTATGTTTCTATTATTTTATCTTAACGTAAAAACTTTTCATATTTGTCTGGTAGTCATCTGAATATGACAGTAAAAATGGGTCATTTTGTAGGTTTTAGAAAATTCGTATCTGTTTTGGTAATTATTTTTTGGGAAAAAGTAAATGACAGGGGCATACATACAGTAGATCTAGATTTTATAAAAAAAAACGAGTCCTCTAGAGGGATAAACCAGGAAGGAAATAGGGGAATACGTTTGTATGGAAAAATGCTGCTAGGATACCCTCTTAAGGCTGCACACGCGACGGAAGCTTAAAAAATCAAGTAATTTCTCCCGTTTTCCCAACATTTCCTTACACTGCTCTGCTCCTATTCATTGTAGTGTGATGAAAAGTATACTATAACCTGCCCAGGAGTTCGAAGAATAACTGATGTTTTTTTTTTTAATTGGGGTTGAGTGAGAATATTATAAACGTAAGAGTAAACAAATATAATAATAACAAATCTCCGAACTGCTAAGCTATCGGGAGTTACACGTGTTATTGTGAGTCAACTATAAAAGATAGACATATGCTGTCTTGGGATATTTTTTATATAATTTTATGTGGAATATTTCCGTCATACCTACATGATTTCTATGTAGCTTTAACCATTAAGGCTGCACACGCGACGGAAGCTAGAAAAACCAAGTAACTTCTCCCGTTTTCCCAACATTTCCTTTCACTGCTCTGCTCCTATTAATGGTAGCGTGATGAAAAGTATACTATTACCTGCTCAGGAGTATGTAGAATAATTGTACCAAGTTTCGTTAAAATCCGTCGAGTAGTTTTTTTTTCTATAAATAACATACAGACAGACAGACAGAAAGACAGACAGACAAAAATTTTACTGATTGCATTTTTGGCATCAGTATCGATCACTAATCACCCCCCGATAGTTATTTTGTAAATATATTTCATGTACAGAATTGACCTCTCTACAGATTTATTATAAGTATAGATATCACATGTTGATATATCACCCAGTCAGTCAGTTTACCATATTATATATACAGATGTGACAATGTAAGTATGCCTCAACCAGTGAGGATTAATCATTGATGTTAAGTTATCCACAATGTGAACCACTGAAACCGCTGTTAGTTCGATTCTTGTGTATGTCAATCTTTTTCTAACATTATGCTAACCAGATTTATAATCACAGGGGCGCCCCTCACGACGACGAAGAAACTAATACTAGATACAAGAACAATAAAACAAGAAGACACAATCGCAGCGCAGCTAAAGAAAAATGAACAGTCAACTTTGAAGTTGAAGTTGAGTAGAAAAGCCCTTTTCTCAGAGTCTTACAAATGTGATCAGCGTCTTCCAAATGAAAGGAAAAAAACGTATTTTTTTTAATTAGTTTTTATTTGTTTAAAAATTACCTCGTGTATCTTTTTTTAAATACTAAATCTTATATCTTAGGTATATAATCACTATCACTACATATTATAAAACAAAGTCGCTTTTCTGTCCCTATTTCCCTTGACCGCTTAAATCTTTAAAACTACGCAACGGATTTTGATGCGGTTTTTTTTAATAGATAGAGTGATTCAAGAGGAAGGTTTATATGTATAATAACATGCTTAATATATTAGAGAACCACTGATAATTTCAAGATTTCTATTGTGAAGTCGTAAATAATTTAATTTTTTTCCGCTTACATTGCAAACGCAGGCTGAACCCTACGAGATTTATCAAAATAATGTACTAAGTATTGTACACATTAAAAAGGTCTACAGAAAACTCCGCGATGGTATATGTCTAGCTCTTATGGATATCCCACAATAACATGTTTTTGTCATTTACTTTTTACGCCAAATAATGGCTAATTTCCGAAGCGATTTTAACCAATACGGCATTAATCCTTATCCAATTAAATACCTTAAATACATTGTTGATTTAATATAGATCTATAAGGCCCTTTACAGCATATGATTTAAATGAATATTTTCGAAGATATTACAGATTTAAAAATTGCGGGACGTAGCGTTTGCGCCGGCACCGGCCGGCGCGGCGAGGCGGACGGCAGCGTTGTATATAAAGAAATTCTGTAATATATTAATTGTTATAAAAATAAAATAAAAATGTAAAAAGTAAAAATGTAGTGTATGAATTTAGATATTCCAAAGATAGTAGGAAATCTTCATGGTATAGGGAAAGGGGAATATAATTGTTTTACTCCAAATTTAACGCGTGCGGGCCACGGGCAGTAATGAATAAATCAAAACTACTGGATCAATTTTAATCATTTTTTCAGTGAGTGACATAGGCTATATATTTTACACCCGAAGCCGAAGTGGGCCGCTATGTTTTTATATACAACGTTCACAGTTTTTCTGTAGTGTATTTAGTATCAGCATTGCACCCGTGCGAAGCCGGGGCGGGTCGCTAGTATGTAATTCACAATAATAAAATCTCTTCTCTTGATCTGATTTTCTTTCTCTTTTTGATTTATTTTATGTTTTCTTTGATTTTTTTAATTGAGATTCTCTTCTCTTGATCTTATAGTAAGGTCGAGTGTAAACAAAACAACCGAGTACTATACACTCAGTGTGTAAACGGACCCTACACGAAGCCGTCAACCAAGCATTCTGTACATCAAACTAAGTAACTCTACGCAAAAATTATTGCTGAGAAACGACTTTGTTTTGTGTCTAAAATCACGTTTTACGGTAAAACTCAATGTATCACACTTAAAACATCGTGCTGATGGATGCTTCGAATAGTAAACGGCTCATGGAGGTAATTAAAGCAAAGTTATAACCTTAAAAATTAGTATTTAAAAAAATCCCGGCCATTTTTTTGGAATTTTGACGTCCAATATCTCCGCCGTACAAACAAATGATCGCAATGACGGGGAGAACGACTTCGTTAAGGGTATTTTTACACCCTTTATACTGATCTAACTTGAACTAACAAACAATACCTGTATTTTTGACCTTCTATTGAACTTTATTGACATGAGCCTAAACCAAGTAATAAGTTTAGATTTAAAATGTTTGCTTGGCTCTTAGACATGTATTTTTACTCCGTCAATGAATTTTTAAATCATACATTTTAACATTGTAGTTAAGATCTTACATGTTTTGACTGTCGACCTCAAGGATCACGCAGACATGGAACGGGAGCGGAGGGCGTTGTCTGTTAGAGCGAACATGATTGCCCGCAGATTTGCTCGATGCTCTAAAGAGGTTAAGGCTACACTCTTTAGAGCGTACTGTACATCGCTTTACTCATGCAGTCTGTGGGCCCACTAATCTAATAAAAGTTACGGCGCCATCTGCATCCAGTACAATAACGCGTTCAGGGCGGTGATGGGGCTACCCCGATACTGTAGCGCAATTCGGGTATGTTTGCAGAGGCTCGCACTGACTGCTTCCACGCGACCATGCGCAAGCGCGCCGCGTCCTTGGTGCGCAGGGTACAGGGTAGCCCCAACATCTTACTGGTGATGATTGCTGGAAGACTAGACTGCCCCTTCATCCGACATTGTTCCGACAGACATGTTGCTGTACCAGTATCGGAGAGAAGGTATTAATTATATTGTTTGATGTTGTTTGTAAATTGTGATTATTAGCTCTGGTTTATTTTGATTTAATTTAATTTAATTTGTTTTAAGTGGTTTTTGATTGATCCAATGTAATGTAGTCTGAGTTTATTTTATTTGGTTTTATTTTATTTAAATCTATATTGATTTTCTTATTTATGTCTTGGGTGATTTAATGATTTTTATCAATTTATGTGTGAAAATGGGTGTTATATACCTGAAATAAATGAATTTATTAATGACTTTGACATTATTGTGAATTTTTTGACATTGTGATTTAATTATTTTTTTTTTTTTTTTTACATTATTATTTACTAGCGACCCGCCCCGGCTTCGCACGGGTGCAATGCTGATACTAAATACACTACAGAAAAACTGTGAACGTTGTATCGGCTTCGGGTGTAAAATATATAGCCTATGTCACTCACTGAAAAAATGATTAAAATTGATCCAGTAGTTTAGTTTAGTTTTTTAGTAGTACTTTGTTTTATAATATGTAGTGATTGTTATATTCCTCGCTAGAGAGCTCCGATAAATAAACGCGTCCGATCGCTGCTAAATTCAAAGTGCTAGAGGGAGAATCGCGGCCTCCGACGCGCTATTTATAGGCACGCTGCCGTCCGCCTCGCTGCGCCGGCCGGTGCCGGCGCAAACGCTACGTCCCGCAATTTTTAAATCTGTAATATCTTCGAAAATATTCATTTAAATCATATGCTGTAAAGGGCCATATAGATCTATATTAAATCAACAATGTATTTAATTTTGAATTTTTAATTTTAAAAATTGCGGGACGTAGCGTTTGCGCCGGCACCGGCCGACGCAAACGCGGCGTTCCGCAATTTTTAAATCTGTAATATCTTCGAAAATATTCATTTAAATCATATGCTGTAAAGGGCCATATAGATCTATATTAAATCAACAATGTATTTAAGGTATTTAATTGGATAAGGATTAATGCCGTATTGGTTAAAATCGCTTCGGAAATTAGCCATTATTTGGCGTAAAAAGTAAATGACAAAAACATGTTATTGTGGGATATCCATAAGAGATAGACATATACCATCGCGGAGTTTTCTGTAGACCTTTTTAATGTGTACAATACTTAGTACATTATTTTGATAAATCTCGTAGGGTTCAGCCTGCGTTTGCAATGTAAGCGGCAAAAAATGAAATTATTTACGACTTCACAATAGAAATCTTGAAATTATCAGTGGTTCTCTAATATATTAAGCATGTTATTATACATATAAACCTTCCTCTTGAATCACTCTATCTATTAAAAAAAACCGCATCAAAATCCGTTGCGTAGTTTTAAAGATTTAAGCGGTCAAAGGGAAATAGGGACAGAAAAGCGACTTTGTTTTATAATATGTAGTGATAGTGATATTCCTGAATTCACCATTGATTTTTGTTATCACTACATATTATAAAACAAAGTCGCTTTTCTGTCCCTATTTCCCTTTGACCGCTTAAATCTTTAAAACTACGCAACGGATTTTGATGCGGTTTTTTTTAATAGATAGAGTGATTCAAGAGGAAGGTTTATATGTATAATAACATGCTTAATATATTAGAGAACCACTGATAATTTCAAGATTTCTATTGTGAAGTCGTAAATAATTTCATTTTTTTCCGCTTACATTGCAAACGCAGGCTGAACCCTACGAGATTTATCAAAATAATGTACTAAGTATTGTACACATTAAAAAGGTTTACAGAAAACTCCGCGATGGTATATGTCTATCTCTTATGGATATCCCACAATAACATGTTTTTGTCATTTACTTTTTACGCCAAATAATGGCTAATTTCCGAAGCGATTTTAACCAATACGGCATTAATCCTTATCCAATTAAATACCTTAAATACATTGTTGATTTAATATAGATCTATATGGCCCTTTACAGCATATGATTTAAATGAATATTTTCGAAGATATTACAGATTTAAAAATTGCGGGACGTAGCGTTTGCGCCGGCACCGGCCGGCGCGGCGAGGCAAATTTAACGCGTGCGGGCCACGGGCAGTAATGAATAAATCAAAACTACTGGATCAATTTTAATAATTTTTTCAGTGAGTGACATAGGCTATATATTTTACACCCGAAGCCGAAGTGGGCCGCTATGTTTTTATATACAACGTTCACAGTTTTTCTGTAGTGTATTTAGTATCAGCATTGCACCCGTGCGAAGCCGGGGCGGGTCGCTAGTTAGAAATAATGCATAAAAAAAAAAATCAATTTATGAATCATAACGTCTAAAATTATATATTCTAATTTCTTTATTTTATCTTAATATTCTTGAAATATACCTAATTTTGATTTGCAATGTAACTAGCTTATTATTTCATGTTTACACCACCAATGGTAGGTAGTAAGTGCATAGACTAATAATACTAATATAATATGAGATAGACTGGCAACTGTCAGTTTGATTATTTCTTGGCATTGAGCGACATCTGAACGCCAGACCCGAGAACTAAATAAAATATATTAATACCTACGTATAGATAGGTTCTCACTCCGTGCGCTGTAGCATGGTGCGGGTGACAGTTTCAGGAACATTTCATTTCACTCTTGAAAGTTGCCGCGATTTACAAATTATGACTTAGTATTTCAGCTGTACCACATTCGTAATATATTAAATCATTAATAACTGTAATAAATTAATTTAAACCTAACCAGAATGTTCTAGTTCACAAATAAAATCAAATGAATGAAAAATTAAGCAAAGTGTTATTCGTATAACGTAACGCCATAGACGTATTTAGTGATGGGATGTACTGCTACGATGGATAGTCGATATTTTATATAATAAAAAACGTATACTGTGTAGGTCAATTCTTTATTGTTAAAAGCTATAGACCTTCCAGATATGAGTTTAGATGAATGCCCATAGAGCAAAAATGTTGTCACAAAAAAAAACATAAACCCGATTTTGATTATTTTATAAAGGTACAAAGATACTTTATAATATATAGCCATAATACATTTATCTCGACAAGTTTATACACGTAGTTACACTGCACAACTGAATAACACACTAATTTTCGTAACAATATTAAAGAGAACTAGATCTAAGCTGCGAGTATCGTTATCGAAAAAATGAATTGCATAATGTCACATCCCTAGTCATGTGGCTGATGTCAACGTCATACAGGCACCTGTCTCCCGCACCATGCTACAGCGCACGGAGTATAGTTCTCGAAATGTCCAATGTACTGATTCGACCGATTTATAATAAAATATTAAATATTTTATTTTCTGTGATAAAGTATTTAATCTTTTATTGCAAATCGGTCGAATCAGTACATATGACATTTCCAGAACTATTTGTCAAATTAATACTTAATTAAGAATAAGTCACAGTCAGGAAATAATACACAATTATGATATTAATTTCTTTTCTCATTAAACATTCAATAATACTCTAGTTTGCCTTTCTCGTTTCCTACCTTTCTTTTATTAAAATTCTCTTGAGCCTGTAGGATAATGCAGTCCATCTCATTACAATCTGCTTCAATAAAATTATAAAAGCTCTTGCCAGTGAGAACATAGCTGACTTCTTTGCAGCAATTCATAATGAAGAACACAACACTTTTACAAAGTAGTATATACTGGAATTTCGGTATTTCTGAAATATACGGAGGAACTAAAGCTCAACTCACACATATATTAGTCTACTAGCTGTTCCCCGCGGTGTCACACGCTGCGCGGCTGCTAAGGATCGTAGCGCAATGTTATATAGCCTATAGTCTTCCTCGATAAATGGACTATCCAACACAAAAATAATTTTTCAATTCGAACCAGTAGTTCCTGAGATTAGCGCGTTCAAGCAAACAAACTCTTCAGCTTTATAATATTAGTATAGATAAGGGGCCGCCCATTAATCACGTGATGTTTTTTTAGCATTTTTAAACCCCCCCTCCCCCTTGGTGATACGTGGTGAGGTTTAAGACTAAGCCCCCCCGACCCAAAATCACGTGTATTTTTTAGTACCTACAAAGAATCATATAATTTCTAGAATATTGTCTTTAAATACAGTATAATCTAATTTTATTCTGAAATTAAGGACCATGATACAAATGTCTAGATAGTAGGTAAGGCTGCAGGTTGTTTTTGACTGGCAAATAATATTAAAAGAATGGTGTAATCATGCGAAAACCATATATTGTACTAGTACATGAACATATTTAATGTACATTGTCCTCGGACCACGGATTAGCAAGCCTTTCTTCAACACTAACAACTTTGCATCGCGCGTTTGACGAAAAACTAAATACACGTGATATCTTACTACACCCCCTCCCCCTTGTGATATTTCGTGATTTTTGCCAAACACCCTCCCCCCCTTTCAAGCCTCACGTGATTAATGGACGGCCCCTAACTCAACGTTATAACACAAAATAACCAAAATAACAAGAAAAATGCGCACGAGCAGTAATCCAGCAATCCACCAGCGGAAAAATTCTTGTGACGTTCAGAGTTAGTGTTGCTAACGTTGGTATTAGAAAACCACTCCTAAGTTTAAAATATCACTTAAAATACAAACTTATACCAAAATATTTTATAAAATTTTACTAAGTTCTTCAAATTCAAATTAATTTATTGGTGTGATTTTTGGTGCATTTTACATGACATCTTAATAATAAATAATTAGTTCCTCAACAATCTACCTTAGTGGTGTACACTCTTTCACATTATTAAAAAAAAGAATAATGAAATCAACATATTAAATCAAAATAATTACAACAAAACACAACAATTGAGTAAACATATGAACAATGAATGGAAATAAAGATAGCATTACAATGTCAAAATTAAATAAATATCAATGTCAATATAAAATAAAAATCAATGTCAAAATTAAACAAATCAAAATTAAATAAATTATAAAATAAAAGCAGAACTGTGCTTTTCATTACGAATACAAGGAAAGTAAAATTAAAAAACATGAACTAGCTAAAGAAAAAATGAGTAAATTTAATTTTAAATAAATCAACAACTTTTGTGATTTGGTGAGATTATTTTATTTCCACTACCGCTTTAGCCTCTTCTTTTATAAAATCAGGCGTTAAATTCATATCTAAATCAGATGAACTCATTTTATACCCATCTCTGCTATACGGAAGTAAAAACAAAACTCGAAAAAAAAATGAAGATCGGATTGCCGCTTTCGCGTTTCCCGCCTATTTTGTGTTTTTTTTCTGTGGCCGGCCAGCTATTCAGCCATTTTTCATTTTCATCATTGAAAAAATGGTAAATATTTTGCCCAAATCTATGTTATTTTAAGGTGAATGCTCCAACCAGCCCGCGAAATTCAACAATTCTTGCGTTTTTTGCAATTTGCAGGGCAGTGCTAGGTTGTATGTTGATTAAAATATTATTCGCGGCTGTAAGACGTATGTAGTTACAGAATTATAATCATCAAAATCACCAATACAACCCTCCAAGTACATAAAGGCGTAGGAACAAAAAAAAAACAGAAAAAGTCATTCCTACAGCTTTATGAACTTAGAGCGTTTTATTGATGATTTTGATGATTATAATTCTGAAACTACGTACGTCTTACAGCCGCGAATAATATTTTAATCAACATACAACCTAGCACTGGCCTGTAAATTGCAAAAAACGCAAGAATTTTTGAATTTCGCGGGCTGGTTGGAGCATTCACCTTAAAGAAATTGTTGAAACTAAATTATAATAAAGTTATTTAAAAATATATATTATTTAATCAATACTTTATTTTATTTAAATTTACATCGTGGCTGTATAGAAAGTTGGAACATGGTTCAATAGAAATGTGAAAATAGAACTACCTAGTTTTTTTTTAAATAATTTGTCAGCTGTCAGTTGAAAGCGATTCTCCCTAGGGATGAAAATATTACTTTAATCCCTCTCCTCAGGCAACTTCAGACCTACTTTCAGAGTATGAGTAATGAAAAATAGCTATATTCTTAGTTTATTTATGTATCCGACTGAAAGACTTAGTATGGTCATAAATAAAGATAATTAAAAAATAATGCCGTTGTGGCCGGTTATTTTTTTGTATATTGTTTATTTGCGCTAGCGATAAATAAACTGTTTCTGATTACGGTTAGACTGCAATTTGGAATTTTTTTAGAGATATCTTAATTTCTAACTGTGTGCAGTACAACAGTTGTATTTATAAAAGTGCAGTGTGTGTAAAGATATTAAGTAGACCCAGTTTCAAAATGAACATTTCAAACTCGCATGTTGTCCGTATCGATAAAGCAAGTTGAATTCTCAAAGATCTACTGAATGCTAAGCATATGAGACTATTCACAGAAACAATCTGATTTTCCAATTTGAGCATCCGAAACTACCTATAAAATAAAGTAACATATGGCCAATATTAGTGTATTATCTACGCACACATACACAACAGTACTCTGGGACTAATTTAAACCCGCGTAGTTTTCTTTGATCAAGTTGTAAGGGGGCCACTAGATGGCGTAAAAATCCGGGCTCATATTTTTTGGACGTACTTGAAATTCTTCTCCCTAGAATATTAAGGTGATTGCTCCAACCAACCCGCGAAATTCAATATTTCTTGCGTTTTTTGCAATTTGCAATCCAGTGCTAGGTTGTATGTTGATTAAAATATTATTCGCGGCTGTAAGACGTATGTAGTTACAGAATTATAATCATCAAAATCACCAATACAACCCTCCAAGTTCATAAAGGCGTAGGAACAAAAAAAAAAACAGAAAAAGTCATTCCTACAGCTTTATGAACTTAGAGCGTTTTATTGATTATTTTGATGATTATAATTCTTTAACTACATATGTCTTACAGCCGCGAATAATATTTTAATCAACATACAACCTAGCACTGGCCTGCAAATTGCAAAAAACCCAAGATATTTTGAATTTCGCGGGCTGGTTGGAGCATTCCCCTTAATGTTCTGTGCTTTCCCTTCGGGGTAAATTAAAAAAAAAAAGTTTCGTCTGTGTACTGTCAACAATTCAACATGTCAACGTCAAGTTGAAGAAAATACCACTGTATTTACCTCCCCTATTATTATTATACTCTTTGGTATTTACCTATGTTATGAAAGCTTTTATATTAAAAGATGGATAAACTGCCAATGTGTAGGATATGTTTAGTGGAGAATGTTAACATGTATGTAGTGGTCAACAAGAACTTGCATGAACTTTATGAAAAGCTGACTGATATTCCAGTAAGTTAATACTTGGAAGAGATCAAGAGAATCTTTATTTATATGTTTTAACTGCATCTCATACATCAAGATTTGTATGAAGTTTCGGTCAGTGTCCTCTTAAGAAAGTAGAAACCACGGCCATCAGTGCAGGAAAACAGTTTGATAAAACAAATTGAAACTCTAAGTTAGTTATTTGCGGTAAATGTGGTACAAAAGATGGTAAAAGTAACATTTAATGCAATGATTTCGCCATAAAAATGTGTCATTGATGTAATTTTAATACACAATACCTCGACTAACATTCGGAGGAGCTCGTGGCTAAATAAGAACAGCCGCTCAGGTCGGACTTTAGGTTAAGCCGTGTTTACCTAGATTGGTCTGTGGATGGGTGACTACCCATTACATACCGAGTTTCCTCCGTGCCTTGGAAAGCACGTTAAGCCGTTGATCCTGGCTGTCATTTGTAGATCTTGGACAGTTGTTACAGGTAGTCAGTGCCCCGAAAGTCTGACAACCAGTCTTACCAAGGGGTGTCATATTACCTAGCACTAACTGGGTTGGGGAGGTCAGATAGACAGTCGCTCCATGTAAAATACTGGTATTCAGCTGTATCCGGTTAGACTGGAAGCCGACCCCTACATAGTTGAGAAAAGGCTAGGCAGATGATGAATACCTCGACTAACATTGCCAATCTGTCTTTGAATACCCAACATATTGCTAATATTGAAAGTATTATATTCATAGAAAAAAAAAAATGGTATAAGTATAAGACAAGTTTTGTTGCAGTTTGTAACTAAAGACAGTAGACCGATCCTTGCTTGTTTCTTCTGTTGCGCTAAACTAAAGCAATGCTTCCGATTGCTGAGAAAATGTTTGGAAGCCGAAGAGCTGTATGCTCAAATGATGAAAGAAGACTATGAGGTGAGGTATTCTTCAACAGACATTTATTGTCATAACTTTTTATTTCAATTTATTGTTAAACATCTTCATATATGTTCTGTTTAGGGTTTTGGTTTCCGCACTTAGTCCTTAAAGTTAACCATTGTGCGTGAGCTATGGTGGCTGTTATTCTAACCAGACCACCTCTCTCCAAAAGCAGATCAAACTTCCCGGTCTTTTCAGGACATTCTCAACAGACCTTTAGTGTTCCAAGAGTCTCCTCGCGGATTTGGGTGACACCAGTGCACTCGAGGATTATGTGTGCTACCGTTTCCTCTACCTCCATACATGCCCTGCACAGGGGACTATCAGTGATACCTAGGGTGTGGAAATGTTTATTCAGTGAGCAGTGTTCAGTGATGGTCCCCGCCACCAGTCTCTCTATCCAGGTGCAGAAGGCGCTTGGTCAGCTTTCAATCCAGGAATGGCATAGCCCATCTACACATCATTTTTAAACATACTGCCTTGTGTGTGTCATTTTCTATGGCAGACAGCGCATTCGGTGCAACTATGACATGTTGAACACTCCACATAGTATGGCTATGAAACTTGTACATGTACAAGGCAGTTTGATAATTGTCCTCTGTTATGGTGGCTCAAATTGTGCAATAATAGCTTGTGCAGTGGTCAGTGAGGTTGGTAGCATGGCCTTCTGTCTAGGGTGCATTGGGGTTACATGAATATACTCTGTTATGGAGGTTCTTTTGAGTGACTTTGAAATATGAATACTGGAATCGTCTTTTTACAGCCAAAACCTTCAATAAGCCAAGACCACTTATATTGTTGTACGGGGTTCATTAAAAGTCCAATAGTGCATGTAAGTGTAGTAGATGAATGTGGAACTGACAGCATTGCTATCACAGAAGAAGTACCAGCTATTTGTGATGGACAAGATGATGTTATTGAGCCAAAAGAGGAATATCAAAGTGATGGTATGTTTTAAGAACAAAACATAATATGGTCATTAAACAATCTTAAGTGAAATGAAATTGTTTCACATACTACAAATGGCACTATAAACAAGCAATGATCTTATCACTTTTACTGTTTTTGTTTGCCTACAGGTCTAGACCTGGAAAATCTAAACAATACCTGTCTAGGTGTAGAAGATATACCCCCACACCTATTGAAATCAGATTCAGGTGATGATGTTATTGAAGTGGAAGAAAATCAAGAATTATCTAAGAAGCGAAGAGCTGTGGAGACCAATAGTAAGTATTAGTTACTTAATCAATACAAGAGCAAATAGGATGAGAATCCACCTAACAGGAAGTGGTTAGCAGTACCTAAAGCATGTACCCACTTACATGTGCAATGTTGAATTTTATCCATAGATCTACAAATTATTCACTCGGGCTATCATAATTAAATGTTATGTTAATGTTAATTTCTTATAACAATATATTAACAACATCCCGATCAGCAATGCAACCAAGTTACCACAAAAAGCATGCGTATGGTAATTATTTTGCATACAGGTGCGGGGAATTGATCATTCAATCCTCCCCAGCTCTTCAAAAAAGGCTAGCAAAGCAACAGCTGGACGTTCTCGTGAAGCAGCAGTCGTTCACAAGCATATCTCTTAAGACGCGATCCAGAAACATTTGTTTTTGGTGGGCTCGCTCAAGTCAATAGGAGCAGAACGTGCGCGTGTTCACCGCAATTTTCGCGCACGACTACTGAGTTGTGACAGCAGGTGCGCTCCATTTAATTCCAGTTTAGGCAATGCTGTTGTTTTTCGGTGTGGTATAATCTTAGACTTCGCGGCTTCAAGTATTGTTGATGAGTGGACCCGTGCGTAGATGACACAGGCAGTGGCATCCAAGGAGGCGTCACTGAACCCATTGTCAGCTTTTCGCCTCTAGGTATTTCGCAAGAGAGCACAGAGAAAATTACAGTCCACTAGATCGTAGATCTTTTATTTAGTTAACATAAACACCGAAACATCATCATGGTAAAAAAGGCATTGTGGCAATAAGAATATATAATAAATAGATAAAAAATAATAATAAAAAAATCTAATATATATAAATATAATATATCTATAATATAAAAATGAATCGCAAAATGTGTTGGTAAGCGCATAACTCAACAACGCCTGGACCAATTTGGCCAATTCTTTTTTTTAAATGTTCGTTGAAGTTCTAGGATGGTTTTTACGGCGAGAAAAATTGCCTGGATAAGTCTAAAAACAACACTAGGATACTTTTTTTTTGTTAGGATTAGGGTAGGAGTAGGTTAAGAGTAGGGTAGGAGTAGTGTAGGAGTAGGGTAGGAGTAGGGTAGGGTAGGAGTAGGGTAGGGTAGGAGTAGGGTAGGAGTAGTGTAGGAGTAGGTTAGGAGTAGGGTAGGAGCAGGGTAGGAGTAGTGTAGGAGTAGGGTAGGAGTAGGGTAGGAGTAGTGTAGGAGTAGGGTAGGAGTAGGATAAGATTAGTGTAGGAGTAGGTTAGGAGTAGGGTAGGAGTAGGGTAGGAGTAGGGTAGGAGTAGGGTAGGAGTAGGGTAGGGTAAGGGGTAGGACACCACGCGAACGAAGTTGCGCTGGGCAGCTAGTATAGAATATATTCTTATTGCCACAATGCTTAGTAAAGGGCAAAGAGTGTGGGTGCCATGACGCAACCTTGCTTTACGTTACTAGTAATATGAATCTCCTCAGAAAGTTCGTTGTCATGTTGAACTTGTTGACTGTTTACGCTTTCACGGCTTTGAACTAAACTTAAACTGTCACTTACGGTATCTTCCGTTCCGTTCATCGTTTTTTCACAATAGTTGAAAACCACGGAAGATATCCCATTAGTGACAGTGAAAATTTGGCTGAGGCTTTGATGTTCCAAGCTTTTCTCCTGGATTTGCCTTACAACGGATGACCGTACCTCTGCTCGGTCGAAAGCCGCACTGACTCTCAGGCAGGTTATTTTTCAACTAGATTGCTTGCGGCTTGTTGGTTATATATGCCTAAGAATTCATCAAAGCCGGCACGGAAAGCAATGATATACCTCGGTATGAGCTGCCTTTTGTGAGTGGACATTCTTTTCTATCTCTCCGTTTGTTTCAATTCCTATTTGGATAATAAAAAAAGTTCCAAAACTTATCATTTTGGGGAAAAAAGGATTGAACTTTGGCGAAAATTCAAAAACTTGATTCAACAACCCTGTCGTCAGTGACGTCAGCTTACGTGACAAAAACAGGTATTTTTATGTGGTCTTTTGAGTTTTTTTCACCGTCAAAACTCGTCCTTGGTCCTCTGGTCTCTTCAACACACGTCTTTTTTTTTTTGGGATGGGAAATCATCAAATGACCCCTCCCGCTCTGGGCGCAGCGGAAGGGAGTGTCAGACTTTTACTGACTAAACCCCTTCTATGTTCCTTCTTTTGCCCTTTGTGTTCCAGGGCCGCGGTATCTCTTTATTTATTTATTAGTTTAGGATCTCCAACAAAGGATGTACACAAGCACACGAATAAATAATGGACGACAAAAGTATCACGTAGGTGTACTCCTTCACTTATAGGAGAAAAAAGTATAAAATTACAACATGTCATTTGGTAATAAAATTGGAAAAATAGAATTAAAATAATATTCAAATAATTTAAAATAATTAACAAACAATTAAGTAAAATAATTTTAATAATAATAAGTTTTTTTCGGGTAGGTGCACAAAAGTAAACACATGTTCCCAAATCGTTTATTTTAATTTTAATAGTAATTTCATTATTTAAATTATAATTTCTACCCAATATTGCTGATTAACATACCATTCAGCACATATTGTGTGGGCAGTAACATACACATGCCCTAAACAGTGTTAATTGCATTTAGTTGCTGGCTTGAGCTGTCACTTGAACTTTGCCCTCACTGACTACTGCACCTGAACACTTGTCACTATCATGAGCTCAATAGCTGATATTGCGGAGACACAGCGCTTGGCAATAAAATCCCTCAACCAACGGATGGCTGATTTTGAAGAACATCTGAAGATATCACCAGCGGGTACAGACTTGAGCGGGCTTTACAAGGATTGTACAGTCTTCAAAGAGCATGTTTGGAGTGTCCTCAGTGCATTGCAGCTGCAGATTGCCGAGGTGAGCAGGAGTGTTGACGTAATTGAGATGCGTCACAGGAAAAAGTTCTTGCTGCTTGGAGGTGTGCCTGAGAAGCCTTGTCAGCAACTCCCGGAAAGTGTGGCATCCTTTATGCAGGATAAGCTTGGCATTACTGATCTGGCACCCTCTTCATTAACGGTATGCCACAGGCTCGGCAAGGCCTCAGAAGGTCTTTTATTTTGGTATTTGTTAAAATATATAGTAGTTTATTTTATTTATATATAGTATCAATATAAGGATATAAATTTTCGAAAACAAGAAGTTATTTTTTAGATATTTATTGTACCTATCACAATGTTTTCTTATTTAACCCAAAGGTTGACTTTTAGAGAATGCCTTGTGGCATTAAGTCCGCCTATGTACCACTATTGTACATGAAGTTTAAATAAATAAATATATAAATAAAAATAATCAACAATCAATTAACAATTGGATAAGTTTTTGAGACATTTTTTATAATTTGCGAGAGATTCACAGATGTCAAAATTGGAGGTCTTAGCTAGTGTGTTATATTGCCTGCAAAGTCTTGGCACAGCGGAGTAATGACCTAAGTTTGTTTTTGAGCCAGGAATGTAAAATCTATCCATCTATCTATATATATAAAATTCAAAGTCCTGACTGACTGACTGAGATATCAACGCACAGCCCAAACCGCTGGTCCTAGAACAATGAAATTTGGAGGGTGTATTCTTTGTGAAGAGTAGGTATCCACTAAGAAAGGGTTTTTCGAAATTCTACCCCTAATTGGGTAAAATGGGGTGTTGAGTTTTCTATGAAACTTTTTATTCTCGCGGTCGATGGACTTGAAAATTTGTGTACATACTCTGTATTTAAAATTGTGAGAAACGTGAATCACAGTTTTTCCAAAATCATCCCCCAGTATAAAATTCAAAGTCCTAACTGACTGACTGATATATCAACGCACAGCCTAAACCGCTAATCTTAAAGACATGAAATTTGAAGGGTGTATTCTTGTTGAATAGTAGATATCCACTAAGAATTTTTTTTTTCAAAATTCCACCCCTTAGAGGGTGAAATAGAGTGTTTAATTTCCTATGAAACTAATTACTCTCGGGGTTGATTGACTTGAAAGTCTACATACTCTTCAGTTAAAATTATAAGAAACGTGTATCACAGTTTTTTCCAAAATCATCCCCCAACATAAAATTCAAAGTCGTGGCTGACTGATATATCAACGCACAGCCCAAATTGCTGGTCCTAGAGAAATGAAATTTGCAGGGTGTATTCTTTGTAAAGAGCAGATATCTAATAAGAAAGGGTTTTTCGAAATTCCACCCCTAAGGGGGTAAAATGGGGTGTTGAATTATCTGTGAAACTTTTTATTCTCGGAATCGATTGACTTGAAAATTTATGGACAAGCTCTGCAGTTAAAATTATGAGAAACGTGTATCACAGTTTTTCCAAAATCATCCCTCGATATAAAATACAAAGTTCTGACTGACTGATATATAAACGCACAGCCTAAGCTGTTGGTCTTAAAGACATGCAATTTGGAGGGTGTATTCTTTGTGAAGAGTAGGTTAGGTATTCACTCAGAAATGGTTTTTCGAAATTCCACCCCTAAGGTGGTGAAATGCGGTGTTGAATTGTCTGTAAAACATTTTATGCTCGGGGTCAATTGACTTGAAACTCTACATACTCTTCAGTTAAAATTATAAGAAACTTGTATCACATTTTTTCCAAAATCATCCCCCAATATAAAATTCAAAGTCCTGGTTGACTGATATACGAGTATCAATGCACAGCCCAAACCGCTGGTCTTAAAGGCTTGAAATTTGAAGGGTGAAATCTTTGTGTCTTCACCCTTCGGCCCTGATACCTACTTTTGTAGATATCAGGGCCGAAAGCACCTAAGAAGCCGATTTCTGCCGGCTTCCCTTCAGGAACAAGGCGCTCAGACGTATTGTCTAGGTGCCTACTGTAATCAAACAGAATATTATGAACACATCTGTGGGTATCACATAGGATTGAAATATTTCAAAAATGAAAACATTTTTTGTGTTAACAAATAAAGCAACAGTTGGCTCCAAATAAGCCGGTGCTCGGGTGTCAAAATTCAGAACTAAAATCGTATGGACGCGTACACGTGACTTCGCGGCTGGCAGTACCGTTTTGTAGGGAGCTCGGTAAGCCGAAAATTATCGAGTTACTACAGGGGCAGAAAAAGAAAGCATGTAGGGGAGAACGAGATAGAATTAGTAATGGTCCATATCGTATTTGGTACCAACTAGATTTTATTTTATTTTGTTGACTTATTTAAATGAGATAAATTCACTTTTATTTTTTTCTGCATTTTATTCTTTAATTTTTTTTTTGTTTTTTTTTTTTGTCATGGTTGTCGTTTTCGTGGTTTTTGGGGTCGCTAATGACGAAAATGTGGTCAAAATGAAAATTCAAAAAACATATTATATAAAATATCTATCATTCTCATTTTTTTCTTCGGCTTCCCCTGACTCAATTTTCAACCTTCGCCACTGGTACCTACTAGTGGCAAAGGGTGCACTAAGAAAGGGTTTTTCGAAATTCCACCCCTATGAGGGCAAAATGGGGTGTTGAGTTTTCTGTGAAACTAGAAAGTTTAGTTTAGTTTGTGTCTAGAAATTCTAGGTGTCGATAGACTTGAAAGTCTACATACTGTTCAGTTAAAATTATGAGAAATGTGTATCACAGTTTTTCCAAAATCATCTCGCAATATAAAATTCAAAGTCCTGGCTGACTGACTGATATATCAACGCGAAGCCTAAACCTCTGGTCTTAATGACATGAAATTTAAAGGATGTATTCTTTGTGAAGAGTTAATATCAACCAAGAAAGGGTTTTTCGAAGAGGTTGAAATGGGGTTGAATTTTCTGTGAAACTTAATATTCTCTGGGTCAGTTGACTGAAAACTCAATGTACACATCACTCTTCAATTAAAATTATGAGACACGTGTATCACAGTTTTTGATATACTCGTAGCACGATATAGTTTATATTTTCTTTTTTTATTTGTTTATTTACGACCCAAAAGTGAAATAAATAGTAAAATAGTAGTAAAATTCCAACTCGGACTGAGTTGGAATTTTAATATCTAATGAACTCAAAATTTCACTGCAATCTATTGTTCCACTAAATATTTTGTGCAGGATAGTGAGGTCGAGTTTCTTCCTACGACTGGCTAGTGTATCCAAGTGATAATGTTTCAACCTCAAAAAAATCAAAAATCAAAATCAAAGCATTTATTTCAAGTAGGCCCGTTACAGGCACTTTTGAACTGTCGAAACAAAGACAACAATGAAATTTAGCTACAGTCCCAGTCACAAGCCATAAAAACTGTGAAAGTACTGTAGTTGCCCATTCCCTAACGTAGATCTCTATGGAGAAGAACGGGCAAGAAACTCCATGGACACTCTTTTAAATCAGAATATTTTTACAAAACCTTGGTTACATCATTCATGTTTAGATGGTACATTATGTGAGAGCGATGTAGCAAGATGTGCACGTTAAAAGTGTCCATAGTAAAAACAAGGAAAAGAACAATTCAAAAAATAAAATAATTAATTCAAATAAGCCGTGGCAACCAAGAGATGACCAGTCACAACTGACAGCGCCCGTTCACGAACATGACGCATGTATCAGCACCATTCAACTCAACCATTTTGAAGGGAACTAACTGATCCGACACACGCGCCATCATCAGCGAGACATTTGAGTGAGCATGACATACACTTAACCGCCAGGGCAAATTCAAGTCAAAAAAAAAAAAAAAAATGACGTAGGTTTCCAACGAAGGATAGCTTTCTATTACATAGTACTCACATAATATGGGCTATGCGGTTATATAATACCAAAAGACCTATCAGTGTAGCTAGTCAGTTGTTTAGCCAAGTGATCTCCGTAGCACAGATGGTAAAGGAACCGCTTTTGGACACTCTCTAATCGCTTGGTGTAAACATCGTAATGCGGATTCCATACCACTGAACTATACTCTAAGACTGGACGGACTAGAGTGTTGAAAAGCTTTATTTTTGTAGATGGTCTCTTAAATTCTTTACTGTTTCGCAAAACGAATCCCAGTACCTTAAAGGACTTAGACACAATATTTAGAATGTGCTCATCGAACTTCAGTGCATGGTCGAGTTGAACTCCACTTATTTTTAGGTCATCAGTAAACAAATAAAAACGGGAGTGTTTGAAGCATTCAGTGATGTCGTTAATGAACACATTAAAAAGAGTAGGTCCTAAATGTGATCCTTGTGGAATTCCGGAAGTTGCTATATAGCTGTCAGAAAAATGACCATTAACTACCACTTTTGACTCTCTATTTTCAAGGTAAGATTTAAACCACCCTATTATTGTCCCGCCCACACCTAGTTGAGCCAAATTATATATAAGAAGACAGTGATCTACCTTATCAAATGCTTTACTAAAGTCCGTATAAATAGCGTCCACTGGGATACGATTGTCAAGAAACTTAGACAAAGCCGATGTAAAAAACCGGCCAAGTGCGAGTCGGACTCGCGCACGAAGGGTTCCGTACCATTATCTATGAAAACGGCAAAAAAATCATATCTGTTGTATGGGAGCCCCCCTTAATATTTTTTTTTAATTTTTAGTATTTGTTGTTATAGCGGCAATAGTAATACATCATTTGTGAAAATTTCAGCTTTCTAGCTATCACGGTTTATGAGATACAGCCTGGAGACAGACAGACAGACAGACAGCGGAGTCTTAGTAATAGGGTCCCGTTTTACCCTTTGGGTACGGAACCCTAAAAACAATAGATTCGTATTGGTAGATCTGGACTTGACGAAACCATGCTGATATTCAGTTCAGTGGCGTGCAGTGGTTCTCCACGGAAGGTAGGCCACGCATACGGATACCGAAAAAAAAAAAAAAACTTCGCGCAACATCACAACGTCGCTCTACTTATGATGACCCTAAAGTAGTCACATTTATTGATTTATAAAATTTGAAAAAAAAAAATGAAAAAAAAGCCTGTAAAAACAACAGTATGGTGGGGGTGTAGGCTAATATCCAGTGAAAGAAACAATAGTTTTATAGCACAAACGAAATCAGATGAACACACAACGTGTAGAAGCTAAGGATGTAAGTACATTCACGTGATTATTGCCGAAAACGCGTGTTATAAAAGTTATAAATACAAGAACTCACCACATTATTCAAGGTTCAAATCACGATTTTCTGACGATTCAAACTCAGTCACAGTCACTCAAACTCGTCTCGTATCTTTATAAATAACTTAAAATCATCAAAATCAAATCAAGTTGAATCTTAACATTAAACGATAATACGAAAACTTACTACTTTGAACTTCTAACAAACACACATTATCAGAGCAAACTTCACAACAGAACACCTTTTTTAAGTAAATAAACAAACAATAAACAACAAATTACTTTTAACTGAGTACGTTAAAAAAAGCAAAACATTCAAGATCGCGGATACACAAATATGGCTTCTTTAGAAACCAAATAATAATTGCATCATTTTGCCGGATTGCCACAGTTATTTTCCTAACTTCCCAAAAATCAAAGCGAAATTTCACAAAATTTTGGAAAAAAATAAAATTCATGTATTTTTTTACTATTTTAATAGGGCTTTTGCTATTCCTTATAATTTATATTTTTTTTGGAAGGTTTATATTCGACAATACCACCCTGTTTTTTTAATCGTCTCTAGTAGTCATTATGGAAACGATCGTTTCTGTGTGTAGTCTGTTTCTCGAATTCCCCGCGATCCGGGGGAATCTCCACAAATTGGTAACCCTGCACTGCATTTCATTCATCTTGACTGGCACTTCTGATTGGCTGGCCTTCAAGGCCAGCCAATCAGAACTGCGCTGGCGGTCTCCTTACGGCGGAGTTCCCGCCCATAATCTATACGTGTGTGCCGTTCATACACACGAAAATATGCACCAGTGTGCGTAAATTCATCAATGAGTCGATGAGAAATGAAGGCAGTTCGTTTGGTGGCCTAAGGAGTAGTAGCGTGTGCCCGTGTGACGTCACACGGGCGCGACAAGTTGCTATAAGTGTTATAACAGGAGTTTTAACTTTCTTTTTATATTTTGTATTTTTTATTACATGATTGTTGATTTGTTGTAATAAATGAATTTGGCTAAGGTAGGCTAAGCCTATTTGCCTGTATGGACGGCACGCCCCTGATTCAGTTATGTGTTGTTTAAGGTACCACATCAGATGTCTGCTGACAAGTTTTTCAAAACTTTTCCCAAGTGTAACTAATATTGAGATTGGTCTATAATTAGTCACTAAATGCTTTTTCCCAGATTTAAATATGGGTATCACTAGAGCTTCTTTCCAGGTTTTTGGGAAAATACCATCATGTAAAGATCTATTAAAAATAGTTTGAAGGGGTGATACTAAGGCCTTAGCGCAGCGTTTTACAAACATAGGAGGAATGCCGTCACTACCCGGGCCCTTAGTTTCGTCCAATCCGATCAATTTTCGGTATATTTCGTTACCATCAAATTGTAGATTACACAGTGCTACAGAAGAGAGGGGAAAGGCAGTGTTCGCGCGACCTGGATTACTATCTGTAGGGGCAGTAAAGGTACTTGCGAAATTTTCTCCAAACATGTTACAGATATCCTGTCCGCCTGACGCGATTTTATTGTTGTGAGACATTTGTGCGGGATATGTACTGCTACCTTTTCTTTTAATTTTAGGGTTCTGAGTAATGGGTTTCCATTCTTGAAATATATTTCTTGTAACATGTTGAACTTAGAGCATTGCATTCATCCATTGCTTAATCTTTCAAAAAAGTCTTGGTCTAATGGATTTTTGTACTTTTTAAAACGAGTGTGGTATTTGTACTTCTCTCTAAGACGTATTATAAGGTCACGTGAGTACCAAGGTGGATATTTATTACTCGCCGTCTTTTTCATAGGGATACAGTCTGCAATAATCTGTCTTAGTACGCTATAAAAAACGTGGACCACATCGTTAACTGAAGCACAGTTTTTGAATTCACTATCCCACTCAATTGCTAACAAGCGATGCAGAATATTTTCATAATCTGCTCGATGGAAGTTCGGTGTTTTCACGTTTTTAGCTTCCAATGAACGTTCTGCCTACACTGGTAGATAAAATTCTAGCGGGGGATGTAAAGGGTCCTCTTTTGATAAACTGTGGGTACAATGGGCTACGTCAGTAATGGAGGTGTTACATAATATTAAATCTAATATTTTCAACTTATTATTTAAGATACCATTATATTGATTAAGACCATTCAAGGTCAAGAATTCAGAGATTATCGCATTTGCATCCGTGTTACTGGGTTGTGGGTACAAGTATATAAGGTCATTAATTGTAAGCCATGTTATGTTAGAGAGATTAAAGCCTCCTAAAATCAAAATTTGTTCATTGTTGTTAAATATATTATGAACGTTTTTAGTAAAAAAATCCAGCGTATTACTATGAACAGGCGGCGGTAGGTATACGCCACCGATGTAGAGTTTATTGTTACTACTAGTTTTTGAGCCCATATTGACGCTTATCCATAAATCTTCAATCTCGCTCTCAAAGTGGGATAGTCGACATGATTTCCGAGTTTTAGAGACGGCAATTAAAACACCACCTCCCTCTTTACGAGTTTTATATTTACTTGACTCACGATCGCGCCTGTAAACTATATGTCTGTCGTCAAACAACTCAGAGTCATAGACACCGCTGTTCAACCAAGTTTCAGTTAATACTATAATGTCGTAATTATTCATGGAAATATTGTGATGAAAGTTAATAGTTTTGGTTTTTAAGCCTCGTACATTTTGATAGTAAACATGTAGTGGACAACTGAATGCGAATATATTAAAACAATAGGAACTTGCCACTTAACACATACTAAATAAAACTATACTAATGATTTTAACTTATCTAGGTTGTTAATTACAATTCTTTGCGAATTCTCGTCTTTTTTCATGAAGACCTTGCCTTCGCGAACCCGGACAAACTTGAACCCAAGTTTTTTTCCGCGAATCCGAGCTAAGGCATGGATTGCTTTGTTTTGGCTGGATAGGTGTTCCGTAACGTAAAAGGGTTGCGGTTTCTCCGTTGCCATACCCAAGTGACTCGTATTTAGTTTGTCTTGGTTGTTGCATCTGTTATATTTCATTGAAGCGGCAAGGAAACTATCTCGCAGACGAGGACTACCGAATTTGACGAGAATGGAACGGGGCCTGGTGCTTTGTGCGTCTTTCTTTGCTATTCTGGTGCAGTGTAGTATGTCGGGGTCTTTAATATCACAACTGATGACCTTACCTAGTTGCAGCACCGTGTTGACTAAATTTTCCGCCCTGTTTTCCGGCACGCACTGCAGCTCGACGTTGGCGGACCTGGAGTTTTGTTCTACTAGGTTCAGGCGTAGGCTAAATTGTTGAATGGCATCTCGCAAACCACAGTTGTCCATTTCAAGTTTCTGTATCCTATCAGATTTATCAACCAGCGTAGCCTTCATCTCTTCATACTTTTCGTTGTAGAAAGAAAGTGACTCATGGAAACCTGAGATCAATTCGTTGATTTGTCGGAACTGATCGGAAACTACATCTTTAACTGCACGCTGTATTTCTTCCTTAATAATTTCCCTCAACGTATCTCTCGAAAACTCAATCAAGACGTCATCATTTGCTTGAACCGGCGGCGGCGTGGTGTGGCTTCGTGATGGTTTAGATTTTGAACGAACAGTAACTCTTTCGAACAGTCCCGCAGCCCTGGCATTGGCAGGCATCGGCCCTGGCGGGCCCCTCCTGTTTGCTGACATCTATTTGAGGCGCGCATGGAACACGAACGCGCCGTCGACACGGCCCGTCATCATAAGACGGACGGACGGCGAACTAGCCCATTATTCACCGTCCACAGGCCCGCGCCTACGGTGGCCGAGAGCCACCCCGTAGCCCCCGACGCCCGGGGCGTCTCCCACGGCGGCTGGGACGTGAGGTTATCGCCCTCTCACGTTCCGCCACCTCCTTCGCTAGCATGACTGCTTCGCAGAAGGAGGTGACGGCTTCCCATTCCCTCTCACCTCGGACCCCGGACTTGACGCCGATGGGAACCCCTCCTACCGTCAGTATGGATCCCGACGGTGGCGCATTCCGAGGCCCATGAAAGCACATGGCCTCGGACTTGTGCAATGCCACCTGGTTATTGTGCCCCGACGCTACCGCGAGCAGTGACAATGTTTTTAAGTGTATTTAGGTCGGGCAAAATTGGTTGTTTTATAAGGAATTTCTCTGTAGAAACCAGGAATTCTGGAATTATTATCGCAATTTGTATGTATATTTGTTATTTCGTGTGCAGTAAAAAATAAGAAAAGAATTCTAGATTTGTGGCCGATTTATGGTTCCTCTAAAATACATAGGTTTTAAACACAAATGTTGGTGTAAATGTAGGTATGCATCTCTCCCTCAACCTTCGGGGATTACGCTTTAACAATGTGAACAACTAAAACCCGCTGTTAGTTTGACTCGTGTGTATGTCAACCTTCTTCCAACATTGTACTAACCAGATTTATTTTCACAGGGGCGCCCGTCACGAAGAAGCCAAAATTGGACACACGAAGAACAAAACTAGGAGATACAATTACTGTGGGGCTTAAGAAAAATGAACAGTCAAACTTAAGAGTTATTCGGACAACTAAAAATGTTGAACTTGGCCCTTCTCTCAAAGAGTCTTCCAAATGTGATCAGCGTAGTTCAAATCGAGTAAAAAAATTTAAACAATATAATCGTACACGTATTTGTAAAAAACTTTTCAATTGTGATGTATGCCAGCGTAGTTTTAGGCTAAAGGCTGATTTGATAAAACATATTCGAATACACACTGGTGAAAAACCGTACAAGTGCGATGTATGTCAGCGTAGTTTTAGTCGACATAGTAATTTGATAATACATAATCGAATACACACTGGTGAAAAGCCGTACAAATGCGATGTGTGTCAGCGTAGTTTTACTAACTATAGTAATTTGATAAGACATAATAATCGAATACACATTGGTGAAAAGCCTTATCAGTGTGATGTATGCCAGCGTAGTTTTAGTGTAAAGGCTGATTTGATAAAACATATTCGAATACACACTGGTGAAAAGCCTTACCAGTGTGATGTATGTCAGCGTAGTTTTAGTGAACATAGTAATTTGATAAAACATAATCGAATACACACTGGTGAAAAGCCTTATCAGTGTGATGTATGCCAGCGTAGTTTTAGTGTAAAGGCTGATTTGATAAAACATATTCGAATACACACTGGTGAAAAGCCTTACCAGTGTGATGTATGTCAGCGTAGTTTTAGTGAACATAGTAATTTGATAAAACATAGTCGAAAACACACTAGTGAAAAGCCTTACCAGTGTGATGTATGTCAGCGTAGTTTTAGTACGAAGTTTATTTTAACAGAACATGTTAAAATACACACTGGTGACAAGCCTTATCAGTGTGAGGTTTGTCAGCGTTGTTTTAACAAAAAATGTAGTTTAACCAGACATATTCGAATACATACTGGTGAAAAGCCGTACAAGTGCGATGTATGTCAGCGTGGTTTTAGTGATAAAAGTCATTTAACAAGACATAATCGAATACACACTTGACATACATAAACATTTCAATAGGTAACATATGTGTTCTGAGCAGTGAAACATCGAACAAAATACATACAATGAGTGAGAGAACTCACTTAAAAAACTATAGTACCTATATGTCAGGATCGTACTCCTAAATGTGGAATAAAATATTTACTAAACAATATTAAACGAAACGTTCAAAACTTCACTCGTGCCGATTATTGCATTATTTTTACTGGCGAAGAGGACTTCAGGAAAACCCATAATTACATAGAATTTGTAACCTATATTCTTGATAATGTGTTAATAATACTAAATCATACTAACTGTGTAATAATATCTGCCTAAATTTAAGTACATGGACAATACCAATATTATGTTTAACAGTCGAGTAGATACTTTTAATAATTTAATTTATATGAATGTTGTGACATACAATAACGCGTTCATCTTGGACTCGAATTTAAATTTCCATAAATATGGTATACATACAGTAAGTAACAAAAACCCTGTTGTTCCTTCTACCTACGTTTTAAGAATCGGTATACACACGTAATAAAGGAAGTCATTTATAAAAAACGGTTAACAAAAATAATTAAAATAAATATTTAATTATTAATGTTTGTTAGGTTCAACTGATTTCTTACCTCTGCAATTCTGTTGCATGAAGCGATGACGCGAAAACAGAAAGAGATAGAACGTTCCCGCCACTCTCTTTGATCGACGCCGCCGCGCCGGCGGCGGCGTGGCCCGGTGCACCGGCAGCCACTGCGCGTGCCGCTAAGTACCTATTTTTTCTACACAAGTCCGTGACCTTTTCAGCTGTTGTTTATCACTTCAACGAATTAATCTTTGAAAATGTTGGTTTACACGGTATTTTTATGCACAATTGATACTTGTTTAAACTACATTTAACACTTCACTACATTTAAAAAAAAAACAAAGTCTGTCTATCCGAACACGATAACATCACACTACCGAACGAATGTGCGGTATTAGTTTTTGATCCTCGATTTCACTGTCTCGAGTCCTCGGTCTGCCTGCGTCAGCTCGATGTTGGTCTCGTCCGTGCACACTGCCGGTATTGTACGTACGCATGTGCAAACGTTGAAATGCCATCGCCGACGGTAATGGTAGACTCGCGAAACGTTCTTGGTAAAGTCTGCGTGATTCTGCATAATTGCAGTCACATTTCCCAAGACACATCAACATATTAAAATATTCTACGTTAGAATACGACATGGTCAACTTTTACGTAAATAAAACACAAGTCACTCACTACGTAGGTCAACAGTAACATCCGTTCGGAAGTGCGCGGGAGACTAAGGAAGTGATTCGCGAAGCGGCGCGGGCGGGTCGCGGGGTAAAGGGGTGGTACCGGGGCACGTGCGCCGCGGTAGCCTTTGGCGGCATCTTCTGTCGCGTCAAAGAAAGCCGCCGCTCGGCTATTTAGCGAAATAAAGATGTACTTGTAAAATCAGATACTCTAAACATTTTTTTGAATGTGTCGATTTTAATAGTTATTTGATTTTGGCCTCTCGACTGGCCAATGCTTAATTTTTTTTAATTATAACTTCATCAATGTTGTGCTTGTAGGTAAATGTATACGTCCCTAACAGGAACAACAGGGTTTTTGTTACTTACTGTATAATCAGCGACATGGGCACCTGAATAACAAAGGCTTATCTCGGATTCGCAAGACTTCATCCTAGACATAGAAGCAGTAAATACTTCTAATTTAAGAGTTTTAATCGATCTAAAGACCCACCTAGTAATATTAAGGAGACAAATGAGTCGTCCTACTTAAATTGTTTTTTTTTTGTCTATATCAGAATAAATATTTTGCATCAAAACATTGCTGGTCTTTTAAATAAGGTTGACCTGAGGATCTAAAATGGCCACTTACAGCAATTCCTCTAAAACTAATTCATTTTCCGAATTCCCAGCAGATCATTAAAAAGTCTTCTAATTTACGTAAAAAGTGTGACACATATTAGCTGAATTATAATCATATTTGTTGTAAATGTTACGAAGTTAAAAAAATAAAGACCGTGTTTTTACCGGTTAGTTTTTCTTTTCAGATTTTATCTATACATATAATAAATCTGTAGACGTGGCGTTTCTGTACATTGAAAATATTTTGAAAAAAAAATTGTTAAAAAAAAGGGTGGTGGGAGGATCACACACAGAACCTATTTCTACCATATTTAGAATGTTTGTCTGTTTGTCTGTTCGTTTGTGCGCGCATCACGTAAAAACCCCGTATTGTATTCAAAATCAAAATATTGTAACATAAGAAGCGTTATTCTGAGTAACATTTAGCGTTTATTTCAACAAAAACGACCAACAGACGCAAAGATATTAATGTTTAAAATTTATTAAGTAACCTCATACGCGATTTCTATAATAAATTTAATTATTTACGTAAATAGGTTTTAGTCGAAGTATAGTCGGAATGACTAAAAATGAATTTGGCTTTATTTTTCCTTTTGTGTTTACTCTTTGCATGGAAGTTATAAGTATTACGTACAACCCATTAAGAAATAAAATCTGTAAAAAGATTATAAATGAAAACAAAATTAAAATTTGATAAAATCCACGATGTAGTAAATTTGTTCCGTGCCGGAATCGAACCCACGACAAGCAGCGCCGCAGTCAATTGCTCAGCCAACCGTGCCAACCGTGCCGTCATATAACTGTGGTTATGGCTTCCTCGGGCATTGCTGCAACTTTGCTAAAGGGTGGCCGGACTGCACATTCTATTTTCAAATTGCCGCTGAATCTTGTAAGCTACCCCAACATGCAACATCACCAAAAACGGGGGAGTCCTTTTGCAGCAGTGGAAGTTAATAGTATGGGACGAGTGCACAATGTCGGAAGCATGCATTATTGGCGTTGAACCGCAGCTTGCGGGACATCCACGGCAACCAGGCGCTGATAGTTGACTTAAGACCCTGGGGACGGTGAGTAATGGTGGGCTGGGACTGTTCGAAAGAGATACCACGGCCCTGGAACTCAAAGGGCTAAGAAGGAACATGACATGTTGTATTAAAAATATAATAAATGTTGAACAGTATTTAAATGCAGTTAGAATTAAACGCAAAGAATAAATATGAGCAACTGCGCCTGAGCTAGGCCGAGCCTGTATTTCAGGTCACGGTTCTCTTCCCAGAGTTATGAGCGGTATTAACAATGGTTGGACATTTCAGTTAATCGCTTTTCATATAAAGAAATAATAAATCAAATTAAATTATACATATCCATAGACACTGTGATGGCTAATGACGAAAGTACTGCCTACCCTGTTGAATTTCTCAACTCCTTGAAGTTAACGGGGTTGCCGTCCCATCAGCTGGAACTTAAAGTTGGCGTTCCAGTTCTGGCTATGCGAAACGTTGATGCAACCAGACTGTGCAACGGCACCAGGCTTCGTATCACAGAGCTGGGCAGTAACATTATAAAAACGGAGCGCTAAAGGAGCATTGCGCATTTTAATTCCCCGCATGCCCACTGTTTTATTTATGCACTGTTTTTTTTCTGTTTTGTTTTTTAAATAACTTGCCACTTCAATAATTGAAGTGACAAGTTATTTGAAAAAGTGGGCATGCGAATGAAATTGTAACCTCTTAAATTATTTAAGAGGTTACAATTACCCTTAAAATTGGCTTTTACAATGACAATCAACAGATTCCAGGACCAAACCATAAAAGTGACAGGCATTCAATTGTGCACTCCATGCTTTTCACACGGTCAATTATATGTTGGTTGTTCAGTGCCCAAAACTTGCACGTGCTTGCGGAAAATAAGTCATTTAATCAATCAAATCAAAAATATAATACTTCTTTTTGTAGTCATCACCCACATTATCACATTTTGATCAGTCAGTCAGTTCTCACACATCACGCCATGTGATCCCCGAAGGTTTAGGCCCGGAAGTGTACCTAATCGTACATCCACATTTCGCTAGTTACGAGTTTGTTGAAGTCCCATGTGATAGGTGGCGAGCCTATTTCCACCAACTGGGTACAAATCCGAAATTCCTGATGGAATAACCCAATGACACTATTATTTATAGTATTTTTTTTCCAATTGCATACATTGTTTAACAGATTTCTAGCTGGGTCTTCGGTATTGGCATTTTTTGGAACAATATGTCTCAATGTTTTAAAAATCCAGCTTAGTTTCCGAACCCTGAGGCTGTTAGTGACTTGCTCAATCATTGTTATCAATCAATAAAGTCCCTACTGAATCTAAAATCTTTTCGGCCGTTTTGACAGCTAGAACTCCTTACGCGGTTTTGAGTTTTTTTTTTGTCATTGTATGGACTCTTGTTTCGATTCATAATGATACGAGTAGATCCAAGTTTCATACCCAGTCACAATTTAGTTCTTAAATTCATCCCTGCTTTCACTACAAATCTCCAAAAAACTCGCACGAACACCCGATACGCTGCAGTTTCTGTTTTCTTCCCGATTGACTTGTTTATCCAGTGATATCCCGGTTGTTTTTTTTTGTGAATGGCATCTCGCAGTTCAACCTTGGTGGTTGTCGTCTGCTTATCCGGACTATGAACCGACTTAAACTTAGTACTCATAGTTATATTGAGTCACCGAGTAGCGACAGTTTAAAAACATTTCCCTCTTTCCTCTCCTCATTAACCTCTCTATTTCGCGATCGCCTCGTACGTATACACAAATCAAATCAAATCATTTATTTGCTTGAATATGGGTAGGTACATGAGGTGATACATACAACAGAAGTTCTTTAACCATATAGTTCGGTACGGGCCCCTTCGGGGGCTTGACATACAAACCTCCGCTGGCTCGGTATCGGCCCCGAAAGGGGCTAGCATTTTAGTCATACGTCATCCTCATTATTTATGATAATATTTAATATTCTGATAATCAAATACTATGAGTGTGCGTTAATTAAGAGAGTTGGATAAAAAGCTCATATGTCAACGCCATTAAAACTTCTGTATTTAGCGCGCAAGTTTCTTAATTTCACCTTACAAAATCCAAGTGCGTAAATACGGTCATCGCCATTTTGACAGCAGTGCTGGCCGAGGCTAAAAATCATAAAAAATGTGGTTTTCGGACATCCAAACTCCACTTTATTGATAATAATTAACCCGTCATTTAATTATGTGACGAATTCATCCATAGTTCAATTTAAATAAGCAGTGGTAATGATGAATTTTGGTATCTAAAGTCGAAGTTTCGCGCCAATAGTGCGTGTTTACATTTTTATTTTTCACATTATATCACACAAACGCATAAAGATTCGATAACAAATGTGACAAATATAATTTCAAATATTATAAACAACATGAAAATGCCCAGATCTTAGCGTAATTTACTAATTCAGGACCAATAACACGTAATATTCATTACCACTACTCAATTTGTATTCGAAATTGACGGCCATATTTTTTTTTAAATTATTGTGATGTGTGAAAACGATTATTTCAATCGATTCTTGTTTTGTAAATTTCGATTAAATCGAGTAATTAAATGTAAGGAATTTAAGAAATCGATAGATAGAAATTAAAATAATTTTGTTTTAAGCGTTAAATACAATAAAAAATGTTATAATATTTTTTAAAGCTTTTATAATGCTAATCTTAATAGATTTTCGTACATTGTAGGTATTAAAACCGATCCAACAATAAACAGAACAGATTAATCTATGGTTAAATTCGCGCCGATTTTGTTTCCATGTCAAAATTTAAATTAGGAATGCACTCGCTGTTCCAATTTATATTGTATTTATAGTTACTAGATAATTTATTGTAATTTTTTTTTCTATTGGTTGGTTGAATATAGAACGCCAAAGATCTTGGTAGGCCATAGTGTTTGTTTGGTTCCCACCAAGGTAAATTATATTTAGTCTACAAAATTGGGTTATGGTTAGATGGATTGGTTATTAGGTATTCACTATTTACAAATACTTTTTTTTATCAGACAGTTCTCTCCCACTGCTGGGCAAACCTCCCCATGGCTTTCCAATTTTCTTTATCTTTTGCCTTCTCCGACCAATACTTTTAATCGTCATTATTTTTTGATGCGTAGATAAGCTTGGTTTAGTAGCAACCCCAAAAACTACAAAATTGTATTTTTAAGAAAACTTCTAGACTTGACTCGAGTGAGGCCGTAAACTCCTACTTGCATAAGTAGGAGTTTACGGCCTCACTCAAGTGACATGGCCCACGGCCTATGATGGATAACCTGAACTTTGCAGTTGTAAAAAGAGGTTTTAGAGTGGACAGTGAACCGCTTTGAAAAAAGAAAGTAATGTTTATTTAGGATACGGCCTATGCACTGCTGATTGCGAAATATAGGACAATAAGTTTGTCGGTCGTCGTCACCGAGGCAGGCCCAAGAAACACTGGCGTGACGATTTGGACTCACTCGTTCTTCACTGATTGGCAAGAGAAGGCAAAACACCGAGAGAGTTGAAAAGGTATGGGGAGGCCTTTGCCCAGCAGTGGGAAAGAATAATCTAAACAAAAGAAAAGTTGGCCCAACCTAACACAATAACCCAACCGTACTATACACAATATTGTAGAATAAGTAATATAATGTATCTTTGACGGATCAAACTAATTTTTTTTTATGCCTACCGAGATCCTGGGCATTCTATATCCAACCGCCAGATATTCATCATCATCTGCCTAGCCTTTACCCAACTATGTTGGGGTCGGCTTCCAGTCCAACCCCCAGATATTAGAAAACCAAATTCACAATAAATGATGTAGTAAATTAAAATACTTTAAAATGGTGAATTGCGAGCGTATTCTTAATTTAAATTTTGAAACAAAAATCGACGCGTATTTAGCCATAGGTTCTGTCCGTGCTTACAATTAAATTGAAAATCGATCCATTTTCAGGTTTTTCTTTGTTTGAACTGTGAGACTTATTTCTTGCCAAATTTCACGCTGCTAGTTCAACGGAAAGAAAGATCAAATCATCAAAATGATTACATAGAATCAAGTTTTTATTTTATTTTATTACTTATAAATCTCCTTCTCTTGAAGTCAACCAAAAGCATTGAATAATTACTAAATGAAATTATTAAAAAAGATAAAATTAAATGATTAATTATTATTCGAAATTATACCAAGAATTCAGTCTCAACTCTTTTTTTTTCTAAACTCAATTTCATTGCGAGTATCGATTAGGCTGAATACCACTTTTTAATCGTAATGATAAAACTTGGGTTTCGGTCAGCACTAAGAAGTGTCATTTTGCAACACTTTCAACATAGTTTTTTGTAATATTTGTCAAGACTTTGATCGTGTTTTTTTATGAAATTATGTATGAATAATAGCAAAAATAAGAACGCAGATAGAATGTTACTGTATTTATTTTTCCTTTTCGAGTTTCTTAGCAAACGAGAAACTTGTCAATGTACATTATTTCCAGCGCATCTAAGTTACCTATTTTTTGGAAGCGTGCCGTAATATGTATTTTACACATATTTGGCAATAGACTGACGCCGTTTTACCAACCTCAACACGGTATTGAAGATATTTAACACAAACTCATCGTGTGAAACATCTGCCGTGACATATTTATCATCATAAAATCGAATGCTGAATGTTCACGAAAATTCTTGAGTTTCATGACAAATCGCATCACCCCCACCGATTCAGCTGGTGTGTCATGTGTCAAAATCTTGTCGAGCAGAGTGGTTAAGCCATATCCTACCTTAACAGGTGTGCAAATATCTGTGGCTATCTCATCACATTACAGACATTTAAATACATCATAGAATTGAAAACATAACAAAATTTCCAACATTTTTGAACGCTAAATGAGCCGGGGCGCTCGGGTGTCAGAACTAAAGTCGTATGTACGCGCACACGTGACTTCACGGCTGCCAGCAAAGACTATACTATGGCTGCCAGCATCATTTTGTAGGGCATTGTAGCTAAGCCTAAGATTATCGAGTTACAACAAGAGCAGAAAAAGAAAGTATGTCGGGGTGTACGAGATAGAATGAGTACTGGTCGATATCGTATCGTTTGTTTTTGTTGACTTATTTACTTAGGATAAATGAAATGCAATTACTTGTGACTGAGAGATATGAATGCTAAAGGGGATGTGTGGTGTAACGCGATTGGATAAAATACGGAATGACAGGTGACTGAAAAGTTGTGTAGTACCTAATCGGTTATCGTGTTATGGACATGTGATGCGGAGGAATGAGGAAAATGTAGTGAGGAGAATGTTGATAGCTATAAGAGTAGAGCATTTTCGTGGTTTTCGGGGTCGCTTCTAATGAAAATGAGGTCAAAACGAAAATAGAACACGGAGGCGACGAAAAATTAAATTAATATGTTTTTCCATCGGCGCTAATGTTCTCCAAACCGTCCATGAACCGCCACCGAAACTGATTTTTCTCAATACAGCACTTTGCAAAACGCTTTCCCTCTTTTCGAT
Source organism: Eurois occulta (assembly GCA_950022335.1). Classification (NCBI taxonomy): domain Eukaryota; kingdom Metazoa; phylum Arthropoda; class Insecta; order Lepidoptera; family Noctuidae; genus Eurois; species Eurois occulta. Next base: position 7,590,320 of record OX465504.1, on the reverse strand, counting down.
TCACCTTCTTTCTTCCGTCGTTACCATACAGCATGATCTTGCTCTCGTCAGAAGAGAACTTTGCTCTAACTTTGAAGGTATGACCAGTGTTCCCGGTGCAAAGTTAAGGGGAGCGCCTTAACGGTGGCCTACCAACAATTTTGGGCCATTAGCTGGTTTATGAGGTTTGAGGCCACGCTCCGTCAATCTTCTTCTAATGGTAAAATCGCTCACAGTCAATTCTTGAACCCCACGGAGCCGCTGCTGCAGTTGAATAGATTTACAGTGATGATTTCTTGGAAAACTAATGCAATATACCGGTCATCTTGCTCAGACGTGACTCGATATCTACCAGATCCTGGACGGCGAGTAAACATACCAGTCTCCCGATAACGCTGATACACTATTGACAGCAGAGAGGCTAAGATGCAATGGTGCAGCCACAACACGCTAACTATGCCCTGAATCCAGCTACGGCACGACTTGTGCGGCTTCTGTGGAAGAGGTATTCCTATTTGTTAGGAAAAAAAAACTCTTTGGTAGGATGTCATAGAGCTTAGGTTAATAATCACTATTAAAAAACAACGATAAATGATTAAATGCAGAAATTCCGACGGAATACGCATTGGCTTGTGGCATTAAGTCCGCCTATGTACCACTTATAATTGTACATGAAGTTTAAATAGATAAAACAATTTAGTTTCATTCATTCAGTTATTAGATGAAAATTTGAAAATTCAAAATTGAAATTGTGGTACACCATAAACTGCCAGTTATTTATTGTTGCATTTCTTTTTAATGATATCGGTCCTCTTTTTTATTCAAATGCCGCGTATTTGCAGTACTGTTTCGATCTTTTTGATCAGAAGTCCAGAATGTCTAGGGATATTTTAGTTATTCACGTATTTAAACAAAACTATAAAGAATTGAAAAAAATAAATAATATATAGCATGAATAGCATCCTTGTATCAAAGTGCGCGGAATATTACAATTACTCTTACTGACAATTTAATAAAAAAAACTCATCTTTTTTAAAGGGTTTTTTTTGTTGATAAAAATAAAAAGCTTAAAATGTTACTTAAATTAAACTTACAAACTTTTATTTACACAAATATTTACAGTCTTTATTTACAATGTTTACAGTTCAGTGATCAAATTATTGTTAAGATTATCATTATCACTAGAAACGGGATATTTACCATGTTTATTGTTTGTTTTGAGTTCCCGATATTTCGGCGGTGTTATAAGCAACAGATCACAGATAAACTGAATTTATTGCAGGTGGGTGTTTATGAGTAGACAAATCGGTGCGGGTTACAAGCATGGTTCTAACATACCGCCATGGACATTAAGAAATTGTACAATTTCTTAATTTTAGACTTTAAATCAATCCTGAGTTCAAATGTCAGATTCAGGATGTAGTTCTTGAACGACATTTCTTCAGTAATGTCCATGGCGGTATGTTACATTACAACCATGCTTGTATCCCGCTCACCAAGATCTTAGTTCAACAATTTTACATTGCCTAACTAGATGGCGTTGACGTCGATTTAGAAGTCGGTATTATGATTCTCCGCCGTTTATTTGTATTAGTATTTATTTATTTCTCAGTGTATGGTATATACAGATCTTACATTAAACTTTGTTTCACATTTACTCATGCCCTGGTAACTTAGATTTTTTTATTGTGAAAAGTGCCATCTATCCGCCAGTCCTGGAACTTTTTATTTTAGTGTTACCACTTTTTTATGTATATCAGAATGTTCGGCTAGTCGGGATAGGGAGCTGGCTGCTACTCCAGTTTTTAGTGACGATTATGTGACGCATAAAGGTGCCAGCCAAAGAATTTGTGACAGAACAGTTTGAAAGTAAGAAGCATTTATTTATGACACATATGATTTAGTGACAAACAACCACTGCTTTACTTTTACTCGTAATGCCACCGGTTAAAAGTAAAATTAATTTTAGTTCCTGGAACATCAGGCCGTTCGGCCAACGTAAAATCTGCGTACCTGAGGACCTGAGAGAAACCGTTAATGAATAAAGATTTAGTGACGAGACTGAAACGTATTTTTATTGCTTTATTTTTCTTGTGACGGCCCCTTTTTATAGTAAATTGAAAATGTAACATATATTCTCTAAACATTGGGATTATCGATTCCTCCACGAGGAAGAAGCCTAGAAGACTCGTAAAACCCCTGATGTGTTATAGGTTTTCAGTGCAATGGTGTAAGTATTTTTGTTAATTCAAGATTAATCTATAAAAATGCACTATGGCGGATGGCGACTGAAGTAGGGTGTCCATATATTCCAACGAAACAAGTATTTATCGAGTAGGTACTTAATTACTTAAACAATGAAGCAAAACACGTCGTAATATTAAATTATATAGGTACAAGCAACGTTGAGCTGATGCCTGCATACCATTGTCCACTTGTGAAGTTTTCGTTATATTAGTCGAGTCTATTTTGGCTAAAAGCAAACGAAAGAGGAAAGGTGACTGACATTGGAGATTGGGAAATTGAAGTACAAGAATACTTAAATGAATAGGTACACCAATTAAAAAATGCTTTATTTGTAATCAATCAATCATCCAAAAAAGCGGTAGGTTGTTAGGTACATAATAATTTGTACTTTTTAGAATCACAGTTATATTGGTTCACCACGAGAGAAGATAGATCGATTTGACAGCTTCTTGTGTTTATTGCTAGGTGATTGACTTGAAACATGTCAAATCGGATTCTTTCGGTGGTGGCCCAGCAATATTATTATTAGTTTGATAAACTAGATTACACATTTTACAATTAAATAACAGTTCTATAGATAAATCACAGTAAGATTATACAATAACTACACCAAATGAATGAACTCTTAAAAATACTAGTCGACAACATTACGGCTACCCATTTTCAATAGTCCTGTCAGGTTCTATTATAGTACCAAAGGATCTCTGCAGCTGACCTCGATGACGTCACACCAGTGACATGACTGGCGAGGGAGAGACAGCAAGCCGCCGCGAGGAAGTTGCGGGGGAAGGAACACATTACACCCGGGTGCAGAGATCCCTTGGTACTATAGCAGAAATTGATAAGAAATCACTTTAAATAATTTGACTAGCACGAGAGGAAAAAAATACACCGGTATATTTGCTTGCCCTTGCGCAGTTTTTCGTGTAAATTTTGGTGTTTTTATGAGCTTTAGTTCCAGCGTATAGTCCAGAAATACCGAAATTCCAGCATAGATTGTACTTTGTGAAAGTGTCACAGTGTAGATATATCTTTGTACTTTCATTTATTACTTGTTATGAAAGCAATGAAACTGATTCCATCTTCCTCTGGGCTCGAGTACATTATAATAAAACAGAACCCCACAAAGACCAGGATAAACGGTGGCAGGGTGCGAAACGAGAGAGGCAAACAGGTGTAATAATTAGCGTTTAATAAATTTATTCAATAATATATTTTTGTTTTATTATTGCCTCATTGCATTAACCCCATTACCCAAATATATTTATATTTCGTTTATTAGATACCTACATGTTTTAGACACACAAGTTTTAAACTTGTGTGTCTAAAACATCCATAAAAATATACGCATAATTATTATGTACGTCAATAACACAGTAAACGAAATACGTAGCTATAAATATCGATATAAGTAGATGCACCTACCTATTATAAATATTCATTTAGTTCATTGCTTGGCGTTCAGAGGGCGCTGATTGGTAACTTCCCGGAACATATTGGTAACTAATCTGCACTCGTCATATTCCTCAGTCTGCGTATCTATTTATTTTGTTGCAATACCTACATCGTCACCTTATTTCAAATATTTCGACGTGTTTTGATTCATTGTTTAGGTAATTAAGTACCTACTCGTTAAATACTTGTTTCGTTAGAATACATGGTCACCCTATTTCAGTCGCCATCCGCCATAGTGCATTTTTATATAGTCCAAGATCCCAGAGCAATCAGACATAACTTATTTTCACACGGATGAAACCTGAAGTTTTCAGTAGCGTCTCGTGTGCCTTGAATACCTACGCGCTTTGTGGAACTTGCCGAGTGACACCTGGGCAGGTACCAGGTGAGAAAGGTAACTAAAAATAAGAATTATTTAACTTAAATTCACATGCCTGATTTTTATATATGTCATGTAGAATATTATTTTAAAGTAATATCATAAGTGTCAGACACTTTTGATGGACCAGAGCTTTTATCAGACGCTTTGAAGCTACCCAAAAAATAGATGAACTTTACTTATTTTTACATGTCTGATTTTTTAATAGGTTATTGAAGTATTTATTTAAAACTTATATTCAATCAGTCAGACAAATTAGAGTGACCAAACATCCCCTAAGACAAAAATTATTCAGCCAGAAGTATGAGGGCGAGAGCACTATGCATGCGCTTCAGAGTGAGTGAGACGTCCATAATAACTCGGTTCCCCTTCTTAAACTCACCATCTGTTTCAATCTACTGTGTATGTGCTGTTTGCGTGTAATATAACTTATAGTATACAGTATAGTTCGGGCCTGCGAGAGCACATGTTTTTGTTGTTTACATCAGGTTATTTGTGAGTGTTTTATTAAGTTGTTTGTAATAGTGATAATCATGGAAGAAGAGAAATTGAAATGTACATTTTGTAAAAAATCTCATGATAAACTTATATTATTCTACGAAGAAATATTGAAAAAGTGCAAAAACATTTTAAAACAGCGAATAATCCATAACCTCAAATTCAAAGATGTAGTTTTACCGGCTAGATATACCGGTAGTCTTTTCAGTTTATGTCGTTTAGTCTGTTGATTACAGTATATACATTTCTGGTTTCTGTCTATATCCACGTTACTTTTAAGATAAATATTTTCAGAAGAGAAATTATCATCACGTTCAGAAGGTTCTTCACCATCACATGACACCGGTTCAACTGATTCTAAGTCAATACTTGACTTCACATTTGGCTCAACACTTGGTTCAAGCATTGAATTAGCTGGACTTGAGTTTGACACTACATCTAAATCTGGAACTGTTGAATTATTTTGTTGACTTGAGGTAGACGCTGTACATAGATCATCGTTAGTACTAAGATTACAAGGTTGACTTGATGTCGATGCAACTAATGAATTTTCAACAATAAAATAAATAAATAAATATATTTTATTGTCAGGCATCAAGGCTCATAGGGTGTTACATCTTACTTAAAAACTATGTTAAAATGTCGTGAGGCAGCAACCAGGTTTCTTGCAATGCGATTATATCAGATGTTTGACATAATAGTCTCACATAATCCACCGATCTAGTAATATATTTACAATTAAAACTCACAAAAGTACTTGCTTTTGTCGCAATTCATTGTTGATATTTTTGTGAGATCCATCGGCCCGTTCTTTAAAATCTATGTATCTACGAAAAGAAATTCCTTCTGGCCATAAATTGTCGTCTAAAAATAAAGTGTAGTCGGGGTGGGTCAGGTTCAGTTAAAGAACTACCTCTTAGACGAGTAACTTAAGAGTTAAGACTAATGTCAAAAGACATCTTTAACCTCATTGGTTATTACAATATTCAAACTGACCAATCAGTGATCAGTAAAACGTAACCTTGAAGTGACCGTGGCCACCATTGGTCAGAGCGACCATAGACAAACTCTACGTCTATGGGCGCGTTCGGAAACACGCTACTTAGGCTGGCGAGTACCGCCGGGGTGGAACACCTTTGCCTTTGCGACCAGAGAGTATTCGACCATCCGCTATACACTCCCCCTCGGGTTCATGAAAGCGTCCTCGCTCAGGAACCCGCTCGAGAACGTCAGAAACAGGCTGAATATGACGATGCCGGCCTCGGTTGCGCTTTGGCATAATCGGAAGAGGAGGCGCGTCATTTCTATTATCAAACCGCGTGAGTTGGGACGCGTGGAACCTACACAATTGTTCACAATCAACATTTTTAAAACAATAATTAACTTCGTTTGTGTTCTCGGAAAAATGTTGAGAACCACTGGAATTTACGGAAAAATGTTGACGAACACTGTTTTCCACGGAAAAATGTTGACGGCCACTTGCAAAATCGGAAATATGTTGAGAGTCGTTGGTGCTGTTATAAAATGGATTAAAATCACAAACAGGTCTGGAATTAGGCATAAAATCGCGAGCACTGGATTTTGATCCTTCGGAATTACCAGATAATGATTGACAACCATTGAACATTACCGACCGTAAACCGCTTTTATCATTATTCGACTTTGACGGCGACGCGAACTCCCCCTGGTCGCAAGTGGCACAAACACACATCGTAGATTTAGTACAAACACACGTTTCAATACATAAACAAACATTTTCCTTATTTACACAATAAAAATTTCCAAAATGACTACTCGGAGTCATAGAAGTATTACATACTCTGTTATCAATACAAAAACTATCATATAAAGGCACAGAAATAACATTAACATCGTTATTAACGAAAGACATCGTTTGTGAACCACAATGATCATTTAAATTACAATATAAACTCTGCGAATTACAAGGTACTTGTTTTTGTAAACATTTACTATAAGGAACACTATTATCAGAATAGTAAGTATCCATAGTCACATTAACGTTATCAGTTAAATTATAAGAAGTTTTATTAGTAATAGAGCCCCCAGTGACATATGCTGGGTTACCTCCAACATCGTGAGAAGACGTAGACTCGGCGCACGAAGGAGCGGGCGCGTTCGCCCTGCCGGCAAACATCACACCACCTTGCAGTGGCGGGGTGGGCGCTTGCGGTGGCGGCGCGCTGGTCTCGTTGCGTTTGCCGCTACGCGAAGGGCGCGTAGGACTCGATTTAATGCGGACGGTGGGTGCACAATAATCACGTGCCGAATTAAGGGAATAGAACGCGGAATGTTCACTATTTTTCCCGGTATTAACGTTACACTTCGAGCACTTTGATTTTATTACATTCGCGGCACCACAACCGTAACATTTGATGTCTTTTGAGTCTTCACTTTTGGAGATATTTTTGTCACTGTTTGCTAACTTTTCACACTTTTCTTTGGTGTGGCCATTACGTTTACAGTAAACACAGAATAACTTCGAATTTCCTGCCTTCTTCGTCGTTGAATCGCTCATGCGATTGCCGACGACTGCAGTGGAAGAGCGAGAAGAATGATTCGACGTGGAGGCGCGCGCAGGCTCGGCGGCGGCGGCGGCAGCGCGAGAGCACTCTTCGCGGCCTGATGACGGTTTCTGAGCTCGCGACTCATTCAGAGAGTCTTCTACGGCTCGTGCTTTCTTTAGCAGCTCGTCGAACGTCGAAACTTCGGCTCTATCGATTCGCTTCCGAATGCGGCGATCTAATAACCCAAATGCCATATCCAACTCGACCCGTTCACATAGGTCTTCCTGTGGTAACTTGGCTAACAAGGCTCGGACTTTAGCAATGAATAAGTCCGTATTTTCTTTACCTTGTGATAGGGAGAATAACTCGACGTAAATACGAAACGGTGGGCGACGATCGCCGTAGGCACTTCGTAACCTCGTGATGGCTTCATCCCACGTTTTCGTTGTACCCTTGACGCCTTGCCACCATGTTCCCGCCGATGAAGTCAGCAGCATAGACATACCTAAGAGCGCGTTAGCGTCGCTTATATCTACGCATGATTTATAAACTTCTATTGCATCTATGAAGTTTTCCACGGATTCTTCTGGATTTCCGCTGAACTTTGATGTGCACTTCGAGAAATTGGCTGTTGTAGACCTCATGACGCCCATTGCGGCGTTAGCGGCACATGTACTTGCATCGGTCGACACGTGCGGCGTCGATGAACGTACTTCACGTAAGAGTTGATTGCAAAATTCGGCTTGCGACTGCTGAAGAGTAGTAAGCAATGTAGTAAGCGCTTCTTGAGTCATCGAAATATTGCCTGATGGTTCTGATTCTTCGAGAATTGACTCGTCGGCTTGCAACGACTTGCGTCTTCGCGGCATTTTGCAAACACGTTGGTGAAAAAATGAAACCAACGGCTCGTGGCTCTCTCAGCCAACAAAATAAACGAAGCTAAACGCAAAACAGCTAACAACGGCTGTCCCTGTCGATTGTAGTGTCGGTCGTATCAAGAGATTCCGAAAACTTTTCTTGAATCCGCGACGAGAAAAAGTTCGATTCGCGCACAAAGACACAGACCCCTTGTTTCTATTATCAGAAAACACACGTTGGGCGCCAAAATGTAGTCGGGGTGGGTCAGGTTCAGTTAATAAATAAATAAAATAAAATTCATTTATTTCAGACAACAGTGATCCATATTTTGTAAGTATTACACACAGCTTATATTCTAGTGTTAGTAACATTGATAAAAATATATTATTAAAACAAAGGATGACTAGGCAGAAAAACACATTCCCTACCTAATCAACCTCCGCACGAAATGTCTGATATTTTGGTGTATAGCTCTCCGCCACAGCTCTCAGGATATAGTTGCGACTACTCCGCACTCTGCACAGCAGCGAAGCCGTTTTTTTGCGCAATATGGCATGAAAGCCATCTGTGTGGGCCTCAGCAAACATTCCTGAAGCGCTACAAAAACGAGGCAGTCGCAACAACATCCTGAAAGCATTATTATATTGAATGCGCAGGACATCCAGCGATCTCTTAGTGTAGTTGACCCATAGATTGCTCGTGTAAAAGCTCTGACAATAGGCCTTAAAAAGAGTAATTTTTACTAGGTCAGAACACCGAGCAAATCTACGGGCCAGCATGTTACCTCTGACTGCCAGTGCCCTACGCTCCCTCTCAATATCTAAATCATCCTTAAGATCGTCGGTGATGAAATGTCCAAGGTACTTGAAATTGGAGACTCTGTTTAAATGGAGCCCATTCAGCTTTATAATTTCAGGTACAGAGTCTGGACATCTACCAGCGGCCCTAAAGAGCATATATTCACTCTTGGTGACATTATAAATAAGTCCATGTGAGGCAGCATAAGTCTCACAAACTTTGAGCAATTCCCTGATTGCCCCAGCAGTCGGGCCCAGCAGCACCATATCGTCTGCGTAACTGATGTTATTGACACTTACTCCATTTATTCGACAACCAACTGTCATGCTGCTGAGCTCAGTGATGAGGCCATCAACATACAGGTTAAAAAGCCTAGGGGATGTTAACCCCCCCTGTCTCACACCGCATTCCAATCCGTATGCTGGCGAGAGAGTGTTAGACCACTTAACCTGGTTCTTTTGATTGGCATACCAGAACTGGAAGATATTCAGTATTTCAGCAGGGGTACCCCTGTTCCTCAACTTGTCCCAAAGCACATCATAGGAGACGAGATCGAAGGCCTTTGAGAGGTCAAGGAAACAGGCGTACACCGGCGTCTTACGATCGGTATAATATTGAACAGTATGCTTGAGACTCAAGATAGCAGTTTCAGTTGATAGTCCAGGCTGGAACCCAAACTGTGCCTCATGAAGATTTAAAATAGTTTTCAAACATGAGTCAAGCATACTGTCCAACACCTTAGCCATGATCGTAGCCAAGGAAATCGGACGATAATTCCCCTTATTAGATATGTCCCCTACCCTGTTCTTAACGATGGGAACCACAAGTGTTTTCATGAATTTTTCCGGCAAATACGAATGGCGCAGACACATCGTATAAAACAATGACAAGACCCTCGGCATGTGGACTCCTGCATATTTCAAGTGCTCAATGCTGAGCCCATCATGACCTGGAGACTTGCCTCTGCTCATTCCCTGTATGACTCTTTTGACTTGCTTGGCAGAGAAGTGCAAAAATGTCTCCTTTGCCTGACAACAATATTCGGCATCTTCAGAAGGAACTGAGGGACCAAGGGGAGACCGCACCTGGAAATGTTTCATAAACAGGTTTGCAATATCCCCGTGATCACTCTTTCCCTCCACATTCACCGCAAGGCCAGGCTTAACGTCCAACTTACCTGTGGATTTCCAGAATTTGCCAAAGTTCTTAGTAGCTCGTTGTTCTGCTATTATGTCCATTTTTATATGTTCTTGGTTATTCTGGCACCATTTCAAGCGACTTTTGAAAACTTTGCGAGCTTCTCGCATTTGTTCATATACATAACCATAAGTTGGTCGTCTATGATCTATCCAGGTTTGAAATTTAAGCCTAGCCTCGCTGTGAGCATCACGAACATGTTTATTCCAGCCACACAGAGACCGACGTTTTCTGTGAGGCCCAAAGTCACTTGTCTCTACTACCTCTTAGACGAGTAACTTAAGACTAATGTCAAAAGACATCTTTAACCTCATTGGTTATTACAATATTCAAACTGACCAATCAGTGATCAGTAAAACGTAACCTTGAAGTGACCGTGGCCACCATTGGTCAGAGCGACCATGGACAGGCTGGCGAGTACCGCCGGGGTGGAACACCTTTGCCTTTACGAGCAGAGAGTATTCGACCATCCGCTATAAAATGCAATTTATGCCTTTGTACAAAAATTTTGTAAGCATCGTAGTTTTTCTGTTTTCTCATATTTATTTTTTGAATTTGCACACTAGTTTTTGTTTTTTCCATTATGTACACGGGGCAAACTTAATCGGTTTGCAGGGCACACCACAAAGATGTTGGTGTGCGTAAAATCAACTGGTGTATTACTTCGCCTATTTGTTAGTGTTTGCTTCACTATAGTATATGTATAATATGAGGTAAAGAATATGAAGCATCAATTTAACCCTATGACTAACCGGTGTCGTGGCATAGATGTGTAATCATTCGGCTGGTAAATCAAGTGTCGTAGGATCGAATCTGCGCCGCTGGCGTCAACTTTTTGCATTATCAAAAAAATTTTATTTTCATTTTGTTGAATTTTTATTGTAATTTACCTGATAATAAGAACATTATTCGAAAAAAAATATGGAAGTAAAAATTAAACAATTTGTATTAAGAAATCAACAACATTTATTGACTAGGTTTTTTTTTATATTATAATCACAAATTAAAAAGTTTTGTGCATGACAAATATTCTAAGTCGGACAAGAAATAACGTTACTTTTCTTATTCAAGTGGGTAATTTATTTATTAGTGAAATGAATAAACATGTTAATAAGATAGATATTAAGATACAGGTATCCTAAATTGTTATCTCACTAACAATAACATCACTCACATAAAACAAATCGAATTACCCCCTGATATTTTTATTAATATCCTATTGGTACGCCTTCGCTATCTATGACTTATTCATGCACGAAGTAAATGTCTCCACTAGACCTGCATGGAAGAATATTTTTTTTTATGATAGCGCTCACCATCTTTTCGCCACAATATTTTGCGACCGTCCTTGTCTGATTTAAAACATTTTTCATCTCTAAATATAACTATATTATTGCACCAATCAAAATCTAAATATTCTCTTGCGAAGCGTACCCGGTTTTGCCTGTGAATATCTGACATTCAAATTTTCTTGGCTGGCCTACAACATTTCACACCAGCTGCTCGCAAGTGGTTTCGTACAGTTTGTAATGTCACGTCATGTTTAGTTGCCGTGGAACGAGTAGTGAGGAAGGGCTCAGCGGTATGCGTAGCAACTATATCAGATGCCAATCTGTGAATGCAAATCCAGCCTTTGGTCCCGGTCGGCAAGGATCAATGCTTCCCGAATCTGCATAACGATGGACCCACAATTGCACAGTCCTTCTCTGTGAACAATAATAAAATATTGTTACAAAAAACAACAATCAATAACATGTGGATTATTTAAACATATTAAACTTCTAAACATCATAATAACATTTTGTTACTCACCGATATCTTTAAACGTCTCGCAATTTCACTAATTGAAACATTTTGCTCATGCAAAAGAATTATTTCAGCTCATAAAAGTGTGGTTCAATGATTCATATTGATTCACAAATAAAAGCACTTCTCAAAAAACGCAGGGTATAATGTCTAAAAACGTAACGAAACCCCAATAGTCAATAGCATTATGACGATGAACTTAAACTACTAACTTAAACATGATTTGTCATTTTTAGAGGGTAGACAACTAATACATTCTAACCCAAATATAAAGAGACTTGCTAATAGTTAAGCAATAAATTGAACAAACAAATGTAAAATATTTTATTAAAACATACAAAAACATTATGCTGTTGGCAGTCGGATTCGATCCTACGGCGCCGGCGCAGTAAGTAATTATTTATCGCACGCTCGACTAATGCGCCACGGAGACGATTGTATGATAAGCTAAATTTATGCGTCATATTCCCTGCAACATTAGTGACAAGAAATTTTATTGTGTGTGCGTGGACAACGGGTAGCAAACACTAATAAATAGGCGAAGTAATACACCAGTTGATTTTACGCACACCAACATCTTTGTGGTGTGCCCTGCAAACCGATTAAGTTTGCATCGTGTACGTATGTATGTCGTTAGCGGACGCATTCTGATCAACGTCATTGATGAACAACGGTATTTTGATGTCAGCAGCTTTAAATTTTGCAATATTATCTATGTTCGCACGACCTTGATTTCCTATAAATCTGTCTCTCAACCTCTTTTTCTTTTGCGCTAATATCCACCCTTCATTTTGTTCATCATCCTTCTTTGTTTCTAAATTAGTTATTGTATTTATTATTCGTGGTGTTGATATTGATACTTACCTTTTTTTTTTTTTTTTTTGAGGCTGGGAAATCATCAAATGACCCCCCCCACCCTGGGCGGAGCGGAAGGGAGTGTCAGACTCTTACTGACTAAAAACCACCCATGTTCCTCCATTGGCCCTTTATGTTTCAGGGCCGCGGTATCTCTTTCGAACAGTCCCGCAGCCCTGGCAGGCACCGGCCCTTGCGGGCCCCTCCCGTTTGCTGACATCTCTTTGAGGCGCGCGTGGAACACGAACGCGCCGTCGACACGGCCTGCCCGTCGTCATACGACGGACGGACGGCGAGCTAGCCCATTACTCACCGTCCACAGGCCCGCGCCTACGGTGGCCGAGAGCCATCACGGCGTGGCCCCCGACGCCCGGTGCTTCTCCTCCCGCGGCGGCTGGGACGTGAGGCTGAGGCTATCTCCCTCTCACGTTCCGCCGCCTCCTTCGCTAGCATGACTGCTTCGCAGAAGGAGGCGACGGCTTCCCATTCCCTCTCGCCCCGGACCATGGCTTGAACCAGGGCCGGACGCGAGAGGTCGCCGCCGCCAATCGCCGCTACGAGGACACGGCGGTGCTCCGCCCAAGCAGAGCAGACCTCCACGGTGTGCTCCACCGTGTCCTCCGGGCGATCCTCGCAATGAAAGCACCCGGGCGTTTCCTCCCCCCCGATTCGGTGCAGGTACCTCCCGAAGCACCCGTGTCCGGTGAGGACCTGCGTCAGGCGGAAGGTGAGGGCGCCGTGGCGCCTCCCTAGCCACTCCTCAAAGAGGGGACTTATCGCCACTATCGTGGCGTGCCCTGCACGGGGTTGCGATAGTCATTGATATTGATACCTGCGCCTACAATACTCGATGATTTTTTTTTCAGCATTTTTTGGTTTTTCTGGTATGGCGGAAAAATATTTTTTGGCAGAGCAGTAAAATTTTTATAACATTCTCGATGGTAACCACTGTCATACAAGTCATCCGGTAAAACTACATCTTTGAATTTGAGGTTATGGATTATTCGCTGTTTTAAAATGTTTTTGCACTTTTTCAATATTTCTTCGTAGAATAATATAAGTTTATCATGAGATTTTTTACAAAATGTACATTTCAATTTCTCTTCTTCCATGATTATCACTATTACAAACAACTTAATAAAACACTCACAAATAACCTGATGTAAACAACAAAAACATGTGCTCTCGCAGGCCCGAACTATACTGTATACTATAAGTTATATTACACGCAAACAGCACATACACAGTAGATTGAAACAGATGGTGAGTTTAAGAAGGGGAACCGAGTTATTATGGACGTCTCACTCACTCTGAAGCGCATGCATAGTGCTCTCGCCCTCATACTTCTGGCTGAATAATTTTTGTCTTAGGGGATGTTTGGTCACTCTAATTTGTCTGACTGATTGAATATAAGTTTTAAATAAATACTTCAATAACCTATTAAAAAATCAGACATGTAAAAATAAGTAAAGGCTTCTTCCTTGTGGAGGAATCGATAATCCCAATGTTTTGAGGTTATATGTTAAATTTTCATTTTATTATATAAAGGGACCGTCACAAAAAAAAAATAAAGCAATAAAAATACGTTTCAGTCTCGCCACTAAATCTTTATTGATTAACGGTTTCTCTCAGGTCCTCAGTTACGCAGATTTTACGTTGGCCGAACGGCCTGATGTTCCAGGAACTAAAATTAATTTTACCTTTAACTAAGCTCTGTGACATCCTACCAAAGAGTTTTTTTTCCTAACAAATAGGAATACCTCTTCCAAAGAAGCCGCACAAGTCGTGCCGTAGCTGGATTCAGGGCATAGTTAGCGTGTTGTGGCTGCACCATTGCATCTTAGCCTCTCTGCTGTCAATAGTGTATCAGCGTTATCGGGAGACTGGTATGTTTACTCGCCGTCCAGGATCTGGTAGATATCGAGTCACGTCTGAGCAAGATGACCGGTATATTGCATTAGTTTTCCAAGAAATCATCACTGTAAATCTATTCAACTGCAGCAGCGGCTCCGTGGGGTTCAAGAATTGACTATGAGCGATTTTACCATTAGAAGAAGATTGACGGAGCGTGGCCTCAAACCTCATAAACCAGCTAATGGCCCAAAATTGTCGGTAGGCCACCGTTAAGGCGCTCCCCTTAACTTTGCACCGGGAACACTGGTCATACCTTCAAAGTTAGAGCAAAGTTCTCTTCTGACGAGAGCAAGATCATGCTGTATGGTAACGACGGAAGAAAGAAGGTGAATCGAAAAGAGGGAAAGCGTTTTGCAAAGTGCTGTATTGAGAAAAATCAGTTTCGGTGGCGGTTCATGGACGGTTTGGAGAACATTAGCGCCGATGGAAAAAAATATTAATTTAATTTTTCGTCGCCTCCGTGTTCTATTTTCGTTTTGACCACATTTTCATTAGAAGCGACCCCGAAAACCACGAAAATGCTACTCTTATAGCTATCTACATTCATACTCAACATTCTCCTCACTACATTTTCCTCATTCCTCCGCATCACATGTCCATAACACGATAACCGATTAGGTACTACACAACTTTTCAGTCACCTGTCATTCCGTATTTTATCCAATCGCGTTACACCACACATCCCCTTTAGCATTCATATCTCTCAGTCACAAGTAATTGCATTTCATTTATCCTAAGTAAATAAGTCAACAAAAACAAACGATACCGCGATATCGACCAGTACTCATTCTATCTCGTTCACCCCGACATACTTTCTTTTTCTGCTCTTGTTGTAACTCGATAATCTTAGGCTAAGCTACAATAGTTCCCTACAAAATGATGCTGGCAGCCGTGAAGTCACGTGTGCGCGTACATACGACTTTAGTTCTGTCACCCGAGCGCCCCGGCTCATTTAGCGTTCAAAAATGTTGGACATTTTGTTATGTTTTCAATTCTATGATGTATTTAAATGTCTGTAATGTGATGAGATAGCCACAGATGTGTATACGTACGAGGCGATCGCGAAATAGAGAGGTTAATGAGGAGAGGAAAGAGGGAAATGTTTTTAAACTGTCGCTACTCGGTGACTCAATATAACTATGAGTACTAAGTTTAAGTCGGTTCAT
This sequence comes from Eurois occulta, assembly GCA_950022335.1. NCBI lineage: Eukaryota > Metazoa > Arthropoda > Insecta > Lepidoptera > Noctuidae > Eurois > Eurois occulta. The sequence goes on along the minus strand of OX465504.1, from coordinate 7,574,643 downwards.
AGTCCGGATAAGCAGACGACAACCACCAAGGTTGAACTGCGAGATGCCATTCACAAAAAAAAAACAACCGGGATATCACTGGATAAACAAGTCAATCGGGAAGAAAACAGAAACTGCAGCGTATCGGGTGTTCGTGCGAGTTTTTTGGAGATTTGTAGTGAAAGCAGGGATGAATTTAAGAACTAAATTGTGACTGGGTATGAAACTTGGATCTACTCGTATCATTATGAATCTGAGTCGAAACAAGAGTCCATACAATGACAAAAAAAAACTCAAAACCGCGTAAGGAGTTCTAGCTGTCAAAACGGCCGAATAGATTTTAGATTCAGTAGGGACTTTATTGATTGATAACAATGATTGAGCAAGTCAATAACAGTCTCAGGGTTCGGAAACTTAGCTGGATTTTTAAAACATTGAGACATATTGTTCCAAAAAATGCCAATACCGAAGACCCAGCTAGAAATCTGTTAAACAAGGTATGCAATTGGAAAAAAAATACTATAAATAATAGTGTCATTGGGTTATTCCATCAGGAATTTCGGATTTGTACCCAGTTGGTGGAAATAGGCTCGCCACCTATCACATGGGACTTCAACAAACTCGTAACTAGCGAAATGTGGATGTACGATTAGGTACACTTCCGGGTCTAAACCTTCGGGGATCACATGGCGTGATGTGTGAGAACTGACTGACTGATCAAAATGTGATAATGTGGGTGATGACTACAAAAAGAAGTATTATATTTTTGATTTGATTGATTAAATGACTTATTTTCCGCAAGCACGTACAAGTTTTGGGCACTGAACAACCAACATATAATTGACCGTGTGAAAAGCATGGAGTGCACAATTGAATGCCTGTCACTTTTATGGTTTGGTCCTGGAATCTGTTGATTGTCATTGTAAAAGCCAATTTTAAGGGTAATTGTAACCTCTTAAATAATTTAAGAGGTTACAATTTCATTCGCATGCCCACTATTTCAAATAACTTGTCACTTCAATTATTGAAGTGGCAAGTTATTTAAAATAGTGGGCATGCGGGGAATTAAAATACGCAATGCTCCTTTAGCGCTCCGTTTTTATAATGTTACTGCCCAGCTCTGTGATACGAAGCCTGGTGTCGTAGCACAGTCTGGTTGCATCAACGTTTCGCATAGCCAGAACTGGAACGCCAACTTTAAGTTCCAGCTGATGGGACGGCAACCCCGTTAACTCCAGGGAGTTGAGAAATTCAACGGGGTAGGCAGTACTTTCGTCATTAGCCATCACAGTGTCTATGGATATGTGTAATTTCATTTGATTTATTATTTCTTTATATAAAAAGCGATTAACTGAAATGTCCAACCATTGTTAATACCGCTCATAACTCTGGGAAGAGAACCGTGACCTGAAATACAGGCTCGACCTAGCTCAGGCGCAGTTGCTCATATTTATTCTTTGCGTTTAATTCTAACTGCATCAACACTGCTGTACTGTTCAACATTTATTATATTTTTAATACAACATGTCATGTTCCTTCTTAGCCCTTTGAGTTCCAGGGCCGTGGTATCTCTTTCGAACAGTCCCAGCCCACCATTACTCACCGTCCCCAGGGTCTTAAGTCAACTATCAGCGCCTGGTTGCCGTGGATGTCCCGCAAGCTGCGGTTCAACGCCAATAATGCATGCTTCCGACATTGTGCACTCGTCCCATACTATTAACTTCCACTGCTGCAAAAGGACTCCCCCGTTTTTGGTGATGTTGCATGTTGGGGTAGCTTACAAGATTCAGCGGCAATTTGAAAATAGAATGTGCAGTCCGGCCACCCTTTAGCAAAGTTGCAGCAATGCCCGAGGAAGCCATAACCACAGTTATATGACGGCACGGTTGGCACGGTTGGCTGAGCAATTGACTGCGGCGCTGCTTGTCGTGGGTTCGATTCCGGCACGGAACAAATTTACTACATCGTGGATTTTATCAAATTTTAATTTTGTTTTCATTTATAATCTTTTTACAGATTTTATTTCTTAATGGGTTGTACGTAATACTTATAACTTCCATGCAAAGAGTAAACACAAAAGGAAAAATAAAGCCAAATTCATTTTTAGTCATTCCGACTACACTTCGACTAAAACCTATTTAGGTACGTAAATAATTAAAATCGAGCATGAGGTTACTAAATAAATTTTAAACATTAATATCTTTGCGTCTGTTGGTCGTTTTTGTTGAAATAAACGCTAAATGTTACTCAGAATAACGCTTCTTATGTTACAATATTTTGATTTTGAATACAATACGGGGTTTTTACGTGATGCGCGCACAAACGAACAGACAAACATTCTAAAAATGGTAGAAATAGGTTCTGTGTGTGATCCTCCCACCACCCACACCCTTTTTTTTAACAATTTTTTTTTTTCAATATATTTTCAATGTACAGAAACGCCACGTCTACAGATTTATTATATGTATAGATAAAATCTGAAAAGAAAAACTAACCGGTAAAAATACGGTCTTTATTTTTTTAACTTCGCAACATTTACAACAAATATGATTATGATATATGAAATGAATTGAGTATAATTCAGCTAATAATATTATGTGTCACACTTTTTACGTAAATTAGAAGACTTTTTTATGATCTGCTGGGAATACGGAAAATGAATTAGTTTTAGAGGAATTGCTGTAAGTGGCCATTTTAGATCCTCAGGTCAACCTTATTTAAAAGACCAACAATGTTTTGATGCAAAATATTTATTCTGATATAGACAAAAAAAAAACAATTTAAGTAGGACGACTCATTTGTCTCCTTAATATTACTAGGTGGGTCTTTAGATCGATTAAAACTCTTAAATTAGAAGTATTTACTGCTTCTATGTCTAGGATGAAGTCTTGCGAATCCGAGATAAGCCTTTGTTATTCAGGTGCCCATGTCGCTGATTATAAATGTATACCATGTTTATGGAAATTTAAATTCGAGTCCAAGATGAACGCGTTATTGTATGTCACAACATTCATATAAATTAAATTATTAAAAGTATCTACTCGACTGTTAAACATAATATTGGTATTGTCCATGTACACGGGGCAAACTTAATCGGTTTGCAGGGCACACCACAAAGATGTTGGTGTGCGTAAAATCAACTGGTGTATTACTTCGCCTATTTATTAGTGTTTGCTACCCGTTGTCCACGCACACACAATAAAATTTCTTGTCACTAATGTTGCAGGGAATATGACGCATAAATTTAGCTTATCATACAATCGTCTCCGTGGCGCATTAGTCGAGCGTGCGATAAATAATTACTTACTGCGCCGGCGCCGTAGGATCGAATCCGACTGCCAACAGCATAATGTTTTTGTATGTTTTAATAAAATATTTTACATTTGTTTGTTCAATTTATTGCTTAACTATTAGCAAGTCTCTTTATATTTGGGTTAGAATGTATTAGTTGTCTACCCTCTAAAAATGACAAATCATGTTTAAGTTAGTAGTTTAAGTTCATCGTCATAATGCTATTGACTATTGGGGTTTCGTTACGTTTTTAGACATTATACCCTGCGTTTTTTGAGAAGTGCTTTTATTTGTGAATCAATATGAATCATTGAACCACACTTTTATGAGCTGAAATAATTCTTTTGCATGAGCAAAATGTTTCAATTAGTGAAATTGCGAGACGTTTAAAGATATCGGTGAGTAACAAAATGTTATTATGATGTTTAGAAGTTTAATATGTTTAAATAATCCACATGTTATTGATTGTTGTTTTTTGTAACAATATTTTATTATTGTTCACAGAGAAGGACTGTGCAATTGTGGGTCCATCGTTATGCAGATTCGGGAAGCATTGATCCTTGCCGACCGGGACCAAAGGCTGGATTTGCATTCACAGATTGGCATCTGATATAGTTGCTACGCATACCGCTGAGCCCTTCCTCACTACTCGTTCCACGGCAACTAAACATGACGTGACATTACAAACTGTACGAAACCACTTGCGAGCAGCTGGTGTGAAATGTTGTAGGCCAGCCAAGAAAATTTGAATGTCAGATATTCACAGGCAAAACCGGGTACGCTTCGCAAGAGAATATTTAGATTTTGATTGGTGCAATAATATAGTTATATTTAGAGATGAAAAATGTTTTAAATCAGACAAGGACGGTCGCAAAATATTGTGGCGAAAAGATGGTGAGCGCTATCATAAAAAAAAATATTCTTCCATGCAGGTCTAGTGGAGACATTTACTTCGTGCATGAATAAGTCATAGATAGCGAAGGCGCACCAATAGGATATTAATAAAAATATCAGGGGGTAATTCGATTTGTTTTATGTGAGTGATGTTATTGTTAGTGAGATAACAATTTAGGATACCTGTATCTTAATATCTATCTTATTAACATGTTTATTCATTTCACTAATAAATAAATTACCCACTTGAATAAGAAAAGTAACGTTATTTCTTGTCCGACTTAGAATATTTGTCATGCACAAAACTTTTTAATTTGTGATTATAGTATAAAAAAAAACCTAGTCAATAAATGTTGTTGATTTCTTAATACAAATTGTTTAATTTTTACTTCCATATTTTTTTTCGAATAATGTTCTTATTATCAGGTAAATTACAATAAAAATTCAACAAAATGAAAATAAAAGTTTTTTAATAATGCAAAAAGTTGACGCCAGCGGCGCAGATTCGATCCTACGACACTTGATTTACCAGCCGAATGATTACACATCTATGCCACGACACCGGTTAGTCATAGGGTTAAATTGATGCTTCATATTCTTTACCTCATATTATACATATACTATAGTGAAGCAAACACTAACAAATAGGCGAAGTAATACACCAGTTGATTTTACGCACACCAACATCTTTGTGGTGTGCCCTGCAAACCGATTAAGTTTGCTTTGTGTACTTAAATTTAGGCAGACATATTACACAGTTAGTATGATTTAGTATTATTAACACATTATCAAGATCCCTTGCGATGTGGCGACGCCCGCTCCGGGCAATTTACAAATATTGCCTCAATGTGGCATAGCCCGCTCCGGGCTTTTTGTCACTGTCATCAGTTATGTCAATAATTTACTTCTAAAAACTGCATCTATCTTGCTCAAACTTTCACCGAGTCTAGGAGAAAGAACAAGAAAGATATATTGTCTCTGTGCAAGTATTTAAATTGAACGAACGATGCGTTTTGACCTTAGCCAAATCGGTGCGCGCGCCGCTCCGCCAGTCGAAATTACGCGCGCGCGACGGCTAGTCGTTCGACACGATAAAATATGAGTGGAAGTGTTTTGTGTTGTTGTGTTGTGTTAGAGATGCCTGGGTAAGTAATAACCATTTTTGATTACTTCGACAGTGTAATTGATAAAGTTTTCGGGCAGAAATAGCCATTTCAACAAACATCAAAAACCGTTACAAACCGTTGACGAACATTTCGCGGTATTTTGGCGATATTACTATTTAGAAATGCAAACTATGGCTTTATGTATCGTATTATTGATATTAGGCGTTTAATTTGAATAAAAGCGTATTTTTAGTTTTTAACATTGAAATTTGAATTACGCGCAGCGGTCAATGACGCAAGTTCGCCATCTTTGTACATTTTCCTGGATCGTAGAAATTATAGACACGACATTTTTTGTTGACATGTTTTTGTATTAGTGATCATTAACAGACTTATTTTATGCGTGTTTTTAACCGACTTCAAAAAAAGGAGGGTATCAATTAAACACGTCTGAATGAATTCGGTAGTCGGTTTTTTTCCAAAAGATTCTCGTCTATTGCAATGCTGCGCCACTTTTTCTTTATACATTTTTTTTTATACCCATTTTATTTATTATGTACATAACAGAAATACGCTAAAGACTTAAAACAATAATAATATTATGTACAAGTACGTAATAAATTTTTGATTAAAATTAATTTTTTCTTGTTTACATGTGACAGTATTGGCCGTATCCATATTTCGTATCATCCTTGATCAAGTACTTGTGTTTTATTCGTGATTTTTTTGTGAAATTGATCGTTTTGATTGTTGATTTGTGTAATGTTTTTGTTAGGCAGCGTGTCTTTTTTATGTGCCTAACGATTTGTAAATATCTTCAAAATGTAGAATGTTCATTTGGATTTCAAATTTAAGCAACAGAATTTAAACAGCGATCCAAAGTTTGAGTGGGTGTTTTTTGCGCCCGTTTTCAAGTGTTTCGATTGGGTATCCGATACTTCTAACAGCTGATACTCTGTCTGTGATAAGTATGTGAACCAAACATTATTATTAAAATGTAACCCTAGCCACTAGGCGTCTAGCGTTCTCAGAATAGAATTGTAAACAAATGCATTCTTTTGTTTCGAACGCGGCACTCGTAAATGACGTCATGTTATTGTTAAGCTTGTGAGATGAGCAAAATGTATGGAGAGGTCTGTTCTTTGTTTGATTTATGTGAAATAATGTGTATTCGTGGTAATAAAATAATAACTTTTTGAAATAATGGTTTATTTTATGAATTACAATGACCTTTACACAAGAAACTGGGAAAATTTCCGTTACACTGAACACACACTACAATTACTAATACATTACAAGGTAAAACTATGCTAATCCATATATAACTTGTTAGCTAATTTAATAACGATTCCAATGATATAACTGGTATAGAGCTAACTATCGTAACTTTGGAGATTTCGTCGTTTTAATCAGAGGCGCCGTAAACGCGCGCGACCACCCAGGACGGCCCCACGCACGGCCGATGACGCGCAATAATGACGTCGCATAGTAAGGGAGGTTACAAATTCTATGTAATTATGGGTTTTCCTGAAGTCCTCTTCGCCAGTAAAAATAATGCAATAATCGGCACGAGTGAAGTTTTGAACTTTTCGTTTAATATTGTTTAGCAAATATTTTATTCCACATTTAGGAGTACGACCCTGACATATAGGTACTATAGTTTTTTAAGTGAGTTCTCTCACTCATTGTATGTATTTTGTTCGATGTTTCACTGCTCAGAACACATATGTTACCTATTGAAATGTTAATGTATGTCAAGTGTGTATTCGATTATGTCTTGTTAAATGACTTTTATCTCTAAAACCACGATGACATACATCGCACTTGTACGGCTTTTCACCAGTATGTATTCGAATATGTCTGGTTAAACTACATTTTTTGTTAAAACAACGCTGACAAACCTCACACTGATAAGGCTTGTCACCAGTGTGTATTTTAACATGTTCTGTTAAAATAAACTTCGTACTAAAACTACGCTGACATATATCACACTGGTAAGGCTTTTCACTAGTGTGTTTTCGACTATGTTTTTTTAAAGCATCTTTTACACTAAAACTACGCTGCCATATATCGCACTTGTACAGCTTTTCACCAATGTGTATTCGATTATGTTTTATCAAATTACTATGTTCACTAAAACGACGCTGACATACATCACACTGGTAAGGCTTTTCACCAGTGTGTATTCGATTATGTCTTATCAAATTACTATGTTCACTAAAACTACGCTGACATACATCACACTGGTAAGGCTTTTCACCAGTGTGTATTCGAATATGTTTTATCAAATCAGCCTTTACACTAAAACTACGCTGGCATACATCACACTGATAAGGCTTTTCACCAGTGTGTATTCGTTTATTATGTCTTATCAAATTACTATAGTCAGTAAAACTACGCTGACACACATCGCATTTGTACGGCTTTTCACCAGTGTGTATTCGATTATGTATTATCAAATTACTATGTCGACTAAAACTACGCTGACATACAACGCACTTGTACGGTTTTTCACCAGTGTGTATTCGAATATGTTTTATCAAATTACTATGTTTACTAAAACTACGCTGACATACATCACACTGGTAAGGCTTTTCACCAGTGTGTATCCGACTATGTGTTTTTAAAGCACCTTTTCCACTAAAACTACGCTGACATACCTCGCACTTATAACGCTTGTCACCAGTGTGTATTTTAACATGTTCTGTTAAAATAAACTTCGTACTAAAACTACGCTGACATACATCACACTGGTAAGGCTTTTCACCAGTGTGTTTTCGACTATGTTTTTGTAAAGCATCTTTTACACTAAAACTACGCTGACATATATCGCACTTGTACGGCTTTTCACCAGTGTGTATTCGATTATGTTTTATCAAGCTATATTTATCACTTAAACTACGCTGACATACATCGCACTTGTACGGCTTTTCACCAGTGTGTATTCGAATATGTTTTATCAAATTAGCCTTTGCACTAAAACTACGCTGGCATACATCACACTGATAAGGCTTTTCACCAGTGTGTATTCGATTATGTCTTATCAAATTTCTATAGTCAGTAAAACTACGCTGACACACATCGCATTTGTACGGCTTTTCACCAGTGTGTATTCGATTATGTATTATCAAATTTCTATGTCGACTTAAACTACGCTGACATACATCGCACTTGTACGGTTTTTCACCAGTGTGTATTCGAATATGTTTTATCAAATCAGCCTTTAGCCTAAAACTACGCTGGCATACATCACAATTGAAAAGTTTTTTACAAATACGTGTACGATTATATTGTTTAAATTTTTTTACTCGATTTGAACTACGCTGATCACATTTGGAAGACTCTTTGAGAGAAGGGCCAAGTTCAACATTTTTAGTTGTCCGAATAACTCTTAAGTTTGACTGTTCATTTTTCTTAAGCCCCACAGTAATTGTATCTCCTAGTTTTGTTCTTCGTGTGTCCAATTTTGGCTTCTTCGTGACGGGCGCCCCTGTGAAAATAAATCTGGTTAGTACAATGTTGGAAGAAGGTTGACATACACACGAGTCAAACTAACAGCGGGTTTTATTTGTTCACATTGTTAAAGCGTAATCCCCGAAGGTTGAGGGAGAGATGCATACCTACATTTACACCAACATTTGTGTTTAAAACCTATGTATTTTAGAGGAACCTGTTGCCATAAATCGGCCACAAATCTAGAATTCTTTTCTTATTTTTTACTGCACACGAAATAACAAATATACATACAAATTGCGATAATAATTCCAGAATTCCTGGTTTCTACAGAGAAATTCCTTATAAAACAACCAATTTTGCCCGACCTAAATACACTTAAAAAACTTTGTCACTGCTCGCGGTAGCGTCGGGGCACAATAACCAGGTGGCATTGCACAAGTCCGAGGCCATGTGCTTTCATGGGCCTCGGAATGCGCCACCGTCGGGATCCATGCTGACGGTAGGAGGGGTTCCCATCGGCGTCGAGTCCGGGGTCCGGAGCGAGAGGGAATGGGAAGCCGGCACCTCCTTCTGCGAAGCAGTCATGCTAGCGAAGGAGGTGGCGGAACGTGAGAGGGCGATAACCTCACGTCCCAGCCGCCGTGGGAGACGCCCCGGGCGTCGGGGGCTACGGGGTGGCTCTCGGCCACCGTAGGCGCGGGCCTGTGGACGGTGAATAATGGGCTAGTTCGCCGTCCGTCCGTCTTATGATGACGGGCCGTGTCGACGGCGCGTTCGTGTTCCATGCGCGCCTCAAATAGATGTCAGCAAACAGGAGGGGCCCGCCAGGGCCGATGCCTGCCAATGCCAGGGCTGCGGGACTGTTCGAAAGAGTTACTGTTCGTTCAAAATCTAAACCATCACGAAGCCACACCACGCCGCCGCCGGTTCAAGCAAATGATGACGTCTTGATTGAGTTTTCGAGAGATACGTTGAGGGAAATTATTAAGGAAGAAATACAGCGTGCAGTTAAAGATGTAGTTTCCGATCAGTTCCGACAAATCAACGAATTGATCTCAGGTTTCCATGAGTCACTTTCTTTCTACAACGAAAAGTATGAAGAGATGAAGGCTACGCTGGAAGATAAATCTGATAGGATACAGAAACTTGAAATGGACAACTGTGGTTTGCGAGATGCCATTCAACAATTTAGCCTACGCCTGAACCTAGTAGAACAAAACTCCAGGTCCGCCAACGTCGAGCTGCAGTGCGTGCCGGAAAACAGGGCGGAAAATTTAGTCAACACAGTTGTGATATTAAAGACCCCGACATACTACACTGCACCAGAATAGCAAAGAAAGACGCACAAAGCACCAAGCCCCGTTCCATTCTCGTCAAATTCGGTAGTCCTCGTCTGTGAGATAGTTTCCTTGCCGCTTCAATGAAATATAACAGATGCAACAACCAAGACAAACTAAATACGAGTCACTTGGGTATGGCAACGGAGATACCGCAACCCTTTTACGTTACGGAACACCTATCCAGCCAAAACAAAGCAATCCATGCCTTAGCTCGGATTCGCGGAAAACAACTTGGGTTCAAGTTTGTCCGGGTTCGCGAAGGCAAGATCTTCATGAAAAAAGACGAGAATTCGCAAAGAATTGTAATTAACAACCTAGATAAGTTAAAATCATTAGTATAGTTTTATTTAGTATGTGTTAAGTGGCAAGTTCCTATTGTTTTAATCTATTCGCATTCAGTTGTCCACTACATGTTTACTATCAAAATGTACGAGGCTTAAAAACCAAAACTATTAACTTTCATCACAATATTTCCATGAATAATTACGACATTATAGTATTAACTGAAACTTGGTTGAACAGCGGTGTCTATGACTCTGAGTTGTTTGACGACAGACATATAGTTTACAGGCGCGATCGTGAGTCAAGTAAATTTAAAACTCGTAAAGAGGGAGGTGGTGTTTTAATCGCCGTCTCTAAAACTCGGAAATCATGTCGACTATCCCACTTTGAGAGCGAGATTGAAGATTTATGGATAAGCGTCAATATGGGCTCAAAAACTAGTGGTAACAATAAACTCTACATCGGTGGCGTATACCTACCGCCGCCTGTTCATAGTAATACGCTGGATTTTTTTACTAAAAACGTTCATAATATATTTAACAACAATGAACAAATTTTGATTTTAGGAGGCTTTAATTTTTATTTATTTATTTATTTAAACTTCATGTACAATAGTGGTACATAGGCGGACTTAATGCCACAAGGCATTCTCTACCAGTCAACCTTTAGGTTAAATAGGAAACATTGTGATAGGTACAATAAATATCTAAAAAATAACTTCTTGATTTCGAAAATTTATATCCTTATATTGATACTAATACACATATATAAATAAAATAAACTACTAAATATTTTAACAAATACCAAAATAAAAGAAGAAACCTAATAATAATTACCATGACTTGACTTCTAATTGAGAGCTATTTATCCTGACTTAAGTAGTGGTTGCGAACTTTTCTTTTAAAAGTGAGTTTGCTTTCAGCTTTTTTAATGCCAAAAGGTAGCGCGTTCCAGAGCCTTGTAGTAGAGATGGCGTAAGAATTCGACATAAAACCGGTGCGGTGTGAAGGAATTTGGAGAAGTAGATTCTTGGCAGCTCGAAAGTTACGACTGTGCGAACTGCCCAACACTTTAAAATAAGTTTTTAGGTAATCGGGAGCACATGGATCGTTCATAATTGTGAAGAGCATGCAGAGAGATCTGAGGGACCTCCTGAGTCGGATAGGCAACCATTTAAGCTGAGAACGGAAGGAGGAAATGTGATCGTATTTGCGAAGGCCAAAAACAAAGCGAATACAATTGTTGAGAAGTCGATCCAATTTGTTTAGAAGTTCTTGGGAAAGATCAGAATAACAAACATCAGCATAGTCGATAATGGGAAGCACAAGTGACTGGACCAAAGTGAGTTTGTTGCTAGATGGCAGGAAGTGTTTGAATCTATAGAGGGATCGCAGCGAGAACGAGACTTTCTGGCTCACCTGAGCCACGTGCTTATTCCAACTTAAACTGCCGTCAATGTACAGACCTAAGTCTTTTACGTGAGGTGAAAGAGAAATGACGGAGTTCTCGTACATCAGTGGCATAAGTTGGCTAGTGTTCACATTTCTCAAAAAGTACGAACTGCCAATTAGGATGGCCTGACATTTCCCGACGTTAACAGAAACCCCAAATTTGCCAGACCATTCCTCGATAGTTCGAAGGTCAGCATTGAGTGCTGAAATGCAATTGTCAAGGTTGGTAATGTCAGACTGAGCGTATAGTTGCAAGTCATCAGCGTACAGATGGTAAGAACATTTGAGAACAGCAGTAATGGAGTTTATAAATAAAGAAAATAAGAGAGGAGAGAGGATACCGCCTTGCGGAACACCAGTTACCAGGTCGCACCAGTCAGAGCAATCCTGATCAGCACGCACCGCCTGCTGGCGACCACGTAGATATGATGAAAACCAATCACGTGACAACGAAGAGACCCCAATCTGGGACAGTATGGCCAGAAGAATGTCGTGATCAACGGTGTTAAAAGCATTGGAAAAATCAATTAAAACCAAGACCGTTAATCTCGAATTCTCCAGGCCATCCCTTATGTCTTCAGTAACTTTAAGCAGAGCTGTGGCTGTGCTGTGGCCAGGCCGAAAACCGGATTGGAAACTGGACAACAGGTTATTATTAAATACGTAGGAGGATATTTGATTAAGGGCAACTGCTTCTAGGATCTTGGAAAGGAAAGGGAGAATGGAGATCGGCCTGAAGTGATTCGCTAAACTAGGGTTGGAAATTTTAGGGAGAGGAATAATATAAGCCTTACGCCACATTGCAGGAAACACACCAGTCTGCAGAGATGAATTGATGATGTGCGTAATAATTGGAATTAGGTTCTCAATCATAAACGATAACATAGTTCGACTGACCCCATCACAGCCCACAGCCTTAGACTTAATTGAAATGAAATATTTAAGGACCTCAACGTTAGTCACGGGAGAGAAAGAAAAAGAGTCAGGAGGAAACATTGGCTTGGAAGTAACATCAAGGATGGTATTATTCTTAATGCCAACCGCAAGCGTAGCAGACGTTGAAAAATGTTTATTAAGGTCGTTTAAAGGCAGATTAAGAGATACAGTACTAGAGGGGGACTTTGCTATGCCAAGTGATTTGAGAAACTTCCAAATATCAGCCGGTGACGAATTGAGGACATTTTCACAAATGTATCGGCGTTTAGATGCTCTTACCATCTGGTTGCAGCGGTTTCTAGCCAACTTGTAAAGGCTCCAGTTCTCCTCACTGCGGTCCCGCCTATATTTTCTAAAAGCCCGGTCACGTCGCCTCATTGCCATCCGAACTCCAGGGGTAATCCATGGAGCTGGGGGGCGCTTGACGCGAACAGCCCGCAGTGGCGCATGCGTGTCAATGAGCTGGAGTACATATTTATTAAATATTTCCACTTTGTGATCCACTGATGATGACTGGGCAATATCGACCCAATCAAGAGCTTGTGCATCGGTATTGAGTTTTTCTTTGTCTAACCTAACGAAATTCCGCATAAAAACAATAGCAGGCCGCTGCTTTGGGGGTTTAATTTTGTAGGACAGATAAATCAGATCGTGTCTGGATAAACCAGGCGCTGCGATCTGACCATGGTTGGCAACGAGATCCACAGAAGACGCAAGCATGAGATCGAGCCAGGAATCGCTTGAGTCAAGATTATGATGAGTCGGACTAAGTTTAAGAAGTGACAGACACGACGACTCCAGGATCGCACTCAGTCTGTGTGATCTAGGGTTATCCTTCAATAGGTCAGTGTTAAAATCACCCATGACTATGAGATGTTTGTGCTCTGAGGAAATAGATTCGAAGAGAGATTCTAGAATAGAGAAGTAATCTATAGCAGGTGGGCAGTAAACAACTCCTAGAACGGCCTTAACCCCTTTAACAATAATTTCAAGAAATAGTTATTCAGGGTTGCCATTATAAATTGGGGATGAAGAAGATATGATTTTGTAGGAGATATCACTGCGCAGGTAAATGGCAACACCCCCAGCTCTTTTCCCTGTACGATCGTTCTGAATTAAAATAAAGCCAGGTAGACCGTACAGGTTAGAAGAAAGCTCAGGTTTTAGCCAACTTTCGGACACCAAAACAGCGTGCAAGGTGACGTCAGAAAATAAATCCAATATTTCAGAATGGTGCTGAGGAATGCTCTGAGCATTGACATGACATACATTAAAGCACTTGTTAAATCGCTGGCACTCACCATTTAGAAAACTATTCACGGACAGAGAATCGTCAAGAGTTGAAAAGGATGTGGAAGAACATGAATAAAATGAGTCGTCGTCAGACATAATTACTATATAGTTAATTAAATAAATATAATATAAGCTATAATAGATAATATAATAGATATATAATGTGAAATAAAATTCACTTATGAATTAATTGCATAACCTGCCGGCAGACTGTTCACAAAATAAATCTAAAACTAATGCGTGTTTCCGAACGTAACTGATTCAAAAACGCCATAGACAGTGACAAGTGACAGTGACATTACAAATACATAATAATGACTGTCTAGAATAGACATGTGCAAAACAGTGCACCACGAAGTGATGTTATATGTCATTACATTTCGTGCCGAGTAATATTACATTACACCATCACTTCAAACATCACGCGTGATGTTATGATGTAGCGCCATTCGATAGCACACCATCGCGCGTTCTACTGTAATGCAATGTTCTAGTGTAATAAGACAGGTGGTATTGAAATAGTATAGTAAAATAGCAGCGAGCGATACGATGTTGTCTGCGTGTCATTATGATGATTTATAATTACATGAAAGAAATAAAATGAGCAATAGTGTGATTTACTCACTATGATTTAAATATACAAATCATGCTACCGCTCGCGTGATGTTTAGTGTAATGGTGTGATGCTTATTTTAGTCGAGTAATGTGTCATGTTACAGTACGCGCTCGGGTGATATTACGCGTGATGCATCACTCGCATTACTTACACATCTCTAGTCTAGAACTAGAACAGAAAACTTAAAATAGTAAATAAAGCGTCGGTACACGAATAAAGTTACTGTGACGTGTTCCTACTAATATCGGCGAACAGAAAACTAGCTCTAAGGATGTTAACCAGACAAAAGAAAACAGCTATGAGAGTAAACAAAACAAACCAAGTTACTTCTTCCTTGCTAACCGCCTTGACCGAGTGTGTGCCTGCGCCGGCGCCGGGCTTGTGTTGTTTGAGCCAGGGTTGGAGTTCGGAGGAACCACTTGATCCAGTGACTTGCCATGCTCCGCTCCCAGCGCGATGACTTCCTCCACAGTGAAGACCCGACGACGTTTGCCATTAGGGAGCTTGACGTTGATATTTCCGTCCATAGTCCACACATCAGTCACACCGAACAACTTGCGAGCTGTTGTAAAAGCAGACTGCCGCTGACGAGTGAGGAACTCAGACACCACATAAGAGGATCCCTTCAGTTTGGTCTTGGTTTTCCAAATCAGGCCTCTCATAGAAGACTCCGTGAACCGAAGCAAGATAGGTCTAGAGTGACCTTCTGAAGCCTTGCCGAGCCGGTGGCATACCGTTAATGAAGAGGGTGCCAAATCAGTAATGCCAAGCTTATCCTGCAGAATGGAAGCCACACTTTCCGGGACTTGCTCACCAGGCTTCTCAGGCACACCTCCAAGCAGCAAGAACTTTTTCCTGTGACGCATCTCAATTACGTCAACACTCCTGCTCACCTCGGCAATCTGCAGCTGCAATGCACTGAGGACACTCCAAACATGCTCTTTGAAGACTGTACAATCCATGTGAAGCCCGCTGAAGTCTGTACCCGCCGGTGATATCTTCAGATGTTCTTCAAAATCAGCCATCCGTTGGTTGAGGGATTTTATTGCCAAGCGCTGTGTCTCCGCAGTATCAGCTATTGAGCTCATGATAGTGACAAGTGTTCAGGTGCAGTAGTCAGTGAGGGCAAAGTTCAAGTGACAGCTCAAGCCAGCAACTAAATGCAATTAACACTGTTTAGGGCATGTGTATGTTACTGCCCACACAATATGTGCTGAATGGTATGTTAATCAGCAATATTGGGTAGAAATTATAATTTAAATAATGAAATTACTATTAAAATTAAAATAAACGATTTGGGAACATGTGTTTACTTTTGTGCACCTACCCGAAAAAAACTTATTATTATTAAAATTATTTTAATTGTTTGCTAATTATTTTAAATTATTTGAATATTATTTTAATTCTATTTTTCCAATTTTATTACCAAACTAGCTTTTGCCCGCGACTTCGTCCGCGTTTCCGTCGTTTTTCGAAAAAAAATTAGCAGATGTCCTCCCTCATAGTTTTGAAAAAGTACCTACGCTTTTACCTACTCAATACAAAAAAAATAAACTTGAATGACCCAAAACTAACCTATCAGTACTTATCTAAAAGTCTATGAGTACTACTTCTACTTCTATTCTACCTACTACTACTTCACTTAAAAAAAAATAGCAACTATTAATAGTTTACAATTTAAACAAAACTAAACCTAATTCATAAAATAACAACAAAAGAAATTAAAATAAACTATTTAAAGACTAAAAGTCGCGCTGATAAGCACGGTTTATAAAATAACAATTATTGTCTGTCAATAAAGTCCAACACTCTGAACGCATCAACAGCCAAATATTGAATGAAGCTTGCGCTCGCCTCCCGCCCCTTTTATACTCTGCCGCCGCGAGCCGTGTCGAGCGCGGCAACCGTTACGCAAAAATTATCCTTACAGCTTGCTTCTCTATTCACGCGCGATGGCTTGTTAGCGTAGGTATTTCATGTATAAGTTTGGTGTTTTTGTACCGATTTCTATGATTCTTTTTTTATTAAATAGGTACTAATATTCATTAAAAAAATAAGGATGATGGTGAGTGTTATTGGTATTATATTATACGTAATAGTAAACAAATATAATAACAAATCTCTGAACTGCTAAGCTATCGGGAGTTACACGTGTTATTGTGAGTCAACTATAAAAGATAGATATATGCTGTCTTGGGATATTTTTTATATAATTTTATGTTGAATATTTCCGTTATACATGATTTCTATGTAGCTTTAACCATTAAGGCTGCACACGCGACGGAAGCTTAAAAAATCAAGTAATTTCTCCCGTTTTCCCAACATTTCCTTACACTGCTCTGCTCCTATTCATTGTAGTGTGATGAAAAGTATACTATAACCTGCCCAGGAGTTCGAAGAATAACTGATGTTTTTTTTTTAATTGGGGTTGAGTGAGAATATTATAAACGTAAGAGTAAACAAATATAATAATAACAAATCTCCGAACTGCTAAGCTATCGGGAGTTACACGTGTTATTGTGAGTCAACTATAAAAGATAGACATATGCTGTCTTGGGATATTTTTTATATAATTTTATGTGGAATATTTCCGTTATACATGATTTCTATGTAGCTTTAACCATTAAGGCTGCACACGCGACGGAAGCTAAAAAAACCAAGTAACTTCTCCCGTTTTCCCAACATTTCCTTTCACTGCTCTGCTCCTATTAATGGTAGCGTGATGAAAAGTATACTATTACCTGCTCAGGAGTATGTAGAATAATTGGACCAAGTTTCGTTAAAATCCGTCGAGTAGTTTTTTTTTTCTATAAATAACATACAGACAGACAGACAGACAGACAGACAGACAGACAGACAGAAAGACAGACAGACAGACAAAAATTTTACTGATTGCATTTTTGGCATCAGTATCGATCACTAATCACCCCCCGATAGTTATTTTGTAAATATATTTCATGTACAGAATTGACCTCTCTACAGATTTATTATAAGTATAGATATAGATGACATGTTGTAATTTTATACTTTTTTTTTAATAGTTCTTTATGTTTGTTAGTTTAGTTATACATTTTATTGTGCATGCTGTGGTCTCCTGTAAGTGAAGGAGTACACCTACGTGATACTTTTGTCGTCCATTAGGTATTTATTCGTGTGTTTGTGTACATCCTTTGTTGGAGATCCTAAACTAATAAATAAATAAAGAGATACCGCGGTCCTGGAACACAAAGGGCAAAAGAAGGAACATAGGGGTTTAGTCAATAAAAGTCTGACACTCCCTTCCGCTCCGCCCAGAGCGGGAGGGGTCATTTGATGATTTCCCATCCCAAAAAAAAAAACTTGTGGTTGAAGAGACCAGAGGACCAAGGACGAGTTTTGGCGGTGAAAAAAACTCAAAAGACCACATAAAAATACCTGCTTTTGTCACGTAAGCTGACGCCACTGACGACAGAGTTGCTGAATCAAGTTTTTGAATTTTCGCCAAAGTTCAATCCTTTTTTCCCCAAAATGATAAGTTTTGGAACTTTTTCATTATCCAAATAGGAATTGAAACAAACGGAGAGATAGAAAAGAATGTCCACTCGCAAAAGGCAGCTCATACCGAGGTATATCATTGCTTTCCGTGCCGGCTTTGATGAATTCTTAGGCATATATAATCAACAGCCGCAAGCAATCTAGCTGAAAAATAACCTGCCTGAGAGTCAGTGCGGCTTTCGACCGAGCAGGGGTACGGTCATCCGTTGTAAGGCAAATCCAGGAGAAAAGCTTGGAACATCAAAGCCTCAGCCAAATTTTCACTGTCACTAATGGGATATCTTCCGTGGTTTTCAACTATTGTGAAAAAACGATGAACGGAACGGAAGATACCGTAAGTGACAGTTTAAGTTTAGTTAAAAGCCGTGAAAGCGTAAACAGTCAACAAGTTCAACATGAAAACGAACTTTCTGAGGAGATTCATATTACTAGTAACGTAAAGCAAGGTTGCGTCATGGCACCCACAGTCTTTGCTCTTTACTAGGCATTGTGGCAATAAGAATATATTCTATATAAAATATATTATATTTATATACAGTGTGGGGAGGACAATAGGATCATAAATGAAAACACTGGCAATACTGGTTTATAGAAACATTTGTAAACTATCAAATAAACCCGAACATCGAAATTAAAAAAACAATTTTTTCTAACAAACTAAATAGCTTAAAACTGCAAACAAAATAAAACACCATTTATAAAATTGGTACACTGACCTGCGATAAGAATGGCAACGCAGCTTGGTTTCATTCATGTTAAAGCTGTGGCCGACGCAGCGACGTAATGTTTGGCGCCATTATTATTATTATTATTAATACTCAATTACACAAATCAAATCACAGAATATTAACCAATAGTCGGGCATCATTCACCCGCGAGTTATTCACTAATCAATTTATTATTCACAATCACTTTTCGATCACATAATTATGTCGCCAGTCATTAAATTTTTTTATTTTCAATATGTCCGCCGTGTTCTTGAATACACAAACTACACCGACGTATAATGTTATTTCTCACTCTTAATAATAGGTCACCATTAGCAGCCATTTCTTTCAATTTATTAAAAGATATTATTATCCTATTTTTTAATTCCTCAACGGTAGTAACTTCTGTTGAGTATACCTCATTCTTTATGTGACCCCACAGAAAGAAATCCAGGGGCGTGAGATCTGGTGACCTCGCTGGCCACCGCACTGGTCCAAAACGGCCAATCCACTGCTGTCCAAACATTTGAGTCAAACGCTCTCTTGCAGACACCACTGAATGAGCTGGTGCTCCATCTAACTGGTACCACATCTGCCTGTACACGTCCAGCGAAAGTTCGTCCGTGTACTCGGAAACGGATCCGTCGAGGAGTTCAATGAACTTTACAGCATTTAAATTGCCATCAATAAATACCGGACCAATAATGGTATTTCTGTGTATGCCAGCCCACACATTGACCGCAAATCTGTACTGGTGCGAAGACTCCCGTACTAGATGCGGATTCACGCGGCTCCAGTACCGAAGGTTCTGTCGGTTCCATATACCATTCCTTGTGAATGTACTCTCGTCAGTCCACAGCACATTGTACAGGAAGTCAGGATTCTCGAGATGTTTGGTTTCCAACCAGCGACAGAAAGTTTCTCTTATTGGCTTATCTCTCGGTAACAATGCTTGTACTTTCTTGTACTTATAAGGTTTGCGTTTGTCACGTTTCAAAACTTTTTGAATCGTTTTGTGATTTACACGAAAATGTCGACCTGCATTACGCAGACTGGACGTCGGATTGCGATCATAATAATTAATAATTCTTTCGTCTGAAATCACATTTGCACGTGGAGGAACACCATCTACGTGCGGGATCAAGGATTGATTTTCCCGTATCCTCTGGACAGCTTGTACAATAGTGCGCCCGTGGGTCGGACACATACGCGTGTTCCCATACCTCTCACGGTATGTCCGTACAGCTAAAGCGGCATTACCGTGACACTCCCCATAAATTAAAATCATATCGGTGTACTCCGAAGCGGTATAATTATAACGAGGCATTATTATTTAATAATAAAACCTTGAAACACCAAGTATTAAGCGTCTAATTTCGCAAAGTTTACTTAGCTATTTAACTAAGTACCTATAATACGTTTATGTGTCCTGTCACTATTAAAACAAAGCGTCAAATTTCGCACAACACAACACAACAACAAAGATACGATAACACTCGCGCGGCGACTTCAAACGGGCGCGGGCGCATCCAAAATTCCGGAGATAAACAAAACGCGTCACAGGCAGGAAGGAAGTCCGGTGACACACTGACCGCGTAACCTAGACACGTCGACAAGTAAGCAAAGTAGAAACAAGCAAACTTACCTATCTCTTTCGCACATACATATTTTGCGATTGACATGAGTGCGTAACAGGAAAGTAATAACTTTTGCATGCATTTTTTCTTATCTAGCTGTGATGACACGCTTTATGACTCTTATGGCTCGGGCATAAAGTATAATTTGCATTGAGAAAATAAATTTGAAAGAATAGGCGTAGGTTTTTAAAGTAGCGAGCTGGCAACGTGTCTCATTAACCTGTCGCGTGCTCTCCTGTTTACAATACATCATGTAGAAAATACTTAAAATGAAAAATAATGTCCTGTGGCTAAACTACTGGATATTATTCTTTGATTTTTTGTGTGACGGTTGGGAATATCATGACTTATACGAAGTTTCATTTATGATCCTATTGTCCTCCCCACACTGTATATTAGATTTTTTTATTATTTTTTTTTTTTATTTATTATATATTCTTATTGCCACAATACCTTTTTTACCATGATGATGTTTCGGTGTTTATGTTAACTAAATAAAAGATCTACGATCTAGTGGACTGTAATTTTCTCTGTGCTCTCTTGCGAAATACCTAGAGGGCTTAACTGTGGCGAAAAGCTGACAATGGGTTCAGTGACGCCTCCTTGGATGCCAATGCCTGTGTCATCTACGCACGGGTCCACTCATCAACAATACTTGTAGCCGCGAAGTCTAAGATTATACCACACCGAAAAACAACAGCATTGCCTAAACTGGAATTAAATGGGGCGCACCTTCTGTCACAACTCAGTAGTCGTGCGCGAAAATTGCGGTGAACACGCGCACGATCTGCGCGTTGTCACCGCAATTGTGTGTGTTTGTCAATAGTGACTTGAGCGAGCCCACCAAAAACAAATGTTTCTGTGAATTGTTAGTGGCGCACACCGGTGGATAGCGTCTTAAGAGATATGCTTGTGAACGACTGCTGCTTCACGAGAACGTCCAGCTGTTGCTTTGCTGGCATTTTTTGAAGAGCTGGGGAGGATTGAATGATCAATTCCCAGCACCTGTATGCAAAATAATTACCATACGCATGCTTTTTGTGGTAACTTGGTTGCATTGCTGATCGGGGTGTTGTTAATATATTGTTTTAAGAAATGAACATTAACATAACATTTATTTATGATAGCCCGAGTGAATAATTTGTGACTTTAAGTTATAGTATAGATCTATGGATAAAATTCAACATCGCACATGTAAGTGGGTACATGCTTTAGGTACTGCTAACCACTTCCTGTTAGGTGGACTCTCATCCTATTTGCTCATATATTCATTAAGTAACTAATACTTACTATTGGTTTCCACAGCTCTTCGCTTCTTAGATAATTCTTGATTTTCTTCCACTTCAATAACATCATCTCCTGCATCTGATTTCAATAGGTGTGGAGGTAATTCTTCTACACCTAGACAGGTATTGTTTAGATTTTCCAGGTCTAGATCTGTAGGCAAACAAAAACAGTAAAAGTGATAAGATCATTGCTTGTTTATAGTGCCATTTGTAGTATGTGAAACAATTTCATTTCACTTAAGATTGTTTAATGACCATATTATGTTTTGTTCTTAAAACATACCATCACTTTGATATTCCTCTTTTGGCTCAATAACATCATCTTGTCCGTCACAAATAGCTGGTACTTCTTCTTTGATAGCAATGCTGTCAGTTCCACATTCATCTACTACACTTACATGCACTATTGGACTTTTAGTAAACCCAGTACAACAATATAAGTGGTCTTGGCTTACTGAAGGTTTTTGCTGTAAAAAGATGATTCCAATATTCATATTTCAAAGTCACTCAAAAGAACCTTCATAACAGAGTATATTCATGTAACCCCAATGCACCCTAGACAGAAGGCCATGCTACCAACCTCACTGACCACTGCACGAGCTATTATTGCACAATTTGAGCCACCATTACAGAGGACAATTTTACTATCAAACTGCCTTGTACATGTACAAGTTTCATAGCCATACTATGTGGATTGTTCAACATGTCATAGTTGTTATCACCTAAATTTGACCAAATGCGTTGCACCGAATGCGCTGTCTGCCATAGAAAATGACACAAACAAGGCAGTATGTTTGAAAAGGATGTGTAGATGGGCTATGCCATTCCTGGATAGAAAGCTGAACAAGCGACTTCTGCACCTGGATAGAGAGACTGGTGGCGGGGAACATCACTAAGTGCGGAAACCAAAACCCTAAACATAGAACATATTATTATGTGAAGATGTTTAACGTTAAACTGAAATAAAAAGTTATGACAATAAATGTCTGTTGAAGAATACCTCACCTCATAGTCTTCTTGCATCATTTGAGCATACAGCTCTTCGGCTTCCAAACATTTTCTCAGCAATCGGAAGCATTGCTTTAGTTTAGCGCAACAGAAGAAACAAGCAAGGATCGGTCTACTGTCTTTAGTTACAAACTGCAATAAAACTTGTCTTATACTTACACCATTTTTTTTTTCTATGAATATAATACTTTCAATATTAGGAATATGTTGTGTATTCAAAGACAGATTGGCAATGTTAGTCGAAGTATTCATCATCTGCCTAGCCTATTCTCAACTATGTAGGGGTCGGCTTCCAGTCTAACCGGATGCAGCTGAATACCAGTGTTTTACATGGAGCGACTGTCTATCTGACCTCCCCAACCCAGTTAGTGCTAGGTAATATGACACCCCTTGGTAAGACTGGTTGTCAGACTTTCGGGCCACTGACTACCTGTAACGACTGTCCAAGTTCTACAAATGACAGCCAGGATCAATGGCTTAACGTGCTTTCCAAGGCACGGAGGAAACTCGGTAAGTAATGGGACCACCCATTACTTACCCATCCACGGACCAACCTAGGTAAGCACGGCTTAACCTAAAGTCCGACCCGAGCGGCTGTTCTTATTTAGCCACAAGCTCCTCCGAATGTTAGTCGAGGTATAGTGTATTAAAATTATAACAATGACACATTTCTATGGCGAAATGTATCATTCATTGCACTACATGTTACTTTTACCATCTTTTGTATCACATTTACCGCAAATAACTAACTTAGAGTTTCAATTTGTTTTATCAAACTGTTTTCCTGCACGGGCCGTGGTTTCTACTTTCTTAAGAGGACACACAACTCTTGATGTATGAGATGCAGTTAAAACATATAAATAAACAATCTCTTGATCTCTTCAAAGTATTAACTTACTGGAATATCAGTCAGCTTTTCATAAAGTTCATGCAAGTTTTTGTTGACCACTACATACATATTAACATTCTCCACTAAACATATCCTACACATTGGCAGTTTATCCATCTTTTAATATAAAAAAGCTTTGTTAGCATAGGTCTCAGAAACAGAAACAGTGGTATTTTCTTCAACTTGACGTTGACATGTTGACAATGACATATTGACATTATTTTTAAAAAATACCATAGATATTAAAATACACAGACGAAACTTTTTTTTTTTAATTTACCCCGAAGGGAAAGCACAGAACATTAATATTCTAGGGAGCAGAATTTCAAGTACGTACAAAAAATATGAGCCCGGATTTTTACGCCATCTAGTGGCCCCCTTACAACTTGATCAAAGAAAACTACGCGGGTTTAAATTAGTCCTAGAGTACTGTTGTGTACATGTGTGCGTAGATAATACACTAATATTGGCCATATGTGTATAATATGTGTGTTACTTTATTTTATTTATAGGTAAAGTTTCGAATGCTCAAATTGGAAAATCAGATTGTTTCTGTGAATAGTCTCATATGCTTAGCATTCAGTAGATCATTGAGAATTCAACTTGCTTTATCGATACGGACAACATGCGAGTTTGAAATGTTCATTTTGAAACTGGGTCTACTTAATATCTTTACACACACTGCACTTTTATAAATACAACTGTTGTACTGTACACAGTTAGAAATTAAGATATCTCTAAAAAAAATCCAAATTGCAGTCTAACCATAATCAGAAACAATTTATTTATCGCTAGCGCAAATAAACAATATACAAAAAAATAACCGGCCACAACGGCTTTATTTTTTATTATCTTTATTTATGACCATAGATACTAAGGCCCGTATTACAGAACGTCACTCAATACTCAAGCATCATTTAAAACTAGTTTCAACCAATCAAATGGCTTGAATCTAGTTTTAAATGATGCTTGAGTATTGAGTGACGTTCTGTAATACGGGCCTAAGTCTTTCAGTCGGATACATAAATAAACTAAGAATATAGCTATTGTTCATTACTCATACTCTGAAAGTAGGTCTGAAGTTGCCTGAGGAGAGGGATTAAAGTAATACTTTCATCCCTAGGGAGAATCGCTTTCAACTGACAGCTGACAAATTATTTAAAAAAAAAACTAGTTCTATTTTCACATTTCTATTGAACCATGTTCCAACTTTCTATACGATGTAAATTTAAATAAAATAAAGTATTGATTAAAATAATAATATTTTTTAAATAACTTTATTATAATTTAGTTTCAATAATTTCTTTAAAATAACATAGATTTGGGCAAAATATTTACCATTTTTTCAATGATGAAAATGAAAAATGGCTGAATAGCTGGCCGGCCACAGAAAAAAAAACCGGCCAAGTGCGAGTCGGACTCGCGCACGAAGGGTTCCGTACCATTATTTACAAAAACGGCAAAAAAATCATATCTGTTGTATGGGAGCCCCCCTTAATTTTTTTTTTTAATTTTTAGTATTTGTTGTTATAGCGGCAATAGTAATACATCATTTGTGAAAATTTCAGCTTTCTAGCTATCACGGTTTATGAGATACAGCCTGGAGACAGACAGACAGACAGCGAAGTCTTAGTAATAGGGTCCCGTTTTACCTTTTGGGTACGGAACCCTAAAAAAACAAAATAGGCGGGAAACGGGAAAGCAGCAATCCGATCTTCATTTGTTTTTTCGAGTTTTGTTTATACTTCCGTATAGCAGAGATGTGTATAAAATGAGTTCATCTGATTCAGATATGAATTTAACGCCTGATTTTAAAAGAGAAGAGGCTAAAGCGGTAGTGGAAATAAAATTATCTCACCAAATCACAAAAGTTGTTGATTTATTTAAAATAAAATTTACTCATTTTTTCTTTAGCTAATTCATGTTTTTATTTTTACTTTCCTTGTATTCGTAATTAAAAGCACAGTGTTTACCTCGGGTTAAAAACTTATTTAGTCCCTCGAACTATTGGCGCCCTCACTTCGTTCGGGCCCAAAACCCCGTCTCCGGACTAAATAAGTTACTTTCACCCCTAGGGTAACAAATACAACTACTTACATACTACTACTTTAATAATACACCACGGCATTACACCTCTGTCTATTTTATTTACTATTCCTATTTCAATAATTATTTAAACAATAAATATTAATTATTATTTAAACAATTTATGTTAGGACATGGCCGAATCCTGCCCTCAGAATCAATTTATAATTCGTAATGTACACTAATTATTATTATATTAAAGTTACTTCTAAAATAAATAAAAATTAATCGCAACAATTACATATCTCTAGAACAGGCGACAAAAAATCTCAAAATAATATGTGTGTTAATCGTTTTTTTGTGTCTACGTTTGGATACACGCATGAGACAAACACTGTATCTATCTGAATTACGCCTGAAGGTCAGACTAAAATGTATGTAAAACACCTGTGACTGTCAAATTGTATTGCTAGGGTACCTTAAAAAGTTAACGGTTTCACGATTATCGCAGACACCACTTTTCGACCTGCCGCGCGTCTTGATGAATATATTCAAATATTTATTTTCAAGAGTGTGTATCCAAATATCCTAGACTTATTTTGACGTTTCTACGCTCAAAACTATCTGTGCAGTCTTGCGTTGATCTTATCACGTAATACTGTGTTGTCTTTTCGTTATTGTATGACAGGGAGCCATTTAGCCCCAACCCCTTGGATGCCATTTTAGGCTATTGTTGTAGGTAGTTGCCTAGTTGGTAAACGGACAGTTGGATGTTGTTGCCATGTCATGACGTTGTTATGGTATTTAAGCTGGGCCAGGCATCAAGCAAATACAATGGCACCAGCTTCATTCCTTGATAATATTTTGTTGATTTTGGAAGATGAATAGGCTTAAAAGTGGATGAAAACAATGAATTTGTCTTGTCTGAGTAATTGCAATGATGTTTTTCTTAAAACGTCTGTAAAAGAAGTAGAAGTAGATAATTATATTTTATACTTTTGCAAATGTAGGTATATATACTACCTACCTAATTAGATATTGTTAAATAAAAATTCAAATACCATTTTAGTGTTTTATTGCCTATCCAATTGTATATTTTTTGCTATTCGCTTGGGTCGCTTGGAAGTCATAATATCCAGAAATATCTGTAGATGACTAGTACTCGCTCTTCTTCGATTTGAAATGTCGTGTCGGATAGTGAAGAAACGGCCTTTAAATCCATTGGTAATAGCATTTCTCGTATTGTTTCGTTTCGGAATTTATGATCATTGCTATTCAAAATGTTTAGGCACATTTTTTGTATCCTAATTATAGTATCTCTCGCTTCTTCTCTGATCATAAAACTTAAACTATTATGATTACACACCTGTAAGCTTTAATTTGACGTACTGTATGTCAATGTACATGAATATTTTTTGTAAGGGCACAGCTCTATACAAATTCCGGCCATGTCATTTAGTAATATAGTTTAGTTTTAGATATAATTAAAAACAAATACCTACATAAATAACTTACACCTTTTTTTTTTTTTTTTTGGTGGGTGGGAAATCATCAAATGACCCCCCCCCCGCCCCGGGCGGAGTGGAAGGGAGTGTCAGACTCTTACTGACTAAAAACCACCCATGTTCCTTCATTGGCCCTTTATGTTCCAGGGCCGCGGTATCTCTTTCGAACAGTCCCGCAGCCCTGGCAGGCACCGGCCCTTACGGGCCCCTCCCGTTGCTGACAACTCTTTGAGGAGCGCGTGGAACAGGAACGCGCCGTCGACACGGCCTGCCCGTCGTCATACGACGGACGGACGGCGAGCTAGCCCATTACTCACCGTCCACAGGCCCGTGCCTACGGTGGCCGAGAGCCATCACGGCGTGGCCCCCGACGCCCGGTGCTTCTCCCGTGGCGGCTGGGACGTGAGGCTCTCTCCCTCTCACGTTCCGCCGCCTCCTTTGCTAGCATGACTGCTTCGCAGAAGGAGGCGACGGCTTCCCATTCCCTCTAAATATCTTATACCTTTTTTTTAAATAATTAATTAGTTTAAAACTAAACTATATTACTAAATTTAACATAAATTGTTTTTTTTCTACCGTATTACAAATATATTTATGCAACGCATTATATAAAATAGTTCTTATTTATTAAAATTTCCTTATCTTGTGGTGTTGCCAGAACATAAAATCGCTAGACTCCTTTTTTATTTTGGAAAGAGTTTCAATTTACTTTATTTATACTTATTTAAGTAATAACTTTCAAATTTAATGAAATGACCGAAAAAATATTAAGTTACTGTATTTAAGCTATTTAGACTTCAGGAAACTCGTTTATGTCACATCAAAATTTTATTTTATTTTACGTGGTAACATTATAGTATAATCAGCATGTTACACAGAGACGGCAAGAAATTAAACTATCACTATCTTTAGCCTACCGCCTAGTCCAAGGTCACTCATACATACAGCCCGCGCCAAACTTTGTGGCCGCCCCGAAACTAGGCTCGTTGCATTGCGCAGAACACAAAATATACTACTCGCGACTATATTCAAGGCGGTCACAAAGTTTGGCGCGGGCTGTACACAGTTGACTTGACAGGGCCTGGGCTGTGCTAACAGCAGCCCGTTGTTTCACTTACCTCCCGCAAACATACTTAAGGGCAGGTATTCCTAATTTTACATCACTTTGATTCAATATTAAACAAACAAATAGGGATTGTTTAAAGCCAAAAAAATGTATATTATAGTTTACTATACGTACTTTGATAATTTTTGTGGTTCAAAACCTGATAACGAATACTTCGCTCGATTAAAAAAAAATCAATAGAGGAGGCTAATATGAGTATTTTTTTTAATGTTTTGCTTATTGTTCTTGAAGTATATGAAAGTTTTACTTCCAAAAACCTTATCTAAACAAAGTTAATAACATATAGAACAATTATTTCTGGTTACATTCTGCAAAATAGTTAAATTATTTATAATACAGCGGCTTGCGTACGTGGCTTCAGTCGCTTGCCAGGGCCTTGACGAGGTACGACCTATGTCCTTTTTGCCGGCGCACGGTTGTCCCGCTGATTTGTCGAACGATTAACATAGAACTTAGTGTAAAATACACTGGACCGTAAAGAAAAAGGGTCAGTTAGAAAATTTTCAATATCTTCAAAAGTACTTGATTAATTTAGTCTTTATTTCATAAACATCGGGGTTTATGAAATATAGACTAAAAACAAATTACTAAGTACAAGCTTTTTATTTTCAATGAATGTAAAATAAATAAAAATACTTAGTTTTTCCTGTATTTTCGTAAATGTAGATTGAATTAGAATCAGAATCATTTATTTGTTAAACATAGGTATAACATTAGGGATCTTATAAATAGTTAAGGTTCTTACTATGTTTTGGTTTTTTGGTTACAGATGTACCGTTTTCACGCATTTTAGTACTTTGTGTTGCCTCCGCGAGCTCGCAATACTGCTGCTATACGATTTGGCAAACTTTCTACTAGGTTTTTGAGGCGTACACGTCCTCCCAGTTTGATCCATGCATGCTCAATGGGGTTGAAGTCGGGGCTGCGTGCTGGCCACTCCATGTGTGTGATACCGACTTCTTGAATATAGGCAAACATTATCTGAGCCGTATGCGGGCGGGCATTGTCTTGCATAAAAACGGCATTCTCGCCCATGTCCACTAAAAATGAACCAACGTAGTCATTCAAAATTTTAGTGACATATCTTTCTGCAGTTAAAGTTCCATTTTCTATTACCACTAGCTCAGTACGGCTTTCGGAAGAAATACCAGCCCACACGTGAACAGAGCCTCCACCGTAAGGTCCTTGTTCTTCTATACAGGCTTAGTTATAGCGCTCTCTATTGTACACTCTTTTTCTCCCGTCGTGCTTGTATAAACAGTATCTAGACTAGTCTGAAAACATAACTCTTGACCAGTCATTCAGAGTTAAATTCTTGTGTTCTCTACCATTACTCAACCTTGAGTTTCTGTGGTGTCTTTCTAGTTTTGAGCAATTTGCAGGTCTTAATGGCTTTAAATTTGCTTCAGCCAGACGCCGCCTTACTGTATCCGTACACAGATTGTTTCCTCCAGCTCGTAAATGATGATTCTTTACTTCAACAGCCGTAAGAAAGTGATTTCTCAAAATGTTGACACCATATAGTGATCCTCCCGCGCTGTCGTGCACCTTGTTCGGCCTGTTCCTGGTCTTCGAAGATAGGATCCAGTTTCATGGAAACGCTGGAGTACTCGCTGAACTATAGAAAGTGTCACACCAAAAGTTGAAAATGGGTTAAACAGTTCTCGCTGTATTTCACTGACTGTGCAGATTTTCAAGCATTGTCAGGATCCTGGTACAATCTTCAGGGGTTAACGATATGATGACTTCAGAATAATAAAATTTATAAAAGACACCATATTTATAACTTTTTATTGCAAAACTAAAACAAACGCGAAACAATTGATTTGAGAGTGTACGCACCGGGACTTACAGCTTAGGACGGCCGTTTATTCCAAGTGCGAACGATGTGGCTGGGTTTTGAGACAATTGAGCCTGGTTCGTACCTAAAACCCGACTGACTATAAACCTAGCCCTACAGTAACTACCTAGCACCCTAGTAATCCTAGTCCTATAGTAATTACCTACTCAGCTATCACCCTAGTTTTCCTAGTCCTATAGTAATTACCTACTCAGCTATCACCCTAGTTTAAGTTGACCTAACGCCCTAGCCTACTATACAAACCGTTTACGTGAGGGATGTCTGTTACAAGGAGACCTACGGTAACAGACGGAACTTAGGTAGGAATAGGGGTTCGTGTACGTCGTGCAATGTACACAGGAAATGGTTTTCTCACTGCCGATCCCACAGACTCATAGGACCGATGATGGCTAAAGGTGTCTTGGCCACAGTGAGAGGAGGTATAGGAGATGAATCACACTCGACTCCAGCTTGATGACTAATTTATTACAAATAATGAACTTAATTATATACATATTTTGTGGTAAATACACATTGATGGCTATTTACATGTGTGCTGTGTGTGTATCGAGCCGATGAAGCGAAGATCTCAGTAGGCCACTTCTTAGCGCTGACGGTGTGCTGGTGTTGCCGGCGCGTGGAACGAATGTATGTCGCTCTTAATGCTGACGCTGTGATGCTGTTGTTGGCGCGTGTAACTATGATATGTTCACGGCTGAACATTCTGGCGCCTCTCAGGTCCTAGGCTCCAGTTGGTATAACTCAATAGTTTCGTGTTGATGTGGTAGACTGTACATTGGTTCCGTTTTGATAGTTGGTTGGCCTGTTGTAGGTTGGGTAGATGTCTTGTTGGCAGCAAGCGAGGTTGGTTCTGTTGCTGTTTGTTTGGCTGGCTCGGTACTTGTCTTTCTGGTCTTGTGCTGCATTGTGACTCCAATCCATCTCAGTATTGCTGGGCCGTAGCAAACTAAAAACAAAAAGGTTAAAAACATGATTATACACGAAATTGCACTTGTTAAGTATGCGTGAGAACTAATTTGATTCCAAATAGTACTATCTAATTGGGTTTGTAAGGCATTTTCTTGATTAACTAAATTCTGAAAAATCTCTTTTGAGTGATCTATGACTTCTTCGTCTTTCGTAATGTTTAGCATGGATTTGTTCACCATGTGCGTTTTTATGGGAAAGTCTATTTGTTTTGAGTATGATGTGACAATCGGTACTGAAACAATTCTTTTGGCAGTTAATATGTTATTAGTTGTTTTAATAATGCAGTTATCTGCAATTCGTATTACACCGACATTTTGAAGCTCAATTTCTTCTCTTTGTCCGTCACAAAGTATTGACATCGTAACCCGATCTCTTGCAATGAATAACCAAGTGTTTGGCATGTGAAGTTGTTTCCATATTATTTTATTGGATAAATAATATGTTTTGGTAGGACATTTCGTATGTGTCTGGTTTTTAAATAGTTGATCTACAATGCAATTTTCTTTTAATTGCATGTTTTTCACGGCCCCAGGAAAGCAAATGAAGTGGTTAGTCCATTCTAAGCAACGTTTGAACTCCTCATAGTTCAAGTCAAAATACATTTCGTTGTTGTAATCTAACCCTATGTAAGCTTTGGGTACTTCTAGACTTTGGGCGGACTTGTCAGAATTTATCTTTGGGACTGGTGTAACATACATTAAAGTATATTTAGTTATCTCTTGTATAGGAAAATATGAGTATATTTTTATATGAGTCTTGTTTTCAGATATTTTGGTGTCCAGTAACTGTTGTTGTACGATTCTTAAATTTGATGGTAATTTCTTGTTTGCTGATGATATCAGGTCACTGACGTTCTTTGGTGTAAGAACACTGTATACTGTCGCCTTGCTTAAGTATATTTCTAATAATCCGTTATAATAATCCATGATTTCTTCCATGTAATTATATGCTAATTGGTAAGTCTGCATAATACGTATGTTTACACTGTTGTGGTCGACTGTACTGAACCAATGGTTGTTACTCTCTATGTAACCTATGACTTGGTTTAATTTAGTTTGAAATCCTATAAGTTTCTGTTTTATTCTTTCTTCAGTTTTGTTCACTTGTGAGATTGTTGATATCATAAATTTGGTTTGATGGTTGGCAGCTTCAATTAACTTTTTTTGGTTTAAATTTAATGTGTCTATATCTCGATACGCCTCATCATTCACTCCAAAGATAGAAGTTAGTAACTGTCCCAATATTCCCCTTTTCTTCCTAGTTTGGTTCACTTCTGTCAAATATTCTTTAGTCCGCTCAAATTTTGATTCTTCTTCTAACAAATGGTGGTATAATTGTTTACAAAATCCGGAAGCTGTTATTTGTTCTGCATTTGTGCATAGTTGGCTGAATTGTGACGTCATTGTTTTTATTTTGACAAGGTCTTGCTCTAGGTGTTGTTTTTCATAATTTATTTCTATTCTAAATATTCCTCTGTCAATGCTTGCTGTTCCTATTTGTTCAACATAAAATCCTGGTGGTACCGGTTTTAAGCAGTAAGTCGTTGTAGTCGATTTTGCTGAACCCAATATTTGTAAAATGATGAACAGCAATGTGAACCATTTGGATATTTTATTACATTGTTTGTTTTGATTAGTTTTGTTATTTCTTAAGATTTTTGCGGTGTTTGTTTGTATTGCATGCATAGGTTCATTACTACTACTATACATATTTGTTTCGATTGGCAATGGTATTAATGTGTGGATTGATCGTTTTTGAGTTGTTCCTGACGATTTTTGAAGCGTCACTACTCGGGATAAGTCGTCGTCACCCGTATGTATTTCCTTTATTTTTGCAAGTGGCCATTTGCTGGGAGAAACTTTTTCATCTTTTATAATTACTAGAGTTCCAACCGACAAGTTTTCTTGATTGGTTTTCCATTTGTACCTTTGTTGAAGTTGGTGTAAATAGTCTTTAGTCCAGCTATTCCAGAAATCCTTTTTCATTTTTTGAATCTGTTTCCATCTGTTGATGTGATCTGTATTAGTTTCCGATAGCGGGTCTGGTACCCCTACTGCTTCTCTTCCAATTAAGAAATGACTCGGTGTTAACACGATATTATCGTTTATATCTTCACTTAGTGCACATAAAGGTCTCGAGTTTAAACATGCTTCAGTTTGGTGTAAAAACGTGCTCATTTCTTCGTAAGTTAGTGTCTGCTCTCCTATCACTCTACGCAAATGATGTTTCATAGATTTTACTCCTGCTTCCCAAATCCCTCCGAAGTGGGGGGATGATGGAGGAATAAAGTGCCATTGTGTTCCAATGTTGGTCAACGTGTTTTGAAAGTCGTCAGACTGGGTTATGTCTAACATTTCTTTGTATAAGTAATTGGCAGTGCCTACGAAATTCGTCGCGTTGTCACTATACATGTGTGATACTGGACCTCTGCGTGCCATAAACCTCCGTAGGGCGGCTATGAACGTTTCTGCTGATAAGTCGCCCACCAGCTCCAGATGTACCGCTTTCGTGGATAGGCAAACAAATATCGCAATGTAGCCTTTGTAAGATTTATGACCCCTTCCTTTCATTGTTCTCACTGATATTGGTCCCGCATAATCTACTCCTGTGTGACTGAATGGGTATGATTCCGTCACTCTTGGTTTTGGTAGTGAGCCCATTTTTTGTGAGGCGGTGGTTGATCTGTATCTAGTACACTTTACACATTTTCTAATGCTGCTTTTCACTGTTCGCTTTCCTCCAAGTATCCAATATTTTTGTCTTATGTACGCTAAGGTCATACTATTACCTCCATGTAATGTGGTTAAATGAGCATCACGAATTATGATTAATGTTACATGATGGTCATGAGATAACAGAATGGGGTGTTTTTGATCGTATGGTAGACTGGAGTTTTGAAGTCTTCCTCCTACTCGCAGTAAGCCTTCATTATCAATAAACGGATCAAGGCACGACAACCTGTTCCCTTTCTTCAATGACTGTCCGGCTTTAATGGTTTTGTACTCCTCAGCAAATTCTTCTTGTTGAACTAAGTGGAGGACTTTTTTCGTTGTTGAATTAATTTCCTTACAACGTAATGGTTTTTTGTATTCTTGTTTATTGATAATGAAGGCCAAAAGGAAAGACTAGACTAGATTGTCCTGAATATTGTATTTTAATAATTTTTCTCCGAATTGATTTCTTCTAAACTATATACTTAAGTAATAATAAATAACTGGCTTATGTTCGTGATTTCGTACGCGTGGGGTGCGTGGACTATAATAACTTAGTTTACAAACTACTGACACTCCCATCAAAATCTCTCCACCCGTTTACTGACAAAAATCCAAAAACCAGATTGTAAGCGTGGTGCGGAACCGCTGTAACAATCATGAAAGAAAAGGAGATTATTAAGTGAATAAAAACAATTGTAGGTAGTAATAAAATAAGTTGCTTCTACTTATATTTCTCTAAAGACTAAATAAACCCCCGAAAATTAACATGAATTGCGTAGGTAAAACGAAGTTGACTGTACACACTGTTACAATTTTATACTGTGACCCAAAGTTATGCACAGTGCGGTCACCGAGTTCATTTGAAATGTCTGTTCGTGCGACTTGCCACGCGCGTAGGTAAGTAACGCTAAATGCCTACTGCGCTCGAATATCCTGGCCTTAAGAAAGTCCGAGTTTCGTTAGTTAAAGAAATCGAATCTTGTCTTTGTGATAGGCAACAAATAACGATAATTAGTAGAATTTGTAAAAAAAAACGAAATAACATAAATCTAGCCAGAGAACGGTGAATTATGGAGTACCACAAGGTAGTGTACTCGGTCCCCCCCTATTTATTGTTTATATTAACGACTTTCCGACAGCATCATCATATCCTATGACAATGTTTGCAGATGACAGCACTTTACTTTTTAATAGTGACGAGATAAGCACATTAGAGGCTGAGATTAATTCTACCTTACTATCAGTTGTGAATTGGCTGCAAAATAATAATTTGGTTTTAAATCTTGATAAAACAGTATTAATGAAATTTCATCAAAGGATAAATCACAACCTGGACTTAAATATTAAATACAAGGACAAAATTATTAATGAAGCAAATGTGACTAAGTTTCTTGGGCTAAACATAGACAAAGTATGCAGTAAGCTAAACCAATATTCCTATGGCTACAAAAACAAAACAAAACATGTTAAGCAAAACGGCCAATCGAGCAACAGTCCTAACGGCGTATCATGGTCTAGTAGCTTCAACACTGAGATACCGAATTATATTTTGGGGCAATGCTGCGGGTAAAGATATGGTATTTAAGTGCCAAAAAAGGTGCATACGAGCTATACCTACTGGAATATTTTTTAAGCAATGCGCAAAAAAAAATTGGTGGTTCAGTATCAGTAATAGAACACATCCATTATTTGTTCAACTTTTTTTTTTATGCGTCTTTAAATCAGCAAAATATGGACACTATCTATTCGTAATAATATCAAAGGCAGCGCGCGCCGTGCGGCGCAGGCGGCGATGTAGCAGCGGGGGTGAAACCCCTTCCCGGGCGTCAGAGATTGTTGCCAGACACCGGGCGCGACGGGCGCCCGACAGTGTGCTCCAGGGTCATCAAACTTCTAACTAAAAACCTAGCAGAACTTGGATCATTATACTAAAAAATTGTGGAGTATCAATGTTGCTTAAAAATCTTCATAGAGAAGTATTTTTTAATTTAGTAGTATTATATTGCGAGAGTTTCAATCTTACAGATGCAGAGGTCGCTACTATAGCATTAAACAGACATATTTAAAATGATTATTGTTGTAGGAAATGTTTAGCAATTGACGGACATTATAATTTAGACGGATTATTTTCATAAGAAAATTACTCTATTATATTTTACTACCATAATGGTAGTTTAGTGTACGAGTTAGAGTACTTACTTAATTTTAACGATTAAAATCAATAAATACTTTTATTTGTCATTAATGGTTTTGTGTTTCTAGTTTTTTGTTGTTGTTGTTTTTTTAATCAGTTATATGCCGTATTTCGGTATTATTACAACATATTCCAAACGGAGCTAGTAGAATTCTCGAGTTACAGCCACTGGCAACATTAATTTTTACATGTCATGTCGATATGTCAGTGAAATGTCACATTGCAGAAAAATTCCGGTTCTCGTTTGGTGCGGTTCGTTATTTTTCTGCATTTGTACTTTTGGTCCTATTCCAAGACAAATCCTTGTGTTGTTTCCATGCTGTTTGTTGAGTCGAGCCCCTGTTCCTCCAAGCTAGTATCGGATCTACGCAGTGATACCTTGTTTAGTGACTGAAATTGAGATATTGACTCCTGTAAATTGTGTTGAGATAGTGACTCCAGTGCATTGTGTATTTTGTTGACGGCAGTACAAGTGCATAATCATTAAATCATGTCTTCCGAGAAGAAGTGCTGTGTCCCTGGGTGTTCTGGGAATTCTGGTATGTACTAAGATCACCCAATTGATGACTTTATATTGTTTTAAAGTTGCAGTGAGATTATAATGCGCAAGGGCCAAGACCGTTCATTGTGGAACTATAGGGGAAGTCTACATCCAGCTGTGGGAAAAAGAGCTGGCATAATGATGATGCCATTAGTAAGAAAACTGACACGTCAATGATTATCTTTATGTATTTACTAGAGGTTCCCCGCGGTGTCACACGCTGCGCGGCTCCTAAGGGTCGTTTCGTAATGTTATATAGCCTATAGCCTTCCTGGATAAATGGACTATCCAACACAAAAAGAATTTTTCAATTCGTACCAGCAGTTCCTGAGATTAGCGTGTTGAAGCAAATAAACAAACAAACAAACTCTTCAGCTTTATAATATTAGTATAGATTACACTCTGATTGTGTTGGAATGTTCAAAAATGCATCACATGCCATCAGTCCTTGCTGTTAACATAAATTAAGTAAGTTATAATTTGAGGTTATCTGGTGGACAAAGCCATATTAGCTTCGCAACAGTAAGGTCAAAGTTGTTAACTTTTTAATGATTTAAACAATAAAATAGAGGAAACATCATTTCCTTAATAAGTTGTAAATTTTATGCCTTGAATTTTTCAGATTGCCAGACTGTTCTGCATCTTTTTCCGAACCCTGCAAAAGATATGGATCGCTACATGTCATGGGTCTTTAATATTGGCGGAGACATCTTAAAATATAGTAATGAGTACATTTACAAAAATCGGCGAGTTTGTCATGCTCATTTCGAACTTAAATATTGTTGCCGCTATAATCGGATCAGCAATATCGCTGTGCCGACATTAAATATGCCAGGTGAGTAAATAAAGTTCACAGTTATTGGACTAATGTTGATAAATAAAATTAACATAGGTACTTCAGTGATTTAGATCTGAAGGCCAATTCCCATAATTAAAAACATTGAAAATCTAGTCACAATTAGTCATATTTTTGACAGACTGATATAAATTTAACTGACTATTTATTTACAGGCCTATCAACACTCAAGTTCACGACTACTTCAATAGAAAGAAGACCTTTGAAATCAATTGAAAACGTGTCCAACATTTTGCCGTCTACTTCTAAAGGTAATCTTTGTTTAATCAAACAATGCACTGCTATTATTAAATATCGAATAATTATGTAATTTTTTTGGGGGGCCCTAATAAAAATTACATAATTATTTGATATTCCCAAAAACCTTAACATTGCACCAGCAATAGGCCCTATATTATTGCTAAGATAATGTTTAAGTGGGTAGCCTACATATATTTTTTATGCAATTTGAAAATTCAACATAAAATAGTGTATACCTTTGTGGCACATTTTCTAGACACAATTCATGACAAGACCTTGTACTAATTAATGTGCACTGTATCCAAAAATCACACATTAAAAAATTAATTTGATTTGAGTTGGTAAAGGCATAGAATAGGCCAATAGTTTCTAAACAAATAACACATGAGCTTGAAATTGATATGTGTAAGATAAGCCATGTGCCCAATGGGATTTACCCACACTAACATCTCAGGAGCCCTCCGTGTCTAAATATTTTTGACCATAAACCCCTTAGGGGATGAATTCTTAAAAATCTCTAATCCGAATTATACCTCTAACATGTGGTTTTCCAGCATTAATTGGCATTTAACTTATACATACTTGTAGCGGTGTGATATAGCTACTTTGTTTTATAGTTTATGGCTGCTACTTTGCCCAGATTAGGATGGGGTTTTTTAATGAAATAAAAAACAATGTTGTCGTATGTGATGTTCGTAAGCAAGTCTATATTGGAATAAGTTTTTTACAGCGATCGAGGAAAGAGGGTATGGGAACAATGGTGGCCAATCAGAGCGCAGTATCGCGTCATTTTACTGTACGCTGATTGGCTGGCGATGATGCGATGCGATCGGTACTCATTGTACGAATGAGTGAAGGATAGATGAAGCCCAAACATGCCCGCGGCCTTGAAAGCACCAGCTTACAATAGGATGAGTGTTATTCAGGCTCCACCAGTGGACAGATCTTCGTATATGGCCGTCTCACGATGCCTGACGATGTGTGGATGTCGGCTACCCGTGAAATACCGTCGTTGCCAGGTATCGTCTTTGCAATCCGACCTAATTGCCACTTTAATGGCGGAAGGTTGATGTCTTTGATTACGACAAGCGTGTCAGGTTTCAGATTTGTTGTGTTTTCCCTCCATTTAGTCCTTGTTTGTAGCTCTGAAATGTATTCACTGGCCCAGCGTGCCCAGAACTGATGGCGAAGCTGCTCCACTCTCTGGTAGCGACTCAACCGATGGACAGGTAAGTCTCGCAAGTCATCTTCACAGACCGGTGCGGTAAGCGGGCGACCAATCAAGAAGTGTCCAGGGCTGAGCGGGAGATAATCTCGAGGATCCGACGATATAGGTATCAGAGGTCGAGAGTTTAACATCGCTTCTATTTGTGATAACACCGTAGTCATTTCCTCGAAGGTTAAGTGCGCGTTGCCCACCACTCGGCGGAGGTGGTACTTGCAAGATTTCACCCCAGCTTCCCACAAGCCACCAAAGTGCGGGGAATATGGAGGTATGAAAGAAAATTTAATTTGACCCTGATTGACCCCTTGCATATTCAACAATATCCTTTCTACATTTTGACAAAAACTGAGCAAAATCATTATTCAGGCCAATGAAGTTACGTCCATTGTCTGAGAATATTTCTGACGGTTTACCGCGACGTGAAATAAAACGCTTGAGCGCGAGTAAGTATGCGTTAGAAGAGAGGTCACTAACTAGTTCCAAGTGTATTGCGCGCGTAGTGAAACAGATAAATAAGCAAATATACGATTTTGTTAATTTCGCGCCTCTGCCTTTCCGGTTTAGAACGAGCACTGGCCCTGCGTAGTCAACTCCTGTATGAAAGAAAGGAAAACTAGCAGTTATCCGTTCTTTAGGTAAGTTACCCATAAGTGGAGTTAATGTTTTACCCTTAACGCGTTTGCAGACAACACACTGTTGAGTCACCTTCCTAGCTAGGTTTTTACCTGACATCGGCCACCAATCCTCACGCAAGCGGTACAGTAACGCTTGAGGTCCGCAGTGCAAAGATTGGTTATGTTCGTGCCTAAATAATAAAAGCGTAAAATAATGCTCAGACGATAAAAGAATAGGATGTTTTTTGTCATAACCAAAGTCAGGTGAATTCTTTATTCTACCACCCACTCTAATTATGTTATCATTATCGAGAAATAAATTCAAACTGGCGAGTCTATCGCTCGACTTGACACTTTTTCCACCTTTTAATAGATCATACACAACTGGAAATGATTCCATTTGAGATAATCTAGCAAGTATATTAATGGCATGTCGCAATTCAGTAACAGTAATCGTACCTGTCAACTGATTTGTTTTGTTGCGCGCAAAGTTATTATGAATGAAGCGAAGTACATATGCAGCGACATGACTCATGCGAACAAAATGCGAAAACCTATTAAATGGAAAAAATGTATCGAGTGTAGTATTTTTACACTTTGTTACTAATGACAATGAGCCTGTAAACGTTGATTTGAGTTCCGGTAACTCTTGAGGTGAAATATCATTAATGCTTGAGATTAAGTGTGAACTTAAACTAAACAGAAACTTGGGGCCTTCCCACCATAATACCGATGAAGACAAATCTTCAAGATTGACACCACGTGAAACTAGGTCAGCAGGGTTATCCTTGCCACTTACATGACGCCAAGTAAACTTATTCGTAAGTTCGTGTATTTCAGCGACTCGGTTTTGCACAAAAGTCTTAAGCATGCTAGGAGCCATGCGTAACCAGCCCAACACAATTGTCGAGTCGGTCCAAAATATGACGTCATCAAACCTACGAGTAAGTGAACTGTTAATCTTATCAAACAGCCTAGCACCTAACAGCGCGCCGCATAGTTCTAATCGCGGTATACTTACGGGTTTCAATGGAGCTACTTTGCCCTTAGAAAATAGCAATTTCACAGTC
The DNA here is from genome assembly GCA_950022335.1 of Eurois occulta. NCBI lineage: Eukaryota > Metazoa > Arthropoda > Insecta > Lepidoptera > Noctuidae > Eurois > Eurois occulta. The sequence continues at coordinate 7,533,998 of OX465504.1, read as the reverse complement.
ACCTGCTGATTGGCACCTATAGTACGTACATAGGCACACGCGCCATATGCAGTTTGTGAAGCGTCTGTGAATATGTGTAACTCCGTCCGAGTAGGATCACATTGGAAAACGTGTCGCGGAACCTTTATTGTGCGAAGATAGGACAGGCTGTCAACAAACCGGTTCCATGTTTGAATGATATCAGTGGGAAGCGGATCGTCCCAATCTAATTTTAATAGCCAAAGTTTCTGTAATAATACTTTACCAATAATAACGGAAGGGCTTAACAATCCTAATGGGTCAAATATCTGCGAAACAGTTGACAGAATTATGCGTTTAGTGACAGGTTTGTTGCCGTTATGAAATTGCGTAATAAAATTAAACTCGTCGGTGGCGTTACACCAACCCAAACCCAGCGTTCTACACTGACTATTTTCGTTTAGATTTAAATCTTGAAACGTACTGTGTTCATTTGGTGACGTCATTGAAGCAGGTGCACCGTCGAGCTCAAAGTTAAAAATCCACTTGCGAAGTGGAAAGCAACCGGACTTTAGTATGTCTACGGTGCTTTTACAGATATCAATTAATTTGACCTTGTCCTCACACGAGGTCAAGAGGTCATCTACGTAAAAGTCGTCAGTTATGACCCTTTTGACCTCGGGGTCCGTACATTCAGCTGCTAGCTGCTTTAGACACCTAACACTAACAAACGGCGCCGATGCCGTACCGTATGTTACGGTGTTAAGCCGGTAAAACTCGAGCGGCTTTGTAGGATCGTCACGCCACATAATAAGTTGCAGGTCACGTTGAGAAGGATCAACAAGAACTTGACGGTACATCTTCTCACAGTCTGCAATTGCCGTGTATTTAAACTGTCTAAAACGTAACAAGATAGCTATTAAGTCTCCCTGAATAGGAGGTCCTACAAGCTGGATATCGTTGAAAGATTTACCGTTACTGGTCGCAGCACTGGCGTCAAACACTACACGAAGCTTCGTAGTCGTGCTGTGCTCTCGAAAAACGCCGTGATGCGGCATGAAGTAGTGAGGATTCGTAAAAGAATTAACCTTAGTCATGTGACCTAGATTAATATATTCGTGTATAAATTCAGTGTATAATTTCTTATAACTGATAGGTGCGTGTGATAACCTTTTTTCTAAGGACAAAAAACGACGCTCTGCCTGTGGGAATGATTCACCCAAAGTATCGGGCGACTCTTTGAGAGGAATGTGAACACAGAATCTTCCATCTTTATTGCGAGTAGTAGTTGTGATGAAAGACTGTTCACAGGCCTGCTCTTCGTCTGTGTGCGCATCCCGAGACTTTGGTAGCTCTTCCAGCTCCCAGAACTGACGTAGCTGATAGTCCATAGATTGTGTGAAGTTACATTGGACATGTCCATTATTATGCGTAATATTATTAATAGGACCCGATATTATCCAACCTAACTTCGTATTTTGTAAGAACGGACCGTTCGGTAAACGCATCTTGCCATCGATAAGCAAGTCCCAAAACCGATCCGCGCCTATTAAAATATCTATCTTTTGCGGCCCTAAAAATTGCGTATTTGCCAGCTGCAGGTGTTCAGGAATCCTAAACTGTGTACTATCAGCCTGCAGAGCGGGCAATGTAGCCGTTATTTCCGATAGAACGAAACATTTTATGTGCATCGAGTAGGAATTAATGCGTGATTTTATTTTAATATCGCACGTTTGTGTAGAATGTGATATTAAATTACCTACTCCACGTATTTCATGAGTGGACTGTATTAGCGGAATATCTAACAATTTGCACAACGAATGTGTAACAAAGCAGCTCTGACTACCACTGTCTAGTAATACGCAAGCGACATGATAGTTGTTATGGCGATCGGGAATCTCAACTAAGGCAGTAGATAACAGAACCGGTTGCACATCTGTGAATTGTGTCTTTGTGTGTGTATCAGTGTGAACATTGCTAACTTGAATAAATTGTTTTTCGTTATTGGGATCACGTGCTACGTCAGTGACACACGAGGGGGGCGCGCTCACTGCGCCTGTCGCTGCCATCGTAGTCGTCGTAGCCTTTGCAGTACAGCTAGTAGTATGATTGGAATCATTAGGATGAATTAGTGAATTATGTTTCATGTTACAGTGTTTACAAGGCCCCCACAAACAACCGTCTACAGTGTGTCCGGAGCGCAAGCAGTTCTCACATATGTTATTATCTTTGATAATCTTTAATTTGGTTTGCAAGTCCATATTAATGAACTTTGTACATGTGTAAAGTGGGTGTTTACCGTTACACGCTACACACGATCTACGTGCTTTGCGACTCGGCACCGCTGGCGGCGGTGGCTTATTTGACGAGACATTGCTATGCGAATTATGCGATACGTTACTTCGGACAACTGAATTATTCTTTTTTATTTCTGTGTCTTTACTGTGTGATGAATGTGATGATGCTAATGTTTCTAACAAATCGGCCCTATTTTTAAGAAAATTTATCAAACTGTCAACCTTCAACTTAGTTTTAGAGTTGGTGTTCGACAACAATAAACCTTTATGCTGTTCCCACTCGCGTTCTGTAGTTCTATCTAACTTAGAAGTAATAATATAAATTATGAGGGTATCCCAGGTGTCGGTTGGCTCATCCAGGGTTTTCAAGGCCCGTAAATTATTTATAATTGTATCTATAAGCTTCCTAATTAGTGAAGGTGACTCTTTTGACAGTGCTGGTATTGTAAATAATGCTTTGACGTGACTATGCACCAATAACCTATCATTATCATACCTATTTAGGAGTATTTCCCACGCAACTGAGTAGTTAAGGCGACGAATTGTTAAACAAACTGACAATGGTCAAGAGGGGACTGAGCGTCAGAGAGGGGCGAGGATTGCATTATGCGCGCTAGCTTATAATTAAAGGACGTAAGCGACAAAATGGTTTTGTTATTTTATTTAGTTAGAAATGATAATTTGAGAAATATTCCTTCTACTATTTTAAAGAGTATGTATAGACTCATCTACGAAAAAAGTTAAGAGGCTTAAATCGGTCCCGTTTGCCCATAAAATGTGAATCTCTTTTTAAAAAGAGGTGTGTTTGATATATTTTTCTCTGTTAAAAAAGTTACCTAATCATGTATTGAAAACTAACAAAATAAGGTTTTTATCATGTACTTTCAGGTAACCAACTTGTATTTTGATCCGTTTTGTATTTACTGAGAAAAATTGAGATCATTGGCGCCAAAATTTCCAATGCGTCCTCTTAATCGATGATATTTCAAGCGCGTTTATAACTGATTCGGCGCTCCCCTTTAGCGACGATTTTAGGTAGTGGAATTTTTGAATATCGCTTATATCAGTAGAATTGTGAACCAATGACAAATACGTGTCCCTATATTCGAGCCAGTGCTCATACACGCCGTCAAACGTCGGCAACATAATAGTGGGTAATTTAACTGACGCGGATTTATTTGAAGGATGACACGTTTTGGAACAATTAGTGACCTCTTCACTCACGCTAAAAATAGATTCAGCTCGGGCAAGAGTAGCATAGTAACTATCTTCGAACTGTTGGCGCTGATCTAACTGTTCATCGATATCACAGTCAGGCACTATTTCCTCGATTTTAGATTGAATCTCATTAAATTCGGAAAATAAAATATCAGCGCCCTTTACGCGTAATTTTAAATCTATTCTCAACTCACTAGTGATAGCTGTTACACTGATAGTATTTAAATAATTAGCGAACTTAGTTAACCTACCTTTAACGATACCGCGTTTCCTAACCAAATCGCGCATGATTAGCTCGGTTTTCTCATCGTATATAGTTTTACAAGGAGATTTATCGCGTTTTCTAATGGAACCCTCCCCATCTTTAGCCTGTAACGACATTCTGGTGGCTTGTGAAAAGTGGAGTACTCACGTGCAGGTAACGACTGCGTGTAAAATCGCCTTTTGCAAGCACGAGCAGCCGTTGTATCGCTCTGCGCAGTGGGCAACCCTCACCACCCTCACTGGAATCAGATCACAAAAACGGTATTACACCAATGAACTCGGCAGGTCTTGAAGAAAAGAACTTGATGAACGCACCGTTTATCCACGTTGATCATCCAAATCTTCAATTGTCCTTTATTGAAGGCCCTTGCGTGAATATGCCGATGAATCTTCGCTCCTTAGTGTGATTTCGCTCGTCTTTGTGAAGTTACGTGGCCGTGGCAGCGTGGCAGTCCAAAGGTCGCTCTGCTCGAAGAATTGGTTTTCGATGCTCCGAATTCTCCAAATATGGCTCTGAAGGTCCAGATATGTAGCGGTGTGATATAGCTACTTTGTTTTATAGTTTATGGCTGCTACTTTGCCCAGATTAGGATGGGGTTTTTTAATGAAATAAAAAACAATGTTGTCGTATGTGATGTTCGTAAGCAAGTCTATATTGGAATAAGTTTTTTACAGCGATCGAGGAAAGAGGGTATGGGAACAATGGTGGCCAATCAGAGCGCAGTATCGCGTCATTTTACTGTACGCTGATTGGCTGGCGATGATGCGATGCGATCGGTACTCATTGTACGAATGAGTGAAGGATAGATGAAGCCCAAACAATACTCCATATAAACTTTTCAATTTTCAGAATGTACTGATCTCCAAAATCCAGATCAAGAAATAATTATTTCAATACCACCAGTTCCGATCGAGAAAGAAAACATTAGTAAGTTTTTTTTTAAGCCTAAACTTATTCTAAGATTATGTAACTTATATTTCAGAATTCAGTCCAGTTATTACTGTCTGGCCCATTAAAAGTTTGCTTTACTTTATTCATTACTATGAACCTGGATCAACAGTTACAGTCAAAATTAGTAAAAGTTATTATTTTTTTTATAATTATCATGTCATTGTTATATACACTTGTATAGCTTGCACTTATTGGAAGCCGACCCCAGCATAGTTGGGAAAAGGCTATGCAGATGATATCATATACACTTGTAAAAATATTGCTATTTTAAAATGTTTGCGATGTCACTAACCTAAATTATGTGAAGATAATATAAAAATCCTTTAAATTTTCAGCATGTCAACTACTTGGCCCTAAACAAAATATTATTTCTATTCCTGCTCCAACAATAGAAAGAAAAAAGGGGAAAGAATCTATTTTCACAGAGAACAAAATAAGTCCTGAAGTGTGTCAGGATACTATTCAAATCATGCAGAAAAGTAAGATATAGATTATTATTTTTTATTTACTTTTAAGGACTATGGTGATGGTGTGTGCAAAGTCAGCAGACATCTATTTTTTTAACTGCACACTACTCACAGATCAAAGTAGGCATTGTCGCCACTGCTATAACGGGGATGTACAAAGTTGATTTTTGTAATTTATTGTCCCACCTCAGTTGTGGCTCTCACATACACAACGGAATACAGTAAAAATGTTTGGCGCCGGTACTTTTAATGCACACCAGGAACTGGCATTGTGAAAACTGTACAGTACAACAGCTGAGGTTCTACAATGGCCGCAATAAATGATACTAATAACATTTGTGCATCGTCGTCATAGCAGCACCGACACTATGGTGTGTCCAAAGTCCGCTAAAAGAGGACTGGATTACCTTTAAATATATTTAATTATGTATATGATTTGTTTTACACATCAAAGATAAAACTATTTTTATTTAATTTTCAGCAGGCCAAGCCTTGAAAAAGACGACATTTTTAAGATCAAAGATGACGAGAACTGAACATGAACTGTATAAGAAATTAATTGATGTAAAGATGAAACTATCAAAATGCAAAAACAAATCTAAAAACCAAAGAGCAGAATTAAAGACCGCCAAGAAGCTTTTTACCAATGTTAAATTTATGCAAGCATTAGATAATATGCCAAGTACAGGAAAGTTAATAACATTAATGCAGTTCAGGGAGAACAAGAAGAAAGAGAAAGGGCGAAGATTTTCAGAAAAAGAAAAAATTGTTTCTTTATCCATATTTAAACAGAGCCCAAAGGCATACAGATTTCTGCGGAAAATATTTATACTGCCTTCTCCACAAACTTTGGGGACCCTTTTGAACCAAGCAAATATTGGTCCAGGTATTAACAAAAACGTGTTTGCCCAATTAAAAGCAAGAACACATAAAATGTCAACCGAAGACCGATTATGCGTATTGCTATTTGATGAGATGTCTTTAAAGCCCAGTCTCACTTTTAACACCAGAAAAGATAGAGTAACGGGCTTTGTAACGGATGGAGAAGAGACGCGCCCAATTTTTGCGGATCACGTACAAGTTTTTATGGTACGTGGCCTTATTAGGAATTATAAACAGCCAGTGGTTTATACTTTTTCATCTGGAGCAACTAAAAGTCCAGAACTGGCAAAACAAATTAAAACAATAATAAAAGAACTCCAAGACACTGGATTTATAGTGTTAGCTACTGTTTGTGATCAGGGGGCCAACAACAGAAGTGCCATCAAAATTTTAATAGACGAAGAAAAAAGAAAACGTCTACAAAGAGGTGAAATCCCTAAGGATAATTATAATATATTTCAAATAAATAAACAAGAAATAATACCATTATACGATCCGCCACATTTGTTGAAAGGTATTCGTAATAACCTGTTAACAAAAAATTTAAAATATGAAATAAATGGCGAGAGTAAAACCGCAAAGTGGCATCACTTAGAACTTCTAATGAAAGAAAATCCAGCCTATAAAGGTATCCGACTTGTTCCAAAAATAACAGAAAATCATGTTGATGTAAAAAAAATTGCCAAAATGAAAGTGAAATATGCAGCTCAGATATTTAGCCAAACAGTGGCGTCGAATATGGGATACTTAGCAGGTTTGTATATATTTTTTTAATATTTCTCTGAATAGATGGTGAGTGAACAGGAACACAAGTATAGATTTAAAAAATATCCAATTACAGGGGGAATAAGTGCTTAAATTTGACTGGTTCTATGTGAATGTACTAATGTTCCTGTGGGACTCTCATATGAAGCTACAGGCAGAGGCTACTCTACTATGAGAGCGCTGCTGTGTCGAATTAATAATTATTTAATTTGTAATCTACCCTAAGTAATAACAAAATCGCCCTGAGATAAGAAGGAATAAGATTTTAATTTTTTTTTTTCTCTTTTCAGATAAAGGAATCTTGCCAAAAGAATGCAAAGATACTGCAGATTTGCTGATATTTTTTGACGAGTTATTTGACTCCGTCAACGGAAGTTTCACAAACAAAAAGAAATTTTCAAAGCCACTGCTTCAACCAGTGAAACCAAATTCGGCTCACCATAAAAAATGGATGGAATTCAAAAAAATATTGAAAACTATGAATTTTTATAAGGGCAAATCTTCGGAAAATGTACCAACATTAAATAATTGGGTGTGGACGCTGGAAGGTATACAAATACTTATAAAAAACATAGAAAAAGACTACAATGTTACGTCAGTTTGGATGCGGCATCTGAATCAAGATCCACTTGAAAACTTTTTTGGCGCAATAAGAAGCCACGGGTACCGCAACGTAAATCCAACTCCAGAAGCATTCCAATATGCCTATGCGGCTTTGTTAGTAAATAACCTCTCCAGCGTTCATGCCCCGCGTGCTAATTGCCAAAAAGATTATTGTGAGGCCTTAGTTACTCTGGTTAGAAATAAGGACTGCGAAGCCAATAAGCTTACACAGAATATAGATTTAAATAAAATATTAAATATCAACGTGCTGCCTTTGGAGGAAAAAGCCGATCCTAAGATCATGGCTCCATTACAGTATGTGAGTGGATATATAATAAAAAAATCTAAAAAAATATATAAAAATTGCTCCAAATGCAATGAAGATTTAATAGGTAAAAACGAGTTAGAATACATACGGTATAGAGAATACTCAAATAAACGTTGGCTTTGCAGTCCTACTAAGTCGGTGATTGCTCTTGTATCTGCTTTCCAGGACATCATTACAGATGAGTTAAAAGAAAATTTAGAAATAAAGAATATTGGACAATACATAAAAACTTTAATATATATTTCTGCAGATTTTAATTTTTTAAAATGTGATAGACACAAAAAAGAAATTCAAGAGTACATGACAAACTTAGCCATAAGATTTTTTGTATTTAATTATTGTAAAACAATAAATAAAATTCTTACTGGAAAGCAAGATACTATCAGTGACACCGATAAATACCAAGTAATGGCTAGAAATTACTGTAAAAAACACTGTAAAAGGCCTCGTAGTTGATGAAATAAATGTAATTACCTATTGAGTTCATGATGTTTTATTTTTAAATTAATGTATGGATTACGATAATAATGGTTTAAACATTTAAAAGCATTTTATTTTGAATACTAACAAAAGAATGAGCAATCTTTAAATTTAGTATAGTACAGTACTGGAGGTGCGGTTATATATGCATAGATAAAGTTGTCATCGGAGAAATCTAGATGTCGCTGGTGTCCATTGCTTGAAAAACCCGTGAAGTCAGATCTCTATGCCCCTATAGTATAATGTACTCTGTGGTGTGCTCAACGCATGCGCTGTCGTGACGTCGCGTCTAATCGCTTTCCCGAGCAACCGCCGCGCCTCACGTGTGTCGTAGTCGTACCTACAGGTCACGATGTCGGGCTTTAGTAACCGCGAGTTTTATGTGATGGTGCGGGTGTATGTATTAAGTGGTGAAAGTTTACGAGGAGCTCGCAGAATGTATGCAACGGAGAACATACGTCGATTGCGAGACCATGATAGCCTTGACCCGCGGTCCCTAATGAAAGGACCATTTTAGCAGCCACTCAAAGACTGCTTGATCACGCTCAGTTCAAGACCCCAAATCACGCACTAGGGTCTGGCAGACCTCGACTGGCGGTTAGTGAATAGGTTATTTTTGATTGACCATTATTGTAAGTAGGGTCATTGCGCCGGTTAGCGACCAGTTAGCTGGGTTGCCCACAAACGATGAGGAAAAAAAAATGTTGTCTACACGCAAAATAGTATATGTTAATGTGAGTTTGTCCCAAATATAGTCTAGTTTGGATATAAAACGTAAAATAAAATACATTAATACAAAAATATTTATAAAATGCTGAAAAAGTGAAAATATAGCGAAAACGTCGGTTTGCGACCATTTTTATCAGTTTACGACCACCAGTGAGCTGGTTTGCGACCACTATTTTAATATGAAAAATATGCCATTAAAACAATTATAATCGCTTTAAAAATATTTTAATTTTTGCCTCTTAATAAAAACAAATATGGTAATCATTTGGTGTAATGTTTTCTTATAATAAAAAATAACAATCTTACATTTTGTAGGAACTTAGTCATAGTTGTATGTAGTAAAGTATGTAGTATAACATTTAAAAATAATCAACATTAATATTTTTTAATCATCTGGTTTAATATTATTTTAGAAATCATATTCCGCGTTTCTTATTCATAATTATGAATGATACACCTCTTCCCACTAAGCCGATCTTGTATCGTGGTCCTTGGGATCTGATACAGTCTACATGTTTCTCTTATTCCCTTCCCTTCTTTTCATATATCATCGAGAACTTTTTTCAGGGTTTCTTCAGTGTACTGGACAGTCTTTTTCTTTTTGTTTAGTTGACTGAATTATTTGGGAACTCCGATGGTGGCCGAAAACCAGTGTTTTTATTTCGATTATTTTGATTTACGACCACCTGTTTAGCCCAATTTTGTACAAAGTTCTTTCAAAGAAACTGGTGGTCGCTTACCAAAGAACTAAAACGAAATACTTTTACAATGCTACATTCAAAATTGTAACAGTCCTGTATAAAGCATTAGGGTCATACTAATCAAAACAAAATAATGCGGTTCACGTCGGTTTGCGACCACGTGGTCGCTATCTAACGTTTTTGATAAATAAGCATTTCGATTACCGACCACTTGATTTTATCTTAATAATAAGTTAAAAAATAGCAAAATAAAACTAAATACTATCCAAAACTTATCGATTGTACAATTTAACAACTAACTTGTGTGTAAAACATGAAATAAGTAATAAAACTTACCTTTGAACGCCGCGCGTCGTGTTATTTTTTTTCTAACTCGCGGTACGCCCAGGCACCACTGAATCAAGACGCGCATTGAGCAATTTTTTTTCGGCTCTGGGTTTAACCCATTTGTTTCAAACTGTGTAAATTCTTATTTCCTAATTATTCATAAAGCACGTTAGATTTATTTTTTATATAAGTTTCTTCTACAAATACTATTATCTTGATTTAAAGAAACTTAGTCCGTCAAATGGTCGCCTACTGAAGGTGGTCGCGCTACCGGCGAAACGACCCTACGTAGTTGATTCCAAATTTTTAAATACGCCTTAATGCAGAAGTACCTATGCATTAAGTAATGTCAATAATTTAATTTTTTTTATGTTTTTAAAAGTGCCATAATTTAATTGATTATAATGCTTTATTTTCTGCATTTTGATGGTCCTAAGCCCATGAAGGTATGAAGGAAAAATTGGAATTACTCTTCAAATAACTTCAGATCACGGCCTAATCTTAAAACAGTCTAGTTCGAACCTGATAAAATCATTGTAACCCACGTAAATACCTACCTACGCTTAGCGCCTGTGCACGAAAAACGAACGAGCGCTTTGCCACGCGCCGGCGCCGGCGCAGAGTGGCCATAAAATCAATTTCAAAGTAAACATCTTTCGTTAATGATAACTTAATTAGAACTCGATTAATTTTAGTCAACTTGAAAAATATCAAATCAGTTCATTAATTCGTGGTGTTTTTTTTTTGTACTAAGACTTATCAAAAAAAAAAAAAAGGTGTTTAATGAAACTCATTTAAGTTTAATTTGTCAAAGTTTGCGCACTGAATAAAAAATATTCCGGTATATAATTTGAAGACAACGGACAGCTGCAAACCGTTTTTCAAAATACGAAAATACTAACTATGCCGTCGTTGTACATCTATGAAACGTCTATGTTCGTCAAAAATAATTTATATAAATTTGCTCGGGTAACTAGTCAGCGCCGTTGTGATCTAGCTGTTACAAACAGTCTGATCTAGTACTGCACTATACAGAAACAGTATTTTTGTAATGGCTCCAAAGGTCTATAATAAATTACCAAAATGTATAAGGACCGAAGATAATGTCCGCAAATTCAAAAGAAAATTGTATTTATTTCTAATTGATATGATCTGTAACTCAGGACCTTCCTACTTCAGACACCTTTCTCTATATAAGATTGTACATATACCAGCGCCTGTAAATTCTGATGTCGAGATAAATAAATATTTATGATTATGATTATAAGACCTATTACTCTACCGAAGAATTTTTAAATGACAAAATATATTACTAGCCTTTTATTATAATTAAACATTGACATACATGTAAAAATAAATTCTATAATAGTGCGCTGGATTGACATTATTTATTCGAACTCTGTTGAGCGCAGAGCCAAGAGGCGCATTGGTGACGATAAGCTGGTGGGTACCAAGCTTCATAGCCTGGCCCACCGGCGCAAGGTTGCATGTCTGTCGGTCTTTTACAGGCTGTACTTCGGTGAGTGTGCCCAAAAGCTCCATGAGATCATTCCACCATCTCGCTTCTTCCATCGGGAGTCCAGACGTACTGCGGGTTATCACCCATTCCTTGTCGATGTTCCAAACATTCGCACGAAGCGCTTTGCTACATCGTTTATTATGCGCACAGCCAAGGAGTGGAATTCCCTGCCTTCGTCGGTGTTCCCAAGTTCATATGACCCCAATCTATTTGTCGCGAGTTCTTCTTGGGGGCTTCTTTTGGGTTAGCTCGTTCCATCGTTGTCCTCTAGGACTAGATTGAGGTCAAGAGTAGGCCCATTAAACATAAAAAAAACTCGACTTTGTGATTCAGACATCACTAAAAAACTAATATTTATACACCAATTTCATTGGTAGGACATAGAGCTCGACTAAAATGTTTACATAAGACCTTTATTATAATACCTGTGTTCACAAATAAAGATTGATTTGATTCGATTCCTTCTTAGCCCTTTGTGTTCCAGGGCTGCGGTATCTCCTTCGAACAGTCCCGCAGCCCCGGCAGGCATCAGCCCTTGCAGACTCCTTCCGGTCTGCCCACCATTACTCACCGTCCACAGGGTCTTAAGTCAACTATCAGCGCCTGGTTGCCGTGGTTGTCCCGCAAGCTGCGGTTCAACGCCTCTAATGCATGCTTCCGACATTGTGCACTCGTCCCATACTATTAACTTCCACTGCTGCAAAAGGACTCCCCCGTTTTTGGTGATATTGCATGTTGGGGTATCTTAGCTTACAAGATTCAGCGGCAATTTGAAAATAGAATTGTGCAGTCCGGCCACCCTTTAGCAAAGTTGCAGCAATGCCCGAGGAAGCCATAACCACAGCCTAGTTATATGACAGCACGGTTAGCGCAGTGGCTGAGCAATTGACTGCGGCGCTGCATGTCGTGGGTTCGATTCCGGCACGGAACAAATTTACAACGTCGTGGATTTTATCAAATTTTAATTTTGTTTTCATTTTTAAACTTTTTACAGATTTTATTTCTTAATGGGTTGTACGTAATACTTATTAATTCCATGCAAAGAGTAAACACAAAAGGAAAAATAAAGCCAAATTAATTTTCAGCCATTCCGACTACACTTCGACTAAAACCTATTTACATAAATAATTAAAATCGCGCATGAGGTTACTAACTAAATTTTAAACACGCAAAGATATTAATCTTTGCGTCTGTTGGTCGTTTTTGTTGAAATAAACGCTAAATGTTACTCAGAATAACGCTTCTTATGTTACAATATTTTGATTTTGAATACAATACGGGGTTTTTACGTGATGCGCGCACAAACGAACAGACAAACAGACAAACATTCTAAAAATGGTAGAAATAGGTTCTGTGTGTGATCCTCCCACCACCCACACCATTTTTTTAACAATTTTGAAGTGAAAACTTCTTTAGCGGCGTTGAGCACTTTTTCTGTAATGGGTATAAAATCTTAAACTCGCGTCAGGACACGTGACCTGATCGAAAAAGCGTAAGACAAATTTTCTCATTCGATTTTGAACTTAACCTTCAACATTTTATGGTTTAAAATCATTTGACCTGATCGAAAAAGCGTAAGACAAATTTTCTCATTCGATTTTGAACTTAACCTTCAACATTTTATGGTTTAAAATCATTTGACCTGATCGAAAAAGCGTAAGACAAATTTTCTCATTCGATTTTGAACTTAACCTTCAACATTTTATGGTTTAAAATCATTTAAAGAAATGCTATTTACAAACGTTACGTACCTGTAGGTATGTTAGTGTAGCTAAAATTCCGTATTTCCTTGCAATTTTATTGATTGACGCATAATGACAAGAGATTCTAAAATCAATAAGACAGTGTTGTCTTTGAGTTTGCAGCTTTCTTAGTATCTAGTAGCTATTAAAAGTACTTGTTAAGGCTTTTAAGATGCAAGCACAATCATGATAATAAAATAAAATCGTTCAATCGCAATAAGTACCTTCCGAGTATTAAATTGCTAAACATTTTCACTAAGGCGTTTGTTGTTTGGTAAAATAAAGTTCAGTTTATTTAAAAACCTGCTTTAAAAATGATTTGATTACAAGTATTTACAAGTAAGTTAAAAAGCACGAGTGTTATTGCTATAGGAAACCGATAAATTCTCAGCTAATTCTGTAGTAAGATCGAATGTGACGTTCCTGCTTACGTGCTTACTAAGCGCCTGTGAAAAGATGTATCGCACACATTTTTATGTGCGACAGATTACTTCCACACTTTTAATTACAAATTTTTTAGGCAGGATTCAATGATAACATAACATCCTGTAATCCCCGAAGGCTCAGGCAGGGGTGCACCGAATAGTACACCCTGTTCTTTATACTGATAAAGCAATTGGTGCAAAATTATTCCCTAACCATTCCAAAATATCAAACATGCTCAACTTTAATAATCAAGTTTTCACTTCTGCCGGCACTCCCGGAGTGCAACCCGTTTTTTTTTTTTTTTTTTTAACTTCGCAACATTTACAACAAATATGATTATGATATATGAAATGAATTGAGTATAATTCAGCTAATATGTGTCACACTTTTATGCAAATTAGAAGACTTTTTAATGATCTGCTGGGAATTCGGAAAATGAATTAGTTTTAGAGGAATTGCTGTAAGTGGCCATTTTAGATCCTCAGGTCAACCTTATTTAAAAGACCAGCAATGTTTTGATGCAAAATATTTATTCAGATATAGACAAAAAAAAAAACAATTTGAGTAGGACGACTCATTTGTCTCATTAATATTACTAGGTGGGTCTTTAGATCGATTCACATTTGAATTGGTGTCATCAGAAATTTCATGTCTTAAAAGTCTTAAATTAGAAGTATTTACTGCCTCTATGTCTAGGATGAATTCTTGCAAATCCAAGATAATCTGCATAAAGCCTTCGTTATTCAGGTGCCAATGTCGCTGATTATATGTATCCCATGTTTATGGAAATTTAAATTTGAGTCCAAGATGAACGCGTAATTATATGTCTCAACATTCATATAAATTAAATTATTAAAAGTATCTACTCGACTGTTAAACATAATATTGGTATTGTCCATGTACTTAAATGTAGGCAGACATATTACCCAGTTAGTGTTATTAACATATTATCACGAATATAGGTTCCGAATTCTATATTTTTCCTGAAGTCCTCTTCGCCAGTAAAAATAATGCAATAGTCGGCACGAGTGAAGTTTTGAACTTTTCGTTTAATATTGTATGGCAAAAATGTTATTCCACATTTAGGAGTTCGATACTGACATATACTATAGTTTTATAAGTGAGTTCTCTCCCTCATTGTATGTATTTTGTTCGATGTTTCACTGCTCAGAACACATATGTAACCTATTGAAATGTTTATGCATGTCAAGTGTGTATTCGATTATGTCTTGTTAAAAGACTTTTTTCACTAAAACCACGCTGACATACATCGCACTTGTACGGCTTTTCACCAGTATGTATTCTAATATGTTTGGTTAAACTACCTTTTCGGTTAAAACAACGCTGACAAACCTCACATTGATAAGGCTTGTCACCAGTGTGTATTTTAACATGTTCTGTTAAAATACGCTTCAAACTAAAACTACGCTGACATACAGCACACTGGTAAGGCTTTTCACCAGTGTGTATTCGACTATGTGTTTTTAAATTACCTTTTTCACTAAAACTACGCTGACATACATCGCACTTGTACGGCTTTTCACCAGTGTGTATTCGATTATGTTTTATCAAATTACTATGTTCACTAAAACTACGCTGACATACATCACACTGGTAAGGCTTTTCACCAGTGTGTATTCGACTATGTGTTTTTAAAGCACCTTTTCCACTAAAACTACGCTGACATACCTCGCACTTATAACGCTTGTCACACGTGTGTATTCGAAAATGGTTTATTAAACCAGTCTTTCGACTAAAACTACGCTGACATACATCACACTGATAAGGCTTTTCACCAGTGTGTATTCGACTATGTGTTTTTAAATGACTATGTTCACGAAAACAACGCTGACATACATCGCACTTGTACGGCTTTTCACCAGTATGTATTCGATTATGTTTTATCAAATTACTATGTTCATTAAAACTACGCTGACATACATCGCACTTGTACGGTTTTTCACCAGTGTGTATTCGAATATGTCTTATCAAATTATAATGTTCACTAAAACTACGCTTACAAACCTCACACTTGTAAGGCTTGTCACCAGTGTGTATTCGAAAATGATTTATTAAATCAGTCTTTCGACTAAAACTACGCTGACATACATCACACTGATAAGGCTTTTCACCAGTGTGTATTCGTTTATTATGTCTTATCAAATTACTATAGTCAGTAAAACTACGCTGACACACATCGCATTTGTACGGCTTTTCACCAGTGTGTATTCGATTATGTATTATCAAATTACTATGTCGACTAAAACTACGCTGACATACAACGCACTTGTACGGTTTTTCACCAGTGTGTATTCGAATATGTTTTATCAAATTACTATGTTCACTAAAACTACGCTGACATACATCACACTGGTAAGGCTTTTCACCAGTGTGTATCCGACTATGTGTTTTTAAAGCACCTTTTCCACTAAAACTACGCTGACATACCTCGCACTTATAACGCTTGTCACCAGTGTGTATTTTAACATGTTCTGTTAAAATAAACTTCGTACTAAAACTACGCTGACATACATCACACTGGTAAGGCTTTTCACCAGTGTGTTTTCGACTATGTTTTTGTAAAGCATCTTTTACACTAAAACTACGCTGACATATATCGCACTTGTACGGCTTTTCACCAGTGTGTATTAGATTATGTTTTATCAAGCTATATTTATCACTTAAACTACGCTGACATACATCGCACTTGTACGGCTTTTCACCAGTGTGTATTCGAATATGTTTTATCAAATTAGCCTTTGCACTAAAACTACGCTGGCATACATCACACTGATAAGGCTTTTCACCAGTGTGTATTCGATTATGTCTTATCAAATTTCTATAGTCAGTAAAACTACGCTGACACACATCGCATTTGTACGGCTTTTCACCAGTGTGTATTCGATTATGTATTATTAAATTTCTATGTCGACTTAAACTACGCTGACATACATCGCACTTGTACGGTTTTTCACCAGTGTGTATTCGAATATGTTTTATCAAATCAGCCTTTAGCCTAAAACTACGCTGGCATACATCACAATTGAAAAGTTTTTTACAAATACGTGTACGATTATATTGTTTAAATTTTTTTACTCGATTTGAACTACGCTGATCACATTTGGAAGACTCTTTGAGAGAAGGGCCAAGTTCAACATTTTTAGTTGTCCGAATAACTCTTAAGTTTGACTGTTCATTTTTCTTAAGCCCCACAGTAATTGTATCTCCTAGTTTTGTTCTTCGTGTGTCCAATTTTGGCTTCTTCGTGACGGGCGCCCCTGTGAAAATAAATCTGGTTAGTACAATGTTGGAAGAAGGTTGACATACACACGAGTCAAACTAACAGCGGGTTTTAGTTGTTCACATTGTTAAAGCGTAATCCCCGAAGGTTGAGGGAGAGATGCATACCTACATTTACACCAACATTTGTGTTTAAAACCTATGTATTTTAGAGGAACCTGTTGCCATAAATCGGCCACAAATCTAGAATTCTTTTCTTATTTTTTACTGCACACGAAATAACAAATATACATACAAATTGCGATAATAATTCCAGAATTCCTGGTTTCTACAGAGAAATTCCTTATAAAACAACCAATTTTGCCCGACCTAAATACACTTAAAAAACTTTGTTACTGCTCGCGGTAGCGTCGGGGCACAAAAACCAGGTGGCATTGCACAAGTCCGAGGCCATGTGCTTTCATGGGCCTCGGAATGCGCCACCGTCGGGATCCATACTGACGGTAGGAGGGGTTCCCATCGGCGTCGAGTCCGGGGTCCGGAGCGAGAGGGAATGGGAAGCCGGCACCTCCTTCTGCGAAGCAGTCATGCTAGCGAAGGAGGTGGCGGAACGTGAGAGGGCGATAACCTCACGTCCCAGCCGCCGTGGGAGACGCCCCGGGCGTCGGGGGCTACGGGGTGGCTCTCGGCCACCGTAGGCGCGGGCCTGTGGACGGTGAATAATGGGCTAGTTCGCCGTCCGTCCGTCTTATGATGACGGGCCGTGTCGACGGCGCGTTCGTGTTCCATGCGCGCCTCAAATAGATGTCAGCAAACAGGAGGGGCCCGCCAGGGCCGATGCCTGCCAATGCCAGGGCTGCGGGACTGTTCGAAAGAGTTACTGTTCGTTCAAAATCTAAACCATCACGAAGCCACACCACGCCGCCGCTGGTTCAAGCAAATGATGACGTCTTGATTGAGTTTTCGAGAGATACGTTGAGGGAAATTATTAAGGAAGAAATACAGCGTGCAGTTAAAGATGTAGTTTCCGATCAGTTCCGACAAATCAACGAATTGATCTCAGGTTTCCATGAGTCACTTTCTTTCTACAACGAAAAGTATGAAGAGATGAAGGCTACGCTGGAAGATAAATCTGATAGGATACAGAAACTTGAAATGGACAACTGTGGTTTGCGAGATGCCATTCAACAATTTAGCCTACGCCTGAACCTAGTAGAACAAAACTCCAGGTCCGCCAACGTCGAGCTGCAGTGCGTGCCGGAAAACAGGGCGGAAAATTTAGTCAACACAGTTGTGATATTAAAGACCCCGACATACTATACTGCACCAGAATAGCAAAGAAAGACGCACAAAGCACCAGGCCCCGTTCCATTCTCGTCAAATTCGGTAGTCCTCGTCTGCGAGATAGTTTCCTTGCCGCTTCAATGAAATATAACAGATGCAACAACCAAGACAAACTAAATACGAGTCACTTGGGTATGGCAACGGAGAAACCGCAACCCTTTTACGTTACGGAACACCTATCCAGCCTAAACAAAGCAATCCATGCCTTAGCTCGGATTCGCGGAAAAAAACTTGGGTTCAAGTTTGTCCGGGTTCGCGAAGGCAAGATCTTCATGAAAAAAGACGAGAATTCGCAAAGAATTGTAATTAACAACCTAGATAAGTTAAAATCATTAGTATAGTTTTATTTAGTATGTGTTAAGTGGCAAGTTCCTATTGTTTTAATCTATTCGCATTCAGTTATCCACTACATGTTTACTATCAAAATGTACGAGGCTTAAAAACCAAAACTATTAACTTTCATCACAATATTTCCATGAATAATTACGACATTATAGTATTAACTGAAACTTGGTTGAACAGCGGTGTCTATGACTCTGAGTTGTTTGACGACAGACATATAGTTTACAGGCGCGATCGTGAGTCAAGTAAATATAAAACTCGTAAAGAGGGAGGTGGTGTTTTAATTGCCGTCTCTAAAACTCGGAAATCATGTCGACTATCCCACTTTGAGAGCGAGATTGAAGATTTATGGATAAGCGTCAATATGGGCTCAAAAACTACTGGTAACAATAAACTCTACATCGGTGGCGTATACCTACCGCCGCCTGTTCATAGTAATACGCTGGATTTTTTTACTAAAAACGTTCATAATATATTTAACAACAATGAACAAATTTTGATTTTAGGAGGCTTTAATCTCTCTAACATAACATGGCTTACAATTAATGACCTTATATACTTGTACCCACAACCCAGTAACACGGATGCAAATGCGATAATCTCTGAATTCTTGACCTTGAATGGTCTTAATCAATATAATGGTATCTTAAATAATAAGTTGAAAATATTAGATTTAATATTATGTAACACCTCCATTACTGACGTAGCCCATTGTACCCACAGTTTATCAAAAGAGGACCCTTTACATCCCCCGCTAGAATTTTATCTACCAGTGCAGGCAGAACGTTCATTGGAAGCTAAAAACGTGAAAACACCGAACTTCCATCGAGCAGATTATGAAAATATTTTGCATCGCTTGTTAGCAATTGAGTGGGATAGTGAGTTCAAAAACTGTGCTTCAGTTAACGATGTGGTCCACGTTTTTTATAGCGAACTAAGACAGATTATTGCAGACTGTATCCCTATGAAAAAGACGGCGAGTAATAAATATCCACCTTGGTACTCACGTGACCTTATAATACGTCTTAGAGAGAAGTACAAATACCACACTCGTTTTAAAAAGTACAAAAATCCATTAGACCAAGACTTTTTTGAAAGATTAAGCAATGGATGAATGCAATGCTCTAAGTTCAACATGTTACAAGAAATATATTTCAAGAATGGAAACCCATTACTCAAAACCCTAAAATATTTTGGTCTTTCATTAAAAGTAAAAGAAAAGGTAGCAGTACATATCCCGCACAAATGTCTCACAACAATAAAATCGCGTCAGGCGGACAGGATATCTGTAATATGTTTGGAGAAAATTTCGCAAGTACCTTTACTGCCCCTACAGATAGTAATCCAGGTCGCGCGAACACTGCCTTTCCCCTCTCTCCTGTAGCACTGTGTAATCTACAATTTGATGGTAACGAAATATATCGAGAATTGATCGGATTGGACGAAACTAAGGGCCCGGGTAGTGACGGCATTCCTCCTATGTTTGTAAAACGCTGCGCTAAGGCCTTAGTATCACCCCTACAAACTATTTTTAATAGATCTTTACGTGATGGTATTTTCCCAAAAACCTGGAAAGAAGCTCTAGTGATACCCATATTTAAATCTGGGAAAAAGCATTTAGTGACTAATTATAGACCAATCTCAATATTAGTTACACTTGGAAAAGTTTTCGAAAAACTTGTCAGCAGACATCTGATGTGGTACCTTAAACAACACATAACTGAATATCAGCATGGTTTCGTCAAGTCTAGATCTACCAATACGAATCTATTGTGTTTTACATCGGCTTTGTCTAAGTTTCTTGACAATCGTATCCCAGTGGATGCTATTTATACGGACTTTAGTAAAGCATTTGATAAGGTAGATCACTGTCTTCTTATATATAATTTGGCTCAACTAGGTGTGGGCGGGACAATAATAGGGTGGTTTAAATCTTACCTTGAAAATAGAGAGTCAAAAGTGGTGGTTAAAATAATGGTACAAATAAACGATTTGGGAACATGTGTTTACTTTGTGCACCTACCCGAAAAAACTTATTATTATTAAAATTATTTTAATTGTTTGCTAATTATTTTAAATTATTTGAATATTATTTTAATTCTATTTTTCCAATTTTATTACCAAATGACATGTTGTAATTTTATACTTTTTTTTTTAATAGTTCTTTATGTTTGTTTGTTTAGTTATACATTTTATTGTGCATGCTGTGGTCTCCTGTAAGTGAAGGAGTACACCTACGTGATACTTTTGTCGTCCATTATTTATTCGTGTGTTTGTGTACATCCTTTGTTGGAGATCCTAAACTAATAAATAAATAAAGAGATACCGCGGTCCTGGAACACAATGGGCAAAAGAAGGAACATAGAAGGGGTTTAGTCAGTAAAAGTCTGACACTCCCTTCCGCTCCGCCCAGAGCGGGAGGGGTCATTTGATGATTTCCCATCCCAAAAAAAAAAAACTTGTGGTTGAAGAGACCAGAGGACCAAGGACGAGTTTTGACGGTGAAAAAAACTCAAAAGACCACATAAAAATACCTGTTTTTGTCACGTAAGCTGACGTCACTGACGACAGGGTTGCTGAATCAAGTTTTTGAATTTTCGCCAAAGTTCAATCCTTTTTTCCCCAAAATGATAAGTTTTGGAACTTTTTTCATTATTCAAATAGGAATTGAAACAAACGGAAAGAAAAGAATGTCCACTCGCAAAAGGCAAGCTCATACCGAGGTATATCATTGCTTTCCGTGCCAGCTTTGATGAATTCTTAGGCATATATAATCAACAGCCGCAAGCAATCTAGCTGAAAAATAACCTGCCTGAGAGTCAGTGCGGCTTTCGACCGAGCAGGGGTACGGTCATCCGTTGTAAGGCAAATCCAGGAGAAAAGTTTTCACTGTCACTAATGGGATATCTTCCGTGGTTTTCAACTATTGTGAAAAAACGATGAACGGAACGGAAGATACCGTAAGTGACAGTTTAAGTTTAGTTAAAAGCCGTGAAAGCGTAAACAGTCAACAAGTTCAACATGAAAACGAACTTTCTGAGGAGATTCATATTACTAGTAACGTAAAGCAAGGTTGCGTCATGGCACCCACACTCTTTGCTCTTTACTAGGCATTGTGGCAATAAGAATATATTCTATATAAAATATATTATATTTATATATATTAGATTTTTTTATTATTATTTTTTTTTTATTCATTATATATTCTTATTGCCACAATGCCTTTTTTACCATGATGATGTTTCGGTGTTTATGTTAACTAAATAAAAGATCTACGATCTAGTGGACAGTAATTTTCTCTGTGCTCTCTTGCGAAATACCTAGAGGGCTTAACTGTGGGGAAAAGCTGATGCCTGTGTCATCTACGCACGGGTCCACTCATCAACAATACTTGTAGCCGCGAAGTCAAAGATTATACCACACCGGAAAACAACAGCATTGCCTAAACTGGAATTAAATGGAGCGCACCTTCTATCACAACTCAGCAGTCGTGCGCGAAAATAGCGGTGAACACGCGCACGATCCGCGCGTTGTCACCGCAATTGTGTGTGTTTGTCAATAGTAACTTGAGCGAGCCCACCAAAAACAAATGTTTCTGTGAATTGTTAGTGCCGCACACCGGTGGATCGCGTCTTAAGAGATATGCTTGTGAACGACTGCTGCTTCACGAGAACGTCCAGCTGTTGCTTTGCTGGCCTTTTTTGAAGAGCTGGGGAGGATTGAATGATCAATTCCCAGCACCTGTATGCAAAATAATTACCATACGCATGCTTTTTGTGGTAACTTGGTTGCATTGCTGATCGGGGTGTTGTTAATATATTGTTTTAAGAAATGAACATTAACATAACATTTATTTATGATGGCCCGAGTGAATAATTTGTGACTTTAAGTTATAGATCTATGGATAAAATTCAACATCGCACATGTAAGTGGGTACATGCTTTAGGTACTGCTAACCACTTCCTGTTCGGTGGACTCTCATCCTATTTGCTCATATATTCATTAAGTAACTAATACTTACTATTGGTTTCCACAGCTCTTCGCTTCTTAGATAAGTCTTGATTTTCTTCCACTTCAATAACATCATCTCCTGAATCTGATTTCAAGAGGTGTGGGGGTAATTCTTCTACACCTAGACAGGTATTGTTTAGATTTTCCAGGTCTAGATCTGTAGGCAAACAAAAACAGTAAAACAGTGCGGCAGATCATTGCTTGTTGATAGTGCCATTTGTAGTATGTGAAACAATTTCATTTCACTTAAGATTGTTTAATGACCATATTATGTTTTGTTCTTAAAACATACCATCACTTTGATATTCCTCTTTTGGCTCAATAACATCATCTTGTCCGTCACAAATAGCTGGTACTTCTTCTTTGATAGCAATGCTGTCAGTTCCACATTCATCTACTACACTTACATGCACTATTGGACTTTTAGTAAACCCAGTACAACAATATAAGTGGTCTTGGCTTACTGAAGGTTTTTGCTGTAAAAAGATGATTCCAATATTCATATTTCAAAGTCACTCAAAAGAACCTTCATAACAGAGTATATTCATGTAACCCCAATGCACCCTAGACAGAAGGCCATGCTACCAACCTCACTGACCACTGCACGAGCTATTATTGCACAATTTGAGCCACCCTAACAGAGGACAATTTTACTATCAAACTGCCTTGTACATGTACAAGTTTCATAGCCATACTATGTGGAGTGTTCAACATGTCATAGTTGTTATCACCTAAATTTGACCAAATGCGTTGCACCGAATGCGCTGTCTGCCATAGAAAATGACACACACAAGGCAGTATGTTTAAAAAGGATTTGTAGATGGGCTATGCCATTCCTGGATAGAAAGCTGACCAAGCGCCTTCTGCACCTGGATAGAGAGACTGGTGGCGGGGAACATCACTAAGTGCGGAAACCAAAACCCTAAACATAGAACATATTATTATGTGAAGATGTTTAATGTTAAACTGAAATAAAAGTTATGACAATAAATGTCTGTTGAAGAATACCTCACCTCATAGTCTTCTTTCATCATTTGAGCAAAGTGCTCTTCGGCTTCCAAACATTTTCTCAGCAATTGGAAGCATTGCTTTAGTTTAGCGCAACAGAAGAAACAAGCAAGGATCGGTCTACTGTCTTTAGTTACAAACTGCAATAAAACTTGTCTTATACTTATACCATTTTTTTTTCTATGAATATAATACTTTCAATATTAGGAATATGTTGTGTATTCAAAGACAGATTGGCAATGTTAGTCGAAGTATTCATCATCTGCCTAGCCTATTCTCAACTATGTAGGGGTCGGCTTCCAGTCTAACCGGATGCAGCTTAATACCAGTGTTTTACATGGAGCGACTGTCTATCTGACCTCCCCAACCTAGTTAGTGCTAGGTAATATGACACCCCTTGGTAAGACTGGTTGTCAGACTTTCGGGCCACTGACTACCTGTAACGACTGTACAAGTTCTACAAATGACAGCCAGGATCAATGGCTTAACGTGCTTTCCAAGGCACGGAGGAAAATCGGTAAGTAATGGGTGGTCACCCATCCACGGACCAACCTAGGTAAGCACGGCTTAACCTAAAGTCCAACCCGAGCGGCTGTTCTTATTTAGCCACAAGCTCCTCCGAATGTTAGTCGAGGTATAGTGTATTAAAATTATAACAATGACACATTTTTATGGCGAAATGTATCATTCATTGCACTACATGTTACTTTTACCATCTTTTGTATCACATTTACCGCAAATAACTAGAGTTTCAATTTGTTTTATCAAACTGTTTTCCTGCACGGGCCGTGGTTTCTACTTTCTTAAGAGGACACACAACTCTTGATGTATGAGATGCAGTTAAAACATATAAATAAACAATCTCTTGATCTCTTCAAAGTATTAACTTACTGGAATATCAGTCAGCTTTTTATAAAGTTCATGCAAGTTTTTGTTGACCACTACATACATATTAACATTCTCCACTAAACATATCCTACACATTGGCAGTTTATCCATCTTCACTACATATTATAAAACAAAGTCGCTTTTCTGTCCCTATTTCCCTTTGACCGCTTAAATCTTTAAAACTACGCAACGGATTTTGATGCGGTTTTTTTTAATAGATAGAGTGATTCAAGAGGAAGGTTTATATGTATAATAACATGCTTAATATATTAGAAAACCACTGATAATTTCAAGATTTCTATTGTGAAGTCGTAAATAATTTCATTTTTTTCCGCTTACATTGCAAACTAGAGATGTGTCCCTCACTCATGAGGTGCCTCGTTTGAGGTACTCGTGATCGCAAATTGAAAGAGTTACTCGAGTTGCAACATTGAACCACCTCACCACTCGTTCACGCGTCCTCATTTGACAGTATTGACGCGAGAACTCGCGAGTGAGTATCGAGTGATTGAGACAGTTTAGTGAGCGAATGAACCGAGTTATTTCATAATTGTACAGAATTTATAGAATGAGTGAGGTGAGGTCTCGATATTTTGAAAACACAGTAAACATTATGATTTTGGTATGTACTTATTGAAATAGTGTGTGTGTGTGTGTGATACTGATGTTTGGTAGGATATTATTTAGATTATGAAGAGATACAAAAAATTGTGTGAAATGAGTTGAAGGGTAAATAAAATACACGAACCAAATTAAAAACTGAGTGTATTAATTGAAATCAAAGGATAAAAAAGTAAAAAATAATCGTATGGAATAAACTATCACATATTTGCGGGTAAAAATAAAATAAGGCGCACTTTTTTACCATCCAATCGGTTGCGTTGCGCCTGTCAGTAACGACATGTCCTGCTTTCGAAAAAACTCATAAGCGAAAGAAAATTATATGAGTGAGGGAGACTTAAAAATCGAAATCGTGACTACTTATGAGTCGACACACCCGTCCGCGCCGCTGCCTCGGACTATCGGCTGAATTCGGATGAGTTCGGCTCGGGCTCGGCTCGTAAGATACACCGACGTACGACTCCTCGCCTCAAATGAGGGGTACCTCGTGAGGACCTCGCGAGGCAAGCAAACGCAGGCTGAACCCTACGAGATTTATCAAAATAATGTACTAAGTATTGTACACATTAAAAAGGTCTACAGAAAACTCCGCGATGGTATATGTCTATCTCTTATGGATATCCCACAATAACATGTTTTTGTCATTTACTTTTTACGCCAAATAATGGCTAATTTCCGAAGCGATTTTAACCAATACGGCATTAATCCTTATCCAATTAAATACCTTAAATACATTGTTGATTTAATATAGATCTATATGGCCCTTTACAGCATATGATTTAAATGAATATTTTCGAAGATATTACAGATTTAAAAATCGCGGGACGTAGCCTCGCCGCGCCGGCACCGGCCGGCGCGGCGAGGCAAATTTAACGCGTGCGGGCCACGGGCAGTTAATGAATAAATCAAAACTACAGGATCAATTTTAATCATTTTTTCAGTGAGTGACATAGGCTATATATTTTACACCCGAAGCCGAAGTGGGCCGCTATGTTTTTATATACAACGTTCACAGTTTTTCTGTAGTGTATTTAGTATCAGCATTGCACCCGTGCGAAGCCGGGGCGGGTCGCTAGTTTAATATAAAAAAGCTTTGTTAGCATAGGTCTCAGAAACAGTGGTATTTTCTTCAACTTGACGTTGACATGTTGACAATGACATATTGACATTATTTTTAAAAAATACCATAGATATTAAAATACACAGACGAAACTTTTTTTTTTTAATTTACCCCGAAGGGCAAGCACAGAACATTAATATTCTAGGGAGAAGAATTTCAAGTACGTACAAAAAATATGAGCCCGGATTTTTACGCCATCTAGTGGCCCCCTTACAACTTGATCAAAGAAAACTACGTGGGTTTAAATTAGTCCCAGAGTACTGTTGTGTACATGTGTGCGTAGATAATACACTAATATTGGCCATATGGGTATAATATGTGTGTTACTTTATTTTATAGGTAAAGTTTCGAATGCTCAAATTGGAAAATCAGATTGTTTCTGTGAATAGTCTCATATGCTTAGCATTCAGTAGATCTTTGAGAATTCAACTTGCTTTATCGATACGGACAACATGCGAGTTTGAAATGTTCATTTTGAAACTGGGTCTACTTAATATCTTTACACACACTGCACTTTTATAAATACAACTGTTGTACTGTACACAGTTAGAAATTAAAATATCTCTAAAAAAATTCCAAATTGCAGTCTAACCATAATCAGAAACAATTTATTTATCGCTAGCGCAAATAAACAATATACAAAAAAATAACCGGCCACAACGGCATTATTTTTTAATTATCTTTATTTATGACCATAGATACTAAGTCTTTCAGTCGGATACATAAATAAACTAAGAATATAGCTATTGTTCATTACTCATACTCTGAAAGTAGGTCTGAAGTTGCCTGAGGAGAGGGATTAAAGTAATACTTTCATCCCTAGGGAGAATCGCTTTCAACTGACAGCTGACAAATTATTTAAAAAAAAACTAGTTCTATTTTCACATTTCTATTGAACCATGTTCCAACTTTCTATACGATGTAAATTTAAATAAAATAAAGTATTGATTAAAATAATAAATATTTTTTAAATAACTTTATTATAATTTAGTTTCAATAATTTCTTTAAAATGACATAGATTTGGGCAAAATATTTACCATTTTTTCAATGATGAAAATGAAAAATGGCTGAATAGCTGGCCGGCCACAGAAAAAAAACCGGCCAAGTGCGAGTCGGACTCGCGCACGAAGGGTTCCGTACCATTATTTACAAAAACGGCAAAAAAATCATATCTGTTGTATGGGAGCCCCCCTTATTATATTTTTTTTTTTAATTTTTAGTATATGTTGTTATAGCGGCAATAGTAATACATCATTTGTGAAAATTTCAGCTTTCTAGCTATCACGGTTTATGAGATACAGCCTGGAGACAGCCAGACAGACAGCGAAGTCTTAGTAATAGGGTCCCGTTTTACCTTTTGGGTACGGAACCCTAAAAAAACAAAATAGGCGGGAAACGGGAAAGCAGCAATCCGATCTTCATTTGTTTTTTCGAGTTTTGTTTATACTTCCGTATAGCAGAGATATGTATAAAATGAGTTCATCTGATTCAGATATTAATTTAACGCCTGATTTTAAAAGAGAAGAGGCTAAAGCGGTAGTGGAAATAAAATTATCTCACCAAATCACAAAAGTTGTTGATTTATTTAAAATAAAATTTACTCATTTTTTCTTTAGCTAATTCATGTTTTTATTTTTACTTTCCTTGTATTCGTAATTAAAAGCACAGTGTTTACCTCGGGTTAAAAACTTATTTAGTCCCTCGAACTATTGGCGCCCTCACTTCGTTCGGGCCCAAAACCCCGTCTCCGGACTAAATAAGTTACTTTCACCCCTAGGGTAACAAATACAACTACTTACATACTACTACTTTAATAATACACCACGGCATTACACCTCGTGTCTATTTTATTTACTATTCCAATTTCAATAATTATTTAAACAATAAATATTAATTATTATTTAAACAATTTATGTTAAATTTAGTAATATAGTTTAGTTTTAGATATAATTAAAAACAAATACCTACATAAATAACTTATACCTTTTTTTTTTTTTTTTGGTGGGTGGGAAATCATCAAATGACCCCCCCCGCCCTGGGCGGAGCGGAAGGGAGTGTCAGACTCTTACTGACTAAAAACCACCCATGTTCCTTCATTGGCCCTTTATGTTCCAGGGCTGCGGTATCTCTTTCGAACACTCCCGCAGCCCTGGCAGGCACCGGCCCTTACGGGCCCCTCCCGTTGCTGACAACTCTTTGAGGAGCGCGTGGAACACGAACGCGCCGTCGACACGGCCTGCCCGTCGTCATACGACGGACGGACGGCGAGCTAGCCCATTACTCACCGTCCACAGGACCGTGCCTACGGTGGCCGAGAGCCATCACGGCGTGGCCCCCGGCTTCCCATTCCCTCTAAATATCTTATACTTTTTTTAAATAATTAATTAGTTTAAAACTAAACTATATTACTAAATTTAACATAAATTGTTTTTTTTCTACCGTATTACAAATATATTTATGCGACGCATTATATTAAAATAGTTCTTATTTATTAAAATTTCCTTATCTTGTGGTGTTGCCAGAACATAAAATCACTAGACTCCTTTTTTATTTTGGAAAGAGTTTCAATTTACTTTATTTATACTTATTTAAGTAATAACTTTCCAGGAAACTCGTTTATGTCACATCAAAATTTTATTTTACGTGGTAACATTATAGTATAATCAGCATGTTATACAGAGACGGCTAACTATCACTATCTTTACTACCGCCTAGTCCAAGGTCACTCATACATACAGCCCGCGCCAAACTTTGTGGCCGCCCCGAAACTAGGCTCATTGCATTGCGCAGAACACAAAATATACTACTCGCGACTATATTCAAGGCGGTCACAAAGTTTGGCGCGGGCTGTACACAGTTGACTTGACAGGGCCTGGGCTGTGCTAACAGCAGCCCGTTGTTTCACTTACCTCCCGCAAACATACTTAAGGGCAGGTATTCCTAATTTTACATCACTTTGATTCAATATTAAACAAACAAATAGGGATTGTTTAAAGCCAAAAAAATATGTATTATAGTTTACTATACGTACTTTGATAATTTGTGGTTCAAAACCTGATAACGAATACTTCGCTCGATTAAAAAAAAATCAATAGAGGAGGCTAATATGAGTATTTTTTTTTTATGTTTTGCTTATTGTTCTTGAAGTATATGAAAGTTTTACTTCCAAAAACCTTATCTAAACAAAGTTAATAACAAATAGAACAATTATTTCTGGTTACATTTTGCAAAATAGTTAAATTATTTTAATAATAAATTATTATACACTTCTCATCAAAAAAATCGAAACACCTCGCAGTTTATGATTTGATAAGGATTATCAGAAAAATGTGTATATTTAGGAATAAATGTAAAATGTCATTTAATAGTGAGTAGTATGAGGTTTTTAAATCCTAATGTTATTGTTCTAAATTCAAATTAAGTCTTCATAGATTTTGTATAATGAGTAATTTTTACCCTGTATGGAATATGAAGGAAATGGGTAAAACAACACGCGTAAATGAAAAAAAAATGTAAGAAACGTTTATTTAATAACTTGTATTCCCTCCGCGAGCTCTTATTACTGCTTCCATACGGTTCTTCATCGATCGGATGAGAGTCACGATCACATGTTGTGGTATATTATCCCATTCCTCTTGGATTGCATTTTGCAGCTGGCTAAGTGTTTCTGGGGCTGGATCTCTTGCTCGGATTCGTCTCTTTAATTCAGCGGCTTGCGTACGTGGCTTCAGTCGCTTGCCAGGCCTTGACGAGGTACGACCTATGTCCTTTTTGCCGGCGCACGGTTGTCCCGCTGATTTATCGAACGATTAACATAGAACTTAGTGTAAAATACACTGGACCGTAAAGAAAAAGGGTCGGTTAGAAAATTTTCAATATCTTCAAAAGTACTTGATTAATTTAGTCTTTATTTCATAAACATCGGGGTTTATGAAATATAGACTAAAAAAAAATTACTAAGTACAAGCTTTTTATTTTCAATGAATGTAAAATAAATAAAAATACTTAGTTTTTCCTGTATTTTCGTAAATGTAGATTGAATTAGAATCAGAATCATTTATTTGTTAAACATAGGTATAACATTAGGGATCTTATAAATAGTTAAGGTTCTTACTATGTTTTGGTTTTTTGGTTACAGATGTGCCGTTTTCACGCATTTTAGTACTTTGTGTTGCCTCCGCGAGCTCGCAATACTGCTGCTATACGATTTGGCAAACTTTCTACTAGGTTTTTGAGGCGTACACGTCCTCCCAGTTTGATCCATGCATGCTCAATGGGGTTGAAGTCGGGGCTGCGTGCTGGCCACTCCATGTGTGTGATACCGACTTCTTGAATATAGGCAAACATTATCTGAGCCGTATGCGGGCGGGCATTGTCTTGCATAAAAACGGCATTCTCGCCCATGTCCACTAAAAATGAACCAACGTAGTCATTCAAAATTTTAGTGACATATCTTTCTGCAGTTAAAGTTCCATTTTCTATTACCACTAGCTCAGTACGGCTTTCGGAAGAAATACCAGCCCACACGTGAACAGAGCCTCCACCGTAAGGTCCTTGTTCTTCTATACAGGCTTAGTTATAGCGCTCTCTATTGTACACTCTTTTTCTCCCGTCGTGCTTGTATAAACAGTATCTAGACTAGTCTGAAAACATAACTCTTGACCAGTCATTCAGAGTTAAATTCTTGTGTTCTCTAAAATTACTCAACCTTGAGTTTCTGTGGTGTCTTTCTAGTTTTGAGCAATTTGCAGGTCTTAATGGCTTTAAATTTGCTTCAGCCAGACGCCGCCTTACTGTATCCGTACACAGATTGTTTCCTCCAGCTCGTAAATGATGATTCTTTACTTCAACAGCCGTAAGAAAGTGATTTCTCAAAATGTTGACACCATATAGTGATCCTCCCGCGCTGTCGTGCACCTTGTTCGGCCTGTTCCTGGTCTTCGAAGATAGGATCCAGTTTCATGGAAACGCTGGAGTACTCGCTGAACTATAGAAAGTGTCACACCAAAAGTTGAAAATGGGTTAAACAGTTCTCGCTGTATTTCACTGACTGTGCAGATTTTCAAGCATTGTCAGGATCCTGGTACAATCTTCAGGGGTTAACGATATGATGACTTCAGAATAATAAAATTTATAAAAGACACCATATTTATAACTTTTTATTGCAAAACTAAAACAAACGCGAAACAATTGATTTGAGAGTATAAAGACTAGACTAGATTGTCCTGAATATTGTATTTTAATAATTTTTCTCCAAATTGATTTCTTCTAAACTATATACTTAAGTAATAATAAATAACTGGCTTATGTTCGTGATTTCGTACGCGTGGGGTGCGTGGACTATAATAACTTAGTTTACAAACTACTGACACTCCCATCAAAATCTCTCCACCCGTTTACTGACAAAAATCCAAAAACCAGATTGTAAGCGTGGTGCGGAACCGCTGTAACAATCATGAAAGAAAAGGAGATTATTAAGTGAATAAAAACAATTGTAGGTAGTAATAAAATAAGTTGCTTCTACTTATATTTCTCTAAAGACTAAATAAACCCCCGAAAATTAACATGAATTGCGTAGGTAAAACGAAGTTGACTGTACACACTGTTACAATTTTATACTGTGACCCAAAGTTATGCACAGTGCGGTCACCGAGTTCATTTGAAATGTCTGTTCGTGCGACTTGCCACGCGCGTAGGTAAGTAACGCTAAATGCCTACTGCGCTCGAATATCCTGGCCTTAAGAAAGTCCGAGTTTCGTTAGTTAAAGAAATCGAATCTTGTCTTTGTGATAGGCAACAAATAACGATAATTAGTAGAATTTGTAAAAAAAAACGAAATAACATAAATCTAGCCAGAGAACGGTGAATTATGGAGTACCACAAGGTAGTGTACTCGGTCCCCCCCTATTTATTGTTTATATTAACGACTTTCCGACAGCATCATCATATCCTATGACAATGTTTGCAGATGACAGCACTTTACTTTTTAATAGTGACGAGATAAGCACATTAGAGGCTGAGATTAATTCTACCTTACTATCAGTTGTGAATTGGCTGCAAAATAATAATTTGGTTTTAAATCTTGATAAAACAGTATTAATGAAATTTCATCAAAGGATAAATTACAACCTGGACTTAAATATTAAATACAAGGACAAAATTATTAATGAAGCAAATGTGACTAAGTTTCTTGGGCTAAACATAGACAAAGTATGCAGTAAGCTAAACCAATATTCCTATGGCTACAAAAACAAAACAAAACATGTTAAGCAAAACGGCCAATCGAGCAACAGTCCTAACGGCGTATCATGGTCTAGTAGCTTCAACACTGAGATACCGAATTATATTTTGGGGCAATGCTGCGGGTAAAGATATGGTATTTAAGTGCCAAAAAAGGTGCATACGAGCTATACCTACTGGAATATTTTTTAAGCAATGCGCAAAAAAAAATTGGTGGTTCAGTATCAGTAATAGAACACATCCATTATTTGTTCAACTTTTTTTTTTATGCGTCTTTAAATCAGCAAAATATGGACACTATCTATTCGTAATAATATCAAAGGCAGCGCGCGCCGTGCGGCGCAGGCGGCGATGTAGCAGCGGGGGTGAAACCCCTTCCCGGGCGTCAGAGTTTGTTGCCAGACACCGGGCGCGACGGGCGCCCGACAGTGTGCTCAACGCATGCGCTGTCGTGACGTCGCGTCTAATCGCTTTCCCGAGCAACCGCCGCGCCACACGTGTGTCGTAGTCGTACCTACAGGTCACGATGTCGGGCTTTAGTAACCGCGAGTTTTATGTGATGGTGCGGGTGTATGTATTAAGTGGTGAAAGTTTACGAGGAGCTCGCAGAATGTATGCAACGGAGAACATACGTCGATTGCGAGACCATGATAGCCTTGACCCGCGGTCCCTAATGAAAGGACCATTTTAGCAGCCACTCAAAGACTGCTTGATCACGCTCAGTTCAAGACCCCAAATCACGCACTAGGGTCTGGCAGACCTCGACTGGCGGTTAGTGAATAGGTTATTTTTGATTGACCATTATTGTAAATACGTAGTTGATTCCAAATTTTTAAATACGCCTTAATGCAGAAGTACCTAAGCATTAAGTAATGTCAATAATTTAATTTTTTTTATGTTTTTAAAAGTGCCATAATTTAATTGATTATAATGCTTTATTTTCTGCATTTTGATGGTCCTAAGCCCATGAAGGTATGAAGGAAAAATTGGAATTACTCTTCAAATAACTTCAGATCACGGCCTAATCTTAAAACAGTCTAGTTCGAACCTGATAAAATCATTGTAACCCACGTAAATACCTACCTACGCTTAGCGCCTGTGCACGAAAAACGAACGAGCGCTTTGCCACGCGCCGGCGCCGGCGCAGAGTGGCCATAAAATCAATTTCAAAGTAAACATCTTTCGTTAATGATAACTTAATTAGAACTCGATTAATTTTAGTCAACTTGAAAAATATCAAATCAGTTCATTAATTCGTGGTGTTTTTTTTTTGTACTAAGACTTATCAAAAAAAAAAAATAGGTGTTTAATGAAACTCATTTAAGTTTAATTTGTCAAAGTTTGCGCACTGAATAAAAAATATTCCGGTATATAATTTGAAGACAACGGACAGCTGCAAACTGTTTTTCAAAATACGAAAATACTAACTATGCCGTCGTTGTACATCTATGAAACGTCTATGTTCGTCAAAAATAATTTATATAAATTTGCTCGGGTAACTAGTCAGCGCCGTTGTGATCTAGCTGTTACAAACAGTCTGATCTAGTACTGCACTATACAGAAACAGTATTTTTGTAATGGCTCCAAAGGTCTATAATAAATTACCAAAATGTATAAGGACCGAAGATAATGTCCGCAAATTCAAAAGAAAATTGTATTTATTTCTAATTGATATGATCTGTAACTCAGGACCTTCCTACTTCAGACACCTTTCTCTATATAAGATTGTACATATACCAGCGCCTGTAAATTCTGATGTCGAGATAAATAAATATTTATGATTATGATTATAAGACCTATTACTCTACCGAAGAATTTTTAAATGACAAAATATATTACTAGCCTTTTATTATAATTAAACATTGACATACATGTAAAAATAAATTCTATAATAGTGCGCTGAATTCACATTATTTATTCGAACTCTGTTGAGCGCAGAGCCAAGAGGCGCATTGGTGACGATAAGCTGGTGGGTACCAAGCTTCATAGCCTGGCCCACCGGCGCAAGGTTGCATGTCTGTCGGTTTTTTACAGGCTGTACTTCGGTGAGTGTGTATCCGACTACAAACACAACAAACAAATCAAACACGCAAAGATATTAATCTTTGCGTCTGTTGGTCGTTTTTGTTGAAATAAACGCTAAATGTTACTCAGAATAACGCTTCTTATGTTACAATATTTTGATTTTGAATACAATACCTACGGGGTTTTTACGTGATGCGCGCACAAACGAACAGACAAACATTCTAAAAATGGTAGAAATAGGTTCTGTGTGTGATCCTCCCACCACCCACACCATTTTTTTAACAATTTTGAAGTGAAAACTTCTTTAGCGGCGTTGAGCACTTTTTCTGTAATGGGTATAAAATCTTAAACTCGCGTCAGGACACGTGACCTGATCGAAAAAGCGTAAGACAAATTTTCTCATTCGATTTTGAACTTAACCTTCAACATTTTATGGTTTAAAATCATTTGACCTGATCGAAAAAGCGTAAGACAAATTTTCTCATTCGATTTTGAACTTAACCTTCAACATTTTATGGTTTAAAATCATTTGACCTGATCGAAAAAGCGTAAGACAAATTTTCTCATTCGATTTTGAACTTAACCTTCAACATTTTATGGTTTAAAATCATTTAAAGAAATGCTATTTACAAACGTTACGTACCTGTAGGTATGTTAGTGTAGCTAAAATTCCGTATTTCCTTGCAATTTTATTGATTGACGCATAATGACAAGAGATTCTAAAATCAATAAGACAGTGTTGTCTTTGAGTTTGCAGCTTTCTTAGTATCTAGTAGCTATTAAAAGTACTTGTGAAGGCTTTTAAGATGCAAGCACAATCATGATAATAAAATAAAATCGTTCAATCGCAATAAGTACCTTCCGAGTATTAAATTGCTAAACATTTTCACTAAGGCGTTTGTTGTTTGGTAAAATAAAGTTCAGTTTATTTAAAAACCTGCTTTAAAAATGATTTGATTACAAGTATTTACAAGTAAGTTAAAAAGCACGAGTGTTATTGCTATAGGAAACCGATAAATTCTCAGCTAATTCTGTAGTAAGATCGAATGTGACGTTCCTGCTTACGTGCTTACTAAGCGCCTGTGAAAAGATGTATCGCACACATTTTTATGTGCGACAGATTACTTCCACACTTTTAATTACAAATTCTTTAGGCAGGATTCAATGATAACATAACATCCTGTAATCCCCGAAGGCTCAGGCAGGGGTGCACCGAATAGTACACCCTGTTCTTTATACTGATAAAGCAATTGGTGCAAAATTATTCCCTAACCATTCCAAAATATCAAACATGCTCAACGTTAATAATCAAGTTTTCACTTCTGCCGGCACTCCCGGAGTGCAACCCGTCTTTTTTTTTTTTTTTAACTTCGCAACATTTACAACAAATATGATTATGATATATGAAATGAATTGAGTATAATTCAGCTAATATGTGTCACACTTTTATGCAAATTAGAAGACTTTTTAATGATCTGCTGGGAATTCGGAAAATGAATTAGTTTTAGAGGAATTGCTGTAAGTGGCCATTTTAGATCCTCAGGTCAACCTTATTTAAAAGACCAGCAATGTTTTGATGCAAAATATTTATTCAGATATAGACAAAAAAAAAAACAATTTGAGTAGGACGACTCATTTGTCTCATTAATATTACTAGGTGGGTCTTTAGATCGATTCACATTTGAATTGGTGTCATCAGAAATTTCATGTCTTAAAAGTCTTAAATTAGAAGTATTTACTGCCTCTATGTCTAGGATGAATTCTTGCAAATCCAAGATAATCTGCATAAAGCCTTCGTTATTCAGGTGCCAATGTCGCTGATTATATGTATCCCATGTTTATGGAAATTTAAATTTGAGTCCAAGATGAACGCGTAATTATATGTCTCAACATTCATATAAATTAAATTATTAAAACTACTCGACTGTTAAACATAATATTGGTATTGTCCATGTTCTTAAATGTAGGCAGACATATTACACAGTTAGTATGATTTAGTATTATTAACATATTATCACGAACATAGGTTCCGAATTCTATATAATTACGGGTTTTCCTGAAGTCCTCTTCGCCAGTAAAAATAATGCAATAGTCGGCACGAGTGAAGTTTTGAACTTTTCGTTTAATATTGTATGGCAAAAATGTTATTCCACATTTAGGAGTTCGATACTGACATATACTATAGTTTTATAAGTGAGTTCTCTCCCTCATTGTATGTATTTTGTTCGATGTTTCACTGCTCAGAACACATATGTAACCTATTGAAATGTTTATGCATGTCAAGTGTGTATTCGATTATGTCTTGTTAAAAGACTTTTTTCACTAAAACCACGCTGACATACATCGCACTTGTACGGTTTTTCACCAGTGTGTATTCGATTATGTTTTATCAAATTACTATGTTCACTAAAACTACGCTGACATACATCACACTGGTAAGGCTTTTCACCAGTGTGTATCCGACTATGTGTTTTTAAAGCACCTTTTCCACTAAAACTACGCTGACATACCTCGCACTTATAACGCTTGTCACACGTGTGTATTCGAAAATGGTTTATTAAACCAGTCTTTCGACTAAAACTACGCTGACATACATCACACTGATAAGGCTTTTCACCAGTGTGTATTCGACTATGTGTTTTTAAATGACTATGTTCACGAAAACAACGCTGACATACATCGCACTTGTACGGCTTTTCACCAGTATGTATTCGATTATGTTTTATCAAATTACTATGTTCATTAAAACTACGCTGACATACATCGCACTTGTACGGTTTTTCACCAGTGTGTATTCGAATATGTCTTATCAAATTATAATGTTCACTAAAACTACGCTTACAAACCTCACACTTGTAAGGCTTGTCACCAGTGTGTATTCGAAAATGATTTATTAAATCAGTCTTTCGACTAAAACTACGCTGACATACATCACACTGATAAGGCTTTTCACCAGTGTGTATTCGTTTATTATGTCTTATCAAATTACTATAGTCAGTAAAACTACGCTGACACACATCGCATTTGTACGGCTTTTCACCAGTGTGTATTCGATTATGTATTATCAAATTACTATGTCGACTAAAACTACGCTGACATACAACGCACTTGTACGGTTTTTCACCAGTGTGTATTCGAATATGTTTTATCAAATTACTATGTTCACTAAAACTACGCTGACATACATCACACTGGTAAGGCTTTTCACCAGTGTGTATCCGACTATGTGTTTTTAAAGCACCTTTTCCACTAAAACTACGCTGACATACCTCGCACTTATAACGCTTGTCACCAGTGTGTATTTTAACATGTTCTGTTAAAATAAACTTCGTACTAAAACTACGCTGACATACATCACACTGGTAAGGCTTTTCACCAGTGTGTTTTCGACTATGTTTTTGTAAAGCATCTTTTACACTAAAACTACGCTGACATATATCGCACTTGTACGGCTTTTCACCAGTGTGTATTAGATTATGTTTTATCAAGCTATATTTATCACTTAAACTACGCTGACATACATCGCACTTGTACGGCTTTTCACCAGTGTGTATTCGAATATGTTTTATCAAATTAGCCTTTGCACTAAAACTACGCTGGCATACATCACACTGATAAGGCTTTTCACCAGTGTGTATTCGATTATGTCTTATCAAATTTCTATAGTCAGTAAAACTACGCTGACACACATCGCATTTGTACGGCTTTTCACCAGTGTGTATTCGATTATGTATTATTAAAT
This sequence comes from Eurois occulta, assembly GCA_950022335.1. Taxonomy (NCBI): domain Eukaryota; kingdom Metazoa; phylum Arthropoda; class Insecta; order Lepidoptera; family Noctuidae; genus Eurois; species Eurois occulta. The sequence goes on along the minus strand of OX465504.1, from coordinate 7,495,758 downwards.
TTCTATGTCGACTTAAACTACGCTGACATACATCGCACTTGTACGGTTTTTCACCAGTGTGTATTCGAATATGTTTTATCAAATCAGCCTTTAGCCTAAAACTACGCTGGCATACATCACAATTGAAAAGTTTTTTACAAATACGTGTACGATTATATTGTTTAAATTTTTTTACTCGATTTGAACTACGCTGATCACATTTGGAAGACTCTTTGAGAGAAGGGCCAAGTTCAACATTTTTAGTTGTCCGAATAACTCTTAAGTTTGACTGTTCATTTTTCTTAAGCCCCACAGTAATTGTATCTCCTAGTTTTGTTCTTCGTGTGTCCAATTTTGGCTTCTTCGTGACGGGCGCCCCTGTGAAAATAAATCTGGTTAGTACAATGTTGGAAGAAGGTTGACATACACACGAGTCAAACTAACAGCGGGTTTTAGTTGTTCACATTGTTAAAGCGTAATCCCCGAAGGTTGAGGGAGAGATGCATACCTACATTTACACCAACATTTGTGTTTAAAACCTATGTATTTTAGAGGAACCTGTTGCCATAAATCGGCCACAAATCTAGAATTCTTTTCTTATTTTTTACTGCACACGAAATAACAAATATACATACAAATTGCGATAATAATTCCAGAATTCCTGGTTTCTACAGAGAAATTCCTTATAAAACAACCAATTTTGCCCGACCTAAATACACTTAAAAAACTTTGTTACTGCTCGCGGTAGCGTCGGGGCACAAAAACCAGGTGGCATTGCACAAGTCCGAGGCCATGTGCTTTCATGGGCCTCGGAATGCGCCACCGTCGGGATCCATACTGACGGTAGGAGGGGTTCCCATCGGCGTCGAGTCCGGGGTCCGGAGCGAGAGGGAATGGGAAGCCGGCACCTCCTTCTGCGAAGCAGTCATGCTAGCGAAGGAGGTGGCGGAACGTGAGAGGGCGATAACCTCACGTCCCAGCCGCCGTGGGAGACGCCCCGGGCGTCGGGGGCTACGGGGTGGCTCTCGGCCACCGTAGGCGCGGGCCTGTGGACGGTGAATAATGGGCTAGTTCGCCGTCCGTCCGTCTTATGATGACGGGCCGTGTCGACGGCGCGTTCGTGTTCCATGCGCGCCTCAAATAGATGTCAGCAAACAGGAGGGGCCCGCCAGGGCCGATGCCTGCCAATGCCAGGGCTGCGGGACTGTTCGAAAGAGTTACTGTTCGTTCAAAATCTAAACCATCACGAAGCCACACCACGCCGCCGCTGGTTCAAGCAAATGATGACGTCTTGATTGAGTTTTCGAGAGATACGTTGAGGGAAATTATTAAGGAAGAAATACAGCGTGCAGTTAAAGATGTAGTTTCCGATCAGTTCCGACAAATCAACGAATTGATCTCAGGTTTCCATGAGTCACTTTCTTTCTACAACGAAAAGTATGAAGAGATGAAGGCTACGCTGGAAGATAAATCTGATAGGATACAGAAACTTGAAATGGACAACTGTGGTTTGCGAGATGCCATTCAACAATTTAGCCTACGCCTGAACCTAGTAGAACAAAACTCCAGGTCCGCCAACGTCGAGCTGCAGTGCGTGCCGGAAAACAGGGCGGAAAATTTAGTCAACACAGTTGTGATATTAAAGACCCCGACATACTACACTGCACCAGAATAGCAAAGAAAGACGCACAAAGCACCAGGCCCCGTTCCATTCTCGTCAAATTCGGTAGTCCTCGTCTGCGAGATAGTTTCCTTGCCGCTTCAATGAAATATAACAGATGCAACAACCAAGACAAACTAAATACGAGTCACTTGGGTATGGCAACGGAGAAACCGCAACCCTTTTACGTTACGGAACACCTATCCAGCCTAAACAAAGCAATCCATGCCTTAGCTCGGATTCGCGGAAAAAAACTTGGGTTCAAGTTTGTCCGGGTTCGCGAAGGCAAGATCTTCATGAAAAAAGACGAGAATTCGCAAAGAATTGTAATTAACAACCTAGATAAGTTAAAATCATTAGTATAGTTTTATTTAGTATGTGTTAAGTGGCAAGTTCCTATTGTTTTAATCTATTCGCATTCAGTTATCCACTACATGTTTACTATCAAAATGTACGAGGCTTAAAAACCAAAACTATTAACTTTCATCACAATATTTCCATGAATAATTACGACATTATAGTATTAACTGAAACTTGGTTGAACAGCGGTGTCTATGACTCTGAGTTGTTTGACGACAGACATATAGTTTACAGGCGCGATCGTGAGTCAAGTAAATATAAAACTCGTAAAGAGGGAGGTGGTGTTTTAATTGCCGTCTCTAAAACTCGGAAATCATGTCGACTATCCCACTTTGAGAGCGAGATTGAAGATTTATGGATAAGCGTCAATATGGGCTCAAAAACTACTGGTAACAATAAACTCTACATCGGTGGCGTATACCTACCGCCGCCTGTTCATAGTAATACGCTGGATTTTTTTACTAAAAACGTTCATAATATATTTAACAACAATGAACAAATTTTGATTTTAGGAGGCTTTAATCTCTCTAACATAACATGGCTTACAATTAATGACCTTATATACTTGTACCCACAACCCAGTAACACGGATGCAAATGCGATAATCTCTGAATTCTTGACCTTGAATGGTCTTAATCAATATAATGGTATCTTAAATAATAAGTTGAAAATATTAGATTTAATATTATGTAACACCTCCATTACTGACGTAGCCCATTGTACCCACAGTTTATCAAAAGAGGACCCTTTACATCCCCCGCTAGAATTTTATCTACCAGTGCAGGCAGAACGTTCATTGGAAGCTAAAAACGTGAAAACACCGAACTTCCATCGAGCAGATTATGAAAATATTTTGCATCGCTTGTTAGCAATTGAGTGGGATAGTGAGTTCAAAAACTGTGCTTCAGTTAACGATGTGGTCCACGTTTTTTATAGCGAACTAAGACAGATTATTGCAGACTGTATCCCTATGAAAAAGACGGCGAGTAATAAATATCCACCTTGGTACTCACGTGACCTTATAATACGTCTTAGAGAGAAGTACAAATACCACACTCGTTTTAAAAAGTACAAAAATCCATTAGACCAAGACTTTTTTGAAAGATTAAGCAATGGATGAATGCAATGCTCTAAGTTCAACATGTTACAAGAAATATATTTCAAGAATGGAAACCCATTACTCAAAACCCTAAAATATTTTGGTCTTTCATTAAAAGTAAAAGAAAAGGTAGCAGTACATATCCCGCACAAATGTCTCACAACAATAAAATCGCGTCAGGCGGACAGGATATCTGTAATATGTTTGGAGAAAATTTCGCAAGTACCTTTACTGCCCCTACAGATAGTAATCCAGGTCGCGCGAACACTGCCTTTCCCCTCTCTCCTGTAGCACTGTGTAATCTACAATTTGATGGTAACGAAATATATCGAGAATTGATCGGATTGGACGAAACTAAGGGCCCGGGTAGTGACGGCATTCCTCCTATGTTTGTAAAACGCTGCGCTAAGGCCTTAGTATCACCCCTACAAACTATTTTTAATAGATCTTTACGTGATGGTATTTTCCCAAAAACCTGGAAAGAAGCTCTAGTGATACCCATATTTAAATCTGGGAAAAAGCATTTAGTGACTAATTATAGACCAATCTCAATATTAGTTACACTTGGAAAAGTTTTCGAAAAACTTGTCAGCAGACATCTGATGTGGTACCTTAAACAACACATAACTGAATATCAGCATGGTTTCGTCAAGTCTAGATCTACCAATACGAATCTATTGTGTTTTACATCGGCTTTGTCTAAGTTTCTTGACAATCGTATCCCAGTGGATGCTATTTATACGGACTTTAGTAAAGCATTTGATAAGGTAGATCACTGTCTTCTTATATATAATTTGGCTCAACTAGGTGTGGGCGGGACAATAATAGGGTGGTTTAAATCTTACCTTGAAAATAGAGAGTCAAAAGTGGTGGTTAAAATAATGGTACAAATAAACGATTTGGGAACATGTGTTTACTTTGTGCACCTACCCGAAAAAACTTATTATTATTAAAATTATTTTAATTGTTTGCTAATTATTTTAAATTATTTGAATATTATTTTAATTCTATTTTTCCAATTTTATTACCAAATGACATGTTGTAATTTTATACTTTTTTTTTTAATAGTTCTTTATGTTTGTTTGTTTAGTTATACATTTTATTGTGCATGCTGTGGTCTCCTGTAAGTGAAGGAGTACACCTACGTGATACTTTTGTCGTCCATTATTTATTCGTGTGTTTGTGTACATCCTTTGTTGGAGATCCTAAACTAATAAATAAATAAAGAGATACCGCGGTCCTGGAACACAATGGGCAAAAGAAGGAACATAGAAGGGGTTTAGTCAGTAAAAGTCTGACACTCCCTTCCGCTCCGCCCAGAGCGGGAGGGGTCATTTGATGATTTCCCATCCCAAAAAAAAAAAACTTGTGGTTGAAGAGACCAGAGGACCAAGGACGAGTTTTGACGGTGAAAAAAACTCAAAAGACCACATAAAAATACCTGTTTTTGTCACGTAAGCTGACGTCACTGACGACAGGGTTGCTGAATCAAGTTTTTGAATTTTCGCCAAAGTTCAATCCTTTTTTCCCCAAAATGATAAGTTTTGGAACTTTTTTCATTATTCAAATAGGAATTGAAACAAACGGAAAGAAAAGAATGTCCACTCGCAAAAGGCAAGCTCATACCGAGGTATATCATTGCTTTCCGTGCCAGCTTTGATGAATTCTTAGGCATATATAATCAACAGCCGCAAGCAATCTAGCTGAAAAATAACCTGCCTGAGAGTCAGTGCGGCTTTCGACCGAGCAGGGGTACGGTCATCCGTTGTAAGGCAAATCCAGGAGAAAAGTTTTCACTGTCACTAATGGGATATCTTCCGTGGTTTTCAACTATTGTGAAAAAACGATGAACGGAACGGAAGATACCGTAAGTGACAGTTTAAGTTTAGTTAAAAGCCGTGAAAGCGTAAACAGTCAACAAGTTCAACATGAAAACGAACTTTCTGAGGAGATTCATATTACTAGTAACGTAAAGCAAGGTTGCGTCATGGCACCCACACTCTTTGCTCTTTACTAGGCATTGTGGCAATAAGAATATATTCTATATAAAATATATTATATTTATATATATTAGATTTTTTTATTATTATTTTTTTTTTATTCATTATATATTCTTATTGCCACAATGCCTTTTTTACCATGATGATGTTTCGGTGTTTATGTTAACTAAATAAAAGATCTACGATCTAGTGGACAGTAATTTTCTCTGTGCTCTCTTGCGAAATACCTAGAGGGCTTAACTGTGGGGAAAAGCTGATGCCTGTGTCATCTACGCACGGGTCCACTCATCAACAATACTTGTAGCCGCGAAGTCAAAGATTATACCACACCGGAAAACAACAGCATTGCCTAAACTGGAATTAAATGGAGCGCACCTTCTATCACAACTCAGCAGTCGTGCGCGAAAATAGCGGTGAACACGCGCACGATCCGCGCGTTGTCACCGCAATTGTGTGTGTTTGTCAATAGTAACTTGAGCGAGCCCACCAAAAACAAATGTTTCTGTGAATTGTTAGTGCCGCACACCGGTGGATCGCGTCTTAAGAGATATGCTTGTGAACGACTGCTGCTTCACGAGAACGTCCAGCTGTTGCTTTGCTGGCCTTTTTTGAAGAGCTGGGGAGGATTGAATGATCAATTCCCAGCACCTGTATGCAAAATAATTACCATACGCATGCTTTTTGTGGTAACTTGGTTGCATTGCTGATCGGGGTGTTGTTAATATATTGTTTTAAGAAATGAACATTAACATAACATTTATTTATGATGGCCCGAGTGAATAATTTGTGACTTTAAGTTATAGATCTATGGATAAAATTCAACATCGCACATGTAAGTGGGTACATGCTTTAGGTACTGCTAACCACTTCCTGTTCGGTGGACTCTCATCCTATTTGCTCATATATTCATTAAGTAACTAATACTTACTATTGGTTTCCACAGCTCTTCGCTTCTTAGATAAGTCTTGATTTTCTTCCACTTCAATAACATCATCTCCTGAATCTGATTTCAAGAGGTGTGGGGGTAATTCTTCTACACCTAGACAGGTATTGTTTAGATTTTCCAGGTCTAGATCTGTAGGCAAACAAAAACAGTAAAACAGTGCGGCAGATCATTGCTTGTTGATAGTGCCATTTGTAGTATGTGAAACAATTTCATTTCACTTAAGATTGTTTAATGACCATATTATGTTTTGTTCTTAAAACATACCATCACTTTGATATTCCTCTTTTGGCTCAATAACATCATCTTGTCCGTCACAAATAGCTGGTACTTCTTCTTTGATAGCAATGCTGTCAGTTCCACATTCATCTACTACACTTACATGCACTATTGGACTTTTAGTAAACCCAGTACAACAATATAAGTGGTCTTGGCTTACTGAAGGTTTTTGCTGTAAAAAGATGATTCCAATATTCATATTTCAAAGTCACTCAAAAGAACCTTCATAACAGAGTATATTCATGTAACCCCAATGCACCCTAGACAGAAGGCCATGCTACCAACCTCACTGACCACTGCACGAGCTATTATTGCACAATTTGAGCCACCCTAACAGAGGACAATTTTACTATCAAACTGCCTTGTACATGTACAAGTTTCATAGCCATACTATGTGGAGTGTTCAACATGTCATAGTTGTTATCACCTAAATTTGACCAAATGCGTTGCACCGAATGCGCTGTCTGCCATAGAAAATGACACACACAAGGCAGTATGTTTAAAAAGGATTTGTAGATGGGCTATGCCATTCCTGGATAGAAAGCTGACCAAGCGCCTTCTGCACCTGGATAGAGAGACTGGTGGCGGGGAACATCACTAAGTGCGGAAACCAAAACCCTAAACATAGAACATATTATTATGTGAAGATGTTTAATGTTAAACTGAAATAAAAGTTATGACAATAAATGTCTGTTGAAGAATACCTCACCTCATAGTCTTCTTTCATCATTTGAGCAAAGTGCTCTTCGGCTTCCAAACATTTTCTCAGCAATTGGAAGCATTGCTTTAGTTTAGCGCAACAGAAGAAACAAGCAAGGATCGGTCTACTGTCTTTAGTTACAAACTGCAATAAAACTTGTCTTATACTTATACCATTTTTTTTTCTATGAATATAATACTTTCAATATTAGGAATATGTTGTGTATTCAAAGACAGATTGGCAATGTTAGTCGAAGTATTCATCATCTGCCTAGCCTATTCTCAACTATGTAGGGGTCGGCTTCCAGTCTAACCGGATGCAGCTTAATACCAGTGTTTTACATGGAGCGACTGTCTATCTGACCTCCCCAACCTAGTTAGTGCTAGGTAATATGACACCCCTTGGTAAGACTGGTTGTCAGACTTTCGGGCCACTGACTACCTGTAACGACTGTACAAGTTCTACAAATGACAGCCAGGATCAATGGCTTAACGTGCTTTCCAAGGCACGGAGGAAAATCGGTAAGTAATGGGTGGTCACCCATCCACGGACCAACCTAGGTAAGCACGGCTTAACCTAAAGTCCAACCCGAGCGGCTGTTCTTATTTAGCCACAAGCTCCTCCGAATGTTAGTCGAGGTATAGTGTATTAAAATTATAACAATGACACATTTTTATGGCGAAATGTATCATTCATTGCACTACATGTTACTTTTACCATCTTTTGTATCACATTTACCGCAAATAACTAGAGTTTCAATTTGTTTTATCAAACTGTTTTCCTGCACGGGCCGTGGTTTCTACTTTCTTAAGAGGACACACAACTCTTGATGTATGAGATGCAGTTAAAACATATAAATAAACAATCTCTTGATCTCTTCAAAGTATTAACTTACTGGAATATCAGTCAGCTTTTTATAAAGTTCATGCAAGTTTTTGTTGACCACTACATACATATTAACATTCTCCACTAAACATATCCTACACATTGGCAGTTTATCCATCTTCACTACATATTATAAAACAAAGTCGCTTTTCTGTCCCTATTTCCCTTTGACCGCTTAAATCTTTAAAACTACGCAACGGATTTTGATGCGGTTTTTTTTAATAGATAGAGTGATTCAAGAGGAAGGTTTATATGTATAATAACATGCTTAATATATTAGAAAACCACTGATAATTTCAAGATTTCTATTGTGAAGTCGTAAATAATTTCATTTTTTTCCGCTTACATTGCAAACTAGAGATGTGTCCCTCACTCATGAGGTGCCTCGTTTGAGGTACTCGTGATCGCAAATTGAAAGAGTTACTCGAGTTGCAACATTGAACCACCTCACCACTCGTTCACGCGTCCTCATTTGACAGTATTGACGCGAGAACTCGCGAGTGAGTATCGAGTGATTGAGACAGTTTAGTGAGCGAATGAACCGAGTTATTTCATAATTGTACAGAATTTATAGAATGAGTGAGGTGAGGTCTCGATATTTTGAAAACACAGTAAACATTATGATTTTGGTATGTACTTATTGAAATAGTGTGTGTGTGTGTGTGATACTGATGTTTGGTAGGATATTATTTAGATTATGAAGAGATACAAAAAATTGTGTGAAATGAGTTGAAGGGTAAATAAAATACACGAACCAAATTAAAAACTGAGTGTATTAATTGAAATCAAAGGATAAAAAAGTAAAAAATAATCGTATGGAATAAACTATCACATATTTGCGGGTAAAAATAAAATAAGGCGCACTTTTTTACCATCCAATCGGTTGCGTTGCGCCTGTCAGTAACGACATGTCCTGCTTTCGAAAAAACTCATAAGCGAAAGAAAATTATATGAGTGAGGGAGACTTAAAAATCGAAATCGTGACTACTTATGAGTCGACACACCCGTCCGCGCCGCTGCCTCGGACTATCGGCTGAATTCGGATGAGTTCGGCTCGGGCTCGGCTCGTAAGATACACCGACGTACGACTCCTCGCCTCAAATGAGGGGTACCTCGTGAGGACCTCGCGAGGCAAGCAAACGCAGGCTGAACCCTACGAGATTTATCAAAATAATGTACTAAGTATTGTACACATTAAAAAGGTCTACAGAAAACTCCGCGATGGTATATGTCTATCTCTTATGGATATCCCACAATAACATGTTTTTGTCATTTACTTTTTACGCCAAATAATGGCTAATTTCCGAAGCGATTTTAACCAATACGGCATTAATCCTTATCCAATTAAATACCTTAAATACATTGTTGATTTAATATAGATCTATATGGCCCTTTACAGCATATGATTTAAATGAATATTTTCGAAGATATTACAGATTTAAAAATCGCGGGACGTAGCCTCGCCGCGCCGGCACCGGCCGGCGCGGCGAGGCAAATTTAACGCGTGCGGGCCACGGGCAGTTAATGAATAAATCAAAACTACAGGATCAATTTTAATCATTTTTTCAGTGAGTGACATAGGCTATATATTTTACACCCGAAGCCGAAGTGGGCCGCTATGTTTTTATATACAACGTTCACAGTTTTTCTGTAGTGTATTTAGTATCAGCATTGCACCCGTGCGAAGCCGGGGCGGGTCGCTAGTTTAATATAAAAAAGCTTTGTTAGCATAGGTCTCAGAAACAGTGGTATTTTCTTCAACTTGACGTTGACATGTTGACAATGACATATTGACATTATTTTTAAAAAATACCATAGATATTAAAATACACAGACGAAACTTTTTTTTTTTAATTTACCCCGAAGGGCAAGCACAGAACATTAATATTCTAGGGAGAAGAATTTCAAGTACGTACAAAAAATATGAGCCCGGATTTTTACGCCATCTAGTGGCCCCCTTACAACTTGATCAAAGAAAACTACGTGGGTTTAAATTAGTCCCAGAGTACTGTTGTGTACATGTGTGCGTAGATAATACACTAATATTGGCCATATGGGTATAATATGTGTGTTACTTTATTTTATAGGTAAAGTTTCGAATGCTCAAATTGGAAAATCAGATTGTTTCTGTGAATAGTCTCATATGCTTAGCATTCAGTAGATCTTTGAGAATTCAACTTGCTTTATCGATACGGACAACATGCGAGTTTGAAATGTTCATTTTGAAACTGGGTCTACTTAATATCTTTACACACACTGCACTTTTATAAATACAACTGTTGTACTGTACACAGTTAGAAATTAAAATATCTCTAAAAAAATTCCAAATTGCAGTCTAACCATAATCAGAAACAATTTATTTATCGCTAGCGCAAATAAACAATATACAAAAAAATAACCGGCCACAACGGCATTATTTTTTAATTATCTTTATTTATGACCATAGATACTAAGTCTTTCAGTCGGATACATAAATAAACTAAGAATATAGCTATTGTTCATTACTCATACTCTGAAAGTAGGTCTGAAGTTGCCTGAGGAGAGGGATTAAAGTAATACTTTCATCCCTAGGGAGAATCGCTTTCAACTGACAGCTGACAAATTATTTAAAAAAAAACTAGTTCTATTTTCACATTTCTATTGAACCATGTTCCAACTTTCTATACGATGTAAATTTAAATAAAATAAAGTATTGATTAAAATAATAAATATTTTTTAAATAACTTTATTATAATTTAGTTTCAATAATTTCTTTAAAATGACATAGATTTGGGCAAAATATTTACCATTTTTTCAATGATGAAAATGAAAAATGGCTGAATAGCTGGCCGGCCACAGAAAAAAAACCGGCCAAGTGCGAGTCGGACTCGCGCACGAAGGGTTCCGTACCATTATTTACAAAAACGGCAAAAAAATCATATCTGTTGTATGGGAGCCCCCCTTATTATATTTTTTTTTTTAATTTTTAGTATATGTTGTTATAGCGGCAATAGTAATACATCATTTGTGAAAATTTCAGCTTTCTAGCTATCACGGTTTATGAGATACAGCCTGGAGACAGCCAGACAGACAGCGAAGTCTTAGTAATAGGGTCCCGTTTTACCTTTTGGGTACGGAACCCTAAAAAAACAAAATAGGCGGGAAACGGGAAAGCAGCAATCCGATCTTCATTTGTTTTTTCGAGTTTTGTTTATACTTCCGTATAGCAGAGATATGTATAAAATGAGTTCATCTGATTCAGATATTAATTTAACGCCTGATTTTAAAAGAGAAGAGGCTAAAGCGGTAGTGGAAATAAAATTATCTCACCAAATCACAAAAGTTGTTGATTTATTTAAAATAAAATTTACTCATTTTTTCTTTAGCTAATTCATGTTTTTATTTTTACTTTCCTTGTATTCGTAATTAAAAGCACAGTGTTTACCTCGGGTTAAAAACTTATTTAGTCCCTCGAACTATTGGCGCCCTCACTTCGTTCGGGCCCAAAACCCCGTCTCCGGACTAAATAAGTTACTTTCACCCCTAGGGTAACAAATACAACTACTTACATACTACTACTTTAATAATACACCACGGCATTACACCTCGTGTCTATTTTATTTACTATTCCAATTTCAATAATTATTTAAACAATAAATATTAATTATTATTTAAACAATTTATGTTAAATTTAGTAATATAGTTTAGTTTTAGATATAATTAAAAACAAATACCTACATAAATAACTTATACCTTTTTTTTTTTTTTTTGGTGGGTGGGAAATCATCAAATGACCCCCCCCGCCCTGGGCGGAGCGGAAGGGAGTGTCAGACTCTTACTGACTAAAAACCACCCATGTTCCTTCATTGGCCCTTTATGTTCCAGGGCTGCGGTATCTCTTTCGAACACTCCCGCAGCCCTGGCAGGCACCGGCCCTTACGGGCCCCTCCCGTTGCTGACAACTCTTTGAGGAGCGCGTGGAACACGAACGCGCCGTCGACACGGCCTGCCCGTCGTCATACGACGGACGGACGGCGAGCTAGCCCATTACTCACCGTCCACAGGACCGTGCCTACGGTGGCCGAGAGCCATCACGGCGTGGCCCCCGGCTTCCCATTCCCTCTAAATATCTTATACTTTTTTTTAAATAATTAATTAGTTTAAAACTAAACTATATTACTAAATTTAACATAAATTGTTTTTTTTCTACCGTATTACAAATATATTTATGCGACGCATTATATTAAAATAGTTCTTATTTATTAAAATTTCCTTATCTTGTGGTGTTGCCAGAACATAAAATCACTAGACTCCTTTTTTATTTTGGAAAGAGTTTCAATTTACTTTATTTATACTTATTTAAGTAATAACTTTCCAGGAAACTCGTTTATGTCACATCAAAATTTTATTTTACGTGGTAACATTATAGTATAATCAGCATGTTATACAGAGACGGCTAACTATCACTATCTTTACTACCGCCTAGTCCAAGGTCACTCATACATACAGCCCGCGCCAAACTTTGTGGCCGCCCCGAAACTAGGCTCATTGCATTGCGCAGAACACAAAATATACTACTCGCGACTATATTCAAGGCGGTCACAAAGTTTGGCGCGGGCTGTACACAGTTGACTTGACAGGGCCTGGGCTGTGCTAACAGCAGCCCGTTGTTTCACTTACCTCCCGCAAACATACTTAAGGGCAGGTATTCCTAATTTTACATCACTTTGATTCAATATTAAACAAACAAATAGGGATTGTTTAAAGCCAAAAAAATATGTATTATAGTTTACTATACGTACTTTGATAATTTGTGGTTCAAAACCTGATAACGAATACTTCGCTCGATTAAAAAAAAATCAATAGAGGAGGCTAATATGAGTATTTTTTTTTTATGTTTTGCTTATTGTTCTTGAAGTATATGAAAGTTTTACTTCCAAAAACCTTATCTAAACAAAGTTAATAACAAATAGAACAATTATTTCTGGTTACATTTTGCAAAATAGTTAAATTATTTTAATAATAAATTATTATACACTTCTCATCAAAAAAATCGAAACACCTCGCAGTTTATGATTTGATAAGGATTATCAGAAAAATGTGTATATTTAGGAATAAATGTAAAATGTCATTTAATAGTGAGTAGTATGAGGTTTTTAAATCCTAATGTTATTGTTCTAAATTCAAATTAAGTCTTCATAGATTTTGTATAATGAGTAATTTTTACCCTGTATGGAATATGAAGGAAATGGGTAAAACAACACGCGTAAATGAAAAAAAAATGTAAGAAACGTTTATTTAATAACTTGTATTCCCTCCGCGAGCTCTTATTACTGCTTCCATACGGTTCTTCATCGATCGGATGAGAGTCACGATCACATGTTGTGGTATATTATCCCATTCCTCTTGGATTGCATTTTGCAGCTGGCTAAGTGTTTCTGGGGCTGGATCTCTTGCTCGGATTCGTCTCTTTAATTCAGCGGCTTGCGTACGTGGCTTCAGTCGCTTGCCAGGCCTTGACGAGGTACGACCTATGTCCTTTTTGCCGGCGCACGGTTGTCCCGCTGATTTATCGAACGATTAACATAGAACTTAGTGTAAAATACACTGGACCGTAAAGAAAAAGGGTCGGTTAGAAAATTTTCAATATCTTCAAAAGTACTTGATTAATTTAGTCTTTATTTCATAAACATCGGGGTTTATGAAATATAGACTAAAAAAAAATTACTAAGTACAAGCTTTTTATTTTCAATGAATGTAAAATAAATAAAAATACTTAGTTTTTCCTGTATTTTCGTAAATGTAGATTGAATTAGAATCAGAATCATTTATTTGTTAAACATAGGTATAACATTAGGGATCTTATAAATAGTTAAGGTTCTTACTATGTTTTGGTTTTTTGGTTACAGATGTGCCGTTTTCACGCATTTTAGTACTTTGTGTTGCCTCCGCGAGCTCGCAATACTGCTGCTATACGATTTGGCAAACTTTCTACTAGGTTTTTGAGGCGTACACGTCCTCCCAGTTTGATCCATGCATGCTCAATGGGGTTGAAGTCGGGGCTGCGTGCTGGCCACTCCATGTGTGTGATACCGACTTCTTGAATATAGGCAAACATTATCTGAGCCGTATGCGGGCGGGCATTGTCTTGCATAAAAACGGCATTCTCGCCCATGTCCACTAAAAATGAACCAACGTAGTCATTCAAAATTTTAGTGACATATCTTTCTGCAGTTAAAGTTCCATTTTCTATTACCACTAGCTCAGTACGGCTTTCGGAAGAAATACCAGCCCACACGTGAACAGAGCCTCCACCGTAAGGTCCTTGTTCTTCTATACAGGCTTAGTTATAGCGCTCTCTATTGTACACTCTTTTTCTCCCGTCGTGCTTGTATAAACAGTATCTAGACTAGTCTGAAAACATAACTCTTGACCAGTCATTCAGAGTTAAATTCTTGTGTTCTCTAAAATTACTCAACCTTGAGTTTCTGTGGTGTCTTTCTAGTTTTGAGCAATTTGCAGGTCTTAATGGCTTTAAATTTGCTTCAGCCAGACGCCGCCTTACTGTATCCGTACACAGATTGTTTCCTCCAGCTCGTAAATGATGATTCTTTACTTCAACAGCCGTAAGAAAGTGATTTCTCAAAATGTTGACACCATATAGTGATCCTCCCGCGCTGTCGTGCACCTTGTTCGGCCTGTTCCTGGTCTTCGAAGATAGGATCCAGTTTCATGGAAACGCTGGAGTACTCGCTGAACTATAGAAAGTGTCACACCAAAAGTTGAAAATGGGTTAAACAGTTCTCGCTGTATTTCACTGACTGTGCAGATTTTCAAGCATTGTCAGGATCCTGGTACAATCTTCAGGGGTTAACGATATGATGACTTCAGAATAATAAAATTTATAAAAGACACCATATTTATAACTTTTTATTGCAAAACTAAAACAAACGCGAAACAATTGATTTGAGAGTATAAAGACTAGACTAGATTGTCCTGAATATTGTATTTTAATAATTTTTCTCCAAATTGATTTCTTCTAAACTATATACTTAAGTAATAATAAATAACTGGCTTATGTTCGTGATTTCGTACGCGTGGGGTGCGTGGACTATAATAACTTAGTTTACAAACTACTGACACTCCCATCAAAATCTCTCCACCCGTTTACTGACAAAAATCCAAAAACCAGATTGTAAGCGTGGTGCGGAACCGCTGTAACAATCATGAAAGAAAAGGAGATTATTAAGTGAATAAAAACAATTGTAGGTAGTAATAAAATAAGTTGCTTCTACTTATATTTCTCTAAAGACTAAATAAACCCCCGAAAATTAACATGAATTGCGTAGGTAAAACGAAGTTGACTGTACACACTGTTACAATTTTATACTGTGACCCAAAGTTATGCACAGTGCGGTCACCGAGTTCATTTGAAATGTCTGTTCGTGCGACTTGCCACGCGCGTAGGTAAGTAACGCTAAATGCCTACTGCGCTCGAATATCCTGGCCTTAAGAAAGTCCGAGTTTCGTTAGTTAAAGAAATCGAATCTTGTCTTTGTGATAGGCAACAAATAACGATAATTAGTAGAATTTGTAAAAAAAAACGAAATAACATAAATCTAGCCAGAGAACGGTGAATTATGGAGTACCACAAGGTAGTGTACTCGGTCCCCCCCTATTTATTGTTTATATTAACGACTTTCCGACAGCATCATCATATCCTATGACAATGTTTGCAGATGACAGCACTTTACTTTTTAATAGTGACGAGATAAGCACATTAGAGGCTGAGATTAATTCTACCTTACTATCAGTTGTGAATTGGCTGCAAAATAATAATTTGGTTTTAAATCTTGATAAAACAGTATTAATGAAATTTCATCAAAGGATAAATTACAACCTGGACTTAAATATTAAATACAAGGACAAAATTATTAATGAAGCAAATGTGACTAAGTTTCTTGGGCTAAACATAGACAAAGTATGCAGTAAGCTAAACCAATATTCCTATGGCTACAAAAACAAAACAAAACATGTTAAGCAAAACGGCCAATCGAGCAACAGTCCTAACGGCGTATCATGGTCTAGTAGCTTCAACACTGAGATACCGAATTATATTTTGGGGCAATGCTGCGGGTAAAGATATGGTATTTAAGTGCCAAAAAAGGTGCATACGAGCTATACCTACTGGAATATTTTTTAAGCAATGCGCAAAAAAAAATTGGTGGTTCAGTATCAGTAATAGAACACATCCATTATTTGTTCAACTTTTTTTTTTATGCGTCTTTAAATCAGCAAAATATGGACACTATCTATTCGTAATAATATCAAAGGCAGCGCGCGCCGTGCGGCGCAGGCGGCGATGTAGCAGCGGGGGTGAAACCCCTTCCCGGGCGTCAGAGTTTGTTGCCAGACACCGGGCGCGACGGGCGCCCGACAGTGTGCTCAACGCATGCGCTGTCGTGACGTCGCGTCTAATCGCTTTCCCGAGCAACCGCCGCGCCACACGTGTGTCGTAGTCGTACCTACAGGTCACGATGTCGGGCTTTAGTAACCGCGAGTTTTATGTGATGGTGCGGGTGTATGTATTAAGTGGTGAAAGTTTACGAGGAGCTCGCAGAATGTATGCAACGGAGAACATACGTCGATTGCGAGACCATGATAGCCTTGACCCGCGGTCCCTAATGAAAGGACCATTTTAGCAGCCACTCAAAGACTGCTTGATCACGCTCAGTTCAAGACCCCAAATCACGCACTAGGGTCTGGCAGACCTCGACTGGCGGTTAGTGAATAGGTTATTTTTGATTGACCATTATTGTAAATACGTAGTTGATTCCAAATTTTTAAATACGCCTTAATGCAGAAGTACCTAAGCATTAAGTAATGTCAATAATTTAATTTTTTTTATGTTTTTAAAAGTGCCATAATTTAATTGATTATAATGCTTTATTTTCTGCATTTTGATGGTCCTAAGCCCATGAAGGTATGAAGGAAAAATTGGAATTACTCTTCAAATAACTTCAGATCACGGCCTAATCTTAAAACAGTCTAGTTCGAACCTGATAAAATCATTGTAACCCACGTAAATACCTACCTACGCTTAGCGCCTGTGCACGAAAAACGAACGAGCGCTTTGCCACGCGCCGGCGCCGGCGCAGAGTGGCCATAAAATCAATTTCAAAGTAAACATCTTTCGTTAATGATAACTTAATTAGAACTCGATTAATTTTAGTCAACTTGAAAAATATCAAATCAGTTCATTAATTCGTGGTGTTTTTTTTTTGTACTAAGACTTATCAAAAAAAAAAAATAGGTGTTTAATGAAACTCATTTAAGTTTAATTTGTCAAAGTTTGCGCACTGAATAAAAAATATTCCGGTATATAATTTGAAGACAACGGACAGCTGCAAACTGTTTTTCAAAATACGAAAATACTAACTATGCCGTCGTTGTACATCTATGAAACGTCTATGTTCGTCAAAAATAATTTATATAAATTTGCTCGGGTAACTAGTCAGCGCCGTTGTGATCTAGCTGTTACAAACAGTCTGATCTAGTACTGCACTATACAGAAACAGTATTTTTGTAATGGCTCCAAAGGTCTATAATAAATTACCAAAATGTATAAGGACCGAAGATAATGTCCGCAAATTCAAAAGAAAATTGTATTTATTTCTAATTGATATGATCTGTAACTCAGGACCTTCCTACTTCAGACACCTTTCTCTATATAAGATTGTACATATACCAGCGCCTGTAAATTCTGATGTCGAGATAAATAAATATTTATGATTATGATTATAAGACCTATTACTCTACCGAAGAATTTTTAAATGACAAAATATATTACTAGCCTTTTATTATAATTAAACATTGACATACATGTAAAAATAAATTCTATAATAGTGCGCTGAATTCACATTATTTATTCGAACTCTGTTGAGCGCAGAGCCAAGAGGCGCATTGGTGACGATAAGCTGGTGGGTACCAAGCTTCATAGCCTGGCCCACCGGCGCAAGGTTGCATGTCTGTCGGTTTTTTACAGGCTGTACTTCGGTGAGTGTGTATCCGACTACAAACACAACAAACAAATCAAACACGCAAAGATATTAATCTTTGCGTCTGTTGGTCGTTTTTGTTGAAATAAACGCTAAATGTTACTCAGAATAACGCTTCTTATGTTACAATATTTTGATTTTGAATACAATACCTACGGGGTTTTTACGTGATGCGCGCACAAACGAACAGACAAACATTCTAAAAATGGTAGAAATAGGTTCTGTGTGTGATCCTCCCACCACCCACACCATTTTTTTAACAATTTTGAAGTGAAAACTTCTTTAGCGGCGTTGAGCACTTTTTCTGTAATGGGTATAAAATCTTAAACTCGCGTCAGGACACGTGACCTGATCGAAAAAGCGTAAGACAAATTTTCTCATTCGATTTTGAACTTAACCTTCAACATTTTATGGTTTAAAATCATTTGACCTGATCGAAAAAGCGTAAGACAAATTTTCTCATTCGATTTTGAACTTAACCTTCAACATTTTATGGTTTAAAATCATTTGACCTGATCGAAAAAGCGTAAGACAAATTTTCTCATTCGATTTTGAACTTAACCTTCAACATTTTATGGTTTAAAATCATTTAAAGAAATGCTATTTACAAACGTTACGTACCTGTAGGTATGTTAGTGTAGCTAAAATTCCGTATTTCCTTGCAATTTTATTGATTGACGCATAATGACAAGAGATTCTAAAATCAATAAGACAGTGTTGTCTTTGAGTTTGCAGCTTTCTTAGTATCTAGTAGCTATTAAAAGTACTTGTGAAGGCTTTTAAGATGCAAGCACAATCATGATAATAAAATAAAATCGTTCAATCGCAATAAGTACCTTCCGAGTATTAAATTGCTAAACATTTTCACTAAGGCGTTTGTTGTTTGGTAAAATAAAGTTCAGTTTATTTAAAAACCTGCTTTAAAAATGATTTGATTACAAGTATTTACAAGTAAGTTAAAAAGCACGAGTGTTATTGCTATAGGAAACCGATAAATTCTCAGCTAATTCTGTAGTAAGATCGAATGTGACGTTCCTGCTTACGTGCTTACTAAGCGCCTGTGAAAAGATGTATCGCACACATTTTTATGTGCGACAGATTACTTCCACACTTTTAATTACAAATTCTTTAGGCAGGATTCAATGATAACATAACATCCTGTAATCCCCGAAGGCTCAGGCAGGGGTGCACCGAATAGTACACCCTGTTCTTTATACTGATAAAGCAATTGGTGCAAAATTATTCCCTAACCATTCCAAAATATCAAACATGCTCAACGTTAATAATCAAGTTTTCACTTCTGCCGGCACTCCCGGAGTGCAACCCGTCTTTTTTTTTTTTTTTAACTTCGCAACATTTACAACAAATATGATTATGATATATGAAATGAATTGAGTATAATTCAGCTAATATGTGTCACACTTTTATGCAAATTAGAAGACTTTTTAATGATCTGCTGGGAATTCGGAAAATGAATTAGTTTTAGAGGAATTGCTGTAAGTGGCCATTTTAGATCCTCAGGTCAACCTTATTTAAAAGACCAGCAATGTTTTGATGCAAAATATTTATTCAGATATAGACAAAAAAAAAAACAATTTGAGTAGGACGACTCATTTGTCTCATTAATATTACTAGGTGGGTCTTTAGATCGATTCACATTTGAATTGGTGTCATCAGAAATTTCATGTCTTAAAAGTCTTAAATTAGAAGTATTTACTGCCTCTATGTCTAGGATGAATTCTTGCAAATCCAAGATAATCTGCATAAAGCCTTCGTTATTCAGGTGCCAATGTCGCTGATTATATGTATCCCATGTTTATGGAAATTTAAATTTGAGTCCAAGATGAACGCGTAATTATATGTCTCAACATTCATATAAATTAAATTATTAAAACTACTCGACTGTTAAACATAATATTGGTATTGTCCATGTTCTTAAATGTAGGCAGACATATTACACAGTTAGTATGATTTAGTATTATTAACATATTATCACGAACATAGGTTCCGAATTCTATATAATTACGGGTTTTCCTGAAGTCCTCTTCGCCAGTAAAAATAATGCAATAGTCGGCACGAGTGAAGTTTTGAACTTTTCGTTTAATATTGTATGGCAAAAATGTTATTCCACATTTAGGAGTTCGATACTGACATATACTATAGTTTTATAAGTGAGTTCTCTCCCTCATTGTATGTATTTTGTTCGATGTTTCACTGCTCAGAACACATATGTAACCTATTGAAATGTTTATGCATGTCAAGTGTGTATTCGATTATGTCTTGTTAAAAGACTTTTTTCACTAAAACCACGCTGACATACATCGCACTTGTACGGTTTTTCACCAGTGTGTATTCGATTATGTTTTATCAAATTACTATGTTCACTAAAACTACGCTGACATACATCACACTGGTAAGGCTTTTCACCAGTGTGTATCCGACTATGTGTTTTTAAAGCACCTTTTCCACTAAAACTACGCTGACATACCTCGCACTTATAACGCTTGTCACACGTGTGTATTCGAAAATGGTTTATTAAACCAGTCTTTCGACTAAAACTACGCTGACATACATCACACTGATAAGGCTTTTCACCAGTGTGTATTCGACTATGTGTTTTTAAATGACTATGTTCACGAAAACAACGCTGACATACATCGCACTTGTACGGCTTTTCACCAGTATGTATTCGATTATGTTTTATCAAATTACTATGTTCATTAAAACTACGCTGACATACATCGCACTTGTACGGTTTTTCACCAGTGTGTATTCGAATATGTCTTATCAAATTATAATGTTCACTAAAACTACGCTTACAAACCTCACACTTGTAAGGCTTGTCACCAGTGTGTATTCGAAAATGATTTATTAAATCAGTCTTTCGACTAAAACTACGCTGACATACATCACACTGATAAGGCTTTTCACCAGTGTGTATTCGTTTATTATGTCTTATCAAATTACTATAGTCAGTAAAACTACGCTGACACACATCGCATTTGTACGGCTTTTCACCAGTGTGTATTCGATTATGTATTATCAAATTACTATGTCGACTAAAACTACGCTGACATACAACGCACTTGTACGGTTTTTCACCAGTGTGTATTCGAATATGTTTTATCAAATTACTATGTTCACTAAAACTACGCTGACATACATCACACTGGTAAGGCTTTTCACCAGTGTGTATCCGACTATGTGTTTTTAAAGCACCTTTTCCACTAAAACTACGCTGACATACCTCGCACTTATAACGCTTGTCACCAGTGTGTATTTTAACATGTTCTGTTAAAATAAACTTCGTACTAAAACTACGCTGACATACATCACACTGGTAAGGCTTTTCACCAGTGTGTTTTCGACTATGTTTTTGTAAAGCATCTTTTACACTAAAACTACGCTGACATATATCGCACTTGTACGGCTTTTCACCAGTGTGTATTAGATTATGTTTTATCAAGCTATATTTATCACTTAAACTACGCTGACATACATCGCACTTGTACGGCTTTTCACCAGTGTGTATTCGAATATGTTTTATCAAATTAGCCTTTGCACTAAAACTACGCTGGCATACATCACACTGATAAGGCTTTTCACCAGTGTGTATTCGATTATGTCTTATCAAATTTCTATAGTCAGTAAAACTACGCTGACACACATCGCATTTGTACGGCTTTTCACCAGTGTGTATTCGATTATGTATTATTAAATTTCTATGTCGACTTAAACTACGCTGACATACATCGCACTTGTACGGTTTTTCACCAGTGTGTATTCGAATATGTTTTATCAAATCAGCCTTTAGCCTAAAACTACGCTGGCATACATCACAATTGAAAAGTTTTTTACAAATACGTGTACGATTATATTGTTTAAATTTTTTTACTCGATTTGAACTACGCTGATCACATTTGGAAGACTCTTTGAGAGAAGGGCCAAGTTCAACATTTTTAGTTGTCCGAATAACTCTTAAGTTTGACTGTTCATTTTTCTTAAGCCCCACAGTAATTGTATCTCCTAGTTTTGTTCTTCGTGTGTCCAATTTTGGCTTCTTCGTGACGGGCGCCCCTGTGAAAATAAATCTGGTTAGTACAATGTTGGAAGAAGGTTGACATACACACGAGTCAAACTAACAGCGGGTTTTAGTTGTTCACATTGTTAAAGCGTAATCCCCGAAGGTTGAGGGAGAGATGCATACCTACATTTACACCAACATTTGTGTTTAAAACCTATGTATTTTAGAGGAACCTGTTGCCATAAATCGGCCACAAATCTAGAATTCTTTTCTTATTTTTTACTGCACACGAAATAACAAATATACATACAAATTGCGATAATAATTCCAGAATTCCTGGTTTCTACAGAGAAATTCCTTATAAAACAACCAATTTTGCCCGACCTAAATACACTTAAAAAACTTTGTTACTGCTCGCGGTAGCGTCGGGGCACAAAAACCAGGTGGCATTGCACAAGTCCGAGGCCATGTGCTTTCATGGGCCTCGGAATGCGCCACCGTCGGGATCCATACTGACGGTAGGAGGGGTTCCCATCGGCGTCGAGTCCGGGGTCCGGAGCGAGAGGGAATGGGAAGCCGGCACCTCCTTCTGCGAAGCAGTCATGCTAGCGAAGGAGGTGGCGGAACGTGAGAGGGCGATAACCTCACGTCCCAGCCGCCGTGGGAGACGCCCCGGGCGTCGGGGGCTACGGGGTGGCTCTCGGCCACCGTAGGCGCGGGCCTGTGGACGGTGAATAATGGGCTAGTTCGCCGTCCGTCCGTCTTATGATGACGGGCCGTGTCGACGGCGCGTTCGTGTTCCATGCGCGCCTCAAATAGATGTCAGCAAACAGGAGGGGCCCGCCAGGGCCGATGCCTGCCAATGCCAGGGCTGCGGGACTGTTCGAAAGAGTTACTGTTCGTTCAAAATCTAAACCATCACGAAGCCACACCACGCCGCCGCTGGTTCAAGCAAATGATGACGTCTTGATTGAGTTTTCGAGAGATACGTTGAGGGAAATTATTAAGGAAGAAATACAGCGTGCAGTTAAAGATGTAGTTTCCGATCAGTTCCGACAAATCAACGAATTGATCTCAGGTTTCCATGAGTCACTTTCTTTCTACAACGAAAAGTATGAAGAGATGAAGGCTACGCTGGAAGATAAATCTGATAGGATACAGAAACTTGAAATGGACAACTGTGGTTTGCGAGATGCCATTCAACAATTTAGCCTACGCCTGAACCTAGTAGAACAAAACTCCAGGTCCGCCAACGTCGAGCTGCAGTGCGTGCCGGAAAACAGGGCGGAAAATTTAGTCAACACAGTTGTGATATTAAAGACCCCGACATACTACACTGCACCAGAATAGCAAAGAAAGACGCACAAAGCACCAGGCCCCGTTCCATTCTCGTCAAATTCGGTAGTCCTCGTCTGCGAGATAGTTTCCTTGCCGCTTCAATGAAATATAACAGATGCAACAACCAAGACAAACTAAATACGAGTCACTTGGGTATGGCAACGGAGAAACCGCAACCCTTTTACGTTACGGAACACCTATCCAGCCTAAACAAAGCAATCCATGCCTTAGCTCGGATTCGCGGAAAAAAACTTGGGTTCAAGTTTGTCCGGGTTCGCGAAGGCAAGATCTTCATGAAAAAAGACGAGAATTCGCAAAGAATTGTAATTAACAACCTAGATAAGTTAAAATCATTAGTATAGTTTTATTTAGTATGTGTTAAGTGGCAAGTTCCTATTGTTTTAATCTATTCGCATTCAGTTATCCACTACATGTTTACTATCAAAATGTACGAGGCTTAAAAACCAAAACTATTAACTTTCATCACAATATTTCCATGAATAATTACGACATTATAGTATTAACTGAAACTTGGTTGAACAGCGGTGTCTATGACTCTGAGTTGTTTGACGACAGACATATAGTTTACAGGCGCGATCGTGAGTCAAGTAAATATAAAACTCGTAAAGAGGGAGGTGGTGTTTTAATTGCCGTCTCTAAAACTCGGAAATCATGTCGACTATCCCACTTTGAGAGCGAGATTGAAGATTTATGGATAAGCGTCAATATGGGCTCAAAAACTACTGGTAACAATAAACTCTACATCGGTGGCGTATACCTACCGCCGCCTGTTCATAGTAATACGCTGGATTTTTTTACTAAAAACGTTCATAATATATTTAACAACAATGAACAAATTTTGATTTTAGGAGGCTTTAATCTCTCTAACATAACATGGCTTACAATTAATGACCTTATATACTTGTACCCACAACCCAGTAACACGGATGCAAATGCGATAATCTCTGAATTCTTGACCTTGAATGGTCTTAATCAATATAATGGTATCTTAAATAATAAGTTGAAAATATTAGATTTAATATTATGTAACACCTCCATTACTGACGTAGCCCATTGTACCCACAGTTTATCAAAAGAGGACCCTTTACATCCCCCGCTAGAATTTTATCTACCAGTGCAGGCAGAACGTTCATTGGAAGCTAAAAACGTGAAAACACCGAACTTCCATCGAGCAGATTATGAAAATATTTTGCATCGCTTGTTAGCAATTGAGTGGGATAGTGAGTTCAAAAACTGTGCTTCAGTTAACGATGTGGTCCACGTTTTTTATAGCGAACTAAGACAGATTATTGCAGACTGTATCCCTATGAAAAAGACGGCGAGTAATAAATATCCACCTTGGTACTCACGTGACCTTATAATACGTCTTAGAGAGAAGTACAAATACCACACTCGTTTTAAAAAGTACAAAAATCCATTAGACCAAGACTTTTTTGAAAGATTAAGCAATGGATGAATGCAATGCTCTAAGTTCAACATGTTACAAGAAATATATTTCAAGAATGGAAACCCATTACTCAAAACCCTAAAATATTTTGGTCTTTCATTAAAAGTAAAAGAAAAGGTAGCAGTACATATCCCGCACAAATGTCTCACAACAATAAAATCGCGTCAGGCGGACAGGATATCTGTAATATGTTTGGAGAAAATTTCGCAAGTACCTTTACTGCCCCTACAGATAGTAATCCAGGTCGCGCGAACACTGCCTTTCCCCTCTCTCCTGTAGCACTGTGTAATCTACAATTTGATGGTAACGAAATATATCGAGAATTGATCGGATTGGACGAAACTAAGGGCCCGGGTAGTGACGGCATTCCTCCTATGTTTGTAAAACGCTGCGCTAAGGCCTTAGTATCACCCCTACAAACTATTTTTAATAGATCTTTACGTGATGGTATTTTCCCAAAAACCTGGAAAGAAGCTCTAGTGATACCCATATTTAAATCTGGGAAAAAGCATTTAGTGACTAATTATAGACCAATCTCAATATTAGTTACACTTGGAAAAGTTTTCGAAAAACTTGTCAGCAGACATCTGATGTGGTACCTTAAACAACACATAACTGAATATCAGCATGGTTTCGTCAAGTCTAGATCTACCAATACGAATCTATTGTGTTTTACATCGGCTTTGTCTAAGTTTCTTGACAATCGTATCCCAGTGGATGCTATTTATACGGACTTTAGTAAAGCATTTGATAAGGTAGATCACTGTCTTCTTATATATAATTTGGCTCAACTAGGTGTGGGCGGGACAATAATAGGGTGGTTTAAATCTTACCTTGAAAATAGAGAGTCAAAAGTGGTGGTTAAAATAATGGTACAAATAAACGATTTGGGAACATGTGTTTACTTTGTGCACCTACCCGAAAAAACTTATTATTATTAAAATTATTTTAATTGTTTGCTAATTATTTTAAATTATTTGAATATTATTTTAATTCTATTTTTCCAATTTTATTACCAAATGACATGTTGTAATTTTATACTTTTTTTTTTAATAGTTCTTTATGTTTGTTTGTTTAGTTATACATTTTATTGTGCATGCTGTGGTCTCCTGTAAGTGAAGGAGTACACCTACGTGATACTTTTGTCGTCCATTATTTATTCGTGTGTTTGTGTACATCCTTTGTTGGAGATCCTAAACTAATAAATAAATAAAGAGATACCGCGGTCCTGGAACACAATGGGCAAAAGAAGGAACATAGAAGGGGTTTAGTCAGTAAAAGTCTGACACTCCCTTCCGCTCCGCCCAGAGCGGGAGGGGTCATTTGATGATTTCCCATCCCAAAAAAAAAAAACTTGTGGTTGAAGAGACCAGAGGACCAAGGACGAGTTTTGACGGTGAAAAAAACTCAAAAGACCACATAAAAATACCTGTTTTTGTCACGTAAGCTGACGTCACTGACGACAGGGTTGCTGAATCAAGTTTTTGAATTTTCGCCAAAGTTCAATCCTTTTTTCCCCAAAATGATAAGTTTTGGAACTTTTTTCATTATTCAAATAGGAATTGAAACAAACGGAAAGAAAAGAATGTCCACTCGCAAAAGGCAAGCTCATACCGAGGTATATCATTGCTTTCCGTGCCAGCTTTGATGAATTCTTAGGCATATATAATCAACAGCCGCAAGCAATCTAGCTGAAAAATAACCTGCCTGAGAGTCAGTGCGGCTTTCGACCGAGCAGGGGTACGGTCATCCGTTGTAAGGCAAATCCAGGAGAAAAGTTTTCACTGTCACTAATGGGATATCTTCCGTGGTTTTCAACTATTGTGAAAAAACGATGAACGGAACGGAAGATACCGTAAGTGACAGTTTAAGTTTAGTTAAAAGCCGTGAAAGCGTAAACAGTCAACAAGTTCAACATGAAAACGAACTTTCTGAGGAGATTCATATTACTAGTAACGTAAAGCAAGGTTGCGTCATGGCACCCACACTCTTTGCTCTTTACTAGGCATTGTGGCAATAAGAATATATTCTATATAAAATATATTATATTTATATATATTAGATTTTTTTATTATTATTTTTTTTTTATTCATTATATATTCTTATTGCCACAATGCCTTTTTTACCATGATGATGTTTCGGTGTTTATGTTAACTAAATAAAAGATCTACGATCTAGTGGACAGTAATTTTCTCTGTGCTCTCTTGCGAAATACCTAGAGGGCTTAACTGTGGGGAAAAGCTGATGCCTGTGTCATCTACGCACGGGTCCACTCATCAACAATACTTGTAGCCGCGAAGTCAAAGATTATACCACACCGGAAAACAACAGCATTGCCTAAACTGGAATTAAATGGAGCGCACCTTCTATCACAACTCAGCAGTCGTGCGCGAAAATAGCGGTGAACACGCGCACGATCCGCGCGTTGTCACCGCAATTGTGTGTGTTTGTCAATAGTAACTTGAGCGAGCCCACCAAAAACAAATGTTTCTGTGAATTGTTAGTGCCGCACACCGGTGGATCGCGTCTTAAGAGATATGCTTGTGAACGACTGCTGCTTCACGAGAACGTCCAGCTGTTGCTTTGCTGGCCTTTTTTGAAGAGCTGGGGAGGATTGAATGATCAATTCCCAGCACCTGTATGCAAAATAATTACCATACGCATGCTTTTTGTGGTAACTTGGTTGCATTGCTGATCGGGGTGTTGTTAATATATTGTTTTAAGAAATGAACATTAACATAACATTTATTTATGATGGCCCGAGTGAATAATTTGTGACTTTAAGTTATAGATCTATGGATAAAATTCAACATCGCACATGTAAGTGGGTACATGCTTTAGGTACTGCTAACCACTTCCTGTTCGGTGGACTCTCATCCTATTTGCTCATATATTCATTAAGTAACTAATACTTACTATTGGTTTCCACAGCTCTTCGCTTCTTAGATAAGTCTTGATTTTCTTCCACTTCAATAACATCATCTCCTGAATCTGATTTCAAGAGGTGTGGGGGTAATTCTTCTACACCTAGACAGGTATTGTTTAGATTTTCCAGGTCTAGATCTGTAGGCAAACAAAAACAGTAAAACAGTGCGGCAGATCATTGCTTGTTGATAGTGCCATTTGTAGTATGTGAAACAATTTCATTTCACTTAAGATTGTTTAATGACCATATTATGTTTTGTTCTTAAAACATACCATCACTTTGATATTCCTCTTTTGGCTCAATAACATCATCTTGTCCGTCACAAATAGCTGGTACTTCTTCTTTGATAGCAATGCTGTCAGTTCCACATTCATCTACTACACTTACATGCACTATTGGACTTTTAGTAAACCCAGTACAACAATATAAGTGGTCTTGGCTTACTGAAGGTTTTTGCTGTAAAAAGATGATTCCAATATTCATATTTCAAAGTCACTCAAAAGAACCTTCATAACAGAGTATATTCATGTAACCCCAATGCACCCTAGACAGAAGGCCATGCTACCAACCTCACTGACCACTGCACGAGCTATTATTGCACAATTTGAGCCACCCTAACAGAGGACAATTTTACTATCAAACTGCCTTGTACATGTACAAGTTTCATAGCCATACTATGTGGAGTGTTCAACATGTCATAGTTGTTATCACCTAAATTTGACCAAATGCGTTGCACCGAATGCGCTGTCTGCCATAGAAAATGACACACACAAGGCAGTATGTTTAAAAAGGATTTGTAGATGGGCTATGCCATTCCTGGATAGAAAGCTGACCAAGCGCCTTCTGCACCTGGATAGAGAGACTGGTGGCGGGGAACATCACTAAGTGCGGAAACCAAAACCCTAAACATAGAACATATTATTATGTGAAGATGTTTAATGTTAAACTGAAATAAAAGTTATGACAATAAATGTCTGTTGAAGAATACCTCACCTCATAGTCTTCTTTCATCATTTGAGCAAAGTGCTCTTCGGCTTCCAAACATTTTCTCAGCAATTGGAAGCATTGCTTTAGTTTAGCGCAACAGAAGAAACAAGCAAGGATCGGTCTACTGTCTTTAGTTACAAACTGCAATAAAACTTGTCTTATACTTATACCATTTTTTTTTCTATGAATATAATACTTTCAATATTAGGAATATGTTGTGTATTCAAAGACAGATTGGCAATGTTAGTCGAAGTATTCATCATCTGCCTAGCCTATTCTCAACTATGTAGGGGTCGGCTTCCAGTCTAACCGGATGCAGCTTAATACCAGTGTTTTACATGGAGCGACTGTCTATCTGACCTCCCCAACCTAGTTAGTGCTAGGTAATATGACACCCCTTGGTAAGACTGGTTGTCAGACTTTCGGGCCACTGACTACCTGTAACGACTGTACAAGTTCTACAAATGACAGCCAGGATCAATGGCTTAACGTGCTTTCCAAGGCACGGAGGAAAATCGGTAAGTAATGGGTGGTCACCCATCCACGGACCAACCTAGGTAAGCACGGCTTAACCTAAAGTCCAACCCGAGCGGCTGTTCTTATTTAGCCACAAGCTCCTCCGAATGTTAGTCGAGGTATAGTGTATTAAAATTATAACAATGACACATTTTTATGGCGAAATGTATCATTCATTGCACTACATGTTACTTTTACCATCTTTTGTATCACATTTACCGCAAATAACTAGAGTTTCAATTTGTTTTATCAAACTGTTTTCCTGCACGGGCCGTGGTTTCTACTTTCTTAAGAGGACACACAACTCTTGATGTATGAGATGCAGTTAAAACATATAAATAAACAATCTCTTGATCTCTTCAAAGTATTAACTTACTGGAATATCAGTCAGCTTTTTATAAAGTTCATGCAAGTTTTTGTTGACCACTACATACATATTAACATTCTCCACTAAACATATCCTACACATTGGCAGTTTATCCATCTTCACTACATATTATAAAACAAAGTCGCTTTTCTGTCCCTATTTCCCTTTGACCGCTTAAATCTTTAAAACTACGCAACGGATTTTGATGCGGTTTTTTTTAATAGATAGAGTGATTCAAGAGGAAGGTTTATATGTATAATAACATGCTTAATATATTAGAAAACCACTGATAATTTCAAGATTTCTATTGTGAAGTCGTAAATAATTTCATTTTTTTCCGCTTACATTGCAAACTAGAGATGTGTCCCTCACTCATGAGGTGCCTCGTTTGAGGTACTCGTGATCGCAAATTGAAAGAGTTACTCGAGTTGCAACATTGAACCACCTCACCACTCGTTCACGCGTCCTCATTTGACAGTATTGACGCGAGAACTCGCGAGTGAGTATCGAGTGATTGAGACAGTTTAGTGAGCGAATGAACCGAGTTATTTCATAATTGTACAGAATTTATAGAATGAGTGAGGTGAGGTCTCGATATTTTGAAAACACAGTAAACATTATGATTTTGGTATGTACTTATTGAAATAGTGTGTGTGTGTGTGTGATACTGATGTTTGGTAGGATATTATTTAGATTATGAAGAGATACAAAAAATTGTGTGAAATGAGTTGAAGGGTAAATAAAATACACGAACCAAATTAAAAACTGAGTGTATTAATTGAAATCAAAGGATAAAAAAGTAAAAAATAATCGTATGGAATAAACTATCACATATTTGCGGGTAAAAATAAAATAAGGCGCACTTTTTTACCATCCAATCGGTTGCGTTGCGCCTGTCAGTAACGACATGTCCTGCTTTCGAAAAAACTCATAAGCGAAAGAAAATTATATGAGTGAGGGAGACTTAAAAATCGAAATCGTGACTACTTATGAGTCGACACACCCGTCCGCGCCGCTGCCTCGGACTATCGGCTGAATTCGGATGAGTTCGGCTCGGGCTCGGCTCGTAAGATACACCGACGTACGACTCCTCGCCTCAAATGAGGGGTACCTCGTGAGGACCTCGCGAGGCAAGCAAACGCAGGCTGAACCCTACGAGATTTATCAAAATAATGTACTAAGTATTGTACACATTAAAAAGGTCTACAGAAAACTCCGCGATGGTATATGTCTATCTCTTATGGATATCCCACAATAACATGTTTTTGTCATTTACTTTTTACGCCAAATAATGGCTAATTTCCGAAGCGATTTTAACCAATACGGCATTAATCCTTATCCAATTAAATACCTTAAATACATTGTTGATTTAATATAGATCTATATGGCCCTTTACAGCATATGATTTAAATGAATATTTTCGAAGATATTACAGATTTAAAAATCGCGGGACGTAGCCTCGCCGCGCCGGCACCGGCCGGCGCGGCGAGGCAAATTTAACGCGTGCGGGCCACGGGCAGTTAATGAATAAATCAAAACTACAGGATCAATTTTAATCATTTTTTCAGTGAGTGACATAGGCTATATATTTTACACCCGAAGCCGAAGTGGGCCGCTATGTTTTTATATACAACGTTCACAGTTTTTCTGTAGTGTATTTAGTATCAGCATTGCACCCGTGCGAAGCCGGGGCGGGTCGCTAGTTTAATATAAAAAAGCTTTGTTAGCATAGGTCTCAGAAACAGTGGTATTTTCTTCAACTTGACGTTGACATGTTGACAATGACATATTGACATTATTTTTAAAAAATACCATAGATATTAAAATACACAGACGAAACTTTTTTTTTTTAATTTACCCCGAAGGGCAAGCACAGAACATTAATATTCTAGGGAGAAGAATTTCAAGTACGTACAAAAAATATGAGCCCGGATTTTTACGCCATCTAGTGGCCCCCTTACAACTTGATCAAAGAAAACTACGTGGGTTTAAATTAGTCCCAGAGTACTGTTGTGTACATGTGTGCGTAGATAATACACTAATATTGGCCATATGGGTATAATATGTGTGTTACTTTATTTTATAGGTAAAGTTTCGAATGCTCAAATTGGAAAATCAGATTGTTTCTGTGAATAGTCTCATATGCTTAGCATTCAGTAGATCTTTGAGAATTCAACTTGCTTTATCGATACGGACAACATGCGAGTTTGAAATGTTCATTTTGAAACTGGGTCTACTTAATATCTTTACACACACTGCACTTTTATAAATACAACTGTTGTACTGTACACAGTTAGAAATTAAAATATCTCTAAAAAAATTCCAAATTGCAGTCTAACCATAATCAGAAACAATTTATTTATCGCTAGCGCAAATAAACAATATACAAAAAAATAACCGGCCACAACGGCATTATTTTTTAATTATCTTTATTTATGACCATAGATACTAAGTCTTTCAGTCGGATACATAAATAAACTAAGAATATAGCTATTGTTCATTACTCATACTCTGAAAGTAGGTCTGAAGTTGCCTGAGGAGAGGGATTAAAGTAATACTTTCATCCCTAGGGAGAATCGCTTTCAACTGACAGCTGACAAATTATTTAAAAAAAAACTAGTTCTATTTTCACATTTCTATTGAACCATGTTCCAACTTTCTATACGATGTAAATTTAAATAAAATAAAGTATTGATTAAAATAATAAATATTTTTTAAATAACTTTATTATAATTTAGTTTCAATAATTTCTTTAAAATGACATAGATTTGGGCAAAATATTTACCATTTTTTCAATGATGAAAATGAAAAATGGCTGAATAGCTGGCCGGCCACAGAAAAAAAACCGGCCAAGTGCGAGTCGGACTCGCGCACGAAGGGTTCCGTACCATTATTTACAAAAACGGCAAAAAAATCATATCTGTTGTATGGGAGCCCCCCTTATTATATTTTTTTTTTTAATTTTTAGTATATGTTGTTATAGCGGCAATAGTAATACATCATTTGTGAAAATTTCAGCTTTCTAGCTATCACGGTTTATGAGATACAGCCTGGAGACAGCCAGACAGACAGCGAAGTCTTAGTAATAGGGTCCCGTTTTACCTTTTGGGTACGGAACCCTAAAAAAACAAAATAGGCGGGAAACGGGAAAGCAGCAATCCGATCTTCATTTGTTTTTTCGAGTTTTGTTTATACTTCCGTATAGCAGAGATATGTATAAAATGAGTTCATCTGATTCAGATATTAATTTAACGCCTGATTTTAAAAGAGAAGAGGCTAAAGCGGTAGTGGAAATAAAATTATCTCACCAAATCACAAAAGTTGTTGATTTATTTAAAATAAAATTTACTCATTTTTTCTTTAGCTAATTCATGTTTTTATTTTTACTTTCCTTGTATTCGTAATTAAAAGCACAGTGTTTACCTCGGGTTAAAAACTTATTTAGTCCCTCGAACTATTGGCGCCCTCACTTCGTTCGGGCCCAAAACCCCGTCTCCGGACTAAATAAGTTACTTTCACCCCTAGGGTAACAAATACAACTACTTACATACTACTACTTTAATAATACACCACGGCATTACACCTCGTGTCTATTTTATTTACTATTCCAATTTCAATAATTATTTAAACAATAAATATTAATTATTATTTAAACAATTTATGTTAAATTTAGTAATATAGTTTAGTTTTAGATATAATTAAAAACAAATACCTACATAAATAACTTATACCTTTTTTTTTTTTTTTGGTGGGTGGGAAATCATCAAATGACCCCCCCCGCCCTGGGCGGAGCGGAAGGGAGTGTCAGACTCTTACTGACTAAAAACCACCCATGTTCCTTCATTGGCCCTTTATGTTCCAGGGCTGCGGTATCTCTTTCGAACACTCCCGCAGCCCTGGCAGGCACCGGCCCTTACGGGCCCCTCCCGTTGCTGACAACTCTTTGAGGAGCGCGTGGAACACGAACGCGCCGTCGACACGGCCTGCCCGTCGTCATACGACGGACGGACGGCGAGCTAGCCCATTACTCACCGTCCACAGGACCGTGCCTACGGTGGCCGAGAGCCATCACGGCGTGGCCCCCGGCTTCCCATTCCCTCTAAATATCTTATACTTTTTTTAAATAATTAATTAGTTTAAAACTAAACTATATTACTAAATTTAACATAAATTGTTTTTTTTCTACCGTATTACAAATATATTTATGCGACGCATTATATTAAAATAGTTCTTATTTATTAAAATTTCCTTATCTTGTGGTGTTGCCAGAACATAAAATCACTAGACTCCTTTTTTATTTTGGAAAGAGTTTCAATTTACTTTATTTATACTTATTTAAGTAATAACTTTCCAGGAAACTCGTTTATGTCACATCAAAATTTTATTTTACGTGGTAACATTATAGTATAATCAGCATGTTATACAGAGACGGCTAACTATCACTATCTTTACTACCGCCTAGTCCAAGGTCACTCATACATACAGCCCGCGCCAAACTTTGTGGCCGCCCCGAAACTAGGCTCATTGCATTGCGCAGAACACAAAATATACTACTCGCGACTATATTCAAGGCGGTCACAAAGTTTGGCGCGGGCTGTACACAGTTGACTTGACAGGGCCTGGGCTGTGCTAACAGCAGCCCGTTGTTTCACTTACCTCCCGCAAACATACTTAAGGGCAGGTATTCCTAATTTTACATCACTTTGATTCAATATTAAACAAACAAATAGGGATTGTTTAAAGCCAAAAAAATATGTATTATAGTTTACTATACGTACTTTGATAATTTGTGGTTCAAAACCTGATAACGAATACTTCGCTCGATTAAAAAAAAATCAATAGAGGAGGCTAATATGAGTATTTTTTTTTTATGTTTTGCTTATTGTTCTTGAAGTATATGAAAGTTTTACTTCCAAAAACCTTATCTAAACAAAGTTAATAACAAATAGAACAATTATTTCTGGTTACATTTTGCAAAATAGTTAAATTATTTTAATAATAAATTATTATACACTTCTCATCAAAAAAATCGAAACACCTCGCAGTTTATGATTTGATAAGGATTATCAGAAAAATGTGTATATTTAGGAATAAATGTAAAATGTCATTTAATAGTGAGTAGTATGAGGTTTTTAAATCCTAATGTTATTGTTCTAAATTCAAATTAAGTCTTCATAGATTTTGTATAATGAGTAATTTTTACCCTGTATGGAATATGAAGGAAATGGGTAAAACAACACGCGTAAATGAAAAAAAAATGTAAGAAACGTTTATTTAATAACTTGTATTCCCTCCGCGAGCTCTTATTACTGCTTCCATACGGTTCTTCATCGATCGGATGAGAGTCACGATCACATGTTGTGGTATATTATCCCATTCCTCTTGGATTGCATTTTGCAGCTGGCTAAGTGTTTCTGGGGCTGGATCTCTTGCTCGGATTCGTCTCTTTAATTCAGCGGCTTGCGTACGTGGCTTCAGTCGCTTGCCAGGCCTTGACGAGGTACGACCTATGTCCTTTTTGCCGGCGCACGGTTGTCCCGCTGATTTATCGAACGATTAACATAGAACTTAGTGTAAAATACACTGGACCGTAAAGAAAAAGGGTCGGTTAGAAAATTTTCAATATCTTCAAAAGTACTTGATTAATTTAGTCTTTATTTCATAAACATCGGGGTTTATGAAATATAGACTAAAAAAAAATTACTAAGTACAAGCTTTTTATTTTCAATGAATGTAAAATAAATAAAAATACTTAGTTTTTCCTGTATTTTCGTAAATGTAGATTGAATTAGAATCAGAATCATTTATTTGTTAAACATAGGTATAACATTAGGGATCTTATAAATAGTTAAGGTTCTTACTATGTTTTGGTTTTTTGGTTACAGATGTGCCGTTTTCACGCATTTTAGTACTTTGTGTTGCCTCCGCGAGCTCGCAATACTGCTGCTATACGATTTGGCAAACTTTCTACTAGGTTTTTGAGGCGTACACGTCCTCCCAGTTTGATCCATGCATGCTCAATGGGGTTGAAGTCGGGGCTGCGTGCTGGCCACTCCATGTGTGTGATACCGACTTCTTGAATATAGGCAAACATTATCTGAGCCGTATGCGGGCGGGCATTGTCTTGCATAAAAACGGCATTCTCGCCCATGTCCACTAAAAATGAACCAACGTAGTCATTCAAAATTTTAGTGACATATCTTTCTGCAGTTAAAGTTCCATTTTCTATTACCACTAGCTCAGTACGGCTTTCGGAAGAAATACCAGCCCACACGTGAACAGAGCCTCCACCGTAAGGTCCTTGTTCTTCTATACAGGCTTAGTTATAGCGCTCTCTATTGTACACTCTTTTTCTCCCGTCGTGCTTGTATAAACAGTATCTAGACTAGTCTGAAAACATAACTCTTGACCAGTCATTCAGAGTTAAATTCTTGTGTTCTCTAAAATTACTCAACCTTGAGTTTCTGTGGTGTCTTTCTAGTTTTGAGCAATTTGCAGGTCTTAATGGCTTTAAATTTGCTTCAGCCAGACGCCGCCTTACTGTATCCGTACACAGATTGTTTCCTCCAGCTCGTAAATGATGATTCTTTACTTCAACAGCCGTAAGAAAGTGATTTCTCAAAATGTTGACACCATATAGTGATCCTCCCGCGCTGTCGTGCACCTTGTTCGGCCTGTTCCTGGTCTTCGAAGATAGGATCCAGTTTCATGGAAACGCTGGAGTACTCGCTGAACTATAGAAAGTGTCACACCAAAAGTTGAAAATGGGTTAAACAGTTCTCGCTGTATTTCACTGACTGTGCAGATTTTCAAGCATTGTCAGGATCCTGGTACAATCTTCAGGGGTTAACGATATGATGACTTCAGAATAATAAAATTTATAAAAGACACCATATTTATAACTTTTTATTGCAAAACTAAAACAAACGCGAAACAATTGATTTGAGAGTATAAAGACTAGACTAGATTGTCCTGAATATTGTATTTTAATAATTTTTCTCCAAATTGATTTCTTCTAAACTATATACTTAAGTAATAATAAATAACTGGCTTATGTTCGTGATTTCGTACGCGTGGGGTGCGTGGACTATAATAACTTAGTTTACAAACTACTGACACTCCCATCAAAATCTCTCCACCCGTTTACTGACAAAAATCCAAAAACCAGATTGTAAGCGTGGTGCGGAACCGCTGTAACAATCATGAAAGAAAAGGAGATTATTAAGTGAATAAAAACAATTGTAGGTAGTAATAAAATAAGTTGCTTCTACTTATATTTCTCTAAAGACTAAATAAACCCCAAAAAAATTAACATGAATTGCGTAGGTAAAACGAAGTTGACTGTACACACTGTTACAATTTTATACTGTGACCCAAAGTTATGCACAGTGCGGTCACCGAGTTCATTTGAAATGTCTGTTCGTGCGACTTGCCACGCGCGTAGGTAAGTAACGCTAAATGCCTACTGCGCTCGAATATCCTGGCCTTAAGAAAGTCCGAGTTTCGTTAGTTAAAGAAATCGAATCTTGTCTTTGTGATAGGCAACAAATAACGATAATTAGTAGAATTTGTAAAAAAAAACGAAATAACATAAATCTAGCCAGAGAACGGTGAATTATGGAGTACCACAAGGTAGTGTACTCGGTCCCCCCCTATTTATTGTTTATATTAACGACTTTCCGACAGCATCATCATATCCTATGACAATGTTTGCAGATGACAGCACTTTACTTTTTAATAGTGACGAGATAAGCACATTAGAGGCTGAGATTAATTCTACCTTACTATCAGTTGTGAATTGGCTGCAAAATAATAATTTGGTTTTAAATCTTGATAAAACAGTATTAATGAAATTTCATCAAAGGATAAATTACAACCTGGACTTAAATATTAAATACAAGGACAAAATTATTAATGAAGCAAATGTGACTAAGTTTCT
This sequence comes from Eurois occulta, assembly GCA_950022335.1. Lineage (NCBI taxonomy): Eukaryota > Metazoa > Arthropoda > Insecta > Lepidoptera > Noctuidae > Eurois > Eurois occulta. The sequence goes on along the minus strand of OX465504.1, from coordinate 7,458,251 downwards.
TGGGCTAAACATAGACAAAGTATGCAGTAAGCTAAACCAATATTCCTATGGCTACAAAAACAAAACAAAACATGTTAAGCAAAACGGCCAATCGAGCAACAGTCCTAACGGCGTATCATGGTCTAGTAGCTTCAACACTGAGATACCGAATTATATTTTGGGGCAATGCTGCGGGTAAAGATATGGTATTTAAGTGCCAAAAAAGGTGCATACGAGCTATACCTACTGGAATATTTTTTAAGCAATGCGCAAAAAAAAATTGGTGGTTCAGTATCAGTAATAGAACACATCCATTATTTGTTCAACTTTTTTTTTTATGCGTCTTTAAATCAGCGAAATATGGACACTATCTATTCGTAATAATATCAAAGGCAGCGCGCGCCGTGCGGCGCAGGCGGCGATGTAGCCGCGGGGGTGAAACCCCTTCCCGGGCGTCAGAGATTGTTGCCAGACACCGGGCGCGACGGGCGCCCGACAGTGTGCTCAACGCATGCGCTGTCGTGACGTCGCGTCTAATCGCTTTCCCGAGCAACCGCCGCGCCACACGTGTGTCGTAGTCGTACCTACAGGTCACGATGTCGGGCTTTAGTAACCGCGAGTTTTATGTGATGGTGCGGGTGTATGTATTAAGTGGTGAAAGTTTACGAGGAGCTCGCAGAATGTATGCAACGGAGAACATACGTCGATTGCGAGACCATGATAGCCTTGACCCGCGGTCCCTAATGAAAGGACCATTTTAGCAGCCACTCAAAGACTGCTTGATCACGCTCAGTTCAAGACCCCAAATCACGCACTAGGGTCTGGCAGACCTCGACTGGCGGTTAGTGAATAGGTTATTTTTGATTGACCATTATTGTAAATACGTAGTTGATTCCAAATTTTTAAATACGCCTTAATGCAGAAGTACCTATGCATTAAGTAATGTCAATAATTTAATTTTTTTTATGTTTTTAAAAGTGCCATAATTTAATTGATTATAATGCTTTATTTTCTGCATTTTGATGGTCCTAAGCCCATGAAGGTATGAAGGAAAAATTGGAATTACTCTTCAAATAACTTCAGATCACGGCCTAATCTTAAAACAGTCTAGTTCGAACCTGATAAAATCATTGTAACCCACGTAAATACCTACCTACGCTTAGCGCCTGTGCACGAAAAACGAACGAGCGCTTTGCCACGCGCCGGCGCCGGCGCAGAGTGGCCATAAAATCAATTTCAAAGTAAACATCTTTCGTTAATGATAACTTAATTAGAACTCGATTAATTTTAGTCAACTTGAAAAATATCAAATCAGTTCATTAATTCGTGGTGTTTTTTTTTTTGTACTAAGACTTATCAAAAAAAAAAAAATAGGTGTTTAATGAAACTCATTTAAGTTTAATTTGTCAAAGTTTGCGCACTGAATAAAAAATATTCCGGTATATAATTTGAAGACAACGGACAGCTGCAAACTGTTTTTCAAAATACGAAAATACTAACTATGCCGTCGTTGTACATCTATGAAACGTCTATGTTCGTCAAAAATAATTTATATAAATTTGCTCGGGTAACTAGTCAGCGCCGTTGTGATCTAGCTGTTACAAACAGTCTGATCTAGTACTGCACTATACAGAAACAGTATTTTTGTAATGGCTCCAAAGGTCTATAATAAATTACCAAAATGTATAAGGACCGAAGATAATGTCCGCAAATTCAAAAGAAAATTGTATTTATTTCTAATTGATATGATCTGTAACTCAGGACCTTCCTACTTCAGACACCTTTCTCTATATAAGATTGTACATATACCAGCGCCTGTAAATTCTGATGTCGAGATAAATAAATATTTATGATTATGATTATAAGACCTATTACTCTACCGAAGAATTTTTAAATGACAAAATATATTACTAGCCTTTTATTATAATTAAACATTGACATACATGTAAAAATAAATTCTATAATAGTGCGCTGAATTCACATTATTTATTCGAACTCTGTTGAGCGCAGAGCCAAGAGGCGCATTGGTGACGATAAGCTGGTGGGTACCAAGCTTCATAGCCTGGCCCACCGGCGCAAGGTTGCATGTCTGTCGGTCTTTTACAGGCTGTACTTCGGTGAGTGTGCCCAAAAGCTCCATGAGATCATTCCACCATCTCGCTTCTTCCATCGGGAGTCTAGACGTACTGCGGGTTATCACCCATTCCTTGTCGATGTTCCAAACATTCGCACGAAGCGCTTTGCTACATCGTTTATTATGCACACAGCCAAGGAGTGGAATTCCCTGCCTTCGTCGGTGTTCCCAAGTTCATATGACCCCAATCTATTTGTCGCGAGTTCTTCTTGGGGGCTTCTTTTGGGTTAGCTCGTTCCATCGTTGTCCTCTAGGACTAGATTGAGGTCAAGAGTAGGCCCATTAAACATAAAAAAAACTCGACTTTGTGATTCAGACATCACTAAAAAACTAATATTTATACACCAATTTCATTGGTAGGACATAGAGCTCGACTAAAATGTTTACATAAGACCTTTATTATAATACCTGTGTTCACAAATAAAGATTGATTTGATTCGATTCCTTCTTAGCCCTTTGTGTTCCAGGGCTGCGGTATCTCCTTCGAACAGTCCCGCAGCCCCGGCAGGCATCAGCCCTTGCAGACTCCTTCCGGTCTGCCCACCATTACTCACCGTCCACAGGGTCTTAAGTCAACTATCAGCGCCTGGTTGCCGTGGTTGTCCCGCAAGCTGCGGTTCAACGCCTCTAATGCATGCTTCCGACATTGTGCACTCGTCCCATACTATTAACTTCCACTGCTGCAAAAGGACTCCCCCGTTTTTGGTGATATTGCATGTTGGGGTATCTTAGCTTACAAGATTCAGCGGCAATTTGAAAATAGAATTGTGCAGTCCGGCCACCCTTTAGCAAAGTTGCAGCAATGCCCGAGGAAGCCATAACCACAGCCTAGTTATATGACAGCACGGTTAGCGCAGTGGCTGAGCAATTGACTGCGGCGCTGTATGTCGTGGGTTCGATTCCGGCACGGAACAAATTTACAACGTCGTGGATTTTATCAAATTTTAATTTTGTTTTCATTTTTAAACTTTTTACAGATTTTATTTCTTAATGGGTTGTACGTAATACTTATTAATTCCATGCAAAGAGTAAACACAAAAGGAAAAATAAAGCCAAATTAATTTTCAGCCATTCCGACTACACTTCGACTAAAACCTATTTACATAAATAATTAAAATCGCGCATGAGGTTACTAACTAAATTTTAAACACGCAAAGATATTAATCTTTGCGTCTGTTGGTCGTTTTTGTTGAAATAAACGCTAAATGTTACTCAGAATAACGCTTCTTATGTTACAATATTTTGATTTTGAATACAATACGGGGTTTTTACGTGATGCGCGCACAAACGAACAGACAAACAGACAAACATTCTAAAAATGGTAGAAATAGGTTCTGTGTGTGATCCTCCCACCACCCACACCATTTTTTTAACAATTTTGAAGTGAAAACTTCTTTAGCGGCGTTGAGCACTTTTTCTGTAATGGGTATAAAATCTTAAACTCGCGTCAGGACACGTGACCTGATCGAAAAAGCGTAAGACAAATTTTCTCATTCGATTTTGAACTTAACCTTCAACATTTTATGGTTTAAAATCATTTGACCTGATCGAAAAAGCGTAAGACAAATTTTCTCATTCGATTTTGAACTTAACCTTCAACATTTTATGGTTTAAAATCATTTAAAGAAATGCTATTTACAAACGTTACGTACCTGTAGGTATGTTAGTGTAGCTAAAATTCCGTATTTCCTTGCAATTTTATTGATTGACGCATAATGACAAGAGATTCTAAAATCAATAAGACAGTGTTGTCTTTGAGTTTGCAGCTTTCTTAGTATCTAGTAGCTATTAAAAGTACTTGTGAAGGCTTTTAAGATGCAAGCACAATCATGATAATAAAATAAAATCGTTCAATCGCAATAAGTACCTTCCGAGTATTAAATTGCTAAACATTTTCACTAAGGCGTTTGTTGTTTGGTAAAATAAAGTTCAGTTTATTTAAAAACCTGCTTTAAAAATGATTTGATTACAAGTATTTACAAGTAAGTTAAAAAGCACGAGTGTTATTGCTATAGGAAACCGATAAATTCTCAGCTAATTCTGTAGTAAGATCGAATGTGACGTTCCTGCTTACGTGCTTACTAAGCGCCTGTGAAAAGATGTATCGCACACATTTTTATGTGCGACAGATTACTTCCACACTTTTAATTACAAATTCTTTAGGCAGGATTCAATGATAACATAACATCCTGTAATCCCCGAAGGCTCAGGCAGGGGTGCACCGAATAGTACACCCTGTTCTTTATACTGATAAAGCAATTGGTGCAAAATTATTCCCTAACCATTCCAAAATATCAAACATGCTCAACGTTAATAATCAAGTTTTCACTTCTGCCGGCACTCCCGGAGTGCAACCCGTCTTTTTTTTTTTTTTAACTTCGCAACATTTACAACAAATATGATTATGATATATGAAATGAATTGAGTATAATTCAGCTAATATGTGTCACACTTTTATGCAAATTAGAAGACTTTTTAATGATCTGCTGGGAATTCGGAAAATGAATTAGTTTTAGAGGAATTGCTGTAAAACTAATTCATTTTAGATCCTCAGGTCAACCTTATTTAAAAGACCAGCAATGTTTTGATGCAAAATATTTATTCAGATATAGACAAAAAAAAAAACAATTTGAGTAGGACGACTCATTTGTCTCATTAATATTACTAGGTGGGTCTTTAGATCGATTCACATTTGAATTGGTGTCATCAGAAATTTCATGTCTTAAAAGTCTTAAATTAGAAGTATTTACTGCCTCTATGTCTAGGATGAATTCTTGCAAATCCAAGATAATCTGCATAAAGCCTTCGTTATTCAGGTGCCAATGTCGCTGATTATATGTATCCCATGTTTATGGAAATTTAAATTTGAGTCCAAGATGAACGCGTAATTATATGTCTCAACATTCATATAAATTAAATTATTAAAAGTATCTACTCGACTGTTAAACATAATATTGGTATTGTCCATGTACTTAAATGTAGGCAGACATATTACCCAGTTAGTGTTATTAACATATTATCACGAATATAGGTTCCGAATTCTATATTTTTCCTGAAGTCCTCTTCGCCAGTAAAAATAATGCAATAGTCGGCACGAGTGAAGTTTTGAACTTTTCGTTTAATATTGTATGGCAAAAATGTTATTCCACATTTAGGAGTTCGATACTGACATATACTATAGTTTTTTAAGTGAGTTCTCTCCCTCATTGTATGTATTTTGTTCGATGTTTCACTGCTCAGAACACATATGTAACCTATTGAAATGTTTATGCATGTCAAGTGTGTATTCGATTATGTCTTGTTAAAAGACTTTTTTCACTAAAACCACGCTGACATACATCGCACTTGTACGGCTTTTCACCAGTATGTATTCTAACATGTTTGGTTAAACTACCTTTTCGGTTAAAACAACGCTGACAAACCTCACATTGATAAGGCTTGTCACCAGTGTGTATTTTAACATGTTCTGTTAAAATACGCTTCAAATTAAAACTACGCTGACATACAGCACACTGGTAAGGCTTTTCACCAGTGTGTATTCGACTATGTGTTTTTAAATTACCTTTTTCACTAAAACTACGCTGACATACATCGCACTTGTACGGCTTTTCACCAGTGTGTATTCGATTATGTTTTATCAAATTACTATGTTCACTAAAACTACGCTGACATACATCACACTGGTAAGGCTTTTCACCAGTGTGTATTCGACTATGTGTTTTTAAAGCACCTTTTCCACTAAAACTACGCTGACATACCTCGCACTTATAACGCTTGTCACACGTGTGTATTCGAAAATGGTTTATTAAACCAGTCTTTCGACTAAAACTACGCTGACATACATCACACTGATAAGGCTTTTCACCAGTGTGTATTCGACTATGTGTTTTTAAATGACTATGTTCACGAAAACAACGCTGACATACATCGCACTTGTACGGCTTTTCACCAGTATGTATTCGATTATGTTTTATCAAATTACTATGTTCATTAAAACTACGCTGACATACATCGCACTTGTACGGTTTTTCACCAGTGTGTATTCGAATATGTCTTATCAAATTATAATGTTCACTAAAACTACGCTTACAAACCTCACACTTGTAAGGCTTGTCACCAGTGTGTATTCGAAAATGATTTATTAAATCAGTCTTTCGACTAAAACTACGCTGACATACATCACACTGATAAGGCTTTTCACCAGTGTGTATTCGATTATGTTTTATCAAATTACTATGTTCATTAAAACTACGCTGACATACATCGCACTTGTACGGCTTTTCACCAGTGTGTATTCGATTATGTTTTATCAAATTACTATGTTCACTAAAACTACGCTGACATACATCGCACTTGTACGGCTTTTCACCAGTGTGTATTCGAAAATGTCTTATCAAATTATAATGTTCACTAAAACTACGCTTACAAACCTCACACTTGTAAGGCTTGTCACCAGTGTGTATTCGATTATGTTTTATCAAATTATTATGTTCACTAAAACTACGCTGACATACATCGCACTTGTACGGCTTTTCACCAGTGTGTATTCGAATATGTCTTGTCAAATGATATTGTTCACTAAAACTACGCTTACAAACCTCACACTTGTAAGAATTGTCACCAGTGTGTATTCGATTATGTTTTAACAAATTATTATGTTCACTAAAACTACGCTGACATACATCGCACTTGTACGGCTTTTCACCAGTATGTATTCGAATATGTCTAATAAAATTATATTGTTCACTAAAACTACGCTGACCAACCTCACACTTGTAAGGCTTGATACCAGTGTGTATTCGAAAATGGTTTATTAAATCAGTCTTTCGAATAAAACTACGCTGGCATACATCACAATTGAAAAGTTTTTCACAAATACGTGCACGAGTATATTGTTTAAATTTTTTTACTCGATTTGAACTACGCTGATCACATTTGGAGGACTCTTTGACAGAGGGGCCAAGTTCAACATTTTTAGTTGTCCGAATAACTCTTAAGTTTGACTGTTCATTTTTCTTAAGCTCCACAGTAATTTTATCTCCTAGTCTTGTTCTTCGTGTGTCCAATTTTGGCTTCTTCGTGACGGACGCCCCTGTGAAAATAAATCTGGTTAGTACAATGTTGGAAGAAGGTTGACATACACACGAGTCAAACTAACAGCGGGTTTTAGTTGTTCACATTGTTAGAGCGTAATCCCCGAAGGTTGAGGGAGAGATGCATACCTAAATTTGCACCAAAAGGAAAAATAAAGCCAAATTCATTTTCAGCCATTCCGACTACACTTCGACTAAAACCTATTTACGTAAATAATTAAATTTATCATAGAAATTTATATATCACAAAAACAGTGAACTGGTAATAACTGATAGTAAACGAGTGCTGCTCAGCGAGAACGTCAGTAACATCAAGGCGTTTCTGATATGATTAACTCTGCCACCTGTACGCAAAAAGCATGCTTTAGACGTGTAGTTGAGGTTGCGATAGTCGTGGAGAGGATTCGGCAATTGGGTCTCGAGGTGGCATTGCACAAGTCCGAGGCCATGTGCTTTCATGGGCCTCGGAATTCGCCACCGTCGGGATCCATGTTGATGGTAGAAAGGGTTCCCATCGGCGGCGTCGAGTCGATGTTGAAGTACCTCGACAGCCGGTGGAACTTCGTGGAGCATTTCCGACGTTTGGCTCCCAAACTGGAACGGGCCGGGGCTGCCTTCAAGCGGCTCTTGCCCAACCTGAGGGGTTCAAACGCCTCTTGCCGGAGGCTCTACGCGGGGGTCGTGCGTTCCATGGTCCTTTACGAGGCCCTGGTGTGGGCGCGTTCCTTGAGGCTTTTATTTCGCGTCGACTCAACTGGAATGTAAATACGCCATGCACGTCAAAGACGTTATTACCAATCCACCCGAGGCGAACAAGTAAGAAAAGTTGAAAGCCGAACTTTAAGTCGGTTGACAGCGTCGCAAGAAAAGCGAATACAACAGTTTTTACTGCATGAGGAGTTAGGTGATCGCAAGCCGTCGCACTTCCTGAGGCACTTGCAAAATCTAGCAGGGCCATCAGGTGCTACAGAGTTCGTCAAAAGCAAATGGACTAACCGGTTGCCCCAAAATATCCAAACAGTAATCGCCTCGCAAATTGCTGATTTACAGGTTGAAAAATTAGCGGAGATAGCGGACAGGGTGTATGAAATCGCTCCGATGCCACTACAGATAGCGAGCACTTCTGCTTCCACAACCACTGATTCCTCGGACCTGGCGAGGCAGGTGAGCGAGCTTCAGAAGCAGGTAGCGTCACTCTTAAGCAGCAGAGAGAGACAACGCTCACGCTCAAGACCTCGTGACAACCATCGAAGGTATGTTCGTTCCAAATCCAGACCACGGCAACCGCCTCCGAATCACCCCACACTGCTTTTACCATTATACAGATGGAGACAAGTCGTTCGTCGTCAACAAGTCGTGGCTCATTCAAGTCGGAAAACACGAGGGGTTGTCGCAGGTAGCGGCTAACGACTTCCCATTTTCCTCAGGCCGCTTATTTATTACCGATCGAACGTCTAAAATGCAGTTTCTAGTTGAAAACACACAAGTCTGAGCCAGTGGGCTCAGACTTGTGTGTTTTTCCCCGGTCTGCAGTCAAGATGCCTTGCAGACAGTCTAAGTACGACCTAGTAGCCGCAAACAACACAGTAATTAACAGTTACGGCCCTCTACAACTGCATTTAAACTTGGGACTCAGAAGGAACTACAGCTGGAACTTCACAACCGCGGATGTTTCTAAGGCTATAATAGGCGTAGACTTTCTCAGTTTTTACAATCTGTTGGTAGATTGCCGGAATCAACGACTGATCGACAATCTTACGTCCTTATCAGTTCCTGCCGCACACTGCAATTCTGCAGACATCGCTTCCGTGAAGGCAGTGGTTGGAGACTCAGTGTACCATCAGATTTTACGTGAGTATCCGGACATAACGCGACCTCCAGGTAAACAGCTACCAGGCAAACATAAGACGCTGCACCGCATCAGGACGACCCCAGGCCCACCAGTAGCATGCAAGCCTAGACGCCTGGACCCTTCACGACTACAAGCGGCTAAGAAGGAGTTCGAGAAAATGCTTGCAAACGGAGTAGCACGGCGCTCGGAGAGCCCTTGGTCAGTGCCACTGCATCTGGTGAAGAAGAAAGATGACGAAAGGAGACCATGTGGCGACTACCGGGCACTTAACTCGAGAACAATACCTGACAGGTACCCCATCCGTCACATACAAGATTTCTCACACCAACTGGCAGGCAGCACCGTTTCCTGTTTTCGTTTCGTGTTTTTTTTGTGTTTCCGTTTCGTTTGCATTTCCGTTTCCTGTTTGATGTAGCGGCACTACAAAAAAGTACTACAGCAACATAGAGCAAAAAGTACTACAGCGCCATCTATGCCGCAGAGGATAAACTAAACATCGAAATACATCTAAATCCTGAATCGCTCAAGTTATTCGCGACTTATGACTATATAGAAGAACCCGACAACAGCTGCCGGGCAGTAGCCTACCAGATAATAACACCCGTCTGGTCGGAGGATCCTCCCTTTCTATGGGGGTTGAAGAACTTTACACCCTGTTCTTCATACTCCCAAACTAGTAACGTAAAGCAAGGTTGCGTCATGGCACCCACACCAAACTCTTCAAAATTGTATTTTACAATGACGATTGTAAAATACAATTTTAAGGGAAATTGTAACCTCTTAAATTGAAATGGCAAGTTATTTGAAATAGTGTGGGGAATTAAAACGCTCTCTCCTTTAGTAGCGAAGCCTGGTGCCGGTGCACAGTCTGGTTTCATCAAGGTTTCGCATCACCAGAACTGGAACGCCAACTTTAAGCTCCAGCTGATGGGACAGCACGCACGTTAACTCCAGGGAGTTGAGAAATTCAACGGGGTAGGTAGTACTATCGTCATTAGCCATCACAGTGGCTATGGATGTGTATACTTTTGAATCGCCGGCGATCATATAAATTTTTATTTTGTTTATTCCGAATGGCGATGCCACCCATAAGCGCCTGGTTACCGCGGATGTCCTGCAAGCTGCGGTTCAACGCCTCTAATGCATGCTTCTGCGACATTATGCACTCGTCATACTATTAACTTCCACTGGCTGCAAAAGGACTCCCCCGTTTTTGGTGATGTTGCATGTTGGGGTATCTTCGCTTGCAAGTTTCAGAGGCAATTTGAAAATGGAATGTGCAGTCTGGCCACCCTTAAGCAAAGTTGCAGCAATGCCTGAGGAAGCCATAACCACAGTTATATGACGGCACGATGGGCGCAGTGGCTGAGCAATTGATTGCGGCGCTGCATGTCGCGGGTTCGATTCCCGCACGGCACAAATTTACAATTTCGTGGATTTTATCTTACTATTGTTTTGATTTTTAAACTTTTTAGATATTTTATTTCGTAATGGGTTGTACGTAGTACTTATTACTTCCATGCAAAGAGTAAACACAAAAGGAAAATAAAACCAAATTCATTTTTAGCCTTTCCGACTACACTTCAACTAAAACCTATTTACGTAAATTATTTTTATCATAGAAATCGCGTATGAGGTTGCTAACTAAAGGACAATGACCAAAGTTGGTACCAAAAAGTCTCGCGCCTCAAAACCAAAATATTATAGTAATTAGTTTCATATTTTTTTACGGCATTACGCGTCGGGGATTTGATTTTTGAACTGGAAATATACTTTTCGAGTTTAAAAGTACGAATATTGTTTTACTCCCTTTATATGACGTTCCGTTTCAACTGAATATAAATGACGTTCCGTTTCAATTGAACAAACCCTTGTCTGTCGAGCGGACTCTAAAATTAATTACAATTAAGTAAGATCAGTACACCAAATCGATTTAGTTTGGTTTATTGCTATTTGCAACAAAATAGATTTTCTCAGCCTAAAGATTTTGATTTATCGATTACATCCCTAAATCCCGACTAGTTTATAGCACTTACTATACTCTATGGTTTATAGTTATCTGTGGCATCTGACATTTGTACTGTACTGACTGACTATTGGCAATGTAAAGGTCTAAAATAAAATCGAGTTTCAGTCAAGCATACTGTGGATGTTACTTTAACTCGTAATTCTTACTAATATTAGTGTATTACGCTGTTTTTAGAGCAATAATGTAATGTATGTGTGTTAAAATACGTCGTTGGTAGCGTCGAAAAAATAGACCTACGTTTTAGGTTAGTTTCGATTTTATAAAATAACTCTGAAACGCGGGTTTTTTTTTCAAAAATAATTTTTGTAGGAGTTAAAACGATCAGTGTAGTCTATAAAAAACAAGGTTTGATTTTGATGCAGCATGGTACGGGATTCCATACTTCCATGAGCATTCTCTTTTAAACATTAATATGTTTTGCGTCTGTTGTTCGATTTTGATGAAATAAACCCTAAATGTTACTCGGAACTTATGTTTTAATATTTCGATTTTGAATACAATGAGGGGTTTTTACGTGATGCGCGCACAAACGAACAGACAAAAATGGTAGAAATGCGTGATCCTATAACACCCCTACAATTTTTTTTCTAAATATGTGCAATGTACAGAAACGCCACGTCTACAGATTTATTATATGTATAGATTATATTTTTTTTTTATTATGTATTCTTATTGCCACAATGCCTTTTTTATCACGTTGAGTAGTTTTAGTGTTTATATTAACTAAATAAAAGATCTACGATCTAGTGGACTGTAATTTTCTCTGTGCTCTCTTGCGAAATACCTAGAGGGCTTAACTGTGGCGAAAAGCTGACAATGGGTTCAGTGACGCCTCCTTGGATGCCAATGCCTGTGTCATCTACGCACGGGTCCACTCATCAACAATACTTGTAGCCGCGAAGTCTAAGATTATACCACACCGAAAAACAACAGCATTGCCTAAACTGGCATTAAATGGAGCGCACCTTCTGTCACAACTCAGCAGTCGTGCGCGAAAATAGCGGTGAACACGCGCACGATCTGCTCATAGGAGCAGAACGTGCGCGTTGTCACCGCAATTGTGTGTGTTTGTCAATAGTGACTTGAGCGAGCCCACCAAAAACAAATGTTTCTGTGAATTGTTAGTGCCGCACACCGGTGGATCGCGTCTTAAGAGATATGCTTGTGAACGACTGCTGCTTCACGAGAACGTCCAGCTGTTGCTTTGCTGGCCTTTTTAGGGTTCCGTACCCAAAGGGTAAAACGGGACCCTATTACTAAGACTTCGCTGTCTGTCTGTCTCCAGGCTGTATCTCATAAACCGTGATAGCTAGAAAGCTGAAATTTTCACAAATGATGTATTACTATTGCCGCTACAACAACAAATACCAAAAATTTAAAAAAAAAATATTAAGGGAGGCTCCCATACAACAGATATGATTTTTTTGCCGTTTTTATAGATAATGGTACGGAACCCTTCGTGCGCGAGTCCGACTCGCACTTGGCCGGTATTTTTGAAGAGCTGGGGAGGATTGAATGATCAATTCCCCGCACCTGTATGCAAAATAATATTTACCATACGCATGCTTTTTGTGGTAACTTGGTTGCATTGCTGATCGGGATGTTGTTAATATATTGTTATAAGAAATTAACATTAACATTTAATTATGATAGCCCGAGTGAATAAATTGTAGATCTATGGATAAAATTCAATATGTAAGTGGGTACATGCTTTAGGTACTGCTAACCACTTCCTGTTAGGTGGATTCTCATCCTATTTGCTCTAGTATTGATTAAGTAACTAATACTTACTATTGGTCTCCACAGCTCTTCGCTTCTTAGATAATTCTTGATTTTCTTCCACTTCAATAACATCATCTCCTGAATCTGATTTCAATAGGTGTGGGGGTAATTCTTCTACACCTAGACAGGTATTGTTTAGATTTTCCAGGTCTAGATCTGTAGGCAAACAAAAACAGTAAAAGTGATAAGATCATTGCTTGTTTATAGTGCCATTTGTAGTATGTGAAACAATTTCATTTCACTTAAGATTGTTTAATGACCATATTATGTTTTGTTCTTAAAACATACCATCACTTTGATATTCCTCTTTTGGCTCAATAACATCATCTTGTCCGTCAAAAATAGCTGGTACTTCTTCTTTGATAGCAATGATGTCAGTTCCACATTCATCTCCTACACTTACATGCACTATTGGACTTTTAATAAACCCCGTACAACAATATAAGTCGTCTTGGCTTATTGAAGGTTTTGGCTGTAAAAAGATGATTCCAGTATTTATATTTCAAAGTCACTCAAAAGAACCTCCCTAGAGAGTATATTTATGTAACCCCAAGTCACCCTAGACAGAAGGCCATGCTACCAACCTCACTGACCACTGCACGAGCTATTATTGCACAATTTGAGCCACCATAACAGAGGACAATTATCAAACTGCCTTGTACATGTACAAGTTTCATAGCCATACTATGTGGAGTGTTCAACATGTCATAGTTGTTATCACCTACATTTGACCAAATGCGCTGCACCGAATGCACTGTCTGCCATAGAAAATGTCACACGCAAGGCAATATGTTTAAAAATGATGTGTAGATGGGCAATGCCATTCCTGAATAGAAAGCTGACCAAGCGCCTTCTGCGCACTGGTGTCACCCAGATCCGCGAGGAGACTCTTGGAACACCAAGATCTCTTGCGAATGTCCTGAAAAGTCCGGGAAGTTTGATCTGCTTTTGGAGAGAGGTGGTCTGGTTAGAGTAACGGCCACCATGGCTCACGCACAGTGGTTAACTTTAAGGACTAAGTGCGGAAACCAAAACCCTAAACATAGAACATAATTATGTGAAGATGTTTAACATTAAACTGAAATAAAAAGTTATGACAATAAATGTCTGTTGAAGAATACCTCACCTCATAGTCTTCTTTCATCATTTGAGCAAAGTGCTCTTCGGCTTCCAAACATTTTCGCAGCAATCGGGAGCATTGCTTTAGTTTAGTGCAACAGAAGTAACAAGCAAGGACTGGTCTACTGTCTTTAGTTACAAACTGCAACAAAACTTGTCTTATACTTATACCATTTTTTTTTTCTATGAATATAATACTTTCAATATTAGGAATATGTTGGGTATTCAAAGACAGATTGGCAATGTTAGTCGAGGTATTCATCATCTGCCTAGCCTTTTCTCAACTCTGTTGGGGTCGGCTTCCAGTCTAACCGGATGCAGCTGAATACCAGTATTTTACATGGAGCGACTGTCTATCTGACCTCCACAACCCAGTTAGTGCTAGGTAAAATGATACCCCTTGGTAAGACTGGTGGTCAGACTTTCGGGCCACTGACTACCTGTAACAACTGTCAAAGATCTACAAATGACAGCAAGGAAAAACGCCTTAACGTGCTTTCCGAGGCACGGAGGAAACTCGGTATGTAATGGTCACCCATCCACGGACCAACCTAGGTAAGCACGGCTTAACCTAAAGTCCGACCCAAGCGGCTGTTCTTATTTAGCCACGAGCTCCTCCGAATGTTAGTCGAAGTATTGTGTTTTAAAATTATAACAATGACACATTTTTATGGCGAAATGTATCATTGCAGTAAATGTTACTTTTACCATCTTTTGTACCACATTTACCGCAAATAACTAACTTAGAGTTTCAATTTGTTTTATCCAACTGTTTTCGTGCATTGATGGCCGTTGTTTCTACTTTCTTAAGAGGACACTGACCGAAACTTCATAAAAATCTTGATGTATGAGATGAGAAGCAGTTAAAATATTTAAATAAAAATCTCTTGATCTCTTCAAAGTATTAACTTACTGGAATATCAGTCAGCTTTTCATAAAGTTCATGCAAGTTCTTGTTGACCACTACATACATGTTAACATTCTCCACTAAACATATCCTACACATTGGCAGTTTATCCATCTTTTATTTTAAAAGCTTTGTACCTACTAAAAGTTAAAACCAACCAATGAATGATGGTATTTTCTTCAACTTGACATTTTATAGTACACAGACGAATTCAGACGATCGATGAGACGATATTTTTTTTTTTTTTACCCCGAAGGGAAGGCTATAGTCACAGAACCGTAGACAGAGTATCCTATAGACACCGCCAAAGCGTGTCGCAAAAAGAGACAAAAAATAAATACGTCACGAATTTAGGGTTACCGGGTGAGGAAAAATTTACCCCACAATTTATGAGAATTGGAAATTAGTACGTAAGACAAAGCCTGAATATGCCAATGACATATCCGTTACCATCGGTACGCAAAGGCATGCGATGCGGAGAAGACATGCTGCCGAACTCAAATTAATTGCGATGAGGGCAGGAGAGTGACGATGGATGATGATGATGTGGTTCTAAATTACTGCCATTTCTGATGTGATAGTAGGTTCTGGGTTTGTGGGTAAATAATAGAACATGTTTATTTTTAATAAGCTTTTATTGATTTAACACATTATTGTCCTTTAAATAAAACAAGCTTCGTATGTTTCTAATTTTTTGCTTAGGTTCAAATCCTTTTGTTGCGTGATGTATACGCAGTTCAAAATAGTGCATGGCAATTGCCTTAATAAGTAAAACTTTGTGGTTTCCAATAAAAGGTTGACTTTCAAAATGATTATTTATGAATTCTTCTTTCTAATTAACTTATATTCTTCTTTTTAATTCTAAAAATGTTTGCTGCAAATTTTTGATGACGGTTTTGGTGTCCAATCTGTTCGTCCTGTAGCTACAATCCAATTCTGACGTAAATTATCAGGTTCAGGGAAACTGCAAAAAGTCATTAAATATTTCAGATATTTAATTAATCCTCACTGCAGAAGCCATCATATTATTATTTCCCATAATTGTGGGTAATAATTTATAGAAAAGTTGGCAACACCAACGTTTTTAGGTTAGAATTTATAATTGAATAATAATTGTTATTTTTGTGCTTTTTAAGGATGAATCGTACGTCTAGCGTACATTATACACAATATATGAACATAATAAAATGTTACTGAATGCCTAGAACTGATAAAGAGTGCCATACTTACGAATGAAAAGACAATCCTGGGATTTTCGTTCCACTATCACTTTTACACCCTTTAACGCTACACCACACCATTTTTTTTGTATAAATGGTTGAAATAGTAAGTCTAAATTGTTCAAAACAAAATATAACATAAATTACTTAACATATAACACGTAAAAACTGTATTTCAAAGGTAGACGATGGCTAGCTGCACGTCAGCTGTCAAACTTTGTTTAGCAAACTAGTGTGCTGACCTTGAAAAAACGTGGCACGCTCGATGAAACAAAAAATTTTATCGTTCTGTTTCATTTCTTTACACGACATCGGCATAAGTTGTTCTTTTTCTTGTGTGAATGCGACAAAACATATCAATTAGTCTATAGCATTCTCTGTCTACGCACAGAACATTAAAACTATTGCAAGAAAAATATGAGCCCGGGTTTTTACGCCATCTAGTGGGAGCCCCTTTACAACTTGATCAAAGAAAATTACGCGGGTTTAAATTAGTCCCAGATTACTGTTGTGTATTTGTGCGTAGTTAATACACTAATATAGGCCATATGTGTATGTGTGTGTTACTTTATTTTATAGGTAAAGTTTCGAATGCTCAAATTGGAATATCAGATTATTTCTGTGAATAGTCTCCTGTCTCTTAAGCATTCAGTAGATCTTTGAGAATTCAACATGCTTTATCGATACGGACAACATGCGAGTTTGAAATGTTCATTTTGAAACTGGATCTACTTAATATCTTTACACACACTGCATTTTTATAAATACTGTACAGAGTTAGAAATTTTAATAATCTTTATTCATGTCTTTCATTCGGATACATAAATAAACCAAGAATATAGCTATTTTAAAACATTAAGGTTTACCTTACCTACATTAATAATACACCACGGCATTACACCTGTCTATTTTTTTTACTATTCCTATTTCATTCATAGAAAAAATATTTGTTTTTTTTTTTAATTATATCTAAAACTAAACTATATTACTATATTTAACATAAATTATTTTTTTTCTACCGTATCACAAATATACTTTCTTTTGCAACGCATTATAATAGTTCTTATTTATTAATAACTCCTTATCTTGTGGTGTTGCCAGAACACTAAATCACTAGACTCCTTTTTTATTTTGGAAAGAGTTCAATTATTTTAAATTTATTTATTTATTTATACTTATTTAGGTAATAACTTTCAAATTTAATTAAATGACCGAAAAAATATTAAGTTACTGTATTTAAGCTATTTAGACTACTACAGGAAACTCGTTTATGTCACATCAAAATTTTATTTTATGTGGTAACATTGTACATTCGGCATGTTAGACAGAGACGGCAAGAAATTAATTTATTTGTATCTTTGTCACGTTTTTCAGCCCCCGCCTAGTCCAAGGTCACTCATACACAGTTGACAGGGCCAACTGGTGTCGTCAAGGGAGTATTACAATTCAGTTTAGTTCAGACAGCTATTATATCTGCACTAATATTATAGAGAGATAAGATTTGTCTGTTTGTAACGAATAAACTCAAAAAGTACTGGACCGTTTAAACAAAAATCACAAACTAAGCGACTACCCGCTAAGAACATCCCCTGAGAGGTACGAGCCTAAGCTTAGGGCGTCGCTGGTATCGTTATTTAGGGGTTGATTTTGAACTACAGGCTCAGTCTCGCGGTCTGGCTCGAGCAAGGGTCGGGTAGGGCATGGGATGTCATGACGGGCCTCGACGGTGAGCGCGAAGTCATAGACTAATATATTATAATATGAGATAGACTAGCAACTGTCAGTTTGATTATTTCTTGGCATTGAGCGACATCTGGACGCCAGACCCGAGAACTAAATAAAATATATCAATACCTACGTATAGACAGGTTCTCAGCTAGTTCTCGAAATGTCAAATGTACTGATTCAACCATAGATATAATATTCTTATATCTATGGATTCAACCGATTTACAATAAAATATTAAATACTTTATTTTCTGTGTTAAAGTATTTAATCTTTTATTGCAAATTGGTCGAATCAGTACCTACATTTGACATTTCCAGAACTCTTCGTCAAATTAATATTTAATTAGGAATAAGTAGAGATAAACGGTCAGGAAATAATACAAAATTAAGATATTTAATTTATTTAATTTCTTAAACATTCAATAATACTCCAGTTTGCCTTTCTCGTTTCCTACCCTTTCTTTTTTTAAATGCTCTTGAGCCTGTAGGATAATGCAGTCCATCTCACTACAATCTTCTTCATTAAAATTTTATAAGGTCTTGCCAGTGAGAACATTGCTGAATTCTCTGCACCAATTCATAATGAAGAACACAACACTTTTACAGAGTAGTCTATACTGGAATTTGGATATTTCTGGAATATACGGAGGAACTAAAGCTCAACTCACACATATATTAGTCTATAACTCAACGTTATATCACAAAATAACCAAAAATTACAAGAAGCATTCAATTTCGAAACGCCATCTGGATTTCTTGACGGGAACTAAGGCTCTATAGGTAGCTATAAGTACATATGAATGTATAGATTGTTCTAATTCTTATTGTTTTTTGCAAATAGCAGCTGTTTACGTCGTATGTTGATCTTAATACGATTTGCGAATTTAATGACGTTTAATAAATTACGATCATTAAAACTTAATAATAGAAGGAGCTATTGTAGATACTTTTAGGATCGTGATTCAGTAAGTAAACGAGCCATCATTATATTCGCGAATTGCATTTTGCAATGCTAAATACTAATATCCGGTAAAAGCACGTATGCGTTCTTATTTCCTCCAGGTGTATTTTACATGTAGATTTAAAAATAAAACACAAATCACTTTGATAATGCTGAATATATCTACTTCAGTTAACCCTTTACACTTGTATACTTACACAAAAGTAATAATCGACCTCACAAGTCGACGGTCCGCCCGATAGTGCGCTCCTGCGGCAATATCTGCCAAAGGTGTGTTTCTGACAACCGGAAGTCAACAGTTCAATATATTTTATTAAAGATAATATTTAAAACGTCATGTTCACAGGAAGTCAAAACAGTGTTTATAAGAACATTTGCTATTTATATTAAATGACAACACGTACACAGGAAGTCAATGCACGCTAA
This sequence comes from Eurois occulta, assembly GCA_950022335.1. NCBI lineage: Eukaryota > Metazoa > Arthropoda > Insecta > Lepidoptera > Noctuidae > Eurois > Eurois occulta. The sequence goes on along the minus strand of OX465504.1, from coordinate 7,439,022 downwards.
CAGCTCGGCCATCTGACATTCGGTTACGTCCTCGTACCGAACAAAAAAAATTATTATTGAAAAAGAATAGTGATAATCTTTCTAAAGATTTGTTACACTCATTTAATTCATGTATTAATAACAATTCTAAACAATTGTAAATGATACAAGCTCAATTCAAAGAATACATAAAATAATCAGATTCCATTTAAAAATATAACTAAAAGAATTCTTGATTAGTAATATATTGCTAACAACATAATTCATCCATGGTTTTAAATAAATAATTATAAGGATGTATAAAATTTTGTAAACAATCATAATAAGTGGACAAAACTAACTAATCATTATCACATTCAATATGCACTTCATCTGTCTCATCTGAAACCCTACTGTTCTCCTCGTCAGATCTACTTGCTAAATCAGTACTAAGATTAAGCCAGGTCCGCAATTTATCTCTAGCTACAATAGCTTCGTATTTTTATAAATACGAAGCTATTATTGTTATTGTTTAGTTATGGGGTATCTTCAACTAGAAATCGGTCATTAGGGAGTATTTTAACAATACGATAGGGTCCTTGATATTTTGCTACTAATTTCTTAGATTTACCATCGTTTATAAATGACTTGATTAGATCTTTTTCTTGTTGTTTTCTTATAAGTTCTCCCGATTTTTCACGCATCTTTGTTATTTGGTCTAGATTATAATTATCTGTATACTAATAATATCACTCAGAATTGACTCTGAAACATTATTGTTACTTTAAATCCGAAAAGTAGCTCTGAAGGACTTCTTTGTGTATTTTTATGTTTTGTGTTATTAATCCCTATTTGTATATCTGGCACATATCCATCCCAAGCCCTATCGTCTTTCTCATGAGTTTTAGTGGAAATAACGTCTAAAAAGGTTCTGTTAAATCTCTCAACTTGGTCATTTGCCCTTGAAGTTGCAACAGCATTCAGAATGTGCTTAATACCAGACTCTTTAATAAACTTACTAAAGATGTTACTTGTAAAACATGAACCTCTATCGGTTACCAATCTTATGGGGGCACCAAAATAACTGATATGATCCCTTATAACTCGGATAGTTGTGGTTGCTTTAGTATTCCTAACTGGTGTGATATTTGTATATTTCGTGAAGCCATCGACAATAACAAGTAAGTAACAATTAAATAACAATTTTACTACGTAGAAACAGTCCTAAGTTTTCCGCATGTATCATATGAAACGGTTTTTCCACTTTTGGTATAGGATGAAGTTCACCTTCTCGAGGACCACCGGGTACTTTGTGATGCGCGCACTCAAGGCAAGCGGTAACATACTTTTTTACGAAACGTCGCATTTTGGGAACCAAAATGAATTCCTAATCCGGGATAACGTTTTATCGAATCCAAAATGACCAATATCGTCGTGGTTTTTCTTAAGAATTTACCAACGAACTGCTTTTGGGACGGCCCATCGAAGATCGTTTTCTATACCATGCGGAACACGACCATTCCTAATCTTAAAATTGTTATGGACTTCGACAATTTTATCGATGTCTGGATTAGTCAATATATATTTCTAATGGACATTATTTCATCATCAATGGATTGGGCGGTATTCAACCAATTATCTGTTTCAATATTTAGGATATCAAAGATGCGGCTTTCTGGAATAAGCGGTTCGATGGGATGCCAACTCAGAGCATCGACGTGCCTCATTTTACTTTCTGATCTGTATTCGATATCGCAATCATATTCCAGTATTTGTATCCACCAGCGAGCTATTCGGGGTCATTCTTGGTCAGTATCATCCTTAACGCACTACAATCTGTGTATTTCTGTTAATCTGTCCATTTTAAAATGAATACTCATTAAATATACTCTAAAACGATTGAGAGTGGCAATAACGCTAACATTATTCAGAGGTACGGCGCGAGCAATTAAAATATCTTGTTTGAATACATTGGTATTTAGAGTTAAATTTTGTACCAGTAATCGTCCTACACCATTAATCAAGGTGTATTCTCCAGGCACAAGATAAAACTCTGATCCAATTCTCCCCTCACAGAACCGTTTATAAAAACCTGACCAGTAAAAGACCCATCTGAATGAACTGGTATAGACTGCACCGTATGACTGGAGACATCAGTTTCCTCAGATATCACTAGTAATACTTTATTCGTCCTTTCGAATATAAGACGAGATGGTGTCTTAGTTATAATAATACCAGGAAGTTCGGTAAAAGAATGACCCAAAAGCATTGGATATTTCAAACAGAGTCATCCAGGACAAGAATATCGACGGTTTCCCTAATTCCCTGAATCTCTATAATCGCCCTAACTTTAACTACCGGCTGCACTAAATTATTACCTAGTCCTTTCATTAAGGGTAAATTACAATGGTCTAAATGTAAATTAAAATCTTTTGCTTCAGTTTGTCGTATTATCGAACATTTACTACCAAGATCTACGTAAAATCATTTAATTTTGCAGTAACTATATTTATCATTCGGGTCGTGGATTTTCGTACTACCGACGTTGTCACAGTTCACCTTTAGAACTGTTTTTCTTGCCCTACCACCTCAAGATTTTCGCGGCTCTTTTGCGTGGTATTTGGACAGTTAGCAGTGACGTGTCCGAGCCTATGACAATTATTGCATTTTTCGATAGGTTTAGGACATTTAAAGCTGGGATGACCTTCAACGCGACAATTAAAACATCTAATTGGTGGTTTAGTTACCGTTGAACTCGATTTATTATCTGACGGATTGGTTTTCTCCGATTGTAACTCAAAAGTTTTCTTATTGTCATTTCTACTCTTTAAGTTATCGCCATTGTTTTCTCTTGACTGACCTACTTTAACAGATTTCAGATATTTAAGAACTTGCTCAGGTGTATCATATTGTGCTGCTTGAGCTCCTACTTTAATGGCCCTATCTTCTATGCCGTATAATAAACAATCTACTGCCCTTTTTCCCGTTATCTGACATCTATGTAACAAGTTAAGTTTAGAGTAATAATACTGTTCCAAAGGTTCCCCATATTTAGCCCTCAATGTAAGCATCTCTGTTAATAACTCTGCGTAATTTTCTCTACATGGAAACGATTGAAAAAGTTTCGTCTTCCATTCCGACCAGGTAAATTTTACGCTAGGTAGAGTTTGATACCATGACTTGGCTAAACCCGTGAGCTTCGGAAGTGCATAAATATATGTAAATGATTTCCCGTTCCTCCCATTCATATATGTCTGCGCATTCCTCGACTTTGTTGATCCAATTCAAAATGCTCTGATTTTTGGACATGGGGTCAAATTCTGGAACAACATTGCTCATATTGGCCAATTTATGGCTGCCTGATTTTGAAAACCCCTTAAGCGCATCAATAAATTGAAAAAACATATTAGGATTTGAATTCTCATACCTCGTTGTTCCTTGCGTCCGATAACCGTGTTGACTGGTGTTCCTTGACTGCCTTTCATTCCGTGACCTGCTTCTTGAACGCTTTTCATTGCGTGATCTGCTCCTGGAACGCCTTTCGGTCCACGATCCGCTTGATCTTGCTCGGTCGGGTGTATTTCGTGATGAAGTATAGTTCCTTAATGGTCCTCTTAATTCATCCTCAGTGTAATCCGATTTATGTATTGGTCTCATGTCCAATTCCCTGTTTCTAGAACGTCGCTCAAGCTCATCGCTCATTATATCAACTGTATGTTTACTGGAAAACCTCGGCCGCCGCTCAAGCTCATCGGCACGGGGCTCACCAGAAAACGCACGGCTTGTGCTCGGCTGTCGCTCAAGCTCACCAGCACGAGACTCGCCAAAGATCATTTGGTTTTCACCCGGCCGTTGCTCAAGCTCATCGGCACGGGGATCACCAGAAAATGCACGGCTTGTACTCGGCTGTCGCTCAAGCTCACCAGCACGAGACCCGCCAAAGATCATTTGGTTTTCACCCGGCCGTTGCTCAAGCTCATCGGCACGGGGATCACCAGAAAATGCACGGCTTGTACTCGGCTGTCGCTCAAGCTCACCAGCACGAGACTCGCCAAAGATCAATTGGTTTTCACCCGGCCGTTGCTCAAGCTCATCGGCACGGGGATCACCAGAAAATGCACGGCTTGTACTCGGCTGTCGCTCAAGCTCACCAGCACGAGACTCGCCAAAAATCAATTGGTTTTCAACCGGCCGTTGCTCAAGCTCGCCGACCCGGGGGTTCCCTCTCGTTCCCTGTAAATCATCATTATTACGTCCATGTCGGTTCAGTCTCTCAACTTCACTACCTAGTCGACTTCGCTTTGACCCAGATGGTAGAACAGGGCTACCAGATCTCGAATAATAGTTATTTGTATTCATTTTGGTTCTGAAACTCAAAAATAAGCGTCACTATCATCATTCATCACAAACATTTAAAATAACAGTTTTAAATATAAATATCTCCAAAAAAAATTACAAAAAATATGTTCATTATAGTTGAGGAAAACAACACTTTCATTAAAAGAAAAGGTACCTAGATTATAACCCACTAGGTTCACAGTAAAAGGTGTTAAGGACAATAAATAGGAAAAATAAATAGTAATGTACTAATATTATGGCTAGTACTGGCACCGAATCTGAGCAACGAAATAAGAGAGAAAAAAAATGAAAGAGGAAAAACAAAACAGTACATTACCGATTTATAACAAAATAAAGTTAATTTATTTGCAAACTAGAGTCAACATTGAAATTGTAAATCCATCATAATCCATTCATCGTAATAATCCAACATAATATATACATAGTAATAAACATAGTCGCTTTATGTCATGTCGTTCTTTAAATACACTTTTTTTATATCGTAAAACGGAAGCAATTTGACAATGACATAATGCAAACGCTAAAACATGAATTCACAGTAACAAGTAACTTCTTTTATTTATTTATTTTTAAAGTCTAAGTGTTGTGCACTATTTTTCGGGGAAAAAATAAAACTGTTACGTTACTTACATTTTCTTGGATGGCACAGAAGCGTATTTTGCGTTCATCATCCCACTTCTGAACTAAAAGCACGTATGCGTTCTTATTTCCTCCAGGTGTATTTTACATGTAGATTTAAAAATAAAACACAAATCACTTTGATAATGCTGAATATATCTACTTCAGTTAACCCTTTACACTTGTATACTTACACAAAAGTAATAATCGACCTCACAAGTCGACGGTCCGCCCGATAGTGCGCTCCTGCGGCAATATCTGCCAAAGGTGTGTTTCTGACAACCGGAAGTCAACAGTTCAATATATTTTATTAAAGATAATATTTAAAACGTCATGTTCACAGGAAGTCAAAACAGTGTTTATAAGAACATTTGCTATTTATATTAAATGACAACACGTACACAGGAAGTCAATGCACGCTAACACCGGGTAGTAATCCAAACACATTTGATATAGATAAAACACCCAAATACTAATAATTAAACACAAAATGGACATACGAAACACAAGCAAGTGCAGGCGCAAGTTGCAGCGACCATTTTGTGATGTTGCCAGAATTATCAAATCAAATATCTTTATTGGAACAAAAACATATTTAACAAATTAATTGCGTACGTAAATAGCTACATTAGTTAAAAACTGTGTTGCAACTATTAAATCATGTTTTACAATAAGTATTTTCGTGACAAGGTTGCCATAACTGAAAATACTCGACAGCTATGATATTTAAAAATGCGATGATTTTGATAAAAAATTTAACAATTATTCTTTAGAAAAATACTATAAATTAAAGAAACAAAATGATTTGATTTTCTCTTTTGCATTAAAGTTGTGATCATAGAGACATCTATCGATCATATGAGACTAATAACTTCTAGGTGAAGTAATGAAGATGGCGTATCTTTCTTCACTGAAGTTGAGCTTGTAACTGTCCCCCTCCCCCATAGATATAAGAAAAATAGAGGATACGCCGTAAGTTGCATATATATTTTTTGGTTATACAAATATCATGCAAACATGAACCTTGCCAACAAAAATGTATCCGTCTCATTCTAACACATCATAATTTACGAATGTAAAAAAAGATAAAAACATATCATAGACTTCAATTTTCTGTTGACAGTTTTCAAACTGTCACCGAGCTCCACCTTGAAGCACGACGCCATTTTAGGTTGTCGTTCGTTTGTGGTAGTTCGTCTGTCATTTATGCGTCGTTCGGAGTTAATTTTCAGTGTTACAGTGAATTTTGACTACTTTGGTGCTTTTTTGTTGATTTGTAAAGGTTAACTGAGCAAAAACAACATGACAAAGTGTTGCATCAATGGATGTAATTCGAATACAAGTAAAAATGAAGTAGGATTGTCATTTTTCAGGTTAGTTGCAATTTTTTTCCATAATCATGTATATTTTTCGTGTTTCGTGTTCATATTATGAGTTCTAGGTCGTGTTTCCGCTATTATCTAGGATTTCCAATGACTATTATCATGTAGAATTAAACAAGTAAACATTTTGATTGTTTACATTTTAAACATAGTGTTGTCCTAATGTGCCGTCGTGTTTTGAAATTATCGATATACAGTTTAACAACATATTGTTATAGTCCTATGATCAAATAACGATTTAGAACTAGAAAAACTACATCAAACATTAAAAAAATGTTTTCTTTCAGCATATGCCAATGGATATAACAGCTGATCGGTACATCACCGACATTCTACTCAATCATGTTGCGCCCTACGCAGGGTTAGTCGGTGAAGACTTCGTGTTAATGCACGACAAAGCCCACTGCCACACGGCACGAGTCACTCGACAGTTTCTGGAAGAGGTCGAATTACGCACGATGGACTGGCCTGCGCTCAGTCCTGACATGAATTCCATCGAGCACTTATGGGACGAGCTTAAAAGAAGAGTTCGGGCCAGGAATCCAGTCCCTTCAACCGTAGACGAGCTAAAGACAGCATTATTAGAGGAGTGGGAAATGTCAAAAAATTGATAAGGTCAATGAAAAACAGACTGCAGGCTGTAATTAGGGCTAGAGGGGGCAATACGAAGTATTGATTTAAATAAATTAATTTTATTTTTAACAATTTTTGTTTAATTTGTAAAATACGGGACCCATACCCTTTTCCTAAATTCCCGTTTTTCCTACTCTTGCGTTCAGACATTCATTTATTTCAAAAATGATGGATGAAAATGACTATGCTGAGACTGGTGTCGATACGGAAAAACGTTGGCTGGTAGCTCGAGCTGAATATCCTATTTCGGTGCGTGTTCCGAAAATAAAGGACTTAAAACTCCAATAAAACATGTTAGTAGTCCTCTTTCCATGATCTCTTCGTTCACTTTTGACTGTTGCTTCATCATAATTACATCTTTGTAACTTTCCTATTCTCAGTTGAACGTAAGATTTATTGTCTCAATACAACTATTATTACAGGATTAATGAAAATTGATCTAATATTTGTTTATATAATTTAAATCTATAAGATGGGCAATACAATATCATAATTCCTATTACATAGACAATCGATACTGAAAACATCAACAAAATGAGTCCAACACTATTTGTTGTGGGCGGAGTCGACGCCATGTTTGAGAAACACGGCTTCAGATCACGTGACCATACCTGATATCCTCTATTTTTCTTATATCTATGCCCTCCCCTGATTCTTGTGACGTTCAGAGTTAGTGTTGCTAACTTCATTGTAAAAATATCACTTAAAATACAAACTTTTAACAAAATATTTTATAAATAAATTCTACTAAGTTGTTAAATCATACATTTGGTGCTACTAGACACTGATTAAAGAAAAATAACAAAATTAACAGTTAGTGAAAGTACCAAATATTTCAAGCAAAAAAAGTGGTAACACTGCTATAAAAAGTTCCAGGACTGGCGGATAGATGGCACTTTTCACAATAAAAAAAAATATTCTAAGTTACCAGGGCATGCGCGGAATGACGGTTGTTTGGTCTATGCTTCTTGAGCGTGCTAGTCACAGAACATAATATACACCATTATTATTTTTAGGTCGTTCTGGAGCCGAATACCATGAACTCGATCATCGAACTCGAAACGATTGGGACTATTTTTTTCAAAAAATAACAATAAAAAAAACACGAAAGAATAAATTTAATGTTTTTTTTTTTTGAAATAATGAGAACTCAAATGCATATGTGTGTGTAAAACGTATCCACGATCGGCAACACATGCGAACGATACCACCACTTTACTACATATAATATCGATACCTTTGGGTAGAAAGGTCGTATAAACCATTTTGGCCAAATTGAGTTATATATACCATTTTTATCAGAATTTTTTTCTCTATCGATCTGTATATACGAAATGCAGAAATTCGCACAAAAATGGTTAATACGACCCAGAAATTTTCGGTCATAGCCTCTTAAAAAAGGTAAATTTTCAATGTAAAAGCCGAATGTTTTTTTTTTGTAGTTTTGTTATGATTTAATGACCATAATTTACATTAACTCAGGGCGTAAAAATAGTCGTTAATTGTAAATGGTTTATACGCCCTAACGTGTTAAATGCATTATCTAAACATAGTTTAAATTCGACGTCGTAAATCCAAAGGCAGTTCGCAACGTTGGTGTATAAACCATGTTCATTGCCAAAAGCACTTTACGACCAACACCAAAGGCTCGCATTTGGCGCGCAGCGACAACCAGAAGAGCGAGCGAGATAGATACCGGCGCATTTGTTTACTTGGATGCGAGTTCGCGCACTGAGCGTTTCGTCACATCGATACCTTTGGGTAGAAAGGTCGTATAAACCAAAACCCGACTTTTCAGGAGAGCAGAAAAACATTTTTTTTTACATAAAAATTCATAACTTTTTTGTTTTTGAAGTTATAAAAAATGATCTATGAGAAAGGTTCTTACAATTTGCAAATGAAAAAGGTTAAATCATCAAAACCTATCTATCTGCTTTAGTTTTAAAGTTAGCTTGGATTTACGTCTAAGAAAAAATCAATTCTTGGTTAATACACCCCATGAAAATGTACTTTGAAAAAACTGTATAGGTCGTATATCCATTTTTAGTAAGCTTATGGTCACATTTACTGTCGTAAAAACCCATATATTTAGCTTTTTTTGTATTAAAAACCATTTAAAAACATAGATCAATTGAATTCTGACTAATAAACAATCCTGTTACTCTCAGAATTAGTAGGAACTCAATTATTATTATTCTAATACCCATTATTGGTCGATTCAAATAAAATAAAACTACCTGAAATACGAAATCAACATTTATTATTATAATACCTTCTAATCAACATTGACTATTATTTCAATAATGGTACAACATACCTAACAGGTTTACCATTTTTAAATTGAAAAAATAATTATAACAACTTAAGCTGAAAAGTGAAATAAAAAAATCTACTTCGTCATAAAAAAACAAAAAATATTCAATCTTCTAAATTAAAGGAATCGGGCATTTTAATCATTTATAAAATTATAACTTGATCGTTTTTTTTTTTTAATTTTTGTACATATTTAAATGTACTTAATTCAATAATGCAACTATCGAACGTGAAGTTAAAAAAAATACTAAATTACAATGGCCATCACAGAGGCTGCGAGAAAAAATCCTAGGCCTTTTAATGTTAACGTAATGTAGTATTCTGATTTTCTCAATTGGAATGAAATAACTGCTGAGACAATTACAAATTAAACTTCTAAAACCCTGAAAATGCGAAACATCCGAATTATTACGTTGAAAAAAAAAAACCAAATGAAATGTACATTAAATATTCTATGAAAGAAGAGACGTCACCTGATAAAGTTATATTATTTAAAAAATCTGGCAATAAAGAAAAATGTAAAGGAAGATCGAAAAGCCGTGCGATATTACCCGAACAAGGTGTAAGCAATGATACACATGAAAAGGTGATGATTATGTCCCCAACTGCACTTTATAAAAACAAATTGCAAATATCGGATGTACAATTATATAGAGATTTAAAACGTCTATGTGATAATGGCATTATACCAAAAAGGTACCACCATGATTATTTTAACTTACCCCATGGAAATGTGGCTGACTCTCTTACGCTAACCGACGAAGAAGACGAGGAAGAGCTAATTGAATAATACAATTATTATTACTTATAAAAGAATAACTTTTCGTATTTATTTCTATTTTCTATTTCGTATTTACGTAATTTCACATTTCGTTCGTTGGCAAAATATTATTTAGTAAAAAAAACGAGACTATGTTAAATAATTGTATTCTTTGTCACCTAAAATTATTTTTTGAAAATATTTTTCTCAATTCATAATTCGTTTTATAATAATATATAATAATAATTATAATAATTTATAGTAACAATTCATACATAATTTTAAACTAATTATGAATACTTTATATCATAAATAAGTTACTTTTTAGTGCATAAGTTAGTTACGTTTAGTGCTTGATCGTTTTTTATTTTTTTAGTTGCAATTCAATAAATTACTTAGTAAGTAAGCCTTAGTACAAAGGCTTAATTCAATAATTTATTGAATTCAGTACATTTAAATATGTACAAAAATTAAAAAAAAAAACGATCAAGTTATAATTTTATAAATGATTTAAATGCCTGATTACTTTAATTTAGAAGAAGTTTGAATAATTTTTGTTTTTTTTTATGACTAAGTAGATTTTTTTATTTCACTTTTCAGTTTAAGTTGTTATAATTATTTTTTCAATTTAAAAATGTTAAACCTGTTAGGTATGTTGTACCATTATTGAAATAATAGTAAATGTTCATTAGAAGGTATTATAATAATAAATGTTGATTTCGTATTTCAGGTAGTGTTATTTTATTTGAATCGACCAATAATGGGTATTAGAATAATAATAATTGAGTTCCTACTAATTCTGAGAGTAACAGGATTGTTTATTAGTCAGAATTCAATTGATCTATGTTTATAAATGGTTTTTAATACAAAAAAAAGCTAAATATATGGGTTTTTACGACAGTAAATGTGACCATAAGCTTACCAAAAATGGATATACGACCAATACAGTTTTTTTAAAGTACATTTTCATGGGGTGTATTAACCAAGAATTGATTTTTTCTTAGACGTAAATCCAAGCTAACTTTAAAACTAAAGCAGATAGATAGGTTTTGATGATTTAACCTTTTTCATTTGCAAATTGTAAGAACCTTTCTAATAGATCATTTTTTTATAACTTCAAAAACAAAAAAGTTATGAATTTTTATGTAAAAAAAAAAATGTTTTTCTGGTCTCCTGAAAAGTCGGGTTTTGGTTTATACGACCTTTCTACCCAAAGGTATCGATATCATTGAACGATACCCATTGAAAAATTCATTCATCGATCGATTCTCATTATTTCGCAAAAAAAACATTAAATTTATTCTTTCCTATTTTTTTTTTTTGTTATTGTTTGAAAAAAATAGTCCCAATCGTTTCGAGTTCGATGATCTAGTTCATGGTATTCGGCTCCAGAACGACCTAAAAATAATGGTGTATACTCTAGGGAGGTGCTAGTTTTACTAATGCGCGAGGGCTCCTATCGGGCGGCCGATGCTATCCTGATTACGGTGCCTTATGGCAGAATCGCTTAGAAAGGCGTTTCATAAACTAAAGGATAGTGGGCATTCTAAGGTCTAAGTGTAGACAGTCATTGCGGACATAGTAAGGGCTCCCGTGACTTTACGTTAGAACCACTTTTGGAGTACCTGCATCCTATGGATATATTTTAGGCTTGGTATGTGCGAACACGATACAAGCGTATGTCATGTGGGACGGATCACCGTGGTATAGAGGCGCAAATTGCACCTAAGAGACAACTTGCTCTTTGCAGTTTTACAAAAAATGGAGCCTACCCATAGCAAAGGCGGTTCGGTCACGAGCTACGGTGATATCCGGCCCGAAGGACAGATCGTGGTCGAGTAAGACTCCTACGTATTTGACTTGCTTCTTCAAAGGGTAGGCTTACCGTACATAGCTCGCCAAAGCTTGGCTTAGTTTATATTGCATCCCTCGCCTCGCTTCGCCCGCCAGCTCGCTAGCTGGCAGTGTGGCTTGCGCTTTACGGGGTACGACTAGACTCTTGGCAGTAGAAGCGAATTTTGGAAAAAAGTTTGGTCGTCCGACCATTTTGTTCCAGATTGCGGCCGGGAATGCGGCATGTCGCGGCCGCGTAGTGCGCGGTCCCTTACTCTTGGGAAGCGACAGATAGTTAGAAATATTTAGTTCCAGTATATTTATCAGGGAAGATAAAAATAAAACAAAGAAATAAAGAGTCAAATTGTTTATTCTCATCATTCGAGATTACTTTGACTCATGCACATTTTCTTTACAAAATTCACAACACATTCACGCACACTTATATAACGGGAATACATATCTATTGATTTTAACATTAAATGCAGGTTTAATCTATTGACAATTTATAATAAGTATTTAACAAAAAATATTCCACAGTCTACCGACATACAGTGGTTTATTTCGTCTATGTATTAGATAAAGGCTTGTTTGGAAGAATGTATTGGGTAGGCTGTGGTACGAAAGATTTTGCTGGTTCTCGTTATGTAAATATACGTTATTAAAAAATGTCAATACATAACATAAAATTGGTGTTTCTGTTGCAGCTAGTAAAAGCTTAGAAATAACGATTTATACAATTATCACTCCGTTTAGTACTGATTTTAAAATGTTGCCGCCAAAATGACAATACCCGCCATCTTGGACCGTCTATGACCCCGGCACAACTTCAGTATTTTGTTATTTACATTGTAAACGGTATTTCTTATAAAAATAATATTAAATACAGTTGCTTATTATTATAATCAGTTTTTTATTTATATTTTTCGTTTTTATAATGATATTTACAACTAAAGATTATTGTGCGAACAGATTTTATACAATTTCTTTTACATAACATTAAGGCATCTTAATATATACTGTACAAATTCGACTATTAAGGACTTAGTATCAAGTTTAAAAGGTGTCAAAATCATTCACCACAATACTTTAAAATCAGTACTATTTATAATATTTATAAAAAGTCGATCTTATACCTTTTTATAAAAACGATCTTAAAATATTTCGAGATGTTCTATCAATAAGTTTTTTTTTTTAGTAACAACTTTGATAAAAGTATAAAAGGCACTCTTTAGAATGCGAAAATTCACTCAAATAGACTTTTTACTGACAGATTGGAAAATTCTAGCACATCTGTGGAGACTTGCTAGAAAATCTGTAGTCTTCGTATTCTAGTAACTATTTAAGCGATTTCTGCATTTATAGACTCTTCTATACTTTTTCGATTTGAACATTATCACAGAGCGTAAATGTACATTACTTTCATATTCAAAGACTTTAGTTTTAATGCTCTATAGTAAGTATTGTATGCGTAAAAATGACTGAAGAAACGAATATGAATAAAAATACATACTTAGCTTAAACCACGCAGTGTGTCACAAAATGCACTGATGTTTTAAATGCCCATATTTCCTTCAACAAAATTCTTAAAAAATAAATGAACTGTAAAGTATGCTATAACTTTCAACGCATACAATACTCAAAATATGTTTTACCTAATAATTTCCACGTTTTTTTTGCAAAGAAAACTACAAACTGAGATCATTTTTTTTTTACTATTTTTCATAAATTTGTATTTTTTTTTGTCATTTATAGTTTATAAACTACTAAGATTATAGCAAAAAAGTGATTACTACTATTGAAAAAAATTAAAAAGTAATTGAAATAAGAAGATTATAACGCCAAAATTGTTTTTAAATCAGATTTTCTATATGCTCGTACAAAGAGTTACGAGTTAATCGTAAATGGAAATATATCATTTAGTAATTAATATTTATTTTTTACAATAACTATAATACTTAAATTACAGATAATAGATGTACTTATAAAAGAAACTTTCGGTGGATATTTTTTTTTTCACTTTTTTTTCGCATATAAAAAGTTTTACATTCACTCAGTTTTTATGTGACTCATTTCTTATATTTAAATCGATAGAAACGAGATTCGGGGAGCAACTGTGGCGCGATAGTTCGACGATTGTTGCGCAACTGTGTCCAAACAAAAAAAATACTCGCCCAGTTTTTAAGCTCTCCAATTTAACCCTAATAAAATTTAATACTATGCATTAACACCACTTGATATTTATCCACCATTTATCACCACAGTTCCTACCCCAGATTTCGTCCCAGACCTTAAAAACTAGTAAAAAATATGGAATATTCTTTTTTTTGAACTTTTTTTTCTCTCTAATAAGAAAAATCACAGTAAGGAAAAGCTTTGGGATGACAGACAACGCTTTTTTCGTGTATATTAATATAACGAAAACATTAGTAAAGCTTTTAAGGGACTGATATAAAAATTGCAGGCTCTAGAAATAGTCAGAAGTATCATCAAGTTCCCAATGTCAATTGAAACAACAAAGTAACTTTTCTGCCTACCCCCCAGAACCCACAAATTCGAAAGAAACGTTGTCCATCGCAATGTAAAAACATTTTATGTAAAAAAAAAAACAACTTTTCACATGAATAATACTCCAAATATTACTTTTATTTACCATTAATTTAATATCGAAATATGGTTTTTTTTTTAATTTTTAAAATTGCACCATTTTTTGTATTTTTTTGTCCTTTTATTCGGATTAATAATTAATTAACTTAATTAAGTTTCGAAACATACATTTAGCGATTGTGGTGCGAATGCGTGCCGACGCCATGTCTAATCTAAACAGTAATTAAGTAGTCTTTATGTTAACTTTTCAAACCGTTTACACTAACGGACATCTAAATGAATGCCTAATAAATGTTTACTGCACTGTTGTCATTTCATCTCGCAGCATTGAGCCGAAAGTTGAAAATGGAACAGTGCCATACTTAGGCATGCCTTTGTAATTTCATTTGTTAGGGCATAAAACAACTATACTAAAACTAGACTGGCAAATCGCAACTGTTGGTCAAATGTGGCTCAACTGTTGGTCAACTGTGGTACAACTGTTGGTCAAATGTGACGTAATTTTATAGCAATCTCATCATCTTACACCTCCCTTTGCTTGACACAGAGTGAAGTACTATCATATACAGGCTTTAAAGTTTAAACTAACTTTGCACCACTGTCAAAATCACAGTATAATATTTATTTTTGTCGCAACTCTAGATTGTATCAATCATAGGAAAAGTAACTATAAAAGGCCTGCAGTAGCCACGCAATCGCACCCCCTCCGCCACACCTACACACACATTAGCACGTTCACAAACAACGGGATCACATACATTTTGACATTCTCAAAATAAGGATCACGCAGAGACTTTATTCCTTGAAAACAAAAAACTAAAACTTAAAATTTAGAACCTCGGCTTTTTATCTCCTTTTTTCTTTAGATATAAATTAATTAACACAGGATTGTTTTTTTTTTCTTTTTTAATGTGAACGTAAAATAAACTTAGAAATAGTAATTTTGGTGACGAGATATGTAATTTGGTCAAGCAGTTGGTTAAATTACTGTTGAAATTATTCGCTAAAAAACTTTGTTGCAGTACAAAAGTAAGAAAATCGGTATGCTTTATAGATTAAAACAATAACATAAGATATCATGTTGAGCAAATTCGTGCTACCCAGTAACTGAGCCATTTCGAGGTCAGATAGACAGTCGCTCCATGTAAAATACTGGTATTCAGCTGCATCCGGTTAGACTGGCAGCCAAAATAGTTGGGAAAGGCTAGGCACATGATGATATCGAGTTATCTTTTGATAATGCTTTTAATAAATGCTTTTTTAACTACTTTCAACCATATTACAAACTCGTCGCCATATTTGAAAATTACGACCGCTAAGACCCGGCAAATATGAGTTCTACTTGTCATCTATTGTAGATTTATATTTCAAGTCTAACTATAAAACTATTAGTAATTATCATTTAATAAGACCTTTCAGAATTCGAGATAATAATGTCAATAAAATTATAATTTTCGTTATTAAATGCTAATTCAAATAAATGTCATATTTTTTTAGATTATAGAAAAGAACATGTCAGTATTTTTCGAGAAAATTCCAAAAGATCTCATTTTTGTTAATAATTGAGCTGCCAGGTACAAATTAGGTTTATATTTTAACACAAGTACCAACCGATCATAATAATAGATGGTAGTACCACTCGAAGTGTGATGTTAGTTACAATTTGATCATTAAAGTACCTATCGAGACTAAAGCACAGAATCTTGTATCAAATGGTTCATTCAGCGCTCTTCCTAACTTCTAGTACCACTGAAGACTCAGTTGTAACTAAAAGTGTAGTTTGAGATTCAGTTCTTTCCTCAACAAGCACTAGAAAGTACCACATGAGCTTACAGGTGTAAATTCAAGTGTCTCCCTAAAGTACCATTTATCCCTTTAGCCTCACTAAAAGTATCATACTGATACGATGCTTAAACCTAGAGTCACTGAAAGTACCACTCGACGCTTTAGTCTCCAGTGTCACTAGACGTTCGATGTTAAGTACTATTCGACCATTTAGCCTCAAGTGTAACTAAAAAGTACAAATCAAGCCTAAACTTCAAAAGTACCGCTTACTTTCAAGTGTCACTAAAGTACCGTGTAACCCTTTCGTATGCGAAACAATCGCTTGCATCTTCAAGTATAAGCCTTAATTGCGACTAAAAAGTACCAATCAAGTCAAAATACTAGTTTCATCTTCAAGTACAGCATCTCGTCTGCTACTAGTATCAGCTAGGTACCGGTTAGTGTCTGGTGGTAGGGCGGGTCGCCACTTTAAGTACCGGTTGACGCCGGGCCGGCGCGGATGGTGTTTAGTTGTCGCAATACACCGGGAGTACGGGACTGCGCGGCCAATCTGATGTCTCTTCGTTTTCGCTGCTCTCACTGCCCGATCTGGTGATAGAAAAATGATTTTGTTATTACGTGCCTATTATAAAAGTAAGTTACACTAAGGGGCTGTCTCCACGAGCGAGAGAATCGCGACGATATTATCGTCGTTGCCACGTATTTCTATACATTCTCTTAGTGGATGTCTCCACGAGCGAGAGAATAGCGGCGATATTATCCCATACAAATACGTAATATCGCCGCGATTCTCTCGCTCGTGGAGACGGCCCCTAAGAGCGGTGTAGATGGCCCGCAATCCATTAGAACAACATCTACTGTAATAAGTTTAGTTGGATAAAATTAAGAATGGTATACAATTAAATTCAGATGGTTACGCCAAAAACACTCCCAACCAATACTCAGCCAGAGTACTCGCAAAAAAGAAGGTTTTTCTAAGGAAATTGACGCGATCAGCTGATCAACATTTGTGTCGTAAAACTAAAAAAAATTATGAATTTACAAAAGTCATCTGTCTATCTCATGCATGGTATAAGTACCTCTTTTAAGTTTCGCCACAACACCATCTTATTTCAAGACAATTTCTATTTAGTTTAGGTATGAAATAGTCCAAAATATATATTTTACCTGGTCCTGGTGGGCGTGGCGTCGACTGCGAAGTGCTGCTCCTCGATGGTCGGTAGGAGGGAAGTAAGACGGTCCGTGGGACGAAGCACCTGAGGGTAGAAACATTGATTACTACAAGACAAGGTGTAAAAGGACCGTAAACGGACGGTAAAGATCGGTCCGTGGATAGGGGACCAAACCTAATTTCTTTCATGTCATGAAAATCACATTAAGCTGTGTCCCGGCTGTCATTTGTAGATCTTTGACAGTTGTTACAGGTAGTCAGTGGCCCGAAAGTCTGACAACAAGTTATATCAAGGAGTATTGTATTACCCAGTGAGGGTTGTGGAGGTCAGGCAGTCCGCACCATGTAAAATACTGGTATTCAACTGCATCCGGGATAGGCAGGAAGCTGGTCCCAACATAGTTGGCTGCAGGCTAAGCAGATGATGACGATGCTTACCTTGAGCGTACGTTCCGACAATCGCCACACGAGGCGCTGGCGTTGGTCGCGCCTGGCCTCGCAGCGCTCGTAGCGCGACACCACGTGCCGCACGCGAGAGCGCGCGTGTGCCAGCGACGAGTCGCACATCTAGAACAGAGACATTATTAGTTACGTAAAATTTTAATAAATCATTAAAACATATTCAATATAAGGCCCGGTTTCTATCACAGCGAAGACAAGCGGAACAGAGAGGAGACTGCTTGATTTGACTAATTACAGAGAAATGAGACGAAAATGTGACTGAACGACCCCCACCTGTCTACTGCCCGCTCAGGTAGAAATTGGGCCTATTACATTACAGTCGTTAACTGAACCATAGAATCCTACTATACTCCATTTGTTTAGGTAGTTAACTAAAGGTAAACAATCTTGATATGTCTTTTTATGTAAAATAAATCGTATAAAAGACATACAAAGATTATTTAAATGAAGTTAATTACCTAACATCTATTTAAGTAAATACCTAATTGTAAACATTTTTAGATACAATTTTTAGTCATTTTTTTAGATAAAAGACATGCTAAGATTGTTTACATTTAGTTAACTACCTAAACAAATGGAGTATAGTCCTACTATAATCACACTAATATCACACCATAAATAATATTACAAAGGCGAAAGTTTGTGAGGATGGATGGCTGGATGTTTGTAACTCTTTCACGCAAAAACTACTAACCGGATTTGGATGAAATTTGGCACACAGATAGTTTATAACTTGGATTAACACATAGGATACTTTTTATCCCGGTAGTACGACATTATCGAACTCCACGCGGGCGAAGCTGTGGGCATAAGCTAGTAACCAATAATTTTATGGGATCTTAGTGTGTTGGCGATGTCAAAATACTATCCTCGTAACTTAGAACACGGAAACCCCAGTTACTAGTTAACAGTCACAAGAGCAGACCAGTCATAACTCTTAAAAGTTTGGTTGTAGGCCATGCTAGCCTCACAAAGTCACGATGTTTTCCTTCACCATTATGAAACAACTTAACAATCTATATAAATAAAAGAAAAATCCTGACTGACTGGTTCACCAACGCCCAGCCCAAACCTAGGACCTAGAAAGCTGAAATTTTGCACAGAGGTTCCCTTTATAATGTAGACAAGGAATGAGGAAGGATTTTTCGAAATTCAAACCCTAAGAGCGTGAAATGGGGTGTTGAATTTTTTGTGAAACTTTATATTCTCTGGGTCGATTGATTTTCGATTAAAATTATGAGACACGTGTATCACGATTTTTCCAAAATCATCAACCAACAGAGTCAAATAAAGCTTCGAAACTCACGTAGTCGGGTTCATGGCGCGCAGTGTGGCGCAGAGCGTGCGGGTTGGAGGGTGTATTCTTTGTGAAAAGTCTGGATCCACTAAGAAAAGGTTTTTCGAAATTCCACCTCTAAGAGGGTGAAATGGGTGTTTGAATTTTTTGTAAAACTTTTTATTCTCTGGGTCGATTGACTTCAAAATTGGTATACATGCTCTTAAATTCATCTAATAGTTTTTAGGGTTCCCGAAGGGTGACTAACGGGACTGCACTGGAATTTAGCACACAGATAGTTAATAACACATAGAATACTTTTTATCTCAGTAGTATGATCCCGTGGGATAATTATCAAACTCACGCGGGTAAACTTAAGCTAGTGGATGAATAAAGTAGTATTTACATGGCAATGCAACTGCAGCTGTCGCGCGAAGTCGTACAGGTAGTAGGCGTGCTCGGGCATGACGCCGCTCTCCTCGGCCGCCGCGAGCGCAGACGCCAACTGTTGCTCTGCACACAAAAGATAAAAGATTCAAATTATATCCTACTTCCTACTAATATTATAAATGCGAAACTTTGTGAGGATGGATGGATGTTTGTTGCTGTTTCACGCAAAAACTTCTGAGCGGATTTGGATGAAATTTGACTCACAGATAGTTTATAACCTGGATTAACATAAAGGATACTTTTTATCCCGATAGTATTATCCCGTGGGACATTCCCAAACTCCACGCGAGCGAAGCTGTGGGCACGCTAGTAACCAATAATTTTATGGGATCTCAGTGTGTTGGCGATGTCAAAATACTATCCTCGTAACTTAGAACACGGAAACCCCAGTTACTAGTTAACAGTCACAAGGGCAGATTACTAGTCATAACTCTTAAAAAGTTTGGTTGTAGGCCATGCTAACCTCACAAAAGGATACTTTTTATCCCGGTAGTATAATCCCGTAGGACAGTTACCTAACTTCACGCAGGCGAAACCGCGGGCATAAGCTAGTCCATGATAGTTGTGAAATCTCACCTAGTTTGTAGTAGAGCAGCACGAGCGCTAGCTCACTGGTGCGAGTGTTGACGCAGGCCGCGTCGCAGCAGACGATCTCCAGTAGCTGAACTAGCTCTTCTTCCTGGTAGGACAATACAACAATATAATATTTAGAAACATTCATCATCATCTGCCGAGCCTTTTCCCAACTCTGTTGGGGTCGGCTTCCAGTCTCACCGGATGCAGCTGAATACCAGTATTTTACGTGGAGCGACTGCCTATCTGACCTCCACAACCCAGTTTGTCCTGGGTAATACTATACCCCTTGGTAAGACTGGTTGTCAGACTTTTCGGGCCACTGACTACCTGTAACGACTGTCAAAGATCTACAAATGACAGCCGGGACCAACGGCTTAACGTGCTTTCCGAGGCACGGAGGAAACTCGGTATGTAATGGGCGGTCACCCATCCACAGACCAACCTAGGCAAGCACGGCTTAACCTTAAGATCGATCTGAGCGACTGTTATTATTTTGCCGCGTGCCCCTCTATAATTAGAACCATTCATTTATTTTATAATAAAAAGGTAGATTCACAACTGGCAGTAAGTGCAGGCGCTCCCTTCTTTTTTTAGCCCTCTCCTTCCAGTAGTCTTAAGTATTCTCTTCAGATGTAACGTTTGTCCGCGTAACTACAAAATATCGAAGAACGTGCGCGCCTACTTTTAATGTTAGGGACATTAAAAGGCACGATCAGTGGCAGCTGATAGTCTGACCTCGGGAAAGGGCAAATGTACTAGTAGTAGACACCCGCGTCTCGCGCTCCCGGAATTTCATAAGACTGTTGTGTTATTGTGACATAAGTGAATGATTATAAAAAAGGAAGGAAAGTTTTTTGTTATCATGAGTGCAATCACGCGTTTAAGTATCAGTCACTAATTTTTATCAGTCACCCTATATTGCTGAATTCAAAAACAATGGTTCCATAGTCTATGTCTAAACTCGAATAGTCCAGTAAGATACTTGTCTATGGAAAGTTTACTATCTCCATAGACAAGTATCTTATATCCATTGACATAACTACAGGTATATGGGATCATCAATTAGCTTTTTAGGAGAATACATACAGCCTAGTTACTGGTCGCCGTCAGACAGTCGTCCTAGGGTGGAAAACGCTTGCCTAGAAGAAACCGATTCATACGAACTTTGAAAAGATCCTCCGGATTATAATGATCGCGTCGATTACTATTCTCCGCTAACATTGGCCGCCATGGACACAATTCGGTCTGGTCGTTTAATATTATTAGCCAGCCGAAGGCGGTGATAGTGCGACTCGTGATACCAGTACTCATGTCTATGTTACACATGGACGTGTTCTCTCTGTACCTGGCAGCTCTGCGGCAGGATGACGCCGCATTGCTCCGCGTGCAGACTCAGCATGGCGCGCAGCAGTCGCAGCCAGTCGAGCGCAGTGGTCGTGCGGCAGCCGGTGACGAGGCTCAGCTTGTCCACGATCACGCGGGACATGCGGACTACGTCGCCCGCCGTGCACGCCGATTGAGATATTGATACTAGAATAGAAAACATTAAAATTAGTATTATTTTTGTTTGACATACCTCAACACACCTGAGGTAAGCAGAGATGATAGGACAGTTTAGCCAGTCATTGTTAAGCTCCTTGCAATACGGAGCCTGTTGGGTTCAGAAACAAATGCACAGCTCCTTAAGGTGAATGCTCCAACCAGGCCCGCGAAATTCAAAATTTCTTGGGTTTTTTGCAATTTGCAGGCCAGTGCTAGGTTGTATGTTGATTAAAATATTATTCGCGGCTGTAAGACATATGTAGGTACAGAATTATAATCATCAAAATCATCAATAAAACGCTCTAAGTTCATAAAGCTGTAGGAATGACTTTTTCTGTTTTTTTTTTGTTCCTTTATGAACGGTGAGGGTTGTATTGGTGATTTTGATGATTATAATTCTGTAACTACATATGTCTTACAGCCGCGAATAACATTTTAATCAACATACAACCTAGCACTGGCCTGCAAATTGCAAAAAACGCAAGAAATTTTGAATTTCGCGGGCTGGTTGGAGCATTCACCTTAAACGAAATCGTCAAACATCTTCAAGAATCTATGCTGGCGAGTTTCGCATCTCCTACTTCGAAATCTGTGCAAATATCCGTCCCTAGCACAGGTAATAAAACTTTCCTGTTTGAACAACTCGTAGTCACCAAACTGACAACTGAGAAGACAAATATACAGGGTTATTTGTAAAACACCAGAAACCTCTTAAGAGGTCATTGAACTCATCATTATGAACAACTTTTACTATGGGACCAAACCTGAAATCGCGAAAAAAAAATCAGCTGTTCCCTACATTTATGATCGATTAACTCGTCAAAATGCAGGGTACAGCTGATTTTTTTTTTGTACAATGACCTCTTAAGAGGTTTCTGGTGTTTTACAAATAACCCTGTATATTTGCCTATGGCACAATGAAAAGTTGCCTACAGTCGTGTTGAACTCCTACATGGGACTAAGGTAAGCAACTACTAAGAGAATCAAACCCATAACACTGCTCTAACTGGGGATCAAGCCCTGGACTCTACACGATGTAAACGGAACCGTCCCGAAGCCGCCAACTAAGCATTCTGTACATCTAACTAAGTACCTTTACGTAAAAAATATTGCTGGGAAACGACTTTTTTTTTGGGGGTGAAAAATCACGATTTACGGTAGGACTCAATGTAACGCACTCAAAACATTGTGCTGATGAATGGATTAAATAGTACATTAAAACCATGTATTTAAAAAAAAAAGTTGGTATTTTGACCCCCAATATCTCCGTAACTAGAAGGTATCCCAGGTATGGTCTAGAACAAAAAAAATATCGTAAAGACGGGGAGAACAAGTGCCTATCGGCTTCGTTAAGGGTCTTGTTATACCGTTTATGAGACTATAATTATGCTCAGCATCAACACGGTCAAACACAGAACGACGTCGAAGACACCATTTAACTACTAACCACTGCGATAGTAATTTCTTAGTTCGCAACGCTAAGGAATTATGAAGTTGTCTTAACTTAATATATAGATGTGTTATTGGGGATTGAGAATTTAGTTCTGCCACTTTAAAGCCGGCTAAAACAATTAGGAGGAACCAGGAAACTTACCCAACTCCTCGACAGAGATGCTACGTTTAGTGTCGGTGTCCGCTGCGTACTGTTCCAGCGCGATATTCATGCAGGAGACAGTGATGCAGGGAATGTGGCACGGACGCACCTTCATTTTTGTTAAGAACCTGTAATAGGAGACAATATTGCTGTTATTTACCTTTATTAAACAAATCTTAGGATGGGGATGCAAGTATGACTTATTTTTCTTATTTTAATTACAGCCGCTTATGTATACAGGGTTATTTGTAAAACACCAGAAACCTCTTAAGAGGTCATTGTACTCATCACTATGAACAACTTTACTATGGGACTAAACCTGAAATCGCGAAAATAAAATCAGCTGTTCCCTACATTTATGATCGATTAACTCGTCAAAATGTAGGGAACAGCTGATTTTTTTTCGCGTTTTCAGGTTTGGTCCCATAATAAAAGTTGTTCATAATGATGAGTACAATGACCTCTTAAGAGGTTGCTGGTGTTTTACAAATAACCCTGTATACAAGGTGTAAACTGTAAACGGACCTTTCAAGAAGCCGTCAACCAAGCATTCTGTACATCAAACTAAGAATGTTGCAACTGAATTTTAAAACAATTATCCCCAAATGATTGAGCTAAAATACACATTTAGTTTGGATGACAATGCATGGTTAGCTAAGTGACGTCATTCAAAATCCAATATGGTGGACTCCCAAACTGGCGGCATAGTTATTTTTATGCACCACTATGATATAGGTATCAAGAAAAATAACGTCACACCTTTATTTCAAAGCTTGTTTAAAAAAATGTTTTTTTTTTTTACTATAAGCTAGTTATTTCATAATTTCACACACTGTCATTTGTCAGAATCAGAATAATTTATTTGTTAAACATAGGTATAATCATTAGGGATCTTATAATTTAGGGATCTTCTAAATAGTTAAGGTTCTTGCTATGTTGTTGTTGTCAGTTGTAATGGTTTGAATAATTACTGTATTCCATAGTCTATGTCTAAACTGGAATGGTCCAGTAAGATTGTTGTCTGTGGTAAGTTACTATCTCTCCATTGACATAACTACAGATATATGGGATCAGCAGTTAGCTTTTTAGGAGACTTACTTATTTATTTACTTCTTGTGTTTTATTATTAATCATTTTGACATTATTAGTAACTATTACCAAAATTTTCCAAATATAATTATGTACTAACACTAGTGTTTAAGATGTGTATGTATTTCTACTAACAAATTGGATTGTATGATCTGTTTAATAAATGGTTTTATTTTTTTGGGATTCTTTTCAATTAGAAAACACTACACGTTTTGTATTTTGCTAGCCTGTTAAAGAGTCCCACTGGCACTGGCCATGTTCGCCGCGGTATGAACGTAGACGAGGCGAAAGGAGTATGAAGGATAGCAAGGCAAGTGGCGTTCTGTGGTTTCTGCTTACCCCCATGGGAAATGGCGTAAGTTTATAAGGTATGGTAGTTTTTTGCCTCGTTTACTTCTCCATTTCTTTGCTCAGCTTTCTAATGTGGATATGTGACATTAGCTGTTAGTTAAATACTATGTTAGGTTGTGGTTTAGACCCTTTTTTTTTCGGATGGGAAATCATCAAATGACTCCTCCCGCTCTGGGCGGAGCGGAAGGGAGTGTCAGACTTTTACTGACTAAAAACCATCTATGTTCCTTCTTTTGACCTTTATGTTCCAGGGCCGCGGTATCTCTTTCGAACAGTCCCGCAGCCCTGGCAGGCATCGGCCCTTGCGGGCCCCTCATCATTGCTGACATCTCTTTGAGGCGCGCTTGGAACACGAACGCGCCGTCGACACGGCCTGTCGTCATAAGACGGACGGACGGCGAGGAGGCGTGGTTTAGACCCTCACCTGTCGAACAAGTTGATGGCGTTGATGAGCACGTCGGCTGGCAGGTCGAACCAAACTTTGAGACATCTCAGCACGTGAGCCGCGCCGTCGCGCGCTCCCGTCGTTACCTCACCATTCTGTTGACAAATACATTACACATTAATATTATTTCACGCTAGTAAGAGACGAAGGGGTAGTTCCACACACATCCCTCGCTACGCATCCTCGCTCATATCTGGTGGAAACGCAGCCTAGTCACCAAGCTTTTTAAAAAAGAGCAGTCCTTCGATTATCTGTTTTTAACCTTTTGAACGCCAGAGTATAAACGCACGCGCGTGCCTTCCACGGCAAGCCACAGTTTCACCTACAATTTCGTCACATATTGTCATGTATATGTGACAATGGCGTTCAGTTCACATATTTCTATTGGCAAATCTGTCTGGTAGCAGGCCTACAGCTATTAATAGAAATCATTCTCAGGACTCTGGGACTGCTACTTTGCCCAACCTAGGTAACCCAGGACTCCAGAATTGCAGTCGCGTTTAAGACCACTAAGACGACAAGGCAGAAAAATAAAGGTACCATATTCAGTCAATCCCACTTACTCAAGCTATTCTCAAGTACTTCTCGCCGATAGAAAAAGCCTACCGATATTCGACCTTGTGACCACCCGATTTTTTATCGGTACATCGTAGTCTTTATGCCTGCCTTATTGGACTAGTGGTTGCAAGCGCGACTGCTGAGCTAGAGGTCCTGGGTTCGATTCACGAGTCGGGCAGTGTTATTTGGTTTTTCCACTAGGAATTTCTCTGTAGGAGCAACGGAGTCTGGATTTGTGACCGGTTGATGGCTATAGGCTCGCCCTCTAATTCATGAGACTTTAACATAACTGGCGAAATGTGGGTGTACTATTAGGTACACCTCTGCCTAACTCTTCGGGAATTACAGGCGTGATGTTATGTTATAGTTATGTCTTCTAAATACATTGGAAAACAAACTAGATTGATTACGCAAGTACGTACATACAAAATGCTAGCTAATTTAGCAACGAGTTGACCAATTAACATGTTTTGAAGGTCCCGTAGCACTCCTTATGCGGATGGAGGTCAGGTTTCAACGATGTTTACACTTTGTTTACAAATTGCGATGTTAACTATGTTCTTACTTTTCAGTTGCCTTTATTAAGCGCAGGCCACATCGCCAGCTAGCAAGCGAGCGAGCCAGCGAGGCAGGCGAGGCAGCGTTTCACCTCTTTTCATACTTTGGTTCACACCGCGAACCACCGAAAGAGCCGATACTAAGTATAAAGAGCGTCGCCCGCCTCGCTCGTTTGCTAACTGGCCACACCGCCAGCAGACAAATAATTTCTATGAGGGTTTCGGAATGATGTTCTAATCTAAATCCGGGCAGGAATTTGAAGTCATCCTTCTTCGTTTTTTGCTGGACTGGACAAAGACCTCCCCAGGATTTTTCAGACATTGTTTTAATCATTATTCCAGTTTTACTAAATATTTGACAAGGATATACTATACTTTAAGAGTAGTAAGTACATGTCTACTTAATACAGAGCGATTAAGATAAAAACTGCCGCCTTATTGGAACCTCACGGCCTTGACCAATAGAAGCGCTCACAATACGGCTTCGCAAGTGTTTGTAACGTGGTCTCACTTAGTGCTGTTTAGTCAACACTCCTAATAAAGAATTTATTGAAGAGAACATTGGAATAAAGAAAATATTTCGTTTGTACTGAAAATGTGTCCTAATCAATTTTAATAACATAATTTTAAAATATTTTGAACTGTATTCCATAGTCTATGTCTAAACTGGAATGGTCCAGTAAGATTGTTGTCTGTGGTAAGTTTACTATCTCTCCATTGACATAACTACAGATATATGGGATCAGCAGTTAGCTTTTTAGGAGACTTACAGTACTAGGATGTTATTATGACCCATCTAGTTTCAAGACGACATTTCTATTACTGGAACTTCAGAATTGGCAGGCAATACTAGTTTATGTTGTCAACACGTGCTATGCCAACCCGATCAACAATAAAGTTCCCTGACTATACATAACATGACATAACGCCTCTAATCCCCGAATGGTCAGGCAGAGATGTACCGTATCTAGAATACCTGTATTTCGACAGTTATATTTAAATCTTATCTAATGGGGGGCGAACCTAGTGCCATCAACCACACTCCGTGGCGTGCTACTGAGAAACTTTTGATGGAAAAGCCTAATAAAACTTGATCTCTAAAGAAACACATTTTAGCGGATTTAAAATCTTAAGCTATTATCGGGTAGTGTGCTAATTTAACCTATTTTTGTTATGTAACCGTCGCGTCGCTAATTAATATTCTAAGTAGAAATAAGTTTTTCTCATATAAGTGAGTTCTTTTTGAGAAATAAAGTTCTTAAACCATAACTTGCCCGAATTGGGAATCGAACCTAGGATCCTATGGTGAGCTTGCGACCACCAAATCAACGAGGCAGTACTTGCACTGTACATTCGCGTCAATTAAGTATTTGTTTTTAATGTTTCTTACCTCAGATTCAGCAGGCAGACACAGCTTGGGCTGCGCCTTGTGCTCGAGCAAGAGATACTCGTTGAGCGTCGCGTACATCCTCTGCGCCTCCTCCTCAGGAGAACGCTGTCGCGACGTGGAAGCTTCCGATTGGCCAGCATCCGGGTGCCCCGCGCCCGATCTCAACATTATCGGGATTATTGGCGCGAGTTGAGGGTGAATCGGCACCTGTGAGGGGCCAACATACGATTAGGACGCTGCTAAATAACGAGTGATAATGGTTGGATTAAGATGTGCTTAGATTTATATACCACGGATTCAAGTTAATTGAGGGTAAATTAAATTGGCACTGAAGGGAGTTATGACTTATTTAGAAGCTGCTGTGTAAATATTTAAAAGGGTGATATCTTTTTGGAGCGGAACTGTTAGTTTATGCGCGCGGTGAATAAATCAGATGCGTCAAAACGGCTTTATTCCGGTCTAGGTTCATACTTGTTGAGGGTGAATCATACTGTTATCCGTCGCTATATGCTGTCCTTTACGAAATAAAGGGTGAGTAAGCGTGTATTCTTCGACAACATCGATAGTGTTGACACAATCATACTACGATACTGAATCTTCAGATCGTTATGATTCTAAAATGACTAGAACCGGAACAGGTTACGATTCGAGTCTAGTTTTCAGTCACCAAAAATTACTTTGCTTTCCATTTTTATTATATAGGGTTATTTGTAAAACACCAGCAACCTCTTAAGAGGTCATTATACTCATCATCATGAACAACTTTTACTAAAAAAATCAGCTGTTCCCTACATTTATGATCGATTAACTCGTCAAAATGTAGGGAACAGCTGTTTTTTTTTGCGATTTCAGGTTTGGTCCCATAGTAAAAGTTGTTCATAATGATGAGTACAATGACCTCTTAAAAGGTTATTGGTGTTTTACATATAACCCTGTAAAACTATTACTCAGACCCTTGCAGTTTTTGTCATCCCTAAATAATAACTAAATTATGCAAGTACTTGTCCTGCCAAGGAAATGTGTTGCTAAGCAAAAATACTACCAACTTAAATTGACCATTCAATCACGACTAGGTACCGTTATTTATCATCAAGAAGCTTGGTATGTCAAACTGCTTAAGAACACATTTCACCGACTGTACAGCACATCAAGCTACTACAATCTGTCAAATTTCGTTAATAGATTTTCAACTTTAGCGCTAAAGCATTAGGTTTAAGGTTCATTGGGAAAATTTGACAGTTTCGGGTAGTTTGACGTGCTGGCATCGGTGTCAAAAAAAAACATGAAAACCTCCTTACCTAAGCGAGTGCAGGAGCAATCAGCGGCTAGTTGTCGTTGTATATGCCCGCACCGATCCGCCTTCAGCTCTCGTCCCGACGGTTTGAGCGACCGGGCGCGAGGGCCCTAGTACCTGACACAAGAGAGAGCGCGGTCAACGCACTGCAGCCTGGGTAGGCCGCTGAGCGATGATACAGGATTACGGAGAAGGTGGATAGGACCAAGGACAGCTTTGATGCTAAGGACGAGGAGTCTAGCAGTCAAACTTTTACCAAAGGAGTCTGAGACGAAATATGAGTATGTCGACGAGGTATACAAAATTGTAATCTCAAATAGTGAAGTTTCTATAAAACAAATATCAGAAAACTACACTGGAACTTGAATTTAGTTCAAATGTTATAATTAATTCAATTCGATTTTAATTAATAATTTCTAAATAAAATAATTTGTGGATCGTTATTTGTACTTGATAATAGTCTTTCGCGAGATTCAAATATGAAATACTAGAAAATTCGGTAAATAATACTGATCAGTATGAATAGGAACTTTAAAATTATACGATTTCTCGATAATTCGAATGTAAAGGAGCTGGGGATGAAAGGATTCAGGAGTTTCAGCTCAAGGCTACCGGGAGCAATGTCTTGTTGAAAAACAATTGCCCAGCCGCCAATGCGCCTCTCAGACAGGTCAGATACAAGCTACAAGCAGTGGTTGAGCACTGATGTAGGCCGTACAATGCGCTCTAGCGAGACGCAAAGACACTAGCGTTTAAAAAACACAAGTAAAATGCCACGGTCTATCCCTTAGCCCTAGTATACACCGAGTATAACCTCCTGGTTAACTCTTTATACTATTTTTATATGAACCTTTGACAGTTCTATCGCAGCAAGCGACTCGGGCTTCTTGACAGGGATTGATTACAATAGTAGCAGAAAATCTTTTAAAGTTACCTGCAAAATTGGAAGAGTGAATATGGCATATGGATTGGTATGACACGTAACCTTTGTTTGCAAGAAAATTATGCTAAGTATAGTTTTGAAATCAACCAGTGTCTTTTGGCAGCAAAAAGCCATAATATGATGGCTTTGCGGAACCATACGATGTAAATTTTGACCAACATTCAAATCATGCTTATATTTATTGAGTGGTAAGGAAGTTTTAACAAGAACTGAAGAACCTACAACATTTTTTGTGCCCACATTTTAATGATATGATAATATAAACAATATTGTTGCCGAGTTATACGAGCTGTCAGATATTTATAGCGTGTGTGTGTGTGTAATATTGTAACTTGTAACCGGAGCTTCCGTTTGACGTCATATCTTAATCATGAGATGAAGTGCTTCAATGTTCAGTCAATAAAAGAGATAAGAATGCAGACAGCTGGCTGCTAATACATTTTAGGTTTTAAATGAATACTGGTACTCATCTGTGCGCGAGTACTTACATTTTTGCACTTTACCTAGGATTTAGTCTAGGTTTTTGCCTAAGTAGGAGTAACTTTTTCTACTAAACTTACACTGTCAGTTACGGGATATCTTTCGTGATTATTAATTATTCTGACCTCCCAATATTTCGACGCTGTTGCGGGTGGATGGAAAATAAATTGTTGGGTGCAGACAAACCTGTCTACCCTCTTTCTTAGTCTACCGAAAACCGTGAAAGCTTAAAAAAACGTTTTTCGACTCAATTAAGAAAACTATCATTGAACGGGACGTAGAACACCAAGAATGAAACTTTCTGCTGTATGCCAAACTCTTATGTTGACTTTACTTGAAAATATAATCCGGTTCGTGCCGGCTATGTGCCAGATTTTACTGACAAAAGATACAAAGTAGACGCTCCAATGTTTCATACGACAGAAGACATATTAATATTCATATTTCTTTATTTATACACAAACTTGCAATATACATAGTAATTAATATGGATAATATTCAGTCATTGGCTCAAGTTGTTATTACTGCCGTTCGCCAGTTCATATGGCAATTTATGATTATGACCTTTATAAATAAACATAATCTTTGAACAACATTCGTTTTGATTTGTTAATTTTTATTTGTATGTAAGGCACTTACTCGATGTACAGTAAGAATATGCTTTAGTTGAAGACAATTTAGCAAAATACATAACATCACGGCTGTAATCCCCGAGGGGTTAGGCAGAGGTGTACCTAATAGTACAGTTGTTTTAGTGCGAGCCTATTGCCATCAACTGGGAACAAATCCAAACTCCGTGGCTGCTACTGAGAAATTCCTGATGGAAAAATCCAATATCACAATGCGCGACCTGGTAATCGAACCCAGGACCTGATGCTCAGCAGTCGCGCTTACGACCACTAGACCAATGAGGTCGCTAGCAAAATACCAGTAAAGGAATATTTTTATGTTGTGCACCTTTTCCGACTACGTACTACCGAGCTCACCGAGGGTCGACCACTTTTCAACCTTATTACTTAGAGCATACGGGTGAAAAGTGGCAGAACGTCAGTGAATACGTCATAACCAGAAAATTTCAGTTTTAAAAAGTGATATGTGCCCGCAATGTAATTTGTTTGAAGATTGCTTCACATTTTCAATACAGTTGGGAGTAAACCGTGGAGTTTTCGTTGCGAGTCCGGCGGAACTTTCATCGGCGTATCCCTGGGGGTAATCCTTTTAGTTTTGAGGGTAGAGATTAACTAGATCGCGGTCGTCGTAAGCCGTAAGGCTTCAATATTTATCGGGATTTCGAAAATCGTAGCAAGTTAATCCAAAAATTTGTAGGTAAAATGACAGTAGATCAAAACGTCAGGGATTCAGCGGTTATTTGTGTGAGACTGCCCTCTCTCTTATATTTCTGACATCACCATGTCCATGGCAGTTCTTTACGCTTGATACAAATAATTGAAAGTAGTTCAAGATCTTCCTAATAAGTTGTAAACGAACAGCATATGTCGTTCTGCATTACATAAGAGATAAGGTTTTGATATCAATATTTGTTTTCTGATAAAAATCGACAAGAACTGGAAACGCACTAAATTGTTGTTTTTTATTAATTGTGAACTATGATCTAACGAAATATCGCACATGTATTGCAATGTGGAATTGACTGAAATCTGATTCGCACTTGCGCAAAAAAAAATATGATTGACCCGAAATATTACACTTCTTTATTACGCAGTACTGGCTGTTGCATTGTACGAAATCTGAAGATGAACAATGAAAAATTAATTCTCATTACAGACCCGATCAGGGAGTCTAAAATGGCCGCTTTAGCAGAATCATAATAGGATAATAATATGAATTACGTTTAAATTCAATACGTGTATGTGTGTCGTATACGTGTGTGTATTCGTTTACGTTTAATTTTTCGTTTAATGGTCATAGACGTACCTACTATTATTAATTGTCACCTTGTGACCATTTTACGAATTTAAACGTAATTCATATTATTATCCTGTTATGATTCTGCTGAAGCAGCCATTTTAGACCTTCGACCATTTTAGGCTTCCAAAAAACAGTCTTGGTCATACTTAATGTTAATTAATCAGGGATTATGTACTACAGAATTAGCTGTACATGATTCTAATTAGAAAAGAGTAATGACAAGATCTATATCTATCATACCTATTCCGCGAGCTATCAATAAAAAATATTTCACTCACCCGAGATTAATCTTTAATATCAACGATGAAATGAATGAATGAAAGCGGCTCAAAAATCTGTTTTTGACACGGATTTTCCGTCTACCGCCATCTAGTCTGAAGATGTCAATATATAATTTAAAAAAATCACGGTTCTGTAGCATTCTCGAAATTCAGCCAAGTTAATACAGATACTAACATTTTTGTCTATAAGACTCGTGTTTTGGAGCTCGAATTGTATTCTTTTTGATTTTCTTTCCGTGTTCTGTCTTTCTTATTATTCTAAACTTGATGGGTATATCATTTTAAGACGTCCAAAGTATACTATACGTATTTCAGAAGTAGGTATGTTTTTTTTTTTTGACAATTTTCCGTCTTACCTAAAAACTAAAACCTAAGCACTGAACACTGAAGCCACACGTACTTAAAATTCAAATTAACCACGCACTAAACAGTTGATCGTAAGAAGCCTAGTTACCAACTTAAAATTAGCATTACTAATTAAAGTAGAAATTAACGCGTTGAATACATATTATCGTATAAATACGAGAGGTAACCAACCGGCACGTCATTGGATGGGCTAGCCGAAATTATAATTCGGTAAAAAAAGGAATTTCACTTTCTTTGAGAAGTGTATGAGTGTTTCTATTAGTTTTTCAATTAAATTATGGTTAATTTGAATAAATTCCTTGTGATCAAGAAGCATTAAAATAATATAAATGATCTCATTATTTTTTCGCAAATGGTATCAATTTTCATGGTATTTTAATATTATACCCACATAAAAAAGCTAGCAATAATTAGTCCACCCATTTCACTTTTAGTTAATTCTAGGTTCTGCCGAGTTCACGGGCTCAAGCAAGCAAGGGAGGGAGCAATGACCAGGCTAGTATTCATTCATTCATAGACGACGCTTCTAGATAATTTTAATTTCAGAACTACCCTTAAGGCTGCGTATCCACCAGAGATGAGCGATACATAGCTACAAAAATTCAATCGGAAATAACAAATAGTAATTATAAGAATAAATACAAACAATTATTTGACTCTCTCTGAAAATGTATCATCCTGTTTAAACATTCAATTAGTAATTAACATCGACGCGATGTCTGACCCGAGCTATCGTTGTTTTTGTAATCTTTCTTAGTTATTATTTACGAACTACCTCACATTTTTTTTATAAACTATGTGTTAACCTTAATCAACAATTATTATTTGTTACGTTAGTATTAAGATTGCTTAAGTGTTTCAACATCCAGACAAACCTATTGAGAATTTTGTGATGTTTCTGTTTATATTTTGTTTTGTTCTTTATGTAATCTATAATATAAAAATGAATCGCAAAATGTGTTGGTAAGCGTATAACTCAACAACGCCTGGACCAATTTGGCCAATTCTTTTTTTTAAATGTTCGTTGAAGTTCGAGGATGGTTTTTACGGCGAGAAAAAATTAAAAAATTGCCTGGATAAGTCTAAAAACAACACTAGGATACTTTTTTTTTTGGTAGGATTAGGGTAGGAGTAGTGTAGGAGTAGGTTAAGAGTAGGGTAGGAGTAGGGTAGGAGTAGTGTAGGAGTAGGTTAGGAGTAGTGTAGGTAGGAGTAGGGTAGAAGTAGGGTAGAAGAAGTGTAGGAGTAGGGTAGGAGTAGGGTAGGAGTAGGATAAGAGTAGTGTAGGAGTAGGGTAGCGTAAGGGGTAGGACACCACGGGAACGAAGTAGCGCTGGGCAGCTAGTAAACAATAAAAATAAACTAGCTAGAATACCTCACTCAAGCTATGAAAAAGAAGCTATATTATTGCTTAGTTTCACACGCATCCTCGCTTATCTCTGGTGGAAACGCACCCTAATAAAGGGTGTATTATTGTCTATCTGCCGGTGTGAAAACTAACAGTTAGACCGGGGTGCCGAGTTCAAAGAAGTCAGGGAGCAACGGCCTACACGGCTTAGTATTTGCATACACAAATACCGACAATTTCAAAACTACCCTCACTCTGCTGGTAGCATTACCGTTTACATACTCCTTTTATAACTATCAGTTAGATCGTGCTACTGTGTTCATAAGTCAAAGGAGCAACGACCTGGTTTAGTATTAATACACAGATACTGACAATTTCAAAACTACCCTCACAAAGTTAGCATTATATTCTACCCACCCATTTTTGCTATCTTCTAGTTCGCGCTACGGAGTTCACAGAAGTCACGGGGGTAACGACCTGGAGAGTGGTCATGCACTGTAGCTTAGATAAACTCACTTTCGTACGAAAATCATAGTTTAACTCATTATCATAATTGTATAATGTAGGTATATTGTAGTTTAAGTGTGGTCTTTTAGATGTGGTGACGTGTTTTTGTGTTATTATGCAACTATTTTATAGATGTTTATTCTGTACTCTGCCTACTCTACTTTATTAGAAACAATCTTAAATTAACTAAAAAAACAATATACAGCCAAAACTGATGGATCTAGACTCTAGAAGAAATAAATTTTGAACAAGAGTTCTCAAAAAATAAAAGTAGCAAAATATTTTTGAAAATCCCCCAAAAAGGAATAAAAATAGGGGAATTAACATTTATGTATAGATTCTCATTCTTTTATAGTTGACTGATAACTAAGTGATAACCATTTTAATTAATGTTTTGAATTTATTTTGATAGTTTCAAGACTTTTAATACCGCTAAGGTGACTGTCTAGCGCTCTGTTTTACAAATACACTTTGAAAAGCCAATATTAACAATAGTATTGTTATTTGTTTGTTACTCAAGTCAAATACTTGAATAGGAGGGACGATAGCCCGACAGGCTTATACGTTCGCGGTCAAAATGTTACAGATTACAAGCTCAAATTCTGACCCAGTTAAACTAAGTAGGTCATTGAAGGTTAAGTCCGCGATTTGAATATATTTTGGTTCAAACGACCCGCCACGAAAGACTAAAATATTTAAACTTCCACAGCATAAACAGAAAACAGCTGATTATTGGTGCAATTGCAATATCAGTAGAAAAATACCTTTTATCTTCAGAATACACATAACAAAGAAAGATAAAGAAAGGCATTGTAATGAATACTTGCAGTTTAAAACAAAACAATAAAACACACATACATTTCTGTAGTTAGTGTGTACATAAGATGATAAATAAACAAAAACGATGTAATAAACATAATGAACATAGTTCGTTGACTGCGTTTTATAATAATCAACGAAAAGACACTCCCTTCTACCGACCCCTGCTAACCTTGCCGACATTTTATCATAATTTTACAGGGTGTGACATAAATAGTGGTCCAACGATAAAGGGTCGAAATACCATTACCATTGTAATGGTATTTCGCATTGCATGTCATAAATGATTTGTATGTGGTAATAGCACATTGTAATCATCAGTTATAAACCAAAAACTAAATAAAAATATCCCGAGACTTCGTCCGCCAAAAGTGTGATAGCTCGGCTGATTTGCAAGATATAAAAATATTTTATAGTCTATATAGCACTCACGAATAATGTAGCTTTCTATCAGTGAAAAAAAAATGTAATTAAATCATTAGTTTCGGAGATTACCCCCTTTATACAAATTTACAAACGAATTTTACCTCTTTATAATGTTTGTATAGAATTATAACATTTTTTTTATGTTTAAATTTTTTAACTGTAATTTACTATATCTCATAGTATAGCAAAAAAAAAAGAAAACGTAAAAGTGAGTTCCCTTGTAAGTCCACGAACTGTACTTTCTGCTGATATTTTAAAGCGAAACCTATTTACATTGTTTCCAACGTATTTTGTGCAAACAACACAAGTATCATTCGTTATCTTCACGCGTGCGATATGTGATAAGCAGAGCAGTATATTAGTGTTCAGTTGCTGAAAATCACGTTTCGCTGAGTTTGCTACGTGATCAATGTGTTTGTCTATATTAAATCACGCCACATAAAATATTTTGATAGAAATCTATTTTTCATTTGCAATCGGTACAGATTATTTTGGCTACCAAGTATTGAACCTTGAGTTTAAATAGTCGAAACTTAGTATTTCGATTTGTATGTATTCGCAATGATAAGGTCCCAGTAAGAAAAATGGTTTCAAATAGATAAGAGATAGCTTAGTTTCCTATGGATTGCAGTAAAAGGAGCAAGAAAACTTATGGTATTTGAAGAGAATCAGTGATTATATCAGTACGGTGGATAAACTGGTGGTCGAATTCAGGGCCGACCCAATTTAGGTTGTCATCTTCACGCTAATTAATAATAATAACTCGACCATTTTGTTAAAACGACAGATGACAACTTTAATTTTAAGGGTTCCGTACCCAAAGGGTAAAACGGGACCCTATTACTAAGACTTCGCTGTCTGACTCCAGGCTGTATCTCATAAACCGTGATAGCTAGAAAGCTGAAATTTTCACAAATGATGTATTTCCGTTGCCGCTATAACAACAAATGCTAAAAATTAAAAAAAAAATTAAGGGGGGTCCCCATACAATAAACGTGTTTTTTTATAGATAATGGTACGGAACCCTTCGTGCGCGAACCCGACTCGCACTTGGCCGCTTTTTTTTTAAATAATAAATAGGTTTGCGATGGCCTAGGGTGGAGCACGCTTGCCTAAACCGATTAACTCGAACTTTGAATAGATCCAGATTATAATGGTCAATCAATTATATTCATGATCGAGGTAAAATTTCGGTTTTTAATCTAATTCTCCTGGAAGATAGAATACCTGTTTTACGCCGCATGAATAAATCTAAAAGTAAACTAAATCGCAATGAAAACATTCTCTATCCCTGCTACTTTGACCGGGCATCGCCCACGTCCCACCACACTGAATGTTTGAAAACAGACTATTAATAGAACAAACAACACATCTCTTGCGAAATGCATTGCGAAAATATTATGCAGCATTGAGATGCCATGGTGAGAGCACTTTGTTACTGGTTTCATTGAGATAGACTAGTTAGTTTTAGACAGTAGAGGTCAGATGACAGTCATCATCTGCCTAGCCTTTCCCCAACTATTTTGGGGTCGGCTTCCAGTCTAACCGGATACAGCTGAATACCAGTATTTTACAAGGAGCGACTGCCTATCTGACCTCCACAACCCTAACTGGGTAATAGGATACCCCCTGATAAGATTAGTTGTGCTTTCGGGCCACTACCTGTAACGACTGTCAAAGATCTACAAATGACAACCGGGACCAACAGCTTAACGTGCTTTCCGAGGCACGGAGGAAACTCGGTATGTAATGGGTGATCACCAATCTACAGATCAACCTAGGTAAGCGCGTCTTAACCTGTGGCTGTTATTATTTAGCCACGAGCTCCTAGGTCAGATGACAGCCGTTCCATGTAAAATATTGTCAGCAAATCAGCATAGTACTGCTGGAAACAAGCCCTCCCAAGCAATGACACCCGACCTGTGCAATATGCAAGGTAAAGAACACACAGAAATGTTGCTAAATGCATAAGAAAAATAAAGTCATTTTTCTGGGGAGTTTGTTCCGTCAACTTAACTCTAAGAATGGTGAAAGATGGCATTTTGAGGGCTACGAGTATTTTTGTAATTGCTGATTTGGTTATATATCAGGAATTTGCTAGATCAACATACATGATCACCAGAAGTGCCAAAAGTAGCAGCCGCTATTCATAGTCAAGCCATAAATCGGTTGAAATGAAAACACTTCTAATCTAAAAGCAGTTACGCGGGTAGGCGTCGAAAAACATCTGAAATTTGATAATACGTTGTTTTCATTCGCGGAGTCAATGAACCTGTGCGAAAGAGTCGGACGATTATAACCGTTATGTTTACTAGAAACGTTTTATTTTTGCAAGACTTATGAATATCAGTTAAAAAATATTTAAATACGTCATTGGAAGGGTCAAATGAATATATTTATATTTTATGATACGTACACTTTTAGTTACGAGAGAAATACGAGTTCAAAACTGACACAGTATTTATTTTACAGAAGACAAAAAGAGCACTAAACTGGCGCCCTGAGACGGTGAGGCGGCAAGCGGTCAGACCACGAACGACATTAGGGACGGATTGGATAGGCCAAAAATGCAAAAGCTGCGTGGGCTCGCGGAAGACGTAAGGAATAGAGGAAAACTTTTGTCAATGGACAGAGCAAGCAAGAAAAAATACCGGCCAAGTGCGAGTCGGACTCGCGCACGAAGGGTTCCATACCATTAACTATAAAAACTGAAAAAAAAACATGTCTGTTGTATGGGAGCCCCACTTAAATACTTTTTTATTGTTATAGCGGTAACAGAAATACTGAAAATTTCAACTGTCTAACTATCACGGTTCAGCCTGGTGACAGACGGACAGCCAGACAGCGGAGACTTAGTAATAGGGTCCCGTTTTACCCTTTGGGTACGGAACCCTAAAAAAAGAAAATTAGCCTGAAAAAATATCCACGCAATGATTTTTTATTGGCAATCCACGCCGCTTTTTCCACCACATTTGTTAAGAAGCGGGCCTCTCCATAAAAGGAGCTACATAATCACCTCAACATACCAATAGGCAATAAATCGTCATAAATGAATAAAAACCAACAAGAATAAAGCGATAGTTCGCACAATATCCCTCCTTTCGGAACCTGTCCTACAGTCGGCGGAAAGCGACTAGCTATCAGCTTAAATCGCAGGCCACACCGCCTTCTAGCAAGAGAGCGAGCGAGGCGAACGACTACGCCCTTTTCATACTTCGTTCGGCTCTTTCGATAGTTCGCGGTGTGAACCAAAGTATGAAAAGAGGCGAGCGAGGCGGACGAGGCATCGTTTAACTTCTTTTCATACTTTGCTTCACACCACCGCGAACTATCGAAAGTGCCGAACGAAGTATGAAGCGGAGAAACGAATGCTCGCCCGGCTCGCTCGCTATCTAGCGGTGTGACCTGCGCTTAAGAAACGTAATTCCCGTGTAAGTAAAAGAGATACATTTAATAATTGATCGCTGACCTTTCACAAAGTCGACCAATACTCCCGTTTGTCGCAGCTACAAGAGAAGTTAGAACACTCCCCGAGACATTCTCGCTAGGTAGTGGGTACAGCCGGCAAAGTTCGCTGTTGACCACTTTTCCACCTTACTACTAAAAGCAAAGAGTTGAAAAGTGGTCGGCAACCAACTTTGTTGGGTGTAATCGCCTGGCGCCCAGCGAAAAAACTACCCGTACTACACACCCGCTGCTCACCAAGTCGTTCCTAATAGTTATCTCTACTCTATGTTCTCGCTTATCGTCGGGGTGGTGAGACAGGCGCCTTACTATGTTACTGCGCAGCTACAAGCGCTACTTTCACTAGCACTGGACATACTTCGAGCATCGACCATTGTTACGGAGAAATTCAACTTAAACACACTGTGTGTGTGTAAAATACTTTAGTGTCAATAACTGTGTACATTGGCGGTGGGAACTCTCGCTGAACGCGTAAACTAGGAACATTTCTTTTACTAAAAAAACGTATTATTTTAGGGATTTCACCTACGTATGCATTCATCTGACAATACAATAGTCTGATAGTCACATTATAGGTCATTGCAAAGCAATTTTCAAGACCACAAGGACAAAAGGTCCGCAATTTTCAAGACCACAAGGACAAAAGGTTCTGGGTATCCCAGAAGTGAGCACATTACAGTCTACGTGCAAAATGGCAACATAACACAAACTACGAGAAAATGGGCGTGGCTGACGACACGAATGACCAATGTAGTCATTCGAGAGATAGCATGCAAGCTGTCACGTACTGATTTGAAACGAAACAAATTAAACATTTTATACAGGAAACTGCGTATTACTTTGCGACCGTTACAAATAACAATAATTATAATTGAAAAGCGACAAAATTAGCTCATTGTTCAAACATAATAGTCTGGCGATTAGATAACAACATGGCACAGAATATTTTTCCCGTGAACATTGATGGCTGCCAAATGAGATCATTGTGGTGATGCTGGGTGGTACACGCTACCCTGATTTAGCTTAGAGGATCATTACGAATGCTGATATTTTTAATTATTTTGTAACACCGTCATATAAAGCGGCTCCTCTACAATGGCTTAAGAACTTGGTCAGTTATGTTTTTAAGTCTCATGTAATAGAGGGCTCGCCTATTGCCATCAACCATAAAAAACCCAATAACAATTAGCCCGACTCGAGAATCGAACCCAGGACCACATGCTCAGCAATCGCGATTGCCTAGACCAACGAGGCAGTCGCTGTTAGTAAATGTATTTGAAATCATTCTGTGCAAAAACTGGAGGTCGATGTTAGGTCCCAGTAGACCCTTCTAAGTACAACTAGACACCTAGACATTACGTAGAGGGCCTTGTTCCCGATGGGAAGCCGGCAGGAATCGGCTTATTAGGTGCCTTCGGGCCTGAAGAACAATATACTTAGTATAGAAGCAAAACTCCCGCAGTACTATAAGCCTACAGCTACGGTGCTTATGACATGCCCAGTTTCGTTTTTAAGCCAGAATGTTCAGGGTGACGTAGCTTGCAAAATTAGTCAGAATATTCATCACAAACTCGATTTGAATTGACACCATATGCGTTCTTTTCCCGGTAAACTGATGAGGATTACACAGTAACAACTAAATTAAGAAAATAAACTGTACAACTATTTTAATTTTCCTTTACAGTTATTAATTAGCACAT
This sequence comes from Eurois occulta, assembly GCA_950022335.1. Taxonomy (NCBI): domain Eukaryota; kingdom Metazoa; phylum Arthropoda; class Insecta; order Lepidoptera; family Noctuidae; genus Eurois; species Eurois occulta. The sequence goes on along the minus strand of OX465504.1, from coordinate 7,397,755 downwards.
TTGAACTTTAATTACAAAAATCCGTTAAAACTGAAATTCGCACGAGACAATGACTGGTCTCAATTTGGTTATAAAAATCTTATTATATGTATAATTATTTAGCCTGTCAAACGATTGCCTAAAATCCGACCTCTCGTAAGAGTTCCACGGTTTTAACGATTGTTTGTTTACTGTAGTTTCGACTACATTTTTCATATGTACTATGTACTTGTTCATACGACATGTCGGGTAAAAACTTGATTAAATAAAATAATAAGCAATTTCAAAACATTTTGGAAAGCCACCGTCCTTATTCGCACGAATATTAACAAGCCAGAAAGTTAATTACACAATTGTGACGTCAGCCAACGTCTCCAACACCTGATTAAGGTGGAGATGACACTTATATAAGCGTGGGCATCTTTACACACTTCGTTCGAGAGAAAATTTTCTCGTTGAAACAACTTCTTCTGCTGGTTTAGGAATGAATAGCTGAAGTCCCGCCGTGGGATATCATGTTATTCAGTTAAGGCTGTGGACGTGGAGGTCAGATAGGCAGTCGCTCCATGTAAAATACTGGTATTCAGCTGCATCTGGTTAGACTGGAAGCCGACCCCAACATAGTTGGGAAAAGACTATGCAGATGTTGATGAGGTCAAGCCGTAGGAGAATTATTTGATAGTCAAACAGGTAGTAGCGGGGCTGACTGTCAGTGCGGGAAGGACTTGTAAAGACTATTAAAATCCATCCTCTACTTTTCAAGGTAAATCACACTACCCACACATCCATAACTGTTTTTCGTTGTTTTTATAGTACCTACAAACTCACATTTTGAACCGGGAAGCCTTTATTTTGTTTTTCCAAAAAGGAATTTAAATTTGTCTTTACTTTCACCTTTCAATGTAAATTAAAACACAAATTAACATGTTTGACACAATTCCATATTAATAACACGAATAGTATAAAAACTTCATTGATAAGTCGTTACGTATCGAATATGTTAAACGGAATACCATAATAATCAGCCCAAAAGTTTTGCATCTTTTCATCTGCTCGGACACAGGCCTTTGAGAGTGTGCTGTAATCCACCACGGGCGCCCAGTGAGGGTTGACCCATATCTTGGATTTTTTGGTTCGAGGACAGGCCGGTTTCCTCTCGATGTTTTCCTTCAACGTTCAGACAGAAGTGGTGAATGATGATATAAAGTTTGTCCTCCATTACTCTTCATTTTCTTGCCCTTATCCCAATTCATTTGGGGTCGCCGCAGCATGGCTTCTTCATCCATACTTTCCTATTACTCATCATCTCATCAGACACCTCTTTTTTTGCCATATCATTCTTCACACAGTCCAACCATCGTTTCTTTGGTCTTCCTCTAGTGTTATACCCATCCACATTCATACTCAGAACTCCTCATCCTCACGACATTTGCAACATTCCTCCGCATCACATGCCCATACCCATTGGGCCTCCATTACTAAGCCACTAAATTGCAACAATGGTTAACTTTTTAAATGGAAAACTGCTGTTGTACTTGTATTCATATTTACATCTAAACCTATGAACTTTAGCAGTTCATTCACTGTCACAATTTGAACTCACGACCCCGATTTTAATCAGCATATTGTAATTATTGATTAGTGCCTGTTTTAACATCTGTTTTGAACCTAATGGCAAGGATTAATGGCACCAAGTGAAGTTTTTTTTTATCCAACGTTTATCTTTAAACTGTTTTGAACTAAAACAAAATAACAGTTCTTATCCAAAAATATTACCATACAGTGCTATAATGTCAACAATTAACCGTTACAAGATGGCCGCCGCCATAGAAGAGCGTTCCAAATTCAAATGTACGTCTATTTCGGGAGTATATTGGCGCGAAATTGGGACGATACTGTTATGAAAATAATTGGTGTTCCGTTGGTCTTTTGTGAGTTATGATTTGCATGTGTTTATGGTCATAAATATGTCGTTTTTAGGGTTCCGTACCTCAAAAGGTAAAAACGGAACCCTTATAGGATCACTTTGTTGTCCGTCTGTCTGTCTGTCTGTCTGTCAAGACCTTTTTTCTCAGGAACGCGTGGAGGTATCAAGCTGAAATTCATATCAAATACTCAAGTCTATGGTCTCTTGGAGCTGTGAAAAAATCAAACTTCTAAGTCAACGCGATCAAAAGATACTCCCGTTTATGCCGCAAATTTTCGACACTCGCAAGGGAATCAAAACCTACAGGGTACTTCCCGTGAACTCAGAATCTTGAAATTTGGTATGAAGCAACGTCTTATAGCAGAGATATAGGAAAAATTGCGAAAAGTATACATTTTTAGTTATATCATATAATAAAAATATTTTTAATAATTTTAAACTTACTACCCCTTTCCTCATGAACGCGTAGTGGTATTATATTGAAATTCATATCAAATACTCAAATCTATAATACCTTTAAGCTGTAACAAAATCAAACTTCTATGTCAACGCAATCAAAAGAAACAGGAATTAAAACCGCATATTTTGAAACTCGCCACTACTCGCAAGGGAATCAAAACCTACAGGGTACTTCCCGTGAACTCAGAATCTTGAAATTTGGTACGAAGCAACGTCTTATAACACAGATAAAGGAAAAATTGCGAAAAGCATAAATTTTTAGTTACATCATATAATAAAAATATTTTTAATAATTTTAAACTTATTACCCCTTTACTCATGAACGCGTAGTGGTATTATATTGAAATTCTTAACAAATACTCAAGTCTATAATATCTTTAAGCTGTAACAAAATCAAACTTCTACGTCAACGCAATCAAAAGATACAGCAATTAAAGCCGCATATTTTGAAACTCGCAACTACTCGCAAGGGAATCAAAACCTAAAGGATACTTCCAGACGACCTGGAATCTTGAAAAGAGAATGCTCATGGAAGTATGGAATCCCGTACCATGCTGCATCAAAATCAAACCTTGTTTTTTATAGACTACACTGATCGTATTAACTCCTACAAAAATTATTTTTGAAAAAAAAACCCGCGTTTCAGAGTTATTTTATAAAATCGAAACTAACCTAAAAAGTAGGTCTATTTTTTCGACGCTACCAACGACGTATTTTAACACACATACATTACATTATTGCTCTAAAAACAGCGTAATACACTAATATTAGTAAGAATTACGAGTTAAAGTAACATCCACAGTATGCTTGACTGAAACTCGATTTTATTTTAGACCTTTACATTGCCAATAGTCAGTCAGTACAGTACAAATGTCAGATGCCACAGATAAGATAACTATAAACCATAGAGTATAGTAAGTGCTATAAACTAGTCGGGATTTAGGGATGTAATCGATAAATCAAAATCTTTAGGCTGAGAAAATCTATTTTGTTGCAAATAGCAATAAACCAAACTAAATCGATTTGGTGTACTGATCTTACTTAATTGTAATTAATTTTAGAGTCCGCTCGACAGACAAGGGTTTGTTCAATTGAAACGGAACGTCATTTATATTCAGTTGAAACGGAACGTCATATAAAGGGAGTAAAACAATATTCGTACTTTTAAACTCGAAAAGTATATTTCCAGTTCAAAAATCAAATCCCCGACGCGTAATGCCGTAAAAAAATATGAAACTAATTACCATAATATTTTGGTTTTGAGGCGCGAGACTTTTTGGTACCAACTTTGGTCATTGTCCTTTGGCATGAAGCAACGTTATAAAGTACACATATAGGAAAAATTCCGAAAATCTTAAATTTTTAAAATTATGTCTATCACTTCTCTTCTTAAAGAGATGAAGATTTTTCCGAACATACATAATGTTTTCATATATGTATTGACAAGGTACCGTCTGCTTTCCACATTGTTATGTTATGGATTTCATTTAGCAATAAAAATACCATAACTTTTACTTATATACCTACAGGTTTGTACGGAACCCTCGGTGCGCGAGTCTGACTCGCACTTGGCCGGTTTTTTAGTTTAAGTGTTGTTCTCCCGCAAAGGCTTTTAAATTGTGTTTCAACAATAATAAAAACAATGCGATAATTATAACGTTTAAAATGGCGGTAGCTGACATTTGACTTTTAGAGAGCTGGTAACGGCTTGATGATTATTGCGTTATGTTCAAGAAACAAGATAAATAAGTTCTTAAAAGCATATAGAATACATAACACTTTTGGTAGAGAATTGGAAGGAGGGTAGGGAAGCCTTTACTCAACTATGGTATGATACGGGCTACAAACATTTTTATCTAAAATTCCACTAAATTCCCGTGTAAAACATGGAATACTATCCACAAATCCGTAGTGCTTCAGATACCGGAACACAATCGTCAAGATTACAGATAAGAATAATCGCGAGCCATCAGCATTTGATTCGGTTAAAAATATACTGTGATGACATCATACCATACCGCTCAACTGAAACGATGAAACTATCCACTTTGATATCCGTAGTACTTTGTAGATGGAATGAACAATAATGTGATAGTTCTTTGTAAGAAAATGTCGAAATAGAACATACAAGAAGTGGAATCAAGTCCAAAAGAGAGATAGCGTACGAAGAAAGGTAAAATAATTAAACTATGACTTGATTCGCCTTCACATTGTTTCAAATATTCATACCGTCAAGACTTCAGACGACAATCAGTCTCTATAAAGATAGGACAGTATATAAACAAAAAAACCGGCCAAGTGCGAGTCGGACTCGCACATGAACGGTTCTGTATCATCGTAGTAGGGGAGCCGCTTTAATTTTGAATGTATTTTTATTATTTGTTGTTATCGCGGCCACAGAAATACATCTTCTGTGAAACTATCACGGTTCATGAGATATAGCCTGGTGGCAGACGGACGGACAGCGGAGTTTTAGTAATAGGGTTCCGTTTTGCCCTTTGGGTACGAAACCCTAAAAACAGCAAACGAACAGACAGACACTACCGAAATTCTGCTAAACACTTTAATTACTATATTTATTTACGGCATCTCCACCACTTTTACAGTACCAAAAACATTGTTGCTCTACAACGATAAAGAAGATGATCGTTACATAAGTATTTGGCACAAACAAGTCAGTTTTAACGCGTTAAATATTTTTAGAAGCAGGTAATCCGCGACGAAGGGGCCGGCTGAGCGGACGTATTCAAGTTCAGAAGAGGCACAAATAACTGGTACCTTGGCCGGAATTAAGATTGGTTTCGCTTTAAGGAATCCTTTGAGATGAGTCATAGGGAAAGAACTGGTGACTAAAAATATGTTTAAGTCATAGGGAAAGAACTGGTGACTAAAAATATGTTTAAAAGACGTAAAGTTAAAAGACGCAGAAGTACAGATGTAGTGAAAACAGGAGAATCAGCTTATCCAAAGAAGACATGATAAATAAGGCAGATGATTGTCGCTTTCCCCCAAAAGCAAGAATAAACAGCAGAATCGAACCATGGAATAAACAGCTGCAAACAAACGCCTTTTTCTACACTAATATTACTCGTATAAAGAGGAAAAATTTGTATTTTTGTGTGTGTGTATGATTGTAATGAATAAACTCAAAAACTACTGTGCCGATTTCAAAAAATCTTTCACCATTGGAAAGCTACATTCACCCTGAGTAACATAGGCACCCGTGCAAAGCCGGGACAAGCCGCTAGCTAGATTATAAAATTGTTAAAAGGTCTTCTTACATAAATAATTTTGACGTTCAAGTTGCTAAATCCAGCCTAATTTGAATAAATAACTTTTGATTTTGAAACAAAAAACAAAACATTAGCTACGGATAATCAACAGGAGATCTACGAGCTCGTAGCTCGTAAACTCTAATGCAACCCAATTGCATTATGACATGAATCCTTCAGCACGAGTTGACCTATAAATCCACGTCTAATTCGTTTTGGGGATCAGTAATAGGTCTGTCAGGAGACAGATGATTGCAGTCAAGTTAACTGAGGTCGTTCAGAAATAACCGGGCACCTTGGCCCGCATGTGTTAAATGTCGTCAATGAAACTGGTCAAGGGATTTTGTTGTAAACAAACATTTTCAAGGGATATGTTTGTTTTTGTTGGAGAAAACATGTTGACTGTCAACAGATTTACAATTTGTATTTTTAGAATGATGGGTTATGAAGGTTAGAAAGCAGTCGCTTCTTGTAAAGTTGATAATTTAGCTTTGCCTGATTAGATTTGAAACCAATTCCAATAGTTAACATAAGGCTAGATCAAGTAAAACTAGATTTTGCTACAACAGAACCTTTTCTAATTTTACTGAAAAGAGAACTACGATGTTATATTCGCAGTATCGCAAAGATAACGGTTATCCTTTACTCGGTAAGATAAATGAAACGGGCATATAATTATATTAACTAGAAAACGAGTTAAATGGACTCGCCTTGAGCCGGAAGGAAACTGAAGCACTTGAAGTGGTTTGGCAAAAGGTCATTTAAATGATTGATCTTGTAGTTCTCAAATCTATTTTCCATTCCATGACCTTTCATACTCCGTGGGTATAGCTAATGCTCAATTCAAAATCATCAATCAATTGGATAGGAAACGCAAACCATGGCCATTTTCAAAGCATTGCGTGCGGATTTTATGTACTGACGAAATTGAGAGATGCTCAAATTGCATTGTAAGCATTGGTACACTGGTAGGTTACTGACGAAATTGAGAGATGCTCAAATGCTCACATTGCATTGTAAGCAATGGTACACTGGTAGGTTACGACATGGAGACATCGTGTTTTGCATTCGGTAAGCTCAAATCAAGGTCATGTTTTGTGTATTCAACAAAAATTACTGGCCAAAGGTTTTCTTCTTAAAACTAAGAGAAAACTTGACACCCAAAAAGCGAAGAATAAGTTTGTGACATGTATTTGTTGGGATACGCAGGGTATGAAAATGAGACTCGTGGTGAGGTTAAGTATGGTATGAAATGTATTTCCATAAGTCGGTTCCTATTATACAAAATCTAATACAAAAAAAAAAATACATAGTGGGTACACATAAAAAGTTCGTTTGAACACAATAATGTCAATATACCCTACATGCTGTAATAACTGTGAGGATGATATTCCGCTACATATTTAGGTATCAGAAAATTCGACAATTTTTTTTTTATCTGGAAATAGTTTTGGGTCTTCTCGGTAACTTAATTACTTACTAACAAAGCCTAGTGAAACTTTGTCGTCGTAGTTTTAGCAAACAAATACGGTATGCCATTTGCAATATATATTATGTATCCAACACTCGTTTGTTTGCGCGTGGCATACTAAATAGGTAGAATAGGTCAGCGGGTAGTGTCTGTTGGTAATAGAGACAGTGAATTTGCTTCTGATCTGCACGCATAGCGACTTTGAGCCGGGTTAAATTAGAAGGGTACGAGTACATGAAGAGTTTCCAGTCAGTCCATCTACAATACCGAGGATGCCCATCTTATACCGAGGAGCATCCTAAGTTGACTCAGTAACTGAGTTATGACGGTCAGAAAGACAGTCAATCTTTGTAATATTCATTTGTATCCGGCTAGAGTGGAAGCCGACCCGAATATAGTTTGAAAGAGGCTAGGTAGAAGTTGATGATATCATCAACTTTCTTGGCTGGTCATTATTTTACCATCGTATACAAGTCTATAGCTCCAGCCAAACCGGGCAAAAGTATCGTCTGTCAAAAATGTACGTAAAACACCATCTTTGGCGAAAATCTTCACCTTGGCAAGCGATAACAGCAGGAGAAAAGAGCTCAAGAAAATATTTTTGTTTTACCTTATGTCATACTCGTAATCTCCCAATGGCGATGTACTGGTTCAAAGCCATGGACATTTGCCCAGCTTTTTTTTTTAAACTTCAAGGTAAGCCACTTGTTTTCTCTATTATGAGCTCATAGTCTCGAAAGATCGGCTGTCAGTGTGTGCGTAAATGTGGAATATATTCTTGCGTTTGTAGATGACGTCGAGTCGTATGTTGTCGTTTGTTATTTTGCTGACGTTATCGCTTGATATATAAATTGTTTGTTGAGAATATTTATCAATACTTGCAAGGTTGGTTAGTTATTAAATATTCATTAGATTCTTCCGTATTGCTTAAAATGAATAGTCTGAAGGCTTATTCTGTGATTTTGTATAAACAGAAAACAGCTGTTATCTGCGATCTTGGTCTCATGCAAACCGCGAGAAAAAAATCCGTTACAGCCGCCCAGGACATGGTGGTTCCAATAATCCATTTTTAAGCCAGTTTGCAAAATCTGAATGCGGAAACATATTTAAAACATGATTCTCTCTCAGTCTTCTTCATACGAACAGGAACAAAAATCATATAAATAAGTTTTCTACTATACGGACTTATTCCTTTGTAGTGCAAGCAGATTTTAGTGCATCTTTACACATCCTCTAAAGAACATTACCACGGGACTGTATTATACATTTTTGATGGAGAAAGATAAGAATCTATTTTCAATCACTGAACTGCGTTCTAACTTCACAATCATTATCACATTTATCAAATTAGGATGTAATAACAAAAACATGTAAACGACGTCATGTTGATGAAAATGTCACCTTCAGATAATATTTGCGTTTTCTCTCTCGGATAACATTCAAATTGTATTATATACGATGTTTTTTGTTATCAACTAGCAAGACTTCCTTTTTATCTCACCAGTATTTTGAGTTTATTTTATACTAGCTTTTGCCCGCGACTTCGTCCGCGTTTCGAAAAAAAATTAGCAGATGTCCTCCCTCATAGTTTTGAAAAAGTACCTACGCTTTTACCTACTCAATACAAAAAAAATAAACATGAATGACCCAAAACTAACCTATCAGTACTTATCTAAAAGTCTATGAGTACTACTTCTACTTCTATTCTACCTACTACTACTTCACTTAAAAAAAAATAGCAACTATTAATAGTTTACAATTTAAACAAAACTAAACCTAATTCATAAAATAACAACAAAAGAAATTAAAATAAACTATTTAAAGACTAAAAGTCGCGCTGATAAGCACGGTTTATAAAATAACAATTATTGTCTGTCAATAAAGTCCAACACTCTGAACGCATCAACAGCCAAATATTGAATGAAGCTTGCGCTTTTTTTTTTTTTTTTTTTTTTGGTATGGCCTCTCGCAGCGCAACAACTCGCTAAGGTTGAAGCTGCTTAACCGGACAATCCTGTGGTGGCCAAAAATTACTTTAAGGCCCCCAGCCAGGGCTTACAAACTAAAATGAAGCTTGCGCTCGCCTCCCGCCCCTTTTATACTCTGCCGCCGCGAGCCGTGTCGAGCGCGGCAACCGTTACGCAAAAATGATCCTTACAGCTTGCTTCTCTATTCACGCGCGATGGCTTGTTAGCGTAGGTATTTCATGTATAAGTTTGGTGTTTTTGTACCGATTTCTATGATTCTTTTTTTATTAAATAGGTACTAATATTCATTAAAAAAATAAGGATGATGGTGAGTGTTATTGGTATTATATTATACGTAATAGTAAACAAATATAATAATAACAAATCTCCGAACTGCTAAGCTATCGGGAGTTACACGTGTTATTGTGAGTCAACTATAAAAGATAGACATATGCTGTCTTGGGATATTTTTTATATAATTTTATGTGGAATATTTCCGTTATACATGATTTCTATGTAGCTTTAACCATTAAGGCTGCACACGCGACGGAAGCTAAAAAAACCAAGTAACTTCTCCCGTTTTCCCAACATTTCCTTTCACTGCTCTGCTCCTATTAATGGTAGCGTGATGAAAAGTATACTATTACCTGCTCAGGAGTATGTAGAATAATTGTACCAAGTTTCGTTAAAATCCGTCGAGTAGTTTTTTTTTCTATAAATAACATACAGACAGACAGACAGACAGACAGACAGAAAGACAGACAGACAGACAAAAATTTTACTGATTGCATTTTTGGCATCAGTATCGATCACTAATCACCCCCCGATAGTTATTTTGTAAATATATTTCATGTACAGAATTGACCTCTCTACATATTTATTATAAGTATAGACAAGATTCAAGTTGTATATTCTCAAGCGGAAACGGACGGACTGTCTCTATTACAATAGACCTCTGTTTTAAGAGTATCTTCAGTTTCTAATAGCCTATTCAAAGTAATATAATGTCTTGATATCTTTTACAGTAGTTATTTTTATCCATCTTTCACTGGACGAAAGTGGACGGGGATCGAGTCGTATGATGTATGCAGCAAGAGGCATTGTCCAGCAAAACAGTGTCACAGCCCCTTATGAATCCCAACAACACATGAGATGTACTGATCAAGACACCTTCAGAATCGTAGTTTTGAAATTGCAGATTAGATTTGAACCATCTCTTAAACTTGCAGTTTCATTGAAACGATATTACTGCTTATAATTCAAGGGTACAACTCGGCCATGGAAATTGTTATTACTCACACTTTATTGCGTGTATACTATTACTCAACGCTGTTACCAAGTGGGTATAGCCATAGCGTGCTGCCATATCACTTTCCACGGGTTTATCACACCATATCTAACGGTAAAGCGAGTTTGATGAAATTTTATGTAGGTATGTATAACATTGTGTGAAGAGGGGGAGGAAAAGTACTCGATTACGGCATTGATTTTTATGCAAATGCTACGCAACGAAAATGCTAGCCCACATAAGCACGGGCGATATTTTTGACGCGCTAGTATGCGGTCAGTTGGATTCTCAATGCTCGGCTCAACACTGAGTTGTAAATGCACCGGTGGTCGAGGGCTAACTCGAAGACACACCAGCAGGCAGGCTAGATGGTGAATGGTTGGTGATCCAAAGGGACTGTTGAAATGTCTCGCATACCTGTAAATACACCAGCACCCGTACCCTTTATACCGGAACATAGCTACGCTGCTTTGCGTTTGAAATAGCAGCATCGGACTCTCCCCGAGCGGCGTTAATCAAAATCATACAACGAATCTAAACACTCTACGTACCTTGGACACGGTAACGCAGAGTCTAGCTGACCAATTCTTTCACAAGGATGGTACGTCTAGAAAAAGGTATGGTGGTAATACGTACTACCAAGATAAACTCCTCCCCACAGAGCTCAATTATTAAACTAATAAAAAGAGACTGGCATATTTAATCGCACAAGCTCTTCACCTTGTTACGAGGTCAATCTGTTTTAGTTGAGCAGTTGACCTTAAATCTTTGTTTTCCTTCCTTTTATTGTTCGCATATCCTATGACGTTATTTCCTTTAATGATTATGCTGTGTTACAGTACAGATTTACAAAATCAGGAGTGCTTTAAGACAGACGGGAAATGCAAAGTCGAGATTGTCCATGCCAGATTTCGCCCGGTAGGTTTCATAGATCGTATCCCCTAATTGCATCTACTTCGTAATCATCATTATCTATCTAACCTGCTTCCAGCCTATCCGAATACAGCTTCATACCAGTATTTTACATAGATTGCCATTGAAGAAGCCACTGAAGTATCCTATTTTAAGATAGGAATCCTAAGTTCATATGAACTATCCCCCATAGAATCGCGTCACCTTATTCGTTCCGCTTCATATCATAATGTTCTTATCGCCAAAGGCTACGCTGTTGCTAGGCAACAGACGTGTCAACGTCAGGCGCTGACGCGGGCGATGCTAATGCGTTTCGAGCGCACATGTAACCTTATTTAAAGCTACTACTAACGATTGACGTGGTTACGTACAAACTGAAGATAGCTGCTCTCTATGTTCTTGCAACAAATACAGTGCTAGATGAATCTTGGCGCTTGAATCATTACACGGGGGCCATATTGGTGCTTGCGTTTATGAGTAATAGCATTTACCTTTAGTGACTAAATGTGAATGTTATTACAAATCAATTAATTAGTAATTAGTGTCTGGGTTTCATTAAAGACCGATTAAGACAGAGTTAATTGACTCTTTCAAGTTTACAAAGGTATTCATTAGTTACTACTTCAGATCTTAAGAAGGAATGTATCATTAGGAATTGTTCCATAGTAGCTCATTTCGAAGTCTGGTATTGTGCCCGTTTAAAGCCAAGGGGCTCGCTGCTTTATAACATGGGAGTTAACTGAACATAAAACTTCTGCAGACCTAGGAATATATCAAGGGCGGGAATTAAGGGAAACTGTTTGGGTTATTTTGAGGTTCCAAAATATAATTCTCAACTAAAAAATAAATGAAAATAAAATGAATAATGATTTATTGGTTTTGACAAGTTTTTCTTACAAACTAGTGATTGGGGAGTTTTTTTTTTTAAATAATTATACGATAAATGAATTTTTCGTATAATTATTCAAAAAAACTCGAGTCCAACGAAACAAGCTACTAATTCAAACGTATAGATAATTAACTGAATACATTACAGTCAATATAAAAACGCAAACAAGGCCAGTTGGCTTGCGTACGTGAACAAATGGAAGAGGGGGGGGGGGACAAAAATAGGTCATGAGTATGGCGGAGTTTATTTAACGTCCTTTTGAAGAAACATTGGCTGGTTTCAAAGGAATTTTTGTTCTATTACAAGAAAAATTTGAGATAGAATAGGATGTTTTTATAAAGTAATTGTTCTTTTGGGACCACCTTTGGGTAAAAGAAAAAGGTGTGAACGGAAAAACGGTATTTATAATTTAAAGAATGGGGAAGGCAACAGAACTGTCTAATGGCGCTAGTGTAGTTAGTTCGAAGCATCCTTATTTGTTGGAAATCTGATAATGTCGTTTTTTATTTTAAAATAGCTTGACCTCATTGGTCCGATTGGGACTTTATAACTATAGCGCCATCTACAATGAAATTTGACAGATCTTCCCAATAATTCTTAAGTAAAATTCCTTTGGTTACGCAAAATATCGGCCAGCTCCTTTGCAATCCGAAAAAAAAAGTATGCTACACATGCTAATAAGCGCGTGAAAGAGATGGCAATAACATTAGCATTATAAAAACCACCCGTTGAGTCCCCAAGGCTGTCTAGTTTTTATTATATTTATGTACTAGTTCTACCCGTGTAACATTAGCATTACCCGATGAATGAATTTTGTAGGGAGCTCAGGGACAAGGCCTTTCGTACTACGTAGTACACAGAATATTGCGTGTATTTACGTCAGACGTAGTTTTATCAAGCTAAGGATAATAGAGACGTACAAGTCTGACGTAATCAGATTGCCCGAAACTGGAACGTAGGAAAATCCCTTGAGGTTTTAGCTATCGGAAATCTTATTTCATCCGCATACGAAACGGAATTTAAGTAAGTAGGTATAATACCTACATGGAAAGGCTTCGAATAAACGAGGTATTCCGTTTAGAGTACCAATTTGTAAATTTATATGTAGTACTAGCTTTTGCTCGCAGTTTCGCTTCCATTATGAACGGTAATTAACCACTCTGCTCGACAAGATTTTGACACATGACACACCAGCTGAATCGGTGGGGGTGATGCGATTTGTCATGAAACTCAAGAACTTTCGTGAACATTCAGCATTCGATTTTATGATGATATTTATATGTCACGGCAGCTGTTTCACACGATGAGTTTGTGTTAAATATCTTCAATACCGTGTTGAGGTTGGTAAAACGGCGTCAGTCTATTGCCAAATATGTGTAAAATACATATTACGGCACGCTTCCAAAAAATAGGTAACTTAGATGCGCTGGAAATAATGTACATAGACAAGTTTCTCGTTTGCTAAAAAACTCGAAAAGGAAAAATAAATACAGTAACATTCTATCTGCGTTCTTATTTTTGCTATTATTCATACATAATTTTATAAAAAACACGATCAAAGTCTTGACAAATATTACAAAAAACTATGTTGAAAGTGTTGCAATATGACACTTCTTAGTGCTGACCGAAACCCAAGTTCTATCATTACGATTAAAAAGTGGTATTCAGCCTAATCGATACTCGCAATGAAATCGAGTTTAGAAAAAAAAAGAGTTGAGACTGAATTCTTGGTATAATTTCGAATAATAATTAAACATTTAATTTTATCTTTTTTAATAATTTCATTTAGTAATTATTCAATGCTTTTGGTTGACTTCAAGAGAAGGAGATTTATAAGTAATAAAATAAAATAAAAACTTGATTCCATGTAATCATTTTGATGATTTGATCTTTCTTTCCGTTGAACTAGCAGCGTGAAATTTGGCAAGAAATAAGTCTCACAGTTCAAACAAAGAAAAACCTGAAAATGGATCGATTTTCAATTTAATTGTAAGCACGGACAGAACCTATGGCTAATTACGCGTCGATTTTTGTTTCAAAATTTAAATTAAGAATACGCTCGCAATTCACCATTTTAAAGTATTTTAATTTACTACATCATTTATTGTGAATTTGGTTTTCTAATATCTGGCGGTTGGACTGGAAGCCGACCCCAACATAGTTGGGTAAAGGCTAGGCAGATGATGATGAATATCTGGCGGTTGGATATAGAATGCCCAGGATCTCGGTAGGCATAATAAAAAATTAGTTTGATCCGTCAAAGATACATTATATTACTTATTCTACAATATTGTGTATAGTACGGTTGGGTTATTGTGTTAGGTTGGGACAAACTTTTCTTTTGTTTAGATTATTCTTTCCCACTGCTGGGCAAAGGCCTCCCCATACCTTTTCAACTCTCTCGGTGTTTCGCCTTCTCTGGCCAATCAGTGAAGAACGAGTGAGTCCAAATTGTCACGCCAGTGTTTCTTGGGCCTGCCTCGGTGACGACGACCGACAAACTTATTGTTCTATATTTCGCAATCAGCAGTGCATACGCCGTATCCTAAATAAACATTACTTTCTTTTTTCAAAGCGGTTCACTGTCCACTCTAAAACCTCTTTTTACAACTGCAAAGTTCAGGTTATCCATCATAGGCCGTGGGCCGTGTCACTTGAGTGAGGCCGTGAACAGATATAAGACAGAACCCTCAAGGCAAGAGTCCTACTCGCATTTCTAGAAGTTTTCTTAAAAACACAATTTTATAGTTTTTGGGGTTGCTACTAAACCAAGCTTATCTACGCATCAAAAAATAATGACGATTAAAAGTATTGGTCGGAGAAGGCAAAACATAAAGAAAATTGGAAAGCCATGGGGAGATTGGGGAGGTTTGCCCAGCAGTGGGAGATAACTGTCTGATAAAAAAAAGTATTTGTAAATAGTGGATACCTAATAACCAATCCATCTAACCATAACCCAATTCTGTAGACTAAATATAATTTATCTTGGTGGGAACCAAACAAACACTATGGCTTACCAAGATCCTTGGCGTTCTATATTCAACCAACCAATAGAAAAAAAATTACAATAAATTATCTAGTAACTATAAATACAATATAAATTGGAACAGCGAGTGCATTCCTAATTTAAATTTTGACATGGAAACAAAATCGGCGCGAATTTAACCATAGATTAATCTGATCTGTTTATTGTTGGGTCGGTTTTAATACCTACAATGTACGAAAATCTATTAAGATGAGCATTATAAAAGCTTTAAAAAATATTATAACATTTTTTATTGTATTTAACGCTTAAAACAAAATTATTTTAATTTCTACTTATCTATCGATTTCTTAAATTCCTTACATTTAATTACTCGATTGAATCGAAATTTACAAAACAAGAATCGTTTGAAATAATCGTTTTCACACATCACAATAATTTAAAAAAAAATATGGCCGTCAATTTCGAATACAAATTGAGTAGTGGTAATGAATATTACGTGTTATTGGTCCTGAATTAGTAAATTACGCTAAGATCTGGGCATTTTCATGTTGTTTATAATATTTGAAATTATATTTGTCACATTTGTTATCGAATCTTTATGCGTTTGTGTGATATAATGTGAAAAATAAAAATGTAAACACGCACTATTGGCGCGAAACTTCGACTTTAGATACCAAAATTCATCATTACCACTGCTTATTTAAATTGAACTATGGATGAATTCGTCACATAATTAAATGACGAATTAATTATTATCAATAAAGTGGAGTTTGGATGTCCGAAAACCACATTTTTTATGATTTTTAGCCTCGGCCAGCACTGCTGTCAAAATGGCGATGACCGTATTTACGCATTTGGATTTTGTAAGGTGAAATTAAGAAACTTGCGCGCTAAATACAGAAGTTTTAATGGCGTTGACATATGAGCTTTTTATCCAACTCTCTTAATTAACGCACACTCATAGTATTTGATTATCAGAATATTAAATAATATCATAAATAATGAGGATGACGTATGACTAAAATGCTAGCCCCTTTCGGGGCCGATACCGAGCCAGCGGAGGTTTGTATGTCAAGCCCCCGAAGGGGCCCGTACCGAACTATATGGTTAACCCACAGGAACGTTTTTAATGTAGTAGTGTTACACTCGGGAATAATAAAGCTTCCCATATGTGAAAGAATTTTTGGAATCACCCCTACATACAAACAAATTTTACCTCTTTATAATATTAGTATAGTTTCCACATTGCGCACCTACATATACTATATTGTGTAGGCATTCAGCATCTAGTTTTATACGAAACAGAACGCCACCTGAATCAAATATTTCGCTAACTTCCTTCTTCCCATTTACTCTTCTCAGTCACATTATTCGATACACAACACACTAAGCCCTTGTCTTAAACTATCTCTATACTTCCGTCGTTAGTCAAGTAAAAACGCAGTCTTAACGTATATTTTTCACACTATTGTGATGTTTTTCTTCTCGACACAGATAACTAGAAGCTGTATCAATATCTTGCACGTTCGCAGTCATACGACTCTCGCACGTTTTCTAGTATGTGACCGCATGCCTATATCTAGTCTTGGGAAGGCTTAGGTCGGCTTGATTTTGCAGATGGGTTTATATTTTTTTCACTTGGCAACCATCCATAATAACCAGGTGGGAATGGACCTTAAAAGGAGCCTGGAGCGACTAGATGCGGAAGGCGAAAAATTTGGAGACCTACGTCTACATGTCCAGTTCAGTGGGCTGCTTAAATTATGCTCAGTAAATTGAAATATTCCTTGTCGAATATCTCCAATAAAACACCAGCAGATCTAACAGACTAATACACATTTTGAAAACAAAAACTCGTAGGCACCTAGAAAACCCCAGGTCCAACACATTATCAACGGACAGCGACCAACCGTCAGTTTTTTATCAATACTTTTTATCAATCTACCTACATGGGGAGACCAATCCAAGGTCTTTCCTATTTAGAGCGACAACCTCCTTTTATGTAACCTACATAGGTTATCAATAATTGTGGCCGGGCGCCAACTGGTCAAAAAATAACCGTCATTTTTCTTTAGTGACGTTGAAAAATTATTTTTGACTTGAATTTGGAATTTGTGGTTAAAATTGTGGCGAAGAATGTGTTTTGTGCCATTTTGGAAGTGATACCACAGATTAGTCCAGATACTTCACTCAGTAGAAAATTTCCAATACCTATTACGATAATTGCCTACTCCCTCGCGTCAACAACCACTGTATGCTAAAATGCGCCTAAATGCTCAAGCGTACAGCAGTGATTGCTTCGCACCGCGCGATTCCACAGTAATCGCAGGGCTGCCTCTTCGATAAAATTAAATTAACATAACTTTTTATCTATGTTATTGAGAACTGTGAATATGTTCTGACTTTTAAGTAGCAGTTAAAATTTTTATCATTTATACAATATTTAACCAACTTAAAAAAATTGACAGGTAAATGGAAATCATTGACAGGTAAATGGAAAAATTTTAGGTGTTTATCCCTTCTTTTGCTTGATTTACACCCATCTATAGCACATAAGGCACCACACGGCATCGTAATACGCGTACGAACGAACAGCACTATTAAAATTGAACGGCGTGCGCGCGCTTCGCTTGCGAAAACCGCACTGAATTTGATCCGCCGGCGGACCGAGACCGCTCGGCTGGGCGGTAGGCACTTATAGCGCGCAAGTACATGGAGTGACGGAGGCCTGGTGATACGTTGTATTTGGTCCAGAAAAGGGTAAAAGCAAATAGAGGTAATAATAGAGCATGAGTTCTACTCATACCTCTATTTGGATGAGGATAGTCCTCAGATGGCAGTGGACAGTAAAATGTGGAACGAGGGAAGACAGGCCCTTGCTCTGAAGTGTGACTCAGCGACCATTTAAAATGTTAAATAATTTTTATTTATTAACTCATTTATTATTTTTAAATGAGTAACATTTACAATTATTTCTAATTTTAATTTGTTGAACTTGCCAATTTAATTTCTAAGTAATAATTAAAGTGTGTGTTGTGTTTAGTCTATTTTTATTAATTTTCCTAATATTTTTATTTAATGTACCTAATGCTATTATAATGACCCAACTATTGATTGAAATAAAGGAATTGAATCGAATTAAGCTTGGATGCTAGAAGAGGTCGCTACTCAAGTCAAACACAAAACTCCTAACAACTACCTTAATGACACAATTGATAACAAAGAACTGCGTCACAATAATTATGCTAATGAAGGTCCTTTTAATATTAATACCTATTGGGGCATTGATTTCAAGGCGACTGCGTTGTGTGCAAAATACAAAATACGCGATATTTAATCCAGCACTTGATCAAACACGTTAAGCGCGTTACAATAACAAAATGTGGTTTTAAACAATAATAAACGTCATCATCTGCGCAGTGGAAAATAAATGGGATATGTGAATGTTGTCTTAACTTTCTAGATCTTTGGAGTAACAGGGAAATCATTCTTCACACATCAGTTATCATTGCCTGAACATGCACGGATCAGGCAAGCAAGCGGGCAACCCATCTGATTGACCCTCAGGTACACCACCGTCCAGCCACCTTCAAGGGACAAATGACCTTGAAGACAGACAAACAAAGAAACAGACAAAGAAAGCTGAAGAATGAGTGTTGTGGGTAAGCTTGGAGGAGGTCTACATCCAGCAGCGGATTGTGATAAGCTGAGTTGATGATGCTGAGACACGATAGATAGCTAGAATCTCTCTTTAGTACAATATAATAAAGACCTCTGTCCAGAAATAAACTGCAATGCGCGTATGTGATAAAAATTATAGCAGTTTATCGACCATCGAATGATGATCATGCTTGACAAACATAAGCGAAGATAGGTACGACCTTCAAAACGTCTATCACATCATGACGTTTTTAAATTTCTAAAGTACCTACATTAAATTGACTAATTTTATATCTTCATTATCGTACAATACCTTTACTTTATCATATCTTGAGGAGATTGGGTTGCCTGTACTTACAGTTCTAATAATATTCTAAATTTTTGTTTTTTAGTTTGCAAGACGAAGTGTCGCTGTTACAAACAGGATTATGACGCATGTCAGCTTCGTCTGTGGTTTCGCAGATGTTTATAGGAGGCGGGGACCACTTTCCACCAGGTGTTAGTTGTCCAATAAGTTGTATGGAATCTTAGAGTGGAACCTCATTTGGCAGCACGAAATCGCACTTTTCCATGTTCTATCCCTTTCTGTCGCTCAGAACCGTCATTTACTAGAACGAGGAACAGAGCTACATTCGAACTACATTTTATCGACGCGTAGGTAATCGATTGGGAGTACATCCTTAACAGTTATTTTCATCTTTATATCCCTACCTACGACACCGCCTACCTCACAATGACGTAACAATCTAAACGTACCGACTGAAACAAATATCTTTAAAGACAAAGATAAAATGATTTTCACATGTCCAACACGTGAACGTTGTTTTTATTTCGGCTGTATAATTATAAATTATTGAAAGAACTCGTTTCGCGATTGTGGGCACGTTTGCTCGCACGAGGTTTTTCTGCTTGTCTGATGACTGACTGTCGTCCAAATGGCTATTTATTAATTGAGAGTGTGGGGATAAATGGCAGGGCTATTTGAAGATCGAAAGTATACAGGCGTCACCTTACTTTGATAGGCTTTGGTCCTGTACCTGATCGCTGTACATGTCGGTTTGTCGTCCCAGAGTGAGAAAAGAAGGAGTGAGAGATGGCTAGTCTCTGTTGAGATGGCCAAAAATGGGCTGGAAGACTATAATATATTTATATAGAAAATAACTTCTTTTATCCGGCCGTACGGAAGGTTAAAATATGTAACATGGAGCTTAAGGTGGATGTAACATATCCTGATAAGGATCGTTGATAGTTCTATATTATTTTATCAGTACTTATTATTAAACCAAAATTAAAATAATAAGTACTTTTATTAAAACAAATCAAAATGACAAACATGTCAGTTATAAAAATTACGCGGAGTGTAAGGTGGGTGTAACTCACCCGTCAATACCTTTAACCTCGTCTAAACACTTCGCCGGGTGGTGGCCGACAAGTCGTGATTATCGGCACTTCCTTCAACCACCGCGCAGCTGACGCACAGCCTGTTATAACGATTAACCACTAAAGTATCGATCGATTTATCTTGGTCTGAGTGTACCACACCCAAACTTACGCTCGCAGGGTTAAGATAAACCAACGTTAAGTACAGCTTAAGGCACGTGAACATTACCCAGAAACAAGACACCAAGAGACCAAAAAACACCTTCCGACATCGATTGCAACGAAAGGTGGTCATTAAGTGCGTACATTTTGGCATCAATGTGCGTACTCGAATGACTGGAACAAGGCATATGGCAAGCGGCAGATGGTATATCGAATATCAGCTGCCCGATTAAGTTTTAAAGGCTTGATTTGGCTTCCTTGGATTAGCCATTGGGGCTTACTTTCAGAGAAAGGGTTATAGGGCTAGTTTCTTCAGCATTTTGGCAAGAAAAAATGTAAGGGCCAGCCAATTCTTATCGGCTCACACTAGATGGTTTAACAATATGTCTAGTTATTTTACCCGCCCTACCCTAGAAATCTGTATAGTTACGCACTTAGCTGACTGGTTTTTTTTTCTCGCTAAGACCAGTAAAGGACTACCTTTTAAATAAAATACGCCTGGTTCCCCCGAAGGTTTAGGCAGAGATGTACCCACATCATTTTGACTGTCAAAGTCCCATGTAATCTGTAAAGGTAGTCAAACAAAACGTGTTTTTTAAGCCAAGTAAGTCTTTAATACGACGTAGTTCACATTTCGCAACACGGATCGGTATATTTCAATAACCCTCACGCTACCGACGTACACTAGATGCGATGCGCAGTAACGTTTCAACACAGTGTTATCTGCCCCAAATTGGGGCTTATCGGTTTAAAACTCCGCCGTTCAACAAAATTTATGTTTACTGGCAATACAGTGAACGTGACTTTAAAAGAGGTTGCGTGTTTTGTTTAGGGTTTAGCTTAGGCGTAAAAGGTAGAGGGTAAATGAGGTTTTAGTGGCAGTTTGTAACGTGAGACCAAAGACGTTACAGATAAAGATATAGTCGATGGGTAGCTGGCTGCAGATTTCGAGATAAAAGTGTTGATCTTACTCCTGATGTAGATGACAGGGTTTCCAGATAACGCCGACTAGGATGGAACTACTCGAAACCAAAAGAGTTTCGAATCTAGAGGTCCCACTACCAGAAACGACAACCAGAGGTGAAATATCAGATAAATTTATGTTCTTACGTAAACAAGAGCTGAAATACACGTACCTACATTGCACCTGGCCAAATATTACAAACATGACTGCTCAAAAATGCGAGTTTTTTTATCTTCAAGATAACGACAGCTATTAATTCCTTTACAAGCTGTGCGCTCGGTGCTATTCCCTCGGGCATCAGGAGGGTTAGAATATTTTAGTAGGGAACCTGTTCTGCCTACAAAAATCGCAGAAAGAAAAAACAAAATGGCGGATCAGTAGGCAGGGTCAAAATATTCAAAGCTCTCATGTTTCTAGACTAAGCGGTTTCAGGCAGTGCTTCGTCCATCAGTGAATGAGTTTCAAGATGTTTATCTTCCGATTCAGTTTACCATGCCTCTTCAAGCTATAAACATGAAGTCACGTAGCCAGCTACTGACGGTAGACAAACTGGTACGACGCGTTTAAAAGACGCTCTTTGTATAGTGGTGGCCTCAATAGCAATGACGTACACCTCTGCCTAACCTTTCCAAGATTACAGGCGTCATTTTATGTCACTACGTCTCTCGTCAAATCTTCAAGCTATTCGCACGCAGCCACCTTAATACATGGTTGACAAACAGGTACGACGTGTAAAAGAAGAGGTTGTAACTTGTAAGGCGCTGGCCTCAATGAAAATGCGGCCAATGGTTAGGTATGTGTGTTCTGTAAAAGACGATTAATGTCCTATACATATAAATTTTGATAGGAACTGTGGATTTATGCAAATATTTAAGGCTACATACTTCACATAATGTGTAGAATTGTTTTCATTTTTTTTTTTCATTTTTTTTTTGTTTTTTTGATTGTTTTGTTTTCGTTTTTTGTTTTTATTGTTATGATTGGTAAGCAATTTAACGCAAGATCTGAACAGAAGAGATAAAGATGAAGAAGACATTCATCGGAAATGTTTCTTTTCAGTCAAAAACAAAAATGTTTTGCTCAATCAACTAAAACAGCTAAAATAAGATTTGACAGCAATTTACTAATAAGAGAGACTATATGAACATGTTTTCACAAACATATCACTTTGTGCAGGACATGTCTATAAACCCACGTTCACGTAGACAGACACGCTATTTTAACGCGACTTTTTTGACTGTGCACTGGATTTTCAACTCTATGCCTTGAGTCCAACGTTGATAATGCGACAGAGCGCCCGTTCAGACGTGGAATCGCGCACTGAATTTTCAGCTGTCTGCGTTGAACCGATCGTCGAGAATCGCGCAGCGCGCTAGAAGAACCCGTGCGAACCTGAGCGAGTCGTCCATTGCATGGGCTAAAACCTCGAATATAATATTGAGTTTATGTTACTGTAAATTGGCGTGAAACCTATGCACCATTAATTTAAAACTGCTATTGTTTATTTTATTGTCTTTCTATTACAAAGTACTTGTTTTTTTGTTAAGCAGAATTATGATAAAAATAAGCCAGCGGGCATGATAGAGCAATAGTGATGGACAATTACGAATTTTATCTTGCATACATTAGATTTTTTTTGTATCCTAATTCATAGACTAACTGGGTGGCCGAAAAGTACTCGACACCCGGCTTTTCTATCAAGACCTCAGTATTTTTTTAAGAAATAGGTAGTAGAAAAAATTCACTAGCAAATTAATTTCTTAGGTAGAGCTCTCAGAAGTACTAATTATATTTGCTTAACTTGTGAAATTTTGACAATGATAACATTTTGACAGATTTGAAGCAATTATTAAATCTCCTTCTTTCATAATTAGGCAATATCAAGTTCAAAAAGAGATTCTGACACAACCATAATTTTAAAAGTAAGTAATAACAGTGCAGGTAAAAAAAATTAAACAATCTTTATTCACCCTTAAAATCTGATGCAACAGTATCAAAAATAAATTAAAAAGTTATGTTGAATCATCTTTGTGGCATGACTCACTGCAGATTCAAGACCGCATTCCTTATTTGGTAGTAATGGTAGTTATTTTGAGTGCTGGGCAGATTTGTATACAAGTCAATGCAGGATTGTTCTTGTTTTTCATAGAATAACATTGAAACCACCTGCCATAGCATTCAGGTAGCTTTGCTGCTGCAGTTCACAGTTGGAACTGCCTTCAGAATTGTGCTACTATCATTATAAACTTGCCTTTTACTATTTAGGAGTTCATTGGTTTCATTCTCATTGATAACACAATGTAAGGTTGTACTAAAACAATGGACTTTGACCTCTAATGTAATAAGGCCTAAGAATGATGTTTATGAGAATCAATTTCAACTGTAAACATCATGATTGTTGGATTTTTCAGCTAGGTATAGAGTACCTGAATAATACAATACAATACAATACAATAAGTTAATAACTATGAAACTCCTTTTCTGGTGTCATTTGAACTTCTTAAACTGAAAAGACGAGTTGCTCGGACATTAATTTTGTTAAAAAAAAACTAACTACAGCTAGAATTTTTAATAAAATGACGAGTACAGTCAGAATTTTCCACATTCACATATTACACCATACTTTAAATTAAAGATTATTCATGGGCAGATAAAAGGTTACGCAATGGGCACAAGTTTCAACATGTGAGTCTATATATAGCAATGATTTTAATAAACTGAATTGTTACTTTTCACTCATTGTAGTTGTAGGTAGAAGTATCTGGAAACTTCTAGAATGGTGTTCTAGTAATCGCAAAATGAATTTGGAGATGGAGATTTTATTAAGAGGATAATTGCAAAACTTTTTGAAATGAGTAAACATTGCTTTTTGACATTTTTATAAAAGTTTAAAAATTTGTTAAAAATAGGAATCATTTAGATCCAATGACGTTATCAAGGTTACATAAAAACTATTTAAAAAACTACACTAATGATTTAGAGTTCAACTTTCTAGTTTCAAAAACTTTTAAAAACCAATAAAAGCCGTCAATTTCACTCCCACTAACGTCTAAACACATCGTATATGCAAATAAAACACATGCAAATACGGAATTTCGCCATAAAAGACACTGGTTGACCTAAAAACTGGCTTAGCAACTGAGTGAGGTTAACTTTAACAAAGAGAATTTTACACAAAAAGAAAGCGTAATGGCCGTAGTTTTCAATGAAATAAAGTTTTTAAAGACTCACCCGGATGCTTCCGTGGTGGGTTTTTGTATAAAAACCACCCTATAAGTGATGATTTTTTTTGTTTCACACCCTTCACGAACTAACAAGAACGCTTGACAGATGACTGACGGTCGAATTCGAAAGATGGCCAACTAGAAACGACGAATTACGTCATTCCGCGGGAAAATTAAAACGACCGTTACACTTCCTTTTAATGTAATTTTAGCATTTTTAACTACGAAATGTATGAATAAATATCACTTACCTCATAAAAAGTAGAAAAATGTGTAATAATAAATAATATCCAATTGAGTTTTGCTAATACATTAGTAAATTATTCACTCCGATTCCTCGCGTTGTTGCCAGATTGCTATTGCGTCAGATAATGTATAACGTTCAGAGATACACATTTCAAGACACTGGAGCATTACTTTATGTAATTCACGCACGAAATTATCACAGATTTAACTTATAATGCTAAACTTTAATGTAGAATATCCTCTGGAGTAAGTTTCTCTTATAAGAAAATTATGGAAGAAGAACGGCAACGTCGCTTTACAACACTCTTGGAACAAAGGCTTCCTTATTTTAGAAATTAATTTACTAAATCACGTCGCAGTATTTATCAAAAACTATTATAGTAATTGATCTAACGATGTTAAAATTGTATAATTAGTTACAAAATGGCGAAAATTCTAGACGCGTATCGTGACAGGGTACAAAAATAACTGACTCGCATTGAACTTGTTTTTGTTTCGTTTGTTCTGGCGTTGTAAACAATGGGGGTCAGTGTTACCGTGCTAATAAAAAGTAATTTCTACCAATATCAATGGTTGTTGAAATGATTTGAGAATAATTAAAGTGAAATATAAAAATTGAAATTCTTTCCTTATATAATTGTGTTCTGTATTATTTATTTTTGAATATAAAACAATCAATCCAGTGATACGAAAGCTCAAATTATCAGAATAAAAAAACCGGCGAAGTGCCAGTCGTACTCACAAGCACACAGGGTTCCGTAGCACCAAACAATATAATACAAATATTTTGAAGACTCATTCATTTGTTGTATTGTATTACATTCAACAGCAATACTAAATTTGTTTTTCATAGTATGTTAATGAAAAACAAAGTTACTGCTGCGGTTTGATGAAAAAAAGTCCCATATTTCAAACATCAAATCTTATTCAAAACAATTTTACATTTCCAATTAGAATTACTTATGAATCTACCTTAACTTTTATATTTCCAATTAGAATTACTAATGAATTTTCATTGAAAATCTTACTCAAAACAATTTTCGTTGAAAATTGTTTTGAAACAATTTTCAACGAAAATTAACATTTCCAATTAGAATTACTAATGAATCTACCTTAACTTTTATATTTCGTAGTAATTCTAATTGGAAATGTCAATTTTCGTTGAAAATTGACATTTCCAATTAGAATTACTACCTAATGAATCTACCTTAACTTTTATATTTCCAATTAGAATTACTAATGAATTTAAGGAAAATCCTATTATATAAACATTCCAATTAGTAATGAATCTATCTTAAGGTGAATGCTTCAACCAGCCCGCGAAATTCAAAATTTCTTGCGTTTTTTGCAATTTGCAGGCCAGTGCTAGGTTGTATGTTGATTAAAATATTATTCGCGGCTGTAAGACATTTGTAGTTACAGAATTCTAATCATCAAAATCACCAATACAACCCTCCAAGTTCATAAAGGCGTAGGAACAAAAAAAAAACAGAAAAAGTCATTCCTACAGCTTTATGAACTTAGAGCGTTTTATTGATGATTTTGATGATTATAATTCTGTAACTACAAATGTCTTACGGCCGCGAATAATATTTTAATCAACATACAACCTAGCACTGGCCTGCAAATTGCAAAAAACCCAAGAAATTTTGAATTTCGCGGGCGGGGTTGGAGCATTCCCCTTAAGTCCTATATAAACACTTTCTAACTTATATCAGTTGAGTTATTTACGCTTCGTCGCTAACAACCAGTACCACTTCAATAGGATAGACTATTCGTCTGACTAATAAAATTGCAAGCTTAAAAAGTGTATACATTTTTGTTCCTTCTCTACCCTGCCCTGTCTTTACAACACTACTAACTTGCATTTTTCGCGAGAATAAAAATTACTGTATCAAAATCTACATTATTATTATTTACAATGAATATAAATATGTATATATTTTGCCCACATCTGTACGAAGCGGATTTACCACTAGTTAGGGATGATTCTCATTAAAGCGGGCCGTGCCCGGGGCGGACCGAGGCCGGGCGGGGACGGGCCGGAGCCCGTCCGTGCTGCACGATTTATATTACACCGTGTGTAACGTTTCAAATCCGTGCCCCGTCCGGGCCACGTACACGGCCCGCCCCGCTCTAATGAGAATCATCCCTTATACAATATGAAAAAAAAAACCTGTCCTATCCGAAAGGGGCATATAGGTATACCAATGACCTTGCCTAATACAATAAGATATTTAAAATTTTCATGAAAGTAAAAATATTAAAGAATTTTAAAACCACCGTTTCCCTAAATTCTAACAAATTTTTAAATCGTGACAAATCCTTCTTCGGCATAAGTATGTTCGATCGTCAATTGTTTTTTTATGACGTCACTACCCGAGAAGCGACCGCTCGCGCCAGTGTTTCCTGATTTTAGTACATATTATTTAGTTTTCATCAGGGTATTTTTTTTCCTGGTTCTCCAAAAAGGATAA
The DNA here is from genome assembly GCA_950022335.1 of Eurois occulta. NCBI lineage: Eukaryota > Metazoa > Arthropoda > Insecta > Lepidoptera > Noctuidae > Eurois > Eurois occulta. Next base: position 7,370,492 of record OX465504.1, on the reverse strand, counting down.
CATAAATAGAATCTATTCTCGATATCTAATAATACCCTCACGGATCGGACAGGTTTTTCTTAACATATTGTATGTAGGTATTGGTGATTACTTCTTTTTTTGGGCAGTCGTTTAAAAAGTTAAATGTTATATTATGTTTTGATGTAGGGGTAACCTTTGGAACTGCTGATTCGCTTTCGAAACTTTCACTAATGAGAAACTATATTATCTCCGAGTAACTGAAATTGGCAAAAGGTTAGGCAGATTTCTCAAGCTTTGAATAAAAATAAAACAAAAAAGAATTATTTAAAATTGTGTTTATTTTCAAAGTTACATCTAAACGTATTAAATGTAAATATCTGTATCATAATACTTAAAAAAAAACTTAACTTAGGCTTATTAATAACGAAAACATAATTGGTTTAACATTATAAAGAATAAAAATGTTGTTCAAATTAGCAAATTATACGACTTACTATGCGTATTGCGTAAATATGTACCTATAAAGAAAAAATACATCTTTAAAAGAACCGATGGCTCTCAGTGACAATAACTAAAGATTCTTAGATTGTAATGGTCCTTAACAGCCTATCAAAAACACTTTTAATAACAGGATATAAAACAAGTCATCGTTTATAACTTTTATGCACCTACTTAATTACTATAACCGAATTATTTTTCATATCTGTGTATAAAAGAAATTGAGATCGTAATAGTTGGCAGTTAAACGTACAACAATTCTCAAAGACCGACCAAATTATACCATTATGGTAGAATTAATAGAAGTCAACAAAATCTCTATGCGCTACAACCTTACATGTAGCACCTTGACCGATTTATTTATTTTACAAAGAATTATGACAAAAAAATATATTGGAACCATCAATCAATGTTATTTAAATAAATATGTCGTAATGATGCAATACTAAAAATATAAAGAAACATAATTTTCCTTGGTCTTGGTCTATAAGATTTTATAAAGTACTCTGTAATACAAAAAGCAAAGATCTATTTTGTCTTAAAACATTAGGTTTTCAATTACAAAGTGATGTCAACATGTTATAAAAATATCTAAGATAAAACAGTTTGTAAAAATAGTATTTTCGTTTGTAATTAAACTCTCGATTGTCAATGCATCCATCAGCACAATATTTTGAGTGTTACATTGAGTCCTACAGTAAAACGCAATTTTTCACCCCAAAAATAAAAGTTGCTTCCCAGCAACAAGTTAGTTTGATGTACAGAATGCTTGGTTGACGGCCGTTTACACCTTGTTTAATACACCTCTTTAGACCAGTTTAACCTTTTAAACGTTTATGCTGTGGCGTTCAAAAGCGCCAAGCGACAATTTCACCGTAAATTCCTACAAAAAGATTAGGGATTCCAAAACGATTTGTTTATTTCGTGTTATAGTAGTGCAACGCACATTTTTTGTCATAAATTTGTGTCGTTGGCTTACAGGGCACGCGCTTGCTTGTCAGGTATATGTGACAAAGGCGTTCACAGGGTTAGGTCCCATTTATAGGAAGTGTACCTGTGTGACCTGTGTCTATAAACACACTTGTGCACATAACAATAATATCCATCGATTATTCTATTAAATATCTTACAATTAAAAAAGTTATCAGTGCCGTAAGAAATATAGTGGACTATTTTAAAAAAGGCCTTGCTACAAAGCCACTTTATTATGCATAATATTTATACATATATATATACCTGCACAAGCACAACTATAAGGCACTAAAGATAGGTAGACACTATTTTCTAGATAAATAATTAAATAAAGAATAATAAGTGTAAAATTAACTTGTAGATAAGTTAACCAGTATTATGCAGCTTTACCAAGGCCTATTGTGTGTGTCAGATAGCTAGGTGCTGTGTAAAATACTGGTAGTCAGCTGCATCGGGTTAGACTTGCAGCCAACTACGACATAGTAGGTTAAAGTCAAGGCAGATGACAAAGTGCTGTTTTTTGTAAAACTTGAAGTCGACTCCAACATAGTTGGATAAAGGCTATGTAACTACCATGGCCTACCTGGAAGACACTAAACTGACTTCGAAGTCAGGTCGGCCGCTGCAGTTACAACTTGGTCCAATGGGGGTATTCCGATAAAGTTGAGTGCGACTGTGGAGTCTCATCCCAAATCAAGGCCCATCTCCTGACCTGCTCTTTGTGCAACTCCACCTGCACTTTAAGGGACCTGTCCGAAGTCACTAGCAACACCTTCGATGTGGCTGAGTTCTGGTCGAAACAAATTTAATTAACCATTTTGACCGCCAGAGCATAAAGGCACGCGCGTGCCCTTCACGCCAAGCCACAATTTCACCTACTATTTTGTCACATATTTGTGTCGTTTGGCGTACAAAGCACGCGTTTACTTGTCACGTTTAAGTGACTATCGACACGAAGAAGTACAATGGCTATGTAGATGACTTATAGAAAGTTGTTCCTCAATCCGTACTAGGAGTCTTGATTTGAAAGAACTTTTGTATCGATGTCTGGATCAAATGATCTGGAGTTTTTTGTTGTTTTTTAGGTTTTTTCCTTCTCATTGGACTGATAACATCACTTGATTTAATCGAAGAGCTATTCTGTGGCGAACATTCCAGAATATATTGCTTGAATTGCTTAGATTTCTTTTTCTTTTTAGAGTCCGTAATTTTCAATTTGAACTGTTCTTTCCGCCATTTAATCTTTACTTTAATATTCTTATCTTTGATAGATATATTTTTGCGATTCTTTTTCCGTTTTTCCGACTCATATTTCAAAACGAATTTGTCTTTATCGAGTTTCCTCTTTCGATTTTTTTTGGACAACTTTGTTTCTGGTATTTCCTCTTCTATTTTAACTTCTTTCTTAACTCGTTGTAAGCCAACTTCGCTCAAATATTGATCTTTAAAGCTTTCCATGTCAATATCTACGTTTTCAGTATTCAAAACTTCTTTGTTGTAAGGACTAAACTTAAAAGCACATTTCTTACTTTTCTCCGGCGATTTCAGTTCAAGTTTCTTCAAAAAATCGTCATTTTGACTATTTTCGATTTTGATCATATCAATGTTAATAATTTCGTCTTTCGCTGATATTTCTAAGCTAGAATCTTTTAACATGTCGACGGTTTTTAGATTTTTGGGTGAATTGAAGATGGGGAATATATTTTCGGGTTCGGTTTTAAATTTGAGACGTAAGTCTGTGGAAGGGTGTCTCTTTGGAGTCGTGAAGGATTTTTCTGCTTCGTTTTCTTGCTTGACCGGAGTTTTTGTGTTTTCTTTGTTGGAGTGGGATGGTGGTGTGTCCTGAAATTAGATATGTTTTATTAGAACGTAATAGGACAATGGAAAAGTGCGATTCCGTGCTGCCATATCAAGGTCAACTCTAATCCATCAACGGGATCAGTGTGGGTTAAAAAATCTTATCTTCTTAGATGCCACATGTCTTCGAATTTTTGGTCCTAGAAAATGCCGGTTTTCTCACGATGTTTTCCTTCACCGCATTGAGTACAGTGATGAAATAAACTACACAAAGTAATGTCTGCCTAAAACCCAAGATTCCACCACTACTCTGCAAACTGATGCAGTCATAGAACGACAAGTGTGCAGGTGAGAGCATGCAGCGCGAGATGGAAGGTGAGCCATTGTCTGTGGAGACACGCCACATACAAACTTGAAATCTAAACCGTGACGCCCCCATCTGTCAAGATTGTCTTTGCTTCAGCCGACTTGGGTTCTGAGTTTATTTAGAGATTTCCAAGTCGGCCACGGAAACGCGTGCCCAGCTGGAAGGCTTTCAGACGGCTCCATGAAGCCGTCAGGGGGCTGAAACAGCTCCCGCCAGAGGAGGCTTCCTATTAGCTGGACTAGTTGGTTCAATCCTACTAATATTTTAAATGTGAAAGTTTGTGAGGATGGATGGATTTTTGTTACTCTTTCACGCAAAATCTACTGATTTGGATGAAATTTGGCACACAGATCGTTTATAACCTGGATTAACACATAGGATACTTTTTATCCCGGTAGTAAGATTCCGTGGGACATTACCGAAATCCACGCGGTTGAAATCGCGGGCATAAGCTAGTGCACCTATAAGCTTTTACTTACATCTAATAACTCAATGACTTCGCTCGTAATATCACACTTCTTAGGCGAGCACCATTGCTTGACGGGCTCTTTCAGCTTTGGCTCTACTAACAAACTGTCAAATACGCCGTTCAAGATGTCACTGAAAAAGAAGGTTTTATGTTAGGTTAATGTTCAAGGTTACTCAGGTATCGTGTTAATCAACTGTTGTAGACGACAGGGGGTCTAAAATGGCCGCTTTAGCAGAATCATAATAGGATAATAATATGAAAATGGTCATAGACGTACCTACTATTATGAATTGTCACCTTGTGACTATTTTATGAATTTAAACGTAATTCATATTATTATCCTATTATGATTCTGCTAAAGCGGCCATTTTAGACCTCCAGATAGGCAGACGCTCCATGTAAGATACTGGTATTAATTTGCGTCTGTTTAAACTGACCGACCCTAAAATAGTTCGGAAAAGACTTTACGTTGGTCTAGCAATCGCAAAGCCCTACTGCTAAGTATGAGGTTTTAGGCTCGACTCTCAGATCTTGAAAACTGTTATTAAGTTTTTCCATCACAAATTTCTCAGTCAGTCTAGAATTGTGCCTGGTAGTGGCAACAGGCTCGTCACCTATTACTTGGACTTAAAAATAACTAGCAAAAAGTAGGCGTACTAAAGTTACACCTCTGCCTAACCTTTCGGGATTACTGTCGTGATGTTATCTTATTTGACTAACTAGACCAACAAGGTCTAGTGACTGACAATGAGGTCTTAGACTTCCAGGTCCAGCAGTATTACTAGGTTTTTCTAACAGGGCAATTTCTCAGTAGCTCGTATTGAATCTGGTTGATGGCAATAGGCTCGTCCTCTATTACATAAGACTTAAACAGAAATGGAGAAATATAACCCCTGGCTGCCTTACATTCAAGGCACACCCACAGGATAGTCCGAGTAAGCAGAAGCCAGCCTCATACGTTGACTTACGAGATAACATGTCGAAAAAAAGGAGAAATATGGGTGCAATTTAATCTTTTGAACGCCATTGTCACATATACGTGACAAGCAAGCGCGTGCCCTGTGCGCCGACAAAAATATATGACAAAAAATGCGATGCAATATAACACGAAATAAACAATTAAACGATTTTGGAATCCCTCTTTTTGTAGGTATTTGCGGTTAAATTGTGGCTTGGCGTGGAGGGGACGCGTGCGTTTATGCTCTGGCGTTCAAAAGGTTAAGTACCTCTCTGCCTAAACCTTCAGGGATACACGCGTAATGTTAATACTTACTTAACAATCTTCCTCTTCTCGCTCAAAGGCTTGGGTTTCCGAAACTTCGTCCTCAGCGCCTCAACCAGCTTTTTATCCAATACGACATCATTGCCACCCATCCTATTTTTCAAACTCTCCTCCAGTAACTTAGTCGGAGAAATATACTTTAACTGTAAACCTTTCAAAGGAGAAGTCGAAGTCGATTTGAAGTCTTCTTTTGTGGGTGTCGACTTCGGTTTAAGGATGGTCGATTTTTCAGCGATGTTGGTTTGTTTTTTCGGCGATTTGAGGTTCAGGTCTTGACGGCTTGATGATGTGTTTGTGGATACTGAAAAAGAAATTGAGTCAGACATGTATAGAGATAATAATGGTATTTCTTTATCGTGTGGTTAGAGCCTAAACTGGTGTCAGAGTTTTTATCGGCACTGATTTAAAGCGGCAGTTGTTTATAGGAGGTTTGGTAAGTTAAAAATTACAAAATGCATATTTATTAACAAGTTCGACAGTTAAATTAAAACTTAGCAGTAAAGTAAAAAAAAAATGAGTCGTAAAAATAATAAAATGGATCATATAATAATTATACTGAGCAGTAAAATAACTAAATGGGCAGTTACGAGTGCGCAGTTATTCGCCTAAAAAGCGCAGTCAGCGTAGCCCCGCTACGCGGGACTCCAATTTCTGTCTATAAGGTTTACAGTAACCAGTAAGTGGGGTGCCCCAAGTACGGGTGTCTCCGCACCCGGACTTGGGATTGGAATTGCCCAACTATTTATCTAACTGCCCATTCCATCATTTTTACTGGCCATTTATATATTAGTATGCTTACGTATTTTTAGTACTGATATTTTAAGACGAAATAACCGGCCAATTGTTTTTTTATTACTGTCGCTGTAAATTTATCAACAGCCGATAAAAAAATAACTGCCCATTATTTTTTTCAACCGATCATATTAACCTCTCGAATGTATAAATAACAGTTCAAAAAATTAGTTCCCGTTTTAATGCCGCCATGGGCCTCTGGCTTGGCTTTACATGCCGTCGGGAAATATCTCTCTGGTTTCCTCACGATGTTTTCCTTCACCGAAGCAAGTGGTAATTATACAATACGCACATGGATCCGAGTAATCAGACGTGCGTGTCTTGGGTTCGAACTTGAAACCTATGACTTTGCAGTCCGACGGTCACACCACTAGATCACTGCTGCCACATTATAATGGTGAATTAAATTAAAAGAAAAAAAAAATAGGTTTCTCAATATTGAACGCGTCAAAATTTCGTGCTATTAACCGTTGAGGAGTTCTCTCACGAGGAGGGACGATTCTGGCTGGACGATCAAGTCATGTCACCTGGTAAATTGTCAACTTCTGATGGCAATACATATTTGTGCCAAAGGTGTGCAAAATGTCAGCTCAATCGATCCAAGTGGCTGTTATTATTTAGCCGAGGTCCTCGGTTGCAGTGATTATAATATAATCTACACCAAGTAAATGCCTACTAAAATTCGTGAGTCGCAGTTTCCGGTGGCCCATAGTCCTTTGAACGCAGGGTGTAAAAAAAAATTAAAAAAAAAGAATACCCTGAGAACCCTCTTCCTTCGTAGAGAATGCCTTGTGGCATTAAGTTCGCCTATGTACCACTACTGTACATGAAGTTTAAATAAATAAATAAAAATCTTAGGTAATACGATAAAGGTACGAAATTAACTTACCTTCTGATTTAGCTTCAGTTTTGACTGCTGAAATGCCTGAAGATGAACATGAAGGCCTGAAAATAAGAGAAAAATAATATTTAGAAGGTATTGCAAGGTCATCGAGGTATTTCAAGTAAAATTTTAACATTTAGAACTTGTATTTAAAAAAGTATAATTATGTATGTAAAATAAGGATCTTTGATCTTCAAAATCTCCGTAACAAGGAGGTATGATCCAGAACAAAATAACGATTGCAACGACAGGAAGAACAAGTGCCTCTCGGTTTCATTCAGGGTGTTTTTACAGCTATTCATCATCTACCTAGCCTTTTAAAATTAAAAAAATAATAATAATAATGAAGTACATTAAACATAGCAATTTGAACGGTGATCCCCAAACTAGACGTTAGTCTGTATCTTGGGGATCAGAGTTGCACATTTTCGTTATTAACAAAAATGGTCGTTTATGGTGATTATTAACAAAATTAAAAATTAAATTAAATTTAAGTAAAACAAGGAGAATATAATTAAGTGTAGGCAAATAAAAAATAAAACTTGGTAACAATACTCATACAAATAAAATTCAAGTTAAATGTGTGTATGCCAGTGCGTGTGTGTGTGTGTATCTGAGTGAGATTAAGAGTGCTAGAGTGCTATTGGTTTGTGTAGTCTTAGTTCGTACTTGTAGATGATCCTTTCTGTTTCGTCGTAGGGGAGTGTAAGGGGCCGTCTCCACGAGCGAGAGAATCGAGGCGATGTTACGTATTTGTATGGGATAATATCGCCGCGATTCTCTCGCTCGTGGAGACAGCCCCTTAGAAGCCAGTTCTTTATAATCTTTTTACACAAGGATATTTTCCCAAGTATGTTGGGGTCGGCAGCTGAGTACCAGTATTTTACATGGAGCGACTGCCTATCTGACCTCCACAACCCAGTTAATTAGTACTGTGTAATACAATACCCCTTGGTAAGACTGGTTGTCAGACTCTTGGGGCAACTGACTACCTGTAACGATTGTCATAGATCTACAAATGACAGCTGGGACCAAACGGCTTGTAATGGGTGGTCACCCAACCACGGACCAACCAAGGCAAGCGCGGCTTAACCTAAAGATCAACCCGAGCGGCTGTTCTTATTTAGCCACGAGCTTACAGCCGTTATTAGTATGGATTTCGTACATGAGGTGGAGAAGTTATTGCTATTGCAGTAACACAACAATTAATGGATTTCGTCTACTTACAAGTTTAGGTTGTTGGTATGTTGTTTGGTACGTCGCAACGACATGCGGGACGGCATGACGGGCCCGCGACGACTGCGAGACGATGATTGCTGCTGCTCTTGTGTTATTACTGAAACACACATTATATTTCATTATTTAAAGAATATAAAGTTTTGAAAAGATAGATGGATTGTGTGAGTAATAACATAAACTGGGGACAGGGATCATGGAGGTCCAGGGTCGCGGGACTGTTCGAAAGAGATACCGCGGCCTTGGAACACAAAGAAATATGGATGGGTTTTAGTCAGTACAAGTCTGACACTCCCTTCCGCTCCGCCCAGAGCGGGAGGTATCATTTGATGATTTCCCATCCCAAAAAAAGGGGTCATGGAGGTATTTCAAGTAAATTATAGTATAACATTAAAAAAATAAACTCTCGAGAAAGTTCCCAAGTATGGTCCAGAGCCAAAAATATCGCAATGACGGGGAGAACAAGTGCCTTACAACTTCATTAAGCGTATTTTACACTCATTATTTGGGGATGGACAAGACAAATGGTGATGATGTAAATAACCACAAAGAATCTGCAGTATTGTTCTTCTCTCTTCTTCTACACCATCTAAAGGTTGTCATGAAAAGATTGCTGTTAGCGACAAGATCGCCCATTGTGTCACCCTATGTAAAAAACAATGGTAAATTGAAATTTATAAGGTGTACAGTCACAAGCATCAATATGTAAACACATTTTAGAAATTTTATTTTTATTAAAATATCCTACCTTCAAGTTACAATCGTTATTTCTCGCGAAAATTGCTTTTAAATTTAGGAAAGTGTATACATATTGGTGCTCGTGAGTACATAGTAAGGAATACTCTGTCTATGATTACCTGCTTCGATACAGCTGGCCAGATGTTCGATATGGTCGGGCGCGGCGGGCGTGCACGTGCCGCACACGTGCACGCCGCACGCGGGCGCGGGCGCCAGGCACGCCACGTGCGCGCCGCTGCTGCCGCACAGGAGGCACAGTTTGATGCACCACGACCTGGGACAGAATGGAAGGATGGTTCAAATTATGATAAAAGGGTTGCAGTGAACTTTTTAGCAGACTTCAAAAATGGCAGAGGTTCTCAATTCGGTTGTATTTTTGTTATGTTTGTTACCTCATGACGCCGTTATTTATGTACCGACTAGCTGTACCCGGCATGCAGCTTTTTCCACCCCTAGTAGATCGAAACAACTGAAAGTCATAGGAAGAGGCCTTTGCCCAACAGTGGGATGACGCAAGCTAACATACCGAGACCCCTTCGTGCCTAGGAAATACGTAAACCTTTGGTTGCGGCTGTCATTCGTAGATTTTTGACAGTCCTTAGGGTAGTCGGAAGCCCCAAAGACATAATCAATATTACCAAAGAGTATCGTATGGTAATCAGCAACTGGGTAGTGTAGGTAAGATAGAGAGTAGTCATATGTAAAATACTTGTGTTCAGCTGCAAAGTAAGACTGGTAGAAAAAGGTTAGGCAGATCTTCTTAGCGTTTTGATGGCAAAAAGTTCAAATATATCTAGCCCAGAACTCAGCCAAGCGAACCCCGCTCACTGATGCAGTAAGTAGGTCATCAGGTGCGCAGGTGATAGGCATGCGGTGCCAGATGGAAGGTGGCCCATTGTCTGTGAAGAGACGCCACATAAAGAAAAAAGAAAGAAAGAAAAAATATTTATTAGTCGCAGGGACATGACGCACACACACTTGAGGTCACTTGATACGCACTTGAGGTCTGAGCCGTCCATCTGCAGAGATCCGGCCGATATTTTTTTTTTTTTTTTTGGGTGGGAAATCATCAAATGACTCCTCCCGCTCTGGGCGGAGCGGAAGGGAGTGTCAGACTCTGACTAAAAACCACCCATGTTCCTTCTTTTGCCCTTTATGTTACAGGGCCGCGGTATCTCTTTCGAACAGTCCCGCAGCCCTGGCAGGCATCGGCCCTTGCGGGCCCCTCTTGTTTGCTGAGGCGCGCGTGGAACACGAACGCGCCGTCGATACGGCCTGTCATCACAAGACGAACGGACGGCGAGCTAACCCATTACTCACCGTCCACAGGCCCGCGAAATCCGGCCGACTTGGGTTCGAAGTCTGTTTAGAGATTTCCAAGTCGGCCACGGCAACGCGTGCCCAGGTGGAAAGGTTTCTGATGGATCGAAACATGTTAGGTAGATGATGATGTATTCACCCCTGATCCGTGTCGTGGCTGCGTCCCATAGGACACTGGCAGTCGGCCGCTGAGCAAGATATCTCGCGGTCATAGATCTCGGCGAAGGCGTTCTGTTCCAGCTCCCAGGCTGCGTCTCTGTAACATTGTATAGCAGTAACGAAGGGTCAATTTTTGTAACAGGTAAGCCGGAGTACATATCTTTAATGTGATTATATTATTTGTCTATAGAATACTGACTGCCATTTTTCAAAGGGGGACCCGGTAGGAATCGAGTTGTATAGAATCTTCGCCACTGTTGTATAGTAATTGTTAGTGATTCGTAAAAAGGCCTTTGTACTACTCTACTGGTAGCATGACAGCAAAACTGAATTATCCTAACTATTTACTCCATTTTCTTGATTTAACTCCTAATTCGCAAAACATTATAAATAAATAATGACATAACATCACGCTCGTATTCCTCGAAGGGTTAGGCAGAGGTGTACACTCACGTTTCGCCAGTTACGTTTTAGTCCCATGTAATAGGGGTCGAGTCTATTGCCATTAACCAGGCACAGATCAAGACTGCGTGGCGGCTAAAACCCAATAACATTTTGCCTTGGGAATCGAACCCAGGATTGAGATCAGCAGCCGCGCTTGCGACCACTAGTCAAACCGACGGATTGTGCCCGGTTGATGGCAATAGGCTCGGCCCGTATTGCATGGGACTTAAACATAACTGGCGAAATGTGGGTGTACAATCAGGTACACCTCTGCATTTAGAATATGAATGTATTATTTACCTATCAGGCACGTAGTATCCTTGCGTGACGACCGCTTGATAGAAATTATCCTTATCATTGCAGAGGGGACACTTCAGATAGTGCATACCTGCGCTGAGAGCCATGCGCTGTAATAAATAACACAATTCTTTAGACTACTTGAAAATAAGTGGAAGGCAGTTGTCCCACCATCAGCGATTAACGAGAAGTGAGTAGAGTTAGCAACTAAAGACGATTTGGCTAATGTTATGTATGTGTGTACCGCGCCCCTCCCCGTGCGCTTTGCATGAGCGTCATCTATACATATTATCTATATATATATAATGGTAAACTGACTGACTGGGACTGGGGGATATATCAACACACAGCCCAAACCGCTGGTGCTAGAGACATGAAACTTGAAGGATGTGTTCTTTGTGAAGAGTAAGTATCCACTCATCATCTTTCTGCCCTTGTCCTCTGTTATTTGGGGTCGGCGCAACACGTTTTTTTCTTCCATTCTCCTCTGTCAACCGTCATGCAATCATTTACTTCTTTATCTTTCATATCATTCCTCACACAATCCATCAATCGTTTCTTTGGTCTTCCTCTCCCTCTCCATCCATCAACGTTTATATTCATCACTCTTTTAGTCACATGCGATTCGTCCCTCCTCATCACATGTCCATACCAAGACAGTCGATTCCCTTTTAACTTTAAGAGTAAGTATCCACTAAGAAAGGATTTTTGGGAATTCCACCCCTAAAGAGGTAAAATAGGGTATGGAAGTTTATATGCACGAGTAAGTCCGTCAGTTTTGAAGTTAGGATCTTCAAGCTTTGTTTAGACTGACGATTCAAAGTTAATTTATTAGTGTCTCAGCGTTTTTGATAATTCTACCCCGAAGGGTTAAAAAGGGGGATGAAGATATGTAACTATGTTTGTTTCCGTAACCTGGATTAATCTATAGGTTACTTATTAATCCAGTACGTTCCCGTCGGATATTTTTCAACATCCACGTTGGCGAAGCCCAGGGTAAAAGCTAGTTTGTCAATAAAGCAGTGCGTCGCCAACCAGCGATCGTTTCACTCGTCCGTACGTATCTACGACCCATCCTCATACTTAACAGCTAGCATGAGAGAGAGTGTGCGACGGAGTCCGGCAATTTCTCCTGGCTGGTATGCTTATACAGGATGAATTTTTCAAGTGGGCGTGGATGGACAAATCCGAAACTACGAGGAATAGCGAAAAATGTCCTTAATGTTATTAGCGACACCATCGAATGGTGTAATAATACAGTGTGTGTTTTTTTCCAATTTTCGATTCCTGGCTAGGAATATTGATTTTTCAAAAATCTAATGATGCAGTTTTCATCAAAATCGGGCTCGAGACTAAAATTTAAGCGAAATTAAAATCTTCTTACATTTCTTGCAATTTGCAGGTCAGTGTCAGGCTGTATGCTTTGTTACGGCCGCGAATCATATTTTAATCAAAATTCAAACTTTTTTCTAAAAAAAAAAGAAAGAATACCTGTAGACAAGTCCTATGGAACCAGGCATCGCGGGCACAGCACGGTGGCCAGAATGTGTTGATTGTGGGGTAGCCGTCCACTGCCTCGTAACAGATGACACATACTGATTGGGTGTCCGTTTCAGGGCCTGGAAGGGAAAGAAATAAGGATTATTATTAATAAACATAACGCATGTAATCCCCGAAAAAAAAAAACAAGTGTCACGTTTCTGAGATGTGAGTTTTGCTGAAGATACCATCATTGAATGGAAAACTTTGATACTTATTGTGCGGGGTGCAAGGTCGTAGGTAATATTAAAGCACTGTTTTGGATTTGGTTTTAAAGAGTGTATTAAAGGCTCTTCAAGTTAAATGTTAAATGTTATGAATGCACCCGGTCCGTTCGATGTCTGGTAATGCACTGATGTTAAAGTATTAATAAAATTGTCACTTAGATACAAGCAGGTACAATGATTGTTGTAAACTGCTGCGTTAGGAAGTGTTAGGTTGCTTAGACCGAACACTTATATTCCGGAAACGTGACACTTTAGAACGTTTGACTCTTACAAAACTTGTTTGTATTGATTTCAGCTATAGATTGACACATGTTTTATGCTTGGCTACTAAAATCAGTTCTGCGAAGATGCCATCAGTGAATGGACTTTAACTTTGATAGCTCATATCTCGGAAACGTGACACTTTAGAACATTTTGTCTCATACAAAACGTGTTTGTATTAATACTAGCTATCGATTAATAATATAGGTTTTATGCGTGGCTGCAAATTTGAAAAAAAAAAAACTAAAATGGCGGAATTTAGGTCGGCCATTTAATTCAAACCCCTTTTAAAGTTGAAGTAATTTTTTACGTTTCTAAATATTCTAGCCTTGTTATAAACAGAATAGAAATATTTATTGTTCTTAGGAATACTAGATTTATATACACACTATATTTTTTATGAAATCGGAAAATAATATATTAGAAGAAGTTCCATACTTTTGTACCTTTTGCCGGGAAAATATGCATACGAATATCTGATACTATACTATACTAATGATTTAATCAGATTTCGCCAGTTATCTTTAAGTCCCATGTAATAGGGAGCGAGGCTGTTGCCATCAACCGGGCATACAGCCAGACTCTACTGCTACTGAGAAGTTCCTGTTAGAAAAACCCAATAATTCTACCTGACCTGTGAAACGAACCATCAGGACCTCATGCTTAGTGGTGACGCTCTCTCGAGAAGTGAAAAGATACTTCAGATATTCCAGTTCTTTTGGGGACGCTATCCAGAAAAGATACTGGAATATCTTATTTATAGAACTTACCATTGTCACAACTGATGGACAACTCCTTCAAATCTCTAAAGTTGGGATCTTTCCTCGCTTTGTTATCATTTGACTTTCTCTGTTGTGCCTTCACCATTATCACAGCTGGGATGTTCTGTTTCGGAGCGTGCGATTGACAGAATGACCTGCAAGGTGATATATATATAAATATAATGGGTGAAAAAGACCCTTATCGTAGCCGAAAAGCACTTTTGTTCTCCTCGTCAATGCATTTTTTTTTTGTTCTGCTCCATACTTGGGAACATTCTAGTTACAGAGATACTGGAGGTCAAAGTTCCAACTTTTTCACCAGTTTAAAAAAAATACAATGCTTTGAATGTTTTATCTTTACTTTAAATACACAAAGTAGAAGTTGCTGTTAAACAGTTGTCAGAAGCACATACTCTCCACAATTAATTTCGCGATTTATGACAAATACTGTGAAGTTGTGCACTAAAATATTGTTAAAGTGTAGTTGAAGTGTTAAGAAAACTGTGTTATCGTTATCTAGTGATTTCATATGCTAAAAACGACAAAAACCTTATTCAAACATTAGTAGATTCTAACAGTGAAAGAGTTATACCCACATTTGGATTAATAATTTTTTGACACTTTCAAATCTTTAATAAAATGCCACTGTCAAAAGGGTTGCCATCTTCAATCCAGTGTTATCACATAAAAACTTGAATTACCCTGGAAATTATGGATCATGTTACCGAAGACCGCACAGGAGTAGGTGACCAGGCTCCTATGTTGGTGAATACTACTGGCAACAGCAGTAACAAAAAACTAGTACAACAAGCTTTCCATCCAAGCTTGTTCCTGTCAAGACCAAGATCTTCTTCAGTTGGAAATAACCCAACAGTCAAACCATCCAAAGAAAATATTGATGTGGAGTCCCTTAATTCTAGGGCGGAAGACACTGTACCAGAACCACCGTCTTGGCAAAGAGTACCATCAAAAAGTAATTCCAAAAAACGGAAAATGTCAAGCAGCCCTTCACCTGATGCTGTCAAAACATCCAATAGATTCAGTGGCCTGTCAATTGACCTGACCCAAAATGATCCTGATGAACCAGCTAAAAAACCTAGCAAACCTCCACCGATCATCCTTTACGGGATAGAAGATGTCAGCAAATTGACTGAACTTCTAGAAACTGTTGCTGAACGAAGACAATTCACTTACAAGATTGTGAATAGAAATCAGCTAAGAATTAGTAGTGTGGACATTGACACCTACAAAAAGCTAATTGGTCTTGTGAGGGAGAATGGACTCATTGGGCATACTTTTAACAGAAAGGATATGCGATGCTTTAGAGTAGTTATTCGCAACTTACATCCATCTACGCCCACTAGCATTATTAGGGAAGAAATTGAGGCCACAGGAAATACAGTTACTGGAGAAATTATCAATGCTAAGTACGGCCCCGAGAAAAAACCAACCTCTACATTCTTTGTAAATCTGGCTCCTGGGTCAAACAACAAAGCGGTAAAGGACTTGAAATATATTTACCACCAATCTATCGTTATAGAAGATCCAAGAAAAAGAAAATCGATTGTACAATGTCAGAGGTGCCAACAATATGGCCACTCAAAGAACTACTGTATGCGCCCTTACCGCTGCGTTAAATGTGGGCAGTCGCACAAGAGTTCTGAATGCCAGAAGCTTGATCGCCAAACACCTGCTCTGTGTGCACTATGCAATGGCCCGCACCCCGCTAACTATAGAGGTTGTGCAGTATATAAAGAAATTCTGGCTCGAAGAACAAAAAAGACCGCATTTCCATCAGTCGAGTCTCGCCAACAAGCACCAAATAAGTATGTTGCCAATGAGCCCACTCAACAAGTCGGCCAACCTGACAAAACTATCCCTGGTACCAAGTTCGCAACCTATGCAGAGTCTTTACGAAATAATACTCCAACCAACCCAACGCACACATGTGTCGCACTCGAACAATTACTGTTAAAACAATCTGAGAAGTTTGACTCTATCTTACAACAAATGAGTACTCTAATGAGCCTCATAACTAAACTCGTCGACAGACTGACAAAATGACTGCTTTAAGAATTGGAACTTTCAACATAAATGGGCTAACCCCAAATAAAAATGAAGTTCAAGTTTTAATGACAGAACAAAAGCTAGATATTCTACTGATTTCTGAAGCACATTGCACTTCAGCCAGTAATGTTAAATTTGCAGACTACCAATGCTACCTGACAAATCATCCTGATGGGACGGCCCATGCTGGAACGGCAGTGATAGTAAAAAAGACAATCAAACATCACCTAATGCCAGAATATAAAACCAACCACATTCAAGCTACAACAATAAGCGTGGAAGATGAAAATGGGAGTCTGAATGTGTCGGCTGTTTACTGCCCCCCAAAACATAAAATTAGCGACACCCTGTTCTCACACTTCTTTGTGTCACTCGGTAACCGTTTTGTAGCAGGAGGCGATTGGAATGCGAAGCATACATCTTGGGGTTCGAGGCTAATTTCCACTCGAGGTAGACAACTCAAACTGAGCATTCAAGAAAACAACTTGTCTGCAATTTCTACTGCTGAACCAACATACTGGCCGAGCGACTCACAAAAAACCCCAGATCTGTTGGATTTTTTCATAAGTAAAGGTTTGTCTAAAGACTACCTTAAGCCAGA
Organism: Eurois occulta; assembly: GCA_950022335.1. Taxonomy (NCBI): domain Eukaryota; kingdom Metazoa; phylum Arthropoda; class Insecta; order Lepidoptera; family Noctuidae; genus Eurois; species Eurois occulta. Next base: position 7,353,821 of record OX465504.1, on the reverse strand, counting down.
ACCGTGTTATGATACATCGTCTGATCATACACCGGTATTATTAACAATAAGTTCAAGACTGATTGAAATCGCGAGACCATCTACATTAACCAATAAGTACACCGACTGGGAGTGTTTTAGGAAGTATATTGTCGATAATATTGAGTTAAAAATAGCATTAAAGACTCAATACGATATAGATACTGCTACTCAGTATTTAACAAATATGATCCAGGAAGCATGTTGGAAAAGTACTCCTGAATATCCAAGTAAAATTAGATCCTCTGATTACCCCCTGGAAATAAAAGAATCATTGCTTGAGAAAAGAAAACTTCGACGGATATGGCACCAAAGTGGCTTGAACGAAGACAAGTATAATTTCCTTAAGGCCGCTAGCAAGCTAAAAGAACTGCTTCAAACCTGGCATGATAACACCCTAGAAGCCCAGCTTGAATCACTCACTCCTTCTGCCTCAACCAATTACGCTCTCTGGAAGTTCACAAAGCAATATACTAGACCCCAGGTAGCTGTACCACCTCTCAGAAGGAACCAAGGTTGGGCAAAAACACCTCAAGAAAAGGCTGATACATTTGCTGAGCATTTGGCAAGTGTATTTCGTACTAACGAAGCAACAAATACCGTATCTGAAGAAGAAATCAACTCATTTCTAAACCAAGATTTTCAAATGTCACCTCCACCACGGTCCGTTACTGCCAGAGAAGTCTGGGCTACAATAAAAAGCCTCGGAAGTAAAAGAGCACCCGGCTTTGACCTAATCACGAAGGAAGTCTTACTGCAACTACCAAAAAAAGCCATCGTGTTTCTAACGACACTTTACAATGGGGTCCTAAGAGTGCAATACTTTCCACAGGAATGGAAGGTTTCACAGATACTCATGGTGCATAAACCAGGCAAACCACCCAATGTGGTGACATCCTACAGGCCTATTAGCTTACTACCAGTACTATCGAAAATCTTTGAGAAACTTCTGCTCCGTAGAATACAACCAATCTTAAAGGCAAATAAAACTATACCTTGTCATCAATTCGGATTCAGACCTGAGCACTCCACTGTCGAACAGGTTCACAGAGTGTGTGACAGGGTTAGGAAATCTCTGGAGGAAAGGGAGTTCTGTTGCTCAGTCTTCCTGGATATTCAACAGGCTTTCGACCGCGTTTGGCACAAGGGCTTACTTTATAAGATAAAAGCTTGTCTTCCCCACAGCTTCTATGAGCTAATGAAAAGTTACCTAACAGATCGTCTGTTTTATGTCAAGGAAGTTGAGGCAACGTCGGAGCTATTGGAAATAAAGGCCGGCGTCCCCCAAGGATCAGTGTTGGGGCCAATTCTGTACACGTTGTACACATCAGACTTGCCAGCAGAGGACAGTGTGACTACAGCTACATTTGCTGATGATACTGCAATTCTGGCTAGCAGCCATGACCCCACAATTGCGTCACAAACGCTGCAAAAAGGTCTAGACAAAATATCTGACTGGCTCCAAAAGTGGCGAATAGCAGTCAGCCCATCTAAGTCGGTACAGGTCACTTTTACGCTACGCAGAGGTGATTGTCCGCCAGTAAAACTAAATAATAATTTTCTACCACATAAAGATTCTGTGAGATACTTAGGACTACACCTCGATCGCCGCCTGACGTGGAAGCAGCACATAAAGACCAAGAGAGATGAGCTCAACTTGCGATACAAAAACCTACACTGGCTATTAGGGCGGAACAGTAAATTATCGACTGACAACAAACTCCTTATATATAAAACGATTCTAAAGCCTGTCTGGATGTACGGCATCCAGCTATGGGGGAGCTGTAGCAACTCTAATATTTCCATTATACAGCGAATGCAAAATGTGATTCTGAGAACTATATACAATGGCCCTTGGTTCATTACAAACACTGAAATACACAACCTACTTCAGATGAACTCGGTGAAAGAGGAAATCTTGGCCATAACCAAAACATACTTGGAAAGGCTGGAGAGGCATCCAAATGAACTGGCCGCTGGACTGACAACACGCACGTACCAAAAACGTCTCAAAAGAAAAGACATTCTGTCTGTACCCTCTTGAGTAGCATAAATACAGGCTACACCTATGTATGAGTAGTTGCTCTCGATGGAGAGCACACTCCAACTGCCAATTGTCACCTACCACATCTGCTTAAAGTACTCAAGACTGATTGCAGATTCAAAAGAAACACAAAAAAAAAAAAAAAACTTTAAATACCTCCATAAGCCATGTACTCAAATCAAATCAAATCATTTATTTGCTTGAATATGGGTAGGTACATGAGGTGATACATACAACAGAAGTTCTTTAGCCATATCCTAACTTAACAGGTGTGCAAATATCTGTTCAAAGCATCCATCAGCACAATATTTTGAGTGCATTACATTGAATGCTACTAAACCGTGATTTTTCACCCTACAGAAAGTCATTTCCAAACAATAATTTTTGCATAGTGTAACTTTGTATGTACATGCTTGGTTGATGGCTTCGAAGGGTCAGTTCACACCTTATATTTATAAATTAATGCTAAAAATATTCCTCAGTATCATCATCACATAAGCTAGCAAATCTTTTATCAACTTTTTATATCATGTTGGGGATGACTCCCAGTCTTAAGGGATGCAGGTCAATACCAGTATTTTACATGGACCAACTGCCATCAGACCTCTAGAACCCAATTGCAGGGAAACACAGAACTATTTTCAAAGAAAAGACCCTAGAAGCATCAGGGTCAGCACTATGTCCATTAACCACATTTCCAAAAAAAAACTAAGCAACAATAGTCAAAATGGCACACACTTTTTAGGGTTCCGTACCCAAAGGGTAAAACGGGACCCTATTACTAAGACTTCGCTGTCTGTCTGTCTCCAGGCTGTATCTCATAAACCGTGATAGCTAGAAAGCTGAAATTTTCACAAATGATGTATTACTATTGCTGCTATAACAACAAATACTAAAAATTAAAAAAAAAAAATATTAAGGGGGGCTCCCATACAACAGATATGATTTTTTTGCCGTTTTTATAGATAATGGTACGGAACCCTTCGTGCGCGAGTCCGACTCGCACTTGGCCGCTTTTTTTTTTGGGACAATCCCACTCCCTCAGCAACTCCTGAAAGCCAGGATCAATAGTACTGACCGCAAGAAAACCGCATTATTTATCTGTTTTGGCCCCGCATTGAAATAAATTAGAGAAGAATAGCGGAGGAGTGGGAAAACATGATTTCCATTCAGACTCACTTGTAATTTCCATAGAAGAGTGAGATAGCATTGCGCTGTCTCCCGCACGGCAGATGGAACTGTTTCCTGCATTGTGACACCGAGCAGCCCAAGTTGGCACCTCCTCGACTGCAGTAAGAGCATTTCTGAAAGAAGTAATTATGCAACTATATTATTTTTATTGGAGATTTGGAGTAGGTACTTGACATGTTCATTTCAACTCTGATTAACTTATCCTACTTACAAAAAAGAATTCTTCGCTTGATTCTCAGTTGATTCTCAGAGAAATAAGTAATTCACAATATTCTGTGTACATTTGTGAATTATTTGCAGCTGGTAAATGAATAACAAACATCTTAATGAATGTAGCTATTTACTGTTGCTGTGATCTTATGAGTACCCATATTCTTTCAACCTCATCACATTAAACTCGTCCGTTATAAAAATGAGAGGCCTCCTCCTTTTTTTTTAAGTCGGTTAAAAAAACAGCTGTTTCCTACTAAGCCGCAATACCTACACGGTCAAAATGTAAGGAACAGCAGATTTAAAAAAATATTGATGAAAAATTTCCATAGGGTTGTTATTTCATTAGCATTGGTGTCCCTTCCGCCTTGTATTTATATACATACTTATCATTTCTGTACAAAGCAGTGCAATCAAATGTAATAAATTAAAGCGGGAACTACTTAAGCCTCCCGACGGCTTCATCAAGTCATCTGAAAGCCTTCCGCCTGGGCATGCTTTGCTGTGGCCGACTTGGAAATCTCTGAATAGACTCCGAACCCAAGTCGGCCGTAGCAAAGACAACCTCTTCAGATGAGGGTTCATGGACGGCTCAGATCTCAAATGTGTATGTGGCATGCTCCACAGTAATAATGGCGCATCTTCCATCTTGCGCTGCATGCCCTAACACCTGCGCACCTGATAATTTTATGGCTGCATCAGCAAGCATAGTTCGCATAGCTGAATTTTGGGCCAAACATATTTAATAAAATTTGCCGTCGACAAGCACAAAAGAAGAAGCATTAAAGTGACTTACATGTTTCTTAGACCTCTCAATTTCAGTGAGAATGTCTTCGTATATGAACCCAAAGAGTCCATCGGTATCTTTTCCCTTCTGTACCAGACAGGAGGACAGCAGCTGAAATATTTATAGAAGTTATTATAGCTTTAGCACGCAAAATATGCGCTTGGAATTGGAGTTGCGGACTTCAGCCAATTATACAATATAGCTTTAGCATTATTTATTCATGTTTAGGGGTGAAGTTGCAAGGCTTTTCACAACTGCAGACCAATGACCTGATGATGGCTAAAGGAATATGCTGGATGTAAGAAGCACAGGGCCAGTGACAATGGTAGTGTGAGGCCTATGTCCAGCAATGGGCATTTTACAGTTCATATAATGATGAGGGCCCTAACCCTAGTTTTGGCCAACTTGTGCGCCAAAGTTCATTAATAATGTTCAGCAACAAAGTTATGGGAAGTAACTCCATTGCTAAACATAACATTAACAATACTAGTATGAATTTCATTGGTGATTTCCATTATGATGCTGCTTGGGAGACATCATGAATATTATAGCAAGAAATGGTTATAGTATACATCATAAGCTTGTAACTAGCCTTAAATACGTTAACCAGGCTGTTGTTTAGCATTAGCGATTAGCGACATTAGAACTCCTTATACATGGGGCTGATACAAAACTGAACCCAAATGTAGATCTCGACTCTGGTTAGGCCTTCTAAGATTTACTGGAGTGCTGTTTGTGTTATGTTTTATAAGTTGTAATTGTCTGTTTCGTGTTTACGTAGTTGGTTTTAGGACAAAGGTGACCTAAATATTAGGTTACGAGTGTACAAGCTGCTTGGCATCTACAGCGTGAGAAAATATAGGAGTAGATAGGTGGACGTAGACTAACCTAGTAGAACATAATAGGAAAACGACACGAATAAACTACTTACGACACAAAAATAATGACATTGAATGTCTCCAATAGCGTACAATTTCCCGTAAGTTAACTCGTCATCCACATCACATTGGCAAAAAGCACACGGCACTTTCTTTCCAGTCACCAGTTTAGCTACAATCTTACTTTTACCAACACTTTTACGTGGAGCCATAATGGCTGAAATTTTTGCCACTTTTCAATATCTCATGTTAAAGCCATTACATTTACAAGCAAGTACACTTCAATTTTAAGAAGAAATTGTAATAAACAACTGTAGAAATTAAGTATAGCAAATCGTATGAATGATGATAACAACAAACATCATCAAACATGGCGTTTGATATAATTTGGCGGGAATTTCTATTTTTAATAATTTTCGTCCAGAAATCTAAACCCAAACAAGATCATTTTTGTTGAACGTGTGCTTAAACTCCGAATGGCCGTTTTCACTTTATGCGATAACGATAACGACACGATATCGTGGAGCTGGTAGTTTCATTTAGCCGATGATGTCGAGATGACATTAACCAACAAAATGTATGAAACTACCAGTCCCACGATATCGTGTCGTTATCGTTATCGCCTAATGTGAAAACAGCCAAGAGCTTAATTTTTAGGGTATATTATAAAAATTGTGAGTTTTTGTGTTTGTTCTAATTCAAAAATCCAATAAAGATTAAAAACATCACTGATTTTTCAAGGAAAATGTTTTCTAATTTTCTTTCTGAACGAAAAGCATAGTGTTCCACAAATTTTTCTTCTGATGTTGCCCTCCGCCAAACTCTATTTTCTCCGGCCTCATGATCTCATTGTTCCAAATAAAAATACGGTTGTCTATGGCAAAAATTATATTAAAATTATGTGCAATTAATCAAACAAGCAGCAACACTATATTAAAAACGTCAAGAAATCTAAAAAAAAGCCGGAAGGCAACTTAGTTTTTATTTTTATTGTTATTTGTTTAATTATTGTTAAAATACTTCGTTAATAGTAACAACCATAATTTTATCTAGTCTTAGAGCTTATTTCGTGTCCAGAGTAATTTAATTGCAAATATCTGTGCTTGTGACGGGTTTATGGAGCCATAAAATTGTTGATATAAAGTCCTTTGTTTGGGAAACAGCTATTTCTCCGTGTTTTCTCGTGAACTGGGTGTGGAAATCGCATTTGGGTGGCGTATAAGGCGTGTTTTTATTGTTCTTTGTTAGAAACAAGTGTGAAAAGTGGTCAGACAAGCTTATTTGAACTCAGTTTTATTGGCGGTCGGAGTTGACCATTTCGACATAAAACTTTATCCGTTTGCCGTCACAAATATGTATGTGTTGGTCAACTCTCGTTGTGAAAACCGTGTAAAGGGAATGAGGAACAGGAAAACTCCACTAATAATCCAATAGGAATCTTGTTAGTCGTGTAAAACTCCCAATATGTCAGCTTTGGGGGATAACAAGGAGATCTGGTCCGTTCCTGGCGATCGACTGGATTCGAAATACGAAAAATGTCGGAATATAACAGAGGAGATATACAAAAGGATAAATATAACATTTCAAATAAAGAAACTGGAGACAGAGGCCCAAAGTGAACTGTCCGATCACAGGTAATATTCTCATCTTATTTTTCCACATTTTTTATGTTAAAACACTGAATCCACCATCTTTTTATTATTTATTTATGTGTACCATATCCCTACACTGTATAAAATCATTGGGTAAGCTGATTTCCAATGAGTTCCAGTGAGAAATCTATCAGTAGTTTTCAAGGACAGATTTCAAAATTTGGTTGTGTCAACATTGAAACTTGTTATGCTAAGTTAAAAGAATATTTGATAATATTACAATGTATTTATGCAGGCTAGAATATATAGAGGATATTTGAATATTTATATTGTTGAAATTAGTGCTTAAAAAATGTAAATATTCCTTTTCAACGTAAAGAATCTATTTTTGCGTTTTTTTTTTATTTGCAACTAGATTTTGGGTTATTGTTATTTGGTAGGTATTAAATATGTATAGAATGAACTTTAGCGAATGTTTAATTTCCATTATAAAATGTAATGTGATCATTAATATGATCACTTCTCTCTTAGCGGAAAGAATTTTACAAAATAGCTTGTAAACACAATTAGTGGAAATATTGAATAAGATAGAATAGTTTTTTTTTAAAGAACTTTATCACAACGGTAACACAAGTTAAATAACGAAAGAAAGAAGTACTAAGGCTGGGATCTATGTATAAACATTAGGTACCTAACATGTTCTTTGCTTTAGTTTTATTCCAATCACACAACTATCAAACTTGAGAATATTAGAATAAGATTCAGATTTATTTGTTTAACTATGTGGCACTTCTATGACTTACTCACGTTTTTTTTATCGTGTGGTTAGTGCCTAAACCGGTGTCAGAGGTTTTATGCCACACATGGGCCTCTGATTTGGCTTAACATGCCGTCGATAAATATCTTTTAGGCATGCTGGTTTCCTCACGATGTTTTCTTTCACTGAAGCAAGTGATAATTATACAATATGCTCATGAATACGAAAAATCAAAGGTGCATGCCTTGAGTTCGAACTCGAGACCTATGACTTGGCCGTAAGACGGTAACACCACTAGACTATCACTGCTTACTCACTAAAACATCATAAACAGAAATCACAAAAGGTTTTAGAAATAGTGAATTCGTCACTTATAGAAATGCACTGCACTCGAAGAAGAATAAAAGGACAACTAAGCTACCATTACAGAATTTAAGTTATACAATAAACAGATAATTAAAAATGTGCTGTGTACATTAAGCCGGTGGGAAAAAAAAGTTTTTTTTAAGAGCTATATGGCATTTCATACAAACTTTCAAGTCCTTTTTTTTCGAAATGACTGTTTCGATTTTAATGAAACTTCATACGCATAAGCAAGATACATAGGCCTTAAAAGGTATCGTCATTCGACTCAACGCCGAAATTTATAAAAGTTATAATTCAGCAGCACACTCAGTTTCCACCATATCTGTATTCTCTTTCCAGCTCACAAATCGACAGCAATGATCTCAGCAACGAAACAGACCTGTTCGCGTGCGACAAGACGGACTCGATCTCAAGTAGCGAGGAGGCACAGAAGCCGGCGGTGACCTGTGAGAAGTACATCAACATCAATAACAATGAGGAGACCAAGATGAAGAAGGCGGCGGCGGTTTATCAGAGGCCTAGGAAACGGTGAGCAATGTCCTATAAAGCAGGGGTTCCCAAACTTTTTCAGTTCGCGGCGCACTAACAGGTTTACTATTTTGCCTCGGCGCCCTAGCTAGTCGAAAAAGCAGAATTTTTATAATAGTGATGACACACAAGAATACATTTGAAAATCCGGCTTCACATAAATAAGATGTTGCAAGTGGAATGAGAATTCTTAGAGGTTTTGAATTTAAAGTTTGATATTCATTTTGGACCAGTATCCAAAACTCCACCAAATCGAAACACGTGAAGTGAACCTTGTTTCAAAGCTGCTGTCGCAAGAGTTCAATGGGACTCTCTTCTTCTTACAAAGTGAATTCTGGTGGATTTGTGCATGGAAAGGATTTTGGATTCACGGAAATATTTCGATATCGTCTTCGGCAAAGTATTTTAAAAACCATTAAGTGAGCTTCGAAAGAATTTCAATGAAAATGGACATTAACTCTTGTGAGACAACAAGCTCATTAGACTTTTATCGAATACTTAAGATTAGTTTCCGGAGAATAGTAAATAAGCGCCTCACCACGCCCCTCTTTACTCTACGGCGCACGGTTTGAGAACCCCTGCTCTAAAGAACGAATTATATTTTAATCAACATACAACCTAACACTGGGCCGGCAGTCTCGACATAGATACCGACGCTGTCACAAACTTTCGATCGCTTAATAATAACGAAAAAAATCGGTTGCAATAATGATGCTTGCGAGAAATGCATCTTGGATGTAGAGACTTGCGTTGGCCCTGACCTGCAAATTGCAAAAAACGTAAGAAAATTTGAATTTGGCGGGCTACGCTGACGCTTCCCCTTAAGGTGGAATTAAAGAGATTGCAAGCATAACAAATGTATGATTGGTATGCCCGTAACAATATCGGTTTCATACAATACCATGGCATTCCAAGTCAAATGATTGTAGTAAAACAAAGCAATGTGCTCTGTTACGGCTCACTGTTTGTTTTAAATACCTTTAATAATAATTTCATGCGTCACAGTGTGTCAGATAAAAGATGTGAATTGTGGAGGAACAGACATCCCACCCTTCCTCACTTCATCAATCCAGCAGAACATCTTCCTCCTGGACAGGAACTGCAGTGGCCAATCTGGAAGTCTCTTAACTGTTTGCAGGCCCAGGTTGGCCGCTGTAGAGATAATCTGGCCAAATGAGGTATCATCGACTCATCCCAAATACAATGTCAGTGTGGAGCCCCTCTGCAGGATACACCCCACCGCCTTTCTTGCCCATCCTGCACAGCCACCTGCACCTTCCAGGTTTTAAACGAAGCCAACGATGAGCTCAGTCTATGAACACGCAAAAAAGAAGAAAAAGTCATCACAGTTATGAGGACATATGAGCAACGATAGTGGTCCTGGATTCGATTCCCAGGTCGGGCAGTGCTATTAGTTTTTTTGAAAAGGAATTTCTCAATACCTTTCACGGAGGATTGTGCCCGGCTGATGCCAATAGGCTCGGGTTTAAGTTCCATGTAATTTAATAATAAATGAATAAGGGGCGAGTCATAATTGGCGAAATGCGGGTGTACTATTGAGTACACCCCTGCCAACCCCTTCGGGCTTACAGACGTGATGTTATGTTATCACAACGATCTTAAATCTTTTACGAAATGATCACAACAAAGTTAATCGATCTATCACTTCTTCATCAAGAATACAATATACTTTATTGTACACCAAAGTTCAAACACAATCGTTCAAAAAGCTCAAGCATCAAGTTTATCATCATTCGTCTAATACAGTGGTTTTTAACCTTTTAGTCGTGAGGGATTTGACAAAATTTGTCTTGCCATGGACCATCCAGTTGGTTTATTGGTTTGGAAGTAACATAGAGCACTTAAATGTACAGTCAGTATTCTATAGACAAATAATATAATCACATTAAAGATGAGTACTTCGGCTAACCTCTTACGAAAATTTACTCTTCCTCACTGCAATATAGCATTCAATCAATCGATCTTCCTCTATGGAGTGGAGACATGGACATTGCGAATTCAGGACCGACATAAGATTGACGTCCTAGAGATGTGGTGTTGGAGACGCATGCTCAGGATAAGCTGGACCGCTCATCGGACTAACGTGTCAGTACTCAAAAAACTCGAACGAACTACGAATCCACAGATTCTTTGGGACACGTTACCCGCAACAATGATTCCATGGAGCGTTTGGTGATTCAGGGTAGAGTCGAAGCGGGACCACATCGTCTATCACCAACCCGATAGATAGACTCCATCAAATGCAGAATGTGCTCAGAAAGGATAGCGAAGGCAGCGATTGTAGTTGTTGGGAAACCTCCATGACCACGACCACTCTGCCAAGAGTGAATGACTAAGAAAAATCTAGCTATCTATACATGGTGAAAACTTTCAGCGGGACAGTAAAGGGAACTATCTTAACCGTTGCAGCTACACGAAAATGGTCTTGGAATCTATCCATATTTTTTTGTGTAATTTAGATCCCCATTTACAGATTTTCAAATAAAATGTACAGTTAGCAAGAAAATGGCCATTTTACACTTGATTGATGAATGATGACAATCGATCCTGTTTCCAATACTGATAAAAAACTTGTATGAGACCAACCATCGTTGGAGTACTAAAAAAGTCCGAAATTGCAAAAAACTTATCTCATACATTTCGTAGTCTCCTAAACCATTTTCGTGTAGCTACAACGGTTAATGTAGTTGCCCTTACTACCCCGCTGAAAGTTTCCAACCTGTATTTAGGGTGACTGGTATTAGTGACCGGTACTTAAACACGTAATTGTACTCATGTTAACAAACAACTTTCCAAAGAAAAAAAAAATTTTATAGTCGTTCACTTTTATCACAATAACAGCCGTATGAAATTCGCGCGCGCGCGCCTTTGATCACTACCCCCTCTTGCACGGTAGGAACTATCATACAAGCCGAAAAGCCCGGCTTGCCTTACAATCAAACTCAACAAATAAATAAAAAATTCTAACACAAACTAAAATTTACGTCAAACAATAATAAGTTAATAACATCTGATTCTGCGCGAAACGGTAATCGTACCTACGGCCTGCAGGCAGTGCTAACGCTCTCTTTCACACCCTTGGCTTGCATTTGGCTTCTGACCTCTCGCTTGCTCCTAGCAAGTTGTGTCTGTTTTCGTAGGTACTTATTTGCACATTTTGTATTGAATTTAAAGCTGGGCTTTTTTTTTAATGTGTGCGTGTAAGTCAGTGTAGTTTGAGAGAGAATGTGTGTTCGCGGTTCGCGCCAAGAGGTATGTTCGTTGTGTTTTGAGTGATTAGTGATTACTGGTGCATTTTCTTTGTTGTGATTTTATTTTTTCAATTTCTTGTGATTAGTTTTTGCTGTAATTAACGTTTTTTAGAAGTGACTATAGTTTTTTTAACACTGAAATGAATTCGGAAACGCATGCAACTGTTCCTTGTGAAGGATTAGTGTGTGAAATCGATACTGGGCAAGGTAAATACTTTGAGTCTTACAGAAAATTATAATCTCGTTACTTCACCTAAAACTACCCCTGATCACATTTAATTGTGTCAATTCTCGCGACAAGTTATATACATAAGTTAAGACAATTGCTATAGAAAAACAGCTGTTGGTAGAATTAAAACTTTCACCAACATTTAATTCTGATGTAATAAAATTATTTTTTACAGAAAGATAAGAGTTTTTGATTTAGAATACAGAAAGTAATTTTATTATACATTTAAGTGTCATTTACTCAAACGAATTGTCAACAAACGGCTTCTGTCAAAGCCACTGGAGGTATGTCATTGTTGATATTATTATGTAAGTATCTGTAAATCTATCTAGTAATACCATGCATTACTGTGTGCTTTGTTCTTTGTCATCTGTCCGTGGTAAAGAAGCGAAGAATGAAGAGTTATGGCTGTTCACACTGTGAATAATAAGAATAACACATTCATACATTTTCAACAATTTGCAGTCGTAGAAACCAATTTTTTATTTGAGCGCCATCTCTCGCCAAAGTGAGGAAATAATTACGAATTGATTTGAAAAGTTCTGTTGTTACATTTATGTCAGTAGATGGCTCTTATATCATTTACTTCTTTTTTGAAGGAATATAAAATACGAAATGTTAATCATCACTATTTGTATTTTTATATTTAGGCATATTTAAATAATAGGAAAATAAAACCGGCGTTATTTTATATGCGTTATGCCGTTATACCAATGTCAGAACTCAGAACAGAGAGCGAAACTTTTATTTTCCCCAAATGTCGTCACGACGACATTTGGGGAAAAGAAAAGTTGTTTAATTGAGCTTTGCCTCCCTTTCATTGCATGCACGCCACTGCACGGTACGATAGTAATGAATGAGACAGATCGGCGTCATGCGGCTAACAGCTGATAGGTCACAGGCGCGCGCGCGCGAATTTCACACGGCTGTTGTGTTATTGTGATAACATTGAATGAGTAGAAAAAAATGTTTCTTTGGGAAAGTTGTTTGTTATCATGAGCACAACCTCATGTTTAAGAATAGGACACTAATTACCAGTCACCCTATATATTATTTTTTCAGTTTTCCGCCCTTGTCAGACCTATTTTATCGCCTGTTTCCTTCCCAGATTCAGGAAGAGGGTAAAGAAACGCCCAAACAAGTCGACCCGCAGTGATTCTGAAGGTTCCAGTGATGAAGCGCTCCCTCTCAGCCGGATTGTAGAGGTAGACAGCAAGAGTGTCGCGGAGTCACCCGACAATGTCATGGGAGTGCCCAACATTGTCATATTGACCAGAGGTAAGCATCATTTAGATCAGTGGCTATACCATCGCACAAGCCCAAACAAAAAAATAACAGCCGCTCGCGATCTTCAGGTTAAGCCGCGCTTACCTAGGTTGGTCCGTGGATGGGTGGCCACCCATTACATGCCGAGTTTCCCCCGTGCCTCGGAAAGCACGTTAAGCCGTTGGTCCTTGCTTTCAATTGAAAATCTTTGACAGTCGTTACAGGTTGTCAGTGCCCTCAAAGTCTGACAACCAATCTTAGCAAGGGGTATCATATTACCCGATGCGGCGACGGCCCGCGGCTCCAAATTTGTGGGGGCGCCGAGGTCTGGGGCTGACTCGGCAAACGTTACATTATACGTTCACATTGGTTCAGCAAAAGTGGGCCCAACAATATTCTTGCCCGCCTGCCCGGGGCGTCAGTGGCTCTATCGCCGTTACTAAATACAAGCATAGTAATATTATGGTAACATTGATTTTTTTATCCTTCACAGATCTAAAACCAAAAATCGCTCCAGACAAGAAGCTCGCACTTAAAACTCTCACAGTTAAACTTACAAAGACAGATCTCCCTCCGCCATTCAAGAAGGAAACAGCAACACCTCCCCCTATGAAGAAGGAGACAGTTTCCCCCTTAAAGAAGGAGAAAGAAGCAGAAGTAGTGTCCAAGGCACAAGTGAAAGAAGATAAGGGGAGGAGCGAGTTCAAGCACTGTACGTTGTGCAGTTTGTCGTTTAGAGGGGAGAGGGGGCTGAGGTAAGTGCGTTTTTATGTTATTATTACTACTATACTTGTTTATTATGAAACGCATACCAACGACTTAGTTCTGTGGATAACGACAAGCGGTAACAATCAGCTATGTCATGTCGCCATGACATATAAATCAGTTGAATGTCTTCTAAAAAATTCTTGCTTTACTTCCAGACGCCACATGACAATGTCTCATATAATAACCCAAGAAGAAATTAAGAAGTCCATTAAACCGGAACAACGAGAAACAACCACTTTAGATGGGTAATAAGCATAATGACCAGTCGCCATTTTGAATGGGCAAAGTGAGAAATTATACAAACATGCATAGATTTAAATGATAGATGTGCCATCAATGTACGTGGGTCGCGCGAATAAATGTTTACATTGAGATGAACGTAGTCCCACATTTCACATGAAACGATAGATATGATGTGCGGTATGAGTGAGCGAGACAGTACTATACAAATCTCATTGTCAACGAAATAAAACGTGAAATTATTTTGGCGCTATAGCGCGTATCTTTGATTTTAATCTATGCAAACATGTATATTTTCACATCCTTTGTAATGGTACTTTTTAATGTTATACCAATACCAAGTACCACTTTTGAAAAATTAAACAAAAAAATGGCGACTTGTCAAAATTTTATTATTATTATAATATTATAAATGTTTTTAAACATAGTTTATGGAAAGCTAGTTTTGAAGTTTTTTGGTAATTTTATTAAAATAATTAATTGTAAATTTTAAAGTGTTTCGGATGTGGGATGTCGTGCAATAGAAGTACCTTTTTTTAGAAAAACTGAGTGCATTTAAAAGGAATATAAAATTTTTATTCCGCCTTTTCTTTTTGTATTTGCATTGAGCATAAAAATCTAAAATTTTACAATGAATCGTATTTTTTTGTCTATTCAAGAAATCCATGACTTTGCATTCCCTTGTAAGGCTATGATTGAAGAAGAAAAATGGTACTAAAAGTGTCACAAATGAAAAACAAGAAAATGAGCATTGAATATCAAGTAACATATTTACTATTCGGCACTAAAAGTGTAATCCCAAATATTTTTATGCACTCAGTACTTTTTGAAATAGAGGTTCTTCGTAAAAGTGTTAGGTGCCAATGCTGTTATAATAATTTAGTAATGCCTTGACAAGTCTATAAGGCATTAAACGCTCTCTAAGAGAATACTGTATTTCTGTAGTATCATCACGAACTATATATGAAGAAAATAATACATATATTTCTCTGGTATCATCTGGAACTATATGAGCTTAGTTCATGGCATTAGATTTATGGTTCATGCCGTGGTAACCTATAAGCATGCCACCTAGGTTAATTGAATGTTATACTACAAAGTCCTTTTCTTCTAAAGAAAAGTATTTTCCGGCTCTACCGCTGTAGTGGAATAACTTGTAGATATTTTCAAAATCCTGGCAAATAAATATTACGGCCTATTTCGAAATTCAAAAGTATAATAATTTGGTAAAACAAATAAAAACAAAATGGACGAAGCGACTGAGTTGTCTCGATTTTTGTAGATCTCTTTCGATGCTAATTCGATGGCAAGGTTTCAAGTTTCAACCTCATTTGGATTAGATCCACTTGGCTTAGTTAGCTAGCTAAATAGTTTTTCGTTTTGAACGTAAAACTGTTTTTCTCACTACATTGCTAGAACTTATGTGTTAAAATTTCTTTTAATTTTAACACATAAGTACCACAGGAGGAAAGAAGAAATAATTATGTCTTGCTAAACAATCTTCTTTTTGTAGTACTATTCATAAAAAAATGTGAATCTTTAGAAATAATAAAAGAAAAGTGGTACTTTTCATAAAATTATGACAGCATTGGTACTTTAGTGGCAGGGTTGAAAATATCTGTGATCGTTTGGCGCATTGTGATGTAGGTTAGAAAAATGAACGAAGGACATAGGTTTATTTTTCATTTTGTCAAAAATAAAAAGATATTCATGGAATTTGAAGAAAAAAATTGGTAAACAAAAATGAGACTTAAATTACTGAATTTTCCGACTAATTTCGGCCTCAATCTGAGACTTAAGGGAGTGAAAACATTTACAAACGTGGATTCAGCTTGAGACGGTCAGGAACTTCATGACCTCGACTAGGACCTCGCTTCGGTTTGGACGACGCAACGCGATACCGCATCGGACGGCGCATCTTTTCATCGGTTCAAGCCGATGCCGCGTTGGTAAGCGTGATGATTTAATCATCGGCAGTATTTAAAATATTATGTAACGAAAATGAATATCATCTTAATTTATCTTCGGCAAAGCCATTTTTCAATTACGTTTGCAAAAATGAACCTATGTCCGAAAATTATTGAAAGAAAAAAAAACGGTTTCGGAATATACAAGTACAAAATTCTATTTAGCGAAAAAGGAAAAGAAAAGAAATCTGTCATTTTTCTAAAAAGCGAAAATAAACAAATTAAATTGATAAAAAAAGAAATCTTAGAATTTAGCTTCTTCTATACATAGTTTTAAGGATTTTTTAAAACCAACCGTTTTTCCGATCTGTCTAGCTGTGTTGCCAGTTAAGGTTAGTACTAAGGGTGTTGCAATATGAAAAAAAAGTTTTTTTTTTCGTAAAGGCGGTGCTATTTTATTTTTAAGTCGGGATATATTAGCAGTAACTAGTCAGTTTAAAATGTTTGCCACTTATTGTTCCTAGCATATTTTGTTTATAAAATGGTTATTTTAATGAGAAATTACGGAAATAATTTAATAACATCTAGCCATTATTTATCCGAAGAGGTGGGCAGAGGAGTTTAGTTCCTCAGCGATTCTTTAGTTATGTTTAAGACTCTCTTTCACTACAAATCGAGTTTGAAGATGTCAGAATGATGTTTTGAATGAAATCATATTTGCACAAGACTTGAACTATAATTTAAAAATAGAACCATAAAGATACATCCTAAAATAGTGTGTGACTTATAATTGCAACTCACTAAAGTGAGACATCGAATCGCGCGTTTGCTTCCGATGCAATTAAATGCGGATGCTTGCGACTGGACGTGTCGCTCCACCACATGACGCTTTTACGTGATATAATGAGATAGAGATACTCGAAAATGCTGATCTGTGCATGTAAATTTAATTTCACCCTTTATGTTTGTGGTGTTGGTCTTAGTCCCAAGAAATAGTGGTACGCACGACGACCAATCAAGTTATACAAAACCAGTTTATGTGGATCTCACATTGTACGGGAAATCTATACAAAGCGAGGGCATGTTATACTGGAAATGTATAGGTTGATGTGTCGCCGTGTGTACAGCCATTTGTCGCCATAATCGAGTATCTGGTCTGCCAGTTTCGCAACTGAAAACTTCTCAGTGGAAAACGTTTTTCAGTAACTTCTCAATGAAATACCATTTTCTTATAAAACGTATTGTAAATCTCGACATAATTATTCCTAATTTTTAAAAGCGTTTTTACTTCTTTATAGAAAAATTGTTAAAACTCTGTTTTAAACCCCAAACGAAGGGTTGAGAATTTGCTACAAATCTGTTTTGTTGAGATAAAAGTGTCATATCTCTATGTGAATACCAGATACACTTAAGAGAGGAAAGACATTCAAATCTAATATTTTCGTCCACGAGGTTCTTAAGGTAAAATGGGGAAGGTAACTGAAACTAATGGCGCTAGTGTAGCTAGTACCAAGCATCGTTATTGGTTGAAAATCTGTTAATGTCGTTTTATATTTTAAAATAGCTTGCCCTCATTGGTCAGATTGGGACTAGCTATGGTCACGCCATCTACAATAAGCTTTGATCGGCCTTCCCCATTTCCAAGGCCACACGACTTGTTTCTATGTACGCTTCCGAAGATCATGTTATTGCCGCCTGACGCTGCAGTCGACCAGCGACGGTAGACCACAAAACAGTGCTGCCGTATTCCTTTCATAGCATTGATATATTAAATATAAAAACCTCAATGTACAGTTCCTTGCAAATTTCACATCAGAAAGTGTCGTCGATAAAACAGACTAAAAAATAAATCCAAAAAACCACAAGTTCTGATCGACGACGATAAACACAAATTCGAATTTACACAAACCGCATAAATTTGTTTATTAAACGCGAGCGACGCACGTTAGGTCACACTTGCAGCCATTGTTTTTCGGGAAATGAATTAGAAACGTATGTAGTCGGTGTAAGTTGAAAGATTTCCACAAATTAACTGAGAAACGACCGTAGCAAACTGCTAAAACCTACAGTTCTTAAAAATTTTACTAGATTAAAATAACAGCTGTCAGCTGTATACATAATTAAGCCGATAGTTTTATTAAGACCATGTTTTTCATAGTTTAATTTAATTGGCCCTAATTAATACCCATATTTGCATAGCGTAAAATATTGACTGCATAAATATGCATTCATAATTATTTATTTCGATATGGCCAAAGCTACTAGTCCTTTTAGTTTGACAGCTGTCATTTTAGTCCAGTTAGATTTTATGTGCGGTCTGCGATATACCTTCGACAGTGTACCTTAAGAGTCAGT
The DNA here is from genome assembly GCA_950022335.1 of Eurois occulta. Classification (NCBI taxonomy): domain Eukaryota; kingdom Metazoa; phylum Arthropoda; class Insecta; order Lepidoptera; family Noctuidae; genus Eurois; species Eurois occulta. The sequence continues at coordinate 7,335,413 of OX465504.1, read as the reverse complement.
TTTAGCGTTGTTTTTAGCAGTCTTAAAAACAAAAATGTTGAAGTTTTTTCCCTCCATAAGTTATCAAATGTAGCGAAAAACCAGAACCGACAAAATCGTATAAAAATAAATATTATTTGACTCAAATGATCTCCAGTATGTGTCATCAGATCTTTTTGGTGCAATCTATGGGTGTTGCCATACTATTAATTAAAAAAACTACTATTTTTATTTTTTTCCTAGTTACTTAGAGTTTTCTATTATAAAAAGATAGTAGATAAAATAATGTTTTCTATATACATACCTAATTCTTGCTTTTTATTGCGAAGCGAAGGTTTTTTTTGTGCTGATTTTAAATGGACGAAAATGTTGAACTAAAGGGTATTTTGACAATTACTATTACATTATATATTTGAATATGATTGGTTGACGTTTAGAAATGCGCAATTGCTTGTTAAAACAAATAAGAAACATGATTCAAACCTTCTTGAAGTCGCGAATATGTTTGTAATAGTAAAAAGTCAACTATTCAGTAACAAAAAAATGCGCATTTTATTTTTTTTGTGTTCCTTAATTAAAATTGTTTTTTTTTTCTGTAAATATTATTGTTAAAAACAATGTTGTTTGGGATAGAAAACTAGCATATTATTTTAAGTCTGCAGGTAGTAGAAAACATTCTCGCTTCCTTTTTTTGTTGACCCTACTCATCTGAACGGGGTTTTAAAAACGAACACTTGAAGGAAATAACGTGAGAAAACCAGGATTTTAATAACATATCATCATCTCTGTGTTTCCCGATGTGTTGGGCAGAGATAAACCTGATTTTAACGCGTCAAGCAATTGTCTACAATCCGTAGGAAATTCATTTAAAAAAAAACTGCTCTTCCATACATCGTATTGCACTTATATAGGAAACAGCTGTTTTTTTTTTAAATTGCCATTAATGTTTACTGTGTGGATGTATTGTGTACATCTGTGCCTAACTTCTCCGAAGTTAGGCACAGATGTACACATAAAGACGATTAATGTTTATACAAATGATGTTAATTTAGTATGCCAGTTTTTATACCAAACTCAGCATTTTAAGTTAAAAAATGCATTTTGCATACTAGTTTAATATAAAAAAAAATATTTTTATGTTTTTTCCTTTTTTGTTATAGAATTGATAATTAATTTAAGTTTGAAACGTCTATATACCATAAACAAGAAGGAAGCTATATCTGTGGTTTTAGATAGAAAAAAAGAAGGAATTTTTAGAATGATTAGTAAGGAGAAATACTAAATTAATGTGGTATATAGATGAATAGGTATATTTTTGAATAAGAGGAGTTTGGGGGTCCTTTTATAGTATGTTCGAAAATTTTACTATACTATGATCTGAAAAATTGCTGTCTAATTTTATACGATTGGATTTTCTTAAGTTACCCAACCGTCTGGTGAGATGACGAGTTATAGATACTAGTGAAGTATGGAAGAGGAAGATATGCTGCGATCCCAAATAAATTGGGATATGGGCAGGAGAATGATCATGATGACGCAAAGAATAGAAGTTATAGATTTGGCAGCAATCCATTTTGGCCGCATTTTGTAGTTTTTTTTTTTTACCATAAAATGTCAAATTACTGCGGTCTACGACCCGGAACTAAGCAACGAATTTGGGGCCATCAGTAGGTAAATAGCGATCTTATGATGATAAAACACATCCATCATATTTAGGAAGTTTTTCTAATTCATTAATGTTGACCTCGTAGAGTTCTTTTTAGCGTGTCGATGACATTTCAAATTGAGTCACCCCAAAATTTGGCGACGAGTTTGGCACTTTCAGTAGCGTCCATCGGCTCCTGTGATGTGCAAAATCAAGTGTCCCATCGTTTGTGGGGCAACACCATATTTACACTCCAGGGCAGAGTTCTCTATGAATCTCCATCTGAACAGGTTTTCTTTGCTTCGGCCAACCTGTGTCCGAAGTCATGAACACCAATTAAAAAGCGATTTTCTCGTGGCATATCGACTTCAACTTCGCGATTATGTGATTCTGAAGTAGTTTCCAACATACATTTATTTTAGCGCTTCCAAACTCCCAAATTGGTGATTTTTATAAGTAAATCTAGTCTAAAATCTGTTCATCTTGGTTAAGGCGTTATATGGTGTGGATATATTTCGATATAAATTCTTTTAAGAAACGGTTTTTTGTTGAACCCATATTGTCATTAAGTTTTAAATGTCGATTGAGATAATAAGTTATGAATATACATGCCAGTAACTCACACAAAAATATGCTGCGCGCAGTGGAGTATCTAGTAGCCAACATTATGGCGAGCCTAAGGGGCTAGATAATTGCGTTTCAAATAGGAATAGGAACGTCAACGACCTCTTACTGTCAACTGTCACTTGAAAAAGTACGGTTTGTAATAAAATTTTAATTTACGCAAATAAATATTTATTATCTTCTGTTATCTTATATATCGTTTTTTTTTTTACTTAATCCGTACTTTTCAAATGACAGTTGACGGATGGAGGTCGTTGATGTTCTTATTCTGATTTGAAACGCAATAAAGACTGTTCAGAACAATCAGAACCCGCACAATTAAAGGGTATGAGATAAAACGTGCAAGCCGAGCTTTTGGTCTTGCACGAAGGTACCGCCAACGGAAAGGAGGTTCAATGCCAAGGGGCACTTTTAATGTAATTCATTGCATCACCACTGCTTTCAAAACGGTGGAAGGAAAACATCGTGAGGAAACCGGCATGTCATATAACCAAAAATTCGAAGATATGACATCTACCAACTGGACCTGCGAGGTGGATCACAGCCTTCTCTTAGAGAGGAGACCTGTTCCCAGCAGTGGGAACATTATGGGTTGAATATGTTATTGGCATTTGTATTCCTAACTTCATCGACAAAGATAGTCGACTTTTAATGCCATTCCTAGTGGTCATACATGTCAGTCAAACAGCTTTTAGAAATATTATGTTTAAGTTGCATTCGGTGTTACAATAGATGCTTGTTAAATCGACTAATACCTCTTTTTACACTAACTGACACTAATAAAAGCGTGCAATTGTATTTTCAAGTTTCTGCGCCGAGTCGATGATTGAAATTTGAACTGCGCGATTTTATTTAGGTTGTGTGTGTGAAAATGGGTTGGATTGTCGAATTTTAGAAAGATTTTGTAGTTTACTAAGTATATTAGTTAGTTTGTAGTCGCGTTTTTACTTGAATGGCTAACGTTGCGAATAAGGTGCGAATTGCGACCTTATTTTGATATCTATCTGATAACGATGATATTGGTGACTGTCTAGGTCGTGTACGTTACCCCAGCAAGAAAGTATCTCCTAGAGTTATATGAGTAGAACGTATAGTTGGTGCCTTATCTGCTGTAAATGTGCCCCCACATAAAAAATGTGTGCCCCCTGTCGTTTTGGAAAAAAACGGAAAAAACGATTCTTGCTGGGGTAACGTTTTTCTAGCAGGAAAATTCTAAACGAATGATCGGAGAGAGAAAAATTGTGCATGGCCAGAGAGCTTATATGTGTGCCTTAATGTGCCCCCAAAAATAAAATCTGTGCCCCTTCAGGTTTCCGAGATATTGCATTTCCTGCTGGAGTAACGTTTTGATGAATCGAATATCTCTAAAACCATTGCATGTGCCCCTGTAGAATAAACATACACGAGTAGCTCTTAAGGGGCACACCTTAGTGCCCCAATTAGATTTAAGAAAATATTTATAGTTTTCAAGTTATCGCGGTTTTATGAAAACCCGAAAAAACATCGCAGCGCTTAAATGAGACAAGGTATAAGTTCGCTGAAAACTGTATTCAGTCCTTCTTGACGTTAATAATAACCATACAAAGTTTCAAAACTGTTCATGCATGCGTTTTTGAATAATCTTGCTAAAAGTCAAAACGACTTTTGACGGCAAAATACAAGGAACCGGCTCAATCCCAGAATTGTAGGTGTAAACCAAAATCATGTACCTTTAGTCAAAAATATATGGTGAAAATATTCAGCTTGGAATGTTTCGCATTAAGTAAATATTAACAAAAAACCAAAATATGTGAACAACGGCTGGTTATCCGACCAAATTTGAATGACTACTAAAAAGCGACGGATTCATACATATCGATGACCTTCTTTACTTTACTCACTAACCGGTTCACACTTGTTGTGCCTGAGTACACTGAAGTAGAAAAGTAATAAAATAAAGTTGTTATTGGATTATAATATTCTACTAGCTGTTTCTATGACCTTACACATGATTAAGTACATTATAAATAGTAGCTATTCCAAGGTAAGCTATCTTCTCCATTCTAAATTTCATTAAAATACATCCAGTAATGTATGTGTGAACGAAAGAAATACATCCAGATATTTGCCATTTGCCAGGTCTTTGAACCAAAATTTGATGTTTAAAAAAATATAGTTCATGAAATGTGTGATGAATACCTACTACTAAAAAAACTTTTTTGCAAAAAATAAAACCGACTCCAAAAACACAAAAAAAGTGAAAAATAATTTTAGCTTCAGAAGTCGGTGACTTTTGTTTATTTGATTGTTTTTTGTCACCGACTTCTGAAGCTAAAATTATTTTTCACTTTTTTTGTGTTTTTGGAGTCGGTTTTATTTTTTGCAAAAAAGTTTTTTTATTTTTTTATTTTTAGTTGCAATATTCCATAGAAATATTTTTCATCATCAGACCTGTAATGGCACTTGTAACCCAGATGGGTGCAAAGTTTTGATCAATATACATGAATTAAGTCCAAACGCAAGGTAGCTACTGTAAACAGTTGAGGAGTTCCCTTAACTGTCCTTCGTCTTCATCATCAGACCCCCTATGACAGTCACAACCCATCTAGGTGTAAATTTCTCATCAATACAAATTAATCAAACCCAAACACAAGGTGACTGCTGTAAACCGTTGAAGAGTTCCCTCGACTGTCTTTCGGTTCCATCATCAGAGCGACTCCAGACCTTCTTTAAATTGTAGTGCTTTAAAATGCTTAATCAAAAAATTTACAAACGCACTAGTCGCCACTACAATTTTTGAAAGCTCCCCTCAATTTCTCTAGGATGCCATCATCAGATCCCGGTTTCCTTATCATGGGACCACCCTTGAAGTATCTCCTTTCCAACAAAAAAAAATTTATCAAAATCGGTTCATAAACGACGAAGTTATCCGCGAACACACATAAAAAAAAAAAAACATATATACGGTCGAATTGAGAAACCTCCTCCTTTTTTGAAGTCGGTTTAAAAAGAGGTAGCTCTTTTTTTGTATGTAAATAAAAAACCTGTATTTGTCTTTTTATATATATTTATTGATAAACCGTAGGTTAGATAAATTTATTAACAGTAAGTTTTTCATCATTAAGGGGAATGCTCCAACCAGCCCACGAAATTCAAAATTTCTTGCGTTTTTTGCAATTTGCAGGCCAGTGCTAGGTTGTAAGTTGATTAAAATATTATTCGCGGCTATAAGACGTATGTAGTTACAGAATTATAATCATCAAATTAAGGGAATAAAAATAATAATTTCCACATCAACAACAAGCTGTTTCATTTATTATAGTCACAAAGTGCATTTAATATATTTTTAATTAGCCTCCAAAACTTTTGAACGCGACTGTACGGACAACAGCATAGGTATAATACGTCCAATAAAGAAGGTCATCGATATGTATGAATCCGCCGCTTTTTAGTAGTCATTGGAATTTGGTCGGATAACCAGCCGTTGTTTACATATTTTGGTTTTTTGTTAATTTTTACTTAATGCGAAACATTCCAAGCTGAATATTTTCACCATATATTTTTGACTAAAGGCACATGATTTTGGTTTACACCTACAATTCTGGGATTGAGCCGGTTCCTTGTATTTTGCCGTCAAAAGTCGTTTTGACTTTTAGCAAGATTATTAAAAAACGCATGCATGAACAGTTTTGAAACTTTGTATGGTTATTATTAACGTCAAGAAGGACTGAATACAGTTTTCAGCGAACTTATACCTTGTCTCATTTAAGCGCTGCGATGTTTTTTCGGGTTTTCATAAAACCGCGATAACTTGAAAACTATAAATATTTTCTTAAATCTAATTGGGGCACTAAGGTGTGCCCCTTAAGAGCTACTCGTGTATGTTTATTCTACAGGGGCACATGCAATGGTTTTAGAGATATACGATTCATCAAAACGTTACTCCAGCAGGAAATGCAATATCTCGGAAACCTGAAGGGGCACAGATTTTATTTTTGGGGGCACATTAAGGCACACATATAAGCTCTCTAGCCATGCACAATTTTTCTCTCTCCGATCATTCGTTTAGAATTTTCCTGCTAGAAAAACGTTACCCCAGCAAGAATCGTTTTTTCCGTTTTTTTCCAAAACGACAGGGGGCACACATTTTTTATGTGGGGGCACATTTACAGCAGATAAGGCACCAACTATACGTTCGACTCATATAACTCTAGGAGACACTTTCTTGCTGGGGTAACGTACACGTCTAGGTCTAGTTGTCGCGAGCGCGGATGCTGAGCATGAAGTCCTGGTGTTGATTCTCAAGTCGGGCAGTGTTATTGTGTATTTCCTTTAAGAATTTCTCAGTAGCAGCCACGAAGTCTGGGTTTGTGCCAGTAATATTTAAGTCCCATGTATTAAGGGGCGAGTCTATTAGTCATCAACTGGGAATCTCCCAGACCCAGAATTCCATGCTCAGTAGGTGGATTTGCGACTTAAAATTAGCGAAAAAGATTTAATGTTACAACACTATCCAGTATCACACAAATGTTGCCAACGGTAAAAACGCGGCTTAAATCGACTTTTTATTACATTTTTAAGCGCAGATTCGCTCAATATGTCTTAAGGTAACTTTTAATGTCAAATTCTATTAGATAGGTGAATTTTGAAAAGAATCTAGGTATCTTGCCACGTTGTAATTTTAATGTAAAATTGTTGTTATTTTGGCGAATTAACAACTGCTTTAAACAAAAAAAAAAAAAAACTTTTTATATTATCTAGAAAATAAGAGTTGAGATAGCCGAATTTTAAGCGACATTCTGTTAAAATCAGATATCTATAATAGGGTTACAAACGACAGTAACACAAATAACAAAAATCGTAAAGTGCCGTTCTGATTGGCAATCCCATTAGAAGTTGGCAATAGGATGACGCTTACGTCTTGTAATGCGCACAGCCAAAGAGTCGAATTCCCTGCCTGCGTCGGTGTTCCCGAGTTCATATGACTCCAGTCAGAGTTAATAGGCTTCTTTTGGGTTAGCTCGTTCATCTTCCAACCATATCTCTGTCCTTTATGACAAGATTGAGGTCAAGAGTAGGGCCTTTTAATATTAAAAAAAAAAAAAATGGTTTTTCCGATGTCAAAGTACGGAATCCAAATGGTTGATTTCCAACATTACAAAACTGTGTCCGTACAAGTTTTTGACCCAAATGCGTGACATCAAGGACAGGGTTATGTTTTTATAAGCAGGTCCCTTTAATACTTTTTTATTTTCAGTGTAGGTAACCTGTGAAAAACTCAACCTGTTTTCGTTTTTAGCTAATGTAGTATTCACTTGTAGCAGAGCTAACAGGTTGATAACACAATTTACTAACTATATCACAGGCTCACCACACCACCAAGCCTCAGTCCAGGGTCGCTTCACCTTCCAACTTCCCGCCATTCGTGGTGACAGACAGTTGTCATTGGTGACAGCTACCTTACTACTTGTGGCTGTGAGACAGTGTTGCCATACCTATTAAATAGATACACTACAGCTAATTTATAATGTTGTATTGCAAATAAAGTTGTTAATTCGCCACAATACGTTGTCGTTGATAAGTGAAACCATTCGGCCAAGCCTAGTTAGGTGGATGTGAAACAGAACCATTCGATGTGATCCTTCAATAAAAAAACTTTATCGGTATTTCAATACGGCTGTTTTATTTTATATCCTTTAAGCGTTCCCTACTTTCGTATGTATTATCTTCTGTCCAGTTACCTCGAATCCCCGAACAATTATATCGCGACATTGCCAAAAAAAAACGGTTTGCAATAAAAGTACTTGGTGGCTGGTTTTATGCAAATAATGTCTAAACATGCATATTATATGTACCTAACTAAATACTTATAGATTTAGATACATACACTTCAAAAGTTTAAACGTTATCTGTATATTGGCTGTAATAATTCATACGGTCATTATTTTCAGTCATGCCATTTTGTTTTATTCATTCACATGGATTATAAACACTTGAGTATTCTGAGAAACACACAAATAAATATTAAAATTTGGAAACGTAAATAGAAAAAAAACCAAATCGTGAAATAACAAAATTACATGACAAAACTTACTTGAGATTTTTAACAACGGCGGTGTGGCTTCCTATCTTCGTCATGCGGGAGGGGTGGCTAGTGTGCCATTCGTATACACGCCTCGGTAGCGATCTTTTAAGTTTTACCGTTGCGTTCAGTTTGATAAAATGTTGCGTTCTAGGAATAATAATGCAGTTTTTTAAATACTACATACTGTATTCCGACTATCACTGTCCCGGGGGGAGTGACTGAGTGAGGTGTAAAACTTCTCCCAGTACGTCTAAGAGAGGCGCGCATGGAACACTACGCGCCACCCGTCGTCTCGGGTCTAGTGTAATGGGGGGCCGAAAGAGGGCATTGTGCGCCCTCTGCCGACGCCTAGGGCGTCTGCTGCGGAATGGGCGGAAGCTCGTCATCACCCTTTCCGCAGCTTTCTTCTGCCACAAGAGTTTCGCAGAAGGACATCACCGCATTCCAGATTTTGCACGGGATGCGGTGCCGCCATAGAGCAACGATCGGCAGCGACTGGTCTCCTCCTACCTCTGTAACGAGAGCACGGCGCGGCTCATACCACGCGGCATACTCGGCCAGCGTACGCCGCGCCGTGTCCTCCAGACAGTGGACGCAGTGATGGCACCGGGCGTCCGGCTCCATACCCCGAAAGCGCCTGCGTCGCCCGATACGTCCGGGGGCCATGCTTCCTCCCGAGCCAGTCTAACCTTTTTTTGTTTCGGGATGGAAAATCCTCATGAATCCGCCCTGGGGCGGGCGGAGGGGTCTGTCAGACACTAACTGACTAAAAAACACCCTGGTGTTCCCTTCCCACACTTGCACCGGGGATCATGGGAACTAGTGCGCCTTCCACGATCCCTGGCTAGTGCCGGCCCGCTTCTGCGAGCCTCCTCAAGTCCGCGGGGGGAGTGAGGTGTGCTCCCCCGCGAGAGCCAGACTAACCTAGCCTAAGGTAGGTAGATAGAATGCTAGAAACGCAAGTTTGCGAGGGAACACCCGGTGTGTACGTTAGGTTAGGTTAGAAATAACTATTCGGCCGAGCCTAGTGTGGATGTGAAACAGAACCATTCGATGTGATCCTTCAATAAAACTAACTTATCGGTATTTCAATACGACTCTTTTATTTTCTTAAAGCTCCTTCTCAAATTGACTTCGAGGTATTAAGTACACATAAAATAACCTAAAGTAACTAACCTAACAATAAACTAAAATAATGGCGATAAAATATTCTTCTCTAATGCTGTAATGTGTCCAAAAGACAGGCGGCTTTGCCTCTGGCCAAGGTAACAGTTAGTCTATGGGTCATCGAAGTGTTAAATTAACGTTTGGATTTTTTAAACGCTGAGGGCTTTCGCGCCCCAAGGCCCGAGGGTTTCAACCCCAAACGATTCGAAAATATTGTTACAAAAGTTGTAGAAAAAGTCATAAAAGTGAACCAAAGTAGATAACAATACATGTCTGGAACAACGCCAAAACATATTTTTTGTTAAATTTATGACAAGAAAAAAAGTACAGTTCTTTCAAAGAAAATATACCTCAGATTTTGAATCACTGTCAAAATGACAATGATCTTTATTTATTTGCAATAAGTTTGCTTATAGGTAGTTCTGCCAGAGGTGAAATATCTGAATGGACTACATCACAACTTTTATAAGTATTAAAACTAATGTGTGAGAGAGACGACACGAGTCTCAGTATCGCCATCCTGCTCGCTCGTTTGATGACCGCGACTGTCACAAGTCTTGGCGATAGAGTTTCAAATAGATTGCGGTAAAACTCGCACTAGTTAGGTCACAAGCAATCTTCAAAAAAGTTTTTAATTATCATTAAAAAATACAAATTAACGTTATATAATAATAATAATTTTATTCAACATGATTAAAATGATCAATCAATACAAAATCATTAATTAACTGAATCTTATCAAAGATATTGTGACGGTACTCACTCAGTTGTCTGAAATCTGACAACTAGTCATACCAAGAGGTACTATATTACCGAGTAACTGCGTTAGATAGCAGTGGCTCCGTGTGAAGTACTAGGTATTCAGCTGCATCTTAGACTGGTAACTGACCCTAATATTATTAAGAAAGCTAGGCAGATGATGAACTCAATCCTCATCAGAATCCGGCCTACTATAATTAATCTTATTCGACTTTATTTGATGAAAGATCTGTATCAAATCTGAATTAGGAGCAATAGCACCCTCAGCCACCCAACTTTTCAGCGTCTTCGCCAAATCCTCAGTCTTCAAATTCAATGTCAAATTAATAGTTTTATCCAAACGCGATCTATCGAAGAAGAATTTCGATGTTTTTATATTTAAATCAGTTATCACAGGCGGGTTAGGGCCTATTACGGTATCCACATAGTTCTCATCGTAATTTTTGTGGGTGAAGTCTATTCCAGACGGTGTTACGACAGGTTTCGGTGCATATTCGGGTAGTTCCCCCAAATGTTCGGCGTTCGCGTTCCAGGTACGGTCGTTGATGCGCAACAGTGATTGTATGTCGGGACCATAGAGGTTAGCGTTCTCGTATTTTTTGTAGCCGAGACCTGGAAAAATAAAGAAATTGTTCAAACATTTAGGCAGGCAGAGGCAAAACTAAGAGGAGAAGAACATTTTGCCAGTTATGCTGAGTCCTATTGCCATCAACGGGGCACATCAGGAACAAGCATCTTCTGCGCACGCTTGTTCCATCGTAGACTTCGTCCATCGCTTTCTATCAGGCGAGATTGTAGTCAAAAGGAAATAATAAATCCTCCTTCCAAATTTTTTTGAAGGACAGGGTTTTTTTACCATATTGTACCGTAATCGCAAAGCTGGAGTCTTGTGACAACTAGACGGTGTCGCGGCAGACCGAGGAGACAATGGCGGGACGCCTTAAATAGCTTTATCGTTAACTAGCTGTTCCCCACGGTGTCACACGCTGCGCGGCTCCTAAGGGTCGTAGCGTAATGTTATATAGCCTATAGCCTTCCTCGATAAATGGACTATCCAACACAAAAATAATTTTTCAATTCGTACCAGCAGTTCCTGAAATTAGCGCGTTCAAGCAAACAAACAAACAAACAAACTCTTCAGCTTTATAATATTAATATATATTCGTATTCGTACCAGCAGTTCCTGAAATTAGCGCGTTCAAGCAAACAAACAAACAAACAAACTCTTCAGCTTTATAATATTAATATACATATAGTATAGATTGGCGAGAAGAGGCGCAGCATCGAGAAACGTGGAAGCAATGGAGGGAGGTTTACCCAGGAGTGGGACAGATAAAAATTGTAGAAGCAAGAATAATGTGCCCAGGAGTTTGTCATACGGTATGACAAAATCAAGTTATTTATGACTCATACCTAACTTGATTTTAAAAGAGTGCCCATGAAATCATCCATCCAAAGAAAGAAAGAAAATACATTTATTTGGCACATGCCACAAGTGCACAGTTAAAAAAAAAAAAAAAAGAAAAAACTCAAATCTAAACAAAAAATTAAATAATGTGACACTGTCACGGCTGCACAAAATAGGTCCAGTTCACCAAAATGCAGGACAACTAGTGCCCGGCGTTCGTTTTCAACTAGACATGGATAAGTGGAGTGGGTTACGGATGTGAAGCAGTTTTCTACGTTTTGGAATGAGCAACTAGTCCTTTCGCCTGTAAATTCCTTTAGACTTAAATTCATCTTTTTGTTTTCGACCCTTCAAATGTGCCTGTATCTGGACTTATGCTACTAATATTATAAATGCAAAAGTTTGTTAGAATGTATGGATGTCTGGATGTTTTTTACTCTTTCACGCAAAAACTACTGACCGGATTTGGATGAAATTTGGCACACAGATAGTTTATAACGTTAAGACGTAAATTAACGAAAACGGCGCGAGCGAAGCCGTCGGCATAAGCCAGTTTGAGTTGACTTACCTTCTACAGCAGCCTTCAGCAGCCCCACCCCGGTGACACTGGACACCAAAGCTACAGGCTCCCCCGGCGGAGTAGCGACGTACAATATGGAGCCTTCCTTCTGATCTGATACCAGTTGGATGCTCACGTACATTAGGTCGCCAAGGAAGACTGTTTGTACCTGCGAAGTAGGAAAACATAGTATGAGTATATTATCACGCCTGTAATAATCCCTAGAAGGCTAGACAGAGGTGTACCTGATAGTACAACCATATTTCGACAGTTATGTTTAAGTGCCATGTATTACGGGGCGGGCCTATTGCCATCAACCGGGCGCTAACCAATTAAACCCTGGACCATACCCAGCAGACGTGTTTGCGATCAGTAGATACACCGACGCCCTAAGTGCACGTCTTTTTACATCGTTCTCACATTTATATAAATGATCTCAACATGAATGATGTAACCAAGATCTTGTCAAAATATTTTGATTAAAAAGTGTGTCCATGGAGTTTCTTGTTCCTTCTTCTCCATAGAGATCTACGATTTGGAATGTGCAAATACAGTACTTTCACAAGTTATTATGCCTTGTGACTGGGACTGTAGCTTCATCCTTGTGTTTTGGCCTTCAAAAGTGCATGTAACGGTCTAATTGCAATAAATGCTTTAAGTGTTTGAGTTTGTGGCGTATCATTCGCCCAAACCGTGATTTTGAATACATTTAGAGCAGAAGTCAGGTCACTGGATCAAATTGCGACCCACAGATGCCCTTCAAGCTAAAGCGGAAAATATACAATTCCATGATTAGACCTGTCATACTGTATGGATCGGAATGCTGGGCTGTGAAGAAGACCAGTTTACCACCGGACTAGCAGACGTACTGCGGCGTACCATCCACACTTGGTTGATATCCCGACAAGTCGTACTCGGCGCTTCTCCTCCACGTTTATTATGCGCACAGCCAAAGTGTGGAACTCTCTGCCGGCATCTGTGTTCCCTCCCACATATAACCCGTCTGCCTTCAAAGCAAGAGTGAACAGGCATCTTCTGGGCACGCTCGTTTCATCATAGACCTCATCCATCGCTTTCCATCAGGCGTGATCGAGGTCAAGAGCAGGCCCATTTAGTAATAAAAAAAAAAAGATGGATGAAAAAAAATGTGAATGTTGAGGTGGATGTTTGGTGTGACAAGAATGGATAAAGTAAGCAATGAGTATATTAGAGGAAGTTTGAAAGTTGTACCAGTTACAGAAAAGTTGAAAGGGAATCAAGGGAACTGTCTTGGTATGAGCATATGATGAGTAGGATCGAATCCCATGCGACTGAAAGAGTGATGCATAATTAAATGTTGATGGATGGTGAGGGAGAGGAAGATCAAGGACCCGTGTTCTTGGTCATCGTAGTAGTAGTCAAGTAACATGGGACAAGTGCAGGAACATGATGATTATTGTGGGACTTTCAATTCTTTACAAAGTATTTAGACTTCTATGGTAGAATCTAGAATCATAACTCACGTCCGGTCGCATACTCTTCTTACTCTTCCTGAGTGCCTGCGTGATCCTCGCAGGGAGGGTTCTCATCATCGTCGTCACCGGTTCATCCACCGCTTTCTCTGCTAGACGTATCACATGCCAGGTGCGAGGTTGAGTGGCTACCACTGAAATAAATGCAAACACAAAGCTTTAACTAAGTTCTTTTCGTATTTTTTAAATTATAATCATATCCTCATAAAATACAATGGTCATAAAATGCTCATAAAATGGTCACAAGGTTACAATTCATATCATTAACTGCATCTATGACTATTTTAAGAATTTTACCATAGCATAATCAGCTTATAATGTTCCCACTGCTGGGACACACGGCCTCCTCTCTATGATAGGGAATGGGCTAAAATCCACCACGAGTGCCCACTGCGGGATGGTAGATGTCATATGTCTTCGAATTTTTGGTTCTAGGACATGCCAGTTGCCTCACGACGTTTTCCTTCACCGTTTTTGAGAGCAGTGGTGATGAAATAAATAACACAAAGTAATATGCCTGGGTTCGAACCGGTCTGGGTTCGGCCACCACCACTGGGCTACCGCTGCTCTTGTGTTATTGTTATTTTACCATAATTCATATTACTCTTTTCCTGTTATAATGTGCAGGAATGTGGTTGGGAGAGGTTACCCTGAATAAAAAAAGACAGTTTGGTTAAACTATAAAGAACAACTTATGAAAAACGAAATTATATCAACCATCTCTGGATTTGTCAGTAACACCAAGGCATTGTTGGCTACTTTGGCAGCTTATATAGATCAAATGATCAATGTTATATGGCGAAATGATTCCTTTGGATGTAGAGTTGCGGACAACCAGCCCGTTATACATTACAATGGTGAACTTTTAAAAATACTTACATTTCAATCTCAACCTAGCCACAATATCCTCAAGCTCCTCAGCCGTCAGAGCTGTAGACATATGTTTACATAGCACTCTAGCCACACTGGCCGGTTGCATCGGCAAACGCGCATTACGGACCGCCTTGGACAGTTCCCCCCAACGCACTCCGAACTCTGGCAGTGCGGTCGCACAGAACACCTCTAGAGGCATCCTAGAGATGATGTGCTGGAGTTCGGCCAACTCTGGAAATTAAAAAACTATGTGAAACGAGGATTTGATCTGGGCGAGATATTGTTTATATACAAATGTTGTTTAGATGAAAAAGTTGTTAGATAGTATTATAAAGTTATGTTTTAAAGAGATCTTTTAAGCACTTTCCAGCTTAAGTGTGTTTAACGAATGTTTGCCTTGAGTTTGCACGTTTATACCTAATAAATAGCTTAATCTAGTTCTTGGTTTATTAATAGAATACATAACAACATAGATTTAAAGAAAAAACCCGTCAACATGCTTAAAAATTGTATGGTATTGGTACTTACTGTCTTTGGTGGCACGCTGCATTTTATTTACCACTATCTTTTGTTTCGTGATTTTATAGACTGACAATAACGTGATTGTGAAAATAAAATCTCTTCAATATCTTGAATTAATAACTTTTAATTCGAACAAAACAAACAACCGTGTTGCCGTTGCCAAATGTCATTTTTTTGAAATTTTAAATCTGTCGTATGACGTATCTGACATATTTTGATGCTTTTCATATTTGGTTATGGGGCTTTTGGGAAAATGCATTTAGTTCTTTCTTTTTTTTGTCATAAAATTGCTTCATAATACCTTGCTGTCGATTTTAAACTAAGGATTCATGTTTTACCACCCGGTTCTCAGTTGTATATTACATGAAGCTATAGAGTCTTGTTTACGACATCGCCTGCACAAGCCCCGGCCCCAGTGCAATGGGGCTATAGCGCATAAATTCGCTGCTAGTGGCATTCGTGTAGAGTAAGGTCTTGAGAAATGTCAGAGGTCATAGAGTTTTTTAACACGTATTTCTATTAATATTCACTATTGTGGTCAAGATTGAGGCATTCCTGATTAATTATGACTTGAAGATTTTAAGTAGCAAGGTAGGATCCATAGAGTAAAGATCTTATTTGTTAGTACTTGGAGGAAGAATGATTTCTAGATATTTCATGCTTGCTATTTTTAGGGACAATGTTGTAAATATGTATCTGATGTTTACAGTATGTTGTTATACGTAATAAAATCATTTTTGAAGTGAAAACTTCTTTAGCGGCGTTGAGCACTCTAAAAAAATTGTTCTGTAATGGGTATAAAATCTTAAACTCGCGTCAGGACACTCGCGTCAGGACACGTGACCTAATAGTAAGACGGATGGAGAGTAGACGATTTTGAACTTAACCTTCAACATTTTATGGTTTAAAATCATTTAAAGAAATTTGGAAAAAGCGTAAGACGGATGGAGAGTAGACGATTTTGAACTTAACCTTCAACATTTTATGGTTTAAAATCATTTAAAGAAATTTGGAAAAAGCGTAAGACGGATGGAGAGTAGACGATTTTGAACTTAACCTTCAACATTTTATGGTTTAAAATTATTTAAAGAAATTTGGAAAAAGCGTAAGACGGATGAAGAGTAGACGATTTTGAACTTAACCTTCAACATTTTATGGGTTAAAATTATTTAAAGAAATTTTTAAATGTTTTGGAACATGATCGTAGTTTTATAACTCCTAGCGACATCTTGTAGAATGTAGTAGAAAGTACATTAGCAAATGCAATGAGTAACTGTTGTGAGAGACCGCTGGTAGATGGCGCTAGCACAAAGCGCCATCTATCTTTGATATTGAAAACTAAAATGATGCATTGATACAGAGAACACTGTTACTGGTAGGCGCGACAGTTTTTTTAGCTGCTACTAGAGGGCGTTGTTATAGAAAACGTTGTTATAATCAAGTTTTCACTTCTGCCGGCACTCCCGGAGTGCAACCCGTCTTTTTTTTTTAATGAAGTTATTGGTACCTACGTCAAAGTATAAAATAGAATTAATGACAGGACCTCACCTTACTCGACAATGGTGCCATCTAGTGAGCTCAAAAATGATAGAACTAATTACGCGCCGGTATAGCCATGGCATGGCTTGGCTTCACAAGCACACGGTCAGTGACTTGTCCACAAAGCCGGACGTACGCAGTTTCAAATAAAACCGTTACAAAGAAAATTGCATTTCTTTTCGGGTAAAAACTGGTCGTGTATAAAAGCCTAAGTGCCAAATTGCGTTGCTGTGTTTAGGTTACTCGTTACTTCCATGGAGGATTTGAAACTTTCCCCTCTTCGTCATAACTCTAGATTTTGTATTTGATTTTGAAGGATATGGGTGCCGCATGACGATGTTGGTTTCTCGTCAGAGTTTCGGTCACTCACGTCACTTCTCTTAAGGACGGCAATCTGTGATGCCTCTAGTCTCGCAAATGTCTTGGCGTAGTGGACTTGTGACGGTAGTGCCCGCCAAAAAACAAGCTTGATGTCAGCTTATTAGCGAACATAAAGTAGGTCCCTTTAAACTCTTTTTAATAATTTACCTATGGAATCATAATGAATCGTGTTCATCCTCGCTCGGGCCAGACACCTCACCAGTGGCGGAGTTAGGGCCACTGACGCCCCGAGCAAAAATATTGTGGCGCCCACTTAAGGAAATCATTGTAAAGTGAAAATTTGTTGCTGAACCAATGTGAACGTATATTAAGAATTTCATCTTTCATTTAACGTCAATGTAAAAAATCCATCTAAAAAAAATCTCAATAAAAAATATGCATATGCACAGAGCGTAGAGCACAGTTTTGAGGGTTTGCACCAGGGGAGGCCAGAGACTCCAACTCCAGACCTTGGCGCCCCCCAGAATTTGTCGCCCTGGGCCGTCGCCCCATCGCGCCCCCCCCCCTAACGCCGGCACTGCACCTCACCATCATTTTGCCCTTCTCCTGTGATTTGGGGTCAGCGAAAACGTTTTATTCATCCATTCTCCCCTGTCAACCGTCACTCTTATTCTTTAAATCTAAAATGTTATTGTTTTTAGGGTTCCGTACCCAAAGGGTAAAACGGGACCCTATTACTAAGACTTCGCTGTCTGTCTGTCTCCAGGCTGTATCTCATAAACCGTGATAGCTAGAAAGCTGAAATTTTCACAAATGATGTATTACTATTGCCGCTATAACAACAAATACTAAAATTTAAAAAAAATATATTAAGGGGGGGGCTCCCATACAACAGATATGATTTTTTACCGTTTTTATAGATGGTTGGTACGGAGCCCTTCGTGCGCGAGTCCGACTCGCACTTGGCCGGTTTTTTGCTATTCAGTCGGTTTTTTAGTTTTTTTCAACTACTTATTTATTGTGTCCAATTAAAAGACTAATAATTTCATTACCTTTTTAGTTACAAATAGTATTTGTATTCAAGATTGTAATCCCATTTAAACTGTCGTCCGGATTTGATTCACCCCTGTGCACCCCGTTTGATAGTTTGTAAAAATAAAACAATAATTTTAATTATAAAATTATAATTATTTAATTAATATAATGTACAATAATTGTTGTATTTTACACACGACTGTTAAATTCAAAAACAGGACAAGCGCAATTATAAATTGGCTCTTGTTTTTAAGTAGATGGCGCCACTAACATAAATCTATTTGACAAAAGATTCATGCACAGTAGCTTATCCTTTTTTTGAAATTTCAAACATCGTCACAAAATAAGTAATAACAAGATTATAGTTTATTTATAAAACCTTACTCTAAAGGCGCTCCTTTGCCGGGAGCATTTACCTGTAATGTAATAGTTCCAATGCTTTAAGCATTAGGTGTATTGAGTGAGGAGTATTGAGCATTTCACTGCACAACATGTTATAATACAATTTGTAACAACAACTTGTTTCTATTTAAAAATCGAGTCTGATTATTGTGAGGGAGCGCCTTTATGTCTAAAGCTCGGACTACACAATTCTCCTGGCTTAGTTTTCCGTAAATGTAGTCCACACCTTAGTTTTATGAACTAAATTCTTAAAAATATAAACAAAACAAAAATAATATTATTGTTCTCTTTCCACACGTATGTATATTGATATGAGTTGGGCTGCAATTTTACAGTTTATTTACCGATATCCATTAAATGGGTAGCGTCAGAGTAGCCCGCGAAATTTAATTTTTCTTACGTTGAATGACTGTTTCGTGAGAAAGTAATTAAGAAAATTTGGAAAGTAATAGGATTGAATAAGCTTAGAGGGTTGTATTGATGATTTCAATGATTATAACTTTGTTAAGTCATATTTCTTACGGCCGCGAATCATATTCCATTCAACATTCAACCTGACACTGAAAATTGCGAAAAACGTAAGAAAATTTGAGTTTCGCTGGCTACCTTGGCGCTTCCACTTAAAACAAACATTACCAACTCATGCTAAACGTCGACCATTAAAAATCTCTCACCAAATATTCAAGACATTCTTAACAAGTAAAGACTGGATTATACAGGATGGAAGGGACACCAATGCACCAACGAATACCACGAATTCAGGACATCATCGCGAACGCCCACATAGAAAATTTTCATCGCCAATTGAGATAAAAATCAGCTGTTTCCTACAATGCCTACACGGTCAAAATGTATGAAACAGATTTTTTTTTAAATTGCAGAGGAAAAATTCTGTGGGGGGTTCGGAATTAACAAATTAAAATGATCGAAATATGCAACACTATCTCACAAAAAGTTCCAGTCTCTCCTGATAAGGCTTGCCATCGCAACAAATCAGATAAAGCATTTTACGTGCGTACCGAGAAACTAGGAGCCAATACATTCCGTTCACGTACATGATGCACGCATTTAATTCCTGTTACCGTGCTATTACTTCCCGTAGCCACAATTATGCTGAAAAAAACGCGACAGATCGTAAAGAGATAATGCCTAGATTTGCTATAAGCGTAGGATATGTGAAAGAGCAATAGTCTTAGGAATGAAACCACTTCTATCAGTTCGGAATCGCATTTTTACATGTTCCTGCCCTTTTCTGTCCCCGAGAACCGACATTTGCTAGAACGAGAGCGAGCGTGCTGCCGGGCGCGTAGTCGATGCTACCGCGTGCGATGGCACTCCCGCTCCGTTTCTTACTCTTTCGCGATCAAAACAGTTGCAGTTCTACCTTGAACCTAATGCTTTAGTGATAAAGATGAAAATCTATTAAAAAAACTTGACAGATTGTAGTAGTATGTGCTGGCGTCAGTACTATCTAATTTCGTCTGGTATACTTTGGGTCTTAGTTGTGAGCGCATTATTGGCAACAACTGAGGCCTAACGAAGCTAACAATTAGCATCACGTGAAAGAGACAGAGAAAATATATTTCTGTGAGTGTTTTCTTGTCTCTCTGTCTTCTGACTTATCTATAGTATTCTGTGCGTGACTGATATTCGACCGAAAAATCTTAAGATACAGCGATCGGAGTATACTGGCTTCTCAGTTACGGGTATTTCTGTAAATGCGCGAGTTTACGCACGTAAACCACTTTATCTGGGCCACTATCATAACTTTCTTCTGCTCAAATCAATAACACAAAATAGCACTAGTTTTCATATCTTTAAAATGAGAATATTACAGTCATTCTCCTGTTCTTTGACCACATATTTAATATCTGGCTTAGGTTTAAGCACTGTAGGAGTCACGGGCACTTTTTCAACCTCTTTCACAGTTTTAGGTGATTTTGGTGATAAATTTTTCGGTGAGGCTGATTTAACTTTGAATTGTCCCATTTTAGTCTTCACAACTTCTTTTTTTCTTACATTAGGTTTCGCTTTTGGTGTACTCGTTTCGGTAACGCTTGGGAAGTTTTGGTCTACGAAGTGTTTGTATGAATCATTGAATGAAGATGGGGATTGGAGGAGTGACCTTGGTGGTTCCTCTGGCTTCTTAACCTCCGTTGCTTTTTGTACTTCTTCAACTTTTTTGAGAACACTTTTTAAAGGTTCTTCGGGTTTCTTTAAAGAACTTTTTTGTGGTTTAAGCCCAAGTCCTTCTTCTAATAACTCTTCTAATTCTTTGTCTGTTTGTCTGGTTGTTTCCTCATTCTTCTTCATAACAGTTTTATTAAAAGACACAGATTTGTTTAAAGCAGTACTGCTTCTACGAGGCCTTGTTGACACACCGTTTTCAACAGCCGCTGGGGGTTTTTTCATCTTTTTCGGTACTACATCCTGAGTTTTTTTCTCAAAATCTTGTTTACGCTTACTTTTAGGTTTTAAACTATCTAAAGTTTCAAAAATCTGGTCATCTGACAAGCTTTTATTGACCACTGGAGCACTAAGATCTTCTCCGTGAAAACTTTTTAATATAGTTGTCATTTCAAGTGCTTTGTCTAATAAACTTCTTAGCGTAGGAACATCGACTTTAACTGCATCTTTGATTATACACTTGACCATAGTTTTTAACTGTTCGTATAGATCATTATCTCCTTCCGCATCTAAATTCGAATCTTCTGTTTCTTTGGTGTATAATGATATGCTGTATTTATTAAAGTCCGTAAACGGTATGTTGTTGTTAACGATGTGACCACAGTGGTCTTTAAAGTAGCATACGTGAATGCCTCTAGAATATTCTCTCACAATAATGGTGGCGGGGCATAGTTTGGTTGCAGAGTTTGTAGACTGGGGCTGGTGGGGACAATGGTAGATTTCTTTTGTTTTCGGCTTGTTAAGACGAATGAAGCTTATATTCAATGCTTCTTGTAGTTTCGTTTTCCAGGATTCGAATTCTGAAATATGAGGAGGTTCGTTAATGTTGTGTTATGCCTGATTTTAAATATAAAATATTGGTTAGCATTGGCGATCTTGATTTAGTCGCTTGATCCACTGATTTACTTGTTCAATAAATTATTTTTTTAAAGTAATTTATTAATGAACATTCAATGATTTTATCAATTATAGATTCTTGGTATTGGTTAGTTTTTAATTAACATTAGAAAAATAGAACCATTTATAAGTGTAACGTATTTCGACATAATTGGGAATTGAAATAATTGGGCACACTGTGCAAAAGTTAATTTTGGAACAAAAAAGGGGTGGGAAAATTTTTGCGTGGCCTCCTTAACTTCCGCAATTTATATTATCTTTAAAATAGAGGACATATAAAACTTGTATAATCAATAGCTGGCATCAATAACAACAACAACCTGACCTAACACCTAACCTAACCTAACCTAACCTGAATTAATAGCATCGCAATTATTGTATGGAAGAAAATCTTCTAAAGCGTTATATTTTTAAAATACAAGCAATAGGTGCAAGCAAGCTGAAGGTGTGCTTGAAGGTGTGCTGCAGGCAATAATTGTAACTTTGATGACATACAATTTGGGATGTGACGGTTTAGATTTTCTTCCATACAATAATTGCAATGCTATAATTCAGGTTTAATGCGTGGCCACTCTTTTGACTATAAAATAAAATGGTGGATGTTAGACAGGCTAAATACTTCAGAGCCCTTTTGAAACATTGTATTTCTTTAAAAATGGATGATGCCTAAGCATTAATAGATCTAAGGCACCAAGGTAGAATAGTCCACGTGCACACCCTCTTAAAGAGAGGAGGCTTGTCTCAGCATTGAGAATAGTATAGGCTAATTATAATTATGATAAATTAGTATTAATTTAATAATACGTACCATCTCTTCCCGGAAAGAAAAAATTCTGTGCTCCATTTGAATGCAATCCTTTAACATGGTGTTGAAACAGCACGAGACCACAAAATGTCTGGTCGCATCCCAAACACAGGTACTGGTCTTTGTACGCTTGCATCTTAGGACATTCATGGGGGATTGTTGAACGTATCTCATTTTTGCAGGATGCACACGTTTCTATGCGTATTGGTTTTACTAACAGCGCGGAGTTTGGGGCTCTGAAAGTTTAGAAGGTAGATTAAATAAAAAAATGAATCATCATCACCATCGTTTCAGCCGAAAGACATCCACTGCTGAATATAGGCCTCCCCAAGTGTCGCCCATTGACTGGGCCCGTGCGAAAAAATTAATATTATAAAAAACATGAGTTACAGGTTTTTATATGCAACTAGTTGTGCCCGGAATGGGCCCTGGCTTATGAAGTGCAAAATTTCATCAAAATCGGTTCTGTAGATAAGGAGTCTCTAGGGTATGACCAGAAAATGATTTTTATATATGTACTCAGATATGTAACACAACAATCTCTAACCACAACCAATTTCAATGAAATTTTGTAAATGTGTATAGTTGATTCTAGCTTAGGGCAGGAATAAATGCTAAAACGCAGACCGGGACATTTGTAATAGAAGTAGGGTAAACCATGTGGACACAATACATTTTTCGAGGGATTTTGGGTTAAATAGATTTTATAGATTTAGAGGCCAGGTTTTGAAAAGAGATTTTTAATGGTATTTTTTTAGGACAAACAAGTCAATTTATAATATACTTAGCAGGGGTGTAGGCAGGAGGTATTTGGGGGAGAACAGTGGTAGCCTGGGGCTAGTTACAAAGAACAGCCAAGTTTTCAACTACACTGAGCCAGCATCGTTGATTATGGTTAATTCCCGCTCATAGAGAGTAGTCCTGTCCCAACTCCCAACAGTAGGGATAATAGGCTATTTAAGCTATGTTTGATCCATAGAGGCTGATAGAGAACAAGAGTGCACAGAAGTTCCAAAATAAAAATTGTGATGTTGGAAAACATGAATGAACACAACTATTTGTTTGCTGAGATTAATTGACTATATGAGTAAAAGCTTTTATAGCCAAGAGGTACAAAATATTATATGTTTACAAAGGCATTAAGGCCAACATATACTGTAAACACAAAACATAACACTCACACTTTGTCCCCATTCTCATCAACACAATGATTCTTCTGTATGTGTCTGAATGCCGTGAAATACACAGGGAACTTCAACGCACACACTGGACACTCAAACTCAGGCTTTTTAATCACACTCGGAGATTTTGCCGCGGTTTCCACAGCTTTCAAAGGTGTCTCAGTTTTTGTCTTTTCACTTGCCTCTGAACGATTTACCCTCTTCAATAGATGCAAAGGAACCATCTTTTTCTTAACCGGCTTCGCATTGTCTCGTCTTTTAAACGCCACATGTTTATTTGACTCCGGTTTTGCGTGGACAAATTTGTAATGCGATTTCCATGCAGAAACAGTCTGGAATTTCCGCCCGCAATCGTCGCATTTCACCGGCGGACGCGGCTTATTGAGCTTCTTTACCGGTTCAGGTGTCTTGGCTCCCATTTTTACAGTACATTTAGTACTAAAACTGTGTTATTTTAAGCGAATTAACGCAAAAGCTTGGAATATTCACAGAAATTCACAAATAGAAGCGCAGTGACGGCGGCGGTATAAAAACTAAATAGAACACGCGTTCCAGTACAAAAACGGGTGTTAAACATGTATCAAACCAAGATCAGCCAAGATGGCGCTAAAGTCCTTTGTCTTTCTGCGGAATTCTGCATAGACATACGCTTCAAATCATTCATCAACTCTCACTATTCATTAAATGGAGAGCTTTTTAAAACGATAAGTGTCCATTATGGACATACCAAAAGCGTTGGGATCATTAATTATTTTTTTCAATAAAATGTCATGCTAATGGTTATGAATTTACGTAATGAGGTATTTGGAACGCAATCAAATGGACGCAATTTGACATTATTATTCTAAATTTTTAAATTCCGCTTCGTTTGGAAATTACGGCTTTGACACCTTGTCCTTATACAGTGAGCTATAGTAAAACAAATAAAATATGATCACTATTTTAAGAGTTTAAAATGCAGATGGGTATTACTTCATTCACTCCCTATAAAATATTGCTAATGGTAATCAACTAAATAGACTAGAGGCTGGCAGCTGACATAAACAAGTGGGGAAAAGACTAGGCATTGAAGATGGGCAATTCTACATAATATAGTCCTAATAAAAATAATATGACATGTAACATAACGCCTGTAATCCCATGAGGGTTAGGCAGAGGTACGTAATATTATATTATCTGTGTCCACCTACGTTGCAGAGGTCAAGGAGTAATAGTGTTCTGTGGCAGATGTGTACAGATGCCAGCACATCGTTACTCATGCCAAGGGTTATCCGAACACACCCCATGTATGTTGCGATTGTGTACGTTACTCCAGCAAGAAAGTGTCTCCTAGAGTTATATGAGTAGAACGTGTGAACGTGTTGGTGCCTTATCTGCTGTAAATGTACTCCACATAAAAAATGTGTGCCCCCTGTCGTTTTGGAAAAAAACGATTCTTGCTGGGGTAACGTTTTTCTAGCAGGATAATTCTAAACGATCGAATGATCGGAGAGAAAAAAAACAACGGGTTGCACTCCGGGAGTGCCGGCAGAAGTAAAAACTTGAATATTAACGTTGTGCATTTTTGATATTTTGAAATGGTTAGGGAATAATTTTGCACGAATTGCTTTAATTATCAATATAAAAGTACTATCATTTATGTGGTAAAATCATAAATACAATATTCATTTATTGCGCTATCGGACACAAACATGACAATTTATATTACATTAAAAATTTAACACTTCAGAACTCCCTCCGTCTTACGCTTTTTCGATCAGGTCACGTGTCCTGACGCGAGTTTAAGATCTTATACCCATTACAGAAAAAGTGCTCAACGCCGCTAAAGAAGTTTTCACTTCAAAAATTGTGCATGGCCAGAGAGCTTATATTATTATGAGTGCCAAAATGCGCCCCCAAAAATAAAATCTGTGCCCCTTCAGGTTTTCGAGATATTGCATTTCCTGCTGGAGTAACGTTTTGATGAATCGTATATCTCTAAAACCATTGCATGTGCCCCTGTAGAATAAACATACACGAATGTTGTTACGTATATGGGATAAATATGTTTATTTATAGCCAAATACCATCAGATAATTTGTGCATATTCGATGTTTACAGTTATATCTTTATGCGGTTTACTATACTAACACACTTTATCTGAATCTTTGTATAAGCAAATTACTCGTAAGAAAAATACTTATCTGTGATTTAAAATTTAATAATTTTTTTTACACAATATTAACTATTATTAACTTACTTACTTATTGGCAGGAAAAATAAATGCTAAATGCACTTAACACGCTATAATTTTATGATGAATTCTAACGCGACAATTGCAATGTACTGCCGCCTTAAAGTGATAAGTATTGGAATGGATATTAATTAAACATTTAATCTACTATTCATTAAGCAAAACTTTGACGAAGGATTTTAGTACTAAATCTGCGCCTCTGGACTCTGGAACAGTGCATAACTACTCACACATACTTAATACTGATCTGTGATTTTTTGTGATGCGAATTTACTAATTATATTATGTTAGACTTAGATGAAAAACTGATCTGTGATTTAAATAATAATGACGTGCAAATAATTTCTGATATTTATAGGTAGGAAATTTTATCTGTGATTTGATGCAATAATTACTTTAAAAATGAAAATTAAGGGAATAAAAATAATAATTTTCACATCAACAAGCTGTTTCATTTATTATAGGTGCATTTAATATATTTTTTAATTAGCCCCCAAAACTTTTGAACGCGACTGTACGGACAACAGCTTAGGTATAATACGTCCAATAAAGAAGGTCATCGATATGTATGAATCAGTCGCTTTTTAGTAGTCATTGGAATTTGGTCGGATAACCAGCCGTTGTTTAAATATTTTGGTTTGTTGTTTATATTTACCTACTTAATGCGAAACATTCCAAGCTGAATATTTTCACCATATATTTTTGACTAAAGGCCTAAAGCCTAATACAAGATTTTGGTTTACACCTACACATCTGGGATTGAGCCGGTTCCTTGTGTTTTGCCGTCAAAGTTATGACACCATCGTTTTGACTTTTAGCAAGATTATTCAAAAACGCATGCATGAACCGTTTTGAAACTTTGTATGGTTATCGTTATTATTAGCGTCAAGAAGGACCGAATACAATTTTCAGCGAACTTATGCCATGTCTCATTTAGGCGCTGCGACGTTTTTTCGGGTTTTCATAAAAAGGCGATAACTTCAAAACTATAAATATTTTCTTAAATCTAATTTGGTGCACTAAGGGGCACACATTAAGAGCTACTCGTGTATGTTTATTCTACAGGGGCACATGCAATGGTTTTAGAGATGTACGATTCATCAAAACGTTACTCCAGCAGGAAATGCAATATCTCGAAAACCTGAAGGGGCACAGATTTTATTTTTGGGGGCACATTTTGGCACACATATAAGCTCTCTGGCCATGCACAATTTTTCTCTCTCCGATCATTCGTTTAGAATTTTCCTGCTAGAAAAACGTTACCCCAGCAAGAATCGTTTTTTCCGTTTTTTTTTCCAAAACGACAGAGGCCACATTTACAGCAGATAAGGCACCAACTACCTATACGTTTTACTCATACCTATAACTCTAAGAGATACTTTCTTGCTGGGGTAACGTACACGTTGCGATTCTTGATAGTTTTTGAATTAGTTTCTTGGTTTTTTTTTCATTCTTTAACATTAACTAGAGGCCTTGGTCTGTGGTTCATCTTAGGGCGAGGTCAAACGAGCGTAATTTTTGGAGCTGTGTTCACACTTAAGTCCTGTGTATGTACAGACGCCAGCTCAGCCTTAGTGGCGGGCATTTTCTAATCTCATCAAGAGTAACAAAAAATAAGCAAATTCACATAATTTTGTATCTATACAAATACTTAAATAAAATTGAAGTGTCTGTTTGTAATATCAAAATAACAGCTTTTTACAAAATGCATAAGATATACATTATCTTATGCATTTATAACAAAAACAATTTTTTTCTGGCTAATCTCCGAAACGGCTGGACCAATTTTGACGGGACTTACTGGCAGATAACTAATGCTATAAAATTCTATATTATAATAAGATTTCCAGCAGTCCTCCTGGTTAAGGCTAGTGCAGTAAGGGGGGCTCCCATACAACAGATATGATTTTTTTGCCGTTTTTATAGATAATGGTACGGAACCCTTCATGGGCGAGTCCGACTCGCACTTGGCCGGTTTTATTTTATTTTTGGTGTAGTGTCTAGTGTAGGGGTAAACAAAAAGCACCAAGAAAAAAAAGAAATACTTTTATACTTAAATTTATTCCTCCATTAATTGTACTCCCCATAGTTTAATTTCATCTTCACAGGCAGTTACCAAACAATTATCAGTAGGATGATGGCTTAAAGATACTACTGGCCTATTCTCACTATGTTTTAACTTCTGGGTACAAGCGCTACTGATTAAATCATAATAAAAAACTTCTCCTGTAGCTGATCCACAAATGATATGACTATCTTTCTCATTGACAGCATTTTCTAACAAATAGTCTCTACTTTCATGACCCGTGAAGGTGTTTAGTATTTCCCCAGACTCCTTGTCAAATAATTTTATTGTACTATCGGCACAACTTAAAATATAACACTGTCCGTCTCTTGTTAAGCTACCAAAAGTCACAATATGACCTATATAGTCAGAAATCATCTTTGCCATCCTTATATCATATAACCTAACATGGCAATCCACTGATGTAGTCAAAACTTCATGGTCGGTAACTTGGATAGATGTTATAGTGTCCTTTGCATCTTTTAAAACTTGTACAGGCTCTTGTCTACGGCTTACTATATCCCAAAAGCATACGGAATTGTCTATGGATCCTGAAACTGCCATTGTGGATTCTTCGTTGTATTTTATGCATGTTACTGAACTTGCATGGCCTCTGTATCTTCGTAAGGGTTGTCCTGTCATGACATCCCAAAGAATTACCGATTTGTCAGCACTGGCTGTTATGATTTGACTGCTGTCACAGGATCCTGCAGCATCTAAGACTTCATTTGCGTGCCCCCCATAAGTTTTCAATAAAAGTTGCCGATAGGGATTCCAGAGTTTGACTTTCTTGTCTGCTCCGCATGTTAGGCAGTATGTGCCGTCCACGTTGAACCGGACGGCGCGTATCGCTTGTTGCTTGCATTTTATAGTTGCTAACGTTGTTAGTTCGGTCATTTTGCTAGTTTTTTTCAAAGAAAATCACACCAAACTAAATGAAAACACAATTTCACATTGTTTTGAAATGTGACGTTTGAGAAATTGATTGACTGCAAGTCTGACAGTCCGAGTCCACAGACGTATACAAATGAAAATAAATGCTCGGACCCAACATAGACGTAAAAAAAATACCGACTGGATAATACCAGTCGGTATTTTTTTGGAATGGAATTACCTACAAAAAAAGGTGCATGCATACCTATAAATCTCTCGTAAAATGGAACGGCTGCCATTGCTAGGGGTGTGTCAATCAAGGAATATAGGAGTTACTATAACGAGTATCGA
The DNA here is from genome assembly GCA_950022335.1 of Eurois occulta. Taxonomy (NCBI): domain Eukaryota; kingdom Metazoa; phylum Arthropoda; class Insecta; order Lepidoptera; family Noctuidae; genus Eurois; species Eurois occulta. Next base: position 7,306,413 of record OX465504.1, on the reverse strand, counting down.
TACTAGATACGAGTCTTTCTAAATATCACGTTTGGATAGTAATTATTTAATATACTAACTTAAATTCCTTTGTAACAGAAAAAGATTAGTGGATTTACTTACCTTCTGTTTACAGATGACTTTCGATGTTGTTTTTTGTCGGGTTCCTGAAAAAAATAAGTACTAAATATAATAAAAAACCATATGTAAGATATGATTTTTAGGGTTCTGTACGTCCGAATGAGACAACGAAACCCTTAAAGGAGCTCTCGTGTAACCGGCTGTGACTGCCAATTCGCTCTGAATCTACTGGTCAAGGAACATAATTATATACTTTAGGGAGAAGAATGTCTAGTACGTACAGACGCCAGCACATCAAGCTACCCGAAACTATCAAATTTTCACAATCTACCTTGAACCTAATGCTTTGGCGATAAAGTTAAAAATTTCAGATTGTAGTAGCTTGATGTGCTGGCGTCTGTACATAATGGCACGGTTTTGGCGCCTCCTGGTGGATGCCCCCGAAAACTCCAAAAAGCGGGAAATTCAAAATCGGATTTCGTAAAGATGGTTATTTAAAGGTCTGCCCACAAAAGCAGAACTGGGAAACTGTAACCAATGTTAAGTCAGTGTGCAGTTTCACTGATCACAATTTTCCAGCTTTGCTTTGGTGTTCAAGCAGCCTTATTGTTTAAATTAACTTAAAAGGTGAATAGGAAACAATTCTTGCTTGTACAAAACTTTGAATTTTGACAAAAATCATAAGTTTATAGTTTTAAAAGTCAAAGCTTCTTACTAGTATTTTTATAATGAAAACAGTAGTTTGCCTTATAAGTCAGAAATACTTTATTATAAATTATAAAATAGGTATTGCATACATAGGAACTATTAAAATGGGTAGCCGAATCCAACAACATATTTTTTTTTATTTTCAACTGGAATATTGTTACTAATTCCAGAGGGTCCCAAGAGATCAACTGTTGAGGGGTAATATCTACTGGATATATCCAGAAGAGGCTGTGAAGGACCCGCTACAGGTTCTCTAATATTAGCAACTTGTAGAAATGGCATGGTTATAACCTGCAAAGAAAGTATACCATTACTTATTTATGAAATGCTAAGGTATTAGTAGAGATTTTTAAAGTTTTAACTTAACATAATACTCCTGCCCTTATCCCAATTTATTTGGGTTTGGCATACATGTTTATCAGCTCTCAGCCGTTATCTCAGTGTTCACTTATTCTCCTCTAGCTATATCATCTTTCACACTACCCATCAACATTATGGGTACCATGTTACATACAGGGTTATCAATGTCATTATATCTATAATTATGCTTCATTGTTATAATCTTAACACATTGAATGACACACATTATTGAAGCGAAGCTGCTTAATACAAGACTGGGATGGGGACCTAACTCAGAAAAAGTGTGCGCTGCGATGATGCAATGCACTTCATTGGTTCGGCTGCGCATATTGTTACTCAAGTGGAATGAGCAAGACACGAGTCCAAATGAGAAGTGAGACAGGGTTTTCAATTACTCATATTCGTCTAGCTTTAGTAGATTTTATATATATTTATGCATAAGAGAAGCTCCACTTCTGTTGGCACCTCACGCCATTTTTACTTTAAATTTGGTTCTCACTGTTTAGCTTACCTTCATATCTGGTGAAGCAAAACGTCTCAATTTCTTGGTTGGGAAGTCCATAAAAGCTGATTCCTTAAAATGCAGATGACAAAGCATTCTGTGTTCAGTGTGCAGTTTCATCTGAAACTCCTTGTTAGACCATGATTTGTCTGGACAGCAATACTTTGCCCATAATTCACAACTGAAAGAGAATAAAATAGAATAAGTAAATTAAGTACCGATGCAAAAGTTACTAAGATATTACGAATCACCAATACAATCACAAATCTGGACTAAGGGCATAATAATTAACGAGATAAACCTAATAGTTAAAGATTGTCTATTATTGGAGCAAGCGTGCATCTATCTAGCCAATATTAGAGGAGCACTTACCGGAGAACATTTGTGGAACCAGGTTTTGGAAACCTAAATAATGTGATTTTGGGGTCATCGACAGGCGAAGAACCACACTTAAAACACTTCCTTTTAATCTCCTTCATGTTTGAAAACAAAAACTTGAGTCACTATCTCGTACACAACACTCAACAGACAACAGACGAAAGAACACACACCACACAAGAAATAATAACATCAACAAACACACGCCGCCGCCGGTAGACATTTTTCTTCTTTTTTTAATCTTTATTCGTGACCATAGATACAAATTTTGCAAACTGTACTGTGACATTTCAAACAAAAGAGGTTGTAAGGGACTCCCATTTTTTTATGTTTGTTTCAGGCCAATGGGCCAGGCTATTATTGATGCTGCGGGACTGTTCGAAAGACTCTTTCGAACAGTCCCGCAGCATCAATATAATCTCTTTCAAAGAGATACCGCGGCCCTGGAACATAAAGGGCCAATGAAGGAACATGGGTGGTTTTTAGTCAGTAAGAGTCTGACACTTCCGCTCCGCCCAGCGAGAGCGGGAGGGGTCATTTGATGATTTCCCACACTCCAAAAAAAAAAAAAACTATTATTGATCAATCGTTTTAATATACACTTACCGAAAATACTGTGGGAACACAGTTATCACGTAATCTTATAACATCAAGGGTTCTGTTGAAACAGCTTTCTTCAAAATGAAGTGAACAGATGTACAATTCTTTATGTCGGTGATTAATAGTTTCTTTACCAATAGCCTCTAACCACTTTTTCTTTAATACTTCATTTTTAGGAAACCTAAAAAAGGGCAAATATTATCAACAACTCATTTTGGTTAGTTACCAACATAAAACAACAAAAACTAAAACAAATAAAAAAATCCTGACGACTTATTTTAGGATACAATAAAACTCTGTGGAACGGTTTCTCGGTGCTGTGAACCACAGGCCGGACCAAACAAGGTCTCTGGGACCGACTAGGAAACGCAGAATGATTTATGTTAACATCGTAGATTATAGCTTTTAGCGAAGGACCGAGGAACTAGTTTCGGAAACTATTATAGCCCAATCAACGGGGCTTATCTAACCCGAAAATTTCCCCTGCCAGTAAGAATAGGTAGTGTGATAAAGTAAGGTAATACAGATTACAGATGTCAAATTAGCCAAAACATTTTGATAAGAGAAGTTAGGTATTTTTACCTAAACATGAAAATTGCTTATAAGTCTTTGTGAAAAATTCCTCAGACTGAAATACTTTACTTTTTTTTTTACTTTACCGCAACGGTACAATACTATTCCACCATGACATTGACATATTTTTGTAAACAAACGAATATAAAACAATAAATAATGAAAAAGGTCTGCTTTAAGAAAACTAACCCAAAAGCCCTATATTCATGATCGTGTAACAATTTTTTCATCGTTTGTGTATTATTGTATGTACAGACGTCAGCATATCAAGCTACCCAAAACTGTCAAATGTTTCCAATCGACCTTGAACCTAACACTGTAGCAATAAAGTTGAAAATCTATTAAAGATATTTGACAGATTGTAGTAGCTTGTTGTGCTAGCGTCTGTACTATGTCATAAAAACTGGCAACTCACCTGTGCAAAGACAATTGAGGCTGATTTTCATTCTTTCTTGCACCACACTTCACAATACAACACCCAGGCATGTTAAATTGCTGTTTTCCAACATTTACATGCAATTTTATAGGTAAACTATTCGTAATTTTCTCGCAAATTTCAATAATATAAAAAGTAAACAACCATTTGACAGCAAAACTACCAGGAACCTTGTCCGTCGCACGGTCGCTTAAGATGGCTGCCAATGGCTGCTAAGGCGACGACAAAATGTTGCCATGTTGTCTCTTTTATGAAATACGATTATTTATTCAAAAGAATATGACAAATTGATATTTCACTGACTGTATCATATTTCACTCATATGTTTTGTATAAGCAATTGTATAATTATATAGAATAACGCAGCGCCTCCATATCTTTTCTAGCTTTATGAATAAAAATGCCCGGGCCCAAGGCTGCCAGCCAGCAACTTTTTTTCAAATTTTATTAAATTTATACCAGTTTAAGCATAATTCATCACTTCTAGCCCCTTTTATCCTTTTTTCCATTCCTATTTCATAGTTGTGATAGTGCCATCTATTTATGTTTCTTTAAGCACAAATTATCAACGACATCTATTATCGTTTTTTCCGAAACACTAATTACTAACGCCATCTACCGGCATTTCTTCGGAATACGGCAGCCATTGTTCTTCAAATCTGCAATGGCTGATCTTCAGCTGCGTACTATGCGGTAACAATTCATTATATACCGCTGTTTACATTGACACACTGACTTAGTTCCATTATGTACCTACGTTATATTATGTATGTTCTAAACGTTACACGCCCACCTTGCGTTTTGTTTAGGCAAAATTGAGAGCGTTTTACATGTGACATTAAGGAGGTTGTTATCATCGAAAATGAAGAAAGTTAGGATTGACCGAGATTTTTCTTTAACCTTTTTACTAGACTATAAAGAGGTTAACTCATGTGTGATAATAATTAACCAAAAGCCATTAGTGGACCACAAAAAAGTAGAAGAAAAAAAAACGCTTTCAATATAGGTAAATTAGGTCACGTTTCATTCAGTTTCGCTCTTCCCTATCTTTACGTTAAACTGTCTCTTAACTGAAACCTGCATTGCGATTACCTTGAGATACTACTGCAGTTGGCAAGCATTCATAGAAATTAAGATGGTAAGTAGGTATACGTAGGTATAGTTCCGTTCCGGGTATACCTCCTACTTACGAATAGGAATGGTATAGGTACCTACATGAATAAAAATAAAAAATGATTTCTTGGACCTATGTTGAGAGTTTGTATGGTCTTAACTGGGCTATAGAGGTAATGAGCATGAGCAGTCACCCCTTGTTAAAAACTTATTAAGAAAAAAGAAAATTGTTGAAAATAGAAAATTGTAGTCAGCCTACAATGTTTCCTACAAGTAGGACACAAACCTCTCTGTGAGAGGTTATTTAATGTTCCCCATTGGTGGGTTATGCAATAAATAGAAAGAAACCGAATAGAATAGAATAATAATTTATTCTTGTTGTAGTTGGTTCACAAATAAAGGTGGTAATTTAAAAAGTATCTCTACAAAATACCGTTACGTACAATATAATAGTAAGAAAGAAAATAACCGAAATAAGTAATTATACGAACAGTTAACTATTTTAAACTTACATTAAAAAATAAACCTTTTAGTCTTACAAACCTCCTTAATAACTGTTAGGATTATTATTTCCTTATAAATAAATAAAGGAAATAATAATACTAACAGTTAGTAACTATTTAAAACTAACATTAAAAAAATAAACCTTTTAGTCTTTCAAACCTCCTTAATAACTGTTAGTAGATATTATTATTTCCTTATAAATAAATAAAGGAAATAATAATACTAACAGTTAGTAAACTATTTAAAACTAACATTAAAAAAATAAAGCTTTTAGTCTTTCAAACCTCCTTAATAACCTTACTAACCAATTTTATAGCTTCACCAAATAAAACATCAACACCCTCATTCGGAAAACGGCCTACTAAGTTGACGCCTGTCTTATATACTGCAAATAAAACACGAATTTTCAGCCGTCCGGCCGCCGTATACGGCCGTTACGGCCCGGAACGTCGGCAAGCCTCTGAAAGCAGGTCAGTGGATTGCGGTAACCGGCAGTGTATGCAGCAGACATAATGCGGACGAAGTTCGTAGTCCAAGCCCCAATGCGTCCTTCATGGTAGTTAGACCACAGATAAAATATAGTTTAGTGAAAAATTGGGTTTTGGAAGTGAAACAGTGAAAAAGTTTAGCTTAGCAAAACATCACATCTGTCTTCCTCAAAGCCTCGAAGGGTAAGGCAGGCAGGCAAGAAATGTACAGTGAAGACGACTCATATGGATTATCTCGTGGAATTACGATTACAACTCTGAATATTAAGACTTTATACGGGGTCCAAATGACTAGATATTGTCCATAATTAGTACAGTAGGAGAAAATCGCTTTTAAAGTTTTTAAAGTTGCCAGTTCAGTTTGAAGTCCCATGTAATACATAAGAAGACTAGTGCCGTCAACTGGTCGCAGATTAAACTCCAAATTAGTAAATACTTTGAGGTGCAAGAAAATGACGAATTTATAAGGGTTCCATTTTTTGCCATTCGGCTACGGGACCCTAAAAAGCACGTGGAAATCATCCAAATCCTTATACACATAAATGTGTTATTATTTAGTTGATATTTCTTAACACGCTGAAATATTAAGCTTGCGCAACCGGCATCGGGTCGTTCTAGTATAAACATTTTTGTGACCTAAACGTTGAAGGAAAACATCGTGAGGAAACCGGCATGTCCTAGAACCAAAAATTCAAAGACATGTGACATCTACCAACCCGCACTGGACCTGCGTGGTGGATTATAGCCCATTCGCTCTCTAGAGAGGAGGCCGTGTGTCCCAGCAGTGGGAACATTAAGGCTGATTATGCTATGCTATGCTATGTGACCTCAGTACGGTACGGCCCATCTAAAGATTAAAGTCTTTGCATACTGGAACAAGCTTAAATAACCTAGTTACGTAGTACGGTGACCTAACAAAAAACCTAGTGCAAAGCATGTACTAACCAAATTGCTTTTAATCTTATACAAATGCTAATTTCTGAATAGATCAAGTAAGTACCTACATAACAACTCGAGGGGTAAGGTGGGCTGCGGGACTGCTCGAAAGAGATACCGCGGCCCTGGAACATAAAGGGCAAAAGAAGGAACATGGGTGGTTTTTAGTCAGTAAAAGTCTAACACTCCCTTCCGCTCCGCCCAGAGCTGGAGGAGTAATTTGATGATTTCCCACCCGAAAAAAAAAGAAGGTAAGCACCAGGGTAGCCCGCGAAATTCTAATCTTACGTTTTTTGCAATTTGCACTCAGTGTTAGGTTGTGTGTTGAACAAAATATGATATGTGATGGAATGACTATTTCATGGAAAAGTAATTCAATGGGATTAAATGTACTTAGAGGGTTGTATTGGTAATGTTAATTATTATAGCTCTGTAAAGCCATATGTGATACGGTCGAGAATCACATTTAAATCAACATACAACCTGACACTGACGTGCAAATTGCAAAAAACGTAAGAAAATTTGATTTTTTTAAACGTGTATTAACGGTAAAGGCACATCATCGTCTGCCTAGTAGTGCCTAGCCTTTTCCCAACGATGTTGGGTTCCAGTCTAACCGGATGCAGCTGAATACCAGTATTTTACATGCAGCGACTGCCTATCTGACCTCCACAACCCAGTTAGTACCGGGTAATATACCTCTTGGTAAGACTGGTTGTCAGACTTTCGAGGCTCCGACTACCTGTAACGACTGCCAAAGATCTACAAATGACAGCCGGGACCAACGGCTTAACGTGCTTCCCGAGGCACGGAGGGAACTTTAGTTTAGTGAATGGTCACAGAGTTATTTAGTTTGATGTACTGAATGGTTGACGTCTTCGTGAAGGGTCCGTTTCCACCATGTATATTGCAAGGTTTATAATATCCAAGGTTGATGACAAAAGCAGCCAGATCGATGAAACTGCAAGGTTATACCGCCAGCCTGTTCGTGGATGAGTGGTCGTTTGTACTGATCGATACACATTTACGCATTAAAATAGCCTTCACACGAGTGGACATACTACGGAGAGTTGAGCATTCAACCCCAAAGGTTTACACCATTTAGAGGGGTTCCTGGCTAAATAATAACAGCCGCTCGGGTCGATCTTCTAGGCTAAGCAGTGCCTGCCGAGGTTGGGCCGTGGAAGGGTGACCATTAGTTACTTAACAAATTTTCTCCGTGCCTCGGAAACCACGTTAAGCCGTTGGTCCCGGCTGTCATTTGCAGATCTTTGACAGTTGTTACAGGTAGTCAGTGGCCCGAAAGTCTGACAACCAGTCTTACCAAGGGGTATCGTATTACACAGTACTGACTGGGTTCTGGAGGTCAGATAGGCAGTCGCTCCATGTGCTGTATCCGGTTAGACTGGAAGCCGACCCCAACATGACATTCGATTCCCGGGCAAAATGTTATTGGGTTTTTTCATCAAGAATTTCTCAGTAGCAGTCACGGAGTCTGGATTTGTGTCCGGTTTATGGCAATAGGCTTAAACATAGCTGCGTGGCAAAATGAGGGTCTACTTTTAGGTACACCTCTGCCTAACCCTTAGGTAATTATTAGGCGTGATGTTTCTTATGTCATGATGTAAAGTTCATGCCTGCTAGGGTTTGAAACCACGACCTATAACTTCGTATTTCAAGGCCGTCACGTACAAAAACAATACCTATTACTTCCCTGTGTAGCGTTGAATCTACGCATATAGTTTCTCCGCATTGCAGCTACGAGAGCAATTTATTGTGTTACAGGAATAATCCATGAAAAGATAATTTAAAAAGGTTCAAAGACTTTCAGGAAGCTGAAATCCATTCTCCACAAGTCCACGCTAATATAAAAAAAAAACCGGCCAAGTGCGAGTCGGACTCGCGCACGAAGGGTTCCGTACCATTATCTATAAAAACGGCAAAATAAATCATATCTGTTGTATGGGAGCCCCCGTTAATATATTTTTTTTTAATTTTTAGTATTTTTTGTTATAGCGGCAATAGTAATACATCATTTGTGAAAATTTCAGCTTTCTAGCTATCACGGTTTATGAGATACAGCCTGGAGACAGACAGACAGACAGACAGACAGACAGACAGACAGACAGCGAAGTCTTAGTAATAGGGTCCCGTTTTACCCTTTGGGTACGGAACCCTAAAAAACGAAAGGTACTCTCGCCATATTGGCTGAGCGGATTTGGATTGGCAAAACGATACACTATGACCTGAGTTACAATACAACACACACTCACATACCATCACACCCTGTCATGGCCGGAGGGTTAGGCAGAGGTGTACCTAGTAGTACACCCACATTTCGCCAGTTACGTTAAAGTCCCATGTAATAGGGGGCGAGCCTATAACCATCTATTGGATAGAAATTTCGACTCAGGTGGTTGAAATTGTTGACGACATCAGGCGAAGTCGCGGGTAACAGCTAGTTTTATCCTGAGCTGTGTGGAAATAGGTCGTAAGCTCTTGTTACTGAAGCAAATAGCTCTACGGTAGTTATAATAAAGAATTGTTTCTTGCCTCTTTCGAGAAAATATTTTTTGTTGTAAAGGTTAAATGGTCATGTCAGCAGAGAACCGGGTGTTTAGCGCGAGTTGGGAGAGGAGCATGAGGGCCTGGAGGACAATTGAGAGAGTGATTTTCAGACGAACATGAAGGGTCTGACTAATTCTAATATTTCTACTGCTAGGAAACAGGCTTCTTCTCTGTAAGAGTGGGCTACATGTTCCACCACGCTGACCCATTGCGAATAGGGTAGTTGAAACACCAATCAATTGATATACTTTTTATGATCTGTCAAAACGCGATTTATTAAATTTTTAAACCGACTTCAAAAAAAGGAGGAGGTTTCTCAATTCGACCGTATATATATTTTTTTTTATGTGTGTACGCGGATAACTTCGTCGTTTATGAACCGATTTTGATTTTTTTTTTTTGTTGGAAAGGAGATACTTCAAGGGTGGTCCCATGATAAGGAAACCGCGATCTGATGATGGCATCCAAGAGAAATTGAGGGGAGCTTTCAAAAATTGTAGTGGCGACTAGTGCGTTTGTAAATTTTTTGATTAAGTATTTTAAAGCACTATAATTTCAAGAAGGTCTGGAGTCGCTCTGATGTTGGAACCGAAAGACAGTCGAGGGAACTCCTCAACGGTTTACAGCAGTCACCTTGTGTTTGGGTTTGTTTAATTTGTATTGATGAGAAATTTACACCTAGATGGGTTGTGACTGTCATAAGGGGTCTGATGATGAAGACGAAGGACAGTTAAGGGAACTCCTCAACTGTTTACAGTAGCTACCTTGCGTTTGGACTTAATTCATGTATATTGATCAAAACTTTGCACCCATCTGGGTTACAAGTGCCATTACAGGTCTGATGATGAAAAATATTTCTATGGAATATTACAAATAAAAATAAAAAAATAAAAAAACTTTTTTGCAAAAAATAAAACCGACTCCAAAAACACAAAAAAAGTGAAAAATAATTTTAGCTTCAGAAGTCGGTGACAAAAAACTGAATCAATAAACAAAAGTCACCGACATACAGGTTGTCTAACACCATCTCTTTCCCACACTGGAATTACTCCACCAGAAGGCCACCAGATGAATGAACGAGGAGAAGGCGTAAGGGCCGTAGCTGGTGTTCTGTGGTTTTTGCCTATCCCCGTAGCAAAAAGGTGAGAATTTGTGTATACTATGAAAATTGACAAGCAAACTTGAAGTTCTGTTATGATATACTAGCTGTTGCCGCGATGTTCGTTCGCGTGAAATTATTAAAAAAAAAAAGCTTCCCTTTTTGAATCGAATTTTGTTAAAAATTTCAAGGGTTTTTAATTTTTTTGCACGGAACCTTAATATTTTTTCTAAAATAAAAGAAGCCTATGTTAGACCTTATAACATCAGCTATTTGCTAGTAAAAGTTCCGTCAAAATCCAGCAGCCGTCAGTCCAGCTATTTCGGAGATTAACCGGAACAAACAGACAGACACACAAAAATGCAAAAAAATGTGTTGTTGTTTTATGTAGTAAAAAGCTGTTATTTTGGTATTACAAACAGATACTTCAATTTTATCATTTTGTATATAGATTGGGTTTATAAAGTCTCCTTTTACGACGTCGACTGGTGAAAATATCGTTGTCTTCACTAACTAGGCAAGTACCGAATGTAATAATATTTAAGTAAAAGCACACTGGATGGATTTTCGACGCTTGGCTCAGGGCCGAGAGAGTTCAAATTCTAATAGCGCACTTTTCTTTAGGCAGTCATTTAGGTACCTATCACCTAGTGTTTGCGAAAATGGGCGTTATCTAGTCCACTTTAATGACTCTCCCGGTTGAAAACAGGATTCTACTAAGGTCTTTACCGTGAAATCTACGTATTAACACAGAAACGATAGCATTTTCAGTCATGCCGAGTAAAAGAAACAGCAGCATTAAGAGTGAAAGAGAAAACAATAGTTTTATAAACCTCTCTCTTTTTTAAATGTAAGCATGAAGTATTTTCTTGTGGCACTGCTGAAATTCAGATTTAATAATTTAAGTTACAAATAAGTTAGTACATTTTTACGGCATAGAGTTAAAAATCAATTTGTTAATCCTCGCTAGCGTCTTTCATGCTGTCAACCTGTTTTCAGGCAGTATTTCAGCACTTCAAAGTCTGCTTTCCCCGTTGGTTAAAGACGCACCGTGGTAATACATAATATGTATGTATAGTCAAATACTGCATTGAAAGAACGATGAAAACATACAACACATTCATATAGAAAATGTCACCAAAGAAAATGACGCATTTTCAAATCTGTATTCCAATTAGTGATGCGACACAACTTACATTAGATGTATTAGAGAAAAGATACAGAAAAAAGAAACAAAAAAAAATTATATTATTTTTTTTGTCCCCCGATTTCGAATACGGAACGCGGCGTGCGCGCGCATCCTACATCGACCGATACCTTATCGTTAGTTCCAGTCCGACCACCGCCTCGGTTGGACGCATGCCTCAATGGGCGAACTGCAATACCCGGGGGCCCCAAGCGTAGCTGATGACGAGAGACAGTACAGGGCGCCGTTTCGTCGGGCGCCGCAGTACAGGTGGCCCGCGCCCCAGCCGCCGCAGCCCTCGGCCTTCGCCCCTTGGAGGAGGGCGCCGGCCCCACCACGGCCTCCCGACTACCGACGAAGTGCATCGTACCCTGGCAAACCTGATGAAACCTACCAGGTATGTCACTTGTACCTTTTTATTTATTTTTTATGACACGACGTATTTTCTCATACAGCCACGTCTGTCATAAAAAATAAATTGTGTTTTTTTTCATGTGTGTGTGGTTTTTACTACGTGTTATCTTCAGACTCAGTTTTTAGAGTAGTATAGGCTGATATTATGGTCTAGGTGGACTGATATTTAGGTCGTTTGTCAACTGTTTAACATATTTCGACTGCGCAGTTTGACAGATGTCTGGTTTCAGTTTGTGTTATCAATACTTGAAACTTCAGGCTTGTTGCTGAACGAGGGTGAGCTGTAAGGAAAATGGAAAAGTGCTTTTAAGTCAATTTTTTTTTGATTCTAGTAAAAAATAATCAATACCTAACAATTACGTATTGATCATTGTTTTAAAAGAAAATCTAGTTTCTTCCGTTTTTTAGTGATGTTCATTCTGAAATCATGGAAAAAACTTACACTTAAAACAGTTTATAATTTAATTAAACGGTAACGATGTTCATAATTTATTTATTTAATTTATTAACTTCGTAGAGTTATTGAATTGCCTACATAAGATTGTCTTAATTAAATACTAAATGGATAACATACATTACTTTTCATTAGAATGGGTATAAAATACGTAAATTACTTTAGCTACATAGGTAACAAATCATTCAAATAATTTCAGTTTAAACCAATTTACTGTAAAAGTGAGAATCACGTGATTTTTACCTTACAACCATTGACGAAAATCCTGAAAATGTGTGAAAAATTAAAAAAAGAAATTCAGAAGTGTAACTGAAATCCCTTAAAATTAATTCACCCCTTGAATACATTTTCTACGTTTACCTGTCAGATATTTTAGTAAAGGGAGCGGTTCTCAGGTTTTCACGATTTTCAGTCGGATCAGTTGGTAGATTGACCTGTGAAACACAAGATTGTAGTTTTGAAATAAATGTATTTCTTAAACATAACTGGGGAAATGAGGGCACACCTCTGCCTAACCCATCGGGGATTACAGGCGTGATGTTATGTCATCAAATGCATTTCCTATTCTATTCAGACACACTTATTGATATCCTTTAAGTACGAGTATATATAGGCTTCTTTTCAGTGATTTTCAGGTTTACGCGATACTACGCGATATTATGAGCAGGTAACAAAAGTGTGAAATGCTCAATAGTTTAGTTTTTTTCCTGAAAGAAATGTTTTTATACCAAGTTATACTTACTTTGTAAGTGTGTAAAAGATATATTTTTAGGGCTTTTTAAATAATTTGAACAAATTGGGTAACAACTGTTTTCACTACGGTTAAAATGTTATATCTAAAAGGGCGGAGATTTTTTTTGGGCTCATTATCTGTGGGAACGGGGTGCCCTCGTTTGTAAAGTCAATTTAAGGGTGATTTTATTGGTGACCTATATTTATTGCCGCATAGTGAAACATATAAAACTGCTGTCTTCTCTTGAAATTAAGTACCAAAACACTGAAAAATTAAAATTCAGCCATTCTAAAGAAATTATATTGAAGTCAAGCCTCTCCCTTTCCGCCCTACATAAATATAATTTAATGTGCTATAAGGCAAAAGGCACCTTTCTCTAATTATAAAAGTAAAATAATATTTGAAATACCTTATACCATCGAAAAAGAAAATATTTATTTTCCAAAAAAATATTGCACATCACTATAAATGGTTAAAAAAAAACCTACTTCCATTTCCAAACCAATAATTCGGTCAATTCAGTTCAGCATGGGCCATGGTGTAAACGCTCACAACCAGCACAGTCCCACTTCTGTTTATACAAATATTGATTTTATACGCAACGCAGGCACGTGGCTTCGGCTGTTAACTTACAACGCATTTGTTACTGACTGCTACTTACAACTTACCACGCGGCCGAACGCGTGTTTTTTATTGTAAAAGTTTTAATAATTTTCATGTTGATTATTTATTTATTTTCTATGGAGTAGCTGTTATTGAACATCACGAATTCACGAAAGGTGTCTTAGTTTACGAAATATAATTAAAAAAAACTTAATGGCAATTCGTAAAAAATGTAATGCTGTAAAGAAACATCTTATCAAGATGCAATGAGCAAGATATGTGATCAATGCTCTTTTAAAAGGGTGTGCTTGTTACATTTTCACAGCTTCAGGCTTGTTAAAAGTCCTGCCAGGGTTGCGGGACTGTTCGAAAGAGATACCGCGGCCCTGGAACATAAAGGGTAAAAGAAGGAACATGGATGGTTTTTAGTCAGTAAAAGTCTGACACTCCCTTCCGCTTCGCCCAGAGCGGTCCTCCCGCCGGCATTTGATGATTTCCCATCCGAAAAAAAAGGCTTGTTAAAAGTCTTCTTCGTCGCATCGTTGATTATATCAACAGTTCACTCCGGAACCATCATCAAAGACACTTTTCCGTACAATATTTTACTAAACAAAAATCATTTAAATCTGTCTTACTCGTAATTTCGTAGCCAATAAAAAATAGCGTCAAAGGATATCTTTAAAGCATGCTGCAATATTTTTAAAGTAAAATAATAAAGACTAATACTTTCCGAAAACAATACAGGATGTTATTGTAATCTAAATGGTAAAAACTACTAGATGGGATAGAACTATGTAAGAACTATGAAAAAGAGGCGTAGTACCGTAGCGCGTAGTAAATATTTCGTTGATTCTGGCTACGTCATACAACGGCCTACGGAGACGTCACGGAAAATGATTTAGTTTATTATTATCCAAACAAACTCTTAAACATGATTATGTAGATATAGGAAAACCAATTACCTACGTTACTATGAGGATAACTTAGGACTTTATGTGTATTATTAAAAAAAAACTTTGGCGATATTAAAACTGGTGGTTCTAGTTTTCAAAGACAATGTTGCTAAAATATCGGATTGCGTTTATGGTCTAAATTTAAAGCAAATAAGTTTAAAAATGGAACAGAATTTGTAAGAAATTAAGTATCTGTGGTAAAAATTAACAAGACTTCTTCTCGGGGTGGAGAAAATAGTCGTTTAGTTCAAATACTCCACCAAACGACCGGTCTATCCAAAATCGATGAGATACTTAATATTGCGGAGAACTTACCCTGAGGTGAAGAAATAAGTTCTTAGACTATCTAGGCCTAATTCTTACTATTTCTTAGCATAGTTTTGACTAACATGTCCAAAATCGTCTGAATAGCAATTTTCCATCGCCATTAACAGAGATCCATTAAAATGTTTTTTTTTTAAACTGCGCAATTTTGCAATTTGTGCACAGTATGAAAGCTCGGTGTAAACGTAACTTAAATTCGAACTATTTTAAAAATTGAAGATTAGTTTTAATAAAAAAATTAAGTACTTCATTTATAGGTCAATAGGTCGAAATAAATGTAAACCAAAATTCAATAAGTAGTAGGTTTAATATTGTAATTTTCTTTTGTTATAAGTATCGCGTTTCGCTAGCGCCTCCTAAAACTCTAACACAAAATACTGACCAGCATGGCCAATCGTGTACACTCGTCGTGACAATGTTGCGGGTTGACAACCAGCTGATATCTTCTATCTCTTTCGCTCGAAGCGTAACAAAATCAATACTTTGTGAGCTTGTAACCTATTTATTAAACGTTTTAACATTCTAATATTACGCCTGGAGGCTTGATTTTATGTAGTTTATATAGTATTATAACAGGGATTATTGTTATTGGTAAAACTTTAGTAAATTAAGAAAAATAACAGTATACTTAATTTGAATTTTTCAACACATTGGATCAGAAAATGGTCATCGTGGAGATTTTAGACGTAGCTAAATGTGGAATAAATTTTAAAATACTTATGTTGGTGTTGACACCTCACTTTGCTAGCAAAGGCTGTCAACGCCCTAAAAACGCTTAATTGAAATCATTAACTTGAAATTATGACCTTTAACGAAATAAAATGCCTAGGTTTTGAAATCGCAAAGCCACGCGATAGAAAATGCGGCGATCAATGCTCGCGTTCGTTCTCTGGGCCGGCAGTCTCGACATAGATACCGACACTATCGCAAACTTTCGGTCGCTTAATAATAACAGAAAAAATCGGTTGCAATAACGTTGCTTGCGACAAATGCTAGTCTGAAAATCCAAGATGCGTTTCTCGCAAGCATCGTTATTGCAACCGAATGTTTTTGTTCTTATTAAGCGATCGAAAGTTTGCGAAAATGTCGGTATTTATGTCGAGACTACCGGCCCTGATGAGAAGAGTAATTTGCCCAGCAGTGGGTCAATTTATAGTCCGATATATCTATAATTGATTCCTTGACATTGAAAAAGCCAATCGAATTTATAAAATAGGTAAAGATAATTAATGTTTTGTTTGTCAATTTAATTCACAAACAGCTAATCTTAATATTATCAAACGAAAGAGTTTGACCGATAGCAAAAGTAACGAAAACGATCGTAAATAAAACGGACAAACAAATAAATGAGCATCTAGGAACTTAATAAAATTCTTCAATTCGTTCACTCATTGACACAGGCTAAACTGCTGGGTATAGAAACATGAAACATCACGCCTGAAATCCCCCAAGGGCCAGGCAGAGGTGTACCTAGAAGCATGAAATGTTGTACATACAAGAGTTATATTTACAAAGAAGGTGAGACCAAGGAAGGTTTTTTAATACCCTAGGCAAATAAGGGATGAAATATTGTAGCCTATTGCCATCAACCGGGCACAAATCCAGATTGCGTGGGTGCTACTGAAACAAATCTGATGGAAAAATGTAATAACCCGATTGCCCGACGCGGGAATCCAACCCAAGACAGACAGTAGTCGCGCTTGTGCCCACTAGACCTACGAGGTAGTCACCACCTACTACATGGGACTTTAAAAACTTAACTGGCGAAATGTAGGTGTACTATTAGGTACACCTCTGCAAAACCTTCCGGGAATTACTGGCGTGATGATAAATGATGATGTTTACGAAATATTGCATGGAAGTTTGTTATTTTATGAGCAGTTCCGGAACACGGCCGGTCTCATTCAAAAGGTCTAAAATAAATAGATCTTAAGTAGATCATATCTTTTCAATGGTGTTTTAAATTACCATAATGCTACGATTCTCTCGTGTGTACATAAACAGGAAAGGTGATTTTCTTATGTTTATTTTTATTGTAAACGTATATATTTATATGACGCCATGCGGCTTGGACCTTGGAGTTACAATGCGTGTTAGGTGACATATTCCCAGCGAATCATCATCTGCCTAGCCTTTTCCCAACTATGTTGAGGTTCAGTCTAACCGGATGCAACTGAATACCAGTATTTTACATGGAGCGACTGCCTATCTGACCTCCACAAACCAGTTAGTATTGGGTAATGCAATACCCCTTGGTAAGACCGGTTGGTTTTCAGACTTTCGGGCCCCTGACAACCTGTAACGACTGTCATAGATCTACAAATGACAGCCGGGACCAATGGCTTAACGTGTCACCTGTAATGTACAAACAGCATCAAGGCAGGATAACTTATCAAGAGTCTCATCTCTCTCGTTTGTGGAACAACACCACATTTACACTCCAGGGCAGAATCATCTCGCGGGCCTGTGGACGGTGAGTAATGGGCTAGCTCGCCGTCCGTCCGTCTTATGACGACAGGCCGTGTCGACGGTGCGTTCGTGTTCCACACGCGCCTCAAAGAGATGTCAGCAAACATGAGGGGCCCGCAAGGGCCGATGCCTGCCAGGGCTGCGGGACTGTTCGAAAGAGATACCGCGGCCCTAGAACACAAAGGGCAAAAGAAGGAACATGGATGGGTTTTAGTTAGTAAAAGTCTGACACTCCCTTCCGCTCCGTCCAGAGCGAGAGGAGTCATTTGATGATTTCCCATCCTAAAAAAAGGGCAGAATCTAAGAATCAAAGGCAACCTAGACCAGGAGATATAAAATCTTTGTAGTGTGCCCATGTTATTAGAGTAAAGTAAGAAAAAATTCCTGATAATTAAACTGTTAAAATAAAGAATTTTTGTACAGAAAAACTGTAAAGAAAGTTTTGGCTGTACAATTCGCATGATTTAAAATAATTGACAGTTTCAGAAAACGAAGTTAAAAATTAAACATAATGTTGTTACGAGAAAAAATGCTGAAGCTTCACAATAATGTATGGACGACATTTAGGAAAGAAGAAGATTATATTGATAAAAATAATGGTTTTTACTTGCGGAAAAACAAATAATAAATTCATAAGAGAAAAAAACAAAATCCTCGATTGAAAACTACTAACTCCTAACTCCTTATCAAAACCCGGACACATCATAGCAATCAAATCAGCTGATTCTGATGCGAATTCAACGCCCTATTTACGGATATTCGGAACCCTGTGCACCCCTAAAATTATGTCGTAGGGTGTGCCGGGGGTTGCAAATTTGTTTGTGACGAGATTGTAAGCAATAGGTTGGTGAACTGAAATGATTGATTTAGATTTTGTTGGGACGAATTTTCTTGGGTGTGACGCAATGAAATTAAATTCTACACAAGATATGTTACCTCCATAGTTACCGACGTTTAAAATCTGGTCGCGCCTGGCTTAAAGACATCATACCTAAAGAATAGAATAGAAAAATCTTTATTTGCGTGAAATATGGTACATTGAGGTGTTATAGATAAATAGGTTCTACATATTCCGCTTACTAAAAATTCAGCATGCAAATCTATCTAAAAACTAAGTTAACAATTAAATTTTAGATAACAAACAGTGTTTAGAGTTACAAATTCAACTAAAAATTAATAATAATAATAAGTACCTATCAAAATATTTATACTATGTATGTAGTATTTTTACACATAAAAAAAAACAGTCAATTAAATATGTTGGTTGGTAGGTACGTACAATGAAACCATAAGGTACAGTTGGTATAGTGCACACATGTTAACAAGTTCCACTAATGAATAGTACAAATGATAGGATAAGCACGCAAGTAAAAGAGATAGCTATCATTTGAACGATTGCGCTTCAAATATTTTGTCGTGGCATAGATTAAGATTTTCTTGACGCGGACTAAAGACAAGATGTCCCAAATGGGACGTTTACGAGTCCTCACAATGCACGCTCTTTTTTAAATCAAAATATTTTCACAAAAACTTGGTTACATGTATGACCATTTCAAGTGTGCAGTTCAAGGTGGTGTTGCTAGTCAAACTTGGTACATTTATGTTAGTTCTGTGGTTTCCCGCCCGCACAGATAAGTTGGTGGAAGTGTACATCATTCATGTTGAGATGCCGCGTGTGATGCTGCCTGTTTTGTCTGTCACTGAGATGGGTGGCTTTGCTGCTGCAGTTTACAGTCGTGGTCATCCTTGGGCAAGGAAGGAAGAGGATCTTAATTAATTGAGATGTAGAGCGTATAAACCTCGCAGGAGATGGACGGACGAACTGGACAGAGCCAACGACTGGTGGTCCACATTGGCCCTTACCGATCGAATAAGGAACACCACACTGCGCACCAGAACTCACAATTGCTGACGTAGCTCAAAAAGCTGCTAAACTAAAATGGGACTGGGCAGGCCATGTCTGCGCGATGCCGGCAAAGCTTTGCATATCACAAAACTGGATCCCTGAGACAGTTAGAAGGGGTCGCGGCAGACCGAGGAGAAGATGGCGGGACGTCTTGGATAGATTTCTTGTTAATTGGCGAGAAGAGGGGCAACACCGAGAAAAGTGGAAAGAATGGGGGAGGCCTTTGCCCAGGAGTGGGACAGTTCAGGATAACAAAAAAAAAAAAACAGTAAAGCGTACTTTTTCTACTTGTGGTGAAGTATTCGTGGTTTGAACTTCTAGCGCTTGTCTAAATTCAAATTCCTAATATCTAAATTCAAATTCAACAAACATGAAGTTTGAATATTGAAGACCAACAAATCGATCATAGGGTTTAAACTATCCGAGTAAGAGGTCTATCGGTAATCGGTTGTCGTGGTATGAACATGTGATGCGGAGGAATGTTGAAAATGTCGTGAGGAAAGTTTTGAGTATGAATGTGGATGGATTTAAGAGTAGAGGAAGACCAACACAACGATAGATGTACTGTTTGAAGGATAATATGGCTAGAAAGGAGGCGACTGCTGAGATGACGAGTAATAGAGAAGTATGGAAGAAGAAGACATGTTGCGCCGACCTCAAATAAATTGGGATAAGGGCCCTTATAATGATAATATTATAAGGTCCTGCCAATTATCCGATAGGTCGGTTATACAACGATTTTTTTTCTAAAATATCCCTCACTTACTAAAACCGACATTTTTCCAGCATTTCTCGTCCGTATGTGTACACAATAAGCTAAAGTGTTGCATTTTTGCGTCCGCTGTGCGCACAAACAAACAGGCGAACAATAGGAGTGTAGCGTTAAGTTACAGAAACACCCGCAAAAATTGTGTTGTTGTGTTAACCGTTCCAATAACCTTCGGGCAGGTACTTGGAGGAGAGAAAGAAAACATCACCCTGTATACGCCGAAGGATAGAGAAGTACACCAACAGATCGCCAGATATGCTTAACTGGTGAAATATTCACATAAAAACATGTCTGATGATAAAACATTTAAACTAAGAGAAAAAAGAGATAAATAGAGTTTTTAACATCTTCCATTTCAGGAAGCCATGTAAACTACTGGTATTCAGATGCATCCGGTTAGACTGGAAGCCGACCCCAACATAGTTGGCTAAAGGCAGAATGATGATGATTACGTCATGACGATTATACAGTTTTGACAGTACACGACATATTGATTGATGTTTTAATAATCGAATCAAGTCAAGTCTTTTACTATTGCTACACGGAGAATAAGTCCTTTTTGAACGCCAAAATTGCAAAAGTCAGTCCCTCAAGACGTCCGCCCTGCACCACTTCTAGTATCATATAACTGGTGTCTTCTTCTATAACTGGTGGGAAGAAGTGGCGAAACTAATTCCTCAGCTACTAATTTGTCTGTTAAATTCAAGGAACCATAGATTTTAGTCGATTAGTCGTTGTCTCGCCGACGTTAACGCACGTCAATCTTACAGCTGGCTTTCAAAGTCTCTCTAGTCTTACCCATTATGCTGGCCTTAACACCAAATACGTAATTACCCCTTATAATGAGCCATTAAAATTATAAACTGCATGAACCACCCGTTTGCCCGGGTGCCCTATATACGGTCGTTACTCAGCCCGTATCCCGGGTTGACCCAGTCGGCGTACATCTGTTAGTTCGGCTTGGCATTACTGATGCGCGGGGATATCATTGATTTTGGGATGGCTTTAAAAAGGGCGGGGATTTGTGGAAATGTGATAGAAGTGTGTTTGGGTAATTATTATTATAATAATTATAAAAATTTAGGGGTACGAAGAACAGGGTTTGACGCAACGCTTGGCCTTCTCACCGTGCATGGAGTGGTTGAAAGGATTAATGTATTTTTGTAAGGTTTCGTGTTGTTGAGTTGACCTCCACAATTCAGTCGGTAGTGGAGGTCAGTTATACATATGTATAGGCAGTTGCTCCATGTAGAATACTGGTATTCAGTTGCATCAGGTTATACTGGACTCCAACATAGTACTCGGTCGATCGGTAAACTCGTAAAATAGTCACAAGGTGACAATTCATAATAGTAGCTACG
The DNA here is from genome assembly GCA_950022335.1 of Eurois occulta. Classification (NCBI taxonomy): domain Eukaryota; kingdom Metazoa; phylum Arthropoda; class Insecta; order Lepidoptera; family Noctuidae; genus Eurois; species Eurois occulta. Next base: position 7,284,917 of record OX465504.1, on the reverse strand, counting down.
CCTATGACCATTTTAAGAATTTAAACGTAATTCATATTAATATCCTATTATGATTCTGCTAAAGCGGCCATTTTAGACCCCCTGGTCATATACGCACGCCGGATACGTTACCTACAACGGGAACGTTTGAAATCTTACTTATAAATCAAGAACGATGTTTTTCCTAATTTATTTGTAGACGACATGTTGTTTTCTTCCAACATCTTTATCAACCGTCGCGTTCAAGTATAACATCACGTCTTTATTATCCAATGGGTTAAGCAAAACTGCATAGATCATAGTACAGCCACATTTCACCAGTTATTTATTTATTTGAGAAAACATGTACAACATCAGACAAAGCCAAGCTATTGCACAGTTAAAAGAAATATATTCACAATAAGGAATGATGAAAAATAATTGTTGAAATACTTAAAAATAAAAAGTAATCTTTCGTTTATCCTCTCACAGAAACTCAAACATCCACGGCATACGTCTACCCATCTCGAGGCAAATAAATCACATTCCGGTGTCGATGTCAGACAGCATTCAACATTGCCAAGGTGCGAATCAAGGGAGAGCAATTCTTTCGTATAATCTAGATAGTACGTCCTATCAAATGATTTGGGCCTACTCGTAGTTAATCGATCGGTTAACTACGGGTTTCGGTTAATCGCGGCATCAGAAGCGTTCTTAAGTTCTCTAAAGTAGCTGGGACACTTCGGATATACCAGCAAGTGGACCATAGAAACACCATATCCACACTGAGTGTAGAAGGTTCTTTAATCTCCAATTTGGCCAAATTGTGTACCAGTTAGGTTACTTATGTCCCACGCAAGGTGCAAACAAATTTTCGCCCCATCAAATCCCTCTCTATTGTATCTTAACGATTTAAAAACATATATAACATAAGTATCTCTCTCCGTAGAACCAGGGCCGGCCTATATAACATGTTTTCAAGGCTTCTGACCTACATACCGCACCGCAGTGCGACGCGCCGGCCCACAGCCCAGATTGCGCGCGCGAAAAATTTCTACTTAACTACCATGTATTTTATTATGCTGGCAATCCCGGTTATGGTGCAGTAGAAATTATCGATGTTTGGATATAAAATAAATCGTTGGATAGAAATGAAATCTTTAGAGTTTATGTTTCAATTTGTATTTGAAACATTGTTCTAAAAGAGCCTCTATCCATTGTCAATTTACATAATGAATACTTTTAAAATCATTTGTCCTGATTAACTATCACGTTTCTAACCACTGGATCAATCGGGCCATACAGATAGCTATTATGACGTAGGCATAGGATTATGGAAAATTCAAACCCTAAACGAGTGAAATAAGGGTTGGAAGTATGTATGAAAATCTGTCACCGGGCGTCGGGCGAAGCTGGTGCAGCAGTGCGGGTCACCTAGTGAATTCATATTTCAGAGTATTGACCAGTTTTCTTTTAAGAAATCCATAGTTATGTGTAGTTTTTTTGGGGAATTTTTCATTAATGACAATGCGTTCTTTTTGATAGTTTTCATGAATACAATTATTAATTTGAATAAAGGTAGGTTTTTAGGAAATTCCTGATGACATTTTTATTTCTTGTGGATTTTTTATTTATAGACCATAATTATAACATATTTATGAAATATTTGTATTTTATGTTTCGATTTGTATTTGAAACTGTTTTCAGAATTTGCACTTTATCGCTTAGGAAAATTAGGAATTTCTAATGTTTGTGACATCGCCAAAGTTTTCGTGAATGAACAGCTAAGGTACACAGCAATCAATTGACATACCTATACTTTTTATAATCTGTCAGACTGTCAAAACGCGATTCCCCCTTACATTTTGTATGGCAATAGCACGCTGTGACGTCACTATTTCGTCAACTCAATGACTCAATTATTTATTGATTTAAAAGCAATTAAAAATCTAATTTAGCAACGTGGCAAAGCTGCCAGCCTTCTAGGCACTGTTGACAGCGATGCGGACGAATTTTTGGCGCCCTGTAACCCTTTTCTACTTGGACACATTTATTACTATTATAGTTTTGTAGTTTGTAAATAATTTAATAATCTTTGAAATAAAAAGTGTAGAAATAAAAAAAAAACCTTTTAGCAATTAACTGAAAATAAATTGCGTTTTTCAGGTCTAAAATAAAGTGCCTTTTTTTTAGAGAGGCCATCTTGGAATTATTTTTAATGGTGTCAATATCCCTATTCATATTTCTGCAGATTCTACAAGTTTTTTGGGGTATTTCTCGTGTATGGTTTATATTTGGAACATGCATTCGACTTTTCGTCATTTGAACTACCATAGTACACATTTAGTACATATTTTTAGCCACTGTTTTCCTTGTAAACATTTAATCTTATCGCTGTCGTCGATATTTCACTATATATACCGACTATTCACAGCATTCAGAGTTTTATTACCAATTTCGATATGGTACTTCGATTTTGGAGAGCACGGATTAAGTACCATACTTTTGTGTTTAACATCTCGATTGATTAAAATTATTTAAATACTAGCGCTGGCCCGCGGCTTAGCTCGCCTTATTTTATTATTTGATTGTGTTTGGGTGGCTTACAGCTAACAATACAAAAATGCAAATATAGCGAGGCAAACAACGACAAACCATTTACGAGCCTCCACAGTTAGCAATTAACTATTGCTCGTAAATTTTCTCAAGAAAACGTTTTAATTAAGTAAATCCTATGACACTCGGGAATAATTTAGCTTCTCACAAAAAAGAATTTTCGGAATCAGTTCAGCAGTTCCGAAGATTACCCGCTTACAAAAAATTACTAACAAATTTTACCTCTTCATTATATTAGTATAGATTAGTGATATAGATTTCCAAGCTATGTTTGCTGAAAATTCGTGTTGACAGATTTTTTCGACATTTATAAAATAAAAGTAGGATCTACCATTAAGATTTTTTTTAGGGTTCCGTACCTCAAAAGGAAAAAAACGGAACCCTTATACTGGGCCGCGTGGTGGATCATGTACATTACGGACTCTTTTCTTTCACATACGTATAGATATGCCTGTGTCCCAGCATTGGGAACATTATAGGCTTTATATGCTTGTTAATGCCTCGTAGGTGTAGTGGTCGCAATCGCGACTGCTGAACATGAGGTCCTGGGTTCGATTCCCGGGTTGGGCTAATTGTTATTGGGTTATTCCAACAGTAATTTCTCAGTAGCAGCTACGGAGTCTGGATTTGTGCTCGGTTGATGGCTAATGGCTCTCTCGGTTACATGGGACTTAAACATAACTGACGAAATGTGGGTGTATTAAGACCACCTCTGTCTTACCCATCGGGGATTGCAGGCGTGATGTTATGGCTTCCCTTTGCATACTATCTTATCTGATGGTGAGCGATGATGTGGTCAATGATGGTGCTCGCTTGCCTATTCGTCTAGTTTTCAGTCTACTACTAAAAATTATAAATGTCACGCAGAAACTACTGAACTGATTTGAATGAATTATAGCACACGGATAGTTTATAACCTGGAATAACACATAGAATACTTTTTATCCCGGTCCTACGATCCTGTGGAATAATTACCGAACTATAAAGACTTATCTAGTCCGGTAATGCAGTTCCCATTATTTATTATGGGAATGGGAACTATGGGAAGTTGCCATTCTTTATGACAGGAACTGCATTTATTATTTATCAGCATTCTAGTAAATATATAACTATATTTATTAAACATAAGTACATGATTATTGCATAATTGTTATCTACCGTAATGAATTGTAATAATAATTTGTTATCAGTGTTGTTGTAACATATTATTTAATTTGTATTTATTGTAACCGGGTTTTGGTGAAATTGGCTCACCACTCTATTACATGGGACTACATAACTGCTGGCCAATAGGTGTACTCCTATGAGGGTCCTAAAGGGAAAGGTACACCGCCTAAACATTCGGGGATTATAAGCATTTGACGATGAAGATTGATGTTATGAGTGTATAAGTATTACGTCGGAGTTAGTTACGATTTTCTCAACAAGCCTAAATAAAAGATCTTATTAGATTTATAACAAGTCATTGAGGCTTATACTACGTCAGTTCTAAACCAAAATACTACACTTTATCAGTGCATTAAAGCAGATTCGTAGATAACATTAAACTGTCGCGATAAAAGTGAAGCGCCGTGATTTTTATTGCTTTGATATTTGTTTTTCAAAATCAGCGTTTGTTTATGACCAGAGGCCCTTACATGACGGGGCTGCGGGACTCTCCAGGGCTGCGGGACTGTTCGGGGCTGCGGGACTGTTCGAAAGAGATACCGCGGCCCTGGAACATAAAGGGCTAAGAAGGAACATGGATGGGTTTTAGTCAGTACAAGTCTGACACTCCCTTCCGCTCCGCCCAGAGCGGGAGGAGTCTTTTAATGATTTCCCATCCGAAAAAGAAAAAGCAGCCAAGTGCGAGTTGGTTTCGCCCATGAAGGGTTCCGTAGCAGCAAGTAACATAAGATAAAAGTTCTTGTAGTTCGTTGTAACTTTGATCGATGTTTTTTTAGGGTTCCATAGTCAAATGGCAAAAAACGGAACCCTTGTGGATTCGTCATGTCTGTCTGTCTGTCCGTATGCCACAGCCACTTTTTCCTTAAGTCGCGCTTGCCTAGGTTTGTGAATGGGTGACCACTATACAATGGGTGTAGGACACGAACTTTCCTGAGCCTTTTACTGTAACAGTACCTGCTCTATACAGTAGTTTTGTATGGAATTTCACTGGAAAACGATACAATACTATAATTTCAGGTAAGTTAAAATATTGGAAAACATATCTTGAAAAGGAGAGTTATTCATATTGAACAACTAAAACACTTTTTGCGAACCACTCAATCATTTTTCTCCTGAATAATTTTCCGTTAGCGAAATAAATTTCCCGAATTTTTAAAGGTAAATGGAAAAAATGGAAACATGGGCTACAAGGACATACATTGACCTTATTTGTGAGGTTCTTCAGAAAGGTCAGGTGCGTAGTACTCGCAACCAGCGTGTGTATATGACCAGAAGTATGAACGTGAACGAGGCGAAAGGAGTATGCAGTAGGCTGTGGTTTCTGCCTAACCTCATCGGAAAATGTCGTGAGTGTATGTATGTAAGTGCACTAACTCGTAGTTAGAAATTTCTTCGTTATCAGTTCATAGGTTTTCAAGGCTGGCAGCCATTTTGGTTTCGTCATCTCACGTGCGGACAACATCTTTGCTATCCCGCTTTATCTTACTAAGTTAGAGAGAGATGGCTGTAGTTTTACGAGTTCAATGCTGAAATCGTTCATTTTCATTTGATATTGGTAGTATTTTTTTCGTTGTTTTATAGTTGTTTTAGTATTTTTGCGACTTGGTAGAAAGAAAATTGGAAATACGAGTATCAATTGTGTTTTAGTTTGAAGCCTAGCTTATTTCTTTAATTAAAGGATGGGCTCGCTAAGAACATAACAGCCACACGAGTACATCGCAGGTTAAACTACGCTTGTTGAGGTCAGTCAGTGGATGGATGACCAAACATTACATATCGAGACTCATCCTCCTGGAAAAGCACATTAAGCCTAATTACGGCCTAATGACATAATGCAGACCTATATTCAATAAAGAGCAGCTAAAACATCTCACATTAGTAGCAATCATAAGTACTTATCTACCTTTTTACACTTTTAATAAATAGGCTTGCGTTTGGCCGCAACTCGCCTGATGTGAAGCGATGATGCGGCCTAGGGTGGAGCACGCTTGCCTAGAAGAAACCGTCATCCTCAAATGGAGTTTAGTTAGTGGAGTTTGAATAGAAGTTCGTTTTTTCCCGTCAGACACACGATTTGATTCCACCCAATTTGCAAGGACACGTATCTTTCAGAAACAAGACGCGTTTCTTCTTTTACCGATAAGAAAAGATACTTACTTATATCTTTTCATGAAACAATCGATCATATGAGAACGCTGAAATCTACAATTCCCTAAACTTAGGTGCCTCGATGATTGATCGAGATCATAGAAATATAAAGACAGGAGAAGTGGCGTGTCCGCGGCATCCCATGGAGCGAAACGCTCAGGTATTAAACTTATACTGTCACTTACGGGATATCTGCCGTGATTGTTCATAATTTTGAGCTCCCGATATTTCGCCGCTGCCGCTGTTGTCGGGAGCTCAAAATTATGAACAATCACGGGAGATATCCCGTAAGTGACAGTATAAGTTTAGTTTTAAACCGTGAACGCTTAAACCAGTGATCAGGTATTAGTCCGTGTTCCGGGTTCCGATACATATTCGACTACACGACATATCTATTTCTTTCTTATATCTATGATCGAGATACTCCTCTCAGAGTCTCAGCTTTAAGATATTATCTACTTTCTTGCTACTATCTACTATCCCTGTTACAGAGGAGGCTTGTGTTCCAGCCGTGGGAAAACAGGTCCTCAAGTAATTCAAACTCCGAAATCCAAGTCTTTTCAAGCCCAAATCAGTCTCATTCCAATTTCCATTTAAAGTAATATCTGTGTTGATAATATTTGCGTCCCAAAACATTGCGATAAGGTGTGTATGCGTATGTAGTGTACAAGTGCGGTGATAACCTAGTTATACCAGTCATGTGTGGTAAGCAGAAGTGGGGAGACGTTGGAATAATCTTCGAGTGACGAGTTTAACTCGGAAAATGTACCTACAAACCGACGATAGTTCATAAGAATGACTGAGACTCCCGAAAAATGTACTACTAAGTTCACTGCTACTGTTCACCCGTATGCCCTAAGTAATAAGGTTGAAAAGTGGGTGACCGTCAGTGAACTCGCTAGGAAATGACAATTAATACTATGTGTAAACGGACCCTTCACGAAGACGTCAACCTAGCATTATTTACATCAAACTAAGTGACTCTACGCAAAAATTATTGCTGAGAAACGACTTTTTTTTTGGGGTAAACAATCACGGTCTACGGTAGGACTCAACGTAACGCACTCTAAACACCGTGCTGATGGATGCAATGAAAAATGTCGGATGCGTCAACACCGTTGCATCGTAAAACGTGATTTTTCACACAAAAAACAGTCGTTTGCTAGCAATGATTTTTGCGTAGAGTTACTTATTATGGGCTGTCTCCACAAGCGAGAGAATCGCGGCGATATTACGTATTTGTATGGGATAATATCGCCGCGATTCTCTCGCTCGTGGAGACGGCCTCTAAGAGAGTGTATAGAAATAAGTGGCAACGACGATAATATCGCCGCGATTCTCACTCGTGGAGACGGCCTCTGAGAGTGTATAGAAATACGTGGCACGGACGATAATATCGTCGCGATTCTCTCGCTCGTGGAGACGGCCTCTGAGAGTGTATAGAAATACTTACGTGGCAACGACGATAATATCGTCGCGATTGTCTCGCTCGTGGAGACGGCCTCTAAGAGAGTGTATAAGAAATACGTGGCACGGACAATAATATCGTCGCGATTCTCTCGCTCGTGGAGACGGCCTCTAAGAGAGTGTATAGAAATACGTGGCACGGACGAATATATCGTCGCGATTGTCTCGCTCGTGGAGACGGCCTCTAAGAGAGTGTATAAGAAATACGTGGCACGGACAATAATATCGTCGCGATTCTCTCGCTCGTGGAGACGGCCTCTAAGAGAGTGTATAGAAATACGTGGCACGGACGATAATATCGTCGCGATTCTCTCGCTCGTGGAGACAGCCCCTTAGTTTGATGTACAGAAGGTTTGGTTGACGGCTTTCTGAAAGGTCCGTTCACACGTTGTTGATTGTGGATTTAACATAGGCAATCGCTCCTTATTGAATACTGGTATTCAGCTGCATCTGGTAAGACAGGAAGCCGACGCCAAACTAGCTGGAAAATGCTAGACGATGATAGGTTCAATGGAAAAACACGTTTCGATAAAGTAACATGATCCATGTCAGTGCTAAGGGTGCTGACAGCATACTGTTTATCGTGCGTTGACCTGATATGAATGCAAATTCGTCACTGCTCGAACTTGCACGGCATTAACAGTCCAAAAGGAGACGTCGCACGATTTTACGTGGAATTTAGAAAGAAATTAAATGCTGTGTGTTATTTAATAGAAAATGTTTGTTTGACAAAATGGTTTTTTTCTTTTTTTTTTGTACTCTATCACTATGCTGTCCTATTTGACCCATACCAAGGGTTGACTGGTAGAGAATGCCTTGTGGCATTAAGTCCGCCTATGTACCACTACTGTACATGAAGTTCTAATACTTAAAAAGATTTATAGCTACGCAAGGTTTGGCACGTTGTTAAAATCGAAACAAGCGCCGCCATTTTGTTTTCAATAAAATAACATCACGCCTGTAATCCCAGAAGGCTTAGGCAGAGGTGTACCTAATACCCACAATTTGCCAGTTATAGGAAGTTTAAGTCCCATGTTATAGGAAGCGAGCCTATTGCCATCAACCGGGCATGAATCCAGACTCCGTAGCTGCTACTGAGAAATTTCTGATAGAAAAACTCAACAACACTGCCCGACCCGCTCAGCAGTCGCGCTTTGTACCACTAGACCAATGAGGCGGTCTTCTTCAATAAGTTTCATAACAATAGCACATAGTATGCGAAGAGCGCGGCCCTTTGGACGTCCTTCGGGGCCTAAGCCAGCCACCATTTTGGTCAATTTGTCGAAATGTGACCACACGATATTTTAAAAAAATCACTTCGAAATTCGAACTCGTCGAGACTAGTTGAGAGAGTTAATGAAGTTACCTAATATTTTTAAAACAAATGAGACGCGTGTTCGAATACAATACACAATTTACAGGCCATTTGAAAAAGTCGAGCTCAAATTCATAGAAGAATCTAAAGTGGTCTAAAACCATAAAATGACAATCGTCGAGCATCTTAAATTCTAGAACCATCTATACAAATAAATAAAATGTAAGTGTCTTATAATTAATTTTAAAATAACAGCTTTTTACTGAATGGATGTGAAAGGTATTGTACGGTACATATTACAACAAAAAAAACTATTTAAAAAAATTGTCTGTCTATCGGTTTGTTCCCACTAATCTCCGAAACGGCTGTACCGATTTTGACGGGACTTTTACTGGAAGATAGCTGATGTATAGAGTAAATGAGGCAACTTTTATTTCAGAAAAAGGATTAGAGTTCCGTGAAAAAAAACCCTCGAAATTGTAATCCAGATCCGATTCAAATGAGGTAGTAACATTTTTTTCGAAGGCCGTGGGAAACAGTTAGTGTAAAATAGAAAAGAAATCATAGTGAAGGGAGACTCTTGACAAGAACAAAATTGAAACTCGAAACGAAAATAACAGGTTTGTTTTCTTACTTCACAAAAATAAGGATCAATCTGTCGTACAGGAACATCGGGTTACAATTTGAATACGAAGGGGCGTTGATCCGCAAAAAAATATAGATAAATTGGAACCTGTCTCACGCACCAGCCACTGATAACATATTGATAACAATATTATAATGATAGCTTATAGATAGAACTAGCTGGTATGTCCTGACTCATCATCTGCCTAGCCTTTTCCCAACTATATTGGGGTGGGCTTCGAATCGAATCGATATTATATATGGAGCGACTGCCTATCTGACCTCCACAAACCAGTATTTACAGACTTATTGTGGAGTATCCATGTAATATACTGGTCTTCAGCTGCAGCCGGTTAGACTGGAACATAGTTGGGTAAAGGCAGGCAGATGAGGATAATGATTCTAGAGTATCTTCTTTAGAGTACCTTCTTATTCTTATTCTTTATTGCACACAAAATTAAAAGAAATGCACACAACATTACAATATATAGCTTATGTACTTCGGCGAGCTTAACCCAAAATTGGGTTTTCTTCCTTCTTTTCTATGATCAAGGATTCTTCAGCCATAATGGCAAGACTTAATTGTCGCATGATAAAAAATATTAGCCGATTTGTGCAGAACTTACTTAGCCGCTCGTGGTTTGAGAACAAGTCTTCCAAAGGGTTACTCAATAACTGGGCTGTGGAGGTCAGATACGCTGTCACTCCATATAAAAGATTGGTATTCAGCTGCATCCGGTTGGACTCGAAGTCTACCTTAACGTATTCTGGAAAGGAAAAATCACTCGTGGAAGTCGTGGACGCTATTAAATCAGTTAGTGGAATAGTAATGAAGAAGTCTAAGCCATAGGATACCGGCTTAGCTCACGGCACTTATCAGAAGATAGTCTACACAAATAAATCAAATTGATGAAGTGTCTGTTTGTAATATCAAAAAAACAACATTTTTCTAGATGCATTTTGAAAGTAAATACGGTAATTATAACAAAAACACTTTTTTAAATTTATTTGTCTGTCTAATCTCCGAAACGACTGGACTGATTTTTACTGGCAGAAAGCTGATGTTATAAGGAGTAACTAAGGCTACATTTATTTTAGAAAAAAAATAGGGTTCCGTGCAAAAAAATGAAAACCCTTGAAATTATTAACAAAATCCGATTCAAATAAGGAAGTAAGGCTGGTTTTATAGTCACGCCGCTAGACGCGCCGTTGGGCAGCGCGCTGTTGAACAGGAACACCGAACGGCGCTGCTCGAGCGCGCGAATTTGAAACGCTACTACTACCCCAATACATATCCGAGCGCGCGCGCTCCGAACGGCGCTGCTGAAACGCGTGACTATAAAATCAGCCTAATATATTTTTTATAATAATTTTAAGCGGACGAAGGTCTACAATACAACCAGAAGTTTCACAGGTGTGTTGCCATCCCGGAGACAAATTGTGATAAAAAACGTAGCGTCGTCGTGTGATTTGTCCCAGACTCATATGTTATTTATTATTTTATCTTATCCGTGTTTTTCCTAATTCATTGACAGTCGCATGACAGATTGGGACACTTATCTATTATAACCTCGTTTTGTAAGAGAACAACGAACTATGTACCTACTGGCATGTACCTACACATACTAACATGTGATACAAAGATCTTTTGGCTCACGAATGACGTTTGCAAACTGACGCTGTTTGTGCACAAGTGTTCACCATATTTGTAAAATTATTTTGTGACAAAACATATTATGTCTTAAATAAACTATGTTGTTCCGATATGAGCAACGAGCCAAAATATCCTTGTACAGTCACGAGCACCAATATGTATTCACTTCCTTTTGAAAGCAATTTTCGCGAGAAGTAACGATTGTAACTTGGAGATAGGATCTTTTTCATAAAAATGTGAGTTCCAGAATACTATGTTCGTACATACAATACAATATTTCATCTTGTACATGAAATTTCAGTCAGAAAAAGGAGAAAAACACTTCTAAAAGTTGTTAAGTGTTTACATATTGGTGTTCGTGTCTGTACAACTTAGTAATAAAGGTTATGCCTAGGAGTATTTTGTTAATCACCACAATCAAAAAAAGAAATGAAAAAGTATAATTTGACTCGCACAAGATAAAAGAATAATACAAAATTAGATGAATAGAAAACAACCAAAAAAATTAAAATAAGACATACTTAAACTAAACAGGTCAAGAACGAGGCCAAAAGACTTATCTCAGCATGGTGCTGTACAATAAAAAAAAAACAATTAAGTACCTACCACATTTAAAAAACGAATTGGTGATCGCTATTTGTTTTGGGGCTACTAGGATCATAGTTAAATGATGAAGCGTTACTTAACGTTACGTATAACACTGAAATTAGGCTATGCTGATTATAGCAGTCGTCAACTGGACGGCCTTTCTATCTGTAGGTACTAGTAGGTACAGACGCCAGCACATCAATCTACCTGGAACTGTCAAATTTTCCCAATCAACCTTGAACGGTGGAAACGGGTTAAAGAAATGTGACAGACTGTAGTAGCTGGATGTGCTGGTGTTAGTACATCATTTTATTTGAATCTCGGCTACTCTTATGGGTTAGGACATCGAATACTTTTTGATTGTGAAACAACTTCCGAAATACTCGCGGGCAAAGCCACGCCGTAAGCCAGTTTTCAATATAACAAACATTTGTCTACGCACAATTGCTGATAAGACAGTAAACAGACTGCGAAGCGCGACTAACTTAATTTTGGTTAACAAATACTGTCACGTGCAGCAGTGTCAAGGGAAATGATTCTTGTCAGTTCTGCCACAATGATGACAAAGTCTTCCGGCCACTTCCGGCGTCATGTATTATATGACAGCTGTCAAAATTGAAGTTAAATCTGCAAAGTTGTTAGTCTGTCGAGGAATGTCATAAGATAGATTTTTAAATAAATCATAATGTTCGTATCGGCTGTGAATTTATTTTTATTTTTCTTCTCTCTGTGAAAAGGACACATCAAGTTTTAGAAAAAGTGTGACTTCGTAGGTTACGAATCTTCTCTGTCGTGTATACCTGTGGGACATTGCCTTTTTAACGATCAATGTGTCATATTTACACCTGGAAACTGTAAAATCTCATGACTACCTAATAATCCATTTAAAATAAAACAAAACAATAACCTTAACTTTATTTTCTCAATAAATAGTGTTAAGACACAGCTTTAAGTAACTTTTCTGTGGAAACGTAGTAAAGACTAAATAGCCAGGTGCGCAATTATCTTTTACAAATAGCTTTAGTATGTGGGTAAATAGATATTTTATTATAAATAGAATTATAAAGAAAAGTACCAAAAAAGGCGAAAATTCTGGGAAAAATGTAAGAAAATTTGAATTTCGCGGGCTATCCTAGCGCTTCCCCCTTAGTCAGAAAAAAGAAGTTCCAAATCATTTTTCCAAACTCTAGTTTTTTACCGTCACCGTGCTCGAACCTATACCAACCTACTATAAGAGTAGACAATAGATAATACTTTGAGAGATCATCTGTGCGATGATAACAGGTTTATGATAACGGCTGATAAGGTGATAAGACGTGTTACGGCGAACAAACAGGTAGGTTTCGACAAAACTGTCTGATACTGATAATTTTAAAAGGGCTATGAATGATATCTGCCCCTTTTAGCTATATGGGAATTATTTACTTAATAAATAGTTCTGGACTGTCTTGTAGGTCTAGTCGTCGCAAGCGCGACTGCTGAGCATGAGGTCCTGGATTCAATTCCCAGGTCGGGTCAAGTTTTATTAGGTTTTTCTATCAGGAATTTCTCTGTAGCAGCCACAGAGTCTGGATTTGTGCCCAGTTGATGGCAATATGCTCGCCCCCTACCACATGGGACTTAAAAAACATAACTGGAGAAATGGGGGTGTTTTAGGTACCTACTTACACCTCTGCCTAACCGTTGGGGGATTACGGGTGTGATGTTATGTTATGTTTATGTATGACTTCAAAATCTATAGGAAATAACCTATTAAAAGTAGTACACTATTGCACACAGACCCCTTATTATGTAACTAGGCTCCCGATACATATTTCAAGATAAGAAATAATAAAACCTTATTGCTAAAACGCACATGTATGCAAATGCATATATGCACAAGAATTAAAAAAAAAACCACGAGTCGCGTGGCAAAACGACAATATTAGTTCAAGAAAAAGTAACAATTTCCGACTTCGTTCCGTTCTATTTTTGAATGGCTAAGCTAACCTGATTTCCCGCATCGCGCTCTGCGATTGGCTGCATTGTGGGTCTTGTCAGTTTCAAGTTGGCAATATTGGAGGCTTGCTGAAGGGATGCCATACCATAGGTTTGTTATTGAAAATATGTTTTATAATATTTTTTTAAAGTAATCGGATATACTTGGCAGTCCGACGGTCACAACACTAGGCTATCTTGCTTTTGCATCAATTAAATGCCATCTTCGTCGGTATAATAAAAGAAGTTAGCCTTCAAGGTATAAACAGGGCTGATCATTATCTTTTTAGGGTTCCGTACCCAAAGGTTAAAACGGGACCCTATTACTAAGACTTCGCTGTCTGTCTGTCTGTCTCCAGGCTGTATCTCGTAAACCGTGATAGCTAGAATGCTGAAATTTTCACAAATGATGTATTACTATTGCCGCTATAACAACAAATACTAAAAATTAAAAAATATATATATTAAGGGGGGCTCCCAAGTCCCATACAACATATGATTTTTTGCCGTTTTTATAGATAATGGTACGGAACCCTTCGTGCGCGAGTCCGACTCGCACTTGGCCGGTTTTTTTTTCTTTTATGGGACAAGGCCTCTACGCTATTCCCAAACCACTGCAACTTCTGAAAGTCAGAATCAACAGTGGCGACCACCAGAAAAGCGTCGAGACAATGAAGCTCGACGAAGTCCCAGAGAAACAATTCAACTGCCTTGGATCCCGCAACGAAGTTAATCAGAAAAGTATAGCGGAGGAGTAGGAAAACCATAATTTCCATTTCCCTCCATATCAGCAGGAGACAGAACGAAACAAGGCCAATAGGCACAAAGGGACGTTTACAACTGGGATAAGCCCAGCTGCCTAGCACCACGGATAAATATTATCATTAATGGATACTAAGTTGTGAGCTGGTAAATTTGATTCCAATAATAGGTCGGCTTCCGGTGTGAGTACCAATATTTAACGCGAAACGACTGCCTATTTGACCTCTGCAAACTTATTAAGAGATAAACCAAGACTGCTCGTAAAAGTCTCATTGATTAATTTATTATCAATTAAACTTTTATGATTGGCAATTTTATAGGCTGACATGGAACGGAACGATATGCAATATTGTAGCTAGGAAAAACATCGTTATCAGCTGTAGGAAATATGATCTTATCTTGCTGACAATGTGATGGTAGATATTGTCCTATTTATGTAATCTGTTGTAAAGGCCGAAGCCCCACAGTATGGAGCTTCGCTTGGGAGGAATGTAGTTCGAATAAGTGGTTCAAATTAGTCATTCTCATGCGTGGTGTATACGTAGCCTTGTTACCTACTTATACATCATCATCGGCCTAACCTTTTCCCAACTATGTTGGGGTCGGCTTCCAGTCTAACCGGATGCAGCAGAATACCAGTATTTTACATGGAGCGACTGCCTATCTAAACTCCCGAACGAGCCAGTACTGAAGGCTGGTTGTCACTCTACTTCGTATCGATTTTCAACTGACATCATAACCGGTTTCTGCCTTTGTTGTCGTACATACATCAAATATTAATGAACATATCCATAGTTTACTCAGAGGGGTGTAAGTTTACCTTAAATAATTCATGTAGGTAATGTTGAATTAATTTGTTAAGTTTTCGTTAAGGCTGTGTAGTGTAATAGCGAGTTGTCTTTGTTTCAGTTGGCTTCCTAAAATAATTATGTTAGTCGTCTTCTAGTCTATGGGCAAGATTCATAAATCGCTATGACCTAAGTAAAGTAAGCTTTCATCCTAACTAATATTATAAATGTGAAAGTAAGTTTGTTTGTTACCTGTTCACGCCTAAACCACTGAACCGATCATCATGTACGTTGTCAGGTGTACAGAAACGGACATAGGGTACCTTTCATCTCAAAAAAAGTACTGTTCCCGAGGAAAACAACAATAACGTTCTTATGATAGTAGATGGCGCCACGTGTCTTTCGAATCATGATTGGATTATATAATTACAAGCAGAGTATGTACAACCCGAATTGATTGTCAAATTCTAAATTAACGCGAGCGAAGCCGCGAGCAAAAGCTAGTGCGAATATAATCCTCATTCAAGAATGAAAGACTCCTTGAAAATAAGGTTCATATTCGTTTAAAAATCCTTACTTTACTAATTACACGTGCGATATGAGAACACTGTGGCGATTCGTGTGAGTAGAAATACTGTCATTTTACTGTGCTGTCAGACTAAGGATGATTACAGGATCTATCTGTCAATATAGTTTCCTTTTTGGAGTCATTTCCTGAGCACAACTTTGTGTTTATTCTGGTGGAAAAATGTCAATCATCAGTATTCACTGTTATTGGAAACTGTGACTTCGGGTCGTACCTATATGATTGACTATTCAAAAGTGCCTGTTTGAGTTTAATTTGTTTGCCTCTAGTTTGTAGTTCTGAATTTGAGTAAAATAGCTGTTATTTTAGTATAAATGCAGAGCGTCCTAACTAATATTATAAATGCGAAAGTAAGTTTGTTTGTTACCTTTTCACGCTTAAACCGCTGAACCGATCATCATGAAATTATTCATAATAAGTACCTTGTCAGGTCTGCAGAAATGGACATAGGGTACCTTTCATCTCGAAAAAAGTACTATTCCTGAGGAAGACAACAATAACGTTCTTATGATAATAGATGGCGCCACGTGTGTTTCGAATCATGATTTAGTTATAAGCAGTGTACAACCCGAATTGATTGTCAAATTATAAATTAACGCGAGTGAAGCCGACAGCAAAAGCTAGTCGTATAATAAACCTCCCATTATCAGGATAGGTTTCAAAATTATCTTCTTACATAAAACGCCTAACAATGAAAACACTTTAAAACTCCTTAAATACGGTAAGGGTATCTCTAAAAGTTAAATTAAGTCTGAAAATTGTGAAGTCTCATCACTTTTCATACATTTTGGAACATCCGCAGTGCCCCAAATACTTGGGGGCGACCTACTTAAGCAGCACCCTGTATATACGCGATTAGGAGCGGCCTGTATAGTCACGATTAGAGGAGCAGGCTGTATATACGTGATTTGGAGCGCTCTGTATACACGATTAGGGACTGTTGTCGAAGGAGTATAATTAGGGAGTTCTTGTCAGTTTGGAATCTTGTGGGATGAAGGCGGTTTTCATTATGTAAGAAGTTCATCAGCATCTGCCTAGCCTTTTCCCAACTATGTTGGGTCGGCTTCCAGTCTAACCGGATGGACATGAATACCAGTATTTTACATGGAGCTACTGCCTATCTGACCTCCACAACCCAGCTAGTTCTGGAAAATACTCCTTAGTAAGACTGGTTGTCAGACTTTCGGGCCACTGACTACTTGTAAGGACTGTCAAAGATCTACAAATGACAGCCGGGACCAACGGCTTAACGTGCTTTCCGAGGCACGGAGGAAACTCGGTATGTAATGGGTGGTCACCCATCCTCGGACCAACCTAGGCGGGCAGCTTAACCTGAAGATCAATCCGAGCGGCTGTTATTAACTTTGTAAGGAGTTGCTATCCATAATTATTTTTGGCGTGATGCGGCATAGCCTAGCGTCAAACCAAATAAGTACTTATTTGTATGTGGATAAGCTAGAATATAATTCTGCGATGGTTGATGCCGATCGGAGTTTATCGTTTGGCAAGAGAAGAGACAAGAGTTGTTAAATGTATACTGACTAATCGAATGTCTATCCGAGTACTTAAGTGTTTGGCACCCCAAAGTAGTATATACTATATATGTGGTACATACGCAGCACATCAAGCTACTAGCTATAATCTGCCAAAATTGCATTAATAGATTTTCAACTTTATCGCTATAGTACTAGGTTCATGGTTGATTGGTAAAATTTGACAGTTTCGAGTAGCTTGATGTGCGACCTAGCTATTATATGTTATTGTTGTGAACATTACCTTATGCCCGCGGCTTCGCTGCCGTTATGTAGATACGGAAATTAACCGACGGGAACGTTTTAAATGTACAATTGGGGATAATGTACCCGTGAGCTAAAGAATTCCCGGAATCGTATCAGTAGTTGCCATTACCCCCTTTTTTTTTTGGGATGGGAAATCATCAAATGACTCCTCCCGCTCTGGGCGGAGTGGAAGGGAGTGTCAGACTTTTACTGACTAAAACCCATCCATGTTCCTTCTTTTGCTCTTTGTGTTCCAGGGCCGCGGTATCTCTTTCGAACAGTCCCGTAGCCCTGGCAGGCATCGGCCCTTGTGGGCCCCTGCTGTTAGCTGACATCTCATTGAGGCGCGCGTGGAACACGAACGCGCCGTCGACACGGCCTGTCGTCATACGGACGGACGGCGAGCTAGCCCAACTCACCGTCCACAGGCCCGCGTGCCACTACCCCCTACAAACAAATTTTACCTCTTTATAATAAAACTAGCACTTCTCGAGTTCTTCCGTAAAAATTGTGTTATCTCGGTTACGCCATGATGAATGCAAGTGACGTATAAACTTGTATGGTTCCATACCTCATAAGGACTCTCAGCAGAATGTATGGCGCGGTGCTGGCTCTGAGTGGACAGCTGTCTGAAGCTCTTGCCACACGCGGCGCAGTGGAAGTTCCTCTCTTCTGTATGTGTTGGCAAATGGCGCATCAATGTGTATTGGTGTTGGAACTCCCGACTGCCTGGAAGGAAAATGACATGGAAATAAATTACTCAATTTGCATGATATGAATATAATTTATAGCATAAAGCACCCACGAATAAAGTAACATTCTGCAATATAATTTATAACATAAAGCACCCACGAATAATGTAACATTCTGCCAGTAAAAGATTTTTTAGAATTCAAATTAAATCAAATCATTTATTTTTGCAGAAAACACTGTTACAATGGTGGTATAAAAATTATTCTTTATCTTAGTGTGTTGATGCCAATCTAAATTGTGTCAGTCCAGAACTGAGCTACTAGTTTGGCGAAATTTTTAGAATTGTATCATTAGTTCCAGAGATTACTTCCGAACTTACAAATTAACAATCAAATACTTCTTTATAATATGTAATAAAACTAGTATATTAGTATTAGTCTAGAATAGATTCATACACAAACACACGCCTTGTCAAGGGGTTGAGCAGAAACCACACAATGCCAACTACGTTGTATGGAACTCGAATCTAAAACACGAAACTCTACGATAAACCCTGGGTTCGGCACCAGATGAATAAAAGAACAGCATGCGGCAAAATTATTAGCCAATTGGCAAGGTGGTAGCGGGGTTTACTGAACAGGCTGCTCTCGTTTCTTTAGGGTTCCGTACCCAAAGGGTAAAACGGGACCCTATTACTAAGACAACTATATAACAAATATAACACTATATACGCTATAACAACAAATACTAAAAATTAAAAAAAAAAATATAACGGCAAAAAAATCATATCTGTTGTATGGGAGCCCCCATACAACAGATATGATTTTTTTGCCGTTTTTATAGATAATGGTACGGAACCCTTCGTGCGCGAGTCCGACTCGCACTTGGCCGGTTTTTTATGTTTTAGTACTTCCTGATGACTAGATAGGTAAACTTATTTTAAGCTTTCACGGTTTAAAACTAAACTTATACTGTCACTTACGGGATATCTTTTTACTTTACTACGGGATTGTTCATGATTTTGAGTCAAACCTCGATCATGGCGCTTGCAACAGCGTCGAAATATCGAGAGCTCAAAATCATGAACAATCACGGATGATATCCCGTAAGTGACAGTAAAGTTTAGATTAAATTAATATCCTTGATAACTAGTACCTAGTAATTAGTATGTCAATATCATAATATTCATCTGCCTCCGTAACGGCGCAACCCATATTTAGTAAGTTAGCAATATTATGGTCAATAGTTTTGAACAAAATACAGAAATACACGCAAGAAAAAGAAATATTCGTTTCAAGTTGACAAGACGAAGTACTGTTCCCCACGTCAATAAAATCTTGCTCCCTAGCACTTGATATGTCTGTCACTGTCATATTGTATACAACAGAAAGAGATAGCATCTGTTGTTTCCTTTATTACGTTCATGAATAGGGGAAGATAATTTATTCTATGAAATTATCATGTGTACTGAGAGTTGACATACATATTTTATGCAAAGGTAATCATTGTGGTTTCAAACCTATTTATAAATATACCTGCAGAAATTCTGCTGAAAATGCAAGAAAGCTTACTAAGGCAAAGCTTTTCCATAGAAAATGTTCATTCTTTATTCAAATAATCAATATGGAATCAATCATTCAGGCGCCATTACAAAAAAAAAATGTCCACTTTACCAAGACCTCTTGTGTTTAATAATTCTGTTTCAACAGAGGTCTAACTTAACTGGTCGCTAAGCTATACTGTAAACCTACTGACCTATTTTCCCGCTACGCAGTGTGACGTCAGTACAGCATTGCGCCATAACGTGAACGTGAGCACAAGCTGAATTGAAACTTACTGCCCATGCTATAAAGTCGAAAATTAATTACCTAATGTAAACATATAAAAGTTTTAATAGTGAAAGAAAATCAACCTTGTTTCAATGGAGTAAGGTTTGCTTTGATGTGAAAGGGGAATTTAAAATTCTAGTTCTTTTAAAGTTGCACATAGGTCGAAAGGTCAACGCAATGCGCTTCCTAATTCAAATTGGGTCATGCAGGTCTAGAAAATAATCTAGTTCTCTCCAATAAGGGTGCAGCAGCAACTGCATTAGCATAATCGGCCAATCGTAATTAATTAAGTCTTACTGCAGGGAAATACGATTGGCTGGCACCCAATCATGAATTTGATCGTGAAGTCACGTGGAAATTGAAAACGTACCTATTTGTTTTATTACAATTTTACGACGAAATAAATTCAAACTTTGCAAAAATTAAAATTACCTTTTGATCTTATTGCTTGACTGAGTGGCCTTTTTGGATTTATTGAAAAATATTGCTTTTTTGTTTTTTTTTCATTACGTGGCCGCTTTGGGAACAAGTAAATTATAGTGTTGCACGGTTCTTTTGGCGTGTGTACCTATTGGAATTAACACTTTCATTTTGTTGTTTGAAGGCAATTGCCACAGACAATATTCATATTTTTTACTAAAAGCGCCCTGACTAATTCATTGGCGTTCAGTGGCGTGTCCTTCCAGACGCGTCTTGTAGTGAACATCGCCCGAACTTTTATGCCTTAACCACCACGACGACGACACGACGTAGCAGTGCATCGGGAATGTTTGCTGCAGCTCATACGGATGACTTTCACGCCATCATGCGTAAGAAAGCGGCTTCCTTACTGCAACGCTTGCGTGGCACTCAGAACAGCGTTCTGAAAATGATTGTTGAACAGCGTTCTGAAAATGATTGTTGAGTGGATTGCCCCATCCAAAGACACTGGGTTAAAAAACTTTTTTGCAAAAAATAAAACCTACTTCAAAATCACAAAAAAGTGAAAAATAATTTTAGCTTCAGAAGTCGGTGACTTTAGTTTGTTTGATTCAGTTTTTTGGCACCGACTTCTGAAGCTAAAATTATGTTTCACTTTTTTGTGATTTTGAAGTCAAAAATGTTTTTTTTATTTTTTCATTTTTAGTTGCAATATCCTATACAAATATTTTCCATGCGTTCATTTTACATTGTAAACCATACATTTCATGGTAATAGGCTTATTCTTACTTCCTTACTAATATTATAAATGCGAAAGTAACTCCACAACAACAAACAAGTAACAGACTTCAGAGTCAAATGCTCATAAAATAAAAACTAATGGGCCTACCTGAATCAAATTTTTATGGGACCAATTCGAAACTATTCCGCATCAAACAAAAAAAGAATTACGTAAATCGGTTCAGAAACTTCGGCGTAATCGGTGTACATACATAAAAAAAACTAGCACTCCGGGAGTGCCGGCAGAAGTGAAAACTTGATTATTAACGTTGAGCATGTTTGATATTTTGGAATGGTTAGGGAATAATTTTGCACCAATTGCTTTATCAGTATAAAAGTACTATCATTTATGGAAGTGCCCTTAGACTGCCTTAGTACGGGAACCAGTGTCGCCAAACTCATACACTTGCAAATTAAAATGAACATTCCAATACACAGAAAACGATAAAACATAGCAATGATGCAACTGTAATATTTTATTTATAAACAAATTACTGTCCTTGAAAAAGCACTAACTTATTATGTATAATTCTTATTTTCGATTGTGGTTCAAAACATTGTTTGGTACTATGGTGAATACGGGTTTCGAAGTAATGCATTGCGATTGATTTAATGAGGAGAGTTCTGTGATTCCCTATAAAAGGCTGACTGTCGAAATGGTCATTAATAAATATATTAATATTGGTACGTGTGCATTCCTTGTAACACGATAATATAAGTGTTGACATCACATTTTTCTCATTAAAAAATGAATTTCCTTTATGTGAACGCGCTCGAAATATCTTTTCTGCCAATTCACAGACTTTATTTAAGTCAGTAGAAGGATAAATAAGGCCTCCTTTGTCTCTTCTAGCAATGATTCCGTGATTTTTTTTTTTAATTTATTCATGACCATGGATACATGTCCTTCAGTCGTAATGATTCCGTGATACTTATCTGTGATCAAAGCCAAAAGACAATCCTCACATTTAATAACTTTCCTCAACTTTCTTGCAATAAAACCAGCAATATAGGTTATTATTTCTTTAGAATAAAGAGTAAGCCTAGAAGGATCTGTTAAATAATCATGATCTATGTTGATCATAGGATCACATCCTAAAGATTCATGCGGTAGCAGCAATCCACAAGTTTCTTATTTCGGGTTTATTCGGAAATCTGAAAATTTAATAAGATTTTTTATTATCTTTCATTTTTTGCGTCAGGTGAGTGCAGTTATACGAATTAAAATCGTATAATACGTGTGTTACTAACATAGATTTTAAGTAGTGCGTATTACTAATATCATATGAATCAAGGTCGGAAGAGTATTTTTTTATAGACATTGCATTATTCGGTATTACCCATATTAAAGGGTAAATTCCCCGTCAAAAAGTGGCAACACTGAATTTTGAGGTAAGATAATAAAATTATTGCAAAAATCACGATTATACGAGATTTATCCATTAAACGAATTAGTTGGTACATTACTGCGACTATTTTATGAGAAATAATAGGACACAAAGCGATTGAATACTTAAAAAGATCTAATACTTACGAGTGAAAGGACAGTCCAGCAATCTTCATCAAACTATCACTTTTACAGTTTATTACACTGCACCTTACCATTTTGCACAGTTGCACAAATGTACTGTTGTCGAATTAAGCTCGAAAAGATCATATAATGTGTATAATTTCGATGCAATTGTTAATAAACAAATTGGATGTCAATCTGGCACCGCCACAAACGTCAAACTTGTTGTGCACTGACAATGATGTGCTCAGCCGACACGCGATAAGGGACAGAAATATTTATACTCTGTCTCTTTTCTTTGCTAGTGACGTTTATATGTTCTTCTTTTTCTTGTGCGAATGCAAAGGAAGATATCCAGCAGTCTATAGAATACTCTGTCTACGGTTTTTTCTATTCCGTGTTTATCCCTAAAGCATTAGGTTCAAAGTTGATTGGAAACATTTAAAAAATTCTTTAAATGATTTTAAACCATAAAATGTTGAAGGTTAAGTTCAAAATCGTCTACTCTCCATCCGTCTTACGCTTTTTCCAAATTTCTTTAAATGATTTTAAACCATAAAATGTTGAAGGTTAAGTTCAAAATCGTCTACTCTCCATCCGTCTTACGCTTTTTCCAAATTTCTTTAAATGATTTTAAACCATAAAATGTTGAAGGTTAAGTTCAAAATCGTCTACTCTCCATCCGTCTTACGCTTTTTCCAAATTTCTTTAAATAATTTTAAACCATAAAATGTTGAAGGTTAAGTTCAAAATCGTCTACTCTCCATCCGTCTTACGCTTTGTCACGTGTCCTGACGCGAGTGTCCTGACGCGAGTTTAAGATTTTATACCCATTACAGAACAATTTTTTTAAAGTGCTCAACGCCGCTAAAGAAGTTTTCACTTCAAAAAAATATATATATATACCGGCCGAATTGAGAACCTCCTCCTTTTTTTTGAAGTCGGTTAAAAATAGGTATAGGTTTAAGTTAAATTGAACTAAGCACTAATAACACTAACATAGCATATAAGCTCAATCTGTTACTAACCACTAACAACTTATGGACTGATGTAGGTCTGAAATAAAAATATCTTTTTTTTTTTTTTTAACGAGAATATCCAAATCTACGTGGGGTCTGTCATTCCTAACTTTAAAGACGACTATGGGGCGACTTACCTGGGGTGTATGTGCTACGGGGCACCTGTTTGGGCCGATAGGGCCACCATAGGGGCGGTACGACGTAAATTCCTTCAAAGCCAGCGTTTGACTTTGATATTCTTTTGCAAAGCGTATAGGACGGTTAGTACTGAAGCCTTACGCCACATGCAGGTGTACTTCCAGTCGATCTTGAAGTGCAGCGACGTGCTGCAATGTATTATTTGATATTTCGCAAGAGAGACCGCGGATGTAGACTTTCTAACCCAACGTGATCGTGCTATAATTTCGAGATTATTCAAACCACAGACTGACATCTGGGAGGAACTTTTGTCTGAATGGCAATGTAGGTGGGATAACTCAATCAAGGGCCGACACCTCCACCAGTTCTTACCATCCGTTCGTGAACGGCTGGCCAGGACTTGGCTGGAGGTGGATCACTGTGTTGCCCAATTTCTCACGGGTCATGGTAACTTTAAAAGCAAATTATTTGCCTTCAAGCTTGTTATCTCGCCTTTTTGTCAATGTTCTACAATGACTGCGAATATGAACAATCTGCACATTATATTTTTAAACCGACTTCAAAAAAAAGGAGGAGGTTTCTCAATTCGACCGTGTAAATGTTTTTATTTTTTTTTATTTTTTTATGTGTGTTCGCGGATAACTTCGTCGTTTATGAACCGATTTTGATAATTTTTGAAGTGAAAACTTCTTTAGCGGCGTTGAGCACTTTAAAAAAATTGTTCTGTAATGGGTATAAAATCTTAAACTCGCGTCAGGAAACTCGCGTCAGGACACGTGACAAAGCGTAAGACGGATGGAGAGTAGACGATTTTGAACTTAACCTTCAACATTTTATGGTTTAAAATTATTTAAAGAAATTTGGAAAAAGCGTAAGACGGATGGAGAGTAGACGATTTTGAACTTAACCTTCAACATTTTATGGTTTAAAATCATTTAAAGAAATTTGGAAAAAGCGTAAGACGGATGGAGAGTAGACGATTTTGAACTTAACCTTCAACATTTTATGGTTTAAAATCATTTAAAGAAATTTGGAAAAAGCGTAAGACGGATGGAGAGTAGACGATTTTGAACTTAACCTTCAACATTTTATGGTTTAAAATCATTTAAAGAATTTTTTAAATGTTTCCAATCAACTTTGAACCTAATGCTTTAGGGATAAACACGGAATAGAAAAAACCGTAGACAGAGTATTCTATAGACTGCTGGATATCTTCCTTTGCATTCGCACAAGAAAAAGAAGAACATATAAACGTCACTAGCAAAGAAAAGAGACAGAGTATAAATATTTCTGTCCCTTATCGCGTGTCGGCTGAGCACATCATTGTCAGTGCACAACAAGTTTGACGTTTGTGGCGGTGCCAGATTGACATCCAATTTGTTTATTAACAATTGCATCGAAATTATACACATTATATGATCTTTTCGAGCTTAATTCGACAACAGTACATTTGTGCAACTGTGCAAAATGGTAAGGTGCAGTGTAATAAACTGTAAAAGTGATAGTTTGATGAAGATTGCTGGACTGTCCTTTCACTCGTAAGTATTAGATCTTTTTAAGTATTCAATCGCTTTGTGTCCTATTATTTCTCATAAAATAGTCGCAGTAATGTACCAACTAATTCGTTTAATGGATAAATCTCGTATAATCGTGATTTTTGCAATAATTTTATTATCTTACCTCAAAATTCAGTGTTGCCACTTTTTGACGGGGAATTTACCCTTTAATATGGGTAATACCGAATAATGCAATGTCTATAAAAAAATACTCTTCCGACCTTGATTCATATGATATTAGTAATACGCACTACTTAAAATCTATGTTAGTAACACACGTATTATACGATTTTAATTCGTATAACTGCACTCACCTGACGCAAAAAATGAAAGATAATAAAAAATCTTATTAAATTTTCAGATTTCCGAATAAACCCGAAATAAGAAACTTGTGGATTGCTGCTACCGCATGAATCTTTAGGATGTGATCCTATGATCAACATAGATCATGATTATTTAACAGATCCTTCTAGGCTTACTCTTTATTCTAAAGAAATAATAACCTATATTGCTGGTTTTATTGCAAGAAAGTTGAGGAAAGTTATTAAATGTGAGGATTGTCTTTTGGCTTTGATCACAGATAAGTATCACGGAATCATTACGACTGAAGGACATGTATCCATGGTCATGAATAAATTAAAAAAAAAAATCACGGAATCATTGCTAGAAGAGACAAAGGAGGCCTTATTTATCCTTCTACTGACTTAAATAAAGTCTGTGAATTGGCAGAAAAGATATTTCGAGCGCGTTCACATAAAGGAAATTCATTTTTTAATGAGAAAAATGTGATGTCAACACTTATATTATCGTGTTACAAGGAATGCACACGTACCAATATTAATATATTTATTAATGACCATTTCGACAGTCAGCCTTTTATAGGGAATCACAGAACTCTCCTCATTAAATCAATCGCAATGCATTACTTCGAAACCCGTATTCACCATAGTACCAAACAATGTTTTGAACCACAATCGAAAATAAGAATTATACATAATAAGTTAGTGCTTTTTCAAGGACAGTAATTTGTTTATAAATAAAATATTACAGTTGCATCATTGCTATGTTTTATCGTTTTCTGTGTATTGGAATGTTCATTTTAATTTGCAAGTGTATGAGTTTGGCGACACTGGTTCCCGTACTAAGGCAGTCTAAGGGCACTTCCATAAATGATAGTACTTTTATACTGATAAAGCAATTGGTGCAAAATTATTCCCTAACCATTCCAAAATATCAAACATGCTCAACGTTAATAATCAAGTTTTCACTTCTGCCGGCACTCCCGGAGTGCTAGTTTTTTTTTTGTTGGAAAGGAGATACATCAAGGGTGGTCCCATGATAAGGACACCGGGATCTGATGATGGCATCCAAGAGAAATTGAGGGGAGCTTTCAAAAATTGTAGTGGCGACTAGTGCGTTTGTAAATTTTTTGATTAAGTATTTTAAAGCACTACAATTTAAAGAAGGTCTGGAGTCGCTCTGATGATGGAACCGAAAGACAGTCGAGGGAACTCCTCAACTGTTTACAGCAGTCACCTTGTGTTTGGGTTTGATTAATTTGTATTGATGAGAAATTTACACCTAGATGGGTTGTGACTGTCATAAGGGGTCTGATGATGAAGACGAAGGATAGTTAAGGGAACTCCTCAACTGTTTACAGTAGCTACCTTGCGTTTGGACTTAATTCATGTATATTGATCAAAACTTTGCACCCATCTGGGTTACAAGGGCCATTACAGGTCTGATGATGAAAAATATTTCTATGGAATATTGCAACTAAAAATAAATAAAATAAAAAAACTTTTTTGCAAAAAATAAAACCGACTCCAAAAACACAAAAAAAGTGAAAAATAATTTTAGCTTCAGAAGTCGGTGACAAGAAACTGAATCAAATAAACAAAAGTCACCGACTTCTGAAGCTAAAATTATTTTTCACTTTTTTTGTGTTTTTGGAGTCGGTTTTATTTTTTGCAAAAAAGTTTTTATGGGAGTGCTGTCTTTGGCAGAATGAATGTTATTATGTTGGATAGTGTACACGTTACATCCGGAGTTATTTACTATACGGACCTTGTAGAAACTAGAACACCGTGGGTTCAAGCGTTTTTGCCATAGGTACCTATTGTTGAGATCAAATATAACAGCTCACAACTTAGGACCCATTAATGATAATATTTATCCGTGGTGCTAGGCAACTAGGCTTATCCCAGTTGTAAACGTCCCTTTGTGCCTATTAGCCTTGTTTCGTTCTGTCTCCTGCTGATATGGAGGGAAGTGGAAATTATGGTTTTCCTACTCCTCCGCTATACTTTTCTGATTAATTTCGTTGCGGGATCTAAGACAGTTCAATTGTTTCTCTGGAACTTCGTCGAGCTTCTGTGTCTCGGCGCTTTATGGTGGTCGCCACTGTTGATTCTGGCTTTCAGGAGTTGCAGTGCAAAAAAAAAAGTCTGCATAATCGTTAGAGCTGTGAGCAAGAGTGGATATCAAAATAATCACGCTCCTACACTGGACCTCTGACAAATGCTAGTATTTGACCGTGGCGACCACCAGGCCACGGTTGATTCTGGCTTTCAGGAGTTACAGTGGTTTGGGAATAGTGTGGCGGACTTGATCAATTCATTCAAGCGCCATAGGAAATGATATTGATTTAGGTAGTAACTTAAAAGATGGACAATCGGTCACTCACTATATCTTTGATTTTATCTACTAAGTTTTAGATTTCCCCTGTGGTCTGTGGTAACTTAAAAAAAACCCGATTTTCGTTTTCGAAAAAATAACATAACTAACTAATTTGTACATACATTAATTATGGATTTTTATTTTATTTAACACGAATGTACGGTAGTTTTTAAGATGCCATAATTTCTGTTTATTTTCAATTTTATTTGTTTTAATAAGTTTCGTTTGTTTTATTGTTATGTTATTCCATACATGTATTTTCTCTTTACAGACTAGTAAAAATAATTGTTTTTAAAATATAAATAAGTCAATTATTAAGCTACCAACCTTACCTCCTTATTATTTGCTCAGTTGGGCGTAATGCTTGTCTCTTATTAAATAAACAATGTTACATTAAATTTGTTTCAAAAAGTAAACTGAAAAACATAGCCTTTGGACGCCTTTAGTTCTTAAAAGGGGAGACTTTTATGATACAATTCTGAAGGCGAAAGCCACCCATCAGTTTGACAGTCCGCTGTGACAACTAGTGGCCTACCGTGACGTCTGAAAGCAGCAGTAATTTCAGTGTGGGAAAGAGATGGCGCTAGACAACCTGTATTTAGCTCTGTCTCTTTCCCACACTGGAATTACTCCTGCTTTAAGACGTCATAGTAACCCTCCTGTACCTAGACTACTGTCATTTACCGTGTTTATTTACACCCGTATGTAGAGTCAAGTTAAAGACATTACTTGAGTTTAAGAAATTACTTATGTAAACATCTTTATGCAATAGACAAGAATTTAAACGTAGTGAGAACCATCAAAGAAAGCATAGCTAAGAATCCTTTGATAACCGCTTCATTTTTTTTCTTCCTATTTTTTATTTATTTATTTAACAGTTTATGTACACACTAAATACAGAAAACAAGAAAGGAACAGAAAAAATAGGTACAAAGGTGATGCTTATTTCTAAAGAAATCTCTTCCAGCATACCTGCGAAAGGAGAGTAGATAACAAGAGATGTAGACATAGTGTTTTTTCTTTCTTTCTTTTTCTTAATCCTTTGATCTTTGACAGTTCTAACTTTAAGCAGTAATGCAAGCAATAATAACTTTTACTCAAGTAATCACATTGACTTGTTTATAGATACGGTTGTTAGAGATTCTTGGTTGTTACTAAGTATTTCCTGATTATGGAACACCCATAATAGTAAGCAGACACCGTAGAAATCGAACTGAAACCTCCAGGCTCCTCTGCAGTCCACTGACGACTCCTACGAGGCAGTCATATTTATTTTAGCCGACTTCAAAGCCAATTAATCTTAAAAGAAAAGAAATAAGGTTCTCAATTTATCGGAATCCTAGTTTATTTAATATTATTATAAATGCAAAAGTTTGTGAGGATGGATTTTTGTTACTCTTTTATGCAAAAATTACTGACCGGATTTGGATGAAATTTGGCACCTAGTAGTACGATCCCGTGGGACAATAATCAAACTCCACGCGAGCGAAGCCGCGGGCATAAGCTAGTCTTTTTATATTAATGTTTTTCTTCTGTTTTGTTGCAGGAAAGGAGCGGCTTAGACAATATGCGGTCACTAGAACATTACCTAACAGATATAATGCGAGCGGACACTTCAGATCACATGAAAGGTAAAATATCTATAAGAAAACACTGAAAAATAACACTCTTGTCAAGTGATTATGATCTTTATTCTTATTGTTTAGAGTGCTATTTCAAGTATAACCTAATCTTCTGATTCCGTGTTTTTTTCGTGTGACACATTAGATCACATGAAAGTAAAATATTTGAAAACACTGAAATACTTTGTAAAGTTAAAATGAACTTTATTTCAATTCTTTATGGTGTTTTTTTAATTTTAGATTAGTCTTATGATCCCGAATTTTGTAGGACTTATATCACATGAAAGGTGAAAATTAAATAATCTGAAAAACCTGAAACTAACATCATTTACAAGTAAAAATGTACATTATTGGAATGGATTAAGGTGCCATTTCAAGTGGAGAATATTTATTTAACTCTACTTTTTTCACACGTTTACAAAAAGGCAAAGGATGTAAAAATGAGCTTTATTTAATTAAATTAAAATCTAATTCACAATTTTGTTTCCGTGTTTACAAAAGGGCAAAGGTTATTATAATACAATTCCAAATTAGCATAAGGTCACGAAATTTGTATTTATTTCTTAATTATTTAGCGCCATCTCTCGTCAGAAACAAACCAACGTAGTTGCGTTTTGTAATTAACAGATGGCGTTGCAGTTAAAAGTGTATCGTGCTGTGTTAAATGCAAATTAAACTAAAGTTATGCTGAAGTTATATTTCCAATTCCAACGCGCGTGTGGCAATGAATAAATTACTTTTGAATAAACAATGCTAAGTATTATGAAGTAATTTTAACCAATTTTCGTAATTTTGCGTACTTAGATTGCAAGACTAGACGCCAGGATCCTTTTTCTGCAAGACTCAATGCCGAATCATTTTAGACTGTTTAAAACAAAACAATTACTTTTAAAGTCGAACAGTCTTTTACTTTTAACCTACAACCTTTTGCTTTTTCTAGCAAAAGGCTGTAGGTTCAAACTTAATAAGAACCTTCAAAACATCGTAAGAAAACTAACTAGGTGAAACCGGCACGGAAAAACTGTGAACGCGGCTCCGGACAGCAGACACTGACAGATCTGTGTCTGTGTTCTTAGTCCGTCCGCAAATTGTCCATACATGTTCTGTTGATTGATACTTGGAGTCTGAATAATTGTTAGGTACCGCAGTCACCAAGAGCGGAGATCAGAGCACACTGCTTCTCTGTATCTGTACCGACCTTTGAAAAATGTTGGTATTTGCCCCGCAGTAGGACAATTGACCACTTATATCAAAACAAAAAAATCTAAAAATAATAAGCAACAATAATAAAAAAAATTCAAAATTACCCAGACCAGTTGAAAACTACACGAAAAATGACGGATAATAATTATCCGTGGGCCTTGGCTTATCTCATTTGTAAACAAACGTCCCTTTGTGCCTATTGGCCTTGTTTTGTTCTGTCTCCTGCTGATATGAAGGGAAGTGGAAATTATGTTATTCCTACTCCTCCGCTATTCTTTTCTGATAAACTTCGTTGCGGGAACTTAAACAGTTTTATTGCTTCTCTGGGACTTCGTCAAGCTTCATTGTCTCGGCGCTTTATGGTGGTCGCCACTGTTGATTCTGGCTTTCAGGAGTTGCAGTGCAAAAAAAAAAGTCTGCATAATCGTTAGAGCTGTGAGCAAGAGTGGATATCAAAATAATCACGCTTCTACACTGGACCTCTGACAAATGCTAGTATTTGCCCTACAAAAGGACAATTGACGACGTTGGAACCAGAGTGATCTAAGTGACAATTTCCCCAAAACTGAGGTTATTACAATCGTGTAATAACCTCAGCCCAACCTGCCTAACCTGCCCTGCATTGGGCAGGGAAAATACATTAATCTTCCATGCCACAATGATCTCTAAGTGTGTGCTTTTCAGTGTTTTCTTCCTTGAGTGATCACAACATGTCACTATAGAATTGGTGCGGTTTGCAAAGTGAAGGCCATGCCACACTGATCTAACTAATGAGGTGTACTTACATACTGTTGTGCCCTAGATCACTGTGGTTCCAACGTCGACAATTGAAAGCTGAGATTAATAGGTGATCGATTGCTTTCAAAATTACCTAGCCTAGACACGTTAAAAACTACAAGCAAAACGACGAATTTCCATTTAAACTTTAAACCCCTATTTACCGTTACCGTACTCTATTTTTTAAAGGCTGAATTTAAAAAAAATGGTACTCTTGTGAAAAATTTCATGGTTCTACACGGTTTAGGCTGTACGTAGCAACGCGGCACCCCGTAGGGAATTTAAGCTTTTTATTGACTGCAAGGTTTCGCTCGCGGCATCGCTCCGTTGTATAAATACAAAAATTAACCCACGGGAACGTTTTAAATGTAGCCTGTGACACTCGGGGATAATGTAGTTACCTGTGAGTGAGAAAATTTTCAGAATCGTATCAGTAGCTCCGAAGATTACCTCCTACATAAAAAAATACAAACAAATTTTACCTCTTGCTAATATTAGTATAGAAGTAGGTTATGGGTAGGTACGGTACGAATACGACCCACATAGTTTTCTTGTCAGAAACTACCCAAAGAGGTTTGTCATAGAAAATTAAAAACCCAAGGGAAGTCAAAACTTTGTTTTTATTCGAAACAAAAGTAATTTAAAAAAGGAATTAGGTTTGCGATGGAAAAGAAACTGTGTTCTTATATCTAATGACGAAAAAAGGGTCTACAAGGGACTTCAATTGTAGAAAGTAATTATTTAGTGTTTCAGAAAAAAAAACTAACGAGTGGTATTTACCCTCCTACCATGCCTCCTACTAATACACACAGAATAAAGTTATTGAAAGTTTACTAAACCTATGAAAATATATTAGGTTATTTCTTTGTTATTCCTGGTATAACTTTATTCCGTGTATATTAGTAGGAGGGTTAGTTTATTTATTTAGGATCACCAATAAAATTGAAAACTGAAACAAATCATGACATATAAATAATGGACAAAAAAATGTAGATATTACGTATAGGAGACCACACACACAGACAGACACATGATAGAGTTAACAACAAAGTAACAAAGTTTTAGTACTGACATAAAAAGTAAATAAAAAACAAAATTAAATCATAAAAATATTGCAAATCTCCCACAAGCGCATCAAACGGCGTCACACATAGAGTCTTTGCTACATTCTCTATGCCACCTAGCTCTACATTTCTCTGTGGTAAACGGGTGACACGTCACGGTTCTATTCAAATAAATTAGCTATGATTATGCAGTGTTACTGTTGGACAACTGATGTACTGAGCGTGGCATAAGCGGAAGCGGTGTTGTGTTGGGCCTTTAAACAAGCGATTTCTGTTACTGCCAAAGATTTAAAATCATGTTTTGAAGATGGTAGCTTTTGTCACGATGTTATCTACTAAATGGGTTGTGTGGAGGTCAGATAGACAGGCACTCCTTATAATATACTGGTTAGCTAAATCCGGTTGGACTGGAAGCTGACCCCAGCAAAGTTGGGAAAAAGCTAGGGAGATGATGACCTCAGTATTTTTATAGGTCTCTCTAACACCCGTATCTATAAACAAGTCAAAATGATTCCTTAAGTAAAATTTTTCACTATTTTAAAAGTTCAGTAATTAATGCTTGAAGTTAGAATTGTCAGATGTTAGAATTCTAAGCTTAGCTTCTTCTTTGACGGACATTACTTCGTTCAAATTCTTGTCTATTTAATAAAATTGTTTGCTTATGTAATTACTTAAACTGAAGTAATAACCATAACTTGACTATGGTACGGGTGTTAATCTCTCGTCACAATGTAGACTCTTTATTAAATTCTCAAGCACTAAGTATGGTAAACGGGTGACATACGTCACAGTACTATACAAATATGTTAGTCATGATTATTACAGCGCTGGTGTTGGTCAACTGTTGTACTGAGCCTGGCATAAGCGGCAGCGGAGTTTTGTGGGGCTTTTAAATGAGCGATTTGTTAGTACCTCTCTGGCAGGTCTTTTGAAGAGAACGGATTATTCTTTTAGGTTTCCGTAGCCGAATGGCAAAAAACGGAACTTTTATAGATTCGTTGTCTGTTTATCTGTCTGTCCGTATGTCACAGCCACTTTATTCTTTTTTATTTATTTATTTATTGCACAATGTATACATCGTTACAAGCTTGGCTTAAAAACAAATGAATACATTACCCTGTTAGGGCGCAGCAAAATAACTTAAGACTAGAATATACTTACAAAGAACAATTCCGAAACTATTAGGACTTCCGAAACTATTAGGACTACACAGTTGAAACTTGGTAGGTAGAGGTATTCTGTAAACGGCTTTACGATTTTTATACAAAAATAATAAAAATAAAAGATTAAGGAGGACAAAATTCATCAGACCTATACGTGCGGGGTGTCTGTAGATAGGTATTTAAAAATGACATTGAATTCTTAAAACCATTTTTTGTCGAAGTCAATCATTTGAAATATAGACACTTCCAAAGTGGTAAAAATAATGTGTGTCTCCTCCCTCTCTAATTTCTAAAGTAAGAGGAGGAAAATTCTGAAAAAAAGTAGGATTGTAGAAGGTAAAAAAAATTTCAACGAAAATTAGTTTGAATAAGATTTGATGTTTAGTTTTGGAGATATGGGACTTTTTAATCAAACTGCAGCAGTAACTTTGTTTTTCATTAACATACTGTGAAAAACAAATTTAATTTTGCTGTTGAATGTAATACAATACAACATAATGAATGAGCCTTCAAAATATTTTTATTATATTGTTTGGTGCTACGGAACCCAATTGGCCGGTTTTTTAGGTAAAACTCAATAAAGCCAATGGAAAGAAATTAAAGTACTTATGTAAAGCCTGTCGACTTTTTCTGTAAGTGTACAATAAAAATTGCCCCTCTCCACAACTGTAAAGTATGTAGAACTGTCAACTGTGTTATTTTAAACTGAATTTAAACTTTTCAGAGCCTGAATTTGAAATTACAGCAGTACAATCATTTTTAGGAATTCGTTTAGGTGTCGCGTTAAGTCGACAAGATTACCTATGTATGAATGTAGTTGTGACCGTCGGACTGACAAGTCATAGGTCTCCAGTTCGAACTCAAGACACGCACCTCTGATTTTTCGGATTTATGTGCCTATTCTATAATTTTCACTTGCGTCGGTGAAGGAAAACATCGTGAGGAAACCAGCATGCCTGAGAGATATTTCTCGATAGCATGTAAAGCCAAATCAGAGGCCCATGGGTGGCATAAAAACTCTGACACCAGGTCAGGTAGTAACCACACGAGAAAGAAGGACCTAAGTTTAATCTGTTACAAGCCCTCTGCAGCTAACTCCTTCCCGCTGACGTCATGGCCACACACACATAATATTCAGCATGTTAATGCATCGTGACTTCCTTTTTATCGTCAACTGGTACAGTCAACAAAATAACCATCACTAACATACACCGCCTCAGTACCATCAGACAAATAGTCCAGCTCTGTCACAGTTGCTAAAGAGTAGGTGTACTCGGTACATGTGTACTTGGCAGATACGGTCAGCAAAAAAGTCACACAAATAATAGTTAATACAATATAGTATTCTCTTGAGAGTAGAGGTACTGTTAACATAACAATCTGACTTACTTCACTTAAAGTTATGTACTAAAAACACACAATAACATGAGGTAAGGTCAGAAAAAAAGTCCTTTATAACAACACAATTTAATCCCGAAAAGAGGTTGGCAGAAATACTCCCTCAATTTGCCACTGTTATATAGGAGGCAAGTATATTACCATCGTATATTACGTATACAATAGATGACCGTTTTCGCGTCATTCTGAGCCCTCCCCCCCCTACATCAATTTGACATCGGTTATTAAAAAAAAACAGCTGTTTCCTACAAAAGTGCAATGTCTACACTGTCAAATGGAACAGCTGTTTCTTTAAAATTACCTATGAAAAATTTCTATATGGCCCCCTATAGAAATTTCTCAGAATTATGTACTGAATACGTGGTAACCGTTTTCGCGTCGGTGTCCCTTCCACCCCATATAGTTAGTAGTAGTTTTTGTTGGTCTAGAGGTCGCAAGAGCGACTGCTGAGCATGGGTTACTGGGTTCAATTCCCAGGTCGGGCAAATTGTTATTGGGTTTTTACATCAGGATTTTTTCAGTAGCAGTCATGGAGTCTGGATTTGTGCCCGGTTGATGGCAATAGGCTCGCCTCCTATTCATCATCATCATTTTAGCCGAAAGACGTCCACTGCTGGACATAGGTCTCCCCCAAGTGCCGCCGCATTGACCGGTCCCGTCCGACTCGGATCTAGTGGATCTCGGCCCCCTATTACATGGGACTTAAACATAACTGGCGAAATGTGGGTTTAGTACTTA
Organism: Eurois occulta; assembly: GCA_950022335.1. Taxonomy (NCBI): domain Eukaryota; kingdom Metazoa; phylum Arthropoda; class Insecta; order Lepidoptera; family Noctuidae; genus Eurois; species Eurois occulta. The sequence goes on along the minus strand of OX465504.1, from coordinate 7,248,900 downwards.
TTAGGCATGCATGTGCTTGATCCTTCGTGGATTACAAGCGAGATGTTTATGTACATAGTAACAAAAAAGCCAACATATCCGTCAGAGAGTTACTTCACTGCCAATAAAAAGTGTAATAAATAAATAAATCATTGTAAACTTGACACCGATTGTTTTGTTGACAGTACTCCTAACAATTGTGAGCGTTGCTAAGTAGTTACATAGATGTTGGTGAAACATGCTTAGTACTAGATGTGGTAAGGATTTTAGTAGGATTTTTTTCATAACTATATCAAAAGGTTTTTCTAAAACGTTGGTTGGCTATTTTCCGGGCGGCCATTGAATAGAGTAAGATTCAAAATCAAAGCATTTATGCCAAGTAGTTACAGGCACTTTTTGATTGTCAAATACGAAAAAAATATACAAAGAAGCTACAGTCCCAGTCACAAGGCATAATAACTGTGAAAGTACTGTATTTGCCCATTCCAAAGCGAAGATCTCTATGGAGAAGATCGGGTAAGAAACTCCATGGACACTTTTAAGAGAATATTAAATTCAAGGAGTGAACACTTATAGACGCGTATTCGCCTTGAGCCGAGAAATTACGCCTTTTCAGCTTTTAGGTATTGCATAGAAAAAGAAGAATAAACTTGATGGTACACCAAAATTGTTACATAGCTATTGTACAATATACAGGGGGTAAGCGGACCCCACGAAGTCGTCAACCAAGCATTCTGTACAACAAACTAGGTAACTCTACATATTTAAACATACTCGTGAAATATCACAGTTTACGGTAGGACTCAGTGTCATGCACTCGAAATTTTTTGCTGGTATTTGAAGCAAAGTTAAAACATTATTATTAATTTGATTTTTTTCAGACTTGTGAAAGTTGACACTTTGACCTCTAATATCTCCGTAACTAGAAGGTCTGCATATGGTTCAGAACAAAAAATGATCGTAATGACGGGGAGGACAAATGCCTTTCGGCTTCGTTAAGGGTATTTTACACCGATTTAACATAAAGCACTTTCTGAACAGCTAAAGCTGATTGAGCGTCGACCATGTAGTTACTCTCGGAGAAGAGGAGTAATAAAAGAGATAGAGTACCGAATTTTACAATTTTTTGTGTAGCAACGATCGAACTTTTCTCCTAAATCACGCCTCTCTGGCAATTTATGTAGGTAGGAGCCAATTTGTTAAAACTCGCTGCTTTAAGTAGGTACTGGTATTCAGCTGCATTCGGTTAGACTGGAAGCCGACCACAACATTGTTGGGAAAAGGCTAGGCAGATCATTATTGCTAGAGCACAGAATCATTATATGCCAAACCGTATCTGTCTTTCTAAGCCCTTGCAGAAGAAATAAAACCTTTAGTCTGATGATGACAGCTCAGCCATTTCTTTCTTATCAGTCACCTATCTATACTTATAATATTATAAAGCTGAAGAGTTTGTTTGTTTGTTTGAACGCGCTAATCTCAGGAACTGCTGGTTCGAATTGAAAAATATTTTTGTGTTGGATAGTCCATTTATCGAGGAAGGCTATATAACATCACCCTACGACCCTTAGGAGCCGCGCAGCGTGTGACACCGCGGGGAACAGCTAGTTATACATATAGCAGGGATAGCCTAGTGGTGAGACCGTCGGACTGCCAAGTCATAGGTCTCGAGTTCTAACCCAAGACACGCACCTCTTCGGTTTCATGTGCGAATTTCATAATTATTGCTTGCTTCGGTGAAGGAAAACATCGGGAGGTAAACAAACCAGCATGCCTGAGAGATACTTCTTGAAGGCATGTAATGCCAAGTCAGGAGCCCATGGCGGCTTAAAAACTCTGACATCAGGTTAGCTACTTACCACACGAAGAAGAAGAACAAGTCTCTTATTATCAATCAAGACTACAACCTAATCAAGTGATTTTCCGACAATCTCATCTCCAAAAATCCTCGTGTTTCCTCCAAAACCACCCAAAAGAGACGTTACCGCCTATATTATACCAAAAACGGGCCAAAACACTCTGTTTTTATTTTTATACTTTGGCATCAACATAAAAATAAAGATTAAACCTTCACGCTGAGCCATTTTTAGCTTCAATGTCCCAAACGACCAGTGATTAGGGGTTTCCCTTATGGAAGCTGGTTATAAAGTTTTATTTTTTAAAGTATGCCTCGTTATAATACGATGAGGTTTAAACTGGCTGTTTTTGGTGATAATGTTTGAGGTTTTGGCAGTAATTTGATGGGTTATTTTGAATAATATTTTGTTTTGGATAATTTTCTTTGCGGAAACTACAAGCTTCTTTAAAAGCGCGGTTTTTTCTTCAGGTTGTCAATCGTCGGTTACTTGTCGTTAATAGTGATCCAGCCAGGGTTACCCGCTAAATTCATAAAATCATAATTCAAATAAATGACAGACAGACTAACAGACAGTCAGGCAGAGTTAGCATCAAGAGTTATCGAGGCGACATCTTCAAATTGAAAAAGCCCATTTAAATAAAGAGTTACTATCGAATTTATAATAATAGTCATCATAATCATCTGCCTAGTCTTACCGACTATGTTGGGGTCGGCTTTCAATCTAATTGTAGCATAGGTGTAAAAATACGAGTACCCATAACGAACACGGAAGGCAATTGTGCACTCGTCATTGCTATTTTTTTTTGTTCTGGACCGTACGGGAACCTTCTAGTTATGGAGATATTGGGGGTTAGTTACAACTTTTTTTAATAAATAGTACAAGTTTCTAATGTTATAACTGTTCTTTACTTTAAATACCTCCACGACTCCTGTACTATTCAATGCATCCATCAGTACAATTTTAGTTTTAAAGTGCGTCACATTGAGTGACCCGTAATTTTTCATCCCCATAAAAAGTCGTTTCCCAGCAATATTTTTTACGTAGAGTTACTTAGTTTGATGTACAGAATGCTTGGTTCCCAGCTTCGTGAAGGGTCCGTGTTCACCTTGTAAAATATTGGTATGGGTGTAAAAATAAACATCAAAAACCCATTTCTCTCACAACTACACTCAAGCCACATCTAGCGAGCACTATGCTTGTGTGCATTACACAACTATGTGACAGCCTTCGTGGTGACCTTGAGTGTTTTGTTAACCAATTAACCTGCGCTACTGTGCAACTGATATTGTTTTACATATTTAGCTTGTTTTACTTATTGTCTATTAGTTTAAGGAGCTCTATTAACAGCCGCACGGATCCACGGCGAATGATATTTTATTGAACATACAAAATGACACTGACCTGGTGGGCTACCATGACGTCTTAAGGCAGGAGTAATTCTAGTGTGGGAAAGAGATGGCGCTAGACGACCTGTATAGCTCTGTCTCTTTCCCACACTGGAATTACTCCTGCTTTAAGACGTCATAGTAACCCCGCTGTTAATTGCAGAAAATGTAAGAAAAATTTGAATTTCGCGGGCGCTCCCCCCTTAGGGCCTGCGCAGACAAGGGACTGGTCCGCCGGATAGAAATGACAGTACCTGTTCATTGGTTGTTGTGTTGTTTTTTCATCTATTGGTTGACGTCCATTGGTTGTTGCAAATTGTTCGCGGACACTTCCCAAGGTCGGCCCATGGACCATCCATTACATACCGATCAAGTTTCCTTCGTACGTCGGAAAGTCGTTGGTCCCGCTCCCGACTATAGTTGTAAATAAACCGTTTCAAACCAAAATCTGTGGTTTAAAACCCGTTTTAAATTCATTTAATAAAAAACTGTTTAAAACCACAACCACGTGGGCCGTAGGTACATTGATTACGAATTATTTTAAAAGTAAGTTTAAAAGGCTAATTGAAATCATTTACCATTTTTATTTGAATATATATTAATATCATACTTATACTACTCTTTAGGATTAGACAGACAAAAACAACAACAGATTAAAAAAACAATCATGATTGAACCCATACGAAAGCTAGAAAACGTCGGACAAATTCAAGAGTCTTAAAACTAATGAACATCAGATCCAATTTGAAATTAGCTCAAGCAGATGATAATAAAGAAAATATTACTCTAAAGTCTAAGTGAACCGTCGCCGCGTCGAAGGAAGATAATGATGGTGACGAATCTGAGAAAAATACTGAATTTATAGAAGAATGTGATTTTCTTTTATTGCCATAACATCTAGAATAGCATACTGCTGTTTGAGTTACCTAATTAATAGTTCTAGTAGATTTAAACAATTGAAATACATACAAAGGAATAATTTCTCTTTTTTTTTGAAAATTGTCCTTTTCTTGCTAACAAGGTACGCCTTATTGCAAAATCAAAAGATTGAATGAAACTAATCTAAGAAAAAGTACTTAGCTACGCACTTTTATCAACGGAAGTCGTAAAAACCAGAGACAAAGAGCGCGAAGTTTTTCTTTTCTTGCATTGGTCATGGAAAACTATACATTCATACAGCCAAATGGCTGTATGAATGAAAAATTGTATCGGTCATAGAAACTTTTTTTTTCAAAAATGAAGATTGATGTTTAAATACCAATGATGTGTAAATATACGCCTTTTGCAGTTTGCTACCAATTAAGTTGGCTAACCTAGTTTGTGCTAAAAAAGAAATGTTCTACAGGAGATTGATTCGAACTTCAGGTTGGCATTATAGGTAGCCGTAAAGAAACTGTGAAACGACTATAGTGGCGTTTGATTAAAAGATTGATGCCATGCCTCAATTCCTATGATGTGTGACAAATCACTGTTTGATTTGCAATATTTGACGAATCGATTGAATTACTGCAAAATAACATCAGAATTTGTCTAAAGCTAGATGTTTTTAACAAAATGTTATCTTTGAATCCACTTCAACCTTCTTTCCTTATCGTATTTAGATAAATAACTCTTGAACTCCGTCGTATTTCTTAAATTCGTTGCGGCAATGGAGTTTACTAAACAGAATTGAAGAAAAAATACCAGAGAGCACTAGAGAGCACATCGCATTTCGTAATAGAACGTGACATTTCGAAAATAGGTCGAAAATACATCATTTGATTGTCTCCCAATAGATTTCAAGCAAAATAAAACCAAATAAAACTCTAATATCAATGCAAAATAACCATTGGGACGTCTGACATTTTCTCATTTGGCTTGCTAGTCTAAATCTAGTTAAAAATAACTATATGCTACTAAAAGCGTCGGCTACCTCGTGACTTACCACCGCGCTTAGAATTTCCACAACAACCGACAAAATTAAAAATGTATGCAGTCGAATCGCGCTGAACTAGAAATAGAGACTTCCAAAAATGGGTGGGTTATTTGCCTAGTATTATACGTCTAAGCTAGAGAGGTTACGCCATAGAGCATTTTCGGTTATGCCGACTCGGTATTTGAAATAGCCGGTTAATCGATAACAATCGAGTCGGAAATCTGTGATGTACGTTGTCAGTAGGTGAGCGCACGCGAACGAAGCGCATGCGTTTGTAACTTTTTAAAATATTCAAAATTAGAACCGTGGGCGTTGCGTGATCGGTCTATTTTTATAAAAAAAAATATTGCGCGGGTCGTTTGGAGTGCAGTGAACTCTGTTACAAAATTTTGGTGTTTTTTTAGTATATTGTGTGCTAAGAAAAGTGGATATTAAAAAAGAAAATCGTATATTTTTTGGTAATTTTTTGGCTATTTTATATTTTTCTTGCTGCATCCTCGAAAGTGAATTTTAAATCGGTACTAATTAATCGATTAGTGAGTCGAGGTGAGGATGTAACATTTTTCCTTTGCCTTGAATTAATAATTCATGAAAAAATTAAAATGGCGCCAACCTACGTCAGGTTAAATTACAAACAGTAATTATTAAACAAAACAAATATAGTTTTAAACATTATGAAACGCATGCTATGGAGTTATTTTTAAATATGAATGGTATTTTGTCACGCTGTGTTGCATTGTTTATTTTTTTCGCGCGTACTCCTAGGCAGAGACAATATTTTTTGTTTTGTTTGTTCTATTCTAGGACTGGCAAAAGTACTGAGGACTACAGCCAGGTGTAGATATCTAGACAGAAATGATTACTTACTATGTTTAAATGAATTCATTAATGTTACAGGTTCTTGGTTTAATTAACTATAATTATACAGACAACTTGACATTGTTACAGAGGATAAATAATACTAGTTTATTACTAGATATTACTGTAATCAATAAATAAATTTTTAAACAGTGGGAAATAACAGTAAAAGATTCGGTTGAATTATGCGAAAGATGATGTAGCTGAAAAAGAGAATTAGAGATGTGTGAAACGATAATAAAATGTGTGATGTCTCAAAAACGATAATAAAATTAATACGTCTATACTAAAAAATCATCAAATCCATTTTTTTTTTGCTTGTTGAGATTTCGATACCCAACACATCTTAATTTTAATATAATCCTGCATATTATTTATTAATCGACACGAGTTTGACCCTTATCTCACCTGATGGTAAGCAATGATATGATCGATGATGGTGCACGCTTCCCAAAAAGTAACCTAATTCACTCTCTATGAATGCAAGACATTGATAATGATGAGTAGAGGCCTAAACTTTTGTTCCACAAACGATGGAACTTTTAACATCATGTTCTAACTGTCCTGTTGTCGTACGTTACAGAGGGTCTATTCTTTCCCCTTTCGAAAGTGGCTCAAAAATTCGAAATGAACCCTACTCCCTATTATTTACGGGTTCATGAGTTTTGGAAATCCATCGGGATTGGGGACAACTGTCCAGGCGTGTTGTCATTCATTTTCGGAAACTACGGGTTTCGTGTTAAAGAGAGTAGACTTCCTGGGACGAATGGGCACTACTGATGGTACAGCCGCCAGCACAACAAGCTACTACAATCTGTCAAATTTCTTTAATAGATTTTCAACATTATCGTTAAAGCATTAGGTTCAAGGTTGATTGGGAAAATTTGACAGTTTCGGGTAGCTTGATGTGCTGGAGTCTGTGCCATACTCGTCGTCAAATTCTAGGCCGAGTCACTTAGCCTACCGTCGATACGCTAAGAAGTCTACTTTCAAGTCGTCAATATTATTAAACCGATTCTTTCTTTCTATACCGTGTGGTTAGTGCCTAAACTGGTGTCAGAGTTTTTAGGCCTCTGGCTTGGCTGTACGTGCCGTCGAGAAATATCTCTCAGGCATGCTGGTTTCCTCACGATGTTTTCCTTCACCGAAGCAAGTGATAATTATTATATTAAACCGAGTGCCTGCCTAGGTATAATATTTCCGTTCGGTAGTTAAATATAAATTATAAGGTAATAAGTTAAATACAGTTATTGTATTTTGTAGTAATTGATAAGGTGTGGTTTTTAATGAGCAAACTGTAAAAAATGTTAATATCTACTATTGTGTTGGTTTATTTTAGGACGAACGGTAATCTGAGGGCGTAGATGCGATAATAAAATACAAAATAATTATATTGATTTGACATTAGTTACCGAGAAGCCTGTCGTCGAAAAGTCGATAGTCGTTGTCAAAATTCGAAACGCTTTGAAAGCGACGGTCACTTGTGTTGGATTTTTGAATAAAGAATTTCTAAGAAGCAGCTCTGAGTCTTGTTTTGCGTCCGGTTGATGGAAATAGGCTCGCCCCCTTATAACATGGGACTTAAACGTAACTGGCGAAATGTGGGTGTAGATACCTACTTGAGGTTCCACTCTGTCTGCCCCATCAGGGTGATACTGTAATGATAGTAAGTATATTTTATTATTAGAATCTCGTGCCCTTTCGGCACGTGTAGCCATTTGTAACGTTGCCTCATATTCATAATATTTTAACCTGGCGACATTTTTCTGAAATGTCACTTCCTTAAAAGTTAGGTTTTTCTTCGTATCCATATTGAAGAAAACATACAATTCTGTGATAAACATAACATTGGTACTATAGATAGAATTTTATCTAAGAAAATGTTAAGAATGTTATTTTAGGAGAACGCTTTCCAGCTGATTTTCATGTTTATTTTACTATCGGCAGAGCTAAAATTAATATTCATACTATGCGTATATCAGACAGTCTAGACCATAGTGATCTGCCTCTCTTTTCCCAACTACGCTGGGGTCGGCTTCCAGTCTAACCAGGTGCGGCGGAATACCTACCAGTGTTTTACATAGGCCCTAACGACCTGTGAACTTATAATTTTTAAGAAAATAATTCACACAACACAACAGTCAAAACCTTTCAGTTTCATGGCAAATGTTGCGTAAGAAAAAACGTGAAACAGGTTTCTTTACAATTTCAAAATAAAGATAAACTTTGCATTTAACGGGATTCTGTAAAGGACGCCATAAAGTTACAAATTAATTTCTTTTTCTGTTTTTGAAAAATCTTTCCCTGAACCGTTATTGTGTTTGCTTTTAGCAATATGTCTAAAGGAAGTCTTATAAACTTGACAACTCTTGCTGGCTGTTTAGAAATCAAGCTATTGTGGGAAAAATATTTTTTTTCTTTTTCTTCTGACGTTTTTAAAAGTTTATAGGACCTCTTTCGTGGGAAATATGGGAACCTAAGAGAAACGATGGATAGAGTGTCTTTGAAAGATCTTATGGATCGGAGTATCGTGGACCATGGTATCCAGTTTCAAGGTAATGGAGATCAGAAGGATCTCCATGTAAAATAAGTATTGGTATTCAGCGGCACACCCAACATGCCACTGTCCTTTAATTGTTATTTCACCTGTGATTTTGCAGTATTAGTATCTACTTTGTTCTGGTTGTCGTAAGACTGACTATATATCAGTTATTTTATCACACTGTAGTTTGGAAAAGGCTAGGCAGGTCATACAGGTCAAAATTGAACAGGACACAACTAGATAAAATCAGGGTTCACAATTTAAAAAGAGACACAGACAACAGTCTATAAGTCCACAATTGTCACAAAAGTACGTATTACTTAGCTGACGCAACAAGCCTTGACATGGCTGCCGCAGTTTTAGTTAAAAACACACACAAAAACAATGCCTTATGTTTTTGGGTTGAGGTGACACAAAAACTGTAGTGTTTTTGTTGTTGTATGCTTTAATACTGTTTAGCTACTGTTTATTTAGAACACTATTCATAGTATATCTAAATGTTTTTGATATATCCGTTTGCTTAGATGTTAAATTCTACTAAAAAAATACCTATCATACGTAGAGCTTATGTTATCAGTATTTGTTAGGAATCTGAATTTTGTTACCACTACCGATACGTATGAATTTACGTTGGGTAAAATAAAATGCTCTGCATCCCGTCCCCTAGGTCTTTAATCTTCTATTTTCTGGCCTATGAATAAACAATTATGCAAGTACCTAGGTATGTAAAAAACATAGGGAAACGGCATAAACTATGACTAGCATTTTTTTTTAATTTCTGATACGTTCTCTTCTCAGTTCTCACTGCCATTGTTTTTGTCGATGCCATCCTAACATTTAGAGTAAACATACAAACTGTGTCTGAGGGCGACCTTGAGCCTTGCGAAAGGTAGACGCAAAGACATTGTTATGTTACGCTGCGGTATTGTTGTCTGTGGTAGTTATGTGCTACCCTAGTATTTTAGGAAAGTATTCAATGGTGTCAGGCATGTGATGAGGAGGGACGAATCGCATGTGACTAATAATAATAATAGCGATGAATATAAATGTTGATAGATCGAGAGGGAGAGGAAGACCAAAGAAAACATGGATGGATTGTGTGAGGAATGATATTCATGAAGGAAAAAGAAGTTAAATGATAGCGTGACGATTCACCAGACAGACGAGACGAGACAGGGGAGGATGGAAGAAAAAAACGTGTTGCGCCGACCCCAACTAACATAAGACAATGGTAGGAAGATGATGATTCCAGGGTATTGAGCTTATGTGTTCTCTTGTGGCAAAGTGTTTTCAAAACTAAGTTATTAGGATTAGGAACCTCTCAAAACGGTGAAGGAAGACATCGTGTGGAAACCGGCATGTACTGGAACCAAAAAATCGAAGACATGTGACATCTACAAACCCGCACAAAGTCAGTGTGGTTGATTTGATTATGTCCCACACACACTTGGCCTCCCTCGCACCGAGAGAGGCCGGTATCCCAGCATTGGGTGGACATTATAGGCTACACTACGCGGACTCAGTGAGGCATGGTAGATGTCAAATGTCTTCGAACTTTCGGTACAAGGATATGTTGGTTGGTTTCCCAGTTTCCCTTCACCGTTTGAGAGCAGTGGTACTGAAATAATTGACACAAATTAAAGTGCCTACTTGGATCCCACTCCACGACATATGACTTGACTCGGCGCGATACAATTGGGCCACTATAACTGCTGAGCTAGAATGGAAATGGAATGGCTGAAAATGTTAGGTACCTAGTCGGCCATTTTGGTGATGGGCCCGTATCCGACTGCGTAGTATGCTCGGCGCACTAAGTATCTTTAATATTCAAATTATATATTGGATCTATTGAAAGTTCGAGTGAATCGGTTTCTTCTAGGCAAGCGTGCTCGTCCCTAGGTCACTTTACATCAGGCGAGTTGCGGCCAAACGCAAACCTATTGTGTAAATAAAAAAATAAAAATATGTCAGTTTCCCTTACCTTTGCTACTTGCCCGGGACTTTCAGCTTTATTTATTTACAAGCACCGAGTACATAAGTCATTGTAGGGCGCAACGCGTAGTATTTGGCAGCCATTTATAATCTTACGTCACTTAGATATGTCAGCCATTACGTTACATGTCAACAAGAGATTTTTGGTTAAAAATAATTATTTTGAGACTACACGCAGTCGTTTGTGTAGATTTTATTTAAACATAGTTATTGTCTATTTACCTAATTACAACCACTTACTTAAATCAATATTAATTTTCTATTGGCAAATTAATGGCTTTTATGATTAATATCACCTGTTTTGGTGTAGCCCTCAATGCATTATGAATACGTAATAGGTAATTCCTTTGTTTAAATAAATGCTTCTATTCTACTGACCAACAATTGGCAGGTACCTACCTAGCTACTTTGGATCCTCTTGTGAATGATATAGGTATAGTATAGTTACATGCGACATTTCAGGTATTTCAGGTGTGCCGTCATTTTGTTAGTCATCTGATCTCCACAACACTTTGTTATTGGGTAATACGATAGCCCTTGGTAAGACTGGTTGTCATACTATCGGTCTTCCATAAGATCTATAAAGCGCTTACTTAGGTACTTTGCCATTCAATAATATTAATAATACCTTTATTTATACTTTAGTTTGCACCTGTAAAACTCATGTACGTCGTACCGTAGCGTATACTAAATATACTTTACGCTTTGTTACGCAATGTGATGTGCTCACTGGCCGATTCCAAATTCAATATTCAATGCGTTAGCGAGGTGAAGGTCGTTCCTAATTGTATTTAAAACATTTCTTTTGTTTATTTTTTGTAGATTATTAAGTTGATATTACATTCTATATTGTCCATGGTCATTGTCAATATCTTAATTGGACCTGTTTGCTGATGAATGGAAGACGATAATTTTAGAATGTTTGCGGTTCTGTGAGAAGACAGAATGATAGGATTATCTTAATTTTGTTTTAATGGCGAATGAAATAAATAACGGCGCTGTTGGTAAACATTTCTTTTGTAATTTTTTTGTGGAAATTGTTTTGAAAAAACTTGATGGTGGTGCTTTATTCCGAATATGGCCACGCGTCAAAAGAATTATGCACTATGCAGTAGGTACTATGTTCCGAAATACAAATAACGTTGTTTTATATTTAAAAATGATTATTAGTTTGGTCTTACATTCTGTCTTGTCCATGATCATTGCCAATATTACGATACAATTTTAGTTAGGTAATATATTAGATGATATGCGTAATTTGACCTTGATTTTATTATTTTAATAGAAATCTTATCTTATGTATGAGCGAGAGTATTTTTCTCTAGTATTGACTTAGGCACGTATTTTTGATGTAACTGTGCGGAGAAAAACTTGTTGTTGTAAAAATATTACTTAGGTGGTAGGGATGACTGTCAAAATGGCCTAGCTAGACATGTGAAAATCGATTTCAAAGCGTTGCATTTTCCTACAACGAATTCAAAGTCTTTTAGTCTAGTTCAGGTTACTATGACGTCTTAAAGCAGGAGTAATTCCAGTGTGGGAAAGAGACGGAGCTATACAGGTCGTCTAGCGCTATCTCTTTCCTACACTGGAATTACTCCTGCTTTAAGACGTCATGGTAGGCCACCTGGTGACATATCCAGAAAAAGGTTAGAAAGATGACATTGGAAAATAGAACGAATTTTGAAATTCTGACTTGTTTGTACAGACGCCAGCATATTAAGCTACCCGAAACTGTCAAATTTTTCCAATCAACCTTGAATTGAACCTAATGCTTTAACGATGAAGTTTGATAGATTATAGTAGCTTGATGTGCTGGCGTCTGTACAAGTCGCAAGCTACGCCTTACAGCCAGTTTCCGGAACGAAACAAACCATATCGATACGTCTTACGATTGACTGTGGAATTGTGGATATTAATAATTTTTGTGATGAGACTGTGTGAAGGATGATATGGTAAGAAAGGAGACGTCTGGTAAGATGAAGGAGATACGCTGCGCCGACCACAAATAAAATGGGATAATGTGGCAGAAGAATGATGATGATAATGATGATAACTGCGTAGGAATTCCTATATCTTTGCGATGTTGAGTGGGCCTCTAAGGCCCATTTTCAAATGTTTGATCGCTGTTGATCAACCCTGTAAGGCCCATCTGTCACTGTCATCAGTTTTGTCATAAATTTGCTTAAAAAACTGCATCTATCTTGCTCAAAACTTTCACAGAGTCTAGGAGAAAGAACAAGAGAGATATACTGCCTCTGTCCAAGTTATTTGAAAAGCACTCGTTATTCCGGCAAAGTACTCACAACAAAGGGATATAGACATAGTTTCCAGTTTTTTGACCATGAGCTCCTCCAAACTGTGCTACCACACAGTACGTTGGTCGTCGGTTGCTGTCAACCATTGAAAAGTAGCGCGAGGTTGCTCATTGTAGCGAAAATTCAATGAATGGTTGCTTTGTAGTCAAGACAATTGTCCGACAGCGAAGCGGTGATGGTTTAACTGGTGAAGTTTTGCTGCGCTATTTTTGGTTTCAAATTAGGTTTAGGTTTTCATCTTATGTCTGCTTTTTCCCAACTATGTTTGGGTCGGCTTCCTGTCTAACCGGATGCAGCTGAATACCAGTATTTTACATGGAGCGACAGCCCATCTGCCCGCCACAACCCAGTTAGTACTGGATAATACGATATCCCTTGGTAAGACTGGCTGGATTTTCGGGCCACTGACTACCTGTAACGACTGTCAAAGATCTACAAATGACAGCAAATCTGTACTGCAGGCTAGGCAGACGATTAACATAAGATTTATTTCAACTCTTTGTGTTGTTATCTGGTATCTACATAAACCACAACTATAAAATAAACGTAGATACATATAAGCATATAAACTCTTTATTATGTACGTGTGTTTAACAATACATAATCTCACGTTTTACGATAGCTAGTCTATAATAATCAGAATCGATCACTAAAGATAATGGTTTCTTATCTAAGACGATTGGCTGTGAAATGAATCATAATTTATATACTTGCTGTTGCCCGCGATTTCGTCTGCATGTATTTTCTTCCTAGTCTACTCTGTCCCAGTCCTGGGCAAAGACCTGCCTCCACTCTTCCCATTTTTCGCGAACACGCGCGTCCTCCTTCCAGTTCTGACGGAACCTGTCCAGTTCGTCTCGCCATCTCTTTCGTGGCCTGCCGCTTTTTATTTAAAATTTTTAATGGTACATCGGGATTTAAATGATTGAGGACGAAGTCTAAAAGGGGCGCCGGTGACTGAAAGGTTCTGTGGAAATTTGCTGTAATGATATGCTAATATGATGCGAAGACAAAAGTCGTGAGGAAAGTTTTGAGTATGAAGCCCGCCTTCATATCGAAAGTTATCCTACGGTAAAAGTTATCCATAAATGGTTAATTATTATTATTTAAATCCCGGTAGTATGTGGTACATACTACCGGGATTTAAATAATCCTTAGGCCTAACCCAGGTCATGGTCTAACAGCGTGCCAAATTGCATCGAAATCTGTTCGGTGGTTTAGGCGTAAAACGGTGACATATACTTTGACAGAATTACTTTTGCGTTTATAATTCCTCTAATAGGTATAGAACCGTATGTAACTACGAGTATGTATGAATTGACATTGAGCCAATAAATTATAAAGAAAAAACGATTTTACACTGACGTCTGTGGCCTTGGTATTTGTTATTAAATAATTAATTAATTTAACACTAAAATGTGATGAATTCATTTAAATAATTATGTGGAAGTAGGTTATGTTTGTTTTCATTGTTAATTTTATGTATAAATATTACCGTACGTTGTCGATATCTGCATATGTCATTCGAATAATTTTAATGAACACTACAGGCCTTCATAATCTATTATATTAAATTAGTAATATTTGTAAACACGTTCTCGAAAACGTCTCTAACGATTTCGATGAAAGTTGCAGTATGTTTATGGGGGCGAACAATCGATCGAGCTAGGTCTCATATCGGGGAAAATTTCTTTTTCACCCGACTGGAGCTCGGACTCCTAGGTACTCTTTCCATCCATATTATACTGTTAAAGATGCCACCCGCTAATCTTAAGTTTATTTGAACACCCAGTGCGAATAAACTTAAGATTAGCGGCCTCAACTGCATATTGACACAAACGCAACGGCTAATAAGTATTCGATCAGGTACGTCTTAAAGCAGGAGTAATTAAACAAGTCAGAATTTCAAAATTCGTTCTATTTTTCCAATATCATCTTTCTAACCTTTTTCCGGATATGTCACCTGGATATGTTACTACCATGGCGTCTTAAAGCAGGAGTAATTTCAGTGTGGGAAAGAGATGGCGCTAGACAACCTGTATAGCTCTGTTTCTTTCCCACACTGGAATTACTCCTGCTTTAAAACGTCATAGTAACCCCCCAGATTATTATCATTTCAATAATTGAAACTGAAAAATCGTATTAAAATTTCAGTATGTCTCTCTTGAAGGCTATCAAAATGCGCCATAGTCCGTAAATATTAAACGAGACACTATCTTTGCTATGGAAATATTCACTTTTGAGTCCAAATACGGTTGCCATGTTTTTAATATCCACTTTTTAAATACCAAAAACTTGTGTGTTTTCAGGGAGTGTTTATAAAATGTGTGTTTGAGTTGTTTTTTTTATTAAACATTTGTGACAGTGACGAAATCACCCTGGATATCATGATCAACGAACACTTGGTCAGCAACATGGCCTATTACGGTGAGTTCTAAACATTTTAACACAAATACTATGTGTAAACGAACCCTTCACGAAGCGGTCAACCAAGTATTCTGGACAACCAAAGAGATTAAAAAGACTTGCTCGTAATATTTGAATGTTTTTGTGGACAACAAACCAAGTAACTTTTCGCAAATAATATTGTTGGGAAACGACTTTTTTGTTGGGTTAACGCATTCAAAACATTGTGCATTGAATAGTACGGGGATGGAGGTATTTGAAGTCGTAAAATTATTATAACATAAAAAGCAATGAACTTGTATTTAAAAAGAAAAAAAAAAGATAATCCTCTTTATTCACCCATTTTGCTAAGAGGAAATATACCTGGCAGGTAAGTTTATCGAGCGCAAAGCAAAAGGGAGTGTCAACTCCTGACCTCCGTGACCCATTAAACTGGTCCACGCAGATGACGCAGGCGGGTTCAACTACCCGCTGATATTACTGAAGTCCTGGTATAATGTTGCTTTTGGTTAGTTTCAGTTTAGTAATAAGTGCTGAAAACTACTGAAAAGTATTTTAAAAATGTACTTCGTAAAATACTGCTCTAGGGAATACGAAGTGTGAGTAAGTGTAGTTAAGGGCGGTGCAGGTTCAAACTACCTGTTGATGTTACTGAAGTCCTGGTAGTCTTGTTTTACTTACTTGTTCAATTTAGGGATTAATTAACATAAATAAACTCACGCATTTGTCCCTTGGAGGTAGGAAGACGCTACAGCAACAATCTGCCACGATCCTTACATACTCAGTGACGCAGGCGAGTCGTGCTACCTGCTGAGATTTCTGATGTCCTGGTACTAATGTGGTTTTCTAAGTACTCCAGTTTAGGGAATAGTCAATAATATAAATACTGGTTTTCAAAATTAGTGAAATTATGTTCACAATAACTTTCATTTATTTTCAGGCTACTTTGGCCCCTAGTTACCTATACCTTACAGACTAACATATGTACATATTTAAAAAAACCCTCCGAAAGGTACATATAGGTATACCAATGAATAACAAACATAAAATATATTCATGAAAGTAAACATATAAATGAATTTTAAAATGCATGATTTTTGTCCCAAATACCACTGTTTCCCTAAATTCAAACAAACTTTTAAAACGTGACAACACTTTCTTCGGCATAAACTGTATGTTCGATTGTCAATTGTTTTTCTATGACGTCGAACTAGCCGAGAAGCGACCGCTTGCGCCCGTGTGTTGCCATAGAAGTTACCTAATTTTAGTACATTTTATTAAATTTTCGGGGTATTTTTTTTACTTGTTCTCCAAAAAGGATAACATAAATAGAATCTAATCTCGATATCTTATAATACCCTCACAGATCGGTAAGGGTTTTATTAACATAATTATTGTTTAAGATAAAATACAACACATCACTTGTGCACTATGTCACACTGCGCGTTCATGTGGTATTTGCCCGTGGAAGTGACGGAACACCACTCCCTGCGGCCAAAAGTCCTCCTCCAAGACGAGGCGCATATAACACGTTGGTATTCGCACCACGAACGCCTTAAAGTTGACGTTGAGGCGCGACTCAAGCAGCTGCACTCTCGCCACGGCCACGTACTTGGTCTTCTGACGATCGCTTCAATAAGGTAGTACCCTAACTGCATAGCTTACTATATAAGTACCTTTTGATGTTTGTGAAGTCCTGGTACATTTATAGTTTTACTTAATAGTCGATTTCAAGGAATAGTGTACTGAAAGCAGTGAAAGCGCACAAAGCAAGTGTCACCTGACCTCCGTGAGTCGTGACCCATAAAACTGAACCACGCAGTGACGCAGGAGAGGCGGGTCTTACCGCCCAGGCACCCATTAGTATAGCTGAAGTCCTGGTAGTCTTCTTGATTTACTTAGTTATGTTTAAAGGAACTATAGTGAGAATGACAGAAAATTAGTTGGTAACTAACAATAGCCACATGTCGCACTTACATATGTACGTATACAGGGTGTAATAGACAGCGCTCAGCAAACTGACAGGGTGCATTCAGCTCTCACTCCAATACTTGAAAAGCAAAAGGATTTCTATAGAATCGCCCTGTAAATAATTACCTCTGCACTGCAGTGCCAGCAGGCAGCTTTTACACGGTACTTGCAGTGGCCTTCAGTTCTCGAACAGAGAACGAACGATAATCTGATGATAGGAAAATGTATAGCGATAAATCTTTCTCTAAGAAATGTTGGCAACTAACTATCTAAAGAATAAAAAAATTAAATTCGGAACAGGCAGCCAAAACCGCTGGGAAGCTTGTTTCGCACAGGAGTTCCCCTTATACGGAAAATGAGCACTGGCTTCGCTAGAGGCGATTGTCCCCCAAGTATTTGTATACAACCTCACTCAACAAACTTTGATTCTAGATGCCATAAAAGTTCCACTTAAAAACCTTCTAGATTTCAGAAACAGCAATTCACCAACCAAACGTCAATATCTCTGATACCAACGTATCTAGGTCATCCGGGCTGTGGTGTCCTACATTCTGTTGCCATGGCAACGGCAGCCATCTTGCGGTTGTCATGGTTCGCGCATGCGCGTCGTCGTTATAGGCGTGTCTGGTAGAAGAAGTATGTTGCTTTGAACGACTATGGTGTTCTCTTGAATGGTCGTTGCTCCTTTTATTTTCAAAAAAAGAAAAAAGCGTCTGTTTGTCAGTGGAACTCTAAGAGCATACAATTCTGGCTGATATATCTAAGAATTTAGTAGAAGAGATCCAGGTTTTGGATGTTACTTGAATGAAACGCAACTTTGTCCAACATTGACAATCAGCTGATATTAAATTATTAGTGTTGCTTGAAGATAGGAAGTCGGCAAATTGAAAGAATTAAGTCGAAATAGCCTTGGTTTTGCAAAAAAAAAGCGACTGCAATTTACAATTTGATTTCGATCAAGATTTTACGATTATGGCTGTAGATTATTGTGAGATGATGATGATTATTGTAATTTTTTTTTAAATGGCAAATTATCAAAATCCCTCCTCTTTTCGGAAACGCATATAAGGCCTCGATGGTAGGGAAAGGCCTTTTCTACTTGTTAAAAGAGGCCTTTTCTTCGAGCGGCGTCGTACGTCATCGTATGGACGGCTATGGGGTTGGCTGTAGTGTCCTGTTGTAATGTAATATTTGCGATTGCCTATATTTTTCCTTGCCCTTATCCCAATTTGTTTCGGATCCGCGTAGTCATCTTTCATTCAACTCTATTAATCTTCTGGACAGGCATTCCCTTTATACAGGGTGGAAGGGACATCGACACAAAACGCTTACCACCTGTAGAAATTTTTCATTAATAATTAAAAAAAAAACAAAATTTATAGAACGGCTGATTGTTTTTAAAATTACCGACGAAAATTTTCTTATGGGGAGTTGAATGAAGGGTGGTGTCCCTTCCACCCGGCCAAGTTCCATTTTCGTTTTCCGAAATGTGTTCATGAATCATCTTAATCAGTCTGTTCCCAGTGCTGGAACACAGGTTCTCTCTCTCTCTCTCTCTCTGACGTATTTGTTAGAGGGAGTGCACCGCAATCCAGATGACGAACGCCACTCCCCATTTTAATGAAACGTGGATGGTGTGTTATACATACTCTTCCTACCCCTCGGGCAATACAGCCATGACGTAATGTCATGTTATAGTTTTACCCCAAAGATCACAAGTGTGAAAGTTAATAGGTTGACCTAGATAGCTACGAACTTTGACAGTGTGCGGTGATCCATAACCACAGTTGTTATTGATTAACGCCATGGCTTTTGGTCTACGCTCACAGTTAACGCCTTTTATCTAGTACCTACTAGCTAGACCGCTACACCCGCGACCTTCGCCCGCTTGAAATTATTATAAAAATAATGCTTCCCTATTTGAATCGGAATTTGTTAACAGTTTTAAGGGTTTCGTTTTTTTGCACGGAACTCTTATCCTTTTTCTAAAATTAAAGTAAGTAGCCTAATTTACTCCTTATAACATCAGCTATCTGCGAGTAAGTCGTCCCGTCAAAATCGGTCCAGCCGTTTCGGAGATTAGCCTGCACAAACAAACAGACAATTTTTTTATTTAATTGTTTTTTTTTTTATAAGTGTTACTGTTATTTTGAAATCACAAACAGAGACTTCAATTTGATTTATTTGTATAGAATACCCCCCTTTATAAACCCTTCGACGCGACGTCGAGTGCGGTTTCCTGGTTTCCTTCTTCTTGAGTAGCGTGGTATGCTGCTAAAAAACTTCATTCGGTTTTCCGCTGGTGCCGTCGTAATACGCCTGTTGGTTGAGTTGAGCGTGAAACTCGTGATCAACATGTTACTACATAAGTTAATAAGTATATGTATGTGTTAGAGATTTCATTTCGAAGCATACCAGGTGTAAGCGGACCCTTCACGAAGCTGTCGACCTAGCATTCGGTAGTAAACCAGTTCAGTCCAGCAGTAAATCTAACTAAGTAACACTACGCAAAAATTATTGCTGGGACACGACTTTTTGGCGTGAAAAATCAGGGTTTACGGTCAGGCACAAATCCTAACTCCAACCGGTAAACCAAGAAGAAGGATCTATGAACCTAGCCAATTTACTACAGATATTCGACTTCAAGTCTAACCAGATACGGCTCAATATCAAATTCTGCACGGACCGACTGCTATCTGAGCTCAACTACCCAATTACTGGGGTAAGCTGATATTAAGTTATACCAGTTGAACGATTTTCTGACTTTTGACTTTTATACTGACTTCAAAAAGTGGAAGAGGAATTCATTAGAAGCTTTTTTTTAATGTTTTCAGCTGTAATTATTTGCCACGTCGAGCGATTTCAATTATTCTTGTATCGGATGAGAGATCCCTTGCTTCATGATGCCCAGATGCCTGAAATTTCCATCTCCTGGACACCGTACATATCATCATCATCATCATTCTTTTGCCCTTATCCCAATTTATTTGGGGTCGGCGCAGCATTTCTTCTTCTTCCATACTTCTCTATTACTCGTCATCTCAGTAGTCACCTCCTTTCTAGCCATATCATCCTTCACACAGTCCATCCATCCTTTCTTAGACACCATACATATCGTAATGAATATTGTTGATCTGTCAAATTGTGAGCATGCTTGTGTTACTTTATTACCCCGAAGATTATCATTGAATTAAATAAATCAACACAATGGCTCGCCCAGGCACGATGCTGCGCTATTTTTGAGATTGTCAAATTCTCTATGGTACCTTTCTTTCATAAATAAACAAGAAACGAAAGAGGTTACGACAAACTAATCAGCGGTGATCACTGAGTTGTTAAATATCGCTTTCTCTAGTTAAAGTCGAAGTGATCCAGTTTAAAGTTGAACTGTGATGTAATATTGAACTCTTCAGTGAAATCACTTCGATTATTAAGTTTTTAGTCGTCGTCATTTTAAATTCGGACCTTTTACAGTTATATCCGGATTGGCAGTTTTCCCAGAGAATAAATAGTAGCTTTATTAGATCATTAATGATAGCGACGTAGCGACGTATTTACATTACTTTTACATCGCGAGCTCATGCTATGGCCCCTGCTGCAACACTTCATGCTTTAAACCCAGGTTTAGGCAGTCTTATCTCTTTGTAAGTGACACAGGTTGTAAGCGAGCGGAACAAACAAGACCCTCTATCGATTTTGACGTAACCGTAGCGCGCGCCCGCTTGGCAATCAGCTGATCGAGCCCTGTTACCTTTCATTATAGAAATGTACCTACTTCTTCTATTATGTTACTGTATCCGCCATTGTAATGCGTTTGGTTTGGTTCTGGCTCTTCTGGTAAAGACAGTTGGAATACTTCCATAACTTATAATTTTCATTGTAGGTAAAGTTTAACAGAAATCAGAGAATAATCATAATCAGTTTTGTATTATAAGCTTTTATTTAACTCGCCTTGTTAATATTGATAGAGTGTAGGAAAGATTTGAAACTTGCAACTGAATTTCAAACGAGTTACATCCAACCGATTGCGCTGAAATTTTTCACAAACTTTTGGTTCTGGTGACAATACATTTTTACGACAGACTTGACCTGCAGCCAGGATCATCTCCTCATGAGAGGACTCCGGAACTGTTAATAGCACGGGCACGAAACTTTGTATACGCGTTCATTTATGATGATAAAACTTTTTTTAATTTAATAAAAGCTTGTGACTGACTTTTTCGCCAGTTTTAAAGATTGAAAACAGGTGATCTCGTAGTTCAGCGTGCTATGAAGAACAATTAAGCTCTGGATCGTCAATTTAATTGTGAAAGTTAGGATAGGTTCCATGCCTTGATGGCTGAAAAGACTTGAATTAGGATGAAGTAGCAAACAAAGAAGAATGGAACATGACCGGGATTAGGGTAAAGGGTACCTACTTTTAACGCCGGTATAACAGTAATGTCCCTTGGGATAATTTTCAACCTACAAGCGAGCGAAGTCGTAGACATAAGGTTGTACCATTTTTTTTTATAAATCTGCTCACAACCGCTATTTTGAATAAATGCTCTATAAATACAAGCCCTGTTGCGCATCTATCAATAAATACGAGCTGGAACGTTAAAATCTAGGTCATTTGACATTTAGGTTACCTGCTCACGTAGGTACCTGTTTACGGAGTTCTAGACTGGTTCACGAGAAGATTGTCCATGGTTTAGCGGCCATTTTAGATTTCATTTATGTGGGTAATGGCGGGAAACCTTGTGGAACTTTTTAAATAGATTTGAGAAAAATAACGAAAAAGAAAATATTCCATTACGTTTATATAAATATTATGTTACGTATGGGTTCATTATTAGGTAAGTACATTTCTGCCTTACTCTTTGGGGGTGACAGGCGTGCTGTTATGTAAATTTTGTTATTGACAGCAACCTTTTTCTGGCAACATTTAAGATCATAGTAATTTTGACAGATTACTGACAAGTCTGTCAATTGATATCACAATTATCTATAATCTAGTCACTCTATGGTTGCCATTAGGTTATGTTACTGCCGCCACAGGACTGTGGACACAAGAGGTATGCACGTACATGTACGTAAGTGCGGATATACGCTCCCCTCCTTTTGCATGTGGGTGTGTATGGTAGATTTAGCTTGGCAATCACCTGATCAATGCAAAAGATTTACAGCGATCAGAAGAAACACTTTTCCAAGTCATCATCATCTATATAGCCTTTTCCAACTATGTTAGGGTCGGCTTCCAGTCTAACCGGATGCAGCTGAAACCAGTATTTTCCAAGTTGCTGAAATTAATTAAATTTACCGAAATTTTGCTTCAAATTAAGATTTTATTAATAAAACAAGATGGATGTCACCAAAGTCCTTTCATCGCTATTTTTGTTACTGTCAAAAAGGAATGATTTTTATGTCCGTATCAATAATAACTAACTATTGGATTGCTACGAACAAAGCTAAAATCCTATACGTAACTGTAAAAGGACTGAATTCTATATTTAGAAAAACCACGTGGAAGTACCACGTGGTTTTTCCTACATAACTTCAAAAGTCAATCATACAACACTATCCCAGAAAATCCATAGTTCATGTACAATGTTCCGCCATTTTCTTGAATGAAAACCTAACCTATTTGGTGAGTTGCGTAAGTCTCGTAAGGGCTAACAAAATCTAGGGAAGAACGCAGTACGCACGCGCGGGACAAACACGTGCGGGGTCACTGACCTTGCCACGATTAAACAGTTTCGGATACACGTAAAAAATTCGTTCGCTCCTATATGGGATGGCCTATTTTTGGTGAACATTGCTTTTTTTTGTTCGGAAACTGGAGTTTTTGAATGACAGGTAGCAATGGATCTTTTAGGTAGGTAGATACTTTAGTCATTGTCAGGCAGTTTTATCTGCGTAGCCTTTTTCCAACCATGTTGGGGTCGGCTTCCAGTCTAATCGGATCCAGTTGAAAACACGTCAACCAACTTATCTGTGCAGGCGGTAAAACACAGAACTAAAATAAATGTACCAATTTTGACATATCGATGCAAATTTTCTTGACAAGCAGCGCCACCTTGAACTGCACACTTAAAGTGGTCATACTATACATTTGAAAAAAAAATACATGTCATCAGTCATCACATGTACTTGCCAGACACTTAGTTTGCGTAATTTATTTCATCACCACTGCTCTCAAACCAGTAACGGAAAATGCGTAGAAACAGCTGATATGTCCTAGAACAAAAACCAACCCGAATAAGGCCTGCGTGGTGGATTATACAGAGACACTCCTCTTACAGAGAGAGGAGGCTTGTGTATTTGTGTCCCATCAGTGGGATCGTCATAGGCTGACTACGCTGATACTGATACTGTTTGCCTGCGTCATTTCACTGCTGGATAAAGGTAATTCATTAGTCGACAACAACAGGGCTAGTGAATCAAAACAAAAGTTGTGGCTCCTCAGACATCCCCTTCCGACACATGTCGAAGTTGCGGAAAGGGGAAACCTGCTGCCTTGGCCCACCTGGAAGACCCTTAACCGATTGCGAAGCCAGGTGGGCCGCTGCAGATACCTACAACCTGGTCCGGTGGGGGTATTGCGATGAAACCATGTGGTTCCTAACTCCATCGAGGCGGCAGAGTTCTGGTCAAAACTAAAATAAAAAAAGTAAATCATCCACACGACGAAGAAGAAGATCCAGTTGTTTCGATCCAGGGCCCATGTGGACCACTGGTCGCTGGTCTTGTCCAGCTCGTCCCGCCATCTTTTACGAGGTCTGCCGCGATGCCTTCTGGCTGTGTCAGGGCTCCAGAAAGACTGACTATGCTATGTTCCTTTATTTGGGCAGAAACGAAAGTCTTAATCTCATTATTACATTTATTACCAACCAATATTGTATAGCGTTTTACTTAAAATACAGGAACGAACAAGATGGTAAAATATGGGTGTGCTTCAGGTATAACTCTGCATAACCTTCCGCAGATTACAGGCGTGATGTACCGATAGTTTAATTACTATGACCGTATAATCAGCCTTTTCAAGTGCTATAAAAGGTCTGAAATTCAAGCAAAATTAACCACTATGTCCGTTCCAACTTATTATTGGATGATTCGATCAATATCTAGCTAATTCTGCATTGTTCCTTCAATTAGCTAAGTATAGATCAGTCCAACTCTTCGTTCCGTCAATTAGGGAGTTACGTTTCAGTTTTGGGGTATAGCCGTTGGTCCCGGCTGTCATTTGTAGATCTTTGACAGTCGTTACTGTAGTCAGTAGCCGAAAGTCTGACAACCCGTCTTACGAACAGTAACCAGTACTAGCTGGGTTGTGGAGGTCAGATAGGGTGTCGCTCCACGTAAAATACTGGTATTCAGCTGCATCCTTTTAGACTGGAATTCGATTCTAACATAGTTGGGAAAAGGCTAGGCAGATGATGACTAATTTAAAATTATTGAATTACATTATTTATTTTCTCGTTCGCTTTGGTAGTTTTATGGAGAAGAATGGACAAGAAACTTTATTCTTTTATTTTTCCGTAGTAAGGTACTAGGACAACAGAACCAGCGAAGAGGGTACGCTGCTCGTAGTAATAGGATTGGACAAGAATAGTCCACAGTGTCTTGCAAAACGGATTATAAAATGTGTTTACTATCGAGTTAAGTGCTTAGCCTTATTCACGCCCCAGTTTCTTAACTGCCTTAGGTATTGTAGAAAGACAGACAATAACATCACGACTGTAATCCTCAAAGAGCTATGCAGAAGTGTACCTATACCGGGTGTAAGAAACAGCCCTCCGCAGACTGATGGGATGAATTCAGTATATCATACTAAGATGACCGTTACAAGAAATTATTTCAGGAACGTTACGGGAATCCAATTTTAATTTGTTTTATTTCCGCATACGCAATGTAGCGTTACCGTGGCAAAACTCACGTAGCGAACGGCAAGCGCGACGACGTGTTTAATGAACTCTGTAGCTAGCTAGGAAGTGCACAGCTGATTTCACACGTCGTTCGTTAGAGTATTATTACATAAATAAAGTGCTGCGTACAGAGAATGTAATGTTACATTGAAATAAAGGAAAAGTACTTAACTGAAAAAACACTAAAAAAATTAAAATTTTCCTGAGTAAAAAATCCGGTGGAATATAATTCTAAATAAGGAGCTGAATGCACCCTCTCAGTTTGCGGAGGGCTCTTTCTTCCCACACTTGCTGTGTCTTAGTACCACTTATTAGGTGGCGAGCCTAATGCTACCAACCGGGCACATATCTAGACCCTGAGCTGTTATGAAACTCCTGGTAGAAATGCTGCTGAGAAATTTCTGGTAGAAAACTCAATTGTACTTTGCACGATCCTGGAAAGGAACCTAGGACCTCATTTAGTAGCGTTTGCGACTTTTATACCAACGATACACTCGTATAATCTAGTTACGTAGTAGGTAGAACAGTTAATATTAACATAAATAATATTAAACATCATGCCTGTAATTAGGCAGGCGCATTAAACCTACTAAAAGCTGTGTCTTTTTCAATAAAATTGGGCTCACAGACAGACTGAGACCTGGTTTAGGGTGTAATGTTTGTTTTATCCAAGTATTACTCGTACGTACCCGTGGTTTAATTTTCGAACTACACGCGGAGGAAGCCGAAAAGCTACTCTATACTCTATCTACACAAATAAATAAAATTGAAGTGTCTGTTTGTAATATCAAAATAACAGCTTTTTACTGAATGCATAGGAACTTATAACAAAAACACATTTTTTTTCAGTTTTTGTCTGTGGCGGTCTGTCTGTTTGTACCGGCTAATCTCCGAAACGGCAAGACCGATATTGACGGGACTTTTACTGGCAGATAGCTGATGTTATATAAAAGTCTAACATAAGCAACATACTTTTATTTTAGAAAAATAATTAGGGTTCCATGCAAAAAAAATTAAAACCCTTCAAATTGGTAACAAAATTCGATTCAAAAAGGGAAGTACCTACTTAATATGTTTTATAATAATATCACGCGAACGAAGGTCGAATTCAACAGCTTAGACAAAATAAATAGGTAATATTACGTTTGCCTATTCTTACGAAAGCAAAAATAAATTTCCGAGATAGAATTATTACTACAGAAATATATTATTTTTGATGTATTCTCAGAAAAATCTTACAAGTACAAGGTAGTTCTGTACCAGGGAAAAAGCTGCCAGAATAAATTATAAGAGATAAATATAAAGAGATAGAATAGGTATCTAAGTACAAAAAGGTTACACGTGCCAGTAATACTTATTAAGTATCTAAACTAAAAATATAAGTAACATAATATTAATGGTTTATTTATTTGTATAGAACAACGAGACCATTATTATCTATACAAATAAATACAATTGAAGTTTCTGTTTGTAATTTCAAAATAACAGCTTCTTACAAAATACTTAAGAAAGTATAATTTCATACTCGTATAACAAAAAAACATTTTCTTGAATTTTTGTCTGTCTGTTTGTTTCGGATAATCTCTGCCACGAGGACGCATTGGAAATTTTGGCGCCAATGATCTCAATTTTTCTCAGTAAATACAAAACGGATCAAAATACAAGTTGGTTACCTGAAAGTACATGATAAAAACCTTATTTTGTTAGTTTTCAATACATGATTAGGTAACTTTTTTAACAGAGAAAAATATATTAAACACACCTCTTTTTAAAAAGAGATTCACATTTTATGGGCAAACGGGACCGATTTAAGCCTCTTAACTTTTTTCGTAGATGAGTCTATACATACTCTTTAAAATAGTAGAAGGAATATTTCTCAAATTATCATTTCTAACTAAATAAAATAACAAAACCATTTTGTCGCTTACGTCCTTTAATTATAAGCTAGCGCGCATAATGCAATCCTCGCCCCGCTCTGACGCTCAGTCCCCTCTTGACCATTGTCAGTTTGTTTAACAATTCGTCGCCTTAAGGAGCAGCTAGCTGATGTTATGAGGCGAGTTTATTTTCTAAAAACGATTAGGATTCTGTATAAAAAAACCCCTTGAAGTTGTTAACAAAATCCGATTCAAGTAAGGAAGTAATCCTTGCTGGTCCTTACTTCCTTATCCTTTCCTTACTTATATTATAAATGCGGAAGTAAATTATTCTCTACAATAATGTGAAAGATAATAACAACAACAACAACAAACAACTAAACAACAACAAAGAATCCACAACAACAACAACCTAACAAAGAATCCATTAAATTCAATTATTGTCAAATGTCAACTAGCACAAACCAATAACAGAGTTGTGGAAGCCACATGGACAGTCGCTCCAAAGTCGACTTCCAGTCTAACCAGATGCAGCTGAATATCAGTATTTTAAATGGACCGACTGCCTGTCTGATCTCCGCAACTTAGTTCCTGAGCGGCACGATACTCCTTGGTAAGACTGCTTGTCAGATTGAGACAAAGCAAAGCTAAGTCAAGTGATGATGGTCGTGACTTGACAGCTCATATGGTGGCAAGCGCGATTAAGGACCCGGCATCGATTCTTTTGGGGTAGAAAGTAAATAAATAAAAGTTTTTATTGTTTCTCATACAATTGTTTTACAGCACAAAATTAAGGCAGCCCCAGTAAGTTATATGGATACTTGTGATGGGGTTACCTCGCAGCTTCCCGCAGGTTACATAGTGGTTACACGTGATGAAAGGGCGGTAAAACTAATTAATTATTAAAATAACAAGAATAATTTTTCTTTGAAGAAAAATCCTACAGAAACAAAGCTAGAATTTGTGTAAGATTAAAACTTTATTAATCTTTTCTAATTATTATTTAAATACTAATTCATTTGCTTTTGTGTTTTAGTTAAATCAATTTTAATGAGATGTTTCGAGGAGTAGGTATGGTATTAATTTTTTGTATCGGTTGAGGAAGAGGTCGATTTTCAAAGTAAACCAACGCTTGCCGAGGCCGATGGGTGACCATTCCTAGCATACCGAGACACCCTTTTGTGCCTCGGAAAGTGGAGCTGTCATTTGTAGATCTGTGACAGTCTTTACGGGTGGTAAAAAATCCGAAAGTCCAACAAACCGTCTTACCCATTGGTTCGTATATAACAAGTTATCTAATTACTTATTTTCTTTGATAATTATCGGATAAAATACGGTTTGACTAACATAGAAGACGGTGAAGTCGACTCAAACATAAAATAATGATGAAATGGCTAGGCTGAGTTAAATTAGGCTTAGGTAGTTAGGTACGCTTACAGCTAATCTCTATTTACGTATCCGTCATTCAGAGGCCAATATTTACCAAAATATGCAAAAATCAACCTTTTAACTTCAACAAAACGATCACACTAGTTTAGTAAAAAAATGTCACATGCAACACAAAGTACGTATGAATACACCCACAGTAATATAATCATACAGTATGGAGGTCGACAGTAATGAGTGACATCCTCCCAGCTGAGCTAGACCGACTTCCGAAGAGGGGAGTTGTGTGTTTAAGTGTATGAGTATGTATGACAGTTGTATGGGAATGGTGTTGTTTTGTGGTTCCGGGTTTAGATTTCTGTTTCCCATGAACTCCAAGGATGCCCCTTATAATTTGTGACATTGTAATAATGACATTTACCAAATACTACTTACGGCAGTGCATAACTCAGAAAAAAATAATTATATTATCGAATTATTATTGGAAAAAATAGTAATACTTACTTACTATTTCCTTTATTTGTTTTTAAACATATTAATTTCATTTTTAAATATTAAAATATAAAAAAACATTTAAAATTATAAAAAATAATATTAGTAATAAGTATTATCGTTGAGATACTGTGATTTCTTCTTGAACTTCAGAAGGCATGCCATTTTCCGGCATTTTTATGCCCTCTTCCCGCCAATTTCCACAACTGTCATTTTTTTTCATGATGTGGCTGTTTATGGTTTACAACCTTTTTCTACTAAATCAAATCTTATCATTCATTTCTTTGCAAACATGGGTAAATAATTGGTACATAGATGTTGTCATAGAAGTTAGTTCTCCATGTTCTGCCATCACATGGGCATGCAAATCTGAAAATCATAATCAATTAAAAACATGGAAATATAAAGTACTATTGGCTCAAAACGAGTAAAACAACGATAATATATCATTCTAGTTATTTTTCATAACGATTATTCGAATATTTATATTTAGCAGTTTAAAAAAACTTCAATTTTTTGCTCCACATAAATACTTATCATGAAAACAACATAACACATTACTACCTTGGGTAAATCGACCGCTGTGGGAATTAGGTCTTCACTGCAGTGCATTTAGTATTCAACTTCGAGCTAACTCATTAACTATTGATTTTAATGACTCGAATAGAATAGAACGACGTCATACAACGACATGGTGCATACAGTACAATAACGAATGACGTGGATGTCATTTTGAAGGCTGAATAGGATATGATACCTTTGCCTAGAGATGTAGTTTTAGGTTTAGGAAAAGTAGGCAAATGTCTTCTTTTATTGTTGTATCTAGACTCTAGTATTTTCAAGGATATTATGCTTCTGACATCTGCAGTCCAACAGCAACTCTATTGTCATGATAATGAGATCTTACTATCTTACTTACTACTATTTTATTTGATTGCGAAAGTTTGTCTGGATATTGTATGGAAGTTTCTTCCTGTTTCACGCAAAAACGGTTAAACAGGTTTGGGTGAAATTTGTCACACAAATACTTTATAACCTGGATTAACTCATAGGATACTTTTTATCTCGGTAGCACGGTCCACGCGGGTGAAGCCGCGGGCTATCAGCTAGTATTTCTATACTTTTGACTGACTTGCCTCTGAAGCAACTCAACACCAACCTAATGGTGACGAGAATAAAAATCAGGTCATTGTGATTTTGACAGTGGTGCTAAATCAACGGTCAAATAACTGTGTTACTCGTAACACTGTAGCAATACGACTACGTCACAGAACGACATGTGCATAGCGATCCGTAGAGAATGACATGGATATCAGTAATTGTCATTTGAAGGCTGAATAGATGATGATGCCTTTGCCTACCAGTGGGACATTATTTTGAATAAACTCAATTCAATTACTAACTAGCCCAGGGGTGTCCAACATAATTTTATGGAGGGCCATGTTTAGTATTTTTGTTACTGTAGCAGGCCAAAACAAATGCAGAGTGACCTCTAAATTTAAATAAACAAGCTTCGCCGGACTAGACTGCGATGATGTGGTCTGCTGCATTCACGGGTGAGGTGGGATAAGTAAATATGGCGCGGGAATAACTGATTTAGGGACATTTTTTAAACAATGTTCGCGCAATACGGGGTCTTATAAAGTTTAATATAGCATGCGGGCCGCTAGGTGGACTGATTTATTTAATCACCACTGCTCTCAAAAACACCACATGTACTAGAACCAAAAGTTCGATTCAAGATGTTACATGTCTTGTAACATCTACCAACCCGCACTGGGCCGTGTGGTGGATTATAGACCATTCCCTATCCAGAGAAGTGGCCAGTAGGGGGAACATTATAGGCTGATTATGCTGTGACCATTTTAAGAATTTTAACATAATTATTATGATTCTGCTACAGCGGCCATTTTAGACCCACTGATGTGATGCGGTAACTTAGAGCCTAGCTACAGTTTTTCATATGTCACAATAATTCACCTGCATAGGTTAAATTGCATTACGTCAGCAACGCAGAGACAATAAAATTAAAAAGTGTGACAACTGTTAATTTGCCGCCATAAAAAAGTGACCCAATCGGATCGTAGCTCATAAAATGATCAAATGACACCTATTATTGTTTATGTAATAAAATACGAATGCATACGAGATAGATGTAGATAAATATCAGTTCTAAAATTAATAATGCAAATGCGTTACACAATATTTGTTATTATATTTTGCGTCTCACGCATTAGGTCAAAGTGTAGAGACATTAAGACCAAGAACATATTGTAGCCACACAAAATGATTCGATAATTGAAATAAAGACTGTGTTGCTGTGTTTTCTAGTTGGAGAGGTATGGCTGTTGGTAATTACACAGACATTTCAGCTCTATTGTCTCTGGTATGGTAACATACCTACCTCCAACATAACTGCGATGCTTCTGGTACTGATAATGTCTGTAGGCGATGGTAACCACTCGCTATCTGCCAGGCTGCCAGCATATTAGCCACATTTTGGAAAGTGATCAATTCTGGTGGCCTACCTTGACTTTTTTTTTTTTTGGGATGGGAAATCATCGAATGACCACTCCCGCTCTGGGCGGAGCGGAAGGGAGTGTCAGACTTTTACAGACTAAAACCCATCCATGTTCCTCCTTTTGCCCTTTGTGTTCGCGGGCTGCGGTATCTCTTTCGAACAGTCCCGCAGCCCTACCATGACGTCTTAGAGCAGGAGTAATTCCAGTGTGGGAAAGAGATGGCGCTAGACGACCTGTAAAGCTCTGTCTCTTTCCCACACTGGAATTATTCCTGCTTTAAGACGTGATACTAACCCCCAGATATGTTTTACGGAGCTCGTGGCTAAATAATAACAGCAGCGCAGGTCGATCTTCAAGGTTAAGCCGCGCTTGCCTAGGTCAGTCTCTGGATGGGTGACCATCATCACATACTGGGTTTCCTCCGTGTCTCGGAAAACACGTTAAGCCGCCTCTGTCTGCGACAAGTCGTGTGTTCGTGACCCTGCATTGCACATTTTGTGTGGTGGGTGCAATACGACATTGACGGTTTACGACTAAGCTTGGGACATCTTCGTTGATTTATTTATAGGTGGACGTAGAGATTTAGCCAGAATGGCGGTTGAAAATTTTCTTTTTTATTTATTTTTATTTTATTTATTAGGGACATAGAATAGTTACATGCTACAGAAAAAACAAAAAAAAACCCTTAAAAGCTAAAGATCACAAACATGTAACCCACACCAATATCCACGTCTTAACAAAAGAATAACAGACTATGGTGGATTTTACAGAATACAGAGCCTTCTGTGACAGCTGTTTTTAATGTATTACAAATTAATTAAATTAATTTATTCCTATGTAATTCAATTAAAATTATCTTAATTTAGTTGGATTAAACACAGATTACAAATTATTTCAATTCCATGAAATTATTTATTTAATTAAGTTCCATAAAGTTAAGTTAAGTTGGTTTTGGGGGGTTTAGAACGATGTACTGAATACGCGTCGGTATCGGAAGTGCTTGACGCTAGTATTAAATAAATACGACAAAATCTTGCATCAAATTGCATTTGTATAAGAAGCCTCCGTTGACCCGTCAATAATTAGCAATGCGACAGTATTACCGAGAATACGACGAAGTTATATGCCGCAATACGACATTTTCTACTAATCTGCGCTATTTTTATTATGTCTTGTAGCCTTTCTAGAGGTACATTACTCTATGGATCTCTATTGTTTTCCGAAACAAAAATTATTATTCATTACAACTGCATAGTACCAGAAATATTTTAAGAAACACGAATAAAGTTATAAAAATAATGAAGAAAAAAACCGGCCAAGTGCGAGTCGGACTCGCGGACGAAGGGTTCCGTACCATTATCTATCTATAAAAACGCTCATAAATATTTTTTATTTTGTTTTTTAGTATTTGTTGTTAAAGCGGCAACAGAAATATATAATCTGTGAAAATTTCAACTGTCTAACTATCACTGTTCATGAGATACAGCCTGGTGACAGACGGACGGACAGACAGCAGAGTCTTAGTAATAACTAAGTATTATTTTCTCAAACAAGTTAAGTGTTTCCCAGCTATAGGATGACTTCTATGAGATGGTATTGGGCCGAAACGGATTAACCACTCCTATCGAGGCAGAATCAACTTGAAACAACACATTTTTTTTTCGTTTAAAATTGATACTAGAAAGCTCTTAGCATTGTAAGCCGTTTCGCACCACGTAGGCCCAGTGCAGGTTAGTTATGCCCGTTACTTGTTTAATGGTCGTCCACCAGTCGCAACGACAAATCGCAAGTCTGCGGGTAACGTGAACTCGAATCAGCATTGCGACATTTGGCGTATTAGCGAGTGCTGCAATACGACATTGACTATGTGCTATATGCGATACGGTATGTCAAGGCGAATGCATCGTTTTCGGTAGGCAGAGGAGCAACGCACCTTTTATTAGCTGATGTTATCTAGATATTGCAAAAAATCTTAATGCAAATAAGAATAAGAAGAGCCTTAAAAAAATATTTTAAAAATCTTAACATTCGCATTTAAACCGTTTAACATTTTTTTTTTGTTTTTTTTTTTTTACAATTACTTTGTTGGTTATAACAAATAAAATAAAATCTTTAAAAAAACTTATAATTCGCAACTAAACTGTATTGCTGTACTGTAGGTATAGTTTCACAAAAACGTTTTGTTCGCAATTAACCTTTAGTAAATTATAAAAAAAAACTTTAACTTTTAATTTAAACCGTATAGTGCAGCAAAGTTCTTTTGCATCTTAAATGACACGGTCTGGAGAGCGCTGTTGGTAAACATTCGTTCAATTTTATTGTCAGTGGAAATTGTCTAGAAAAAACAAGATAGCGTAGTCAGTTCCGACTATGGCCACGCGCCAATAGAACTATGTAGCACTTTATCACAGTTTTGCAGTATTGTTTTCCCAAAAATATGTATTTCGTTGGCATCCGCCAACCTTGGTCAGTCGCTCCGTGGACAAATAATAAAATAAATCGTCGTCGTCGTAATCGTGGAATATGCAAACAGACCATAGAGATTTTTAAACAATATAAAATCTAATTAGATACGACCTAAACCTACCTTTTCATTACTAAAATAACGGATGTCAAAAGAAGCCTTTCGTAAAAGAAAACATCTAAAATATGAATCATGTTCTTAATAAGTTCATTACCATTCGACACTGAAACTATAAAATTAATCGTTCATTAACAAAATACCATCACGTACATTTATTACAAAGTTATTTTAAACGTTATTCTGCAGTTATTCAAAACGGTTATTATCGCTACTCGATCGAATACCGCTGGCATGGCATGCTAGATTCAAAAAATATTATTTCAAATTTGGAACGTTTGTCGATCCTATTTTTTTTCCATACGCGTAGTCCGTCGCAGCGGGGTCACACGATTTTTCGAAGAAATATACGAAAACCGCTTTTTGCCTTTTTTTCTCATTAATAAAACCACGTTTTTGAAAGTAATCGTGTAAAATATTATGTCGGTGCATACTATTCCTCTGGTTACACCTTTTATTAGAGGCCCGAGGTTCCCGTACAGAAAGAGTGAGTGTTTTGATTATCATTATATTATTATTCTAGCAAGTCCATGATGGGATAAGCAGAGGTATTTTATCCGTAAGAAAAATAGCTTTTATTATTTAATTACAATGATGAAAAGACACACATGCGCCTAGCGTTTCAAAATGTCACTACCTATCCCAAAGGGAACAGTCGTAAAGATTTTTAGTATCCGTTTATGGTGAATCTTAATAAATTTTAGTACATTTACGCTTTTACGCTGAAATATCATTTTTTAGTCTACTGAAAGAGTGAAACTCGCTACAAATGGGTACTTAAGCACATACTTAAAACTTGACGCATTTTCTTCATTGTGTATTTTTTACGGGCTTAATTTTTATCTCCGAATTTTCTTTACTTATTAATGAATCGGGCTGTTTGAAACGATCACAGTTCTATCACAGACGAAAATAGGCCTTGTCACGAACAAAAATAACCTGTAATTAACTATTGTCTGCAATCATTTATAATATCATAAAATAGCCTACATTTCTAATGCTCTTAATTACTATTGTATAGCTATAATCTTGAAATTCTGCCCAGCCCCTAAAGTATTATGCGGCATTCGATCATTATTCTAATTCATCATCATCATCCACAGCTCATCATCATCAATTCAGCCACTGCTGAGTATAGGCCTCACTTTTCTTTTGCCAATCTCCACGTTCCTGTGCCAGCCTCATCCAGGGTTTTCCCGCAACTATGTCGTCTGCCCATCTCGCCGCCGGACGACCCACATTTCTTTTCCCCGTTCTTGGACGCTATTCGATGACAGCCTTAGTCCACCTGTCATCACTGCGCCTTGCTAGGTGTCCTGCCCTACACCATTTGAGTTCCGTAACGCGATTTCCTATATCGAAAACCTTTGTACGTCTTCGGATCTCGACGTTAGGAACTCAACTCGATCTACCAGCTTTATGGCCGAGCATGGAACGCTCCATGGCGCACTCTGTGCAACTCAATTATTCTAATTACTAGGTATTAATTTCTTTATCACCCACTATTTGAATGCTTGTTTCCATTAGTAGACAAAACAAATGATACCCTTAGTAAAAAGCACCATTGAATTCTCGAATTTTGGCCAGGCACTGAAAAACAATATTTTAAGCATTTATTTAGGTATCTGCGCAGCATGTTTTCTTCCATACTTCTCTATTAGTCATCACTCCATTCGTCCATCCGTCGATACTTTCGTCTTCCTCTACTCTTATAGCCATCCACAGAGCAATGATGGTGCTTACGAAATATTATTAAAGATATTATTTCATTAACTCGTACCCAATGTTACATATTGTCTAGCTAACAAGTCTATTTAACTCGCGTTTAAATAACTATTTTTTGGCGCCTTTCCAAAATGGTGGACTTTTTATGAATGTCATTGACTTTGGCTATGATGAATGTAATAAACGAATGTTATACAATAAATTGAGGGAAAATATAATGTCACAGTATACAGTGCCGTGTTACATACAGGTTACGCGAATTACATATAATAATTTTATAGGTCCCTCGCTTTCTGAGCTTGACTTTTCTTTTATCATCATGATATTTTTATAGGTAGTGATAGCCTAGTGATGTGACCATCGCACTGCCAAGTCATAGGTCTCAAGTACGTACCCAAGACACCATCTCTGATTTATCGGATGTACCTATGTGCGTATTATATAATTATCACTTGCGTCGGTGAAGGAAAACATCGTGAAGAAACCAGCATGTCTGAAAGATATTTCTCGACGGCAAGTATAGCCAAGTCAGAGGCCCATAAAAACTGACACCAGGTGGTTAGGCACTAACCACACGGGATAGATCATGATATTTTATATATGCACTTAGGTATGCTCTTCAAGTCGTGAAATTGGTACTAGACACAAGTTTCGTGTTTAGATAATATCAATTTAAACAATCTAAAACTAATAGGTAATTGTCACTGAAATTGCATAATTAAGTATGGCTGGCAGACATCTTTGTTTAGGTGTCAAACCGATTGCGTGGATAATTTATAGCTAACATGCCAAATATTGAGGAATTAGCTATCGTTATCATATAACAACAGATTTTATTAAAACATCACTTCATCATCATTTGCCTAGCCTTTTCCCAACTATGTTGGGGTCGGCTTCCAGTCTAACCGGATGCAGCTCAATACCAGTATTTTGCATGGAACGACTGCGCCTATCTGCCCTCTACAACCCAGTTATTACCGGGTAATACGATACCCCTTAGTAAGATTGGTTGTCAGAATTACAGGCCACGGGCTACCTGTAACGACTGTCAAAGATCTACAAATGACAGCCGGGACCTACAGCTTAACGTGCTTTCCGAGGCACGACAAAAACTATGTAATGTAATGGTTGGTCATCCATGCACGGATCAACCTAGGCTAGCACGGCTTAACCTTAAGATCGACCCGAGCGGCTGTTATTATTTAGCTACGAGCTCTTCAAAATCCAAATCAACATACCGTAGCTGTGTTCCTGTTAATAAGGTATAGGGGTGCCGGTGTAGAGATACTTCAGCTT
Source organism: Eurois occulta (assembly GCA_950022335.1). Taxonomy (NCBI): domain Eukaryota; kingdom Metazoa; phylum Arthropoda; class Insecta; order Lepidoptera; family Noctuidae; genus Eurois; species Eurois occulta. Next base: position 7,211,889 of record OX465504.1, on the reverse strand, counting down.
TGTATCTAAGATTGTCAACTTGTAGAAAAACCCTTTGGTGGCTATAGGTGACAGAACCCCTTTCAATACCATCAATCCCTAACCCTTGTCCTAATTTATTCGGGCTCGGCATTGCACGTCTTTTCCGAATATTAAAAAAAAAACTAATATTACTTTTCCCGACCTGGGATTTGAACCCAGGATCTCATGCTCAGCACTTTTGACCACTCGACGAACGAGGCATAAGTATTCCTAACCACAAAAGTATTCGCTTAGCCAAAACTTCTCTTGAAATCCGTGAAAGTTTACAGCAAAAGCCGCATCAAAATCCGTCTAATGGTTTAGATAAGCTTTGACAGACAGACTGCACAGTTTTTATAATAAGTAGTGATTGCGGTGTCAATGCTGCCGTCGTAAAATTCTGTACTCGGTAGGGCAACCATGACTTATTTTAGATTTCTGTGAAAAATAGACTGTGCGGTTTTAGAATTCATTGTAATAACTCGATAACTCCACTTCGACTTTCTAGAAAATAATTAGCTCATTTTTGTTTTTATTCGGCAAGCCTGCCACACTATTCCCAAACCGCTGCAACTCCTGAAAGCCAGAATCAACAGTGGCGATCACCAAAAAAGCGCCGAACAATTTAACTATCTTGGATCCCGCAAAAAAATTAATCAGAAAGGATAGCCGAGGAGTAGGCAATACATAATTTCCACTGCTGGGACGCTGGCTTCGTCTGTATTAGACGAAACGGGCTATAAATCACCACGCTCTTCAGTATTTTTTCAGACACCCTTCCCTTCGCCTTTTGCTCTTTGTTGCGCAACCTTCATTTAAATATCTTCATATGAGACTTTTTCAAGTTACAGTTAATAAATGATTAGTAATTCTACATCATATTCTATATTACAGTTACAAAAAAAATAGTACAGTCCCAATTTATAATAGCCCAACGGTGCCACCCTCATTCGCAGGACATACTGGATTTGTAGTTCGATGACCTGTTTCTGTGACCTCTGTAGGGTCACTCGAGGTCACGTCTGTGTCAGTGCATGCTAACTAGCTTTTCTTGTTTCATACTTTACATATCAGGGTGTTACTTAGGTCATTCCCAAAATTCTCAAGTTCATAACAATCTTTTTTTTAATGTAAATTTCGAGGTATCTGACAAAACCTTTGATGATTTTGCTGTGAGCTTTCCATTAGGGTTAATAGGAATATCATAAATCAACGAATGACGATAGAAGTACGGCATCTGCATAATCATGTTCTACCTCAGAGTCGATCTGGACTGGCAACTTTTACCTGGAGAAAAATCCACTGTATTTGCAATTGTTTCGCCTTTTGCTGTTTTGTAAACCTTTGACGTGTTAAAATCGAATGGGAACTTGGTCTTTCCACTTGTTATTACAATCTCCTCACAGATGTATTGCTGCGGAGCTGGTTTCGCCATTTAACCCTGCTGAAACAGTAGAAAGTGACGATAGGCGAGCGTTTTTGAGTACTGTCGTGTTATTTTGACATTTAAAAAGCGGCGATTTGCACCCTAATTGATAGGATTTTCATTTCTTATTTGCGATACCATAACTAACTCTCGTTTCTTTTTGTTCACAGGCAAGTCGCCGTTCTTCCCAGGCGTGGAGGAAGCGGCAGTTGCGGGGGGCGCGGCCGGAGCTGGCTCGCCCTCCGTGCCCGACCAGGCACAGGATGTGGTCTCTCGGCTGTCGGCTGCTGGTCAGTATCCTTCAATACATATTAGTGTATGGGAGACTATTTACAGGGTGTGTGTCTGATACTAGCCAACCCAGTGGCGGAAGGCCTTCCTAGTGTTGATTCGCACTCCGTACTCGACCGGTCACTAGATATCGGAGCCTCACCATTGACGCGGAAGATATTACGAGAGCACAAGTGTGTGCCTCACTTTCATGGGTTCGATGGGACGGCAACCCGAAGCGATTGGGGAAAGATCAGGTGCAAGACCAAACCAACGACTGCACGTGCTTTACGGGCGACTTGTTAAATTAAATCAAAATCAATTGCAACATCTATGACGAAATATCACTTGAGGAAGCCTAGACCGCTTTGGTTGTTTTTCTTGTTGTTTATAAATTGTCAGGACAAGGTTTGAATGAAAGATTTTTTTTATAAACTAAACTTCTCATTATTATTTAAATATTACAAAATTGCACCCGTGTGAAGCCGGGGCGGGGCGCTAGTAGTCTATAAAAAAGGTTTCGCACATGACGGCGTTTTCACCAGTCACTGTTTCAGTTGTGATAGGTGGCAATGGTGACGGAAACCATTGGTCTTTGCTGTTGCCGCCGCCTCCGAAAGAGCACCGGTTTGGCCACCGCTACCAAGAGTGGTCCTTAAGTTAGTGACCGTCTTATCACTTGTTCCAGGTCTGTCAATGTGTGTGAGCGCCCTCGGCTCGCCAGCTCGCTCGTCTCCAGTGTCTGCGGGCTCCGAGCACGGCGAGCGGTTCAGCCGCAAAGTCTTCGTGGGCGGGTTGCCGCCGGACATTGATGAGGGTGAGTACCTTCTATGTCACTTCTAGGAATGGTTACCCAGGATATTTTAGGGAAAATGTGAGCATAGTAAGGTTAGAATTTCCTGTTAAATACTGTCGCTAACATTTAATTTTGACATCTACGTAAATTTCAAACCAACAATATTTAGTATAGTTTAGGATTGCAATTTATTGTTTCTAATATGGTTTTTGGCAAATGTAATGTGTGTATTTTTGAAATTCTGTCTTCATTTTACCCCTAACCGAAAGCGTTACACAACGTGCAATAAAGGGTCATGTCGCAATAATTGTGCTTTGTAAAACGGCCAATTTGTTTTCAGTATCATTGGCTAGCATTTCTTTCCTAATTGCGTATTTTTCCCGCAAAAACAACCAACGGGTTTGCGTCATTTTAACTTCGCTCAACTTCGTAGCACAATAATCTATTGGTTGTTTGCAAATTCCTCTTCTCTTTGCTTTTGTGGGAACTGACTGGGAATCTCCTTTTAAACTTAATTTATTCACATTTGTTGTTCTGAGTAGTTTTTAAACAGCAGCGAATATTTCAAAAAGATACTAGTCAGTTCGTTAGAAGGCTCTTGTCTGTAGGTACGGTTAGGCACTGAAGGTATGCGAGCGATAGTCTTTTGGAGAGACCTCACCCTACCGAAGGGTTGAATGTCGCCTTCAATAGCTAGTTTATTTATTTTCAGATAGCTATTATTCCCTACTCCACATACCACACAATCCCTGGACCAGCCTACACATGTAAATATCCCAACAATAGTCATTCATCTATTGTCCATTTATCAAGGGGCCATTATCTGGACAGGTTGACGGGCCCAGCCACCGCTTTGTGCTAACTGGGTCACAGATACCATTCAAATGACTTATGACATTTGATAGAATAGCCAACGTAATGCTTGTTGGAATGACCCACCTTTTTCACCCGTATCTGAACGCTGGGTGTAAGGGATTATGATACGAAATGTAGCAAGATGAGGGTGTGGAATCCTTGAGAGGGGACGCCCTAGAAGGACATGTACTAATTTTAGGGTGCTTGCAAAAAGGTACTTACAGGGTTCCGAATACGGATAATAAAGGAACGGATCAGTGCCGATCGGTGCGGGTAAGATAGTCTCATACTTTCTGTATGTACCCGCACATAAGAAAACCGGTGAATACTGTACCTGTTTCTCCGTCATCATCCGTTTCGACTTTCCCTAGTTGGAACCTATATCTTTATGCAAGCGCCAAATAAAATATGTATGTAAGGATCATAGCAGGTGGCGCTCTGTAGTGTTTCTGCCTAACCCCATGAGAAAAGGCGTGATTTTATGTATGTAGCAAGATCTCGATAGATAAGGAAATCGCTTTCCCAGCGGTGGTGTTTGTCTATTCGGTCCCAAAGACATTTAAAACAGTTATAGAGCGGACATTGGGAATATTGTCGTACAATAATTTTCATCCCGAACTTTTTCGATTTTGACACACGAATGCTACCTGACAAGCGGGCGTATGACACTAGACAGAGCGACTTGTTACTAAGTGGTAACAAGATTTAGATTACGATTTTCTTCGTCTTGTCCCGTCTATCGCTCATAAATATTTGAATGTCTTTGTTCGGTCCTGTCTTTGGTTATAGCGGTATGAAGAATAGGGTGCAGTTCTTTATCTCACATTGAAAAGGGAGGATCCTCCATCCAGACGGGTGTCGTCTGGTGAGCTACTGCCCAAAAGTTGTCGGGTTTTTCTATTTGGTCTTAAGTCGGAGAGAACTTTAATATCGCCATTTAGGAAATTGATGATTAGTTCTATTCTGTTCTGTACAGTTATGTACTGTGTTTCTGGAGTGATTTCTGTAGTGCCGCTACATGGTCATCAAGTAGAGAAAGCCCTAGTTAGTTGTAGTACTGCAAGAAAATAGTTAGGTTCGGTGATACCGGTAAGGTAAGGTATATTTTGGACTGGCTGCGCGGGACCGGACGGCCCAGTCGCTAACAGATACTTGAGTACGTTATTTGTCGACGTTCAAAGTCCGGAGCGAACCTTTACTTAATGAGTAGGCTTTTTATAACGTTTAAGTTCTTCCTATCGGTTATTATGCGACCCATTTCCTCAAAATTTAATATTGACGAAGCGATGATAGATCGTTGATGGTGTAACTCATGTTTGAGATAAGAACACGCCGCTATCGCAACGTCATGACGATACAACGTTGTGGTTAACATGTGGTTTTCGGTGTTGACATACTCTATAGAATGAAGCGTCGACGTGTGAATCAGGTTGATAAGCGCCTCTTTGTGAAATGATTTCACTGGCTTTTTGAGGGTACTCAGTTATGCCCGTTTAAAATTACACTAACCGATAAATAACAAAATGCCTAATAAAACTGACTCAGTGCTGAAGCAGCTCGTGGCAAAATAATAACAGCAGCTCGGGCTAAGCCGCAAGCGCGGCTTAGCTGGAAGATCGCTTCCAGCTAAGCCGCGCTTGCATCGGTTGGTCCGTGGATGGGTGATCACCCGCTACATGCCGAGTTTCCTTCATGCCTCGGAAAGCACGAAAAGCCGTTGGTCCTGGCTGTCATTTGTAGATCTTTGACAGTTGTTAACAGGTAGTGGCCCGATAGTCTGACAACAAGTCTTACCAAGGGGTATCGTATTACCCGGGTTAGCTGGGTTTGGGCGGTCAGATAGTCAGTCGCTCTATCTAAAATACTGGTATTCAGCTGCATCCGGTTAGTCTGGAAGCCGATCCCAACATGTGCAATATAATTACATATATCTAGGTATTCATTCGGGTGGAGTTTAGTGTTTGATTAGTTTCGACATCACACAGTGGATGAGTATCATCAACGAATTAGCGTTTCCCAAATATTATAAGATCAGCTTCCAATGGTTGATAGTCAAAAAAGCTGCGCTGCACTGCGTATTTTAAATTCTCAAAACAGTCTATGATAAAAATATACCTACCTACTTTAAGTAGTGAAAACGACGGCACATTGAACAGGTGTTTTGACACTACCCTTTGGGTTGTCTCAAAACACCACAATATGCAACTACTACGATTTTTAAACTCTAAAAGTCACGTAATTTAACAATTAATCCAATTAAAATGGAATTAGGAAAAAATATTTCTACACGTCCATGTCACAAACAGAACAAAATATGAAAAAAAACAGCAATTTCTTAAAAACCTTGAGTTGATAAGAGGCTAAAGCACATGAAGATTCAAATTGCTAACAGAACATGTCTAAAGGTTAGGTACATGTTCTGTAAAATTACACTAAGATTAACATCAATCGATTTAAACATAAAAAGCCTTGCTCCACGATTATTAGTTCCACAAACATTAATATCCAGGTCAATACCGACGTCCATGTAGCCTACCGGCCTTGGGACCGCCATTACGTTGCAGTGGCCAAGACTGTTGTGTCGCCGTTGCTTAGCAACCAACATTGTGAGGCTAAGCAATTTGGTGAATTAATGATTTAATAGAAATGCAGTTTTTGTTTGAGGTTGATTGGAATTTGATTACATAATGTATGTATGGTTAATGATTAACTAATGTACCAACTTTTACCGGATACCTAAGCTGGTTGCTTTAGTGGTCGCTAGTATGACTCTTGACCGTTGGTTCGATTACAATTTTTTCGAGTGAGGTCCTAGGTATTCTTTACTGCAGATGACAAGTTTACATCGAGCAGTCCTATCGCCCATTCGCTTCCCAGTCCCATCGCGCATCTGCCCTGGACTGTAAATGTGGTGTTACCCCACAAACAATGGGACACTTGATATCGTGTCCTGCCTGTCCTGATTTTGCACATCACAGGAGCTGATGGACGCTACTGAAAGTGCCAAACTCGTCCTCAAATTTTGGGGTTGGGCAATTTGAATTGTCATTGACACGCTAAGAAGAAGATCGCCCATTTTTCATCTTGAAGTGAAGACGAGCGGAGTGAAGAGTAACATGCGGGAATCGACCACATTCACGTTGGTTGAAATCCTCAACCCGCCTCCCCCTTGATTGATCGACTCTTGCACGGTCTCCTCTCTGCTCCCCTCGTCTTCGCTTTGGTGAAAACCTGGCTTAAAGCTTGGTTTACAGTTTTCCAACCCCAATCCTTAATCTTCCATACGCAATCTTCTTAGCGTGTCGATGGCAATCTAAACTGTGTAGGCCCAGAACTGAGCCACAAGTTTGGCGCCTTCAGTAGCGTCCGTTCAGCCGGCCAGCGTGTCAGTCCTGTAATGAATAAACAACATTTGTTCATTACAGGACTGACACGCTGGCCACAATATTCAGTGACCCATCGTTTGTGGAACCGCACCTCATTTACCCTACCGGACAGAGTCATTAATGAATCGCCTGAGCAGGTTTTCCTTGCTGCGGCCAACCTAGGTCCGGAGTGTATCACCCAATAACTTAAAAAAATACTGCTAAAAAACCCCAATTCACTCAGTTTATGTATTTCTTTCAATCGATCAAACGCAATGCAGTCCTCTCTGACGTCATAGGTAAGTCATATCGCATCGCTGATCGTTCCACGTGGCCATGCAGTGTCAACCTCCTCGATTCGACACGCGCAGCGAGCCACAATCGTAACAAGGACGTGCGTGGGACGTGCAATCTTACTTTGTACAGCTTATACTCTAATGGGAAGTCTGTGTGATATAATAATCTGAGTTCATATGTATTTTACAATAGCTTCTACCAGCAACGTCACCCGCGTAAAAACAAATTATATGGCACTCTGGAATAAGTATAGCTTTCTACAACAAAAAGAGTTTTGAAATCTGACGAATAGTTTCAGATATTACCTCCTTCATCGAAACTTACAAAGTTTACCTCTATATGATATGTAATAGACTACCCCTTGTCCAAGATTTCACCCGGAAATTATCACATGGGTATGTTTCTGCGGGGATAAAAAGTATCCTATATGTTGTGTGCGAGTTTCCCGTAGCGATCGGTATCAATCCGTTCCGACATGTCCATGTTACTGTAAAAGCCCGAACTACGGTAAATCCTAAGATTTTCCAGTAAAACCTAAGATTTACCTACTCTTAATGGTAAAAGTCCGAACCGTTCTATGGTCATCGTTTATTTCGAACTTTTACCACCATTCACTTGGTAAATGTTAGGATTTGCCTTAAAGACACGGTAAATGTTGAAATAAACATGTCAGAACGTGATCAAAAAATGCTTGTCGAAGAAATGTACTTGCAAAACACAGGATTACTTTGTAATTCCAATTTCCATAACAGCGCTCCGTGTAACAAGTAACTTTTTTAACTACCTATTAATAAATGACAACTGATTGTCTTCGATTTGTGTATTAAAATAAATATCAAATAAAAGAAAAATACTCATTCAGTTAGATTAGCAACGTAAGCGTTATGTTTGTGATGAGATAATTTTATTTGTTTTATTTTTTACTATTCGAGAAGTAGGTATTTAAAAATTGTTTTAAATTATTAGTTATTAAAAATTAATAAATAAAAATTCCAAATAAAAAAAATAGGTAAGGATTTGACTGATTAGTAATATAAATGATTAATAATTACTCTCTTAAGATACATAATAATAAATAAAGTTTTGACTGAAAGTTAATTGTTTTATTCCTAAAACCAACATTTACCAACCGTCACTGGTAAAACCTAGTATGTACTAAATTCTAATGGTAAAAGCCCGAAAAAATCGTTCGTTTTTATAAAATTCTTACATTTACCAACCCGTGTTGGTAAATTCTAAGATTTACTGGTAAAACCTAAGATTAACCATTATTCGAGCTTTTACAGTAACATCCATACTGGAAACCTGTATCTTTTTGCAAGCACCTTATACCGAGGACATGGTCTCTATCTTCGTATTGAAATCCGTTCAACTGTTAAGGCGTGAAAAGAGTTACTTTCGCGTTAATAGGTAATACTACTGACTCGCCCCTACTTCGCACGGTGTCTCTTATCTGGTCAAAAAACATCGTATCTTTGAAGCTGGAAAGCAACTGTACAAATTCGCAATTTTATCGAAATCCGTTAGGGGTCCAAGATTAAGGGGGTAGAACATAGTGGCATGACTATCTATAAAGATTTAGTGGATGGGAAGTCTGTGGGCTAATAGTCTGTTATGCACTGGTTTCGTGAATACCTAGAAGTTTAGTGTATTTTACATAAGTAGGCAATAGACTCATTTAATGCGACGAATGCTGAATCAAATAATCTGCAGTCATTTTCGAATTAACTTGGGTTTTAAACTTAACTAGAGGTAGGTAATAAGATTCACAGAGCGCACTTTGCCAATCAAAGTCACCTACCAGTTTTACGAGCAATCGCGTACTTGTGCGACCGATTGCATAAGGATCTTAGACGCTGCATTGCATTTTCTTTCGTACACCGAAAATAATTTTATTTCACTAACAATGTCGTATTGAACTTGTTCCAGATGAGATAACGTCGTCTTTCCGTCGGTTCGGGCCGCTCGTGGTCGACTGGCCGCACAAAGCCGAGAGCAAGAGTTACTTTCCGCCCAAGGGTTACGCGTTTCTACTGTTCCAGGTAAGTTTTATCTTATCTTATCTTATCTTATTCTTTATTGCACACAAAATTAAAAGATATACACACAACATTACAAGTTAAGTTAGTTAGTTAAGTTATTTAAGTTTTATTCAGTTTTTACTATTTTTGGGCATATTTTACCATCTCCGGATATGTTTGGACTTAACTCGCGGATAGTACCATAGGAATTCTCTTTTTTTATTTATTCTGTGATAATGCCTTTCTATAAATAGCGAAAAACAGGGCAATAGTGTTTTTCATTTTGTAGTTCAATACTGGCTTATCTACCGTTGATTGACGCCCTCCAATGTTCTCCAATATTCCTTGTATTAATCGTTCATGGATCAAAACCCCATGAAAATGCTACCCATAAAGTCCCATCTCAAATTACTTTTCTGTATAGTCTATGTGTATCAAAGTGAAATTTCCTATAGTGAAAAATCTCTTCATTGTATCTCCAGGACGAGAGCTCAGTAGCCGCTCTAATGGAAGCCTGCATCACCGACGATGACAAGCTGTACCTCTGCGTCTCTTCGCCAACGATCCGGGACAAGCCTGTCCAGATCCGGCCGTGGAGGCTCGCTGACGCTGACTTCGTGCTCGACGCTAGCATGCCGCTCGATCCCAGGAAGACTGTGTTCGTGGGAGGCGTGCCGCGTCCGTTGAAAGCTGGTGAGTTTTCCCAAAGTATTGGTGTTATTTTCAGGGAGAAGTCTCACCTGTAGTTGAGAACAGGAGAGGAGAAGTGGGGGTTAAATGAACTATCAATACAACCCTCTAGGTTGTATTGATGATCTAAAATAGTAGCTAGCATCGCTTGACCCTAGAAAGACTTGACTGTCAATTTATAGTATAATCAGCCATTTGTCTCCCACTGCAGGGCGAAGGCCTCCGTTCTCTCCTTCCACTTATTCCCTACCCAATTACTCGATACTTATGAGAAATGTCTGTTTCCAGTGGAGCTGGCGATGATAATGGACCGGCTGTACGGCGGCGTGTGCTACGCCGGCATCGACACCGACCCTGAGCTCAAGTACCCTAAGGTCAGTACCACACCTCACCTTCTAAGTACTAAATACATAGTTTGTGGTAGGATGGACTACTGTTATAATCGGATTATATTAATTTTTCCACTGATTATTGAGGCTTTATAACAGACTACAGATTTTTGTCGTGCCTGTCAGGCAAGCACAATTCGTGAAAACATTTTCTCGCATTGCCACCGCATGTTACCACATCTGTCACTCATAATATTGAAAGAAGGCATGTGTGGAAACAAATTACAAGTCACATGCATGGTGCTGGTAAAATTAAAAAAAGAACATCATTTCCATTCCTTTACTGTACATCATTATAAAAAATTTTGGTGACGCCATTATCACTCTTTTGTAATCAACGGATAATCTGTATTCTGCTTTGAGGTCTTTTTCGTTCATAAGCTGTCTGTTACTGTCTAGTCTAGTTCTTATGTATTTGTGTAACTAGTAGTGTGTAGCATGTATGTGCGTGTGTGTGCAGGGCGCGGGCCGCGTGGCGTTCTCGAACCAGCAGTCGTACATCGCCGCCATCTCTGCGCGCTTCGTGCAGCTGCAGCACGGGGATATCGACAAGCGCGTCGAGGTAAAGTAGCGACATCATTCTCATCGTCTTCTGCTGCATCACAGACAACATTTACCAGATTTTTTTTTTGTCTTTTCATTAAAACCTAATTTTAACCCTTTGAACAACCCTGTTACCCTAAATAAAATCTTTAAGTCCACTTTAAAATGATCCAAACCAAAATATTCCAACACCTCGAAAAGGAAATACATTACTCCGATAAAAATAAACCATTAATGCACTTAAACGTATCATTAACCCACTAAACGTACCGTTACCCCACTAAACGTACCGTTATCCCACTAAAACGTATCATTACCTCACTGAAACGTACCATTACCCTACTAAAACGTACCATTACCCCACAGAAACGTATCATTACCCCACTAAAACAAACCATTACCACCCCACCACCACTAAATCCTTTTTTATATTAACTATTTGAATCATTAACTGGTTAAAAATCGACCTTAGGCCCATTTAATTAAACTGTTTTATAACTAATAAAATTGTTTTATTACCCGAATTATCCCAGCTAACATAAACAATCGGCTACGCCGCAAACAACTCATATTTACGACGATATTATACAGGGTGGAAGGGAAACGAAGCACATTTTTTTTTTAAATTAACCGATGAAAATTTTTGACGCGTCTAGATTCACGTGCGTTAACATATATCCGTTTGTGTATCGATGTATGTCCCTTCCACTTTGTATTTTATACTGGCTCTATCAGCGAAAAAACCAATCATTCGTAACCTTTGATCAAAATAAACTATTACCCCAACTGAAATTATCCGTTATTCTCGATTCGTCCAAATAAAACGAAAGTATTACATCTATATAACCCGTGTACCGCACGCTTGCAGGTGAAGCCGTACGTGCTGGACGATCAGATGTGCGACGAGTGCGCCGGCGCGCGCTGCGGCTCCAAGTTCGCGCCCTTCTTCTGCGCCAACGTTACTTGTCTGCAGGTGTGTACTACCTTCTCTACTTACCGGCGGCGTCTACAGTGCTAAATGCGAACACCAGACGCGCTACATCTAATGGATCCTCGCTTTTTGCGTTCCTCTTCATCAAGAAGCACAATATTTTATGCCTAGGGATAACGCAATGGGGTATTACACCCATTTTTGAAAAGTGTCTCAATTAGATTCTATAGTGCTAATGAACCACTAAAAAATTCACAAAATTTTTAGTCAATCGTTAAGTGCCTTAAAAATGCGTTTAAATCTTGCATTTTCAAATTTCGCGGGTAAATTGACGAAAACGCTGGACGCAGCGGTCGCCATATTGCTCTGTGGTCATGACGTCAGTTGGTTGTGTAAACAAATGCAGTGATATTTTGTAAGTTATGTAGTTGACAGTTGAAATTTCTAAGTTTACATAGCCGTATGACGTAATAACATGGCGACTACTATTTAATCGTAGACAGAGTATCCTATAGACACCGGCAAAGCGTGTCGCAAAAAGAGACAAAAAATAAATACGTCACGAATTTAGGGTTACCGGGTGAGGAAAAATTTACCCCACAATTTATGAGAATTGGAAATTAGTACGTAAGACAAAGCCTGAATATGCCAATGACATGTCCGTTACCATCGGTACGCAAAGGCATGCGATGCGGAGAAGACATGCTGCCGAACTCAAATTAATTGCGATGAGGGCAGGAGTGACGATGGATGATGATGATGTGGTTCTAAATTACTGCCATTTCTGATGTGATAGTAGGTTCTGGGTTTGTGGGTAAATAATAGAACATGTTTATTTTTAATAAGCTTTTATTGATTTAACACATTATTGTCCTTTAAATAAAACAAGCTTCGTATGTTTCTAATTTTTTGCTTAAGTTCAAATCCTTTTGTTGCGTGATGTATACGCAGTTCAAAATAGTGCATGACAATTGCCTTAATAAGTAAAACTTTGTGGTTTCCAATAAAAGGTTGACTTTCAAAATGATTATTTATGAATTCTTCTTTTTAATTAACTTATATTCTTCTTTTTAATTCTCAAAATGTTTGCTGCAAATTTTTGATGACGGTTTTGGTGTCCAATCTGTTCGTCCTGTAGCTACAATCCAATTCTGACGTAAATTATCAGGTTCAGGGAAACTGCAAAAAGTCATTAAATATTTCAGATATTTAATTAATACTCACTGCAGAAGCCATCATATTATTATTTCCCATAATAGTGGGTAATAATTTATAGAAAAGTTGGCAACACCAACGTTTTTAGGTTAGAATTTATAATTGAATAATAATTGTTATTTTTGTGCTTTTTAAGGATGAATCTTACGTCTAGCGTACATTATACACAATATATGAACATAATAAAATGTTACTGAATGCCTAGAACTGATAAAGAGTGGCATACTTACGAATGAAAAGACAATCCTGGGATTTTCGTTCCACTATCACTTTTACACCCTTTAACGCTACACCACACCATTTTTTTTGTATAAATGGTTGAAATAGTAAGTCTAAATTGTTCAAAACAAAATATAACATAAATTACTTAACATATAACACGTAAAAACTGTATTTTAAAGGTAGACGATGGCTAGCTGCACGTCAGCTGTCAAACTTTGTTTAGCAAACTAGTGTGCTGACCTTGAAAAAACGTGGCACGCTCGATGAAACAAAAAATTTTATCGTTCTGTTTCATTTCTTTACACGACATCGGCATAAGTTGTTCTTTTTCTTGCGTGAATGCGACAAAACATATCAATTAGTCTATAGCATTCTCTGTCTACGTATTTAATGGTGTTATGAAACAGATTAAAAAAGCTGAATGAAACCTTTGAAATGATTTTTAAAATTTAGTTTAAACAATTTAGATAACAGCTGATTTTTTTTAAAATCTCCTAGTTTCTATGTGGAGGGGCTCAGAATGGTGTACTGACTATGTGGTAACCGTTTTAGTGTCGGTGTCCCTTCCACCCCGTATGTGTTTCAAACACACAGTATCGATTTTTAGATCTGTTTGTCTGCTGGTGAAAGAATATCTGAAGGACTTGATGCTACGACGAGCAAGAAAATGGCGCTTTCTAAGACGAAATTATGACTACACAATATCATCTACCTCACCTTTTCGTATGTTGGGGTCAGCAGTCAGGGTAGATGAATACCAGAATTTAACATGGAGCGACTGCCTGTCTGACCTCCACAACTCTACCTGCGATGTTATTGAATGAAACAAACTGGTAGCCTACTTGATGGTATGTGGTAGTAACTAATATGATGCATTTGTCTAAACTGAAATGACTACTTTCAGTTTCAAAACAGACTTGAAAATCATTGATATAGGTTTTTATAAATCAATGTTGAAAATAGATATTTAACCCTTGTTGATCGTAAAGCCAAGCGTTACCACTACTTATCATCAGATGGACTGCCAGGTTGATGCAATTGTTCTCCAACATCATTATACAGGGTTATTTGTAAAACACCAGTAACCTCTTAAGAGGTCATTGTACTCATCATTATGAACAACTTTTACTATGGGACCAAACCTGAAATCGCGAAAAAAAAATCAGCTGTTTCCCTACATGTTGACGAGTATAAATGTAGGGAACAGCTGATTTTTTTTCGCGATTTCAGGTTTGGTCCCATAGTAAAAGTTGTTCATAATGATGAGTACAATGACCTCTTAAGAGGTTACTGGTGTTTTACAAATAACCCTGTATATAGAGGGATCTCATCTTTCTTCTGATGTACAATTAATCGTACGTCTATGGTATTAGTTTGACTTTGGTACTGCTTTTAGTTAAGAAGAATACGCTATTTCATGAAAAAGGTCTTTAATGGGATTAAATAGAGGGTTGTAAAGGTGACTTTAATGATTATAACTTTGTAAGTTATAAGTAAGACAAAGTTACAGTCGCGAATCATATTTTAATCAACATACATAAGTAAACTGAAAAAAAAATTGCAAAAAACGTAAGCAAATTTGAATTTCGCAGGCTAACCCCTTATGGCGAGTTTGTAATTTCAAATGTTACTACAGCCGTAAGATTGATTGTACCACTGTTTGCAGCATAGTATAACACTTGTATCTCTGTTTCCAGTACTACTGCGAGCACTGCTGGGCGACGATCCACTCGCGCCCGGGCCGCGAGTTCCACAAGCCGCTCGTGAAGGAGGGCGCCGACCGGCCGCGCGCCGTGCCCTTCCGCTGGTGTTAGTGCGCACTTACTTACCTTACGCCGCACGCTGCCGACACTGGGGAGCTTGGCTACGGCCGACCGGGGAGGCTAGACAACTTGGTACACCTTGGCTCACTTGCCCGATTTGAAAGGAATCCCGAAATATGTCTGAGGGACTCGATTTCACCGGCCGATGCTGAAATCGTGTCTCGGTATTTCTAAATATGTCTGATACAACTAGCACGACTGGGATCCTTTGCCTGATTTGAAAGATGAAAACTCGAAGCATTTATTTCAATTAGACCATTACAGGCACTTTTGAATATCAAAAAAACAAAGATGAAGCTTACAGTCCCAGTCAAGACATAATAACTTTTGAAAGTACTGCAGTTACCCATTCCAAAGCGTAGATAGCTATGGAGAAGAATGGGCAAGAAACTCCAAAGATATCCCGAAATATGTCGGGAGACAACTGTGAGGACTTAGTTCCACGGTTGGTTTTGTAATCAGATCTCAAGTATTCCGAAATACGTATGGGTGTCTTTCCATCCGCCATTTTTGAAATCTGATCTCAGTACTGAAGGATTTTAAAGACAACTGGGTAACTTCGAGTCGATTTTGTAATCGGGTATCCTGCCATAATTTCTAGAGAAAACTAAGGGATTGGCTCCTCTGCCTGATTCGAAAGAAAGGAAGGTATCTCGAAATATATCGGGATGACCTTGTACAGTTGTCTAGTTTTATTCGGTCGGTTAGTAAGTGTATATTATGTTGGGTTGATTTTTTAAATATTCTAGTGGGGTGGTGGTTCTTATAATTCTGGCCGCCAAAGATGAGCCCAATTTTGTGGTAATATCTCTTGCTTTGATGCCAACTAAGAAGTCGATGCAATTATTGGTGATATCTTGTACAGACGCCAGCACATCAAGCTACTACAATCTGTCAAATTTCTTTAATAAATTTTCAACTTTATCGCTAAAGCATTAGGTTCAAGGTTGATTGGAAAAAATTGTCAGTTTCGGGTAGCTTGATGTGCTTGATGATCAGGAAACTCATAATTATCTGCTTACTCTCTTACCATGTTGGGATCGTCTTAGTCAAACCGAATGCAGCTGAGTATCACAAAGCCACGGAGCTCAAAACATTCCATAATATTATTATTGGTATACCAATTTGCCTTTCTCTTGGTTGATTGATATGGCCAATCTAACCACACCAGAATTTAAAAAAAATCTACCCAAAGATATACAACTCTGCCAAAAATTACCCAAAACCGATTCAGTATTAATTTAAGATAATAATATTTTTTAAAGCCATACCAGTGTTGTAAGCGTGTTGGTTAACAGTTGTAACCTTAAAGTGTCATACTCTTAACATCCAACAGTACTTGTGTCTATACTAACACGATGCCGGGTTAATGAGGCGTTTTGGAACGGGTTAAAAAGGTACTCGATTTTTGATGTGGTAAATGCACTTTTATTTTCTTTTTAAAATTGGAAAATAAGGTAATTTAATTTTAAAGGGGTAATAATGAAAGGTATGATCTTGAATGTGACATTCAAAGATGGCTATTTTTTATTATTAATCGGAACTAATTTAGTTCGATTAATAATAAAAAGCATTCGATTAATATTTAAAAGCATGTTGGGATTAGGAACATTAATTTAAACCTATGTTGAGTAGTTTTCTTATTCGATTTGCGAGTCTTGTGAATACCCTCGAATGTTGCAAGAGTCTAAAAAAAAAACTACTACTACCAAACTACTACCCAACTACAGACCATGCAACTAGTTTTTAAACTCCAAAATAAAATATTTTTCTGATCCCGTTCCAACGTCACTGCCCGGTATCGTTACCTCCCACGCCGCAGTCTCTCTGCAAAGACGAAGTATTATCAAGTATAATGAAAATACTTCACCTTCGCGTACAATATCTGCCCAATTCACACAGCGGGATATAGTATGGAATGGTAAAAAACTAGTCTTTAATACTGGCAACACTTGAATAAACATGGTGGTAACACTTGATTGTGATTTTGTTGCTGGTAACATTGTCGAATAAATTGCTATAGTCCTTTCGTAGATATTTTACCTCTGATTATACATTGTCAAAATTACAATGATCTAGTGTGTGTTGCAATATGGTTGCTGGCACGGACGAGTCTGTCAAAATAAGTGATATCTAAGCTCGTAATAATAACATGCTGTTGGTTCGCTGTCGTCAGAGGTAAACATAGCTGCAAAAGGACTGTACATTCACGCTATTCCTTGCGAGTTTGGCAGAGCATTGAATTACTAACATAAGTAATTGTTATAAAATGTTCAAATTAAAATATCTGACTGCACTTTGGCAGATAACGCACTAGGCAGCAGCAAGCAGCAGGCCGCCCACCCATCTTTGACCAAACCTTCGGCCGCAGCCAAGCTTTATTAGCTACACGTGCCTACGAACCGGATTGACTGCTGGCTGTCTAGTGCGGTATCTAGTAGAACTCCTGCCTGCCCTCGTTATAAACCAGGCGTGAAGGTATACATACATCTAGCATTATTATTTAGACTAGTTTTCTTCAGTGAATTTGCACCAAACGGCTAGGATTTCTTGTGATGGCAACATTTTCACTTTGTGTGGAATAATTGACTGCTCAGCTAAACGGACATTAATTCAGTGATTTCTGAACATTGATTGCAAGAATAATCGATTAAAACGACTATTAATCGGATATGTTGTCGCTGATTAATAATTGTAAGTGCTATAAAAATAGAAGCAATTTAGTAGGTAACTAATTTTTTGATTATTATACTAGTGTGAATATTCGACTCGATACTGTCCTTTAAATCTGACTGCAACTTATACGATTAATGGCATAACATCGAATAAAAATCGATTCTAGAAAACGATTATTCTAATCGATGGTCATCGATCACTCACCCCATTTTGACGATGCCAGTGGCGCCTAGAAAATTAAAAAATTGCAACACAATATTTTAGGATGGAGTACAAGGCGTCGATTCAGTAAAACATGCTTTTGTGGAAGCCGCCATTTTGTCATATTTGTGGCTATACTTCGTGATTTGATTAAAATACAAGATTTTCATTGAAGTGCTATTAGAATACCATGTTATAATATTAGCAAATAGGTAAATAATTTTACTTTTTCATGAAAGACCCTTGCAATTTAACTATAGTAAAGAACAATTTTTTACTTTGACACGTCCGAAATTATACCCTACAAATGTTTCAAACCAATGTTGCCAGTTTATAAAAAACTTGCTGCATTGGTAGTTTCTGCAAAAGCAAGTTTTTTGACAGAAATAGATTCGATTTAAGAAAAAAAATATGTATCCAAAAACTTAGCTAGATGTCCGTTGTCATTTGTGAATAGGTAAGGTCTTATCTATCACGAGGTGACGCATTCGCGACTTGTCGCATGACAATCGCATTTGTGTACGCTCACTTATCGTAAGATACTAAGCGTAAGACATAAGTGAAATGTCTAATTTTTTGAAAATAACTGTACCTGTGTAGCTAGAGACAATTTCCTGATATTTTCCTTTATTTTACGTTTGATTAGAGATTCTTGACTTGGATACTGTTGCGGTTGTCTTGTTGGTCCCGTTCATCGTTGCGACTTGTCGGTGAGATTCTATGTCAACATTTCAAATGTCGGATTTCATGAGGATTGCAGACCTCTTTTGCAAGTCTTTTGTATTTCCCATCACAGAGCGGGCTTAGTGTCATTTGACGTTACATTGACAAGATTTGTGCTTTTTCCAATCATTCCCTGTTTGAATCCTGTATGAGATATAATGTTAACATTTACGAAACTTGTCATGCAACGTACTGCTAGCATAGCCAGGATATTGGCAAGAATAGTGAAGGTTTTCTGAGGCATTTCGCAACGATTAAGGGCTTATTTACGGAAACGCGGCGCGTCGCGGTCCTCAATAAATTCCAACATAATATGGCGATGCATGAGAGTTTACGGAGAAGCGATTTTACGCACGTTAGCTTGAAATGCAGCGTTACTTGCGGCCGAGTCCGCGGTGTTCAACGCGGCGGCGCATGCAGCGTTATTGCTGCCAGCCAGTTCCTTTAATACTTCGTTCACGGACGCAAGACGCGTGACACGTAGCGATACCGTGATGTGCGTTGCACGCGGCGTCTCACGCGGCTTCGCACACACCGCTTCACGCCCCGGGTCTCCGTAAACAACATCGTACATTGTCATATGTTTGTGTTTGCGCATGTGATAAAGGTGGCCACACACCGCTGTATACGCCGCGTCTCCGTAAATGAGCTCTAGGGCTTCTGGTTATGCTGACTATCCCGCTCTAGAACGTGGAGAGCGTAGAGATAAACTATTGGGCTCGTTTTGATTTCGACAAAGGGAGGCGGTAGGGACACGTTTTTAGTACAAACTTAATAAAACGGTTACCAATTTGGCTGTAGTCTTGCTCTGCAAGTTTCGTGGGGACGAGAGTGCGAGTCGAAGTCTTGGTTTTAGGAGAATTCAGAGTTCAAGAGATTAGAAGAGTAGTGTGTCGAAGACGTTATAGTAGATCTCTCAGTAGAAAAGTCAATTTTGCAAGTCGCATATGTTTGTGGCGTTTTGTCGTCTTAAGGGGTTTTTAACAATTTCAAACTATATAGTTCGCGCTCGCTCCAACCGTCCCCACAAATTTTATTTTTAGCGTTAAAAAGTAATATATTAAAAAAAACTATTTTTTTGAATTCGCCGGGGTAGTGCAATAGAAGGTAGCATAGTATCTAATTATCAAAACGTACTAGCGGCCTCAGCAACTAGAAAATTAAGACCACTAGTGCGTTTATTTGAAAACATTTAAGATTATAATATTAACCTTATTAAACCTAGTGTAAATAGGAAGGTTTCACAATTTTTGCCTTCGCGCTCTCGTTCACTTGGGATTGAGATGAACTAAAGTTTAGTAAGATGGCTGCGTTTACTACCTAGAGCAATTATATTTTAGCCAAGGACAAGGAAGTTACAGCTCTAGATTGATAGTCCTTCAAATTAGCACAGGTTCTTTTTAGTCAATTTCCTGGCTCTGTTTCTATTTTGCCAGATTTCGTTTAAAACAGTGCTACTAAACCATCAGCTAGAATATACTTGCTGAAGTAGTAAACGTTAATAGCACAGATGTTCATCTTGCATCGTGATGTCCGCGGATGGTCCAATCGCGCGAGCATCGACGGAACGAAGCTGATTCAATGTTACTACTGAACTTGAAACGTCTTGAAATTGTTTGTGTTGGCTTAACATCAAGGGGGAAGATCATTTTGAATTAGTTCTGGACCGTGCATAAAGCCTTGTGGAACACCATTCATGATTGAAAGGTCTAAGCAATGGGAAGTTTGGGAATTGGTTTGATCAAAATAATGATTTAAAGGATACAACGCTTACGAATTTCAGTATGTTTCTACAGTCGGGACTCTGTCGGACTTGGTTTTGGTAGCATTAGAAGGTTTAAACCTATCAGTGGTTGTAACAGCTAAATGAGCACATTTGCGCGCCACTACTTTCTGTCGTTTTAAAAAACAATAGAAACATGAAAGCCTGAGGCAATGTGTACTTTCAAATGCGTCCCCAACTAAGTGTAGCAGAGTTGTAGGCAAGCAAAGCAAAACAAAGTAACGCAAAATTTTCGATGTTTTTTTAGTATAACGTGTACTTAAATCTTAAAGTATAATAACAACGGATACACACTGTATGGAGTTAGATAACGTATCCCGAAAGACCACGGAAATAAAATAGACTGTAGTAAAAAGACTTGCGCGGATTTTTTGATGATTTTTTTCATGATTTCGATGCGGTTTTTCGTGTTGTGTGGTACCTTTTTTCTAAAATTATCATGAGGCTTGATAGTGCCTTGTTGTGGCGTATGAGTTTGGTGTACCCCTCCCAACGTAGCTCGAATATAGGAGGTCCACGGACCTTCAACAATGGGTCGTTTCACAGTTCCTTGTGACGAGTCTAGATTACGAGTATAATCGTCGATTTCTCCGGGTTGGCTCGCGTTTCGGTCGAAATATGGGTCGATTTTACTCCTAAATTCCCTATTTTTTATTCTTCATCATTGCGGCCGGGGTAGAACTGGCCTGCACTAAAAGTTAAGTAGGTACAATTTGTATTAATAATAGAAGCATTTTAGTAAAAATTGCCATTTAAGACGCGTTGTGAGACTTTTTATGTCGGTCAAAAATGTTCAAGTATTAATCAATTAATGTAGACAAAATATTTGAAGAATAATAATATTAATATTATATTTTTCTTAGTATTTAGATATGTATGTATAGTATTTCGGTATGAAAAGTCTCATGACGTGGACAGAATTTATAAAATCGCACGCGATTGTGTGAAAAACTCTTTAAACGATCCATTTTTATTCTAGAAATGAGAAGAAACCAGTTCATATAAAACTATTGTTGATATATCGCTCTGTGATCTTACTTGCAAATATATAAATCATTTTTAGATTATTAGAATCTGGTTCCTTCGTCAATTTCTAGTTGGACGTTGGATCTGTTAGTAAATTAATAGTTTCAGTATAATAGCAAATGCGAATACAATTTCTCTAAATAAAAATAGAAGTTTCCTAGAAAAATATTTAAAAAAACACGCCTTGATCGCCCCGAACACCTTATAGGAACCATTTTCACTTGCGCACTTGGTATCATTAATTCATTTTTATTATCGACTGATTTTCGTTTTTTCTACTGCATTTTCAAATTTGGTAGTTTTTCAACGATTTTGTGGCAACACTTTTGAAAAATAAAGTTTGTTTGTAGCGTTTTGATTCTGCGTCTACGGTACGTTGAGTTTAGAATTTACTAAAAATTTATTTTTATGTTTTTCTTTGTGATTTACGTACACTCGTTCGATGTTTTTGGTGGTTCTTTTCATGAAATTGCTCAATGGTTTTTTTGTAAAATTATTTAGTAGTACTCCCTACCCCCCCTAGTTGAAATTAGTATGGCGGGCGATGGTTGAATGTATGGTCGCACTGTCCCATTTTGTATTTTTGTATTTTTATAATAAAAAAACGTAAATAATGTGAATTCGGATGTGATTTTTTTACTTTACGCGCAACGTTGTAGTGAACGCTTGGGTTAAGACATTTTTATAAAATTTAATTATAACAGATCTTCAAGATAACTTACTAAAAGAATAAATGCCTTGAACGTTACGAAATCAGTTTAGACAACAATTGTTAAGAAATACTGTCTTTAAAATTGAGAATGTTTTATATAATTATCTTGAAACTAATCATTAGAACTGAAAATTCATTGAACGATTTCCATCTATCAATGATTTTATAAAATAAAACTTTGTAAGCAAAGAAAGCATTTAATCATTTATGATATCTGTATTATTTTTCTATAAAGCGTTCAAATATATAAACTTGAAGATCTGTTCAACCCAGCGGTAAAAAAAAAACTTAATAAATTGGTGTTAGTATAAAACCGAGGTGTGTTTGGGATATGTGGTCTGCCTGCGAGCGGTGGGCTAGATTTGCACTGTGTCTAGGGCTTTGTGACGATTGTACCGTCATGTATCGCTGGTCGCCGGCTTTATAGTAAACTATGTGCCTCTGTCCCACTTCTAGGCTATATTATTTGACTACTTGGGGCTGTTATAATGACCGAATTGACTGCTATACAAGAATAAACTGCTAATAAAAATGCAGTTCGCCATGACAGGGACATAGCTTACAATATCATGACTGTTTGTGACCAGCCGAACGCTTATCTACCAATTCGGTAGGATGCAAAGGATTTTTAGTAACTAATTTTGCTATTTAGTTGAATTAATATTAACGCGCGGGGGAAAGTTTCAATTCGTCCTCCCTTCTTTATTATTATTATTGTTTTCTCTTGAGGTTTTTATAACCTGTTTTCGCTTGTCTGTTGTAGTTTCTTGATGTCGCCTCGCATTGTTTTAGTTTTGACTATGTTTAGTTTCTTAAACTGTGGCTTCTTTGCCTCAATGACGCGGCAAAGTTTTAATGCTGTATGGAAGAGTTGGGCAGCAATAGTGGTAAAGTTAGCTTAAATTGATGTAGGGTTCTTAGAATGTTAATTCCTGCGTCATTGCGGCAGTAGGCCACGGCAATCGTCTACTTTTGATGACATGTAGCGTTTGAAAATGAAAATATTTTTTAGTTGATTTGGAGTGTGGTTTAGTTTGTTGAGGCGGGGCGGCCGTATTCTCGCACGTACCTTTAGTCGCTAGTTTGTAGTTGTTGTTTTATCGGCGCCGTCGCTAAGCGGCCCTCGTTCACGTTTGTACGTTGTCTGTTTTTTCTATGGACGGGTGTGCTGTTCTCATTAATTTTAGATCGTAATTTTGTCGTTTGCATATCACTGCGTGCGGTCACAGCAGGGGGGCGTCGCGGTGTCATTCTTATACATTTTTTGACGTAAAATTTGTATCTTTATAAATGAATTGTTGTTGTTGATCGGTGTATCGTCCCCCACGTTACTCCCGAGTGAGTTTCGCACTTCACATGCATGTAAATAGGAGTTAGGTGAAAAACAAAATTTTTAAAAAATCCGCAAAAAAAGAATGTTTTTTACGATTATGTCGGTGGCGGAACACAGTTAGAAAAAATTTTTTCGTCTTAGCGTCGCCCGTATCGCCCGGGCGGGTTTTGTAAATTCTTGTGCTAGAATTTTTAGTGAAATTAAAGAATAGCAAAGAGTAGCGCAATTTAAACTAACCTAGTTGAGTCTAATAATGTACCTAATATCTTGTACCGTTGCTAGGACAATATTATTGTGTTTTTAAATAATAAAAAATGATTGCACCGTTTTATCTTCAGGTGTTTTTTCACTGTTTGTATAATTTAAACTATATCGAAAGTTGCGGTGGATCTAAATTTATTTTTTTAAATAGTATTTTCGATGTCTAGTGGACTGTCGCTCAGATTGTGTAAGTGTGTGGACACTCGAGTCTTCAGCAAACGATTAGAAGCTTTATCTAAACCTTTATTATATCCAGGACTTCATCTAGACAAATGTAGGTATAAGATTGAGTAAAATATGAAGTTTCCTAGTATTTACTTATATCTATTTGATACTCGTTTGAACTACTCGAGTGTCCAAGCATTTCGTGTCTGTGTTTCAATAAAATACTAAGTTTCTACCAAAGTTTCAACACATGAAATTTATTACCTATTTAGTAGAAATATTTTTGTCTCTAAAACCTTTTTTTTTTTGATGCACAGACACGATGGTGTCTCCGAGTCCACCTTATAATTTAAATTGATTTAAAATAAGATTTATATATTTTTATATCCAGTTGTTTCATTCATTGTTATACTTATAAAATCAATTTTGTTGATACTTGAAAATGAAATTGAAACCAATTTTTTTCGCCAAACGTTTTCTTTGGTGCCTTTGGGTCTAATGTTTTTTTCTGTAAGAAATGTCGTTCTACGATACCTAGTGACAGCTTTAGTGAGAAATAATTAAGATTAATTTTTAAGCTTTCGTTTTAGACTTAAGTACATTTTCTAATTGACTGTGCAGTGTCGATGAAGTTTGGGAATACGGGAAAATGGTGACAGGAAACGATGTTGCATTAATAATTGCGCTATTAACATCAACTTGTAATTTTAAGAAAGCCAGTACCTGTCTCTATTGTAAACAACTCGCAGGCTTCTCATTAAGCATCTTTGTTCCCAATTATTTCTCTTCTGCTTCCGTATTACCCTTCACCGACACTCAACATGAGCCCAACGGCACCAAACGGCGTCCCGTGCCCCTTGTTGGCCACGACACTCGCTTAGTCTTGTTTCACGCCCGTGACTTACATTACGACTATTGTGAGATATTAAAATGAATTTGAAACTTTCGCCCTGTGTTTGTATTGTAGTTTGCTTTCTGGGGTAGTGCAATTGTCTCCTTTGTTGCGGGGTTAGGGCTGTGGATTGCAGTTAGTTATGAAGATGTTATTGATAGGTAGACGCTTAGTGAAGCGAGCAGGCTGTGTAGGTACACATTTGAGATTACCATCAGTGACACAAAACTCTAGCTTGGATGTAAATGTCACACTTTCTTGTCGTGCTAAGTTCCACCATTGAGGGTTTGATTACCAGAAAGGTTCCGTCATATTTGACGTTTGTTTTGAGAGCATAACACTGCAAAGCACAGTTTCTTTATTAGCCCTAGTGTCACAGATTATTTTTTTAAGTACATATTTTTTATTATCATCCTTCTAGTTTCGACCAAAGACAGTATGCGGCCCAAAGTTACCTACCAAAAAGACATGATTAATTCCTATTTTTTACTTAATTTCCGTTGAATCGCTTTTTTGTAAACATTTTTTTAACACCCGCTTGTTTTGATGTATTTTTGATGTTATTCCTATTTATTTTTTACCAATTTTTTGTATAACTTTTTTATCAATTAGTAGTTTTATTCACTAGTAGTTTTAGTGTTACATTTTTTCAGTATTTTTTTTCGAGTTTTTTTTTCTATTATTATAGGTAATTTTACACAGATTAGTATAAGCTTTCAGCGAATATAAAGTTTTTGCACGTTGGCCGTAAAATAAGGTATATTTATGTATATTTAACTCGAAATAAATTGAAAAAATGTAAAAAAATCTGTTTGAATATTGCAAATTAGATTCAAATTTCTAAAAAACGGAGCTTTATTGTTTTTTTTCTTTTCAATTTATATTATAAATAAACTGTATTACGATTTTTTATATATTTGTATTTATGTAAAAACTACATAATTATTGTAGATAAGTAGTTTTGGATTTACCTACGTTTTTCCTTATTTTAAGAGTGATTTTTTTATTTTATTTTGTTGTTTGATAGTATTACTTAGTGTTACGCTTATTGGGGACTGCGTTGAGTAAACTAGTGTTTTTTAATCTGACGGTAGTCAGAAAATTTATACACGATTGTAATGTTCCTAACTTTATTGTATCTAATGTATATTTGTGTGTATCTAAAGTATTATGTATTTTATAATTATAGTAATAGGAGTATTTTGTTGAAAATATTAATGTTTTATCGGATCATAGTATAATAAAAGTCACATAAGTAGTGTATTAATATTTATTCAATATCCGTATTATATAAGTACTTAATTTTTATTTATTGTATTACATCTGTTAAAGTTCGTGTATGGATAAAAAGTCACAAACTATCGTCAGATTAAAAAGTATTTTATAATGTATGCAATACCCCTCTAGTCCCCAAAAAGCCAGTAGGTATTGTTTAAAAACTGAAATACTTGAATTTTTATATGAATTTTATTAATATAATATGGTATTTTACTAAATATTAGTCCAATATTAAATCTTTAAATGCTTGTTTTATTTTGAACCCGAGCGAAGGTAAAGCCTAGTCAATCATAGAAGAAAATAAACATCCGACTGCGCCAGACTTTAGGTCATCTGACTGACCAAGACAGTTGATGACTACAACGGAATTGTCAAATAGTTTAATAACGAACAACTTTATAACTTTTTCTCCCTCGTAGGTACCTACTCTTCGTTATTGATTGTCTATACCACCTTGATACCACCATAAAGCCGCGCGTATTACGTTGTCATGTCGCGACGGCGACTCTCGTGTCTGTTCGTTTTCATTAATAAATAGGAATCATGCCTAAATAAAAGCATGCTACGCACGAGATAGAGCCAACTCGGAGCAGTCGGTAGGTAGCTACCTGAACGCGCCCCAAAAGGTTGTAGCCGTAAGGCTGGTCCGTGGGTACCGCACGATCTCCCGCGAGGCAGCGAGCCTCCTTGCCAGATTGCCGCCATGGGATCTATAGGCCATAGTCCTCGCGCGCCTGCATGAGTGGCGCGCGGAGGCACAGCGCCGTGGGGAAACTCAGCTGCCGCGGCAAATTGTCGCGCAGCGGATAGACCTCCGGCGCGATCTCATGGCGACATGGAGAAAGCGACTGTCGCAACCCCGTGCAGGGCACGCCACGATAGTGGCGATAAGTCCCCTCTTTGAGGAGTGGCTAGAGAGGCGCCACGGCGCCTTCACCTTCCGCCTGATGCAGGTCCTCACCGGACACGGATGCTTCAGGAGGTACCTGCACCGAATCGGGCGGGAGGAAACGCCCGGGTGCTATCATGTGAGGATCGCCCGGAGGACACGGTGGAGCACACCGTGGAGGTCTGCTCCGCTTGGGCGGAGCACCGCCGTGTCCTCGTAGCGGCGATTGGCGGCGGCGACCTATCGCGCCCGGCCCTGGTTCAAGTCATGGTCCGGGGCGAGAGGGAATGAGAAGCCGTCACCTCCTTCTGCGAAGCAGTCATGCTAGCGAAGGAGGTGGCGGAACGTGAGAGGGATAGAACCTCACGTCCCAGCCGCCGCGGGAGAAGCACCGGGCGTCGGGGGCCACGTCGTGATGGCTCTCGACCACCGTAGGCGCGGGCCTGTGAACGGTGAGTAATGGGTTAGCTCGCCGTCCGTCCGTCTTGTGACGACAGGCCGTATCGACGGCGCGTTCGTGTTCCACGCGCGCCTCAAAGAGATGTCAGCAAACAAGAGGGGCCCGCAAGAGCCGATGCCTGCCAGGGCTGCGGGACTGTTCGAAAGAGATACCGTGGCCCTGGAACATAAAGGGCAAAGGAAGGAACATTGACACTCCCTTCGCGGGAGGAGTCATTTGATGATTTCCCAACCGAAAAAAAAAAAAAGTTCAGCCAGGCTTCAGACTCGTTAGAGGTGAAATTCTTGGATCGTCGCAAGACGAAAATCAGCGAAAGCATTTTCCAAAGGTGTTTTCATCAATCAAGAACGAAAGTTAGAGGTTCGAAGGCGATTAGATACCGCCCTAGTTCTAACCGTAAATATGTCATCTAGCGATCCGCCGACGTTACTACAATGGCTCGGCGGGCAGCTTCCGGGAAACCAAAGATTTTGGACTTCGGGGGGAGTATGGTTGCAAAGCTGAAACTTAAAGGAATTGACGGAAGGGCACCACCAGGAGTGGAGCCTGCGGCTTAATTTGACTCAACACGGGAAATCTCACCAGGCCCGGACACCGGAAGGATCGACAGATTAACAGCTCTTTCTTGATTCGGTGGGTGGTGGTGCATGGCCATTCTTAGTTGGTGGAGCGATTTGTCTGGTTAATTCCGGTAATGAACGAGACTCTAGCCTGCTAAATAGGCGTCGTCATTTAGGTGTGCGTGGCTCCGTCACGCAACTCACTGGCGACGTATAAGTAAACTCATCTTTCATGGGGTACTGTTTGAGATGCTATAATAAAATTCCACAAAGTAGGTATTCTTGAACTGAATAAGACGAAATTTAAAACATGTATTAAACGCACACTATGTAAGCAATCATATTACAAGTTGGACGATTATATCTATATATATAAAAATGAATTGCTGTTCGTTAGTCTCACTAAAACTCGAGAACGGCTGAACGGATTTATCTTATCTTAGTCTTGAAATGTTCGTGGAGGTCTAGGGAAGGTTTAAAAGGCGAGAAAAAATCGAATAATTTCCGGGAAAACCCTAAAAACAGCCCTTTTCTATTTCCCATACTAACGTTTTCTAAATAAAATGTAGAGTCAATTTGAAATAAATTTATCTAAAAGTTTAGGTCTTTTATTTATCGATTGAGGCAGTACGAAGTCTGCCGGGTCAGCTAGTCTCTGATAAAAATGCTTGGCTCAATGCCGGTCCTGCTCCACATGGACAGGGGCGCATAAATGGATTAATGGAGTATAAAGTATGTTGGTGTGCTTGGTTACAAATCTATCAGCTATAAACTGTGTAAATACTTATAAAGTAACTTTATACTTACTAAAATGAAGCACTTACTTTTACACCAGTTGAAAGTCCTTTGCCTCGACGTTTTGTGGGCTTTATCAGAGGCAGTAACTCATACTCTAGTTGGTCAATTAGTTTGCCTTGTGACCCGGTGGTCGTGGGTTCGATTCCTACGGGAAGCATACTTTGTGAAGTTGTTTCCAGTTTGGTTAGGACATTGCAGGCTTGAATCACCTGATTGTCTGATAAAAAGATGATTCCGTGCCTCGGAAAGCACGTTAAGCCGTTGGTCCCGGCTGTCATTGGTTGATCTTTGGCAGTCGTTACGGATAGTCAGAAGCCAGTAAATCTGACTCCAATCTTGCCATGAAATACCGTGTTACCCAGTTAATGGGTTGTGGAGGTCTGGTAGGCAGCCGCTCTGCGTAAAATACTGGTATTCAGCTAAATCCGGCATGACTGGAAGCCGACCCCAATACAGTTGGGAAAAGGCTAGGCAGATGATGAGTCGTCTTCTTGGGTTAAAGATAAACTTCGAATTTGGTACGATTGTCGACGTTTATCTAGTTTGTCCAAAGCATGAGCCTCTTCTAATAAAGATTTAAACAAAAACATTCTTGCCATCGTATTCACTTTACACAAACGCCTAAAAAGAAGTTTTTACTGGGATCCTGCCGTTTTGCCGAAAAGATTTTGCCAAATTTTCATTACCCAAACAAATTTTAGCAACCTTTTTTTATGCCAATGTAATATTTGGAATAATTTTAGTACGCACATTTTCATTTGGTCAAATGTTTACTTGGCAGATTATTACTAAGGATAATGTCATTAAGGCTTTTGGTCTTTAGTCAAATGATTTATTACAGCAAACAAAATTAAGACAATAAACGTTTAGTCAAATGATTTGTTATGACAAAAAATATAAAGGCAAAAATTTTGGAATGAAGACATAACACAAATTGATTTAATATAACGTAATTGAAATTTAACAGATGCTGACAGAAACCCTAACCCTAGACGGTCGACGTCAGGGGCACCCCGAGGTTCGGTTAGTTAGGTTCCTGTAAACCTTGCAGACAGAAATAGGAGCCCCGCGCAGCGGGGATCCGTCGACCTGCTGACGGAAACCCTAACCCTAGACGGTCGACGTCAGGGGCACCCCGAGGTTCGGTTAGTTAGGTTCCTGTAAACCTTGCAGACAGAAATAGGAGCCCCGCGCAGCGGGGATCCGTCGACCTGCTGACGGAAACGCTAACCCTAGACGGTCGACGTCAGGGGCACCCCGAGGTTCGGTTAGTTAGGTTCCTGTAAACCTTGCAGACAGAAATAGGAGCCCCGCGCAGCGGGGATCCGTCGACCTGCTGACGGAAACGCTAACCCTAGACGGTCGACGTCAGGGGCACCCCGAGATTCGGTTAGTTAGGTTCCTGTAAACCTTGCAGACAGAAATAGGAGCCCCGCGCAGCGGGGATCCGTCGACCTGCTGACGGAAACGCTAACCCTAGACGGTCGACGTCAGGGGCACCCCGAGATTCGGTTAGTTAGGTTCCTGTAAACCTTGCAGACAGAAATAGGAGCCCCGCGCAGCGGGGATCCGTCGACCTGCTGACGGAAACGCTAACCCTAGACGGTCGACGTCAGGGGCACCCCGAGGTTCGGTTAGTTAGGTGCCTGTAAACCCTGCAGACAGAAATAGGAGCCCCAACCGAATCCAAATAGGAGATTCCAGCTAGTTAATAGTGCTTTTGACTGAAATGGTAAGTTTAAAATTGACGACACCAAATATTTGGCTTATTTAATTTTGCGTAAAATATGTTATACCAACTGAAATATTTGACTAGATAAAAAATGGTAAAAGTACTAGTTGGTGAACAAGTTATTGTTCAAACGTTCACTTGCCAAACATAGGTTTTCGTAACAATTATTTGTAAAGAGATTTTTTGGTAAGTAATAATTTGGCAAATGAAATTATGCGAAAATTTGTTTGGGAAGTAATAATTTGGCAATTTCTTTTCGGTCAAACAAGGGAGACCCGTTTTTAACCACAAATTTTATAGTTAAGAATATTATTATTCTTAACTATAAAATTTGTAAAAAAAAATAAAAAATGTTGTTGTTGTTGTTGTATGTTGTTGTTAAATTTTATAGTTAAGAATATTATTATTCTTAACTATAAAATTTGTGGTTAAAAACTTCTTTTTAGGCTTCTTTATAACACTATTCTTATAGGATTTCTTCTATTTTCACCATATTTTCACTCGTAAAATAGATGCTTTTTATTTGACACTTTGAATCGGGTTCGAGCTATTATTTTTCTTAATCTATGGGTTCGAGTGCGAAGTGAGCGTCGAAGTGACGGGGGAATTACCTTACAGAATGCCACTTCTTACGTCATCTCATACTTTTCTGTCAAAATCTCCTAGTTCAACTTGCTAACGCGCTCGCAAGGGTGGCGCTAGTGTAAATTCGAATTATCAACCGAGTTTATACATATAATGCCAATCAAGAAACTCACAGCGGATTCATATTCGAAGTTTAAAATGAGGTCTTACAGAATCACACTGCTGTTCCCGATACCGGTGGGCTACAATTTTTTATATTTTTAAATGTTTTTTACATATTTTTTTCAAAATTAATATTAAAAAATGTAAAAAGTTTGTAAAAAGACGAATAAAAGAGATAACACTTATCGATCAAAAAACAGTGATCCACGTGTTGCACGACGTTTTTATTTCAAAATTTCTGTCTTGTTACTTTACACATACACAAGAAAACTATATAACCTACTCATCATCATTCTCTGGCCCTTATCCCAATTCATTTTGTGTCATATTACGATCTATTTCGCCATCGCTTATTGCACGAGTGAACTGAGATATCGGAACTTGGATCAGACAGGCGAAGCGCGCCATCTAGCGCTATGACTCCAGGACTGCAGGGAGCCCCAAAATCGCAGAACATGATTCGGTTTTAGATCTGCTGATATTCAAGCCAATATTCTCCAGCTTCTGTTGCCATTTCTCCAATCTGCTCTGGATCTCAGGTCCATATTCACTGACAAAAATAACCTACTGAACATACTACGCTACTATGTAACGACATTGTACTTAATAAAACCATGTTAGTGCATTATCAGAACTTAGATGACGTCATGATACGGAACACCAATGGTTTTGCTGATTTGAAGTAGCAGTTCGTTTTTCACAACAGGAAACTGCAAATTTACCATTTTTAGAAAGCACCTGTTTGCGACGTTATAACTCTAGAGTGAGTGACTTGCCATCCCATGCAGGCGCAGCGGGAAAAGGTAAGTGTGGAAAGGCCCTTTGGTAGAATTGAAAATACTTCAGTAGCAACACTCAGTTGTCAATGTCATTTTCTCATTGATTGATGTTGCGTTTCCTATTTTCTATGTCAAAGCAAAAGCATTTATAGCATTCAAAAGAGATAGCTTCATACATTATTTAGTAAAATAAAAGAGATCACCACACATGACAAAGTGCCATAACAAAGGTTGACAATGACAGGTAACGCACTTAGTTTAGCGTGTTTTCAATGGGGCGTGCTGTAATTCCAATGTGAACACAAAAACAATCTAAAAAATGGTTGATAATAGAGCAAATTACATTCCTACCCCAATGTACCAAGGACCCGAGGGAACTAAGTACGCTATAAACCCATTCGCGATACCAGAAACTACGAACCAGCGAGAATTAATAAAAAGCAGAATATGCGATCAATTTTCGCTATTCTGTTCACATTGTGACCTTCCATTTGTGGATACTGCAGAGTATGAGCACCACAACATTGAAATGCACGGTGGCAAGAAGATTTTAACATGCAATCTTTGCGACGCGACCTTTCGAAGACAGGACCATTTAAAGCGGCATATTCACAGTTTACACAACAATCAGAAGTATTGCATTTGCCCTGTATGCAGTAAAGATTGTAAAAGGCAAGATATGTTATTAAAACATATAAAAAGAAAACATTCGACCACTTCAGAAGTCTTTCGATGCCGCGAATGCGCGTTTGAATGTGGAACACTGCCAGATTTAGAAAAACACGAGCTAACACACATGTCTATGGACCGTCATATATGCCCTCATTGTCAAACTTCTTTCAAAAGGCGGGATCATATGTTAAGACATGTCAAATCTCAGCATATGAAGTTACTAATTGAATGCCCGATTTGCAGACAATCTTATAAAAGGAAAGACCATGTTGTAAGACATGTGAGGGAGAAACACAAGATGGGATTGCTGAATGGTAAACTTGTTAGTTCTGCAGACATAGTGTAAGATAGTAATACTAGTGATATTGTAGAATAATCATCTACCTAGTCTTTTCCCGACTATGTTGGGGTCAGCTTCCAGTCTAACCGGAGGCAGCTGAATACCAGTATTTTACATGAAATGACTGCCTATCTAACCTTCATGAAATACTAACAGAAATAAGACTGGTAGCAGTGAATGGGATTTATAGGTTTTGTTTCAGAGTTCTTTCTTCATGTTGCTCCCACAATATTTGTTTATATTTCGTTGTATCAGAATTAATAGGAGTGAACAGGGGGTCTAAAATGGCCGCTTTAGCAGAATCATAATAGGGTAATAATATGAATTACGTTTAAATTCGTAAAATGGTCACAAGGTGACAATTCAAATTGTAGGTATGTCTATGACCATTTTAAGAATTTAAACGTAATTCATATTATTATCCTATTATAAAGTGGCCATTTTAGATCCTCAGATCCAATAGTGCAATGTGGGCTAGAAACTACTGGCAAGTTACTAAATATATTCATAATGTTCCCACTGTTGGGACACTGGCCTTCTCTCTATGCGAAGGAGTGGGCTGGAATCCACCATGCCATTCATAGTAGTTTATAAAGAACTTCATACTAAAAATGAAATTAAAAAAAAAATATATTATTCTATTAACAGTTTTTTTTTGTTCTCGTCTGCTATCAGTCATCCCTGACTTTGATCAGATGTGTGGAAAGACCCGTGACATTTTTACAGAATCAGGACCAGTGTCCAAATTCTACTTAATCAGGCAGCACAATATCAGCTTTCTAGAGTCTTAGTGTGTTTTGGCATCAATAGTGAATGTGAAAGGGGAATTGTATGGTTGGTTAATCTATTTTTGTATTTCTCTAGATAGTGCTTCTAGGATCGTTGGGATTTCATGGATGTCTGAGTTGCGAGCATACCAGGGGACCGCTGCTAGGACCCTCGGGATAATGTTTTGACTTCTTTGAATGTATATGATGTTTGATTTGCTTGCGGAAAACCATAATTGGATCCCAAAAATCTCTTGAATTGTAAATGCTTTTTTGGTGACATTTATTTACTGATATACCAGGAATATGTTAAAAGTATATGGACAGGTTCGTTTGTTTTATTAAGTTTTTTTACATGCAAATGAGGTTGGAAAGAACATTGAAACTCTTTGTTTCTTTTGTCTTTGCTGGCGTTCAGCTGCATCCAGTTGGATTGGTTGCCGATCTTAACATAGTTGAGGAAAGGCTAGTCAGATGATGACAAAGGAAAGAACTCTTAGCATTTTTAAGTAAGCTAGTGTGATAATAATATTTAAATATTTACTTATTTGATAGTTAATGTGTTAGTAAAAACAGTAAGGCTCCAAAAAGATGGGTAGAGTACAGAATTTTCTGATGTCATTGAAATATAAACTTATTTTTGGAGGTGTAAGGTTCAAAGTTGTATCGACATTGATGCATTAATTAAAAATAAACTGGATGTCCAATGCAATAAAATTCAGAGTTGTATAAACAGTGAGGCAGTTATAAACCAGATCCTTGGGTGTACTACGACTGCATTAATTTGCACTTTATGCTGAACTAAAAATAAAGTTCATTGTTCAATGTCACAAAAAATACTCGCCTATTTACTCCTGTTTGATCTGGTATGAGCCTTAGTTGTTAAAATAGCTGCTTTGTTAAAAGTTATAAGGTGTTTTGTATTTATAGTAAGTTAAGAAATAACATTTTTATATTGATTTGGTGTATGTTAAATAATAAACCTTATCATCATTGTTATAAAGTGCAATTTAGCACTGTATACAATAAAGCCCAATAAACATTTTGATGTCTTGGTTTCATAACACGCCACTTGGCACCTTAAGTAACTGTCGATAAGATTTATTATTCAATATCAATTAAAGTCCTCTGATTTGTCTTTTCTCAGTTTATGCCTATGGCAGCTTAGTATAACTTTACTATATTTTTTGTTAACATGTGTACAAACGCCAGCACATGTAAGATATAACAATTTTTGTAAAACAAAAAAGGTGGGTGCCTCGTTGGTCTAGTGGTCACAAGCGCGACTGCTGAGCATGAAGTCCTGGGTTCGATACCCAGTTCTGGTAAAGTGTTATTGAGCGTTTCGATCAGGAATTTCTCAAGATAGCAGCCACGGAGTCTGGGTAATACCTCTAATATAACAACTTTATTTTAGAACTTAAAAATCATTCCAGGATTTTATAGGGAGGTCCATCCACATGTTACTTAATTCTTTGAACTTTAGGCAAATCAACTGTACCATTCCGATCTCTGAAGATTACACTATTTAAAAAAATATATAAAATTACTTTGTACATACATAGCAGTGTATAAAAACGTTTCTATCATAGTCAAACACTGGAAAAATCATCCTGACCATGGCGTTCAAAAGGTTACAGAGCTGTTAAGCTTACTAAAATTTTGACCTGTAAATAAACTTTTTATACCGCTGTCATAAGATGAAAGGGCTGTCATCTGCGAAAATAATAATGCATAAAAATGAGCCTTACTAGATTCACCTTTGGGGTCGTCCTTCGCGTCCCAAAAGGGGAGGGAGTCTGAAAAATGTTCATGTGTCAAACCCGTGCACTTACTCGTGAGACAAAAAATAAAAATTATGTGAGATGTATTTTTTTTACCAATTAATGAATTAAAAACCCGACCAATCAAATTGTCAGTAATCAAACAGAAAAACTTTTGTTCCTTACTCCTAGACATAGTTTAAAACTTCAGAATTTCAAATTTAAAAAATCAAACACATAACCCTCCTTCGCCGCAGTCGGGTAAAAAACACGGGATGTTGGGGTTGTGAGGCGCTAGAGCCTAAAATATCACTACGTACCACCAAAGGGAGGGGGACAATGCAAGTAGCCAAAAATACCTCACGTGATTAAAGGATGGCCCCTCGGTTATCTCTCCTTTTAAGGCTTATTTTTCTTAACATTTTCGCAGTTGTGCCCATTAAGCTTATGGCGCCATGCGGCAGTATAGCTTTCTCACATTTTTATAGCTTTTGGAACAATTCCGAAGACAGCCGCAGCCACAACCCGTAGCGGAAAAATCCGACCGCAGCGACACAACTGCATGCTCAGCCTGTAATGTTCCCACTGCTGGGACACACGGCCTCCTCTCTATGAGAGGGAATAGGTTATGATCACCACGCGGGCCCAGTGCGGGTTGGTAGATGTCACATGTCTTCGAATGTTTGGTTCGGTTTCATCGGTTTCCTCTCGATGTTTTCCGTGACAGACACAACTGGTTACTATAAAACGGTTACAGGCGCTAATGTTGCCATCTACGGAAGTGTTCATCTTTGAAATCTTCAAATTAATTTATTTACGACGTAATTGTTATTTAGATATATTAACATATTTGTTATTATTATTATATCAACCCGTTTTATCTCACTGCTGGGCAAAGGACTTCAATTCTATCCAGCCAGCACATCATTACCCGAATCTGTCAAATTTTCCCAATCAAGGTCACAGCACATATATCAACTCGGAAAGGGATCGATACCGTATCAACTCGAGCCGTTCAGTATTCTTTGTATGAAACTCCCTACTGCAACGCACACTAATCGGAATCGTAACGTAATCGCCTCGCCTCGGGACAAGCTCACGAACCGCGGTGCGGTGCGTGGTCAACTTGCTTACGGCTCGTCGTCCCCGCGCTTACGTCTCTCCGTACCCGAGCTTACGTCTCTTCGTCCACCCTTACGCACACTACTGTTGCCACACGTTCTGTCATTCACAGGACAGCTTCCAGTCGTATGCCCGCGTGTTTTATTGAATTTGTAGGTTAGATTGTAGAAATATAAGTATCAAAATACTAACAAGCGCCATACATTTTCTAGTTATTAGGATTCAAACTGATCTGGTACCAGCCAGGTCAACCAGCGGTCGGCGAGCCGTAAGCGCGGCGTTGCCTAGCCGTAGCCGAGTCGACGTATCGGAGCTGCTGACGGCGAGGCGAAAGGCGATCCTTTTCCGAGTTGATATGTGTGCTGTGACCTTCAACCTTGAACCTTATGCTTTAGCGATAAAGTTGAAAATCAATTTAAGAAATTAAATGCGTAATTAGTAGTAATTGCTATTGAATCTTCAACTCTCGTAACTGATATGAATGATGAAAGTTCAACGGCGGTTTTACTTAGGCATTCATTTGTCTATCGCTTAGGGTCAGTTCAGATTGTACGGAACAATCATCGCGCAGGCTCGAGCCTAATCTGGGCCGGAGTCTCGACATAGATACCGACGCTGTCGCAAACTTTATTATAACGGAAAAATTCGGTTGCCATAACGATGCTTTTGAGAAACGCAAGTCGCTACATCCAAGATGCGTTTCTCGCAAGCATTGTTATTGCAACCGAATTTGTCCGTTATAATTAAGCGATCAAAAGTTTGCGACAGCGTCGGTATCTACAAGTACAAACCCAAAGCGACAACGCGCGTCGAGACGGTGTGACATTGAGAGAAGGCTCGATACCGCGCGTGTCTACACGAGTCCGTTCGTCACGTCAGTTCTTGCTCGCGTGGTCTCGGGTATCCGTGAGGACACGCGAGTAGCAAAGCGACACTAGATGTTCGCGTCGATATTCATACAATTTCCTACTTGAAACAATGGTAATACGGTCCTATTTTCAAAGCAGCAAGTAAATTGCGCAAGATTTTTTCCGTTGTCTGAAATTCTGAATTGAGCCTGTGGTCTGAAATATTTGAATCTCACAATAAAATCTCACTTTTTTGGTTTTTATTAAAAAAGGTAAAGTAGGAATAGAATAAATGAACAAGTAAGTAGCTACATTCCTGTGATTACAATTTTAATTGTTAAAAAAAATAAACTATTAGAATTAAATTAACTAGATTACTGAGGACAGACATGTAATGGGTAGATGTGAAAACATATGTTTTGTACCGAATACTATTATTTTTGGTATTTTAGCTTGAGCACGTAATATAAAAGACAGATGATTATTGAAATATTTTTGTTTTATTTATATTCCTAGCGTTGCCTGCCTTTGAGTTAATGGGGGCCAAAGCACAAGAAAAGATTACCTAACTTTACTTTTTACGTCCAGTTAACTTTTCTTTTGACATTACAATCAGAAGTAGAAGTTACAGATATAATTTTAGGAGCTAACACAAATAACCCAAGCTGTAAGAGTGAGCTTGAAAATTTCAACACCCTGCCACAGACAGGTTAGCACTGTTTCGTTCGACCCTTCATGCAAGAGTTACTTGGTCGACTTTTACAGAAAAGTCCAAAATTGAAGGTATAATATTACCATTAATAAATTTAGATAATTTATATTCACCCACATACTCGATTTTTCCACTCATTACATACCGAGTTTCCTCCGTGCCTCGAAAAGCACGTTAAACCGTTAGCCACGGCTGCGGTTTGCTGTCGCTAAAGGTAGTCTGGCAACCAGTCTTACCAAGGGTTATCGTATTACCCAGGTTGTGGAGGTCAGATAGGCAGTCGCTCCATGTAAAATAAGTACCTACTAATATACAGCTGCATCCCGCTAGACTGCAATGGAAGCCGACCCCAACATAGTTGAGAAAAGGCTAGGCAGCTGCCAGATGATGATGCCCGATTTTTCAACCTTTTGTATGCCCAATAGGCCTATTATTAGAGCAAGAAGCTCCTATAATTTAGGTATTTCAGAATCTGTCAAATTTTATCGATTGATCATGTGAAACTCCAAATGGGCTACCAAGCTAGAGCCGGAAAAATTATTTCACATATTTGGCGTTCAAACTATGTAGGGTGACTGGTAATTAGTGACCGAAACTTATACACATGATTGTCCTCATGTTGTTTGTTATCATTAGTGTTAGTAGTAGTTTGGTAGTAGTTAGTCACGTGTATAAGTATCGGTCACTAATTACCAGTCACCCTATATACTTACCCTACATATTTTATTTTAACCTTTACCAGTGCGCGTTCAAAGAAAATGTGTAACTAAGTTAGTACCTCGTGAGGAGTGGCCTGTACCTACCTAATCTACCACGCTGGCACAATACCTATAAGACATCTAGGTATAGAAAGGACCCGAACAAAGGTTACAGTAACGGTCATTTAAATGTCATCCATTAATCTGTAGATGGGGATGATAATTGTGTTGTTTTGGCATGTAGTTTAAAAACGAGCTCTCTGGGCAAAGATTCCAAGTTAACTATAACAACCTAGGAAAATTCAGTTGCCGGATGAACTTTTTTCTTTTTTTTTTAAAGTAAATCTATATTTCTTTTCTTTGCCCCTCACAAGGAATTTCTCCTGTATCGTGAGTTACTAACATTTAAACTCACATCACAGACAGCCAGTCCCAGAACAACTACCTGTAGGCCATACAAATATTATTTTATTCCGTGCGAGAATCGAAACCGCGACACGCTGACGACACACGAAAAAATATAGTAAGAACCTTCACTATTTATAAGATCCCTAATGTTTATAATAGGTAAGTATCTATGTTTAACAAAGGACATGGCCGAATCCTGCCCTCAGAATCAATTTATAATTCGTAATGTACACTAATTATTATTATATTAAAGTTACTTCTAAAATAAATAAAAATTAATCGCAACAATTACATATCTCTAGAACAGGTGACAAAAAATCTCAAAATAATAAGTGTGTTAATAGTTTTTTTGTGGTTTTGTTTCATTGAATGCGATACAAAATGCATCTACGTTTGGATACACGCATGAGACAAACACTGTATCTATCTGAATTACGCCTGAAGGTCAGACAAAAAGGTATGTAAAACAGCTGTGACTGTCAAATTGTATTGCTAGGGTACCTTAAAAAGTTAACGGTTTCACGATTTTCGCAGACACCACTTTTCGACCTGCCGCGCGTCTTGATGAATATATTCAAATATATATTTTCAAGAGTGTGTATCCAAATATCCTAGAGTTATCTTGACGTTTCTACGCTCAAAACCAAAGAGCTCAAAACTATCTGTGCAGTGTGCAGTCTTGCGTTGATCTTATCACGTAATACTGTGTTGTCTTTTCGTTATTGTATGACAGGGAGCCATTTAGCCCCAACCCCTTGGATGCCATTTTAGGCTATTGTTGTAGTTGCCTATTTGGTAAACGGACAGTTGGATGTTGTTGCCATGTCATGTCGTTGTTATGGTATTTAGGCTGGGCCAGGCATCAAGCAAATATAACGGCACCAGCTTTATTCCTTGATAATATTTTGTTGATTTTTGAAGATGAATAGGCTTAAAAGTGGATGAAAACAATGAATGTGTCTTGTCTGAGTAATTGCAATGATGTTTTTCTTAAAACGTCTGTAAAAGAAGTAGAAGTAAATAATTATATTTTATACTTTTGCAAATGTAGGTATTTAAACTACCTACCTAATTAGATATTCTTAAATAAAAATTCAAATACCATTTTAGTGTTTTATTGCCTATCCAATTGTATATTTTTTGCTAGTCGCTTGGGTCGCTTGGAAGTCATAATATCCAGAAATATCTGTAGACGACTAGTACTCGCTCTTCTTCGATTTGAAATGTCGTGTCG
Organism: Eurois occulta; assembly: GCA_950022335.1. Classification (NCBI taxonomy): domain Eukaryota; kingdom Metazoa; phylum Arthropoda; class Insecta; order Lepidoptera; family Noctuidae; genus Eurois; species Eurois occulta. The sequence continues at coordinate 7,171,467 of OX465504.1, read as the reverse complement.
GATAGTGAAGAAACGGTCTTTAAATCCATTGTTAATAGCATTTCTCGTATTGTTTCGTTTCGGAATTTATGATCATTGCTATTCAAAATGTTTAGGCACATTTTTTGTATCCTATTTATAGTATCTCTCGCTTCTTCTCTGATCATAAAACTTAAACTATTATGATTACACACCTGTAAGCTTTAATTTGACGTACTGTATGTCAATGTACATGAATATTTTTTGTAAGGGCACAGCTCTATACAAATTCCGGCCATGTCATTTTGCCACTTTGCCACTTTGGTACCGTGTCGAGCTGTCGACAGGGGTTATATGTGCTTGAGTATCAGAAGGTTGGGCAAATGAAAGGCGTGTTCTCTGTTGCAGGTGTAATGAACGACTCACTGGTCTTGTACAGAGGTAGAGAGGACTTAAATCTAACTTACGAGCTACGTCATACAATGCCTAAGACTAAAGATGTATAATATGCCTACGCGCTACAAAATAAATGATTCTGATTCAGCAGCGCAGCAGCCAATCGCTAAGCCAGTGGGCCAATTCAATAACCGTGTCGTACCTACCTACTCACAACAGAGATTATGTTAATACGTCTAAACATTAAGCAATTCAAATCCAACTATAATTTGATAAAGGTCAGGGTCAAGGCCAATTAAGGTCATCAAACTTCTCGGGTGGTATCATATAAAGAGAAGAAAACTTCATTATTAATGTCCTAGGACATCTTGTTTCTGAGATATTTACAAAAATGCTCAAGAACGTTTTTCTTGAAATCAAGTTTTCAGTCTAAATATTCGCAAGACGCCACCGTGAACCATCTTTTGTTTGCACACTATTAGAAACTCTATTCAAAATCAAAAAATCAAAATCAAAGCATTTATTTCAAGTTGGCCCGTTACAGGCACTTTTGAACTGTCGAAACAAAGACAACAATGAAATTTAGCTACAGTCCCAGTCACAAGGCATAAAAACTGTGAAAGTACTGTAGTTGCCCATTCCCTAACGTAGATCTCTATGGAGAAGAACGGGCAAGAAACTCCATGGACACTCTTTTAAATCAGAATATTTTTACAAAACCTTGGTTACATCATTCATGTTTAGATGGTACATTATGTGAGAGCGATGTAGCAAGATGTGCACGTTAAAAGTGTCCGTAGTAAAAACAAGGAAAAGAACAATTCAAAAAATAAAATAATTAATTCAAATAAGCCGTGGCAACCAAGAGATGACCAGTCACAACTGACAGCGCCCGTTCACGAACATGACGCATGTATCAGCACCATTCAACTCAACCATTTTGAAGGGAACTAACTGATCCGACACACGCGCCACCATCAGCGAGACATTTGAGTGAGCATGACATACACTTAACCGCCAGGGCAAATTCAAGTCAAAAAAAAAAAAATGACGTAGGTTTCCAACGAAGGATAGCTTTCTATTACATAGTACTCACATAATATGGGCTATGCGGTTATATAATACCAAAAGAAATTGAATCTATACAATGCAAAGATAGTTGTACAATCTTCAGCAGCTCCAACAATACTATTTAATGCTATCCATTAATCAGTTTATGCGCCCCTGTCCATGTGGAGCAGGACCGGCATTGAGCCAAGCATTTTTATCAGAGACTAGCTTCCGCCCGCGACTTCGTCCGCGTGGAATAGTTACTTTGGGCTAACATGACTGCCCGGCTTTGCACATTGTGCGCGCAGTACCCGATCATTATTTTGCTGTGATTTTATTTTAAAACTGCGACAGCTCCTAAGATATTCACTTAAATCGAAAGATGTAAAGGGCAATTTTGTTTTAAATGAAATACTTGTGATGAGTAACGTATATAATTGGATAAGGATTAATATCATGTTTATAAAAACACCTCCGTAAATAATGCATTATTTTAGAACAAATTTGGTTAGCATAAAAAAGGTTATAGTGAGCTAACCTTAAAAGATAGACATATGCTGTCGCGGACTTTTTTTTAGAACTTTTAAAGAGGCATAATTCTGTAATACATGATTTTTGCGAAACTTTAACCGTTTACGCAGCGCACGCAGCGGAAGCTCTCAATAGGAAAAAATATCTCCCGATTTTGAAACATTCTTCATTAGTGCTCCGCTCCTATTGGTCGTAGCGTGATGATATATAGCCTATAGCCTTCCTCGATAAATGGGCTATCTAACACTGAAAGAATTGTTCAAATTGGGACAGCAGTTCCTGAGATTAGCGCGTTCAAACAAACAAACAAACAAACAAACTCTTCAGCTTTATAATATTAGTATAGAGTATAGATATAATCGTCCAACTTGTAATATGCTTGCTTACATAGTGTGCGTTTAATGCATGATTTAAATTTCGTCTCATTCAGTTCAAGAATACTTTGTGGAATTTTATTATAGCATCTTAAACAGTACCCCATGAAAGATGAGTCTACTTTAGCGAGTCTGAAGCCCGGCTGAACTAATTGGTCTCTAGTTCTCGTACTGTAATTGTGTCTGTCACCTCTTTTATTAAAAAGATGTAGATTTTTTCTAACGTACATTATGTTTTCGTAGATGTATTGACAATGTACCGTCATGATTTTGATTTCCTTAAACAGTTCCCTTAGAGAATCGCGCCTACGAAGATTATATATGGCTCTGATGGCTCTTTTTTGCAGAATAAATATAGACTCAATGTCTGCAGCCCGTCCCCATAACAGAATATATATAAATATTCTAGGTAATATTCGAGTTGTTTTTCAATGAAAAACTGCTCGAGCATTTTGCAGCTAGTTTAATTAACCCCTCTATCATTACCACATTCAGTTCTTCAAGCATTTAACTAGGTCTGTCCTTTGCAGGGACACCGGCCTGCTCTTTATGAGAGGGAGTGGGCTAAAATCCACCACGCGGGCCCAGTGCGAGTTGGTAGATGTCACGTCTTCGAATTTTAGGTTAGGACATCCTATAGGATTCCTCTCGATGTTCTCCTTCACCGTTTTGAGGGCAGTGGTGATGAAATAAATGACCATTGCAAAGTGACTACTTGGGTCCGAACTCATGACGTACACTCATAGAGCGCAGGCCACACCGCCAGCTAGCTAGCGAGCGAGCGAGGCGGACGACGGTTTTTAGGGTTCCGTACCCAAAGGGTAAAACGGGACCCTATTACTAAGACTTCGCTGTCTGTCTGTCTGTCTCCAGGCTGTATCTCATAAACCGTGATAGCTAGAAAGCTGAAATTTTCACAAATGATGTATTACTATTGCCGCTATAACAACAAATACTAAAAATTAAAAAAAAAAATATTAAGTGGGGCTCCCATACAACAGATGATTTTTTTGCCGTTTTTATAGATAATGGTACGGAACCCTTCGTGCGCGAGTCCGACTCGCACTTGGCCGGTTTTTTCTGGTTGGTGTAAACTGACCTTATTATAACGATCAGTTCGAACAGAGAAATCTTCGCGCAATTTACTCGCTGCATTGAAAATTGTACAGTATTACAATTTTTAAAGTAGAAAATTGTATATCGATGCAGTAGCCAAGCTTCGCTTCTCGCGACTCGATCGCGCGCCTATAATACGGTCTTATTTTCAATGCAGCCAGTTGCTCGCATATTTTTCCGTTGGCTGAACTGGCCGTAAGTCAGTGTTGTTCTAAGTGAGGGAAGTAAGAAAAAAACTTCAGCACATACCTAAACTATTATTTATTCAAAAAGATTTTTTACAACATAAGTTACAATCTCATAAACAGGTTATTAACCTTTCAAGTTACCAAAAAACCTTGGTATAAATAGCGAGAAAAAAGTTAACAAAAAATAAAGAAACATCGAAATCGGTCGACGTTTTAAAGAAAAATAGCTGAAAATACATTTAAAAAAGATTCAGACGAATTGAGGACCTCCTCTTTTTTGAAATCGATTAAAACATAGTAAGACCTATTTCCTAATTTACTAGTGTTAGTTCATATTTTCTTGACAAGATATTTTGAACTAGATAAATTAGACGAATTTCTATATTATTGCAGGTTTCTTTAAGGCGTGGTGGTTTCAGTTACTTCTTAAAGCATTTATAGTGAGGGCCAAAAATATTCCAGTTTGACCTGTGGTAGTCAGTTAACTAGTAGGTACAGTAAACCGCACATAGGTGCAATGAGAGGCCAGTTTATACTGGTTTTGTGACCACGCACCTGCGGCCTTCTGTACACATAAGAATCAAGCACAAGCCACACCGCCCGCTAGCAAGCGAGCACGCGAGGCTGGCGAGGCTCTTTTTTTAGGGTTCCGTACCCAAAGGGTAAAACGGGACCCTATTACTAAGACTTCGCTGTCTGTCTGTCTGTCTCCAGGCTGTATCTCATAAACCGTGATAGCTAGAAAGCTGAAATTTTCACAAATGATGTATTACTATTGCCGCTATAACAACAAATACTAAAAATTAAAAAAAAAAAATTAAGGGGGGCTCCCATACAAGTCATACAACAGATATGATTTTTTTGCCGTTTTTATAGATAATGGTACGGAACCCTTCGTGCGCGAGTCCGACTCGCACTTGGCCGGTTTTTTATACTTCGTTTCGGCTCTCGTCGTTCGCGGTTTAAACCTAAGTATGAAAGAAGTCGGTTAAAGAGGTTAAACGATGCCTTGTTCGGCTCGCTCGCTCGCTGGCGGTGTGGCCCGCGCTTTATAGTAATAATTGTGACAATGGGCGAATAAGCATTGCCATTACATATACAAAATGTGACCGATCTACAGCCATCACCAAGTGAAAAAAAGTGTTATCGATGCAAAAATATTCAGTGCTACTCGCCGATCAAGTTAATGAGAAGACTGCCCTCATAAAATCAAGCCTGTAATCCCCGACGGGTTAGGCAGAGGTGTACCTAATATCTGATCTTAAGTCCCACGTAAAAGGAAGGCGGGCCTATTTCCAACACCCAGGCAGCCCCGGATCTTCAATTTTTTTTAGGCGGGGCAAAAACTGAAAAATGCCGCCCCCGCCTACTTATATTTATTTTTACCTTTATCATCCATATAATTTCAGCTAACAGATGTCCACTAATTGATTGAAATTTGGACATAGCCTACATAGGTCTTCCGGAAATAATGCATCCATCGCTGTTCTTTCTGTGTTAACCCTATTTATTTACAGATATATAGACATAAACGCGTAGGATATATATTTTATACAAAGCACAGGATAGGATTTAAAATAAAAATATGTTTAATAAAAACAAAATCAAATATATTATTGCATTTGTGAATTGAAATTACAATTTTACTCTTCGAGCTTTTTGTTCAGCAAATACATCCTAAATCCTATGGCCTTGTCATAATTTAACTCGATTTTCTATCGCTAAAGCTGGGTTCCCACGGTGCGTGATTCTGCGGATCATCACGCACAGCCGACGACCACGGACGGCAACGCACACAGACAGAGCTCTTCCAACGGTGCGTGTCGGTCTGTGTAGATCCTTTATAGCATCGTATGCATCAGTTTTGTTCTTACAACAAACAAATTCTGACCTGTCGTCTGTGCAACCACGGACGCGCTCGGATCCCGTCGCACCGTACCTTTGCCTCGCGACGGATACCGGCGCACCGCCACGGACGCGGACCAGCTCGCACGACACACCGTGGGAAGGGTCTCGTCCGTGGTAGCGCAGACCGTCTGTGGCGGTGCGCCGCTATCCGTCGCGAGGCGGTAACTTCAAAGGTGCGGTGCACCGGGATCCGAGCACGTACGACGCGGTCCGAACGCGTCCGTGGTTGCACAGACGACAGGTCAGAACTTGTTTGTTCGCTGACACGAGTATTGGTGTTGTGTGTAGTTGGTTGCGCAAAAATGGAGTGGACAAACAAACTTATTTTAGAATTTTTGAATCTTTATCAAAATGAACCAATTTTATGGAATTCTACGGCGCCGGAACATAAGAACAAAACTGATGCATACGATGCTAAAAGGATCTACACAGACCGACACGCACCGTTGAAAGAGCCCTGTCTGTGTGCGTTGCCGTCCGTGGTCGTCGGCTGTGCGTGATGATCCGCAGAATCACGCACAGCTGTCGTCTGTGCAACCACGGACGCGTTCGGACCGCGTCGTACGTGCTCGGATCCCGGCGCACCGCACCTTTGAAGTTACCGCCTCGCGACGGATAGCGGCGCACCGCCACAGACGGTCTGCGCTACCACGGACGAGACCCTTCCCACGGTGTGTCGTGCGAGCTACTCCGCCTCCGTCCGCGATATCACGGACCGTGGGAAGCTAGCTTAAGATTGCGAGACTCGATAAGCGTTCCTGGCTCATAGAAGATCGCAAATAATTTTTAATTAGTTTTAGTTTGCTAAAACTAATTAAAAACCGCTCGCAGCTTGCGGATGTAGTAGGAAGCGTAGAGTAAATTCGCAGGGCAATACAAATATTAGGAAAATCATCCTGCAAATCATGCGCATAGATCTGTTGCAAGAGATAGAAACCGTTAGCCTTTTCTATATCACCAAATAAAAGCGGAGCTTGCTCTTTAAAAACGTAAAGTTCCTGGCAGAATTCAACGGCGCTTAAATCAAACTCAAACTCAAAGCATTTATTTCAATTAGACCATTACAGGCACTTTTGAAAGTCAAAAACAAAAAAGCAAAGCTACAGTCACAGTCACAAGGCATAATAACTTGCGAAAGTACTGTAGTTGCACATTCCAAATCGTAGATCTCTATGGAGAAGAATGGGCAAGAAACTCCATGGACACTCTTTTTAATCAGAATGTTGTTACAAAATCTTGGTTACATCATTCATGTTGAGATTATACATATATGTGAGAACGATGTACAAAGACGTGCACATTAAGAGCGTCCAGAGTAAAAGATTAAACTAACAATTTAAAAATAAAGTAATTAAAATAAATCGTGACAGCTAAGAGATGACCAGTCCCAACTGACAGCGCCCGTTCACGAACATGACGCATGGATCAGCGCCATTCAACTCAACCATATTGAAGGGAACTAAATGACCCGACACACCCGCCACCATCAGCGAGACATTTGTGTGAGCATGACATTCTCTCAGCCACCAGGGCACATTCAAGTCAATGAAAGATAACTAAATGTAAATGGTAGCTTTACAGTACATAGTACTCACACATGTGCTATGCGATTATATAATACTAAGAGATTGAATCTATACAATGCAAAGATATTTTTACAATCTTCTGCAGCTTCCACAATAACTTCACATGGTAATCAATTAGTTTGCCCCTATGGTCGCTAAATCTCGCTCGTATTTTCGAGCCAGATCTGCTTCATACTTTTGCAGTTCTACAATTGACATTTTCAAAATATTAGTACCATGAAGAAAAGCAAAATTCTAATTTAGCATCTTTTTTATTTCTGATATGATTCGATCAAATACCATCATTATTTCTTTAGAAAATAATTGAACAGGTTGGAGTGTTTGTAATTCGTCTTCACACATCTCATCGAAATGTTTTTTACGTTTCGGAATTCGTTTGTTTTGCAAAATAGGGTCAACACCACTTTTTTCAGCAACTTCTCCAGCCTCTTTTATCCAATATTCCATTGGATTTTGTCTCATTTTTTGCAAAGTTTTGAGCAGACCATCCATTAGTCCTACGGAACGGGCAAGGATAATAATATATCTACTTTCTGAATTTCTATATTGATTCGATTGATTTCGCGGAGAATATTCGCCCAAATAGTTAAATTAAGAATAAATTTAAAATCCTTTATAGCAGTTAAGAGATGACCGGCCTCGTACTTAGCTTCTGGAGCACGAGAAGTTTGCTTAACTTCTTCTAAGGCTTCCGCTATTTCTGGCAAATTTTGGCAAATCTGGCCTATTAAAATAGGGCATTCACAGCAACATGTTTCTTCGAAGATAGTTATGATAAAATACTTACCTAGAAAAGCGATCGATGAGCTGTGATAGATTTATTGATGCGACACTAATACAATCAGTATTTTACCTTCGGTTGATCGACAAGTACTAAATAGTAAACATAAACAACACACATTTTTAAAACAAGACACTGTCAGGCCTCCGTCACTCCATGTACTTGCGCGCTATAAGTGCCTACCGCCCAGCCGAGCGGTCTCGGTCCGCCGGCGGATCAAATTCAGTGCGGTTTTCGCAAGCGAAGCGCGCGCACGCCGTTCAATTTTAATAGTGCTGTTCGTTCGTACGCGTATTACGATGCCGTGTGGTGCCTTATGTGCTGTAGATGGGTGTAAATCAAGCAAAAGAAGGGATAAACACCTAACATTTTTCCATTTACCTGTCAATGATTTCCATTAACCTGTCAATTTTTTTAAGTTTGTTAAATATTTTATAAATGATAAAATTTTTAACTTCCACATAAAAGTCAGAACATATTCACAGTTCTCAATAACATAGATAAAAAGTTATGTTAATTTAATTTTATCGAAGAGGCAGCCCTGCGATTACTGTGGAATCGCGCGGTGCGAAGCAATCTCTGCTGTACGCATGAGCATTTAGGCGCATTTTAGCATACAGTGGTTTTTGACGCGAGGGAGTAGGCAATTATCGTAATAGGTATTGGAAATTTTCTACTGAGTGAAGTATCTGGACTAATCTGTGACACTGTCGTGGAGAGAGATCGACCAGGGAGTTTTCACCTCTTTCGCACGCACGGTAACGTTACCAGACGCGTGCTGCCGCGATCTGCGATTCCTGCGGGCGAGCGGGCGCGTATTTTGAACTATGCCTGCTTAAGCGCCTCGCGAATAATAAATGTTCGTGCAGCACGTCTCACTCCGCGCTCTGGGTATCGGTCGAGTTGATATGGTCATGAAATTTCTGTACTTGTACTATTATTTATTCCGTGGTCAAAGTTAAGTAAATGATGAGTTGTCCATTCGTCTGTAAAGTGTGAATTTGGCCGCCCTCTGAACTTGCCGCCCGGGGCATAGGCCCCGGCTTGCCCCCCCCTAGATCCGGGGCTGCACCCAGGTACAAATCTTAACTCCTGAGAAATTTGTGATGGGAAAACCCAATAACACTGCCCGAACTCGGATTCAAAAGGACCTCATGTTAATTATTGCTAAGAAAACTACATTTTCGATTAACTTTAATATAACATCACTAACCCACATTTCTCCAGTTACATTTAAAACACATCTTCAGTGTATATTTTTAAATATAAACAATCTGCAAAGTATGTTCGAGTGATTTTCAATTCAAGGATACACTTTTTTCATAAAAATAAAATTTTGCTTTTGCCAATATAGAACTACAATAAAGAATTAGAACAGTACAGGATGGAAGGTACACTACAAACGGTTACCACATAGTCAGTACATCATTCCGAGCCCCCCCCCCCTTCACATAGAAATTATCATTGGTAATTTTTAATCAGCTGTTCCATATACTTTGACCGTGCAGGTATTGCACTTTTGTAGGAAACAGCTGTTTTTGAAGTGAAAACTTCTTTAGCGGCGTTGAGCACTCTAAAAAAATTGTTCTGTAATGGGTATAAAATCTTAAACTCGCGTCAGGACACGTGACCTAATCGTAAGACGGAAGGAGAGTAGACGATTTTGAACTTAACCTTCAACATTTTATGGTTTAAAATCATTTAAAGAAATTTGGAAAAAGCGTAAGACGGATGGAGAGTAGACGATTTTGAACTTAACCTTCAACATTTTATGATTTAAAATTATTTAAAGAAATTTGGAAAAAGCGTAAGACGGATGAAGAGTAGACGATTTTGAACTTAACCTTCAACATTTTATGGTTTAAAATTATTTAAAGAAATTTTTAAATGTTTTGGAACATGATCGTAGTTTTATAACTCCTAGCGACATCTTGTAGAATGTAGTAGAAAGTACATTAGCAAATGCAATGAGTAACTGTTGTGAGAGACCGCTGGTAGATGGCGCTAGCACAAAGCGCCATCTATCTTTGATATTGAAAACTAAAATGATGCATTGATACAGAGAACACTGTTACTGGTAGGCGCGACAGTTTTTTTAGCTGCTACTAGAGCGCGTTGTTATAATCAAGTTTTCACTTCTGCCGGCACTCCCGGAGTGCAACCCGTCTTTTTTTTTTTTTTAATTACCGATTAAACATTTATATCTGGGGAGTTCAGAATGCTGTACTTAATACGTGGTAACCGTTTTCGCGTCGGTGTCCTTACCACACTGTATAGTAAAAGAGCTATGTAATACACACATGACACCTTACACCAGTGGATTCAAAGTTCAAATCAAAGTTTATTGCAATAATTCACCTATTGCGTTATTTTTCACCACAAGGTTTACAAAGAAAACGCTCTATAAAACTGAAGAGTTTTTAAAACTATGTGCCATTTTTACTGCAGGATACCAAAATCAATTAAGTTTCTTAGTCTTGTTTGGTTTATAAAAAATATTTTCTTATTCATATTTTTATTGCACCTATTTCATATTTTAATTGGGTTGATGGAGCTAAATATTTAACTTTTTAGACAATTATGAGGAAGCACAGTAAACAGTTCAAAAGATATAAAAAACTTACAAAAACTCATTTTAGTTCCAACCTCAAAGAAAATTAAGAAAAAATAAATGATCTGTTATAAATGTTATAATTCCAGCAAGTAACCAGCAATTTATAAAGCGAATGCCATGCTTTAATTATAATATTTATAACAGAGACAGTGTTAGCACAAAAGCGTATCTTTCGGATGTAGTAAATATTATGTACGGGCTGAATTTTTGAGACATGGCACATATTACATATTACCACGCCGGTAACCCCCGAGGGGTTAGGCAGAAGTGTAACTAATTTATTATAGGTAGTACACCTACATTAAATTTCACCAGTTATGTTGTGGCGGCAGTTATGGGCGAGCCTATTGCCGTCAACCGGGCACAAATTCGACCTCTTAGCTGCTACTGAGAAAATCCACAAAACACAACAAGTATTTACAACCTTTTTTATTTTATACTGTGACCATACAAGCTTTCCTGTAGCCTCAAACTAACCTGTAGCCTTCAATTAATCATACTCTTACTGCCCTGTCAGAAAAATCAACCATGTTCAAACTTCTGACGAACATGTATTATAAATTACTACTTTTTAATTTTATTCTTAAATTTTTATCAGCGAAACCACTTAAGTGAGAGTCAGTGTTATTGCTACTCAATTAAAACATGTAAAAGTTAGTTAAGTAAGCACGTTATTGAAATGAAAAAGATATTATAAAATATATAATTTCCTATTTAGATAATTATTTTGGTTAAATTATCTTGCATTACTACAATGATAAAGAAATATTTACAAAAGTACAAAACATTGCAATAAAGCTGGGTTAGGTTAAGTTAGGTTATCCTACAAATAACTTAGATTTAACATAAACATTTAAACTTAAGTACAAAAATAAATATAAAAGACTATTCAACTAAAGTTAATATTTACACAATTAACTTAATGTAAAAAATAAAAATATTTACTAACTTCTTTGTGAATGAGAATGACATTAATATAAAGTTATTATTGTTGAATAGTTATAATAATACTTTTACTTGTGCAAGGGATCATTTAAAAAAAAATGGTGGAAGAGACATTGACTCACAAATTGTTACCACATATTCAGTACATTCCTTACATAAATATAGTACATATTTATCATTCCAAACCTGAAAATATTTCGTACCTATGTAAAATAAAATCTGCTGTTTCCTACAATATTGCAATAAAAATAAATAAAATAAAATTCATTTCTTTCAGATAACTTGATACATAATAAAATTCATTGCAATAAGGACCTTATAGGGATATAAGGTCGAGGGTTTTTTTTAGAAAAATAAGCACCCCTTTATACATAAAGTATCTACTCATAGACCAGGGTCGATAATTTTTAAAACCAAAAAAAATAATAGTAGGATGAAACCCATTAGAAAAGGAGGGGAATATTATAAAAATGAAAGGAAAAATAATTTACGGGCGATCTGAGGTCGGGAAGGGGATGGGGGTGAGTTTTTAAGGGTAAAAAACGGTTTTTCTCGATTTCCGGCAAAATTAAAAGTGCTATCGAAAAAAGTCAAATGGCAAAGTTGTAGGTAATAAAAAGATCTAAAACTTTTGCATTTACAATTTTTTCACATAACCTCAAAAGCTATGTGAAAAATTCAAAAAACCAAGTTTTTGGTTTTTTATTTTTATCTTTTACAAAAATTTGTTTTTTTTAACGAAATTTGGTGAAAACTTACATTTTTATGTCCCAAATACGCTGTAATTTATTTGATTAAAAATATTTATTTTTTCACCTCATTTTGAATTAATATCGAAAAAGCAGCCTAATTTTCAATCGAAAATTCACCCGTCAAAATATCGGCTTTTTTCAAAAAGTTGGTATGGTTTCTGTTCGTTGAAATGTCTACTTTCCGATGGTGAAAAAAAATATATATGTTACTCTAGTAAATCTTCTCAGAAAATGCAAAAAATCGAAAAAAACTCGAATTCAATTTTTTTTTTAAGTTATTATAAATAATTTTGAGCTATTTATTAAAATTTACACTTTAATTACTCGAAAAACGTTAGATTACATGCTACATTAATAAAAAAAAATTGAAAATCAAAATGTACTACTATAATTAACAAACAAAATTAAGTTAGTAAAATTAATATTTAATAAGACATCTACAATATTTGGAGAAAGTTGTCAAATCTTTTTTAAATTATATTCGTAGGTGCCTATTTATAACTATTTTAAGATAAATTATATATCTGAGTGACCTACGAAAAATTGTAGCCCATCAAAAGTTATTTCATGGAGAAGTGGGGAAGGGGCTAGGCGGGTCTGGGTCTTACTACGTACATACCTACTATTTCGTAACAGCTGTTACAACCGTTAGCCTAGCCAGTATTCGAAATACAGTACAGTATACAACATCGTTTATAAAAATACACGTGCACGCTGAGTTTCTTGAAGATAATTGTGACAAGTTTACTTAAAAAAAAAAACTTTTCGAATCTGCATAGGAAGGTATACTATCTCTATTTTTATCTGTATCAATCAACTCAAACATTAAAATAGTAATATTTTCTTTAAAAAATAGTATGCTTAACGTAACATAACCTAAAGATTAAAATTAAATGATATATTAGTACAAGATTAAAAAATAATAATCTTAATTTTGCACAAATAAATTTAGTAAATCCCATGAAAAAAAAATTTATTTCAAAATACATAAAAAATATATTAAAAATCTATAAAAATATACAAAATATATATATTTTTTTATATTTTTAGCTATGTTTTTTATGTCTTTTAAGATATATTTTGAATGTATCTAAAATGTATTTAAAATATATTCAAATATACATGATTTTTTAAAGTAAACTTGTCACAATTATCTTCAAGAAACTCAGCGTGCACGTGTATTTTTATAAACGATGTTGTATACTGTACTGTATTTCGAATACTGGCTAGGCTAACGGTTTTAACAGCTGTTACGAAATAGTAGGTATGTATGTAGTAAGACCCAGACCCGTCTAGCCCCTTCCCCACTTCTCCATGAAATACCTTGTGATGGGCTACAATTTTTCGTAGGTCACTCAGGTATATAATTTATCTTAAAATAGTTATAAATAGGCATCTACGCATATAATTTAAATAAGATTCGACAACTTTCTCTAAATATTGTAGATGTCTTATTAAATATTAATTTTATTAATTTATTTGTTTGTTAATTATAGTAGTATATTTTGATTTGCAAATTTTTTTTTATTAATGTAGCATGTAATCTAACGTTTTTCGAGTAATTAAAGTGTAAATTTTAATAAATAGCTCAAAATTATTTATAATAATAAAAAAAAATCGAATTCGAGTTTTTTTCGATTTTTTGCATTTTCTGAGAAGATTTACTAGAGTAACATATATATTTTTTTTCACCATCGGAAAGTAGACATTTCAACGAACAGAAACCATACCAACTTTTTGAAAAAAGCCGATATTTTGACGGGTGAATTTTCGATTGAAAATTAGGCTGCTTTTTCGATATTAATTCAAAATGAGGTGAAAAAATAAATATTTTTAATCAAATAAATTACAGCGTATTTGGGACATAAAAATGTAAGTTTTCACCAAATTTCGTTAAAAAAAACAAATTTTTGTAAAAGATAAAAATAAAAAACCAAAAACTTCGTTTTTTGAATTTTTCACATAGCTTTTGAGGTTATGTGAAAAAATTGTGAATACAAAAGTTTTAGATCTTTTTATTACCTACAACTTTGCCATTTGACTTTTTTCGATAGGACTTTTAGTTTTGCCGGAAATCGAGAAAAACCGTTTTTTACCCTTAAAGACTCACCCCCACCCCCTTCCCGACCTCAGATCGCCCGTAAATTATTTTTCCTTTCATTTTTATAATATTCCCCTCCTTTTCTATTGGGTTGCATCCTACTATTATTTTTTTTCACTTTTTATTATTTTTAAAGGCTTCTACCCTGGTCTATCAATCCTATATCTTAATTAAAATCCTAAAACGTTAAATGTAATTTCATGTAATTATAAATTGATTTTGCATACCGTTATACGGTGAGACATGAAGCACTATGTAATATTATGAACACCTTTGTAAACATACCATGTTTCTGGCAAATAAATAAATAAAGAAATAAAATAACCAATTGTATTCACAACCTAAATTGTATAGCATCACACCTGTAGTCCCTAAATGGGGTAAGCATAGGAGAATTACTACACACAGATTTTATTACTCACGTTATAGCTACGAGGCAAGTGGTATCCAACTGGGGTCATAAGCCCAGCCTAATGGTAATCCATTGTAAACTAAATCAATAAGCTAGGAAAATCCCTTCCTATTTATTTAATATGATAAGGTATCAATGAAATATTTGGGGTGGAAGGGACACCGACGTGAATACGGTTACCATGTATTCAGTACATCATTCTGAACACCCCACATAGAAATTTTTGATTGGTTAGTAAAAAAAAACAGCTGTTCCATACATTTTGACCGTGTAGGTATTGCACTTTCGTAAGAAACAGCGTAGAATATGTGGTAACCATTGTCGTGTTGATGTCCCTTCAAACCCATATGTTGCAGGAAGAAGCCCCAGTGTATTATAAGCCCTATTGTATAATAATTACTATAAATAGTGTTAGAAGGCACATACTGGTTTAGTATAGTTATCCCTTGCACAAATCAATGATTCAGTTCTTTATGCAGTAAAGTTTTTTTATGTGTAAATTAAGATCTTTTGATTTCCTATTAAAATTGCAAATTGCAACTTTTATAGAAGTTCAATATTTAAAATGTGGATGTAGAGTTTTAGTTGGTTAATAATTCTAATTGGCAATCAGTAAATTGCCAATTAGAATTATTAACAAGTCTTAGTTTGTCTGATAAAACAAAAAGTCAATCAAACTAAATCTGGTAATCAGAAATATTTTATCCTCATTTAGACAGACTTCTGTAAAGTTAATAATTTGCTAAGTTTACAACATGTAACCAGTATTAAAAGGTAAACAATTAGCATTGTTATTAACTGTTGCCATGTTTCAATGCCCTTACAGTGGTACAAGGATATATTGGCCCTTGTATGACATTTTCCAGGTAATTTTGTTTCCCATTCTGGCAATGCACCAAAAGATTTTTGCACAACTATACATTGCATTTGCACTTAAGTGTAACCAGTTATTGATCTTCTTAGCAGTATTTCTGTACATTGTGACCAAAAACATAGCTTACAGTATGCCCAGCATATCTTAGTAGAAAAATGTAAACATAACATTGTAAATTAATCAAATTTTCTGCTAGCTATGATCCAACTGACAATATGTTAAGAAACACAATAAGATTATGAATTAAAAAAAATATTTACATAAGACTACACACAAAATTGAATACCGAAACTTTCATACCAGCCAAACACCTCAATGAACTTAAACTAAACAAATTTTCCTAAGTAATCATAACTTCTTATGAATTCTAGCTAGATGACTCCTCAAAGACTCTTCAGCTTTAAACTTCAAAGAACACATATCACATTGAAAAGTTACGTTTTTGAATGTATGTTTGTTATTCACATGTTTTGCTAAACCCTCCTTGCTTGTGAACTTTTTCTGACACTTAAAACAAGAATTCTCTTGTAAAAGCTGCTTCAGCTTCAAATGACGGCGTAAACAATACCTGGACTTGAATGTAATCGCACAACTTTCGCATTTTGACTTGCTCTTCATTTGGTGGTGACTTTGACAATGAAGATCGAGGTTGCTCTTCTTGTTAAAGACAATCTGACAGTCATTACACTCAAAAGTCGCTGCTTTCTGCTGGTTCTCGTGGTTTGAAGTCATGTGGCGGAAATATTGACTGTTTTGAGTAAATTTCAAGCGACAATACTGACACGAATAAACGTATTTTCGATCGTCAAAAATCGAAATTGGGTCGTCGGTTTTTCGTGTTTTCAACGCTGGTCTCGTTATCCTGATCCTTGGGCCGGTTCTCACAGGTTTTTTATTCATAACTATGCCGATTTAACAAGCTTTCATATTATAATTGGACGAAGTTTTAAAAGATTTTGCAAATTCTACACGTAAGCAGACACTTGTTCTGATCTATCTCACTGACACCTTGTAGTTGAAATTACACTGTAATCTGTATATAATGCTAATTGATGTATATTTCGGTTATAAATTAAGTAACACTAGTAAATATTTGAGTATTCTAGGTAATATTTTTCATAAATTCGATGTAACCAGAATTTTGGACGTCAAAACGTAAGTTTGGGGTGCGTTTTGAAACTGACATCGGTCAACTTTCACTTTATTGTTTGTGAAAAAGTTATGAATTATCGGAAACTATTAATAAAATATTCAATTAGCTGCCTTAAAAAACTTTTAAAGATTATTTCAATTAATTCCAAAGTAACTTAAAAGCCCTTACTGATGTATAGAACAATATTAAGAATTGCAACGATGTCGTTAATTGCTTAACAGGTTTTCAAACGTGCATCATTAAAATGAGTCATGTGAGCATCTAACAATAAAATCCAAAACAATGAAAACTTGCATGAAAGGATTACTAATTTCTTTGTTTTTGTTTGTGGTATTGTCTTATCAAAGATTAACAAAAGTCAACGACTTTTGGGCGATTAAAATTACAATAATAATGTATCGTTATAGAACGTGTTTTAAGATTCTATTGACTTAGCATTTCAGGGATTGAGTTATGTTTCCAGTAGCTTTTAATGACAAATAGACAATATATACAGAAGTCACATAAAACCTTAACACCAAACCACATCTGAATTAATCCCTAAAAATTATTGCATAATAGACAAACATAAAGTAGGTACCTATACCTACCTACCTAGCTAGATTTTTTACTCGCGGCTCGTTCGTTTAAAATCCAACAATGCGCTTTTATATAGGTTTTACAAGCATTAAAAAAATGGGCATTAATTTACCTTAAATATTTGACGACTTTGCGGCATAGCACAATAACACCTTTTGTCTAGCCCTGGAAGAGAACCCAGACCAATGCATTCACTTGGCGCCGGTGGACGTAGGGTAATCGTTTCATTATTAAAAAATAATACCAACCATCATCAACATCTGCCTAAATTTTCGGCTCGGATTTCAGTATAACCGGATGCAGCTAGATTAATGATGTAAATACCGGTATTTTACATACGTGACTCATCATCTACCTAGCCTTTTCCCAACTATGTTGGGGTCGGCTTCGAGTACAACCTGATGCAGATGAATATATCCGTATTTTAAATGGAGCGACTGCCTACCTATCTGACCTTCACTACTGCCCATGACTGGGTAAAACGATACCCTTTGATAAGACTGGTGGTTAAATTTTCAGGCCACCAGACTACTTACCTGTAACGACTGTCAAAGATTTACAAATGACAGCCGGCACCAACGGGTTAACGTGCTTTCCGAATGGAGGAAACTCGGTATATAATGGGTGGTCACCCATCCACGGACCGACCTAGGCAAGCGCATAAAGCCTAGCGGAAATCAAAAACCTAGTTAGAGTTACCTAAACACTAGGCAAAACGATACCCCTTGGTGAGATTGGTAGTCAGACTTTTAGGCTTTCCGTGGTATGAAAGAGTCGCGATATCAAATGGTGGACACCCAACCACGGACTAACCTCTAAACTTTGATCGACCCGCCCGTGTAGTGACAGCAACACCATTCATTTATTGTCAGGCCACTTTCGCCTATAGATATCTACATACCTTGCAGACTAACATAAATAAGTACCTATAATAAAAAGCAACATCGCAAAAAAAACCGTATACCATTATTACTAAAATACATTTTTAAATTCACGCCTTTTTGTCATGGGGGTAGGCAGAAACAACGGAACGTCACGTCACCTGCTACGGTTCTTACATGTTGTTGTTACTGTCATATCGTAATTTATTATTGTCCAATCATTAGGTACATAATTGATTATTTATCGAGATATACACTGATAATATTATTAAGTAATACCTATTATTTCATTAAAAGTATTGATTTGAGTTGATAATAAAACTCATTCATAAGTCACGTACTAATTTCAACTTGAACTTTTTAGAGTTCCGTATGATTTTCTAAAATGATTATGTAATAATAAGTAAAATACAACGTCTTGAATCTGATAGATTCAGTAGATGTAGTACACAGTGAATAGATACTAATCAACATCTACTGTAGGAATAAACATTTAAATAAAATGCAAATAATAAATTACATATTTTAAAGAAGAAAAAAGCTTACAATGACAGCTGTCATCAGAACAGTTTTTTTTTAAATATAATTATGAAGCTTTAAGGACTATTTGGAAACTTTCAAAGTGCCTTTTTTACACCTAAAACGGTTAC
Organism: Eurois occulta; assembly: GCA_950022335.1. Taxonomy (NCBI): domain Eukaryota; kingdom Metazoa; phylum Arthropoda; class Insecta; order Lepidoptera; family Noctuidae; genus Eurois; species Eurois occulta. The sequence continues at coordinate 7,152,618 of OX465504.1, read as the reverse complement.
AACATCAAATACCGGTGTTTTAATTGCAATTAATTATTAATATTCTAGCTCACTAGTTAGGCATATTTCTTATTTCCATAAAACAGGTAAATATGTGACAGCTATTTGCGACGTTGCCAACTTTAACCTAATGCTGTAGCGATACAGTTGAAAAACTTCTAAAAAAAAAAAATTGTACAGATTGTAGTAGCTTGATGTGCTAGCGTCTATAGATATACCCACATTTCGCCAGAGGTAGGGGCGAGCCTATAGCCATCACGTGGGGGTAAATTCAGGCTCCAAGTTGCTACTGACAAATTCCTGATGAGAACACCCTATTTCACACCTGGGAGGCGAACCCGAGACCTCAGCACTAACGACTACATAAAACCTCGTTGACACGATCAGAGTACCTATGCTCGGACCGAGTAGATATCCCAGTCCACTCGGTCCGAGCATACTCTGATCGTGTCAACGTAGCTTTAGCTGGCTTTCACCTGCTGCAGATTCGAGAGAAATCTTGTGCCCAAAATTGTGCACGCCCATCGTGAAAGAAAACATCGCAAAGGGGTTGAATCCGAAACCGCAACGAAGGGTAGTTTGTAAGTAAGCAATCAATGCTTCTCTATATAATAAGTAAATATGACTGTTATTAATCTATTCAAATGAACTAGACTTTTAATTACCTATCATGATTTAAAATTAAAACGTTTTTTTCTATCCCTATTTAGTTGTTACGGGCAAGGTTGTAACTTGGAACCAGTTAATTGAAAGGTGCAGAACCTCCACTATCCTTTATTAACTCACACCTTACTCCATGCTATCAAAATAACGAAGAAATTAAACCTAAATGCTGCAATAACAAAATTATGCAATGACAGCTGTATAAAACGCGCCATCTTTAAATCAAAATATAGTTCTAAGTTATTTATTGAAAGGGCAAAGGAAATGGCTTACAGCCAGGTCTCATTCAGCCTTTTTGTTTTACTTATCGGTTTCAGCCAAGTTTTGGGCATAGATAAGACGAAAATTGTGAATACAAAGCAAGGAAAAGTCAAGGGGCATTTAGCTTCCAATGAATTGTACTATGAATACTGTGGAATTAAATATGCTGTTATCAAGGATAGATATCAGGTGAGTTATTTAATATTTTTTTATTATATGAGTACGTGCGTATCAGCCAGCTTCTTCTGAGAAATTGAATCAATTGCTCGTACGGACGAACGATTGATTGTTCATTTAGCTATCGAGATAATAGACGAATAGATGCATTGCGCAAAATTTCTCATGTTCTAACCTTAAGTGTATGACTGAATGTATCTTAGATCTTGGTATTCTAAAATATATCTAAAAGTATTGTTGTAATTCTTTATTTTTACTAGCTTCTGCCCGCGACTTCCTCGACGTCTAAAAAATATCTATTTATTTATTTATATTTAATTAACAAGTAACAGGACTCAATATGTTAGTAACAATATTTCTTAACAACCATGCTAGTAAACTTGACCTACACACTAAACCTAACACTGCCTTATAGAAAAGAGAATCTCTGCTACAAGCTCCACACCGATGTAGAAAGCTTGCAGCAACGATTCACACAGAAGCATTCCAGTCTGCTCGCTACACACTGCAGTATAATGTTGGGGCTATCTATGAAATAATTTTCAAAATCTGATTAATAGTTTCGAAGATTACTTCTTACATCTAAACTTATAAACTTTACTTTTTTATATTAAATACTAGCTGTGCCCAGCATGCGTTGCAATGCATGTTTTCCTACCTACTACTTTCACTAACTACCCCTACCTACCCTACCTACCCTACCTACCCTACCTACCCTACCTACCCTACCTACCCTACCTACCCTACCTACCCTACCTAAACCATTCTCAGATCCCCTTGAACACACACAAAAAAATTCATCAAAATCGGTCCAGTCGTTTGAGAGAAGTTCAGTGACATACACACTCACAGAAGATATTTTATATTAAATATTATAAAATTAGTGTAGATTTCAAACATTCTCACCTTCTCCTTAACACTTACATTCTTCCACAGGCGCCCGAAGAACCGCCATCACATAAAGGAGTCTTCAACGCAGACAACCGTCTAGTCCTATGCCCCCAATTCCCCACGAACGATCCTCTTGCCGTCCCCAGCGAGAACGAGGACTGCCTCGTTCTGAACATTTACGTCCCCACCACCTATAACGATAGCTTACCAGTCATGGTCTTCTTACACGGTGGCGACTTTGGCGTAGGGAGTAGCTCCCCTGTCTTCTACGGTCCTAACTATTTAGTCAGCCATGGGGTTCTCGTTGTTTCTGTTAACTACAGATTAAATGCTCTTGGGTTCCTGAATCTGGGTCTCAAAGAAGCTCCAGGCAATGCTGGGTTAAAGGATATTAGAGCAGCTTTGAGATGGATACAGGAAAATATCAAAAACTTTGACGGTGATGAGGATAATGTCACTGTCTTTGGGCATGGCAGCGGCGGAGTTTCAGCTATTTATTTGACTCTTTCTGAATCTTGTAACGGATTGTTTAAGAGGATTATTTCTGAAAGTGGTAGTCTGTTTACTCCAAAATCATTTGATGCAAACCCTCTAGCCACTGCTTCTCAAGTAGCCAAATCTCTTGGGGTAAAAACTCTTGATCCTGAAGAATTATTAAACATTTATACTGATGTACCAATTAACAAGCTAGAAGAAGCCATCGGAAACCAAATGAACTGCAAATCTGTATTTCTGCCTTCAGTTGAAGAATATTTAGACGATGATCCTTTCCTATGTGATACTCCTTTTAATATCATGACTTCAGAAACTTTCAATGCAGCTCCAGCCATATTTGGTCTGAATACTGTTGAAGGACTAACTTGTACTCTAGATTACTACACAATAACTAGTCAAATGGATAGAATAAAGAACGAAGACTTCACAGTACTAGACCAAAGAAGTTTCAACGTATCCAATAAAGAAAAAAATGAAATCAGAGAGATTTTGAAAGACACTTATTTCGCAAACATAAGTTCGGAAGAAAACGTTATCGGTGGTTTGATTAATTTGAATTCCGATTTCGGTTATGTTGGTCCAATGTCTTTGTTTGTGGAAATGTATACGAATAATTCTGATGCGAATGTTTACCAGTATATTTTCAATCATATGGGATACAGGAATTTGGGCAGGTTGTTGACAAATACTAGTTTGCCAGCTACTACGAATATGGATGAGCTGTTCTATCTGTTTGAGCTGGAAAGACTGCCCTTGCCTATGTCTGAAGACGATGCTAGAATTGTGACTTTTATGACTATGATGTGGACAAACTTTGCTAAATATGGGTAAGTTCTGCTTATTTTTTTCGCTTTCATGATTCGTTATATTTTAATCAGTTTTATGTTCACATTAGTACTGCACACCTATACACATAAATAAAATTAGTGTCTGTTTGTAATTTCAAAATAACTGCTTTTTACTGAATTCATATGAAATTACATAAGGTACTTACAACAATTATTTTTTTCATTTTTATCTATCGGCGACTTTACTGGCAGATAGCTGAAGTTATAAAGACTAACTTAGGCTATTTTTTTTTGTAAAGGATTAGGGTTCAGTGCAAATAAAAACCTTTGGAATTGTAAACAAATTCCGATTCAAATAGGGTCGCGAGCAACAGCTAGTAAATATTATAAAAGGTATTAAAATAATCTTGCATTTTTCAGATCGCCAACCCCAGAAGCAGCAAACGGTGAATGGTTACCGTATCCACACAACTTGGCCATCACATTGGAACCCCAATACGTAGCGCCGTTGACTCCAGAAAGAGCTTACTTCTGGCGCTCTCTTTATTACAAATATGGCGCCGAAATTGAGCGGGAAGACTGACAGTTGCGTGATCGTCTATGGGTAGGCGAAAATTTTGATTTTAGTGATGCATTTTATTTTTAAATGATGTAAATAAATTAAATCATGAATATTTAAATTATTTTGTTTTATTTGACATGGAGAGCGTTCAGTGACATACACAGGGGCGTATTTACCCTAGGGCCAAGGGGGCCATGGCCCGGGGCGGCAGGATGCGAGGGCCGGCAAAGCCGCCCTTCGCATCTACTCTGGGCGCCTTTTATTGTCAAGCATAACTACAAAAAATATTTTATTTTATATTTTATTTCACATTTAATTAGGAACAAACGAACGCTTCGAACGCAAAACCCAACCAATTATTTACAATACCGTCAATACCACCTAACAAGTACCTAAATAAAATTTGCGTTCAAGAAATACATATTATACAATTATTACGCGGCACGCGGCGGTTGGTTCTTTCGGATGATGAGGAAATTAAGGATGCTGGACAATAAACCAGTGAATGAGGGGTTAGTGAGAAAGGTTACTATGGATGAAGTGAGAGTAGCAGTAAATGGAATGAAGAATGGGAAAGCGTTAGGACCTGACGGTATACCAGTTGAAGTGTGGAAGTTATTACGGGTGAATGGATGGACGTGGTTAGCTTTATTTTTCAATAAGTTGTTACTGGAAGAAGCCATACCTGACGAATGGTGCAACAGTTCGCTGGTGCCCATCTTTAAAAATAAAGGTGATGTGTTGGAGTGTAATAACTATAGAGGAATAAAGTTAATAGCGCATAGTATGAAAGTTTGGGAGAAAGTTATTGAAAGACGACTGACAGAAGAGAGTTAAATTTCACGAAATTAATTCGGTTTTATGCCTGGTCGGGGAACGACGGATGCCATGCCATTTTTGCCATCCGCCAGCTGTGCGAGAAATACAGAAGTGCGCACAAAAACTTACACATGGTGTCCGTCGATCTCGAAAAGGCATACGACTGGGTACCTCGTGAAGTTTTGTGGTGGGCCCTGAAAGAGAAAGGTATGCCTGGGAAGTATGTGCAGTGGATCCGACCGATGTACAGTAGATGTAGTACTAGTACCCAAGTCCGGTCTACAGCGGGCACTACCGGCAGCTTCAATGTGGCTGTTAGCTTGCACCAAGGGTCGGCTCTAAGCCCTTACCTCTTCCTGGTGATAATGGACGCACTTACGTCGGACATCCAGGAAGAGGCTCCCTGGTGTATGCTGTTTGCCGACGACATTGTCTTGGTTGCCGAGAGTGGCCTAGAGGTCCAGAGCAGATTGGAGGTGTGGTGGCAGAGACTGGAGAATGTTGGCCTGAAAGTCAGTAGGACCAAAACAGAATACCTATTCTGTGATTTCGGCGGTCTCTCCAGTCCTGTGCCCATAACTCTTGCCGGAACGCCCATACCGATCTGTTCCGATTTTCGGTACCTCGGGTCGTTTGTCCAAGGGGATGGCGAAGTAGACCGAGACGTAACACACCGGATCAACTCAGGATGGATGAAATGGCAACAGGTCACTGGAACATCTTGCGACCCACGGATGTACCTACCTCAAGTTAAAGGGGGAAATATACAAGTCCGTGATTAGACCTGTCGTACTGTATGGATCGGAATGCTGGGCTGTGAATGATGTGAGTGATGATGAAAAAAGATTGCATGTAGTGGAGATGAGAATGTTGAGGTGGATGTGTGGTGTGACAAGAATGGATAAAGTAAGGAACAAGTATATTAGAGGAAGTTTAAAAGTTGCGCCAGTTACAGAAAAGTTGAAAGGGAACTGTCTTGGTATGGACATGTGATGAGGAGGGATGAATCGCATGTGACTAAAAGAGTGATGAATATAAACGTTGATGGATGGAGAGGGAGAGGAAGACCAAAGAAACGATGGATGGATTGTGTGAGGAATGATACGAAAGATAAAAAAGTAAATGATAGCGTGACGGTTGACAAAGAAGAATGGAGGAGGAAGACGTGTTGCGCCGACCCCAAATAAAAGGGACAAGGGCAGGAAGATGATGATACGCGGCACGCGGCAATGCCTATAGCTATAGCCTGACTTTTGTCAACTCCATCTATCGTGGTAGGTACCAATATTTTCAAAGACCGGAGCACACAGCACGGCGCGGGTGACAAAAGTCGTGTCGTGACCTCACTCACTTATTTCGTTTCAAGTTAGCGCATCAAATTAACGAAATATTCAATTCAATTCAAATAGCCTTTATACAGACATCTTATAATGCTTATCTCTGAAGACCAGCATCAGATATCGCTGAGAGAATCGGTTCAGAATTTGCGAAGATATCGCTGAACTTACTACACAAAAAATAAATTGACGTATTGATAACCTCCTCTTTTTGGAAGTCGGTTAATAAGGACTTAAAAAAGCTTTCCCTTATGTAGAGATTGCATTACGCATTTTTCTTTGCACCGCAGTGACGTATTGCAGTGCAGAACGTTCGTTTTCTGTACTCAAAAGGATAAAGAATTATTTACGTTCCACTATTATTAGGGGAAGAACGCTTAAACAGCTTAGCTGTTCTGAATATAGAAGCTGAGTTGACAAACGCTATAAGTTATGACAGCGTCATTGACGATTTTGTCAACCAATTTGTACACAGAATAAGGCGGCAAACCTAACTGGCCCGGGGCGCCAAATCTTTAAATACGCCTCTGGCATACTGTCATAGTTGAATTAACTAAAGCAGCAGCAACGTAGCAAAAAACTTACCGAAACAAAAGTAAACGTCACTGAGTATAGGTACTATTGTAGTCTTTCGGTCACTGTGATTTTGACAGCAGTGTAAAGTCAGAGGTAAATAGATGCATAAGAACTGTAAGGATGTTAAATAAAAAACTTTTCTCTACGATTATTTTTATTATAAAATCTACGCAAAAATATTAAAATACATAGTTGTTTCATTGTGCAAATCTTAAAAATAGACATCACCTATAGTTGTTATAAAAATTTACACTCAACAAGTTTTAAAAGTTTTTCTTATAATTTAATGATTACTTGGATTTTACTTAAAGTGCATCTAAGCGGGCAATATTTGTATGCAAAATGTAGCTATAATATTAGCAACTATAGTCCGGCCATTACAAAAATATTATAATGCCGGTTATGTCTGAAAAAAAAAATGTACCAGACAGAGAGACAAAGTTGAAAAAAAAATGTTTTTGTTATAATTACCATATACAGCGTGTAACGGAAGGGGGGTATCAACCCCACGCATTACACGCTGTATACTTTCATATGCATTCAGTAAAAAGCCGTAATTTGGGTATTACAAACAGACATTTTAATTTTATTTATTTGTATCTAGATGTTGTCGTATATTGCATAGTCTGGCTGTAATTGCTGTCAATGTTGCGGGCAACTGTATTGCAGCAACAATATTGCCCGTTTGGATGCCTCTTTACATTAGTTACACTTTCATAACTTCCAATAGTACACTTACTTAATAAAATAGGCCTAATAAATCAAAGGAAGCTAAAAAGAAGCCTGTCAAAATATTCAGGAAGCTACATAAACTGATATTTTTGTAAAAGAAGCGACGATATTCTACATTTTAAACCAGATTTTTATAAAGAATCAGAATATTAAATAATAATCTGAAATTATAAAACTCCCTACAATTGTGTACAAAGTGAAAATAAAAGCTTTTTAATTTTTAAGGTAAGGCCTTTGATTTTACAGGTCTCCGTGATTATTAGTAACTTTTGCCCGTGTTTTATCAACGACGTAATCATTTCTAGGGTTAACCAGACTGAGCCAGCTTTTTTCTAAACCCAGGGTAATCGTCGACCAGACCCCAATGTACCAAAGTCCGCACACCAAGCTGCGTGGTTTACGAGCATCGCCACATTAAATGTATTTTTTCAGTTTTTACCAAAGTCATATTTACGGCCGCGAAACATTTATCTTGTTCAACATAAATCCTGACACTGACCAGCAAATTGCAAAAAACGTAAGAAAATTTGAATTTCGCGGGCTACCCTGGCGGTCCACCAAGCACTTGAACTTTCCCTGATTACTTTGTTTGTTTTCGCGGACTAGGCGCGCCTACCACAAGCTACTTTATATATTTCACTGTTTTTGCTACTACAGTTGAGTCAATGACCACCACACAATGATTAAGTATAATTCCTACATGTTATTTTTACCACCTTTTGCAGTACCACATTTTACGCAAATAAATGATGTTGAATTGTTGATCTTGACTTTGACTTTTCTGCAAACATTTCGTCTTGCTTCATCTACATACAACTTTTCTGCGTAAGAACCAACTGCTCGTATTTTTTAGAAATGAATGCAGGCCGAGCAACAAGTACGTTGCATTTATTCTGTAACAATACTCTTAACTCTAGTGCATTTTAACTACACACCCCTCAACATTCTGTAGGTAAATATTGTACTTGGACCTTACTTTATCAAATTGGGAGCAATCAAGCACCTAAACTATGTTGGCGTCCCTCCTTCTATCTCTACATATTTATACACAACTTGTCTTTTGATGCATGCATTATAAAATAATATAGATACTAGATATAGATGAACAGTCAATCGCACATCAGTGCACTACAAATATCACCATTAGTGCTCCGACTGTCAATGACAAATGGTTACAAGTACACTTCAACCAACTTATCTGTGCAGGCGGAAAAACATACAACTAACATACATTTTTGTTAGTACCAAGTTTGATAACGATGCACGATTCAAATTTTCTTGACAAGCAACGCCACCTTATATTGGTCATACTTTGTGCTGTTTACTATTCCAACATTTGTCTTGTTCATCATAATATGATTAAGTATTAATATATAACTTTAGCGCGAGGTGAAACTAATATTATTAATGTTAACTCCTAATCTCTCAAGAAAGGCCACGTTTCCTTATTTTAAAAATTTAAAACTACCAAACGCCGTTAACCGTTAAGCCTCAAATGGCGTAATATACAAATATCTTACCAGTAAATACACATATTTCAGATAATATAACAACAATTTCCATTGTAAAAATTACTTAATTAATCAATTTATAATACATAATCCATTTTCGATAAGACTTTCACATCCTAAAAGCCCAGTATCCAAATTCTTTTCAACCAGAGACAACAAGATTTAACGCAAAGGTACAAAACCTTGCGGCCTTCAACTCGAGCTGTCAGTGTCACTGTCACTAGATTCGTGTCTCTTTTTGTTTCTTTTCTTGTCTCTGTGCCTGTCGTCGTGTTTATCTCTATGCCTAGGACTTCTTTTGGGGCTGTCCCTACGCACCCGATGATGTCAAATGCCTGAGTCGTCCGTTGTATGGTGTACGTTGTTTATGGATTCTTCTGAGCTTTCTGATTTTTGCTTCTTCTTGCTCCTGGAAAAAAAATGAAGGTGCTCATTTCAGTAGATAAACTGCTTTATTAACATAACATCATGCCTGTAAGCCGAAAGGTTAGGCAGAGCAACGTTTCGCCAGTTTTGTTTAAGTCCCCATGTAAAAGGGTAGATCCTATTGCCATCAATCGGGCACCAATCCAGACTCATAACTCACGAAAAATTATAATTGTGGTAACCGTTTTAGCGTCGGTGTCCCTTCCACCATGTACGAAACGCTACCGTTGATAAAGGTCACTCACCCCTTCTTCTTTTCATTCTCAGTAGATATTTGGTCTTTGAATAACTTCGACAGCTCCAGCTCTTTGATTTCGTCCGAATTCGTCAGAATGATTGCTCTGAAACAAAACAAGATGTTTCAGTAATGACAATACAGACCTGCCAGTTTTTTGTAAAAGAAATACTTTTGAAATAAAGGGAAAGAAGGCACTTTTAATGTTATAAATGCCTTCTTGATCCCCGTACTATTCAATGCATCAGCACAATGTTATGAGTGCATTACATTGAGTCCTACCGTAAAACGAGATTTTTCACCCAAAAAAAAAATCGTTTACCAGCAATAATTTTAGCGTAAAGTTAGTTTGATGTACAGAATGCTTGGTTGGTTGGCTTCGTGAAGGGTCCGTTTACACCTTGTTTAAACCATTATCGTACCCTCGAAACAAAAATCAGCTGTCCCATACATTTGGGTCAAAATTCGAATAGGTATTGAAGTTTCCTATGGGACACCCTGAAGATTCATTAATGACTCTGCCCTAGAGTGTAAATATGGTACTGTTCTACAAACGATGGAGCACTTAATATCGTGTCCTGCGTGTCCTGTTGTATCTTCACTACAGGAACTGATGGACGCTACCGAAAGCGCCAAACTAGTAGCTCAGTTTAGGGCTGACACAAATTTCGATTGCCTTCGACACGCTAAGATGTAGATGGAACACCTGATGGTTTTCTCGCGGTTATGATGGTGGTCCCATGGGTACGTTGTTCAGTTTGATGAGTAGTATCACACCCTAAAATATCACCACCACTTTCTGGTACACGCTGTTTAAAATGTCTGCTACTATAATTAAAATTCGCTTTGAGTAAGCATATGGAGCTATGCTCAAATGCTCATGCCCTGCAGTGGTACAGTAATAAGATGATATTCATCGTCTGTCCATAAGATAATATTTACTATTATTATATAGAGGAATAATTTGTTTGTAAGTTTATATGTTGCGGGTAATCTTCGGAACTTCTGATCCAATCCCGAACATTCTTTCACTAACGGGAAGCTACATTTTCCCTGATTGCCATAGACTATATATTAAAACGTTCCAGTGGGTTAATTTCCATACATAACGGGAGCGTAGTGGCGAGAAAACGATAGTAGGTAGATATTCCTGAAGACTGGCTTATACAGTGATGCGGAAACGGTGCGCATCCTTAGTCCGTAGGGTGCGGGGCAGTGCCAGCAACATTCTATCGATAGCAAGGCGTGATTGTGAGTTTGTGAAGCACTGCTGCAAGGTTACAGCAGGGCCTGTCTTGCGGCAATGTTTTCACAATCTGTTTTTTAAAAGAGTGTCCATGGAGTTTCTTGCCCGTTCTTCTCCATAGAGATCTACGTTAGGGAATGGGCAACTACAGTACTTTCACAGTTTTTATGCCTTGTGACTGGGACTGTAGCTAAATTTCATTGTTGTCTTTGTTTCGACAGTTCAAAAGTGCCTGTAACGGGCCTACTTGAAATAAATGCTTTGATTTTGATTTTGATTTTTGATTTTGTTTCTGATTTTAGTTTTGTTTTTGTCTTGTGTGTTACTAACATAGTTTATAAGTACATTGTTACTAACACTATAAGTCTTGTTGCTCGAAATAAATGATAAAATTATACCATTTTTCTAAACTATGTACGTCAAAATAACATTATAAAAAGATGTTGACTATAGGCTCATTAGATCCAAGTACCAACATTACTCTCTAAACAAAATAAACCCTAGACTAGTGCTCATAACTTAGGCATACTAAATTACCTAGGTAATCCCCAAATTCCTTAATAGTCAAACACTCAATCAGCGGCGTTGAAAAGGTGTAAATTAACCTAAACAAAGAGCTGTATATACGTATATGTAATGGCCACGGTATACAAACAGATGGGGTATAGCTATGCCGGTTGATACCAACCCCATCGTTTGCCGCGCCCTGCTAGAGAGGGGATGATTTGAAAGTTGAAATGTATCGATAGTTTATAAAATTTTGATTATAAATGGTTCTATCGATAGTTTAACCGTCAAGAGTAAACACTAGGATGGCTAATTTCCGTTTGCTAGATAAAATTACAGTAAACTTTACTGAACACATCAATGTCGCTTTTGATGAATAACACCGTAAGTTATAATCGGTTTTCCCAAGGTAAGATGGTAGACTGATAATAATATCAGCTTCAGACTATCCTTAACAATTGACCAAAATTAACACTGAGGCACCGAGAGGATACTTGAGAGTATACCGCGAATCGGCAAGTAAGATGGGACGCTCTCAGGCTAGGGTGGCTGGTAGTAGTTGGATGAGAATGGCCAGAAATCGAGCTAAGTGGCGTGGTAACGTGTGAAGCACACTTTGTGACACTATCTGTAACGACTGTGAAAGATCTACAAATGACACCCGGGACCAACAGCGAGGCACGGAGGAGTCTCACAAGTAATGTATGGCAACCCATCCATGGCCCGACCTCGGAAAGCCCCCACCGACTTTTGTTTACCTTAACCTTGATCGATCGACCCGTGCGACGGTTACCGGGTTAGTCGGGTAAATTATACTTACTCGCAACTCGAAAAAAACAAAGGTAAACAAAGTTTTTTTATCGATATCTACATAGTTCATCGATACTTTACCCCATCACTAGCGAAGGTTGATTTGAACGGGTTTATGTCAAGGTGATGACCGTCTGTCCCTCACGACCCCACAGCACTATACCTAGCATAGGCAAGCATAGCCACGGTATAGATATAGTATAGACACGGCTAATCCAAGCCAATAGTCGTGAGGTCAAGTCTTTTGTGCGAGTTGAAAGGGAATATTAGAACTCTGAGTCACCCCAAGTTTTAATCCTCTATTAGTTTTAGTAAAGAGATTTTATGCTTGTCTATGGTAGAGAAAAACAAAATTGGGCTCGTGGATAAATAACAGCCGCAAATCGATCTATCAGGTTAAGCAACGCTTGCCGAGGTTGGTCCGTGGATGGGTTGCCATACATTACTTAACGAGACTCCTCCGTGCCTCGCAAAGCTGTTAGTCCTGGGTGTCATTTGTTGATCTTTGACAGTCGTAACGAGTACAAAAAACCCGAAAGACTGACAACCAATCTGACCAAGGGTTATCGTATTACCCCGTAACTGGGTTGACACGGTCATAATAACACAGGGTGTAAACGGACCCTTTCTGAAGCCGTTAACCAAGCATTCTGTAAATCAAACTAAGTAACTATACGCAAAAAATATGACAAGGAAACGATATTTTGTTTTGGACTGTAAAAACACGGATTGCGGTTGGACTCAATGTAATGTAACGCATTTAAAACATTGTGCTGACGGATACATTGAATAGAATAGGAGCCACCATGCCGCTAATATTGAAAGTAAAGCTATTATAACATTAAAAAATCGTATTTTTTTTTGTTCTTTCTTTACTACAATCTGTCTCCTTCGTGGGACATTCAGAAGTATGGTTGGTGCTATCGCTGACTCGCTCAGTATGTGACCTGTGTCACATCCTCATTGTTTAAACAGTAGTTATATTTACTGTGATTGGATTAGGTCTTGGGGTATTTTGCGCTTTAATCATCGCTTTTTTTTGTGATTCTCCATTAGTGACCGAGCCAGAGTATTTGGGTGTTGTTGGATTCGTTCTTTATAGGACTTGGTATGGCGTACAATGGCGTAAAAAATCGTATTAAAATCTTGTAAAAAGTTGGAACTTTGAGCTCATAATATATCTCCGTAACTAGAAGGTTCCCCGGTATAGTCCAGAACAAAAAACTGATTGCAGTGACGGCAAGACCAAGTACCTTTCGGCTTTGTTAAGGGTATTTTTATACCGATTATAGGCAGTAGCTCCATTTAAAATACTGATATATGCATACGGTTAGACTGGAAGCCGACCCCAACATAGTATATCTATAGTATGGTCACGGCTAATCCGAGCCAGTCGGTGTGGGGCCTTTTCGGTTCAAAATCGAATAATACTGGTGACTCAGACACTCGCATTTATTGTTGACTAGCGACCCGCCCCGGCTTCGCACGGGTGCAATGCTGATACTAAATACACTACAGAAAAACTGTGAACGTTGTATATAAAAACATAGCGGCCCACTTCGGCTTCGGGTGTAAAATATATAGCCTATGTCACTCACTGAAAAAGACGGGTTGCACTCCGGGAGTGCCGGCAGAAGTGAAAACTTGATTATAACAACGTTTTTTATAACAACGCCCTCTAGTAGCAGCTAAAAAAACTGTCGCGCCTACCAGTAACAGTGTTCTCTGTATCAATGCATCATTTTAGTTTTCAATATCAAAGATAGATGGCGCTTTGTGCTAGCGCCATCTACCAGCGGTCTCTCACAACAGTTACTCATTGCATTTGCTAATGTACTTTCTACTACATTCTACAAGATGTCGCTAGGAGTTATAAAACTACGATCATGTTCCAAAACATTTAAAAATTTCTTTAAATAATTTTAAACCATAAAATGTTGAAGGTTAAGTTCAAAATCGTCTACTCTTCATCCGTCTTACGCTTTTTCCAAATTTCTTTAAATAATTTTAAACCATAAAATGTTGAAGGTTAAGTTCAAAATCGTCTACTCTCCATCCGTCTTACGCTTTTTCCAAATTTCTTTAAATGATTTTAAACCATAAAATGTTGAAGGTTAAGTTCAAAATCGTCTACTCTCCATCCGTCTTACGATTAGGTCACGTGTCCTGACGCGAGTGTCCTGACGCGAGTTTAAGATTTTATACCCATTACAGAACAATTTTTTTAGAGTGCTCAACGCCGCTAAAGAAGTTTTCACTTCAAAAATGATTAAAATTGATCCAGTAGTTTTGATTTATTCATTACTGCCCGTGGCCCGCACGCGTTAAATTTGGAGTAAAACAATTTTATTATATTCCCCTTTCCCTATACCATGAAGATTTCCTACTACGCAATTTTTAAATCTGTAATATCTTCGAAAATATTCATTGAAATCATATGCTGTAAAGGGCCATATAGATCTATATTAAATCAACAATGTATTTAAGGTATTTAATTGGATAAGGATTAATGCCGTATTGGTTAAAATCGCTTCGGAAATTAGCCATTATTTGGCGTAAAAAGTAAATGACAAAAACATGTTATTGTGGGATATCCATAAGAGATAGACATATACCATCGCGGAGTTTTCTGTAGACCTTTTTAATGTGTACAATACTTAGTACATTATTTTGATAAATCTCGTAGGGTTCAGCCTGCGTTTGCAATGTAAGCGGAAAAAAATGAAATTATTTACGACTTCACAATAGAAATCTTGAAATTATCAGTGGTTCTCTAATATATTAAGCATGTTATTATACATATAAACCTTCCTCTTGAATCACTCTATCTATTAAAAAAACCGCATCAAAATCCGTTGCGTAGTTTTAAAGATTTAAGCGGTCAAAGGGAAATAGGGACAGAAAAGCGACTTTGTTTTATAATATGTAGTGATACCTATGTTTGAAAATGGAATGACTAGATTTGCGAGTTACTTTTTATTAGGGGTTTTTAGAAAACAGGCTTTATGTTCTTTTGTTATCTTTGAAAATGGAATGACTAGATTTGCGAGTTACTTTTTATTTGACTTTTTTTAGAAAAGAGTTTTTAATGTTTTTTTTGTTGTTTGCAAATGGAATGACTAGATTTGCGAGTTACTTTTTATTAGGGGTTGTTAGACAAGAGGTTTTATGTTTTTAGGGTTCCGTACCCAAAGGGTAAAACGAGACCCTATTACTAAGACTTCGCTGTCTGTCTGTCTGTCTGTCTGTCTCCAGGCTGTATCTCATAAACCGTGATAGCTAGAAAGCTGAAATTTTCACAAATTATGTATTACTATTGCCGCTATAACAACAAATACTAAAAATTAAAAAAAAATATGTTAAGGGGGGCTCCCATACAACAAATATGATTTTTTTGCCGTTTTTATAGATAATGGTACGGAACCCTTCGTGCGCGAGTCCGACTCGCACTTTTTTTGTTATATTTGAAAATGGAATGACTAGATTTGCGAGTTACTTTTTATTTGGGGTTTTTTAGAAAAGAGGTTTTAATGTTTTTTTTTGTTGTTTGAAAATCGAATGACTAGATTTGCGAGTTAATTTCTATTTGGGTTTTTTTAGAAAAGAGGTTTTAATGTTTTTTTTGTTGTTTGAAAATGGAATGACTAGATTTGCGAGTTATTTTTTTTTGGGTTTTAGAAAAGAGGTTTTAATGTTTTTTATGTTGTTTGAAAATGGAATGACTAGATTTGCGAGTTACTTTCTATATGGGGTTTTTAGAAAAGAGGCATTAATGTTTTTTATGTTGTTTGAAAATGGAATGACTAGATTTGCGAGTTACTTTTCATTAGGGGTTTTTAGAAAAGAGGTTTTAATGTTTTTTTTTCTTTTTTTTTGTGAGGAGAGGAATGTAATTAAGGTCGGTAGAGAAAAGAGTATCGCCACGTTCGCGAATAGATTGGTGTTTTTATTTTGAAGAGTGTACTGAACTAGACAACCAACCTTTTGAACCTGATGTATGGGAATGGAAGGGACACCGACTCACAAACGGTTATCACATATTCAGCACATCATCCGAAACCCCCACATAAAAGTTTTTCATCAGTAATTTAAAATAAAACAGCTGATTCATACATTTTGAACATGTAGGTATTGCACTTTTGTAGGAAACAGCAGATTTTTCAACAAATCCGAACCCCCGGAAAAATTCTGAATAATGTACTGAATACGTGGTAACCGTTTGCGGGTCGATGTCCCTTCCACCCAGTATAGATAAATCACAGTATATTATATTTTCTTCATAATTATAACCACTTATATTTAATTTTAAAATTTGAACAACTTCTTACTATTACTACGAGACCCTACGAGTGCTACGTCGTAGGCGATGCGTAGGCTATCCGCTACGCAACTATACCGTCGTAGCGGGAGCTACGAGTGACGTCATCAAAATCTCAAAAATACAATTTAAATCGTTATTTTATCGAATAATGGCTGCGTGAAGTATCCTATGGCATCGGCAATAATGCAGCTGTCTTTTATCAATAGTTTTTGAAGTGAAAACTTCTTTAGCGGCGTTGAGCACTTTTTCTGTAATGGGTATAAAATCTTAAACTCGCGTCAGGACACGTGACCTGATCGAAAAAGCGTAAGACAAATTTTCTCATTCGATTTTGAACTTAACCTTCAACATTTTATGGTTTAAAATCATTTGACCTGATCGAAAAAGCGTAAGACAAATTTTCTCATTCGATTTTGAACTTAACCTTCAACATTTTATGGTTTAAAATCATTTAAAGAAATTTTTAAATGTTTCCAATCAACTTTGAACCTAATGCTTTAGGGATAAAGCTGTGTAGCTAAAATTCCGTATTTCCTTGCAATTTTATTGATTGACGCATAATGACAAGAGATTCTAAAATCAATAAGACAGTGTTGTCTTTGAGTTTGCAGCTATCTAGTAGCTATTAAAAGTACTTGTGAAGGCTTTTAAGCATGATAATAAAATAAAAAAGGAAATCGTTCAATCGCAATAAGTACCTTCCGAGTATTAAATTGCTAAACATTTTCACTAAGGCGTTTGTTGTTTGGTAAAATAAAGTTCAGTTTATTTAAAAACCTGCTTTAAAAATGATTTGATTACAAGTATTTACAAGTAAGTTAAAAAACACGAGTGTTATTGGTATAGGAAACCGATAAATTCTCAGCTAATTCTGTAGTAAGATCGAATGTGACGTTCCTGCTTACGTGCTTACTAAGCGCCTGTGAAAAGATGTATCGCACACATTTTTATGTGCGACAGATTACTTCCACACTTTTAATTACAAATTCTTTAGGCAGGATTCAATGATAACATAACATCCTGTAATCCCCGAAGGCTCAGGCAGGGGTGCACCGAATAGTACACCCTGTTCTTTATACTGATAAAGCAATTGGTGCAAAATTATTCCCTAACCATTCCAAAATATCAAACATGCTCAACGTTAATAATCAAGTTTTCACTTCTGCCGGCACTCCCGGAGTGCAACCCGTCTTTTTTTTTTTAAATGACACGAGTAGTTTCGGATATTATCTACTCATTTAACCTTAAAAACTTGACCTCTTTACAGTTTTGGTGTAGACTAAGTTTTGCCTGCGGCTTCGCTCGCATTATGGTCCGCAATTAACCCATTTAAATATAGCCTATGACTCTCGTTGATAATGTAGCTTCCCATTCGTGAAATAATTTTTGAAATCGGATCAGTAGTTGCGGACCATATTCCGTCAACACTATCATGGCTGAAGAGGGACAGTAAGACCAATTAAAATATGGATGAATTAAGAATGCTATAAAATAAAAGGAGTAAATGATAGGGTAAACGAAGACCAAAGAAAGAGAAGAAGAGGAGCTGGTGGCCTTGCCTAGGTTGGTCCGAGGATGGGTGACCACCCATTACCGAGTTTCCTCCGTGCCTCGGAAAGCACGTTAAGCCGTTGGTCCCGGCTGTCATTTGTAGATCTTTGACAGTCGTTACAGGTACTCAGTGCCCCGAAAGTCTGACAACCCAGTCTTACCAAAGGGTATCGTTTTACCCAGAACTAACTGGGTTGTGGAGGTCAGATAGGCGTAAAATATTGGTATTCAGCTGCATTCAGTTAGACTGGAAGCCGACCCCAACATAGTTAGGAAAGGGCTAGGAAGATGATGAAAAGAAGACCAAAGAAAATATGGAGGATTGATATTAAAGAAAAGAGGAAATCTGTTAGCGTGGTGGTTGACAGGGGAGAATGGAAGAACAAAAAGCGGCCAAGTGCGAGTCGGACTCGCCCATGAAGGGTTCCGTAGCAGCAAGTAACATAATATAAAAGTTCATGTAGTTCGTTGTAACTTTGATCGATGTTTTTTTTATATTTGAGTTGATTGAATGAAAGGTAAATTGCGGTGGAAGTTTGCATGATAATGTCCATCATATATTTTTTTAGTTTTATCATTCTCTTATTTTAGTAGTTACAGGGGGGGGGGGGACAATTTTACCACTTTGGAAGTGTCTCTCGCGCAAAGTATTCAGTTTAGAAAAAAAATATATTCGAAACCTCAATATCATTTTTGAAGACCTATCCATAGGTACCCCACAGGTATGGGTTTGATGAAAAAAATTTTTTGAGTTTCAGTTCTAAGTATTGGGAACCCCCAAAAATTGTTTACAGACGGACAGACAGACAGACATGACGAATCCATAAGGGTTCCGTTTTTTGCCATTTGGCTACGGAACCCTAAAAACGTGTTGCACCGACTCCAAGTGGGACAGGGGCAGGAAGATACCGACGATGATGGGCGCGAAGCTGTACTGACCTGATCCGACCTCCCTCACCCCGGTCGTGTCTTCGGTCGCTGATCACTGAAATGGAAGTCTCACCGATCTCGTGTTTTTTCTTGTGTTTCTTCGATTTGTGTTTACTGCGAAAGAACATTCAAAGGTTGAAAGGTTTTAGACGAAAAGTAGTACAGAGGCCAGTACATCAAGCTACCCGAAACTGTCAAATTTTCCCAATCAACCTTGAACCTAGTACTATAGCGATAAAGTTGAAAATCTATTAAAGAAATTTGACAGATTGTAGTAGTTTGATGTGCTGGTACATCCACCAATCGACACAAATCCCGCGTGATGGATTACAGCCCACTCCCTCTCACGGTGTGGAGGCTTATGTCCCAGTAGTGGGAACTTTATGAGTTGATTGTGCATAGAGCTGCACTGCAGTCACTCAAATAGTTTGAAAGAAATGCCAGCCTAGAATCTTAGATTCGGGTACAGAGCAAAGAGGATTTTTGGCGCTAAAATGACGGAAACATGGGATGTCATAAGATGGCGGCGTTATTTCCGATTTTGGCCACGCACCGAAAGATCCAGTACGCTGCTATTAGTTATGATTTGTTTCTGGATCTTTTAACTACCAAAAAACTGTGAGTTCTATTCTTTTATCGTTTTTTTTTAAATTGACTTTATCCTATTATGGGCTGTTTTTACATATAAGTACAGGCGGGCCATCTGATGTTCACTGGTCATCGATGAAATAACCTTCTCAACAGAAAAAGAAACAATATGTACTAGGAGTTCTTACCCGGACGAGTACCTTCATAAAGAACTACATTACTCCTCTCTCTATCTCCCGCTTACCTATGTTTGTTGTCCTTCTCTTTCCTGTCAGGATTCCTATGTGTTGTCTTCTTCCTGTAAACGGAGCCACCGTTCCCTTCGTCTACAGTTTCTAGGTGTAAGACGTATAGTCTGTATATTTGAAGCAGGATTACCTGGGTAACAAAAATAATGACGGATGAGAAGTTATGAAAACGACAAAGGCGCGAAGAAAAAAAAAACTTTTTTGCAAAAAATGAAACCGACTCCAAAAACACAAAAAAAGTGAAAAATAATTTTAGCTTCAGAAGTCGGTGACTTTTGTTTATTTGATTCAGTTTTTTGTCACCGACTTCTGAAGCTAAAATTATTTTTCACTTTTTTTGTGTTTTTGGAGTCGGTTTCATTTTTTGCAAAAAAGTTTTTTTATTTTTTTTATTTTTAGTTGCAATATTCCATAGAAATATTTTTCATCATCAGACCTGTAATGGCACTTGTAACCCAGATGGGTGCAAAGTTTTGATCAATATACATGAATTAAGTCCAAACGCAAGGTAGCTACTGTAAACAGTTGAGGAGTTCCCTTAACTGTCCTTCGTCTTCATCATCAGATCCCTTATGACAGTCACAACCTATCTAGGTGTAAATTTCTCATCAATACAAATTAATCAAACCCAAACACAAGGTGACTGCTGTAAACCGTTGAGGAGTTCCCTCGACTGTCTTTCGGTTCCATCATCAGAGCGACTCCAGACCTTCTTTAAATTGTAGTGCTTTAAAACACTTAATCAAAAAATTTACAAACGCACTAGTCGCCACTACAATTTTTGAAAGCTCCCCTCAATTTCTCTTGGATGCCATCATCAGATCCCGGTTTCCTTATCATGGGACCACCCTTGAAGTATCTCGTTTCCAACAAAAAAAAAAAATCAAAATCGGTTCATAAACGACGAAGTTATCCGCGAACACACATAAAAAAAAAAAAAAAAACATATATACGGTCGAATTGAGAAACCTCCTCCTTTTTTGAAGTCGGTTTAAAAATTATAAGTACAGCTTTTCCAGCCGTACCAATAAAGCTTAACGATCTACACACTAATATAAACACTGTAAGTGCCGTGCCGACATCTTTATTTGCGTGACAGTCTTTCTAGTCCGATTTATGGTTGTTACCTTTTTCAGACAGATTTTTACTTATAACGACATTTTATTATTTTAAAGATTTTAATTTTTGCTGAAATTTCCTATTTGTGTTTTTTTTTTTAATTTTAATTGACATGTTATTTGTATTTTTTTTTGTTCGTAATTTTAATTGGCATTTTCTATTCTAGTGTGTATGTCAGTAACGACAAAACATAGCAAGAACCTTTACTATTTATAAATGTTTATACCTATGTTTAACAAATAAATGATTTTGATTCCGATTCTGACTCTTTACAGGAGCACACAGGGTCAAGACAGGCGGCAATCGCGTCGTGGCAGTATAGTACAGTAATTTGGTGTATTATAGTTTTCCGGAAGTTTTAAAAAGTTTTATAATTTTATAGATTTTGATGTGCTCTATCCGAATTTTAACTTTGCCCCCTCGTATCTGTGCTAATGAGTTTTTTTGGCCAAAACGTGTGTTGAAGTTCACTTTGCGGAGCTCGTAAGCCAAAACTATTGATTGTACGAAAAAAAGGTACTTACATTAAACTATTGGAAATCGGGAGTCGGAAAGGAGGTATTGTCAAAAAACTGCTGTTAGGCCCGTTTGGTATAAAATTCTACTCTTTGGTTTAGGCGCCATTTTTCCAATATGGCGGCGCAAGTGGCAAATTCGGAAAGCGCACATCTAAATCTTGAAAATTACCTCTTTTCCAAAACTCCCGTAATACTAGGAAACCTCTTTTTTACAACCAAATGATTGCACTAGTAATTAAACGTAAGTCTAGGCCCTCTACTAGATGCCGTATGTTTTTAAATGTGCTGAACTGTCAAAAATATTAATTAACATTAAAGTGATGTATTTATATGATCTATTGTACTTTACTGCCCCTGGTAGTAAATAAGATTTCAAAAGAGCTAAATAAACCATCAAGTTACAAATTTTCATAAAATCCAAAAAAAAACCCACAAACCTTCGAAACAAAAATCATAACTACAACTTACCAGCGTATTCTTACAAGTGAAGAATATATTCATGTAGTTGATAATCCTGTAGTGGCAGATGATGAGAAGCCGGAAAGCCAAGAACGGCGCGTCTTGTAACGCTATGTTCATTATGATCGCGCAGACTTCTATGGAACAGCAGCAGGCACGGCTGTTTCTGTTGGAAAGAAAAGAAAGAAAAAAAAAAAAATTAGGTTATGGTTAAAATTGTGGTGTTAGCAGACTGGGTAACCCGCAAAATTCAAATTTTCTTAATTTTTTTGCAATTTGCAGGTCAGTGTATGTTGAACAAAGTATGATTCACGACTCTAACACGTATGCGCATCTCTGATTTTCCGGATCCATGTGTGTCATGAATCCGAAAAATCAGAGGTGCGTGTCTTGGGTACGAACTTGAGACCTATGACTGGCAGTCCGACGGTCACTAGGCTATCACTGCCAGTTTTAAAAATAACGGATGACAAATTAAGTATGTTACGTGTTCTCGTACTTTTGAACCTAAAACATAGGACTGAACCGACTGAACGCTACATGACGGTAGAAATATAGAAATGTTGGCGATGAGGAGTGAGTGCCAGTACGAGTAGGTGTTTATTTTTTTTCGAGTAATATCCTAAATTCATAGTGAAATGTACACAAAAAGCTGGGAAGCGTGAAAAATATGACAATTTAGGGTGAAACGTATTATAGCATAACATAACATAACATCACGCCTGTAATACCCAAAGGGGTAGGCAGAGCTCTACCTAACGATACACCCACATTTCGCCAGTTATGTTTAAGTCGCATGTAATAGGAGGCGAGCCAGTTGCCATCAACTGGGTACAAATCCAGACTCCGTGCCTGAATGAGAAATTCCTGGTGGATAATCCCAATAACCCGGCTCCACACGTTGGCCCCAACGTTGGTCCCAATGCCACTCGTCCAGCGCGTGGATCTAGAAAATAGCATTGGCACCAACGTTGGGACGAGCGTTGGGAGTTGGCCGAGGCGTGTTGGTTTTATTAAAGGAATCTGCGCCAACGTTCGCGATCCGTCCACATGTTGGCGCTTTGCTCAGTCCTGAGTCCTGTAATCCTGTTGCAAGTGCAACACGCATCGAGAGCACGCGACAAGCAAGAATGTCATCCTTATCCTCAAAATCGCCAACCGAATGGATAAATGGAACGTTTTCTAATTTTTAGAAGTTTACCAGGCACATCCAATGATATGGAGTTTTTAGATTTCTGTATCGAACATCTTCACGTTGACTCTGACGGGACAGGACTGGATAATAGCCAACGTGTGGACGCCTCACGAATTAACCGACTAACGTCGGAACGAGCGGTGGCGGCAACGTGTGGTGCCGGTATACCTAAGTGTATAGTTAGCCTTCAAATGATACAGTCATGTAGATTGATTTCCTGAAAATCAATGAAAACTTTCGTACCTATTCTTACCAAAGCAAATTGTAAATATTACGAACACAATTACAATGTATGTTAAGTAAAGTTATGTTTGTTTTATTACAACATGTAAGTATGTATAATCATGTACATAAATATCGACGGTTCTGAATGGAAAAAGGGAGATAGTAATTTCAAAGTTTTTTTTTGTGTTTGTGACTTGGCTATTGCATTAGGTTATAGACCTGTAATAATAGTTTAAGGTATTTAAATAAAAATAAATAAACAATAACACTTTCATTCAACAAAAAATAACATAAATAGTTGATTCTCCCTTATCCCACCTAACCGCATCACAAAAAAAGTGCGTCCAGTGTGTCATGAGCTTCGCGTGCAGGTGTTAAATAAAGTACATACATGTCGGACCTATTAGCAGTTCCCCTCGACTTCCTGCTCTTTGTAGCAGTCAGTACCACCGTGAACTGCAACAGAGACCACGACCAGATGGCCAGGGTTAGGAGGACTAGAACCTTTTCTGTCGCGACCTTATCTTCTTTGAAGGAGTCGAAGAATTCTATTATGTCTGCGGCTGTACCTGGGGTAAAAGAACAAAAAGTGCAGACATTAGACGGATATCAACAATAATTTATTAATAAAAGTTTACCAACAGCTTCTGCATCCAATGTATACAGGGTAGAATGGATAACGACCCACAAACGGTTACCACGTTTTTACTACTTACAAATTTTCGAAATTTTTCATCGGTTTTTTTTTTAATCAACAGTTCCGTACATTTTGAATTTGACCGTGTAGATTTTGCACTTTTGTAGGAAACCGTTGTTTTTTTTTAAATAACTGAATCAAATCAAATCAAATCAATCTTTATTTGTGAACACAGGTATTATAATAAAGGTCTTATGTATACATTTTAGTCGAGCTCTGCGTCCTACCAATGTAATTGGTGTACAAATATTAGCTTTTTAGTAAAATGTCTGTATCTGTAACACAAAGTGGAGTTCGAATAAATAATGTGAATTCAGCGTACTATTATTAAATGATTAATCAATTAGAATTTCTTTTTACATGTAAGTCAATGGTAAATTATATAAAATGCTCGTAATGTCATATTTTATAATTTTGTAAATAATGTCAATTAAATGTATTATTAATAATTCATCAATAACAATTTATTTTTACATGTATGTCAATGTTCAAATATAATAAAAGGCTAGCAATGTCATTTAAAAATTCCTCGATAGAGTAGTACGTCTTATCAATTAGAAATAAATACAATTTTCTTTTGAATTTGCGGACACTATCTTCTGTCCTTATACATTTTGGTAATTTATTATAGACCTTTGGAGCCATTACAAAAATACTGTTTTTGTATAGTGCAGTACTAGATCCGACTGTTTGTAACAGATCACAACGACGCTGACTAGTTACTCGAGCAAATTTATGTAAATTATTTTTGACGAACATAGACGTTTCATAGATGTACAACGACGGCATAGTTAGTATTTTTGTATTTTTAAAAAACGGTTTGCAGCTGTCCGTTGTCTTCAAATTGTATATAGCTCGTATGCACCTTTTTTGGCACTTAAATACCATATCTTTACCCGCAGCATTGCCCCAAAATATAATTCCGTATCTCAGTGTTGAAGCTACTAGACCATGATACGCCGTTAGAACTGTTACTCGATTGGCCGTTTTACTTAGCATGTGCAAAGCATAGGAATGTTGGTTCAGCTTACTGCATACCTTGTCAATATGTGAACTCCATTTTAACGTGTTTTCTATGTGTAGTCCAAGAAATTTAGTCACATTTGCTTCATTAATAATTTTGTCCTTGTATTTAATATTTAAGTCCAGGTTGTAATTTATCCTTTGATGAAATTTCATGAATACTGTCTTATCAAGATTTATAACCAAATTATTATTTTGCAGCCAATTCACAACTGATAGTAAGGTGGAGTTAATCTCAGCCTCTAATGTGCTTATCTCGTCACAATTGAAAAGTAAAGTGCTGTCATCTGCAAACATTGTCATTGGATATGATGATGCTGTCGGAAAGTCGTTAATATAAACAATAAATAGGGGCGGCCCGAGTACACTACCTTGTGGAACTCCATAATTCACCGCTCTCTGGCTAGATTTATATGTTATTTCGTTTTTTTTACAAATTCTACTAATTGTCGTTATTTGTTGCCTATCACAGAGATAAGATTCGATTAAATTTGATATATTTCCTCTTATTCTGGATGACTGAACTGACTGACTGAACTGATGAATAAAATTTACTACAATTACTTGAATTTAAATGAAACGACTGCCATCATCACCATGCCCTTAGTTGATGGATTGTGGAAGTCCAGTTATTGTGTAACACGGTACTCCTTGGAAAGACTGGTTGTCGAACCGTCGACAGCAGCCACCAACCAGCCCACAATGAGAGTTAGCATCAGGAACTGATATATAAGAGTCACCCACATTTCTTCTGTGTTACTTACCGATATAGACCCGTAGTAGTTGACTGAGCTGGTCCCTGGTGAGGTCTCCTTTGGGCAACAGCCACCGGCCCACAATGTGTCAGCAACAGGAACTGTTCTAAAAGAGTCACCCACATGTCGTCTGCGTTACTTACCTATATAGACTAGTAGCAGTTGACTGAGCTGGTCCCTTGTGAGGTCTCCTTTGGGCAGCAGCCACCAGCCCACAATGAAAGATAGCATCAGGAACTCATCATAAGAGACACCTACATCTCTTGTGTGTTACTTTTATCTATACAGACCAGTAGCAGTTAACAGAGCTGGTCCCTTGTGAGGTCTCCTTTGGGCAACAGCCACCGGCCCACAATGAGAGTCAACATGAGGAACTTTTCTATAAGAGACACCCACATCTCTTCTGCGTTACTTACCTATATAGACCAGTAGCAGTTGACTGAGCTGGTCCCTAGTGAGGTCTCCTTTGGGCAGCAGCCACCAGCCCACAAAGAAAGATAGCATCAGGAAATCATCAATAAGAGACACCTACATCTCTTCTGCGTTACTTACCTATATAGACCAGTAGCAGTTAACAGAGCTGGTCCCTTGTGAGGTCTCCTTTGGGCAACAGCCACCGGCCCACAATGAGAGTCAACATGAGGAACTTTTCTATAAGAGACACCCACATCTCTTCTGCGTTACTTACCTATATAGACCAGTAGCAATTGACTGAGCTGGTCCCTAGTGAGGTCTCCTTTGGGCAGCAGCCACCAGCCCACAAAGAAAGATAGCATCAGGAAATCATCAATAAGAGACACCTACATCTCTTGTGTGTTACTTTTATCTATATAGACCAGTAGCAGTTAACAGAGCTGGTCCCTTGTGAGGTCTCCTTTGGGCAACAGCCACCGGCCCACAATGAGAGTCAGCATGAGGAACTTTTCTATAAGAGACTCTCACATCTCTTCTGTGCTACTTACCTATATAGACCAGTAGCAGTTGACTGAGCTGGTCCCTTGTGAGGTCTCCTTTGGGCAGTAGCCACCGGCCCACAATGAGAGTCAGCATGAGGAACTGTTCTATAAGAGTCACCCACATATCTGTGGGGATCTTTGTGCCGATCGGGAGATCCGTCTGAGGACAATTGAGAATTCGTTTTAAAGTTTGAGTCATGCTATTCGAAGGAAGGAATAAGCATTTGTGTAATTCACAATTTGACTGCAGTAGACACTACGTAAAGTGCCTTGTTCCCGAAGGGAAGCCGGCAGTAATCGGCTTCTTAGGTGCCTTCGGGCCTGGCGAGCAAGTCATATTAAAGTTCAATGGAAAGGAGGTGAGTTCCCCATAAAACTAAATGATTTAAATATCGACCATGCTATACCCGTATATAACCCGGGGATTATTTTGTTATGAAAACTCTTCATGGCATTTCAGAAAAATACTTGAGTCAAGAGCTCTTGAGGTCGGCTCGATATCAAAGCATGGTACAAGGGCTTTTAAAGTGAAGTATAAAATAAATAGAATCACGGGTGTCTAGATTTGATAAGTATGCAGGTGTACCCACATGCAGACATGTTAAAAGAACAGGGATAGTGGGATAGGTACAGGGATGTTTGGAACAGTTTAAGACAGTCTTATGGGGGATTCACCAGGGTAGCCCGCGAAATTCAAATTATCTTGGTTTTTGGAACGTAGTTCCTTATTTTTTGTAATTTGTAGGTCAGTGTCAGGCTATAGCTGTATGTTACACAAAATACGTTTCTCGACCGTAACACGATGTAGTTACAGAATTATAATCATTAAAATCATCAATACAACCCTTTTTTTTCGGATGGGAAATCATCAAATGACTCCTCCCGACTCTGGGCGGAGCGGAAGGGAGTGTCAGACTTTTACTGACTAAAAACCATCCATGTTCCTTCTTTTGCCCTTTATGTTCCAGGGCCGCGGTATCTCTTTCGAACAGTCCCGCAGCCCTGGCAGGCATCGGCCCTTGCGGGCCCCTCCCGTTTGCTGACAAATCGCGGGCTACCCTAACGCTTTTATAAATCAATGACTATAAGTCATTCATCATCATCATCATCATCTGCCTAGCCTTTTCCCAACTGTATTGGGGTCGGCTTCCAGTCATGCGGATTTAGCTGAATACCAGTATTTTACGCAGAGCGGCTGCCTACCAGACCTCCACAACCCATTAACTGGGTAACACGGTATTTCATGGCAAGACTGGAGTCAGATTTACTGGCTTCTGACTATCCGTAACGACTGCCAAAGACACCAAAGACAGCCGGGACCAACGGCTTAACGTGCTTTCCGAGGCACGGAATCATCTTTTTATCAGACAATCAGGTGATTCAAGCCTGCAATGTCCTAACCAAACTGGAAACAACTTCACAAAGTATGCTTCCCGTAGGAATCGAACCCATGACCACCGGGTCACAAGGCAAACGCCTAAACCACTCGACCACGGAGGCAGTTGACTATAAGTCATACAATGGGATTAAATGAACTTAGAGGGTTGTATTGATGATTTTAATGATTATATTATAACTCTGTAAAGCCATAATGTACCTATTTATTACAGACCCGCAAATTGCAAAAAACGTATAAAAATACGTTGAAAATTTAGTTGTCTACCCTGACGGCTTTTGCAGGCAGATTTTTTGAGCGAATTCAACATGTTTAATGTGATTTTTTCGCCAGTACAAACGCTAAAGTCTTAACAGAAGTATATAATTAAGAAGCAAACAAGACACACACATACATACATAGCATACCTCTGCAAGTGTGTCGTTAATCATCTTCTTTTTCAGCCGACGGTCCACCTTGTGCAGCTCCAGCAGCCATATCGCCGGGACCACCAGGGCCAGGTATATGAACACTGACGGGCAGAACCTGGGGACAATAGAAATGAATTCATGCTAGATTTTTAAAAACCGAAATCGCGCACGAAGGTTTCCGTACTATTATTATCTACTAGTTTTCCGCCCGCGGCTTCGCCCGCGTCGAGTTCGGTTATATAGCGTTTCCAAGAGAACTCTTCAAAAGTCCGGGATAAAAACTATCCTATGTTCTTTCTCAAGGTCAACTCTATCTCTATGCTAAATTTCATTAAAATCAGTTCAGTGGTTTAGACGTGAAAGCGTAACAGACAGACAGACAGAGTTACTTTCGCATTTATAATATTATTAGGGATAAAAACGGCAAAAAAATCATGTCTGTTGTATGGGTGCCCCACTTAAATATTTTTTATTCTGTTTTTTAGTATTTGTTGTTAAAGCGGCAACAGAAATACATCATCTGTGAAAATTTCTACTGTCTAGCTATCACGGTTTATGAGATACAGCCTGGTGACAGACGGACAGACAGACAGACAGCGACAGTCTTAGTAATAGGGTCCCGTTTTACCCTTTGGGTACGGAACCCTAAAAAGACTACCTGGGCTAAAGATTTTTCATTCGAATAGGAAACGTAATTCACAGATTCGTCGATTCGTACGTAGTAGCCCACCGGCAGCGGGAACAGTGTCCGGGCTACCGGTGGCCAGGGCTCTTGAGAGAGGGACCTCCTAACAATACGCCCCGTGTCCAGAAGTACTGATTTCTGAATCAAGCCCTTGATCCAGTTGCCAAGCGAGAGCCTCCGATGTTGGTCGAGGTTATTGGCTATTAAGCCATTGGCTGACACGACTATCGACACAATGACTGCTATACTGACGTCCCACGATCATTTAAAGCTAAACAGTCCTCGTGACCTGAATTCATTGCTCCTTCTTCAAATTGCGCCTGCAATTTCATGAGTTGCTTAAGACTAGTTCATTTCAGAATACACTAATATCAATACATATATAACATCACACCTGTAATCCCTTAAGGGTAGGCAGAGGTGTACACTATACCTAGTAGTACACCTACATTTCGCCAGTTATGTTTTAACTTCCATGCAATGGGGGGCGAGTCTATTGCCATCAACCGAGCGCAAATATAGACTTCGTGGCTGCTACTGAGAAATTCCTGGAGGAAAAACCTTATAACACTTTGCCCGACCCGGGAATCGAACCCAGGACCTCATGCTCAGCAGGCGCGGTTGTGATCACGCGATCAACGAGATAGTCGCTAATATCGTAAGCCTTAAAACTAAAGACTACCTCGCTGGTCAACCGCTGGTCGCCGACAAGCGCGACTAGGCACGCCCCCTATTACATGGGACTTAAACATAACTGGCGAAATGTGGGTGTACAGTCACGAGCACCAATATGTAACAACTTTTAAAAATGTTTTTCTCCTAATGTTTTGATTAAAATGTTTTTACAGACATAGTATTCTGAAACGTATATTTTTATGGAAAAGATCCTATCTCCAAGTTACAATCGTTATTTCTGGCGAAATTTTCTTTTAAATTTAGGAAAGTGTAGGTATATTGATATTGGTGCATATTGATGCTCGTGACTATGCTATTAGGTACACCTCTGCCAAGTCCTTTGGAGATTACAGGCGTGAAGTTATGTGTTAAAACTAAAGGCAAGGCTAAAGCTACACCTTTTTAAATTTGGACGGTGTCTCGGCGTTCATCGCATTGTGAATTCGCTATAATGAGTTCGTACGTTCGTTGAGTATATTTACTTGATTATTCAAGTAGTTCTAGTTCCGAGTGAACTTTACAGAATATTAGATTGGCATTTAATACCCAACATAGTCGTTTCACAAGTCAATTGATTAGAAAGAAACATTAGCATCAGACAGGCGCTTACTTAACACGTCATCCGGTTTCCTGGCGCGCCCAAATTGCCTAACGATGGCGACGACTCGGCGAAATAACTTTGTTTTGTAGTTTATTTCTGTTTTTAGTTATATAGGTTGAATGTAGATGACAAATATGGCTCGTGGCTAAACAATGTTACGTCAGCCGTGTTACAAGAACATTCTAGATTACGTTCGAGTCAAGAATGTTGCCCTATGGAACTGTCTAGAAGATTCTAGAGTAATCTTTGGATGTTCCGCTATTGTACTGTGGAGAGGGTTCCAGAAAGTTATGGAACTTTCTCAAAGGATCGGTCGGCATATAAATAGCCGTCGTTTGCGGGAACACCCGGCAGCGACAGCGACCCAGCGACACCCTAAGCCGAGGCTCGTACCCCACAGGGGGTGCCCTAAGCGCGCGGTCGCATAGTTTATACGTTTTTGCCGCTGGCTGGAAGCCTTCTCTTCGACTCAAGGCATCCACAGGGTAGTCCGGTTAAGCAGAAGCCAGCCTCATAGGTTGACCTGCGAGATGCTATTAAAAACGGGAGCAGTCAGCCTGCTTTCCAATGCACGTGCATCGGAAAGCACGTTAAGACTTTGGTCCCGACTGTCATTTATAATGGGTGTAAAAATACCCTTAACGAAGCCGAAAGGCCTGGTTCTCCCCGCCATTGCGACATTTTTTTTTTGTTCTAGACCATACCTGGGAGCCTTCTAGTTACGGAGGTTCCAATTACTTCACAAATATAAAAAAAAAAACACATATTGTAACTTCACCTTTAGTACATACATAATCCCTGTACTATTCAATGCACAATGCGTGCGTTACATTCGAGTCCTACCGTAAACTATCATTTTTCGCCCCAAAAAACAAGTCGTTTCCCAGCAATAATTTTTGCGTAAAGTTACTAAGTTTGATGTACAGGATGCTTGGTTGACTGCTTCGTGAAGGGTCCGTTTACACCTTGTATTTCATAGCCTGGAGTTTGACTAGACGCATCGAGTAATCAATCTTACAAAAGGGGTATTTTCGTGTTGCTCACTGACTTGTGAAGGTCAGGTAGGCAGTCGCTCCCTATGTTGTTGTCGGTTTCCAGGTGAAAACCAGTATTTTACAAATTGACTCGTCTTTTCGGTACGAGACTGCACAATACAATATTATTAAGGCATGGGAGTAAGTGGGCCTAAATCCAATACACGGGCCAAGTGCGGCTGTGTGTCAAATGTTTGAAATTTCTGCTCCAGGACCAGATTTCCTCACGATGGTACCTTCACTGCCAGACGTTTTGTGTGGTAGAAACCCAACGCCAGACACCTTTAAAGTATGATAAATTGTAATTCAACTTACGTTATTAATATAATAAATAATACGCTAGAGAAAGTCTCAGCTTTTACAAAATGACGTAGGTTTGGCGATTATGGGATCTCCATCTATAAGACTGACTTACAGTCCAGTGCAGTCTATTCACCTTATTTGCAATGTAAACTCAAAGATACTGAGAATTTCCGCTTCCCATAGATCCGCCATTAAAGTCCACCCATTTAACGGAGGTACTGCCATAAAGGTCCATAAAGGAAAACATCGTGAGCAAACTGGCATGTCTTAGAACCAAAAATTCAAAGACATGTGACATCTAATCATCTATGTACACATGGTGACACATCAAGCTATGTATATCCAATATAACTTGACCGCGCTTTGTATGAGCTTCCCGTACAATGACAGATCAGCATGTACTTACTGGTTTTACATTCATAGCGTGATTGGTCGTTAGACGTTAGTCCCCCCACTAAGCTCCCCTGGGTGGTTGGCACACTCCCTCCCATGGAGAGGAGGCATGTGTCCCAACAGTGGGAACATTATAGGCTGACTTTATGATAGCACGTACACAAGAGGCGAGTCAATTCATCATCATCTGCTTAACCTATGTCGGGGTCAGCTTCGAATCTAAGACTGCGTCCCCACCAGAGATGAGCGAGGTTGCGTAGCGAGGGATGTGTGGAAAACTAACCAATAATATCGCATCATTTTCACAGCTTGGGGTATTCTACTATGTGACTGGTGGAAACGCAGCCTAAAACGTTGTATCTAGGTTTAAAGATATTTTGTCCTCAAAAAAGACACAAAGTCGTTTACATGAAGACATAGAATCTTATTCTATTAATAACAAGTTCGTCACTGTATCAATCATAGTTTATGGATTGTATGATCCACCCATCCAGCGAATTAAGTTTTTGGGAAGGGTAAGTATTATTTGCCATGAATGAGTTTACACTTTTTTACATGAGAGTATTTTGTTGTATAACTGAGCTCCTTCAAATGTAAGTCCTTTTTAGGGTTCCGTACCCAAAGGGTAAAACGGGACCCTATTACTAAGACTTCACTGTCTGTCTGTCTGTCTCCAGGCTGTATCTCAGCAACCGTGATAGCTAGAAAGTTTAAATTTTCACTAATGATGTATTACTATTGCCGCTATAACACAAACACTAAAAATTAACACATAATTTAAAAATTAGCGCATGTTACATAACAACAACAAATACCAAAAATTAAAAAAATATATATTAAGGGGGCTCCCATACAACAGATATGATTTTTTTTGCCGTTTTTTATAGATAATGGTACGGAACCCTTCGTGCGCGAGTCCGACTCGTACTTGGCCGGTTTTTTTGCGTTCCATATCCAAAGGTTAACCAACGGCCAACGGGACCCTATTACTAAGCCTCCGCTGTCCATCCATCTGTCTGTCAGCGGGCTGTATCACATGATCCGTAATAGGTAGACAGTTGAACTTCTCACAGAAAGTGTATTTCTGTTGTTGCTACAACAAAAAATAATAAAAATAAATTAAAAGCTACTACGATGGTACGAAACGCACATGCGCGAATCCGACTCGCATTTGGCCGGTTATTGTTTAAAATTAGACTTGTATCTGACCTCCAAGGCCCAGAACAGTTACAAGGTAACACCACCTCTTGGTTGTCAGACTTTCAGACGGCTTTCTGACCACCCAAGACTAAGTATTTTTTGCACGTAAACACAAAGATACGGAGAACTTCGTCCCATCGATCCGCCATTAAAGTCCACCCCTTTAGCGAAGGTGCTGGCACAAAGGTTACGTTACGAACTCTTTGTGAACGACAAATCATGTGTGACGCGCTTGAGGGTGAGTTTGTGTTAAATACTTACATTGTTTTAGGAGAGGGTTCGTTCATATTAAAATGATCGAGTTTAACTAGTCAGGTAAAGTAGGTAATAGGTTGGTATGTGATCATAAAAAAGGTAAGAATCTGCTACGGTAAATGTAAATTGTAAACGAAACATTAACTGAAACAAAACCACGAAACGTAGATTATTTATGAACTTAGAACCAAATGGTTTGACACGCGTCGATGGGAAGAGACCAGATGGTATGACCTGATGGTATGGCATTATGCCATGGAAGTTGGGTAAGCCTTTGGTGTGGGACGCAACTTGCATCGACACCCTTGCGTCATCCCATCTTCCTAGCACAGTGGGCTGCGCTGGGGCGGCTGCTGCAGGTGCTGAAAACCTCAAACGGCAGAAATACAATAACTTAATTGGCAGTTATGTGTTTGAGCCGTTTGGGATTGAAACACTAGGGCCATGGGGTTCGAGTACCCACCTAGTATTTCGGGATATCGCTAAGCGGTTGGTCGGTTCTTCACGACACAAGTGGGCTGGCCTTTTTTAGCCAAAGATTTGCATTGCCATCCAACGTAGCAATGCTGCCAGTGCCAGCACTCTGGGTCCTAGGCCCTTATTGACAGCGACGTGGACGAATTTTTATCACCCTGTAATTCTTTTGTCTTTGTGAAACTTGTTCATATTTTTGGAACGTAGTTCCTTATGGCGCGTTGCGAAAGGAGGCTAGACGGAAAAAATTCAGACGAAAAGTGTGTACGACACTTTTACCCGACTACGCGACGCAAAGGAGGGTAATGTGTTTTTGCTATAGTAAGCTATTGTAAGCCGTGCGGCGTGCGCATGTTATAGAAAGCAAGTCAGATATTTTCATTTCATCTTTGGTCTGTGGATGAGTAAACAACGACTGCCCAGGTCTGCCTGTGGATGGGTGATCCAAGTTAAGCAACGGTTGCCGAGGTCTGTCTGTGGATGGGTGATGGTGGCGGTGGTGGTAGTGATGGTGGTGATGGTGGTGATGATGTTGGTGATGGTGGTGATGATGGTGGTGATGGTGGTGATGATAGTGGTGGTGATGGTGGTGAGGGTGGTGATGGTGGTGGTGATGGTGGTGATGGTAGTGGTGATGGTGGTGGTGATGGTGATAATGGTGATGATGGTGGTGATGGTGGTGATGGTGGTGATGGTGGTGATGGTGATGATGGTGATGATGGTGGTGATGGTGGTGATGGTGGTGATGGTGATGATGGTGATGATGGTGGTGATGGTGGTGATGGTGGTGGTGGTGGAGGTGGTGGTGGTGGTGGATTTTTTTGTGCCAATTTTTTTTTTTTACAATTCCTTCACTACGTCATCGAAAGGAACTTCGTTCCATCCAGGTGTCCCTTGACACCTCTCTAGTTTATTATTAATATTTTGCATGTAAAGGGTATAACAAGACCCTTAACGAAGCCGAAAGGCACTTGTTCTCGCCGTCTTTACTATCATTTTTAAACCGACTTCAAAAAAAAGGAGGAGGTTTCTCAATTCGACCGTATATATGTTTTTTTTTTTATGTGTGTTCGCGGATAACTTCGTCGTTTATGAACCGATTTTGATATTTTTTTTTTTGTTGGAAAGGAGATACTTCAAGGGTGGTTCCATGATAAGGAAACCGGGATCTGATGATGGCATCCAAGAGAAATTGAGGGGAGCTTTCAAAAATTGTAGTGGCGACTAGTGCGTTTGTAAATTTTTTGATTAAGTATTTTAAAGCACTACAATTTAAAGAAGGTCTGGAGTCGCTCTGATGATGGAACCGAAAGACAGTCGAGGGAACTCCTCAACGGTTTACAGCAGTCACCTTGTGTTTGGGTTTGATTAATTTGTATTGATGAGAAATTTACACCTAGATGGGTTGTGACTGTCATGAGGGGTCTGATGATGAAGACGAAGGGCAGTTAAGGGAACTCCTCAACTGTTTACAGTAGCTACCTTGCGTTTGGACTTAATTCCTGTATATTGATCAAAACTTTGCACCCATCTGGGTTACAAGTGCCATTACAGGTCTGATGATGAAAAATATTTCAACTAAAATATGGAATATTGCAACTAAAAATAAAAAAATTAAAAAACTTTTTTGCAAAAAATAAAACCGACTCCAAAAACACAAAAAAAGTGAAAAATAATTTTAGCTTCAGAAGTCGGTGACAAAAAACTGAATCAAATAAACAAAAGTCACCGACTTCTGAAGCTAAAATTATTTGTCACTTTTTTTGTGTTTTTGGAGTCGGTTTTATTTTTTATTGTTCTAGACCATACCTGGAACCTACTACGTTACGGATATATTGAGGGTCAAAGTTCCAACTTTTTCACAAGTTTTTTTTTAAATACATGTTTGAAAGTAAGATCTTTACTGTAAACACCTCCACGATCCCCGTACTATTCAATCCATCCATCAGCACAATGTTTTGAGTGCGTTACATTTAGTCCTACCGTAAATCGTGATTTTTCACCCCAAAAAGAAGTCGTTTCCAGCAATATTTTTTGCTTAAAGTTACTTAGTTTCATGTACAGAATGATTGGTAAATCTGTTTAAATTTCCAAATGTATTTAAAACTTTATTTATTCGCAAGTGTGCTAAAAGTTGAATTTTAAATATTTTTTCAAATAATTTTAACAACACTGGTAATAGAGAGTAGTTTTTAGGATCAGTTCATGATTTCTCGAGCTTTTCAATTTCTCAGGTCTCGAGAATTCTCGAGGCTAATTTCTCGAGGCTTCTAGGGTTGTCGAGAAATTTACATTTCCGTACGTTTTCTCAAATTATTTGGTTCCAATAACGTCAACAAATTCAGTGGTTTTCCTCTCAAATAAAATTATCAAATTAATTATAACACTTTTATTGATTATATTCAAAAACATTAAACTTATGAATAAGCTAATTAACTTTTTTTTTTTAAATACAGAAATAATATTATTCAGACTCATAATTATAATGACAGCACCATTTTTGGCTGGTTATTTAGAACTTATAAACAAAAGTAGCTTTTATTAAACTAGACAAAAAATCAACATGAAAGAAAACGTTAATATCTTAACTTATAATTAAATTACAATCACAGCACCATTTATGGCATGTTAATTAGAATAAAAACAAATGATGATTTAATTTCTATATAGTTACATGATTTCTCGAGTTCTCGACTTTTCTCGAGCTTGATTTTCCGGGAACAAAGCCCAACGATTTCCCGGGAATTTTTGAGCCGAGAAAAACCCTAGATCAGAATTACTTCCCTTCTTAATCAAGACTATTAAAAAAAAATAACGCTCAATCTCTTTGAGGCAAGATTATGTACGCTATCGGTTGCGATTTCGACGTTGACAGCTTCGTGGAGGGTCCATTTAGGTACACCTCGTATAATATGTAGAACAAAAAAAGTGAAAAATAATTTTAGCTGCAGAAGTCGGTGACTTTTGTTTATTTGATTCAGTTTTTTGTCACCGACTTCTGAAGCTAAAATTATTTTTCACTTTTTTTGTGTTTTTGGAGTCGGTTTTATTTTTTGCAAAAAGTTTTTTTATTTTTTCATTTTTGGTTGCAATATTCCATAGAAATATTTTTCATCATCAGACCTGTAATGGCACTTGTAACCCAGATGGGTGCAAAGTTTTGATCAATATACATGAATTAAGTCCAAACGCAAGGTAGCTACTGTAAACAGTTGAGGAGTTCCCTTGACTGTCCTTCGTCTTCATCATCAGACCCTCTATGACAGTCACAACCCATCTAGGTGTAAATTTCTCATCAATACAAATTTATCAAACCCAAACACAAGGTGACTGCTGTAAACCGTTGAGGAGTTTCCTCGACTGTCTTTCGGTTCCATCATCAGAGCGACTCCAGACCTTCTTTAAATTGTAGTGCTTTAAAATACTTAATCAAAAAATTTACAAACGCACTAGTCGCCACTACAATTTTTGAAAGCTCCCCTCAATTTCTCTTGGATGCCATCATCAGATCCCGGTTTCCTTATCATGGGACCACCCTTGAAGTATCTCCTTTCCAACAAAAAAAAAATATCAAAATCGGTTCATAAACGACGAAGTTATCCGCGAACACACATAAAAAAAAAAAAAAAAAACATATATACGGTCGAATTGAGAAACCTCCTCCTTTTTTGAAGTCGGTTTAAAAAATCAACGCCCACAACCTTTACTTCACAATATTTCACCCACACTGAGTATGACTAATCATTTTGGCTGCCTCGACACGGCCCGGATAGCTCAGTCGGTAGAGCATTGGACTTTTAATCCAAGGGTCCAGGGTTCAAGTCCCTGTCCGGGCGTTATTTTGGTTCATGTTTGTGAGTATGTATGCCATTAAATTGCTTGTAAACAGCTGGAACGCTTGATAACGTGGTTTGTTGATTTGACCGAAAACCAATGGTTGTATGACCAAGATTTAACCAAACAAGAGATTTATTTGTTAAGTTTCTAAAAAGTTTGATTGTATCCAGTTTTTTACAAATCTAAGATTCCTTCTTCTTCAAAGATTGCGAATAAATTGTTTGATTTGATTCGTTCTTTTTCTTTATTCAAAAGACAGAATAAAAACGCTTATCGGTCGATCTTCACGGTTAAGCCGCGCTTGCCAAGGTCGGTCTGTGGATGGGTGTCCATCAAAAATTCATTACATGCCAAGTTTCCTCCGTGGCTTAGAAAGCGAGATAAGCCGTTGGCTGACATTTGTAGATCTTTGACAGACGTCGTTAGTGGCTCGAAAATCTGACAACCAGTCTTACGAAGAAGTACCGTACGAGTCGCTCCATGTAAAATCGGCCTATTCGGTATTTGCCGACTTTCGCTCTTTGCCTATCTTTGCTGTCTTGTGCTGATGGATGAGTTGAATCGTACAGGGGTCGTGGAGGTGTTAAATTAAAAATGTTACATTAAAAACACGTATTTAAAAAAAATACTTGTGAAAGAGATGGAACTTTGACCCCCAATATCTCCGTAACCAGAAGGTATGGTCTAAAAAAAATTATCACAATGACGGCTAGAACCTTTCGGCTTTACACCCATTATGTTAGCTTTAACCGCGTTCGAAGCTAACTTATAGTTTTATTTAGGTACTGTAATTTCAGGGCCATTCTCACGGCCCGGATAGCTCAGTCGGTAGAGCATTGGACTTTTAATCCAAGGGTCCAGGGTTCAAATCCCTGTCCGGGCGTTCATTTTAGTACATTTTCACTCTATATAAGGTCCCATAAAAATAGATGGACTTTTAACAGCGTGTTCAGTACGTCTAACCAAAGATCTCCAAGCAAAACAAAACACTGATTAAAGTGATTTTGTTTTGACCTTTTTGTGGATGTGTTTATTCTAGTGTCGGCTATTTATTTTTTAGGTCCATTTTTTTTTTTGCTTTGATAATCTTTGGTTTGACGTACTGAAAGCTGTGTTAAAATTTGTCCATCTATTTTAATGGGACCTATAAATATCCCAAGAAATCTTTCGATGCTTCCCAAACAATGTGTTGGTGGGTTGTTAGCATTTCAGTACTTCTTTTTATTATTTACTTTGGTCTAGCTTTTGCAGTTTTTATTAGGGTTCCGTATGCGAAGGGTAACCAACGGGACCCTATTACAAACCGCCGCTGTCCGTCTGTCTGTCTGTCAGCGGGCTGTATCTCAGATCCGCAATAAGTTGAAATTTTCACAGAATGTGTATTTCTGTGGCCGCTATAACAACAAATAATAAAATTAAATTAAAAATTAAAAATTAAAGGGGGCTCCCCTTAATTTTTTAATTTTACCCCCTACTACGATAGTACAGAACCCTTCATGTGCGAGTCCGACTCGCACTTGGCCGGTTTTTCTAAGACCGCATGGATGTCAGAAATGATCACAGTAAGACAAAAGAGCGAAAAGTAGTA
This sequence comes from Eurois occulta, assembly GCA_950022335.1. Lineage (NCBI taxonomy): Eukaryota > Metazoa > Arthropoda > Insecta > Lepidoptera > Noctuidae > Eurois > Eurois occulta. Next base: position 7,113,146 of record OX465504.1, on the reverse strand, counting down.
CCAGGATAAAATAATCCAAAAGGCACGCGTGGTCTAAGCCTATCCAGGTGCCAAATTTCATCCGAATTCGTCCAGCCGTTAAAGCGTAAAAAGGTAACAAACAAACAATTTTTTTTTAAACGTTTTTTTTTAAACAACCTCCTTCTACATTTAAAGTATTCGTGTAATTTATGTTACTATTATTTACAAACGAAGTACGAATAGCTTTTTTATTTTAAAAAATCTAAGTCATACCTCGTTTGTTTGTGTAATTTATTTTGCTATGACTGGGATCAGAGAGGATTCCTTCCAAAAAAATAAAAATGATAAAACTAAAACTAAAAAACAATTAAAACTAAACATTTACAAAATAAGGGACTAATTTACATACAATAAACTAACTAACTAAATAAACAACAGGGCGCTTCTAGGCGTTTAAGTACTCCTCCGCATCGCTGTCATCCGGAAACATGGCCAGAAGACTGGCAGCATTGCCACGTTTTGCTATTATTTACAAAAGGGTATGTAAATTAAAAAAAACATTGGGTAGTTTATTGGCAAGCGAATTGAGCCGCGGTCGAAACATTTTATTCACTGTAATTTCGTTTGATAGTTGCACGGCCCGGATAGCTCAGTCGGTAGAGGATTCGACTTTACCCAAGGGTCCAGATGATGAGAGACTGCGCTACCACGAGAGGTCGAGAGCCCAGTGCGGGTTAGAAATAACTTTCTATGAGTATAACAAATTGGGTATTGTATATATTAGCTTTAGCTGTCGTTCGAATCTAACTTATAATTTTATTTAGGTACTGCAATTTCAGTGCCATTCTCACGGCCCGGATAGCTCAGTCGGTAGAGCATTGGACTTTTAATCCAAGGGTCCAGGGTTCAAATCCCTGTCCAGGCGTTCATTTTTAGTACATTTTCACTCTATCATAAGATCGTGCATATACCAGCGCCCGTAATTTCTGATGTCGAGATAAATAAAGATTTATGAAAAGGATTATATCCCAACAAATCTTTCGGTGCTTGAACGTTTTTTTTTTAAACCATCTCCTTCGGCGTTTATCTTGCTGAAGGTATGACTTGGCTTTTAAATTACACAAACAAAGGAGGTAAAATATGACTTAGAAAAAATAAATGTAAGTCATATTATACCTCCTTTGTTTGTGTAATTTGTTTTGGTGACTTAATTGGGTCACAGAGGGTTCCTTACAAAAAAACAAATATAAATTTGATAAAACTACGTATAGAATAATAAAAACTAGATATTTAAAAAAACGACGAAAGGACGAATGTTATAGAATAAACTAACTAACTAAATAAACAACAGGGCGCTTTGGCGTCTAAGTACTCCTCTGCAGCGCTGTCATTCGGAAACGTGCCCAGAAGACTGGCAGCATTGCCACGTTTTGCTATTATTTATAAAAGGATATATAAATAAATAAATAAATGGTTAGTTTATTGGCAAGCGAATTGAGCCGCGGTCGAAGCGAACTAATTTTGTTCACTGTAATTTCACTTAATAATTGCACGGCCCGGATAGCTCAGTCGGTAGAGCATTGGACTTTTAATCCAAGGGTCCAGGGTTCAAGTCCCTGTCCGGGCGACGTTTTTGTAGATTGATGCAAAGGTTTGCACTTCATTAAAATACGATTATTTACCGAAATATCTATCGTATTTGATAGCATTATTTTTCACCATATTTCTTTTATAATTAAAATGATGCTTACAAGCAAGACCTATTAGTATAGATATTTTCATCGCAATATTAAAAAAAAATCTGCTGTTCGCAACACGTCTTACATCGTTTATAAAATTTTTGGCAATTTTTTGTGAACAAAAGGAAATTCAAGGATATATTCTAATAAAAGTACACGGAATAAATGGTACTTATTTTTATTACTATAGGATCAAAAACATGCAGTGGCTTCATTTTGGCGCTTCTACCCTTTAAAATTTGTTTTACCTTATTTCGTGTGTCAAAACATTAGGTAGGTACATATTTATAAGAATTATTTGAGAACTAATAAAACAATACAAGAAAAAACTTGTAAAAAAATGCAACGATTGCTCTGAAAATTGGTACATTCGAGAAAAACTGATCGTGTTTTTACACACAAGCTTTTGTTTTAACTTGTCTTGTAAGTTAGTTAGTATGTATTGGACATATCTCGCAACTGAATTTCAAATCAGTTCCCCCTAACCGAAATTATGCACACACCTTTGGTTCTGGTGACAATACATTTTCGTATCGTATTACCCAGTACTAACAGGGTTGTGGAGGTCAGATAGGCAGTCGCTCCATGTAAAACACTGGTAGCTGCATCCAGTTAGACTTGAAGCCGGCCCCCACATAGTGGTGATGATTATGTGTTGGTATTGTCTACAAAAACTTACCATTTCCATTCTTGATTTTCCTTGATGGTCAACGTAAAAACTCCTTCGAAAATTAACAGCAGTATCGGCGACGCTAGATACCAATATTCTATATCTTCTTTAAAAAATGCGACTTGCCATATTGCTATAATGCCATGGCAGGCAAAAACTAATCTTGTGATAACTGCCTTGATAGTAGCTAGAACTTTGCCTACATTCGCCATTTTGATTTAAAAAATAAACGATAAGACGCAATGTGAATTTATTTTTTTCAAAATGGAGGTCGCATGTTTTTTTTATTTTTCTAATAAAGTAACCGCTTATTTTTTTGTTGTTTATTTATTTTTATTTATTAGTAAGTAAATAAAACACTTTATTTTATTTTTCTAAGAATAATAAAATAACTCATTGTAAGGCACGCGCGTTTTTTAGTCATTTCAAAAAATTTAAATGTTACTTTTTTTGTTACATTTTGAAATATTCGTATCTCTAAATGCAACGAATTGCGAAACTCAACTAAACAGTCTTTCTTGCATTGAAAGAGGCGCCGTGATTCCAAAATGGATTATTACAACACATTTTCCTATTTTAATTCCATTGCTGTATTGAACCGAGCGAAAAACCACTGTCATAGACCAAAATCAGCAATGAACTTTGTGTAATACCGAACAAACACAGAATGACTATTAGGGATGCGCGCGCATCATCCAAATTGGCCAATCACAGGTCATTTTCACAAGAAAAGGGCTTGGAAGTTAACCTGATTTAGTTTTCACCTGGATTTGCTGTCATCATGACTCTTATTGTAAGGCTGAATAGGCTGAAAATTCAGTGGCGAGTTCTTTTTTTAAAGTGCTGATTGCTTCCTACAGTTTTGTTCGGGGAAGGCAGGTTTATAATAAAAACAAATGTTTTTACGAGCTACGTAGATCAAGTCAAAGAAAATTCGAATGTATCCAGTGTCCAGTATATTAAAGCAGTGTTTAGTGGACATATATCTTACCGAAGTATTTTTAGAGTTTCGATCTTAAAAGGAAAAACAGAACACAGAACCAATGAAAGATAGCTTTTTTATTACGCGCACAGAAATCGCCAGTCACAATCATACGCCATTTAACGCCATACTTACACCCGTAGATAATTATATATATAAACATTTTAAAGTGATTACTTGAGTAAAAGTAATTATTTAAGATACGATTTTAATTCTGTAGTTTTGTATTTGCTTGAAGTTAGAACTGTCAAAAGTTAGAATGCTTAGCTCTGCTTTCTTTAACAGCTTGCTGCGTTCAAATCAGTTTCTTGTCTATTGCATAGTAATGCATAAGTAATTACTTCAACTCAAGTAAGTAGTTACTTTAACTTAACTAAAGAATGATACAAGGTTAGTCATCATCACCTGGATAGCCTCTCCAAACTATGTTGGGGTCGACTTTCAGTCTAACCGGTTTAACTAGATGCAGCTGAATACCAATATTTCACATCGAGAGACCTACCTATTTAACCTTCACAGTTACTGAGGAGCTTGTGGTTTAATAATAACAGGCGCTCGGGTCGATCTTTAGGATAAGCCGTGCTTGCCTAGGTCTGTGGATGGGTGACCGTATTCCATACCGAGTTTCCTCCGTGCCTCGGAAAGCACGTTAAGCCGTTGGTCCCGGGTGTCATTTGTAGATCTTTGACAGTCGTTACAGGTTGTCAGTGGGCCGAAAGTCTGACAACCAGTCTTACCAAGGATATCGTATTACCCATTATATTAGTATTCAGCTGCATCCGGTTAGACTGGGAGCCGAGTGCCGACCCCAAGATAGTTGGAAAAAGGCTAGGCAAACGAAATGAGTTACTGAGTAGTAAGACTCGAATCAGATCCAGCCTGTCCCCTTTCTGCCCTCCCAACGACGCGACGCCCTACGCCGAGGCTCGTTCTCCACTGGGGGTGCCCTTAGCGTATGTTCGCTTAGTTTGTTAGTAGTTTTAAGCCCCTGGCTGGAGGCCTTACACTCAAGGCAACCACAGGATTAGACTGGTTAAGCAGAAACCAGCCTCATCGGCTGAAATGCGAGATTCCTTATAAAAAAAAGGTTGTAAGATTGCTATACGTTTAAGGGCCCATCGCGACGCCCCTGTAATGCTACCACCCGACCTTGGTCGACGAGGCAGCCTGCACCGCTGAGCCTGTAGCTTTAAAATTTTAAATTCCCCAAATAATAATAATTCGGCCCAGCCTGTCCCTAGCTGCCCTCTTCTCAATGACGAAAAAAAAACCGAGGTCCGAACCCCACAGGAGGTGATCTTAGCGAGCGATCACTTAACTGTGTATCTCTAGACACCTAGACACTACGTAGAGTGCCTTGATCCCGAAGGGATGCATGAATCGGCTTCTTAGGTGCCTTCGGGCCTGCTATCTAGTTTGTAAGCCCTGCCTTAAATTAATTTGAGGTCACCACAGGATAATCCGGTTGATTATTACAACCTTATACAGTTGAACTGCGAGTGGCCCTGTATAAAAAAAGGGTAACACGATACACCTTGGTAAGACTGGTTGCAAAATTTCGGATATTTTACTTTGACCAACGGTTTGACATCTTCGGACCGAGCTCGACAAGCGCAGCTTAACATTGACCGTCCCGTGCACAGTTATATGGGTATATACCAAGATAACGCAAGTATTACGATCCGTATGAAAACCAAGCCTATTATTTTTTTACTACCTACAATGACGTCATAAGCACTATTTAGTTACTATACAAACAAGTTACTATACAAAATAAACGATATTGTTGTACTTTAAATGTCTAGAATTATTTTTTTGAGTTGTAACGTTGTTGTTTTAAACAAATTAGGTGTAAGCATCAGGGCAGCCCGCAAAATTCTGTGCTTTTTTTTTACAATTTGACTGACCTGTCAGTGTCAAATATGGCTTTACGGATTTATAATAAAAATCATCAATACAACACTCTAAGGCTGGTTTTATAGTCACGCCGCTAGACGCGCCGTTGGGCAGCGCGCTGTTGAACAGGAACACCGAACGGCGCTGCTCAAGCGCGCGAATTTGAAACGCTACTACTACCCCAATACATATCCGAGCGCGCGCGCTCCGAACGGCGCTGCTGAAACGCGTGACTATAAAATCAGCCTAAGTTTATTTTATCCCATTAAATGAATGAAATTATATAGTCATTCAATGGGGTTAAATGAACTCATAGGGTTGTTTTGATGGTGCTATCATTGTGAGGTCGTGAGGATCGCCCGGAGGACACGGTGGAGCACACCGTGGAGGTCTGCTCCGCTTGGGCGGAGCACCGCCATGTCCTCGTAGCGGCGATTGGCGGCGGCGACTCTCGCGTCCGGCCCTGGTTCAAGCCATGGTCCGGGGCGAGAGGGAGTGGGAAGCCGTCACCTCCTTCTGCGAAGCAGTCATGCTAGCGAAGGAGGTGGCGGAACGTGATAGGGAGAGAACCTCACGTCCCAGCCGCCACGGGAGAAGCACCGGGCGTCGGGGGCCACGTGGTGGCTCTCGGCCACCGTAGGCGCGGGCCTGTGGACGGTGAGTAATGGGCTAGCTCGCCGTCCATCCGTCTTATGACGACAGGCCGTGTCGACGGCGCGTTCGAGTTCCACGCGCGCCTCAAAGTGATGTCAGGAAACATGAGGGGCACGCAAGGGCCGATGCCTGCCAGGGCTGCAGGTCTGTTCGAAAGAGATACCGCGGGCCTGGAACATAAAGGGCAAAAGAAGGAACATGGGTGGTTTTTAGTCAGTAAAAGTCTAACACTCCCTTCCGCTCCGCCCAGAGCGGGAGGGAGTTTATGTTCCAGGACCGCGGTATCTCTTTCGAACAGTCCCGCAGCCCTGGCAGAGCATTTCGCTTCCCCCCAATGGTCAAGCCGGGCACGCGAAGAATGTACTCTTGCGTTATATAGGTACTAAAATCTGTATCTGTGGTCCTGTGCTACTGTTATTAGGTACTTCACCATGAGCTGATACAGTCACCATGTCACTTTAATCCGCATGACAGCAATTTTTGTTGACAATCACGATTTTAATTTCACGCTGAATTATGAGATGCGATAGTAATTGGATATCTTTCTGATTGATATTTACCTACATTGTTTTTCAGTGAGATTTTTAATGTTAAGAATAGATAACAGATGTTCCAGTAGTGCAACATGATGAGGAATACAGCATACGTAACGGTCGTTCTCGTTTTATTTACCAGTAAGTTTTGTGCGCGGGATAGCATCAACTAACTTCGAGTCGCTCAGAATTCTTTCTACCTTCGTTACAAATAATAAAGTTATTACATAACTTAGGTCCGAACTGACCATCCATTACATACCGTGTTGCCTCCGTGCTTCGATAAGCCCGTTAAGCCGTTGGTGCCGGCTGTCATTTGTAGATCTTAAACAGTCGTTAAGTAGGTAGTCAGTGGCCCAAAAGTCCGAAAACCAGTCCTACTAAGGAGTATCGTTTTACCTAGTACTAACTGGGTTGTGGATGCCAAATAGGTGTTCGCTCCGTTTAAAATACTGGTATTCAGCTGCATCCGGTTAGACTGGAAGCCGACCCCGACATAGGTAGTTGGAAAAAGGCAAGGCCGATAATGAAATTAGGTCATCACCAAAATATTTGTGCCCTTATTGTAATTTATTTAAGACTAGCTGTGCCCGCGACTTCGTTCGCGTGGATGTCAGAACTTAACAATGTATTTTTTGTGCGAAGCGCTGTTGGAGGATTCCGATACAAATCATTTTTTTTAGGGTTCCGTAGTCAACTAGGAACCCTTATAGTTTCGCCATGTCTGTCTGTCTGTCTGTCTGTCCGTCTGTCCGTCCTCGCTTAATCTCTGTGACCGTTAGCACTAGAAAGCTGAAATTTGGGACCAATATGTGTATCAATCACGCCGACAAAGTGCTAAAATAAAAATTGGAAAAAAATGTTTTATTAGGGTAGCCCCCCTATATGTAAAGTGGGAAGTGTTTTTTTTTTTAATTTTAACCCTAATGTGTGATATATTGTTGGAAAGGTATTTAAAAATGAATAGGGGTTTACTAAAATCATTTTTTGATAATGTCAATAATTTCGGAAATAATCGCTCCAAAAGTAAAAAACAAAGCGTCCCCCCCCCTCTAACTTTTGAACCATAAGTTTAGAAAATACGAAAAAAATCTGAAAAGTAGAACTTTATAAGGACTTTCTAGGAAAATTATTTTGAACTTGGATGGAAACAACAGATGGAAACTGCAGTTAACCAATATAATTTGGTCCCTGAATCGTATGAGCGCCTATACAATCCAGAGGTCAAGTTTCATTTGCCCGTATTTTTTTTTTTAACTTCGTTTACATAATCATCTTTTTAGTTATTTTCTTTTTAAATAAGTAAATGAGAGTTCTCTTATTTGTTTGGGTATTTTGTTGTAGACTTTGACAGACATACTATAGCAGTTATTTTGAAACCACTACCGGGAGCTGTTGCAGGAGCGCGGAGCGCTGCTGGATCGCGAACATAATGGATAGTATGGATACCCACCTTTAAACTCATAAGTGGGAACACTTATTGTGACGGACGGGAAACTACGGAACCCTACACTGAGCGTGGCCCGACACGCTCTTGGCCGGTTTTTTTATTTATGCTAGTGCTTCTTTATAAACAACATTAGCTGTGGAACCATCTGGAGCGTACACAAAAAGGATATTGGGGTTGTTTACGCGAGAAAGAGCTACGTATAGTTGACCATGGGAAAAGCATCCAATACTTAGGTCCACCCCCGTAACGGATAATGTCTGGCCCTGAGCTTTATTAATCGTCATGGCATAACAGAGACTGACTGGGAATTGCACTCGTTTGAAAGAGAAAGGAAAGTTGTTAGCAATTATAGGTATTCTTGGAAGTCCGGGTGTGTTGAGGGAATCCAAAAATTCTACCGGGTAGTGCGTGGCGTCATCTTCTTCCATAACTGTATTTATAGAGGTGTATTCTCTACTATTCCCGGACACATGAATCAATATTTTTAAATTAATTGCCGCAGCTTGGACATTGCGAGGAGTCAAAATAGCTCGCTGACATAGCCAAGAACCGGCTTGATTTCCCATGTTTGTGGAATCTCCGTACACAGAAGAAATTCGCTCCTGTTGTGATGTAACGCAAGAACAGAGATTATCAATCAAAATAACTTTGCCATCTTCTTGTACGGGGTATGTGCCATCGTCTATTTGTAACAATAAATTGGGAAACTCCTGTGCATTTTCGCAGCCTCGCAACTGTGCACGCATATGTACACTCAGATGTGTAGATGATATATTGCGCCATAAAACAGAACTCTTCAGACAGCAGCAATTTCTTCGGCTCTCGTTCCTCGGGGTACTATCGGGAGTGTCTGCCGAAAATGACCGCAGAACAGCACCGTACCTAATGCCTCCCATCGGCCGGTCATTTTGCCTTATGTCCTGTAAAGTTCTATTCACTGCTTCTACAGCTTTGCGGTTTGTCATAGTGCACTCGTCCCAAAAAATTAAAACACAATCGAATAAAACCCTTGCTTTATCGCTATTTCGCGATATGTTGCAAACCGGGCTTTCCGTGCGGTCTAAGTCGATAGGAATTATAAATGTTGTGTCTGCCGTTTTTCTTCCAGGCAATAATGTGGCTGCTATCCATGAAGAGGCGACAGCAAGGGAAATTTTATTTTGGTTCTGTAGCGGCACTACAAAAAGTACTTCAGCAACATAGAACAAAAAGTACTACAGCGCCATCTATGACGCAGAGGATAAACTAAAAATAGAAATATATCTAAATTCTGCATCGCGCAAGTAAAGTTATTCGCGACTTAAGACTATACAGAAGAACCCGATAACAACTGTTGGGCAGTAGCCCACCAGACATAACACCCGTCTGATCGGAGGATCCTCCCTTTTCAATGGTGGTTGAAGAGCTTTACACCCTGTTCTCCGTACCCCCAACTTGGTGACCCCGAAATGGCAAAATGGCCGAATGGCCTTCGAGCAACGTGACGTCATCAACATCACTTCCTCAAACTTCCTCAAGTATTCGAGCAGCGATTCATATAGCCAGCCAGCTTCGAAATGGGTATTCCTGACCACCAGCATGCAGCGGAAGCACATTCCTGGTCAGCACCCTCAGCCTCATCAAGCTACCTTGGCACTGCACTTTCGGCCGGTTGAGAGCTGTACCTCCCGGTCGATGCGAGCAGTCAGCCACATCGTGGCGCTGTACCACGTCCGACGCAACGGAGCACATGCAGCGCCGACCCCGACTCAAGGGGTTCGCACTACCGCCGCAGACAGTTCCGACTCACCGTGAACAATGCGGCAACGACTTTCCACTGGCCTGGCAATCAACGACTCATTCTACTACCGACCCTGTCTGGGGGGAGTGATGTAGCGGCACTACAAAAAGTACTACAGCGCCATCTATGACGCAGAGGATAAACTAAAAATCTAAATATATCTAAATTCTGCATCGCGCAAGTAAAGTATTCGCGACTTAAGACTATATAGAAGAACCCGACAACAACTGTAGGGCAGTAGCCCACCAGACATAACACCCGTCTGGTCGGAGGATCCTCCCTTTTCAATGGGGGTTGAAGAGCTTTACACTCTGTTCTTCATACTCCCAAAGTTCCTTATTCGAGCCAAAATAACTTTGGTTAGGAAAGTTTTACCTGTTCCGCCCGGTGCGTCTAAAAACAGGATTTCACCCGAGGCGTTTTCTACACTGCAGCATACCCTATCAAACGTCTGGCGCTGTTCCTCTGTCTTTCTACTAATTTCTGATACGTAGTCTCTGTTTATACGTTCCCCATCGACTGTCGGTGTGGGCAAACCGTATTGACTGATCGGGTTCCCTGGTATACTTATAACTATCTCTTTAATAGCCAATAAGGACCTGTTGTGACAAATTTCACGTACCCTATAGGTCAGGAATTTCTCCATCAGTATTTAGTTGAACATGCCTCAATCAGAAAATGACGTCACACGCACAATGCCATCTATCGAATATCTATATTCAATGCTGCACGCAGTTGATGTCTAGATATAGTCCAGTCTGAGTTCGATAGATGGCACTGTTTTAATATTTTATTTCGGAAACACTATTATAATTTTATTAATTTACATTTTTTTTTCTTTCCATATATAAGGTGTGAACTGATTACGATGAAACAAAAAACTTAATGTTCAATTACTTAAATTTACGCGCATATTGTTGTGTATAAAAGTTACGGGAAGTTGTGAGACAAACTGCACATAACCCTAATTTTACTTCTGTAACACTTTAAATTCAAATATCTTTTGATAGACTGAACCGATTGCAATGCAACAAAAACTAAATGTTACTTCAAGTTACACTCAATCGTTGTGTATAAAAGTTATCTACATTGCTTTTGTACATTTTACGTGATGCCCGAACAAATACACAGACAAACAGACAAACAGACAAACAGACAAACAGACAAAAATTCGAAAAATGCTGGAAATGGGTTCTATTGGTTGTCCTTTAACACCCTAGCTATTTTTTTTGGATTTTTTTTCGATGTACAAAAACGACTTTTCTACAGTTTTATTATATGTATAGATTTGCTATGGACCGCAGTCAGGGCAGGTTGAGCACCCTTTTGGACCCCTATTTTGGCTGGTCGCTTAGGCTCCGACGCATCCGATTGGTCGGTGGTGACAATAGCAGCAGCGCAGGCACGTTCAGGGATTGGGGGAGTTTGGTTTTTATTTAGGCCCTTAGATATATACCTTACAGACCAACATACTTAAGATAAAATACAAATTGTGTTAGTAAATAGAACCTTAAAACTATGTTAGTAACACTTGATACAATAGGTACCCCTTGGTAGGACTGGCTGTCATAGTTTCAGGCCAGTGACTACCTGTAACGACTGTCAAAGATCTACAAATGACAGTCGGGACCTACGGCTTAACGTTCTTTGCGAGGCACGGAGGAAACTCGGTATATAATGAATGGTGGATGGTCACCCATCCACGGACCAACCTAGGCAGGCGCGTTTTAACCTGAATACCGACCCTTTTTTTTTGGGATGGGAAATCATCAAATGACTCCTCCCGCTCTGGGCGGAGCGGAAGGAAGTGTCAGAGTTTTACTGACTAAAAACCATCCATGTTCCTTCTTTTGCCCTTTATGTTCCAGGGCCGCGGTATCTCTTTCGAACAGTCCCGCAGCCCTGGCGCGACTGGCGACCCTCCGAATAAAATAATAAAGTAATATCAATAAAATATCCCCTCCCCACTCTACCGACTTCTACTCCTACTCCGTTACTATAAACCCTGTGCGGTTGTGGAATTCTCTTCCGCCTGATATTAGGGACTGCCAAACTGTTGCAGTTTTCAAAAGAACATTATCTTTCCAATTCGCCATAGTTGCATAGGTATTTATTATTATAATATTATATGATATGTATTATATTGTAGCTTATATTTGTGTTATATATTTTGTCTTTTTACTAGTAGATAAATATGTAAGTATATTCTTGTATTGTATATTATATTTAAATTCGTTATTTGCTTTGTTTTTAAGTATTCTATGTTCTCTTCTTCTTTTACACACTATGTGTTCTCTTTTTAGGGTTTCGTAGCGAAATGGCAAAAAACGGAACCCTTATGGATTCGTCATGTCTGTCTGTCTGACCGTCCGTATGTCAGAGCCACTTTTTCCGAAACTATAAGAACTATACTGTTGAAACTTGGTAAGTAGATGTATTCTGTGAACCGTATTAAGATTATCACACAAAAATAAAAATAAAACTATAAATTTTGAGGTTCCCTATACTTAGAACTGAAACTCAAAATTTTTTTTTTCCATCAAACCCATACGTGTGGGGTATCTGTGGATAGGTCTTCAAAAATGATATTGAGGTTTCTAATATAATTTTTTTCTAAACTGAATAGTTTGCGTGAGAGACACTTCCAAAGTGGTAAAATGTGACCCCCCTCCCCCCCTGTAACTTCTAAAATAAGAGAATGATAAAACTAAAAAAATATATATGATGTACAAACAAACAAACTTCCACCAAAAATTGGTTTGAACGAGATCTAGTAAGTAGTTTTTTTTTAATACGTGATAAATCGTTAACCACAATCGTAATTTACCTTTCATTCAATCAACTCAAATATAAAAACCGGCCAAGTGCGAGTCGGACTCGCGCACGAAGGGTTTCGTACCATTATCTATAAAAACGGCAAAAAAATCATATCTGTTGTATGGGAGCCCCCCTTAATATTTAATATTTTTTAATTTTTAATATTTGTTGTTATAGCGGCAATAGTAATACATCATTTGTGAAAATTTCAGCTTTCTAGCTATCACGGTTTATGAGATACAGCCTGGAGACAGACAGACAGACAGTCAGACAGACAGACAGCGGAGTCTTAGTAATAGGGTCCCGTTTTACCCTTTGAGTACGGAACCCTAAAAATAAAACATTTAATTTCATAAACATAAACGGTACGGTCATAAACATAATGGTACGGAATCCTTCGTACGCGAGTCCGACTCGCGCTTGGCCGGTTTTTTATTCCACTCTCCTTTCGCAGGTAGATGCTGGAAGAGATTTCTTTAGAAATAAGCATCACCTTTGTACCTATTTAGTGTGTAGGTACATAAACTGTTAAATAAATAAAATATGTTTGTCCACAGTTCTCCAAAACGTGCAATCAAGAAAACTTGCCGCAATAAATGAAGAATTAAAAGCTAATTCGAGGAAAACGAACTCAGTCGATAAATTAGACGTGTCAAAGTTTGTGGATCATCTAATAAAGAGCGCGAAAAGGATTGATAAAAAAGTGAAGACTGGCAAGCAGCAGACAAAAACAAAACAGAAAAAGAAAACAAATTATGAAGTAGACGAAAGCAACTACGATTCTCTGGGACTAGATGAGAACGCAAAAGAGCAAATTGTTCGTTCTAACACTCCAGCTCTAAGTTTGAACGAGATGGAACGGCTTTTTCGGGCTAGCAACGATGCTCTAGCTTACAAAAATAGAGGAAAAGTTCTCCGATCTGGAGGAGGGTTGAGTCTATATGAAGGCAAGGAACAGGATGGCAAATTACTTCGATCCATTGCTGATGTGCCCAGTAAAGAAGACGGTGGCAAATTAATCTTTGATCTAGAAGAGGATGAAGATGTAGAAGATGTAGCTGCGTTGAAGCATCGGTTGTTTTAATAAAGTTTTAATCGGTATTGTACTTTATTTAAAAACGAAATGTCAAGTACAGCCTATCGTTGGCCATTGTACTGGGCTGGGCCGCTCCACCTCTTCACCCGGGTTGCTGGAAGTAGCGGCAGTTGGCAATTATTACCTGCTAGCTGTTGCCCGCGACTTCGTTCGCGTGGAAATTTTGGTGTGTATGTAAGAGACTGCCTCGTTGGTCGAGAGGTCGCAAGTGCGACTACTAAGCATTAGGTCCTAGGATCGATTGCCGGGTCGGGCAGTGTTAAAAAAAATGTTTATTTAAATTACATAAAGTTATAACGCACATGATTTGGAGATCACCTTTTAAGCAAGAAGATGCTTGTGTTAGGTGACTCCGCTCTTCCACTTAACATTGAACAATGTTTGCAATTGAAAAAATACTATAAATAATAGTATTATTGGGGTATTCTATCAGGAATTTCTCAGTAGCAGCCACGGAATCTGGATTTGTGCCCGGTTGGTGGAATAGAATTGAATAGGCTCGCCTCCTGTCACATGGGACTTCAACATAACGAACGGCGAAATGTGGGTGTACGATAAGGTACACCTCTGCCTAACCCGTCGGGGATTACAGGTGTGATGTTATGTTATGTGTGAGAACTGACTGGCTGATCAAAATGTGATAATATGGGTGATGACTTCAAAATGCGTCCTTTTGGGTACTGTAATTCTGAGCGCAGAGATCCGAAACAAAATTAAATGAGGCGAAGATATGGCTTAAAACCGATTGTTTTGGCGCTATACAACCTTCTTTTCAAAGTAAACCATCAAACGCCTTGTTGGGCACTATTTATTCTAATACCATTCTGTATACAACATTAAATAACTTATTATTTTCCGCAAGCACGTGAAAGTTTTGGGCACTGAACAAACAACATATAACTGACCGTGTGAGAAGCATGGAGTGCACAATTGAATGCCTGTCACTTTTATGGTTTGGCCCTGGGATCTGTTGATCGTCATTGTGAAAGCCAATTTTAAGGGAAATTGTAACCTCTTAAATTGAAATGGTAATGGTGGTAAGTTATTTGGAATAATGGGTATGCGGGGACTTAAAACGCTCTCTCCTTTAGCAGCTCAGCTCTGTGATACGAAGCCTGGTGCCGTTGCATAGTCTGGTTGCATCAAGGTTTCGCATCAGCAGAACTGGAACGCCAAATTTAAGCTGCAGGTAATGGGACGGCAAGCCCGTTAACTCCAGGGAGTTGAGAAATTCAACGGGGTAGGCAGTACTATCGTCATTAGCCATCACAGTGTCTATGGATGTGTATACTTTTGTTTTTTTTTTTTGTTTTTTTTACTGGCCCACTCCTTCTTTGGCGACAGCACAGCATTGGATGGGAAAATTCTTCGGAAAATAGAATTTTCCCATCTCCGTCCGATTCCAGACGACCCTCTCCCATTTGCAGCAGCTTATTCGCAAAGACACCTGCTTCATGGTCGTTGTACAGTTGGACGCGTATGTTGCACGTAATATGGAGCTTTTCAATCCAGGAGGTTTTCACAGTACCGACGCCATGAGACATGCGTTTCATCCGCCGCCCGGTGTGCCCCTTTTTTTATTACAAAATAGCCCCTCTTAATAACTGGCAGTGTCTGTCTAAATTCGCCTTTTCAAATGACCCCTCCTCCCACGCTCCTTCTTCCATGTTCCTTCTTTGTGTTCCAGAGCCGTAGTATCTCTTTCGAACAGTCCCGCAGCTCCGGCAGGCATCGGCCCTTGCGGACCCCTTCCGGTTTGCTGACATCATTTGAGGCGCGCGTGGAACACGAACGCGCTTTCGACACGGCCTGTCGTCATAAGACGGTTGGACGGCGAGCTAGCTAATTACTCACTGTCCACAGGGTCTAAAGTCGCTGCGAACAAAATGATGACGCCACCCAATCAGCACTTGGTTGCCGCGGATGTCCTGCAAACTACGGTTTAACGTCTCTAATGCATGCCTGTGCGAGATTGTGCACTCGTCCCAAACTACTTCCATTGCTGCAAAAGGACTCCCCCGTGTTTTTGGTAATATTGCATGTTCGGACGTATCTTCGCTTGCAAGATTCGGCGGCAATTTGAAAATGGAATGTGCAGTCCGACCACCCATAATAGTCCAAGATCCCAGAGCAATCAGACATAACTTATTTTCACACGGATGAAACCTGAAGTTTTCAGTAGCGTCTCGTGTGCCTTGAATACCTACGCGCTTTGTGGAACTTGCCGAGTGACACCTGGGCAGGTACCAGGTGAGAAAGGTAACTAAAAATAAGAATTATGTAACTTAAATTCACATGGCTGATTTTTATATATGTCATGTAGAATATTATTTTAAAGTAATATCATTAGTGTCAGACACTTTTGATGGACCAGAGCTTTTGTCAGACGCTTTTAAGCTACCCAAAAAATAGATGAACTTTACTTATTTTTACATGTCTGATTTTTTAATATGTTATTGAAGTATTTATTTAAAACTTATATTCAATCAGTCAGACAAATTAGAGTGACCAAACATCCCCTAAGACAAAAATTATTCAGCCAGAAGTATGAGGGCGAGAGCACTATGCATGCGCTTCAGAGTGATTGAGACGTCCATAATAACTCGGTTCCCCTTCTTAAACTCACCATCTGTTTCAATCTACTGTGTATGTGCTGTTTGCGTGTAATATAACTTATAGTATACAGTATAGTTCGAGCCTGCGAGAGCACATGTTTTTGTTGTTTACATCAGGTTATTTGTGAGTGTTTTATTAAATTGTTTGTAATAGTGATAATCATGGAAGAAGAGAAATTGAAATGTACATTTTGTAAAAAATCTCATGATAAACTTTGAAGAAATATTGAAAAAGTTCAAAAACATTGTAAAACAGCGAATAATCCATAACCTCAAATTCAACGATGTAGTTTTACCGGCTAGATATACCGGTAGTCTTTTCAGTTTATGTCGTTTAGTCTGTTGATTACAGTATATACATTTCTGGTACGGTAGTATATACATACAACGGAGCCTGGCAATAAACGACGACTCATTCTTTGCTGTAGAATCTTTGTAGTGCCGCTACATCAGTCCCCTCCGGAGACCAGGGTCGGTAGTAGAATGAGTCGTTTAAAATCAAGTCACCAGACATAACACTCGTGTGGTCGGAGGATCCTCCCTTTTTTATAGGGGATGAAGAACTTTACACCCTGTTCTTCATACCCCCAAGGGTTTCATGCTCGCACCGAACTAATTTTTGTGTGGCCTACAGGTAGTTCTTCCGTTTTAAATGTTTGTAAACACACCCACGATACAGGAAATTTTTTTAGTGTGAAACAACTTTAAAAAAAAAAAAAGACGGGTTGCACTCCGGGAGTGCCGGCAGAAGTGAAAACTTGATTATAACAACGTTTTTTATAACAACGCCCTCTAGTAGCAGCTAAAAAAACTGTCGCGCCTACCAGTAACAGTGCTCTCTGTATCAATGCGTCATTTTAGTTTTCAATATCAAAGATAGATGGCGCTTTGTGCTAGCGCCATCTACCAGCGGTCTCTCACAACAGTTACTCATTGCATTTGCTAATGTACTTTCTACTACATTCTACAAGATGTCGCTAGGAGTTATAAAACTACGATCATGTTCCAAACTTTCAACTATGAATCTTTCTTTCTCATGTTGTAAATGCCCAACCTGGTGTCAGTTTTATTTTAAAATTTATTTAATAGATTTGTCAGCTTTATCCCTAAAGCATTAGGTTCAAAGTTGATTGGAAACATTTAAAAATTTCTTTAAATGATTTTAAACCATAAAATGTTGAAGGTTAAGTTCAAAATCGTCTACTTTCCATCCGTCTTACGCTTTTTCCAAATTTCTTTAAATGATTTTAAACCATAAAATGTTGAAGGTTAAGTTCAAAATCGTCTACTCTCCATCCGTCTTACGATCAGGTCACGTGTCCTGACGCGAGTGTCCTGACGCGAGTTTAAAATTTTATACCCATTACCATTGATATATAAAAACCCAAGATGCACAGTCTCGAATAAAAGTAACGTTCGAAACTGTCACCAAACACTCACCAATTATACCTACGTAGTTATAGTTATGCTGTACGCATATATTTTTGCAAATTCAACCTTACGCAAATTGTATAAAGTTGTTTTTACAACGCAGTGTTCGAAAAACAATAAAATTTTGCGATTGACAGTGGTCGGTAGGACAAGGCATTGAGTGGAGACGAACATCTTAATTTTTTTTTTTCGTAATATATTTATTTAGTATTTTAAAAAAAAAATCAGCACGAAACAAAAAATAATTGAATACTACGATACTACGAGTATTTGACAAATTCATTTTTCTGGCTAACGAGTTACTTACCACTACGCGAGGAACCGCCGTTTTACGAAGACGTTTTATGCCTTTTGCAGTGACATACATATCTTCGTCCAAAAAATGTTCTGAACAAACGACGCTTGAATTACTCGGCTTAAAAATCTTCACGCCTTTGTCGACTAACAAGTGATCTCCATTCTACACATCGTATAGGATCACGAGGAAAACTAAAATATTATAAAAATTACGCTAATAAGGTTTCAAGAAGTTTTTATTTTACTTTTTTATTATTTTAAAAAATCGTCAAATTGACTACCTTTTCTCCTTTATTAAATTATTTATAACTTAAACATATTCGTCAAAAACGAAATAAAAAAAGTTCAAAGGTACATAAAAATATTAATTAAAAAAATAAACAGAACAAAAAAAAATCAAAATCGCATATTTACTTCCTATATTCAGTCGCAAAACACCAAAAACTAATCAATAAACTCTTTTATTAACCGAAAATATGATATCCCATCCTTTTATAACCTTTTTGACGTAATATTTCTACAATTTGTCAGAGAACACTTCGGCACTTTTGACGAGTGCACCTAGACGCGAGTGACGCGAGACTATTTGAAATGAGCGCACTATTTAGAATGTTGCGCTCATTTTATGCGGACGGTTTTGAGACGTTGACTGTGCATCTTGGGT
Organism: Eurois occulta; assembly: GCA_950022335.1. NCBI lineage: Eukaryota > Metazoa > Arthropoda > Insecta > Lepidoptera > Noctuidae > Eurois > Eurois occulta. Next base: position 7,094,561 of record OX465504.1, on the reverse strand, counting down.
TTTTATATATCAATGCCCATTACAGAACAATTTTTTTAAAGTGCTCAACGCCGCTAAAGAAGTTTTCACTTCAAAAAACTTTCATGCTCTACATTTCGGTCCTTGCGGAGTTGGGCCAGCTGATGATTCAGAACAAATGCTATGCGACGGCACAGGTGGCACACTGGCTGAGCAATTGACTGCGGCGCTGCGTGTCGCGAATTTGATTCCCGCACGGAACATATTTACAACGTCGTGGATGTTATCATAATTTTGTTTTCATTTTTAAACTTTTTACAGATTTGAGAGAATTGGTCAATTTTTATTCATTAATTTATGATTACCTGTCTTTTGAATGGTAAAAAAAAACGAAAAGTATACTTTAATCTATTTTGTAGTGATTTGAAAATCATAAAGCATTAAAATAAAACAAAATACCTAAAACTTACAAAAAGTGAAACCCGGTTGGGGATCGAACTTGCGAACCATGTTTATTATTTTTTTAAATCTAGGTATTCTAATGCATGCTATGACAGTTGTCAGTTGTCGGCGGCAGCCAAGAATTGTCAAACAGTGGCCAAGAATATGGTTGTAATGCTCTATTGCTCATCCCCCTAAGTTAATAGCGCGATAATATATAGCCTATGTGTTATTCCAGACTATAATCTATCTCTGTTCCAAATTTCATCCCGATCCGTTCAGCCTTTCTGGCGTGATTGAGTAACAAACATCCATCGTAACTTTCGCATTTATAATAATATATAATATATATATATATTATAGTAAGATGATTGTTTATCTACGTATTCTGTTTTCGAAAGTTTCACGCTACTCATTAACGATGTAGTTAGGTCGTATGCAGTTTGATCGATAGATATCGTATAAAAATCTCAGCCGGATATCGTAATGAACAATATTTAAAAGACCTTATAAAAAAGAAAACAGGCAGAATCATTGAGATATAAATTACTAGCGACCCGCCCCGGCTTCGCACGGGTGCATGTACCTATTATACGTATAAACCTTCCTCTTGAATCATTATATCTATTAAAAAAAACCGCATCAAAATCCGTTGCGTAGTTTTAAAGATTTAAGCGGTCAAAGGGAAATAGGGACAGAAAAGCGACTTTGTTTTATAATATGTAGTGATAGGTCTATGGGCAGAATTGACTCTCCATATATATTACTCTTTGGAATTGACAATGAACTGACAGTTACAGCTTTTATCATAGATAATAATTAAGTCTTTCCAATATCTTTGCTTAGTGCTGCCAGGTTATGAAAAGTTCCTTAAATTTCAGGAAACGAAATCAAGCCAGCTAGGCCCGTGGGGGACCCGCGCAGGCTGGGGCCCAGCTGGCAAACGTCACCTCGACTATATGGCCAGTCCGACCCTGCAGTGTCAGGTTGTACGTACATACGTGTTATGGACGCGAATCATATTTTCATTAACATACAAACCTTAAGCTGAGGCTTTTGTCCTGCAGTGGGATGATGGCAGGCTTACGAAAAACAGGAATAGTTTCAGTGAAAAGCACGAAATAATATGAAATATACGCAAATGGCGCGACTTGTTCAATCCGATTATTAAAGTTTTACCGTGTAACAAAACTCTTTAACTGGACCTGACTACAAAGTTATCTATAATAATGTATGTATTTAGAAATATATAAGTATGTTTATCAGTTGTCTGATTGCCATAGTACAGGCTCTGCCTAGTTTGGGATCAGATGGCGGTGTGTTGGACTGTTGGTTGTCCCAAAATATTATATTATATGGGCAAATTTTTATTTTTTTGTCCATGTTAGAAAAAAGTTCATATAAAAAAAAAGATCGTATTTTTGAGGATAAAACGACTAAGTTTGGTGTGTTGACAACTAAAGTACGTAAAAAGGCAAGGAAATGCATAAAATACTTAATAATTTATGAAATAATTGATTTTTTTGTTGGTTTGGCGAAAATTATCTTTCCATTGAGTTACGAAATGTTCACTACTGTAAACCCTTTAATAAAACTCAGTGCACTTGCATTTAATATTTTATTTGAAAAATAATAAGGTACTTTTCATTAATTACCACAAAAAAAAACAGAAAAGAAAGAAATATAGCTGAGTATTCATATCAGTAATTCCTTTGAGTTACATTACTGTTACAGCCTAACCATTTTAATTCGCATTACTGTTAAACTACAAAAGTTCAATGTCAAACATTGTAATTATCCGTAAACCGACATATTCTAACATTTAATAACAATCGTAACATATCGTAATTTTACATAGAAAGGACATTAAATTATTATTTTATACTTACAAAAATAGAGGACGATTTCTCAGTGGAACGTAACAAAATTGTAAGGCAGTGTTCACTTTGACAACCAAAATGACCAAAACAAAAGTCAACTTTAAAATTAACAAAAACAATTCTTCTCATAAAATATTAATTAATAATAATAATTCTGGGAGTTCATGGTAGTAAGTGTATGTTATGGAACTTAAATGAATATTGATTAAAGTATGTTCATCCCGCTACTAGCTTATAAAATAGTTTAAAATAAAAGATAAAACATATTTATATTTTTTATTTATATGAAAATACAAAATATAAAAAAAATTAACAAGAAGCTTCTTCAATTTAAAAAAAATAATAATAATATCTTCTATTATATAAATGTTGTTCCAAATTTCGGACTCATTGTTTTTAAACAAAATATTTTAGTTTTAGGTTCAATAACTTTATATCAGTCTCTTCGTAGTATCATTTTCTTAAAACTTATTTTTACTTACTTAACTGAGATCTTTTAGAATCACATTATCTTAAAAACTAAAATATTTTAATATCACTGTATCTTAGATAAGAGATTATTCAAAAACAGCTCTTGATAAGTTATCTTTTTCAAGCTTCTGAATTTGTTTGTCTGTTGCAAGTTTTAACCGGTATAGTCTTTTTCTATAGGTATGTACCAATTTTGTCAATTTTAGGTTTCTTTTTACAGCAGTCTTATAATTCTTCAACAATTTACTTTGGTTCCTTATTTTTGGTTTCGTAGATACACTTTTTTCTTCCTGAACTTGAAGCTGTTTTTTCTTTTGTTTCTGCTTTCGTTTCTGATTTCTCCAAATTTTTCGTTGATTTTCCTTTTCTTTCTCCGTTAGCTCTTTAACTGATTTGCTTTTAGATTTTACATATTCAACGTGTTTTTTTTAATGCTTTCATATTTTTCTGGATTTTGTTTAAGTCGTTCGCGATACCTCTTCATTCTTTCTGCTGGTGTCAGAGCCATTTCTATAGTTTTTCGTATTATTATCTACAACAAAATGATTATGTATGAATTATTATTATTTAGGTATGCTATAACTGCACTGGTGGTTGTAGCAAGGTTTCTGAGCAGAAAAGGCCTAAGATAGTTAGGTAAAAGTTTATGTATGTTAATTATTTAATAGCGCGGACAGAAAGTCGTAATATTTTATGACCTTAGTGAAAAATGTTTTAGTACAAATTTTACGTTACTGTATCGCGTCTTTACCCTTACACTGAGTTACAATTTGTTCCACTGAGTTACGAAATTTCTCAATGGAACGTAACGTCTTGCTTGAGTATACAAAAACATAACTAAATAATCGATGTAAAACTTATAATTCAACTTATTTAATGTTATTTCGGGACTAAACATACTAAAACACTAATTGCTTTCAAGCAAGTAGATAAATTCATGCAAATTACCTTAGAAAACTCCGTTTTTAAACGGAACAAAAAATGTGACGCTGCAACACGTCTCCTCGCCCGGCCGTTAGGTTTTGCCACTGACGCTCTGATTTCAAAATGGCTGACAAGTCGAGACTGTTTTAGTGTTGCATTTGAAAAAAAAAAATCGTTTGGTAATTTTCGAAGTGAGATCGTAAGAAAATAACGTAACTCAATAGGAATTTCCACCTGATCATGTTTTGTGTCCTAGAAATTAATTATAATTCATTTTGTTTAATATTAAATTAAAGGAATGTGTGTTATTAAAATAGTTTTGAAATAGTAATTCCTTTTTTTGGAGATATAGTACTCCACCATAAATTGAAAAACAAAACAGTTTAAGATGAAACATTATGACCATTCTGTGGTGGGACATAGGAAAATAACGATTTTGTAATCTTAAATAGAATAATTTTATTTGAAAAAAATACTTTCACACTGAAATTTATACATATTCTTAAAGCTTATAAAGTCCTTTACAAAAACAATGAAAGCTTACAAAAGAAAAGCATCAAACGTTACAGAAACACTTTATGAACTTGGTAGGACATGCCCAAAAAACATATTGACAATGAAATAAAAAATTGCCCATATGGAAAAGTCAGCTGGCAATGTCCCTTTGGGAGACACTGCCGTTACTGTTTCGTGAATCCGTATTTATATCGGAACATCTTGTGTCTATTTTTAGACATGGCTAGGCCACGTCCACACGCACTACTCTTCCCTTTAAGCTCATGTGCCTAATACGATGATAAAACTCCCGTCCCGCCATCTATATACGTTTTGAGATATAAAATTCGCAATGTACAGTCAAATTATCTTTATCGCATTTCTGACATGCACAGGTCACTGCGAATAGACGTTCTTACGAATTCATATCAAAATTCCTCCTGTAAGGTGCTTTGAAAATTTACCCAAGCAACACTGAAGTTGACCTTTCAAAATAATGTTATTTTCCCGTCAAATCAATAACAGCATAGTGGAAGGGGGAACCAGGAATGATAGTCTTTGTCGGTGTTTTTATTTTCTGTTTTAAAGGAAATTAATTGAAAATACAGCTCTGATGTGTGAATAAGTTCTCAATTCAACTATTTAAACACAACAGTGGCAATGAAATACCAATAGAGCTTATTTTTGTTTTACATAACTGGTTGGTGAGTATTGTACCCCTACGTACATTCTATTAATTAATTATCCTGCTGGTGAGTCCATTGTGCATGGAAATATTGCACTGCAACTTAAAATTTGTTGCAAGGCTATTGTATTAAGTATAAGGTATTCTGTTTATAGAATCACACAACAACAGAACATTTGTGACCCTAGAACCCTACTCATATTAATTTATTTACATTGACTTTTCCTACTCATGGGTGCCCCCTTACTTCCTTAAATGCGAAAGTTTGTGAGGATGGATGGATGTTACTGTTTCACGCAAAAAATATGGGTAATGATTAATTTTAATTACTTCGACGCTGCTCCGGCAGCTAAAATCGCATGAGGGCTTTGTCACTGTGGGGGGGTCACCCCCCACAGTGACAAGATCCTCAAATTCAGGCGATTCAATACTAAACCCTACGCTATTTTCAATAACAAAAGTAAAAATGCGGTATTTTAGACATTTCAATATTTATTTATTGCAATGTTTCTTAATAATACTATTAGAAATAAAAAAAATGCTTTAGACACAGGTCAGAATGTTGGACCACAAAAGGGATGAATGAAATGCAATTGCATGTCGCCGAGATTATTGAATAGGCACAGAATCTACAGCGTCTTTATGTCATGAAATTAGGTGCTTGACGATCAGACTCATCAGGAGTTTTGAGTATACCAAAGAGATTTAAAAGATTCATAGAGCGGACATTGGGAATATTTTCACACAAAAATTTTGATTCCGAACATTTTCGATTTTGATACACGAATGTTATTACCTGATAAGCGGACGTATGACATTAGACAGAGCGATTTGTTACTAAGTAGTAACAAGTATTGGATATTACGATTTTATTTGTCTTGTCCCATATCGCTCGTAAATATATGAATGTCTTTGGAGAATACCATTTATCATTTGCTGAAAATTTTTAGTCAAAATAGGCCAATTTTTTGTACTTCCTAAGAGCATAGAGACCTAAGAGAGCCATAGAGGCATTAAGACCTCTTTTAACTTTACTTTTAGAAAACATTCAAAAAATAAAGTCAAAATAGGTCATAATGCCTACTTCGAACCTGCTATTTTGTTTCAAAATACATATTACTATGTATATCATACTAAATACCTGCACTCCTAATCATAAAAATAAAAATATGTCACAGCTCTTGAAACAAAAGTCTCACAATTTGTAACGAACATACATTTTGTTTGTAATTTGTTCGTTGTTTTGTTGTATACAGGCTGCAACGTGTAAGGTAGTTCTACTTACTGCCCCACTGAAAGCTTCCACCCTGTATACCTATTTTACTACCCATGGGTGCAGCACCCTGTAATCATTATTTGTATCGCATAATGCAGAGAAATGATAATGATATTTGAAATGAATGATGTTTGAAAAATGTATTTCATTTTCATGTCTTAGCTTTTAAACTGTCATGGTCACTAACTCATGGGAACTCAAAACATACAGTAAACATGGTAAATATCCCGTTTCTAGTGTTAATGATAATGTCATATATCATAAATTTGCATCATGTACAAATATGACATCACTTTTAATAACTGATTGGGTGCCTGAGCACTCTGGGTAGGGTTCCAGGGTTAATTTGAACATTAAATGTACAGTCAACATCGAAAATAAGTGTTAAATGTTTTTTTTTTAATAAATGAATAAGTAAATTGTGGTTCATGTTATGTTTGATTGACTTACAACAATATTATTCAAAAATAATTAAATACTCTACTACTTTTTGGTTGACTGATTAATATATGTAGATACCTACTTCATTTCAATTATATTTTTTAAATGTTGTGGTGAAATTTAGAAACAAATGAAAGCATTAGAGATGCATAAAGACAATTATCATTTGCAAAAAATACAGTGGTAGGTATATTGCTTTAACCAGCGATTGTTGTAGCAAAGTAAAACTTACTTTCCTTCAGCACAAAAAATAATTGTAAAATATGACATCTAAACAGCTTCTTTTTTCATCTTTCAGATACTTCTGCTTTAAAGAAACACACGGAAAATAATTTAAAGCATGAGCCCACAACCTAAACAAATAAAATGATCTGCACAAAATTAAATGAATTTGAAAATGTGAGGAGTTATTACAAAAGGCAGGATTTGAGTCACAGTTATGTGATTAAAATGCAACCAACAGTTCCAGATTAAGAATTATGATATAAAAAAATTGATAATATAATAATCATACATTGTTACTACATCAAGGCAGAGTTATGCTTTACTAGAGCCACTATCAGATGGCACTGTAACGATTGGTCCTCGAAACGAATGACTGCAACTACCAGGAACTACGTCATCGATCCAACATGGCATGCTTGATTCTTGATCTTCTTCGTGAGATTTTTTTTGCCCAAAACTTTGTCACTTCCATGGCGTCATGGGTGCAGCTCAGAGGGCTTGACCGCATGTTTTGGGACACAGAGGGCTGGTAAGGAAGTGGAAAATAGTTAGCTATACAGTTCCACACACACACTACATGACATTTCGTCAAGAATCTTGAAATTTGAAATAGTCGATCATAATGTCTTACAAAACTACTCAACAAGATCGACCATCCGTCATCCGATACGCTCCAAAGAGAAGTAGAAGAGACTCCATACCTACACCTAAGGAGAAGAGACTTTCCACTCCTCCACCAAGTAGGAAGAGAGAGCCGACTCCTACTCCAACTCCTGTTCCATCATTCTCTAGCCCAGAGAAACCTCCAAGGCCTAGGAGAGGAACCGGCCCCAGGAAAATCAAACCGAAATTCTGTACACAATATACCAAGATCTGGCGACCATACAACCAAGATAAGCGCTGGAGATGTGACATATGCAGAAAAACTTTCGATAAAAGAAGTGACATAGAACGACATGTCTTAACCCACGCGATCGAAAGACCTTTCAAATGTACGTTTTGTAAAGAGGCTTTTACTAAAGAGAATCTTTTAAAAACTCATATAAGTGCTCATAAGAATGAGAAGCCACACGATTGTCCCATGTGTGATTGCAGGTTTATGTTACCTGTTGATTTAAAACGCCATATTTTTACACACACCGGTGAAAAGCCTTATAAATGTGATTTTTGTGACATGGCGTTCAAACAACCGTTCGACTTACAAAGGCATCTCAGGAAACATACAGGTGAAAAGCCTTACAAGTGTAATTTTTGCGATAAGAGTTACGTTCTATTGCATGGTTTGAAAAAACACAATCTTATTCACACGGGTGAAAAAAAACATAAGTGTGAACAATGCGAGAAATGCTTTAGTAATGTAGAAGCTTTGAAAGTACATGTACGTATCCACAGTGATGAAAAACCACATAAATGTGATGTTTGCGAGAGACGTTTCACGCAACTCGAGGGTTTGAAAAAACATTTCCGTATACACACCGGTGAGAAACGTTATAAATGTGAGACTTGTGAAAAGAAATTTAGAGATTCGCAGGATTTGAAAAAGCACATTCGTATACATACCGGGGAAAAACCTTTTAAATGTGAAGTATGTTCTGATGCGTTTAAAGAAAGGGGGCATTTGAAACGGCATCTACGTAGACATACGAATCCGAAGCCGAGAAAAAGCCGAAGCAAAGATTCGGGTGCTCCGAAGAAGCAAAAGCGTGCTCTAAAACACCACGAAAAAACTTATAAATGCCATATTTGTGAAGAAGCTTTCGTTACTAAAAAAACTTTGAAATCCCATCTTGCGGAACATGAGAAAAATAAGTCAGCTATTCCTTAAATTGTTTTTTTTTGTATAATTTTTTTATTTACTAAGTTAATTACATTTTTTGCTAGTTCAACGTTATTTGTTTTGTTTTACATATAAGTAAAATACACAGGATGGAAGGGACACCAACGTAGAAACGCTTACCACATATTCAGTACATCATTCCAAATCCCAAACAGAAAATTTTCCCCGGTAATTTAAAAAAAAAAAATGCCGTTTCCTACAAAACTGCAATGCGACGCTTACCACGTATTCAGCCCATCATTCTGAACCCGTCCTATATATTCTGAAATAAAATAGTTTTTTTTTTCATCTGGATTTCTGTATGCTAGTCCGATAAAAATCCGGGTTATCCGGATTTTTCGAACTTTTGAGTGTTTTAAGTTGATTTGATAAAACTGAAATAAAATAGCAAAAATTATTTTAAATCTGCATTTATTCGCTCAGTTCACAGACAATAGAATCAACAAAACTTTAGGCATCAGTCGCTGTTCCCGCTATAAATTTACATAAACATAACATATATACTGTACTTAAACTTTAGATAATTAAGGTAACATACATAAACTGAAGATAATTATAGTATCCTCCTTTTTTATAAAAATTCAGTCTCGGAGAAAAAGTTTAATGTAAGTCAGTTACAAATACTTACTTAAGAAAATAATTACTCAATAAATATATTTCTATTCTACCTAATCAGTCGGTCATATCATAATAGTAATACGTATTTTAATCAGTCTTCTTTAAAAAACGAGATCTTAAAAACATGAACGCGTCAAGTGTTCGTTTAGGCGCGATCTTATTTTATTACAGAACATCGACTCAAGGCTACAATGGAGTCCGCATATTATAACGTCTCTTGCAGGACGGCTGAGTTAAGCAGCATAATTATGTTGTTGGAAATCCATCAATTTACTGATGTAGATACCACGAGACCAGTCTCATACGGTGGTATTTTACTATGGGGACGGGCTGCAGACATCGAGTCTATATTAATTCTGCAGATCTTCATAGGCGCGATTCTCCAAGAAAACTGTACATCATGACAGTACCTTACGTTGTCAATACCCATTGCCATTTTCCCTTAGGAATCAACGGAAGGTGAATCGGTGGGAAACAGTTAGTTGTAAATAAAATATGCTATCAGTATTATCTTTTGTCTCAAACATAGGTTAGGGTGTAAACTTATGTACTTTTCCCGTTTATCTTTAGCAGGTGGGTAGGATTTAAAATAATCAGCTACTTTTTTATCTGAATGTCTATGTGATAAACACTTACAAAAAAAAAATCCCATCGAGTTCGAGGTTCTTAAATGTATTATATCAGATTTTGGGGAGTTCTACCCCCATTTTGAGGGGAAACTACTTCCATTTGTTAGTAGGTAAACAATGTATTGATCTAATATAGTTTAAAATAACGTATACTAATGAAATTAGATTTTTTAAAAATAAATTTCGGCACACATTGTATCAATGAAATTATTACATTTAATATTTTTGTCCTTTAATAAATGTCTACTATCCCAGGCAGCGTTTTATTTCCTTTGAAGGGTTACCAACGAAAGTTCAATTGATTAATTATTATCACTATCTCATTTCATCATCTGCCTACCCTTTTCCCAACTATGTTGTGGTCGGCTTCCAGTCTAACCGGATTAAGCTGAATACCAGTATTTTACATGGAGCGACTGCCTATCTGACCTCCACAACCCAGTTAGTATTGGATAATACGATACCCCTTGGTAAGACTGGTTGACAGACTTTCGGGTCACTGACTACTAACCGACGGTCAAAGATCTGCAGCAAATGACAGCCGGGACTAACGGCTAACGTGCTTTCAGAGTTACAGAGGAAACTCGGTATGTAATGGGTCAACCCATCACTGACCCACCTAGAAAAGATCGACACGAGCGGCTGTTATTATTTATTCACTATCTCATTTGAATACACAAAATTATTTGCACATCAACCACAAAGTTAACACTTAACTTTTGTTGCCGACTGTACTAAAATGAAAATCATTTTTTTTTAATGGGTGGGATATAATGAAAGAAAACTGCGATGTTAAGTTAAACATAATTATATATTTTAATATAAGAAGATAAAATAGTATTATTTCATGATCACAGTGTTTTTTTTTTGTATGTACTTATTTACTAGTATACAACACTAAAATCAGCATTTTGTTCTTTAATTATTAATTTACTTTATTTATTTATATATAATATCTATATCTCATTAATCTATAATTATTTTCGCTACACATTAGTCGAGTACATAACATAATTTAACATCACACCTGTAATCCCCGAAGGGATAGCCAGAGGAGTACCAAATAGTAAACCTACATTTCGCCAGTTATGTTTGTCTCATGTAATAGGGGGCGAGCTTATTGACATCAACCGGACACAAATCTAGCTTCAGTGGCTGCTGAGAATTTCTTGATGGAAAACCCAACAACAATTTATCCGACCTGGGAATCGAACCCAGGGGTGCGCGGGCCTGTGGACGGTGAGTAATGGGCTAGCTCGCCGTCCGTCCGTCTTATGACGACAGGCCGTGTCGACGGCGCGTTCGTGTTCCACGCCCGCCTCAAAGAGATTTCAGCAAACATGAGGGGCCTGCCAGGGCGGCGGGACTGTTCGAAAGAGATACCGCGGCCCTGGAACATAAAGGGCAAAAGAAGGAACATGGATGGTTTTTAGTCAGTAAAAGTCTGACACTCCCTTCCGCTCCGCCCAGAGCGGGAGGAGTCATTTGATGATTTCCCAACCGAAAAGAAAAAAAAAGGGGTGCAATTAGTCAAAAAAATATGACCACACCTTTCTGGTACACGCTGTATATAGGAGTAAACGAAGCCGTCAACCAAGCATCCTGTACATCAAACTAAGTAACTGTACGCAAAAATTGTTGCTGGGAAACGACTTTTTTGGGGAGAAAAATCACGTTTTACGGTAGGACTCAATATAACGCACTCAACATTGTGCAGGATGCATTGAATAGTAAACAGGTCATGGAGAATTTAAAGTAAAGTTTGTAAACCTTTAAAACTAGTATTTTTTTAAGTTTAGAAAAATTTGGAACTTTGACCCCCAATATCTGCGTAACTAGAAGGTTCTCGTGTATGGTCTAGAACAAAAAAAATATCGCAATGGCGGGGAGAGCAAGTGCTTTTCGGCTTCGTTAAGGGTATTTTTACGCCCTTTATTTTCTTACGTCTGTTTCTGTACCGTATGATGTATAGCTCTCGCATGAGCTGACAAAGCTGTACTCTGCGCAAAGCGAGCGTTACATATCGTGCAAGCAAAAGGTTTCTCTCCAGTGTGTGTTCGTAAGTGGTTGGTTAGTATCTTGTTGGTCTGAAACAGAAAAAAAGTAGAAAGGTAAGTAACGTACTCCTACACAAGCTTATGTCGAAGACTGGCTCGAGGTGACGCAGGAATAGAGTACCTGGTAGGATATGAAAGAGGTCTTTGCCCAGCAATGGGACATTCAAAGACATTCAAAGCAAAGAATTAACATCTTATTCATTTTAGCATGCCAATTTTATGGCGAAATGTGTCATTGCACTACATATTATTTTTACCATCTATTGTACCACATTTCCTATAAATAAATGATTTTGACTTTGACTAAAAGGGTACAGTCAGCGTCGAAAATACAGGTAAGAACAGTCTGGAAATAACCCTTGTCTTTTGAGAGGTTTTTTAGTTCTATTTGACGCTGACTGTACTAACCTCCTCAACTCTGTGTTGGGGAGAGGCTTTAATCCACCAGTGGCGCGGATTAGTGGGTGTAACATGTCTTTGGCAAAATATTTCAGTATACAGTTAACTTTTCCTAATTGAAAAAGACAATCGACAAATTGTATGAATAGTTCTCTGATGATTTTACTGGCGAATTATGTACTTATAAAGGTGTAAACAAACCCTACACGAAGCGGTCAACCAAGCATTCTGTACATCAAATTCAGAACACAGCGCAAAAAATATTGTTGGATTTTAGCCTAGTGGTGTGATCGACGCGCGACGCACGGTGTTCCTAGCCATAGGTTTCGAGTTCGAACCAAAGACACGCACCTCAGATTTTTCGGAATCATGTGCGTATTGTATAATTATCACTTGTTTCGGTGAATGAAAAACATCGCGAGGAAACTAGCATGCCTGAGAGATATTGATGTCATATTTTGAAAGGTAAAAGTGGTGTAAAAAAAGGAAAATAGAATTTAATACAAAAAATTACAAGTAAAATCTCAAACAAAACAACACAAGATTTGTAGTGGCACTACAAAGAGTACTACAGAAACATAGAACAAAACGTATACAGCGCCATCTATGACATAGATGATGAACTAAACATCTGAATCCTACATCGCGCAAGTAAAGTTATCCGCGACTCAAGACTATATAGAAGAACCCGACAAGGCCCGGTGTTCGCCGGGCTTCCTCCGGGTAACCGGAGGTCTCACCTGGCGGTGACAGACCGCCGGGGTGTCGTGAAGAAAACAGCGCTGTGAGACAGCGCTGTGGCGCGCCTACAGAAACTCTCATAGCAATCACACACATGGGCGCGCGGTGTAGTCGCGCGTCCAACAGGCTGTGCCTAGAAAGGCCACCTTATGACGGGCCCGTATCGACGGGCCAAGGTACGGCTTCCACGGCCAGGGGGCGAAGCCCCGTGACCGTCTGCCGCGCCCCCTTGCAGGGGCGCAGCGACTTCCATCTGTCAACTGTCGGGCAGTAGCACACCAGACATAAAACCCGTCTGGTCGGAGGATCCTCCCTTTTCTATGGGGGATGAAAAACTTTCTGAAAATCCTGTGAGTGTGAGAAGAATAGATACTTACAGAAAATCCTCTGCCACACATATAACAGATCTTGTTCTTGGGCGGCAGTATACCTTCGTGGACGCGCCGAGTGTGCTTCACTAAGTCTGCGTTACGAATGAAGTTCTGTAACATTGATATTTATTAGTAGGCAAAAGGTCTGAACAATCACGCTAGCATTACACACTATAATGTTTCCACTGCCTCGGAGCATGAGGTCCTGCTGATTCCCAGGTTGGGCAAAGTGTTATTTGGTTTTTTATCAGGTATTTCTCAGTAGCAGACACGGAGTTTAGATTTGTGCTCGGTTGAAGGCAATAGGCTCGCCCCCTAACACATGGGACTTACTTAAACATTAACTGGCGAAATGTGGGTACACCTCTGGGCATCCCTTCGGGGATTACAGGCGTGATGTTATGTTATGTTCCCACTGCTGAGATACAGCCTGTCTGTGAGAGTGGGTGGGCCAAAATCCAGGGTATGGGTTGGTATAGGTCAGATTTTTTTTTTAATTTTTGTAACAGCGGTTCCTTCACGATATTTTATTAGTCTTTTCGAGTAGAGTGGTCCTCATAATCAGCCTAGCCTTTTACCAACTATGGTGGGGTCGGCTTCCAGTCTAACCGGATGCATCTGAATACCTGTATTTTACAGACTTTCGGTCCACTGACTACAGTAACGACTGTCAAAGATCTACAAATGACAGCCGGGCGCGTACGTGCTTTCCGAGGCACGGAGGAAACTCGGTATGTAATGGGTAAAACCCATCCACGGACCAACCTAGGCAAGCGCGGCTTAACCTGAAGATCGACATCGAGAGCAGTGATGATGAAGTAATTTACACAGTCTTGTCTGGGTTTAAATCATGTTAGGCTTTGCACGAGACGGCGCTACCGTCTCCATCACGTATGCCTGTGTGTCAGTTTTGTCAGAAGCTCGATGTGTCATGAATGACATGACATGTATTGTGTAGGACTATACGGAAAAGTCCTTTTTTTAATTAAATTTTTATTTTTTCCGTTTCATTATTTTACTTAGTTTTATTTACATATTTAGCAGGAAAATATGAATTCTAATAGTTGTAAAAACACCCTTTACCAGTACCTCATCCAATTTCTAGCCTGTTTTTATATACATAACAAAAATTTATTATGCTTATTAATACTACATTTTATACACACTTTATTATTTCTGAAATCCCGCGATGCTGAGACAAGGATATATTTTAAGAAGCCGCTACTATACTTTAGTACCCGGGAAAAAACGTAAGTACTTTAAGTAAATAAGTATGCATCCGAATATCGGATTTCTCGTCATGACAGATACTAACATCTGGGTGTAGGTACTCCGTGACCAACATTGCCTGACCTCTCTTACAAAGAAGAAAAAGGGCGAGTAATGAGGGAAGAGGGCTCAGGCACTGCAGGACATTGAATCACTAATGGTGCTCACCTTATCGCATTGCTCACATCGGTACTTGTAAAACTTGAGGTGTACTAGATTGTAGTGGTCCTTCATGTAGATGTTCTTCGAGAAGATCTTATCGCAGCCAGGGCAGGGGATCCTGGAACACCAAGGTTGAGAATATTTTTTTGGTTTCTAGAGTTCCGTACCCGAAGAGTAACCAACGGGACCCTATTATTAAGCCTGTGCTGTCTGTCCGTCTGTCAGTTGAAATTTTCACAGAATGTGCATTTCTGTTGCCGCTATATCAGGGTGGGTGGTGTGATATAGGGTTGGGTGGTGTGACCTAGGGTCCGGTGGTGTGACCCAGGGCCCAGTAGTGTGACCCAGGGCCCGGTGGTGTGACCCAGGGCCCGGTGGTGTGACCCAGGGCCCGGTGGTGTGACCCAGGGCCCAGTGGTGTGACCCAGGGCCCAGTGGTGTGACCCAGGGCCCAGTGGTGTGACCCAGGGCCCGGTGGTGTGACCCAGGGCCCGGTGGTGTGACCCAGGCCCCAGTAGTGTGACCCAGGGCCCGGTGGTGTGACCCAGGGCCCGGTGGTGTGACCCAGGGCCCGGTGGTGTGACCCAGGGCCCGGTGGTGTGACCCAGGGCCCGGTGGTGTGACCCAGGGCCCAGTGGTGTGACCCAGGGCCCAGTGGTGTGACCCAGGGCCCGGTGGTGTGACCCAGGGCCCGGTGGTGTGACCTACCTACGTTTCCTGTGCCTCGCGCTCTTGTGTGTGTTGGCGAGGTGCCACCGGTATCGGTACGGGTCCCGGTACTGTTTGTCGCACTCCACGCAGTAGGCTGCCACGTGCACGCCGTGCGATGTCTTGTTGTGCAGCCAGAGACCGTTGTAGCGAGCCCAGCGCTTGTTGCAGGGTTTACATTCAAAGGGGGAGTGTTGTTTTCTGGAAAGTCATTTTATAATTTTGATAATTGAAAGATCTAGCACGTTTAAATCGTTGATACAATTACGATAGTGTCTCTTCATTGTTATTAATTGCAATAAAATCTAGTTAAAGAAACAAAAAGCATAAAATAACTATTACAAGTGGCACGATTATTCTCTTTCATTACTGAAGCCGAAAAATCTATACAAAACAATAAAATTGAAGTGTCTCTTCGTAATTTTGAAATAGGTAACAGCTTTTTGCTGAATGCACATGAAATTATATACGGTACTTATAACAAAACAAAACATTTATTTTTAATTTTTGTCTGTCTGTCGGTATGTAACCTGACCGATTTTGACGCGATTATAAGGAGTAAGTAACATAGGTTACTTTTATTTTAGAAAAAAGATTAAGGTTTCGTGCAAAAAAAAATTAAAACCCTCGAAATTGTTTGTTAACCGATTAAAAATATTTTTATAATTAACGTGGTGCCATCTATTATCCTAAGAAGGTTATTGTTGTTTTCCTCAGGAACAGTAAGTACCTTTTTTCGGGATGAAAGGTACCCTATGTCCGTTTCTGTACACCTGACGACGTATATGCAAAATTTCAGGCTGACCAGTTCAAGTAACAAACAAACTTACTTATATAAATATATTAGTATGGATTTCATGCGTGCGAAGGTCGAGGGCAACAGCTAGTTAGGAATATAGCATAATCAGCCCATAATGTTCCCACTGCTGGGACACACGGCCTCCTCTCTAGAGAGGGGCTATAATCCTCCACGTGGGCCCAGTCAGAGAGAGTTGTCAGTGACATCTATAAACCAAAAATTCGAAGACATGTGACATCATTTCACATGTCTTCGAATATTTGGTTCTAGGACATGCCGGTCTCCAGATGTTTTCCTTCACCGTTTTGAGAGCAGTGGTGATTAAATAAATTATACAAAGGTATGCACCTGCCTGGGTTCGAACCCACGACTTACTGTTCGTAAGTCGGGGCCGCCACCACTGGGCCACCGCTCGCTAGTTAGGAATATAATTCGGTACATGCAATCAATTAGTAATCAACATAATGTTGACTTACAAATTGCAGAAACTGTTAGAAACATTGAATTTACGGGCTATTTTAGCTCATCTGCTACTGTAATGGAAAAAATAGACAGTAAACGGTGCGGTTGGCGCAGTGGCTGCGATTGCCTGCTGAACTGCGTGTCGCGGGCTCGATCCCCGCACGGAACAAATATTTGCATGGCCTACTGGTAGTTGTTCCGGGTCTGGCTGTTTGTGTATGTGAGTTTAAATGTTTGTAAACGCAGCCACGATACAGGAAATAAATTTAGTGTGTTACGTTTTTAAAAAAACCGGCCAAGTGCGAGTCGGACTCGCGCACGAAGGGTTCCGTACCATTATCTATAAAAACGGCAAAAAAATAATATCTGTTGTATGGGAGCCCCCCTTAATATTTTTTTTTTAATTAGTAGTATTTGTTGTTATAGCGGCAATAGTAATACATCATTTGTGAAAATTTCAGCTTTCTAGCTATCACGGTTTATGAGATACAGCCTGGAGACAGACAGACAGACAGCGAAGTCTTAATAATAGGGTCCTGTTTTACCCTTTGGGTGCGGAACCCTAAAAATAAGTTAATGGTATCATGAAACTACTCACCTGATATGATCTTTGATGCAGTATCTCATCTTGAAGCTGATACCGCAATAATCACAAACAAACTTCTCATGCCATTCTTTGTAATGTTTAAAGAAGTCCCAACGACTCCTGCCAAAAT
Source organism: Eurois occulta (assembly GCA_950022335.1). Lineage (NCBI taxonomy): Eukaryota > Metazoa > Arthropoda > Insecta > Lepidoptera > Noctuidae > Eurois > Eurois occulta. The sequence continues at coordinate 7,076,997 of OX465504.1, read as the reverse complement.
GAAATAGTTTCTAGTTGCATAATTCAAATACCTGATTTGCCACAAAAAGGTGACTAAACAATAACAGCCGTACGGGTCCATCTTCAAGGTTAGGTCGTTACCAAGGTTCGTCTGTGGATGGGTGACCATTACAAACCGAGTTTCCTCCGTGTCTCGGAAAGCACGTGAAGGCTTTGGTCTCGGCTGTCATTTGTAGATCTTTGACAGTCGTAACAGATAGTCAGTGGCCCGAAAGTCAGACAACCAGTCTTACCAAGGGGTACCGTATTACCCAGTACTAACTGGGTTGCAGAGGTCAGGTAGGACGTCGCTCCATGTAAAATAAATACTGGTATTCAGCTGCATTGGGTAAGACTGGAAGCCGACCCCAACATAGCTTGTAAAAAGCTAGGCAGATAGATCTTTTTATGACATCTTGTAGGTTTTTTTTAAAGATTTTTGAGTCGTTCCGGGTAGTCGAAAGGAAGGAAGCCTGAAATTCTGACAACCAGCCATATCAAAAGGTACCTTATTACCCAGTAACTAGGTTGAGAAGGTCAGATAAGCAGTCACTCCGTGTAAAATACTGGTATTCAGGTTGGTTAACCTTGAAGATCGACCACTTTATATAAAACATAACATCACGCCTGTAATCCCCCAAAGGTTAGGCAGAGGTGTACCTAATTGTACATCCACATTTCGCCAGTTATGTGTAAGTTCCATGTAATAGGGGGCGAACCTATTGCCATCAGCCGGGCAACACTCGAGACTCTGTGGATGCTCCTAAAAAAATCATGATGGAAAAACCCAATAATACTTTGCCCGACCTGGGAATCGAACCCATGACCTCATCCTCAGCAGTCGCGCTTACGACCACTAGACGAACGAAGTCAACTGTTATAAAAATTGGAAATTAATTTAAAAAACTCACCCAAACTTCAATTCACATTTTAAACACTGAAACACATTTCTATGCCGCCTCTGGCGATGCCACTTAGTCTGCGACTTGTCGTAACACGCGAAGTCGCATAATGTGCATGAGAACTTATAGTAGTGCTCGCTAACGTGTGACGACAGTCGGCGCTTGTGTGGGAAGCTTGAGGTGCAGATATCACAGGAATACTTTGTTAACTGGAAAAGAAAAAATATTAATAAAGAAAGAAAGGAAACCACTTTAACCTTGAACGCCATTGTCACATATACGTGACAAGCAAGCGCGTGCCCTGTACGCCAACGACACAAAAATGTGACAAAAATGCGGTGCACTATAAAACGAAATAAACATTTAAATAGTTTTGGAATCCCTGTTCTTTTTGTAGGTATTTGCGGTGAAATTGTGGCTCGGCGTGGAGGGCACGCGCGTGCGTTTATGCTCTGGTATTCAGAAGGTTCTCGCCTTTCTTCTTCGTAACCTCTCTATCGATATCTGGCCAAATTACTGGAAAAATATCATCATTACCTTACTATGAAACTTGTTAACATGCTTCCTCAAAATTTCTTGACTCGAAAACCTCAAAACACATTTCTCACATTTAAACCTCTTCGACTTAAAATATAAGCTATCTCTCTCACTCTTCAACAAAGTCTTTAACTCTTCATCATCTATCTGTACTCTTCTAAAGCATTCTTTAGTATATTCTGTAATAATTTTGAATTTCGGCTTCTTGTTTTGTAACGCCCTTTTCTTCGCCCAACGATTATTTTTAGGATTTTTTTCCGAAGATTTTTGTAAAGAACTAATATTTTTGAGCCTTAGATGGTTTTCAATAGTCTGGTTCGCGTTTTCAGGATTAGTGTCCGGAAAAGCACCTGAAACAGACATAGTAACTAATTACATACATACTTAAATGATAATTATGATGTTTATTTTCAAATAGTTTTTTACAAAAACTGTTACACATTTTTTTTTTTTAAACTGGATGGGGCCAGTGTTTTGTACCTGACTGCTTTGAGAAGAAACAGCCGAAACAAACTCAGAGGTCCATAGTCTCTTTTAAGGTCCAGATATAATCTTGGTCAACTCACTTGATGCAGATCAGTGTCTGAGATGATCTTTTGAAGAAAGAACCACACAGATTTGAGTGAACCTGTCCAGTCAGTGCAAGCATTTGTCAGTTATCGTGTAGCTCGACTTATAACTCAAAGAGCTTGACGACACGACGAACAATACTAAAGAAAAGCCATTTGGGTATATAAACAAACTCGTTAAGTCGGGGCTGTTTTCAACGAGCCATCACTGTCCCTGAAAAATATACAGTATTCAGTACATGATTCCGAACCGCCCACAATGAAATTATTCATCAATAATTAAAAATAAAATCAGCTGTTTTATACATTTTGAACATGTAGATATTGCACTTTTGTAGGAAACAGTTGATTTTTAAATAAATTACTGATGATTTTCGATGTTGGGGGATTCGGTATGATATACCGTACATATAGTAACCTTGTGTGCTTCGATGTCCCTTCCACCCTGTATTTTAAAAACATAGTCTAAATGAGTAGGTACCTGTAATTTCTTTCGTCACTTCTGCAATTTTAGGACAGTCATCACCAGTGTCATCAAATGCATCGTTTATTTCATCATCATCACTATTCTTGTCACATGTTTTTGTGTTTGAGTGTACTTTTACATTTAAATCGTTTACGTAAATAGTGTGAGGATGTAAATCATTTAGAATTATTGTTGTAAGACTTGATTGAGTGCCATAGAGGGTGTTCTGAAAAAAAAATTCTTTTATTTTATTTTAAAAAACTACGCTTAAACAGTGAAGCACTTAATTCATGCCAATTTCCACTCAATCTAGTCCAAGGACAGAGATGAGGTCGACGATGGAATGAGCTAACCCATAAGAAGCTTATCGACTCGCGACTTAAATAGAATACTGCCTATTGCCATGAACCAGGCACAAATACAGGCTCTGTGGCTGCTACTAAGAAAATCCTAATGGAAAAACCCAATAATATAACATTTGCTTGACTGGAAATCAATCCCAGGACCTCATGCTCAGCAGTCGCGAATGTAACCACTAGACCAACGAGGCAGTCATACAACATAATCCTACCAATATTATAAATGGGAAAGTTTGTGAGTATGGATGGATGTTTGTTACTGTTTCACGTAGAAACTACTGACCAGATTTGAATGAAATTTGGACGAAATTAACATATAGGATACTTTTTATCCCGGTAGTGCGATCCCGTGGGACAATTACCGAACTTACGCGGGTGAAACCTAGAATAGGAAATAGATTTTTTCTGAAATTATTCACCTGTCCTAAGTGAAGCATTTCATTGGCTCTCCTGGCCTGCTGTTGAAACATATTGGCCCTCCGCAGCAACGCATTACATTCCCAACATAATTTTATTTCTTCTAGTGGAGGCTGGTTCTGAAAAAAAATAAATATCCAATGGCTTAATTACCAAGAGCTTCAACCAATACCTCAGAAGGTTCTCATTAGGCAGCTGGATCAAGGGCTTGATTCAGAAAGCGGTATTGCGGCGATTTAATAAAAAAAACCTCAAGATAACTCTCGATAAACAAATATAATAAATTCAATTTTTTCTTAAATTGTTTGTAGCATTGTCTCATATTTCTAATTTTCGATAAAACTTACATGATTTTGAATGTCCAAAGTGAGTCTTTTGAAAACATCGATATATTCTCCTAAAGGAGATAATTTTCTTCCAATACTAAAGCAGACACAGCACTGGTTCTCATAGTTAGGAAATTCAAACTTTATTTCAGTTTCGTCCATCATTTTCAACTAATTTGAATTGTATGCAAATAGTAAACACGAAATTCTACATATATGATTTTAGACTGTCATAATAATGCTAGATAAACCAAAATATGAATTAAGGAAACTCTTTATAATCTTATTATATGCCTGAATAATATCATAACTTGTTCTAATTAGAACAAACACATAATTTTACATTAAAACAGTATTTTGTGTGATTCTTGTTTTCTTTTTGCTGTCAATTTGACATCACAAGTTCACAACATTCAGAACAAAACTGTCAAAAATGGCTCAACACATGTACCTATATTGGTCGTCTAAAGTAGTCTTTGGCTCAACATTTCCATGGAAGTTAGTAAATACGAAGTCACCATCAGGATTTTTGTTTTAGTCATGTTATAAGTTGAGCTACGTTTCGTTATTCATAGTATTGATTATTTCCCAAAGTATACAAAGTTTGACAGGGCTGACAAAATTAGCAAAATTTTTGGGCAATTCAGGTAATTTGGTGAATATTTGATGTAGTTAGTTTTGCCGGGGATAATAAATAATGAAAATGTCTTAAACGAAACGCATTGCTGCAGTATTGATTTTGACTCCGTTCATTGAACTTTCGGCCATTTCATCAGTGTCTCACTGCCCTGAGGATATCTTGAAGCTGGTAGCGGCAAGCAGGTAAGTAACAAAACATAAACATCATGCCTGTAATCCCCGGAGTATTAGGCAATAGTGTACATAAGGTACACCCTTAGTTCACTAGTTATGTGAAAGTCCCATGTAATAGGGGGCGAGTCTATTGCCATTAACTGCGTACAATTTTTTAATCCAGACTCCGGGCTTACATAAAAAATAATTTATAAATATTTCTTAATAATTTTTCAATGTATTTTAATAAGAAATATCTTTTGTGTGCGTGAGTGAATATTTTTTATTCGGTGCTAACTCATAGCAAATCTTTTATTGAGCGTATTTAGGTGCTATGTCGTCTTATAAAATGATCTGTGACTTGGGATTGCCCCACCCATTAAAAAAAAATTTGCTTCATTTTTTGTTTCTCATTTATTTTGGGTACCTACGTTTGCTAACATAAAATTTCAATTTCAAACAATGTATGTACGTATATAGGCACAGGCTTTTTTTAAAAAAAATGTTTTGTTTTTGTTGTCTAAATAATCAATAAAAATGTTTGCGATTGAGCTGCTCGCTTGTTATATGGTAATAATATGCCTTAGCAATCTTCTTATTAGATTTTATTTAATTTCATTTGCAAATTGGGTAATTGAAATTGCTACCAGCATGAATTGTGTGTACAACAGTTTAACATTGAACAAATAAAACATACAAATTATTATAAATGTGTAGTTGTTCCTGAACATTATTTAAAATCCCTATTTAATTCAGTTATATGTTCGTTCATAACATTTTTAGAGCAAGTTTCACTTAGGTTTTCTCTTTCGATAAGTGATTAGTTCTTCACTTCCTGTGCGTGTCCTCTATAAATATTTACGTTTTTTTTTCTTTGTTTAGGTACTTTTGGATACATAACACTGTGGGGAGGCCTTTCTCTCTGAAGCCCAGATATCTGGCAATTGTTCGCAATGGTGGTAAGTTACTGATATTTAATGTTTATTTTGAAAAAAAAATTGTACCTAGCTTCATGGATCTTAAATACATGTGGATAAACCCGACCCCAACGTTGTGGGAAAAGGCAAGGCAGAATAGATGATGTCACTGGCTGAACTGTTGCCATGGTTTTAATGGTATTATGGGGTAGCTACTTTATCAGTTACTAGTGTCCGACCGAAGCTTCGGCTTCGGCTTCGGTCACCTTTGGCCAGAAAAACGACCTTCGGCCATTCCTCTGGTTTCGCCGAAACCGAACCAAGAGACAAGGCGCGGGGGGCGGGTTCATAATTTTAATGATCTCGTGTTAAGTTTGTTTATTTATTACATACAATCACCATAAATTTATAATTTAAAAGTAAAAAAAAAATATGATATTCACTTTCAGCCAATGTTCAACTGAATTTATTAAACCCTTGAGTAAAAGTATTTTTTTATGATGCGTGTTTTTATCCTGTAGTTTAGTAATTACTTGAAGTTAGAACTGTCAAAAGTTATTAAACCTCCATCAGCCCGACTTCGGCTTTGGCTTCAGGCGAAGATTGTGGCGATAGACGATTAATTGGCTTGGGCCAGAAATCTGTCCGACCGAAGGTCGATTGCTATCAGTTATTCAATTTCATACCTATGAAAATTCGAGGCATGGTATATTGGTGTACTAAATATTTAAATCCATTCTTCTACTTAAGAGTTATTACGTGCATGTCAAACTTGAATATTCATAATTAATACGATACCTATTTTGAACATCAATCAATGGCAATCATTAATGGCTTTTGATATTTCTGTTAATCTATAGCAACAAGATGTTTTTTTCAACTTAGTCTTTACATAATTAAACAGCAAAAACCTTCCTACTTAAATTGCTAAAGTCCATTTTAGATGAAAAATAAAATGATACCGTTAAAATTTATGAAATTAACTAACCCTTTTTTTCCGTATAGGGGTAAGCAGAAACTACAGAACGCTACGGGCTTCATTAGAATGCATAGAGATATTACACCTTTGTTTCCTTTTTCTCTTTCAGCCTCCAAGGAAGCACCCGACTAGAGGGACTAAACAGATAATTACGGAGAATACAATGGTCATCGATTTTTGCCAAAGCCTAGCCATAGGTCCAAGTATTATTCGGATTGTTCTTTCTTTCCTCATGAATATTCGCACTTTTAAGCCGAGTCTCAGCAGCCTGATGACGTGGGAAATTGTGGTAAGTTTTTTTTAGCATAACATGTCATAACCTGTAATCCCCAAAGGATTAGGCACAGGTGTATCTAATAGTAGACCCACATTTTGCCAGCTGTTTTAGTCCCATGTAATAGGGGCAAGCCTGTTACCATCAATCAGGTACAAATCTAGACGCCGTTGATGCAACTGAAAATTTCTTGATGGATAAACCCTAGCCCTTCTTTTATCTAGTACGCAAATACTTATAAACCTGGAGTTGCGGACACTAGCCCCCACAAATTTCTGAACATTGTCCATAAAAATGCCAAATACAGTAGTTATATTTAGGACTCGTGGCTTAATGGCACGCTCGTTTCATCATATACCTCATCCATCGCTTTCCACCAGGCGTGATCGAGGTCAAAAGCTGGCCCATTTAGTACTAAAAAAAAAATATAATAATAATATCAGTCACATGGTTCTTTCTTCTTAGTTAAGCAACGATTGCCGAGATCCCACTATTAATTACATTCCTCCATGTTCCGAACAGCAGGTTAATCAGTTGGCCCCGTCTGTCATTTGTAGATCTTTGACGGTCGTCATGGGTCGCCAAAAGCCCGAAAATGTGGCAACCAGTCGCACCAAGGAGTCTTGATAGGAGAGAGCCCATTGCCATCAACCGAGCACACATCCAGGTTCCGGGCTAATATTGACAAATCCCTAATCGAAAAACCCAGTATCGCTTTGTCCGACCTGTGCACACAGGACCTCTTGCTCAGCAGTAGAATTTGCGACCACTGTATACCAACTAAACTTAAATTATTGTGATTCTCTTTTAGCTTTCAAATACTCTTCTGCCAGCGTCATTGATCATGTTATCTTACCTCATGAAAAAAATGAGTAAGCCAATATATTCTGAAGACGGGGAAGTACTCTACGCGGGTTATGACTTGAACGTCAGAGGAGGCTGGGGCGAGTAAGTACCTCCTAAAATTGTTCTAATCATCATAACAGCTTAGCATAGGTAATCAATATAAAATGTTGCCACTACTGGGAGCTGGGACACAGGCCTCGACTTCTTTGAGAGGGCTGTGGCTGAGGGCTTTAACCTTTGATATCCCGGAACGTGGATCCGCGAACTAAACTAGAGAAATCTCGTGTTGTCGTTTTGTCGTGTATCCGCGTTCCGTCAGTATAAAGGAATTGCGAGTATCCATGGCATACCAACGGGAAATCCACCATGCGGGCCCAGTGCGGTTGGTAGATGTCATATGTTTCTGAATTCTAGGTTCTGGGTCCAAAAATTCGTGAATCTAGGACATGCCGGAATGACGATGTTTTGGAAGCATAGGGTCCATATTATTTTGGCCATAATGTACATAGGTACACACCCACATCAAACGCCTACTTTTCGATGTAATCGTAATGGTGTTGGATAGTTAACACTGATTGATTTAGAATCTGCACATGGGACTAATTTTAATGGATAGTAACAAACAAGATCTAAACGGAGGGTCCGTTTGGACTCGTCACGAAGCCGCCAACCAAGCATTCTATACATCAAGTAATTCTAAGCAAAAATTATTGCTGGGAAACGAGTTTTTTTGGTGTGAAGTGTGTGACCGGTCCGGCTCGACGCGGCGACGCGACGTCGTCGGCGTCTAATGGGGAAAATGGTTAGATGGCCGTGGCACATGCGCGGGCCTGTGGACCGTGAGTAATGGGTTAGCTCGCCGTCCGTCCGTCTTGTGACGACAGGCCGTGTCGACGGCGCGTTCGTGTTCCACGCGCGCCTAAAAGAGATGTCAGCAAACAAGAGGGGCCCGCAAGGTCCGATGCCTGCCAGGGCTGCGGGACTGTTCGAAAGAGATGCCGCGGCCCTGGAACATATGGAACATAAAGGGCAAAACAAGGAACATGGGTGGTTTTTAGTCAGTAAGAGTCTGACACTCCCTTCCGCTCCGCCCAGAGCGGGAGGAGTCATTTGATGATTTCCCACCCGAAAAAAAACAACGGGTTGCACTCCGGGAGTGCCGGCAGAAGTGAAAACTTGAATATTAACGTTGTGCATTTTTGATATTTTGAAATGGTTAGGGAATAATTTTGCACGAATTGCTTTAATTATCAATATAAAAGTACTATCATTTATGTGGTAAAATACAAGATTCATTTATTGCGCTATCGGACACAAACATGACAATTTATATTACATTAAAAATTTAACACTTCAGAACTCCCTCCGTCTTACGCTTTTTCGATCAGGTCACGTGTCCTGACGCGAGTTTAAGATTTTATACCCATTACAGAAAAAGTGCTCAACGCCGCTAAAGAAGTTTTCACTTCAAAAAAAAAATGGCCATGGTACAGATTAAGTGTCCTCTGACGCGGAACTAACAATTAATATCAACTTACCCCATCCACCCTAATGCTGCTATTAACGGGGCAGACTTTGCATTTTTAAACATTTTTTCTTTTCCTTTTTCAGAATCTTTAGGGAAGTTATGTTGGTAATAGTACTGACACATATTTTCTCTGCCATCTCTATATGGTTTCGGTACATCCTGTGCTACGTGCCTCTCAGATGTTTTTATCTATGCTTTAAAACCACTGTAGTTCCAGCAGTACTGCAATTTTTAATAGAAAACAGGATAATTACTGAAGATATTGAAGAAGAAAGGAATGGTGCGAGACCGAAGAAAAACAAGAGAAAGATTAAGTATCTTAGGACTATTAAGCATTGGCATAATTTTAAATGCTAAATCCGAACATCCAAAGATTTACCTGAAAGGCGGTTACAGATTAGCGTATTTTCCGCGAGTTTAAACGCAAGCCTCTCGAGACGCCGCCCATGCGCTACCCCACCCCACGCGAACGCCGGTTTAAGCGAGAAAAGTAGCGCGCGTGTATGCACGTGAGCCGGTAGGTACGAGCCTAACATGCGCTACAAAATACGCTAATCTCAAACCGCTCTTAGTCGCGTAAAAAGTGTTTACCACTGAGAAACTATGGTCCTTTCACAGTTTATTTATTGCTATCTCTTGAGTTGGCTACCTTTGGAAGGAATCCTTTGTAAAAAAAAAAACTTAATAACAAAATAAACTGTGAAAGAATTATAGGTATAGCTCGCACATTTCACACGGTTTACGATTTTCAAATAATATCATTGGGGAATGTAATCATTTTTTGACGCGGTCGGGTGAATTTTACAATTTATTTGTTTGCTGACATCCGCACAAGACCACTTCAGTTGTAGAAGGGATAATCAGTAACTTGCTTCTGTTAGGTGGAACCGCCAGAGTAGCCCGCTAAATTCAACAAATATGACTATGACTTTACTTAAGTATTAAAATCATTGTAGCGGCACTACAAAAAGTACTTCAGCAACATAGAACAAAAAGTACTACAGCGCCATCTATGACGCAGAGGACAAACTAAACATCGAAATCCTGCATAGCGCACCCTTACCCTACAACCTTACCCTCAAAGTTAAATTAAAGGGTTGTATTGGTGGTCATTATTATGTGAATACATACGTGTCACGATCGTGAAACATATTTTAATCAACATACATCCTGACACTGACCTGCAAATTGCAAAAGACGTAAGAAAATTTGAATTTTGCAGGCTATCCTGGCGCCGCAAGACTTAACTTTGTTTTTTTTTTAGTAAGGAAAAAATTGTTCTTCTGAATGTAGTTTTTTAAAACTTTTTTATTCTCTTTTTCTATATTATTCTTCTAACAAGTAACCCTACTTAAATGACTAAGTATATTTTTTCTAAACGTTTATGTATCATCCTAGATAATCATTCTCATACCAAAAAAACACAAGGTTCTTAATTTTGGTTTTTTTCTTTAACTTTTTCGAGCAGTCTTTTTCTTAAACTTTTTGTGTTTTTTTTTTTCCAAAACATTGTACGGTACGCTGCCCGTGGAAAAACAAGCGGCTTTGTATTTTAAGTAATTACCTACCTACTCGTTTTTATTTCAACTGAAGTATTTTTATTTCGAATGAAGTATTAAATATTCTGATCTCATTTATTTTATTTTTAAGTATTTCTACAGCTACTTTAAAATTGCGCGCCCATTTCACTGCTACGTGAAGGTATACTTGATCTTGTCATTGGCCTTTAAGACTGACAAAAAACTAACTACAATTAATAAACGGGCGCGCTATTAGGTATTGTTCATTATTTTTATCGTGTAGGTATTTCTAAAGATATACTAACATAAAAAACGTTAATTTTTATAAATTCAAAAATCCCATTCTGTCATTGAAAACAGGGAACGTTGAGATTATTATTGTAATCCTACTTAATTTTTAAGTTTTAGGTACTAAACCTACATGTAATGGAATTTAGATTTAGAATAAATGTCATAATTGTAGGTACCCGAATTATAAAACTGTAGGTATCCCATATGTATCGACGGGGACTGTTGTAATGTAACTCCTTTCATAGTTATATTAACTTTGATAGCAGCAATCCAACCGCAAATGTATGTCAACGAAAATAAACTTCGTTATTGTAATTTTGACAGACCTTACACCTCAACAACAACCACACACTTCAACCAACTTATCTGTGCAGGTGAGAAAACATAGAACTAAAAGAAATGTACCAAGTTTGAAATATCGATGCAAATTTTCATGACAAGCAGCGCCACCTTGAACTGCACACTTAAAGTGGTTATTCTATACTGCAACGAAAATCATAATTATTTAACTGTGATTTTGACGGACTTGTTAATTGCAGGAACGCAATAGCAGCCATATTGTAACGGGAATAATTTTACTATAATTTTGACAGATACAAAAGCAGAGGTAAAATAACTGTGAAAGGACCGTAGAATAGTATTTAAGTATTAGGTATACTCTCAACTTATATTCTTATTGGAATCTTTTGATGTACGGGTAGTTTTTTAGAGGTGACAAAAACACTATAATATTGAACCCAGATATAACAAAAAACAAAAAACATTCTGTATTATTATTTCACATTGGAATCTTTTGATATGCCTACCGGTAGTTTTTTAGAGGCGATGAAAAAAAAAACTAATATTGAACCAGTAAAATACTGCTGTAAGAAATCATTCTATATGATGTATTATTGTTGTACTCAGAAATAGTACAGCTAAGGTTTTAAATCTTATCAATGGATGTTGTGTTAAAATTGTAAAATTACTTAACATTGTATCAATATATTTGTGTCTGAAATAAAGGACTTTAAAATTCACAGATTTTGATTTGTATTTACCTGTATTTTTATTTTCAACAAAGATTAGATCAAACTCAAACTCAGCATTTATTTCAATTAGACCCTACCAGGCGCTTTTGAATGTCAGAAAAACAAAGGCGAAGCTACAATATTAGACACAAGACATAATAACGTGTGAAAGTACTGTAGTTACGTCAAACGGAGTGAATAGGAACGCAGGGGTGAATCGAAACAAAACTTTGAAAGGGATTTTAACGTTGAATTGATATGATATGTTCCCAAAAAGTACTCTATTTTATTTACTTAGTTATACTTAATTGTTTAGAGACCTTGTTGGCAACATAACATATTAATTCAACGTTAAAATCTCTTTAAAAGTTTTGTTTCGATTCACCCCTGCGTTCCTAGTCACCCCGTTTTACCCGGTACCCATTCCAAAGCGTAGATCTCTATGGAGAAGAATGGGCAAGAAACTTCATGGACACTCTTTTCAATTAAAATATTGTTTCAAGATCTTGGTTACATCATTCATGTTGAGATTACACTATAGATAGGTACTAATAGTCTAAAAATATAGAAACACAGACCAAGTGCGTGCGAATCGGACTCACGCACCATGGCTTCCGTAGCATCAAACAATATAATAATTTAATTAAGTAACGTTCAATCGTTTTTCAAAAATATATTATAAGTACGTCTTATTTAAACCAGTTTTCATTGAAAGTTCTTTTTACGTTCTACAAACCCGGAGTCAGAATTTTCATCCTCTTACTTGGAAAGACACACCATTTTTACGGCTTTGAAAGAAAACTCGATATAATTAGGGTTCCGTAGCCAAATGGCAAAAAACGGAACCCTTATGAATTCGTCATGTCTGTCTGTCTGTCCGTCCGTATGTCACAGCCATTTTTTTTCCGAAACTCTAAGAACTATACTGTTGAAACTTGGTAAGTAGATGTATTCTGTGAACCGCATTAAGATTTTCACACAATAAAGAAAAAAAAACAATAAATTTGGAGGTTCTCCATACTTAGAACTGAAAATCAAAAATTTTTTTTTTCATCAAACCCATTCTTGTGGGGTATCCCCCCCCCCCTGTAACTTCTAAAATAAGAGAATGATAAACCTAAAAAAAAATATGTGATGTACATTACCATACAAACTTCCACCGAAAACGTTGGTTTGAACGAGATCTAGTAATAGTAAGTAGTTTTTTTTAATACGATTTCTATTATTAAAACATCGATCAAAGTTACAACGAACTACAAGAACTTTTATACTATGTTACTTGCTGCTACGGAACCCTTCATGGGCGAGTCCGACTCAAACTTGGCCGCTTTTTTTACGAGCTGTCGATAGCTGCTATTTTTTGCCATTTGGCTACGAAACCCTAAAACGATGGTTGGTAAGGAGGTGGCGACTACTGATATGACGATTAATAGAAGAGTATGGAAGAAGAAGACATGCCGCGCCGACCTCAATTTAATTGGGATAAGGCTACACCTCGTGTGGTGACGATCTTGGGACCTGACTGCAGCATACCATTTCGTTTTTTGTGTTATTGGGTTGCAAATATGGCCTGCCGAAGTGATCTTGGCATATAGTCGTCTGAAACCGTAAATGTTATTAACCAAGCCAAGCCAAGAGCAAAGCTGAAACCATGTGCGGTGTGAGCAGGACTGAATATGGGGGTAGTATTTCCTGAAGCAAACTATTTCGCAAATATTAAAACGTAAAGCCTGTTGGCCTGGGGCCCTCTTGAAGAATGTCCTACGGAGGCCGTAAAGAGCAGGTCACATCGCCAGTATAATATATTAGTCTATGACCGCCAGCTTGCGAGTGAGCCGGCGAGTATCGTTTTTCCTCGTTTCATACTTCGGTTCGGCACTTTCGGTGTAAACCGAAGTATGAATAGAGCCATCGTTTGAAACGTAACTTTTCGATTTGGCATATTTTTTCAAATTTACTATCAATCTAGCCGTGTACGAAAACTTATACGAAAATTTTTTTTTTGGATTACCGGTTTTTACTTTGACATTTCGATAAAACCGGAAAAATTAATATGGCTCATTGGTTCATTAGTTACTGTTGATGTGATGGATGAAGCGTTGATGACAACACTAGTACTAAAATGGCAGCAGTTTGTTTTGTTGTATGTTTTTGAAAAGAAAATATTTATATTGTGTTAATTCTGTAAGAATATCGTAAAGGATATACTGAATTATTAGTCTTGACTCTATCACTCTTATTTACTTATCGTTAAAATGTCAAAAAAATTACAATTTTATTGATCGTTTTGTTATTTTGTGAAAGCTGAGTGTGAAAGTTATTAAATTAACGAGTGCTCTGAATGAAGAATTCATGAACAAATATGAATGAAATAGACGTCAAAGAAGGTGTAGCTTATAAACTACTTTGCAATGCCTGCCTTTGTGTTGGAAGAAAGCTACATACCATTACAAATGAAAAAACACAAAAATATTACATTGATGCTCTAGACGAAATTCCTGTAAGTACACTGTACACTACGAATTGTTTTTATATTAAGCATAGCTAAATATCATTTTAGACTTGCTGTCTAAGTAACATTTAGGTATATTTTGCATCTTTTAAAGTAATCTGTGCCAGTTTAGAGCCAGATAATTTCGTTATTGGTGTGACAAATGGCTGTAACAAAGTTTTCTAGAGATCTCAGAACTTTTACAAACTACAATATAGGCTACTGTTTTTCTGTACCATGCAAGCTCTCCATAGGGAACCGTCTGTAACTCGTAGATTTACAGAACACCCACAATTGGGGAATATAATGATACATGAATAATACGAAACAATACACGAATAAAACGTATAATACTAGCCTGATATGCATCATATCGTTAGTAAAAAAGATGATGGTACAAGATGAAGTTTCCTTGTAACTTTGGGAGCTGACTGTAACATACTCTTTTCCTTATGAAAAGATTACACATATTCATGAGATAACGTTATCTTTTTGAACTTGTTTTTGGCTTAGGTACCTAATGATTTATTTAGTTCTATTTGTGACTTCGCAATAAGATAGTATATGGCTTACATCTGCTCAATGCAGCCAATGGCCCTTCTTCCATGTTTCCTTGTATGGCGTACCAGTAAGGACCCAATGACTGTCTCTATAAATGGAGTTTGAATTACTTTTTTATATTATTGCCAAATGGCAAGAACCAAACTCTTATAGATTCCCGAAAACACAAACATATTTATAATTTTGCCATTATAACATGCTATCAAGAAGAATAACTGTCACCTAATGTTTGTATGTATTTCAGCTGTTCAGTTTGTCTGCTGTAAACCTGCAGGTCTGTTGGGAATGTAAAGCCTTGCTAGAGAAGAGCATATCCTTCAAGGAACAGGTTCAGGACTCCTACCGGATACTACAGACTTATACACACGAGGTGAGTCTTAATGCACACATATTGGCAGTATTGGAGACTATTTTACACCATACCTGTAATCCCTGAAGGGTTAGGCAGAGGTGTACCTAATAGTACACCTACGTTTTGCCAGTTAATTTTAAGTCCCATGTAATAGTTTTTATAAGTATCTCGACGAACATGGAGTTTCTTAGCCCTGCGTTATCTCACTGGGTGGGTGAATTAAGGTTAAATATTACCTATTTTTGTATTACCTAGTTTTATTTAGCTTAATTGGTTTTCACTTAATTTAATTTGTTTTAATTTAGTTTAATTTGTTTTAATTTAGTTTAATTAGTTTTAACTTAGTTTAATTTGTTTTAATTTTGTTTAATTTAGTATGACTAATTTAGTGCAACTTTGATAATATAGTCTTTTTATTTCTCTTCTTATTTTGTAAGTTATGACAATGTTTTTTAAGCATGCAGAGTTTACTTGTAAGTGATTGTTACACTTTATTCTGATTTGTTGCTTCTGTTTCATTTGTTTATATACCAGTGTATTCAATTGTTGGTGAACCAAATACAAAAAAAATAGGAGCCTATTGCCATCAACCGGGCACAAATCCAGACTACGTGTGACTACGCTACTGAGTGATTCCTAATGGAATAATAAAAATCTTTTCGGATTCCTAATGAAATAATACAACAACACTGGCCGACCCAGGATCCAACCCAGCAGACCTCGGCAGTCTCACTTTTTCTTTTGATAACATATTTTACATTTTCTCTTTCCAGAATCTCCACGAATGCCTCCTAACAGACGTAAGCCGACCCCCGCGCCTGAAGGTCCACTGTGTGGAACCCACCAGCATATCGCCCTCAGACGGGTATGAAACATC
This sequence comes from Eurois occulta, assembly GCA_950022335.1. Classification (NCBI taxonomy): domain Eukaryota; kingdom Metazoa; phylum Arthropoda; class Insecta; order Lepidoptera; family Noctuidae; genus Eurois; species Eurois occulta. Next base: position 7,060,984 of record OX465504.1, on the reverse strand, counting down.
AGCAGTATACGCCGAAGTGCCCGTTGTTTGTGTCAAGGATGAGCTTAAAGAAGACTGGGAGAGTGACCCTGATCAAGGTTTGTTAAATGATAAATGATGATTATTTTGCAAATAGGTTTTTACAAACAATTTTACACATCTTTGTTTTTGAAAACTACTATGTGTGTTGACTGTGAGTGGGTAAAGAGAGACTGCACCCGTGTTTACACACACACTATGACTAGTCATAATTCTCCAGCCATTATTCTCATCGGTCCTGCGTCGGTAAGTCTGGTCATTCGATACTCTAAATCGCCTACGATGACACACTACACGGCCAGATTTCGTATTTTTCACGTCCAAAACGCTTTGGCTATTTTTTCTAGCCAAGTGCGAGTCGAACTCGCACTCAAAGAGTTCCGTAGCACCAAACAATATAATAACAATATTTTTTACTTGCATTTATATGTCAATTTACACTCAACAGCGAAACTAAATTATGTAGTTAGTAAATTAAACAGCAGTTTTTCAACCCTCATTTACATGATGTATGGAATGTGAAATAATGCAAAAAAAAGGTCCACCCTTAATATTTTGTTTTCATAATTTTACATCACTTTTGCGTAGCGGTTCGTAGAGGAGACGTACTGTTCAAATTTCAACTGTTTGGTGCCATCAGATCAGTCTCGGAATAAAATGACTGTGACACATGGACGGATAGACAGACAGACAGGACGAATCTATAAGGGTTCGGTTTTTTCTATTTGAATAGGGAACCAAACGGGAATAGGGAAAAAAAACCGGCCAAGTGCGAGTCAGACTCGCGCACCGAGGGTTCCGTACAAACCTGTAGGTATATAAGTAAAAGTTATGGTATTTTTATTGCTAAATGAAATCCATAATAAAATTATTAAAAATATTTTTATTATATGATATAACTAAAAATGTATACTTTTCGCAATTTTTCCTATATCTCTGCTATAAGACGTTGCTTCATACCAAATTTCAAGATTCTGAGTTCACGGGAAGTACCCTGTAGGTTTTGATTCCCTTGCGAGTGTCGAAAATTTGCGGCATAAACGGGAGTATCTTTTGATCGCGTTGACTTAGAAGTTTGATTTTTTCACAGCTCCAAGAGACCATAGACTTGAGTATTTGATATGAATTTCAGCTTGATACCTCCACGCGTTCCTGAGAAAAAAGGTCTTGACAGACAGACAGACAGACAGACAGACGGACAACAAAGTGATCCTATAAGGGTTCCGTTTTTACCTTTTGAGGTACGGAACCCTAAAAACGTGAAGTTATAGATGTATGTATAATCGTGTTAATACAAGGTGTAAACGAACCCTTCAAGAAGCCGCGAACCAAGCATTCTGTACATCAAACTAAGTAAATCTACGCCAAAATCTTTGCTGGGAAACAACTTTTTTTGGGGTGAAAAAGCACATTTAAGTGTAGGACTAACACATTGGGCTGATGAATGCATTTAATGGTACAGGGGTCATGGAGGTATTTAAAGTAAGGTAACAAAAAAAACCGGCCAAGTGCGAATTGCGCTCCGAGGGTTCCGTATAAACTTATAGGTATTTTGTTATTACATATTTACGGTTTTCAGATTTTTCCCTGTATATGTTTTGTAAGACATTGCTTCTTGTCAAATTTAACAATTCTGGGTCAACGGAAAGTACAGACAGACATATGGACAACAAAGATCCGTTTTTGCTGACTGAGGTACGGAACCCTAAAAAATGATCGCAATGACGGGAAGAACAAGTGCCTTTTGGCTACGAGAAGGGCCTTTTTAGGGTTCCGTACCCAAAGGGTAAAACGGGACCCTATTACTAAGACTTCGCTGTCTGTCTGTCTGTCTGTCTGTCTGTCTCCAGGCTGTATCTCATAAACCGTGATAGCTAGAAAGCTGAAATTTTCACAAATGATGTATTACTATTGCCGCTATAACAACAAATACTAAAAATTAAAAAAAAATATATTAAGTGGGGCTCCCATACAACAGATATGTTTTTTTTGCCGTTTTTATAGATAATGGTACGGAATCCTTCGTGCGCGAGTCCGACTCGCACTTGGCCGGTTTTTTTTATATCCATTATATTCCCAGAGTCTCACTACCTGTAATTTGACCTTATATTATTACAGATGATACAAACATCTTGGAAGACACCAGCCCTCTTTCAGACAGTTCTGAAAATATTAAAAATATCGAGTCTGAGCTACAAGATATTTTGGGCTCAATGAAACGGGATGAAAAGAGGAAGAGAGACGGCAAGACTAAGATAAAAAGAGACAAGAAGATTAAAAGGGTTAAATTAGATGAAAAGGGTGCTGTTAAGGTAAGGGATACAACTTTACGAAAAATACAAGATAGAAATTCGCCTACATAACATAACGCCTATAATCCCTGAAGGGTTAGGCAGAGGTGTACAGCCGGTGAGTAAAGCCTATTGCCATCAACCGGGCGCAAATCCAGACTCCGTGGCTGCTACTGAGAAATTCCAGATGGAATTTGCGCTCGGTTGATGTCAATAGGCTCGCCCCCTATTACATGGGACTTAAACATAACTGGCGAAATGTGGGTGTACTATTACGTACACCTCTGCCTAACCCTTCGGGGATTACATCCACGATGTTATGTTATGTATTATTTTTCCGACCACAAATAAGTGTGAGGCACATGATATTTTTTCTTCACAGCCAAAGCCCTCAAAAGACCTAAACCAAAAGATCTTAACAATTGAGCTGACGTACGAGGAGATGCTGCTAGAAAGAGAGAAAGAATCAACCAGAGAAGCATACACGATGGCGGAATACAAGTGTGAGAGCTGTCTCATCGGTTTCAACTACAGCAAGTCTTATACTGACCACGTGACGGCCAGGCATTCACCGGTGAGTAGTAACATAATATAGAAAATATTATAATATTATCCAGGCAGTATATCACCTGCTTAAGGCGCTAACTCGAAAATAAATCGATGAAGTGCAACAGGCGACTGATCTACTAAGTTAGCGAAAGTGATGCAATTACTTTTGAAACGCAAAAGAAGTGATGGCTATAATGTGCGTGCGCTCGGAATAGAACGACGTATGTGCCAAAACGAATTTACTCCTTTTTTAAACAAAATAAGTGAATTTACACTTTCTCTCGAAAACTGGCTCTTATCGCACTACTATTAGGTTCAATATGCAGCGTATTTCACACCCGTGGATATTTTTCATTTATTTCTACTAGTGTCTTATATCCACAGTTTGGTGGTAATCGTTAGTGTGTCGATGTCCCTTCCACCCTGTATACTATACTGCCTACCTTGTTGGGAAATGCAGGCGTAATGCTAATTTATGTTTTTTTTTTGTTTCAGAACTTGGGCGACTACATCTGCCCGATTTGCAAAACTATAATTCCTTCAGTGGAATCATTTACGGCACATTATAAAAGACATATGAGAAGGTATGTCTTTCTTATATCGTGTATAAAGTAATTTTATATATATAGTAACTCGAATTTCATCTCTATAAGGTTGCGATACTGCTCAATCAAACTATCCTGTGGTGGCCTCAAATGAATTGAAGGCCCCCAGCCAGGGGTTACCAACTAAATTACGAGTTATATGACCGCTCGCTCAGGGTCCCCCTCTGTGGGGTTCGGACCTCGGCTTAGGGCGTCATTGAGGGGAGGGCAGCTAGGGACAAGCTGGATCGTAATATTATTATTAGGGGAAATGAAAGGCTGGCTCGTTGAGCATGGGTCAGGCGCTAATTGGTTTTATAGCCATTAGCCTTTTGAACGCCAGAGCATAAACGCACGCGCGTGCCCTCCACGCCAAGCTACAATTTCACCGCAAAACCAACAAAAAGAATAGGGATTCTAAAATTATTTAATTGTTTATGTCATGTTATAGTGCACCGCATTTTTTTTTGTCACATATTTGTGTCGTTGGCGTATGGGGCCCGCGCTTGCTTGTCACGTATATGTGCCAATGGCGTTTAAAAATTTGATGTCGATACCCGTTACATTTGTAAAGTTGCCCTAGCTATTTTAATTTGACCTTCTACGAGGGCGGCACTGAAAATTTCGGGAATCAAGGAAGTGACACAACATTACTATTTAAAAATGTATTTATTGCTTTTCGAAGTATTCTCCGCGAAATTTGACACATTTTTCCATACGATGGAACCAATCATTGAAGCAACCATTCCATTCGGAAGTTGGGGTCTCCAAAATGGCCGTTTTGTAGGCGTCCACAGATTCTTTAGGTGATGAAAATCTCTGACCACGCAATTTATTCTTTATTTTAGGGACAGTATAGAAATCATTAGGGCTTAGGTCGGGGCTGTACGGCGGATGGTCTAATAATTCTATGTTTTCTTGCTCTAAAAACTCTTTTGTTCTGTGCGCGGTGTGAGAACTCGCATTTTCGTGATGGAGGATGATGCGGCGGTTGCAGTTCTCTTTACGGAGTTCAGAAACGACCTGTGGCAAACAAATGCTAGCATACCATTCTGCATTAACCGTTCTTTGTCCCTCAAGAGGAATAGTCGCAACATGGCCGGTTTTGGAGACAAACGTGGCTGCCATTTTTTTGCAACACTCCGTGAACGAACAATTTTTGTTGGCTTTAACTAATTTTCGAACACCCAAACTCGTGACTGGTTTCTTGTTTCGGGTTCGTACGCGTATATCCAGGATTCGTCACCTGATACGATGTTGTATACAGCATTCGAGGGTCCTGCGTAGAATCTTTCGAGAGTTCTGACGCACCAAGTAACGCGAGCCGCTTTTTGCTCTTCACAGAGCGAATGCGGTATCCATCGGGAAAACAACTTTTTTACACCTAATTGTTCATGCACGATTATTTGTATTTGACTCATGCCAATGTCTAAAGTTGCCTGAATTTCGCGGTATGTCACATGTCGATCTTCCTCAATCAGTTTACGCACAGCATCAACGTTTTCTTGGGTGACTGCAGTTTTTGGACGACCTTGACGGGGATCATCACTGAGCTTGACAGGTCCACGTTGAAATTCAGCAAACCAGCGACAAATTGTGGTTTTGGATGGGGCATCATCACCAAATGCAGCAATCATCCGGTCAACACACTGTTTTTGTGTTAAACCACTTCGAAAGTCATAAAAATTCATCGCTCTTGAATTTTCTCGAGTCAATTCCATTTTCTCAACGACTAAACAAGTTTGACAAAACCTTGTGATAAGACCGAGAATCTTTTTTTAAATAAATAAATGGTATTCGATTTTTAAAACCAAGGAGTTTTCAATTAAAAAGATTTTAATATGACAGGAACCGTGGAAATATTCCATTCCCGATACTTTTAGTGCAGACTGCGTATAAGTAAAAACTAAATATTTTGTTTCCAGATATGAGTGCAGTATTTGTCAGAAGCGAACATTGGATATCAAAGTGATGCAACAGCATTATTACTCGACGCATGAGATATCACTGAAGGAATATAAGTGTAATATATGTGGGAAGATTTCTAAGTAAGTCAGTTTATTTTAATAGTTCAGAGAACGAAACGCCCAATCATGTCCTTAAAAACCGACCAAGTGTGAGTCGGACTCGCGCATGAAGGATTCCGTACCATCGTTGTAGGGAGCCCCCTGTTTACAGTAGCTACCTTGCGTTTGGACTTAATTCATGTATATTGATCAAAACTTTGCACCCATCTGGGTTACAAGTGCCATTACAGGTCTGATGATGAAAAATATTTCTATGGAATATTGCAACTAAAAATAAAAAAACTTTTTTGCAAAAAATAAAACCGACTCCAAAACACAAAAAAAAGTAAAAAATAATTTTAGCTTCAGAAGTCGGTGACAAAAAACTGAATCAAATAAACAAAAGTCACCGACTTCTGAAGCTAAAATTATTTTTTACTTTTTTTTTGTGTTTTTGGAGTCGGTTTTATTTTTTGCAAAAAAGTTTTTTTATTTTTTTATTTTTAGTTGCAATATTCCATAGAAATATTTTTCATCATCAGACCTGTAATGGCACTTGTAACCCAGATGGGTGCAAAGTTTTGATCAATATACATGAATTAGTGTATAGTGTAGTGTGTAGTGTGAATTAGTGCATGAAGTTTTTTTTTTGTTATACCGCAGAAATAGACATTCTGTGAAAGTTTCAACTGTCTACCTATTACTGATCATGAACAGTACAGCCCGCTGACAGACAGACGGACGCACAGCGGAGGCTTAGTAATAGGGTCCCGTTGTTTACGCTTCGGGTACGGAACTTTAAAACGTTAATAATCTACGATCAATGTTAAAATAGGAAATTTAGAGGTATTTTTGACAGTGCCTCGTTGGTCAAGTGGTTGCAAAGAGTACTGCTCAGCATGGTATCCTGCCTGGGTTTGATCCCGGGTCATCAAAAGTGTAATTTAGGTTTTCTTTTGGGTATTATTTATTTATTTAAACTTCATGTACAATAATACAAGTGGTACATAGGCGGACTTAATGCCCCAAGGCACTCTCTACCAGTCAAAAACATATAACAAGTTGCCAATAGGACACAAAGCCAAACACCATACAAAGAAATAAAACAAAACGCTACAAAACAATACCCATACCCCATTATATAATATTTGCGTTTTGTTTTGTTTCTTTGTATGGTGTTTGGCTTTGTGTCCTATTGGCAACATGTGTCTGTTACATGGGACTTAACAGAAATGGCGAAATGCGGGTGTACTATTTCCGTCTTTTTTATGTGGAAATGCTCAATGGATGTCTTCCGCCCTGGAGAGAGCGGAGGGGTCGGTCAGACTCGTACTGACTAAAACCACCCCGGGGTTTCCTCGTACACTTGCGTCAGGGACAGTGGGGTCTAATGCGACTTCTGCTGCCCCGGACTAGTGCCGGACCGCCTGAGCTGCGGTACCCGTCCCGGGGGAGTGAGGTATTAAAGTCCCCCCCCCCCCCTCCCGTTATGTTCAAGAGAATCGCGCGTGGAACACTACGCGCCATCATCTCGGGTCCGTGGCTATTTTCCTGTCTTACCCTTCTATGTATGAGTACTATGTTAATATAATGTTTATTTTCTTTTGTCCCCAGTTCCATAGACACACATCGTTATCATAAAGACACGCACAAAGCGAGAGTGCAGTGCACAGAGTGTGATAAAACATTCAGACATAGAGCGGGACTCATGAACCATAGATTGTAAGTTTTATTTACTTGACTTCTTTTTCTTAGCGACATGACATAAATACAGGGTGTAAGGGACAGCCCTCCGCAATGAGTTCAGTAGATCATACTAAGATGACCGGTAGATGAAATTATTTCAGGAACGTCATGGGAATCCAATAAACCTGATTTGTTTATTACCTCACACACACTGTACGAACGGCGGCGCAGCAAGCCTTCGGCCGCCCTCCCCGGTGTTTTATTTACATAAACGGAGTGCTGCGTACAGAGAATGTAATTTTACATTGAAATAAAGAAATATTAGCCGAAGAAACGGTGTAAAAAAACCGGTCAAGTGCGAGTCGGGCTCGCGCACGAAGGGTTCCGTACCATTATCTATAAAAAAATACGAAAAAAAACATGTTTATTGTATGGGTACCCCCCTTAATATTTTTTTTCTAATTTTTAGTATTTGTTGTTATAGCGGCAACGGAAATACATCATTTGTGAAAATTTCAGCTTCCTAGCTATCACGGTTTATGAGATACAGCCTAGAGACAGACAGCGGAGGCTTAGTAATAGGGTCCCGTTTTACCCTTTGGGTACGGAACCCTAAAAATGAAAATCTTCCGGGGAAAATTTCCGGTGGAATATGATTCAGAATAAGGAGCTGAATGCATCCTGTAAGTTTGCGGAGGGCTGTCCCTTACATCCTGTATACACAGTGGTTTTTTTCCATCAGGAATTTCTCAGTAGCAGCCATGGAGTCTAGGTTCGTGCCCGGTTGATGGCAATAGGCTCGCCCCCTATTACATGGGACTTAAAATACTGGCGAAATGTGGCTGTTATATTTAGGTACTATTATTATCTACACGTCTGCCTACCCGGGGATTATAGCCGTGATATTATCCTAATTTAATCCTAATTAACCGACTTCAAAAAAAAGGAGGAGGTTCTCAATTCGGCCGGTATATATATATATATATATATATTTTTAATATTATAAATTTGAAAGTAAGTTTGTGGACCACTGAACTGATCATCCTGAAACGGACATAAAACAACAATATCGGAAAACAATAATAACGTTCTTATGATAATAGATGGCGCCACGTGTCTTTCGAATCATGATTGAATTATTACAAGCAGAGTACAACCCGAATTGATTGTCAAATTCTAAATTAACGCGAGCGAAGCCGCGGGCAAAAGCTAGTGTTGTTATAAATCTCTACACTTTGGGTTGTTATAATCATTTGCTGAACTCAGTGTAACCGTTTGAATGACGGTGTATTATAGGTACTCCTCTGCCTAACCCGTCGGGGGAAAAGAAGCGATGTTATATTGTTTATAACTAGCTGTGGCCCGCGACCTTCACACAAATTATTATAAAAAAATATTACTTCGCTTTGTGAATCGGATTTTGTTACCAAAATCAAGGGTTTTAATTTTTTTGCACGGAACCCTAATTATTTTTCTAAAATAAAAGTAGCCTATTAAATAAATATAACCTTATAACATCAGCTATCTGCCAGTAAAAATTCCGTCAAAATCGGTCCTGCCATTTCGGAGATTAGCCGGAACAAACAGACAGACAGACAAAAATTTTAAAAAAAAAATTAGTTTTTGTTTTAAGTGACGTATATATTTTACATTCAGTAAAAAGGTGTTATTTTGAAATTACAAACAGACACTTCAATTTTATTTATTTGTATTGTATAGAAGATCATCATTAATGTTCTTGTTTCTAGGGCTGTCCATGAATACCGCAATTCGTTTCCCTGCACCGTCTGTGACAAAGTGTTCAGGTGGAAAACTAGCCTGAAGCGACATTTAGAGAAACATGAAGTTAAGGTATATTTTGTGTTTGCTTTAAATAGTATCTTAATGCCATGACATGGAGAAGCTCGTCGCTAAATAATTTAATTTAAGGTTAAGCTGCTTGCCTAGGTTGGTCCGTGGATGGGTGACCATCCATTACATACCGAGTTTCCTCCGTGCCTCGGAAACAAAGTACGCGCCCGGCTGTCATTTGTAGATCTTTGACAGTCGTTACTGTAGTCAGTGGCCCGAAAGTCTGTAAAATAATGGTATTCAGCTGCATCCGGTTAGACTGGAAGCCGACCCCAACATAGTTGGGAAAAGGCTAGGCAGATGATGAGTATATTAATTACATGGGGTGACCACACTTATCGACGTGGAATTGGATTGAACCAATCACGTTTCTCGCACGGAACTTTTATTCGAATGACGTCTTTTTCGCTTTATTTGCACTAACATAAAGCTCGTTTTGGCTTGCTCAAGCCGATCTGCGTCGATAAGTATAGCCACTCCATTAATCGATCAATATCTTGAATATTGAAGGTCGGTTCTAACTTTTTTCGGCAGTCTGTTAGTACATACAAAGTTTCAAATGTTTTGAAAATTTGACTTAACTTTAAATATCCCCCATTGCATGCACCCATAAGGACGATGTTTTGCGGGCTGCCGTAAACAACGATTTTAACCCCAACAATTTAGTGGATTCCTAACATTTTTTTTACGTAATGTTGGGCCACAAAAAGGATGAATGAAAGGCAATTGCATGTGGCTGAGATGAGAATGCTAAGGGGGATATGTGGTGTTATGCGAATGGATAATATAAGGAATGAGTGCTTAAGAGGAAGTCTGCAAGTCGGTTATCGTGGTATGGACATGTGATGCGGAGGAGTGAGGAAAATGTCGTGAGGAAAGTTTTGAGTGTGAGTGTGGATGGCCATAAGAGTAGAGGAAGATCAAAGAAGCGATGGATGGACTGTGTGAAGGTTGATATGGCTAGAAAGGAGGTGACTGCTGAGATGATGAGTAAAAGAGAAGTGTGGTAGAAGAAGACATGCAGCGCCGACCACAAATGAATTAGGATAAGGGCAGGAGACTGGTGATGACGTAGTATAAAGTGCATGCCATGTAATGGGCCACTTTACACCCTCTACAGAACAAATAATAAAATTAGGTATGTTATACATTACAGGGCAAGTCATCATCAGCTGAAGCCTACTGCGCCATGTGCAACGTAAGCTTCTCGTCGATATTCTCCTTCCAACGGCACATGAAGAACAGCCTTAAACATGTCACGCACGACCAGCTCAAGTAAGTACTTCATAGATCTCGACATCTGTCTCACGAAGATTTGAGAAAAAAATCTTCGTGAGACAGAAGATTTCCTCAGAGGACGGTGCGTCAGATGAAAGATGCGAATTGTGGAGGAACAGACATCCCACCCCTCCTTTTTTTTTGGGATGGGACATCACCAAATGACCCCTCCCACTCTGGGCGGAGCGGAAGGGAGTGTCAGACTTTTACTGACTAAAACCCATCCATGTTCCTTCTTTGCCCTTTGTGTTCCAGGGCTGCGGTAACTCTTTCGAACAATCCCACAGCCCCGGCAGCCATCGGCCCTTGCGGACCCGTTCCTGTTTGCTGACATCTCTTTGATCCCACCCCTCCCACTTTTTCAATCCAGCAGAACATCTTCCTGGACAGGAAGTGCAGTGGCCAATCTGGAAGTCTCTTAACCGTTTGCGGGCCCAGGTTGGCCGCTGTAGATATAATCTGGCCAAATGAGGTATCATCGACTCGTCCCAAATACAATGTCAGTGTGGAGCCCCTCTGCAGGATATGCCCCAACTTTCTTGCCCATCCTGCACAGCCTGCATCTTCCAGGATTTAAACGAAGCCAACCACAGAGCTGTGCAGGTGGCTATACTTATAGTGGTCGGGTATTATTTGAGTCTATCGAAACGCAAAGAAGAACAAGATCATCTGCCTAGCCAGAAGGCTGGGTGGCAGAACCCAACTAGTTGATGTGTCCGTACGTCGTTGTCCAACTATGTTTTTTTTTTATTAATTTGCAGGAAAAAAAATCGAAGACATGTGACATCTACCAACCCGCACTAGGCCTGCGTGGTGGATGACCCACTCCCACTCCCTCTCATAGAAGAGGCGTGTGTTCCAGCAGTGGGAACATGCTAGGCTGATTATGCCATGTTTATAGGGACCCATCAATGTGGCGACACTTGGGGGAGGCCTATGTCCAGCAGTGGACGTCTTTCGGCTGAAATGATGATGGACTTTTAGTCAGTCCCATCGTATATTAAACAATTGTACTTTCACAAAGCGTGCGCCATGAATTTGAACAAACACTTCGCATCGTGGACATTTGGTTGGGATACAATTGGATAACTATTCCATGAAAAAGTTATTCAATTAACCCCATTGAATAACTTTTTTAATGAACTTAGAGGGTTGTATGGATGATTCTAATGATTATAATTCTGTAACTAAACACGTGTTACTTGCGCGACTCATATTTTCATCAACATACAACCTGACACTGGCCTGCAAATTACAAAAACGTAAGAAAATTTTAATTTCGCGGGTTACCCTGGCACCTTACCCCACCTTAAGTAGCAGAATTGGGTATATGACGCCCACAACCCAGTTACCGGGTAACATAGTATGGTTAACGATATCGTACTGTTGAATAAAAAAAGGTTAATTAAACAAAAAATATTTTATTTCAGATTCATCTGCGACCATTGTAACAAACGATTTGCTGACAAAACGAAGTTAAGAGACCATATTGAAGAGAAACATCTACACAGGACTTACCAATGTCAAATATGTCTGAAGGTAATATTGTTACATGATATCTACTAGGTGTTAACGGACCCTTCACGAAGCATTCTGCACATCAAACTAAATAACCCTTACCCAAAAATTATTGCTGGGAAACGACTTTTGGGGTGAAAAATCTCGTTGTACAATATTACTTAATGTAACCCACTCAAAACATTGTGCTGATTGATGCATTGAATAGTACGGGTGTGAATGTATTTAAAGTTATAACATTAAAAACTCGTATTTAAAAAAATACCTACTTGTGAAAAAGTTTGAACTTTGACCCCCAATATCTCCGTAACTAGAAGGTTCCCAGGTATGGTCTAGAACAAAAAAAAAGATCATAATGACGGGGAGAACAAGTGCCTTTCGGCTTCGTTAGGGGTACTTTTACACGTTTTATACTGTAACATAGTACAGTTTAACTACAAAAGGTGTGCGCTTCAGTAATATTTGTGTTTTCGAGTTAGCACGAACGCCACGCCACCGAGTAACAAACCGGACAGGCCGTCTTAACTTTTGTTCTGCCGCGTTCAAATCGCGCTAAATACACTACCAACAGGTTTAAGGCTATATGCTTGAGGACATGAAGTGCTTTCATGGGATTGGTTATAAGCTTTGAAGGTTTATTAGCATTAAGCTTTTCGATAGCTTACGACAATCCAAAACTAAATAATAACAGCCGCTCGGATCGATCTTTAGGTGAAGCCATGGATGGGTGACCATCCATTTGCATACTGAGTTTCCTCTGTGCTTCGGAAAACACGTTAAGCTGTTTTATAGTCAGTGGCCTGAAAGTCTGACAACCAGTCTTACCAAAGGCATCGTATTACCCAGTACTAACTGGGTTGTGGAGGTCAGATATGTAGGCAGTCGCTCCATGTAAAATACCAGTAGCGAAGGGTCAATTTTTGTAAGAGGTAAGCTGGAGTACATATCTTTCATGTGATTATAGTACTAGCGACCCGCCCCGGCTTCGCACGGGTGCATGTGTTATACATAAAAACCTTCCTCTTGAATCACTCTATCTATTAAAAAAAACCGCATCAAAATCCGTTGCGTAATTTTAAAGATTTAAGCGGTCAAAGGGAAATAGGGACAGAAAAGCGACTTTGTTTTATAATATGTAGTGATTTGTGTAAAGAATACTGACTGTGCTATTTTTCAAAGGGAAGCCGGTAGGAATCGTGTTGTATGGAACCTTCGCCACTGTAAAATACTGATATTCAGCTGCATCCGGTTAGACTGGAAGCCGACCCCAACATAGTAGGGAAAAGGCTACGCAGATGATGATCATCATTATTACTAAAATATTATAATAGTTATTTTTTTTTTACAGCCTTCTAAAAACCGTGTTGGTTTGGATCAACATATACGTAACGTGCACAAAAGACAAAATAATAAGATGTGTCATCACTGCGGTAAAGGATTTCCTGTGAGTATAATAACATATTTTAACGCATTCTGGCCGGCTGTGCCCATACCATGTGTAAAAGTATTTTATCATGTTAGGATGATACTTTGGGGGTATGAGGAACAGGGTGTAAAGTTCTTCAACCCCCACAGAAAACGGGGGATTCTCCAACCAGACGGGTGTTATGTCTGGTGGGCTACTGCCCGACAGTTGTTGTCGGGTTCTTCTATATAGTCTTAAGTCGCGAATAACTTTACTTGCGCGATGCAGGATTTCGATGTTTAGTTTGTCCTCTGCGTCATAGATGGCGCTGTAGTACTTTTTGTTCTATGTTGCTGAGTACTTTTTGTAGTGCTGCTACAATACCTTCATTGCAAAGTAGCATAATCAGCCTGTAATGTTCCCACTGCTGGGACACACGGCCTCCTCTCTATGAGTGGGAGTGGGCTATAATCCACCACGCGGGCCCAGTGCGGGTTGGTAGATGTCACATGTCTTCGAATTTTTGCTTCTAGGACATGCCGATTTCCTCACGATGTTTTCCTTCACCGTTTTGAGAGCAGTAGTGAAGGAATAAATTACGCAAAGTAATGCGCCTGCCTGGGTCCGAACCCACGGTTTACGGCTCGTAAGTCGGGGATACCACCGCTGCTCTCACTGGATCACCGCTGCTCTCTCTCGACCACTGCTGCTCTCTCTCGACCACTTCTGCTCTCTCTCGACCACTGCTGCTCTCTCTCGACCACTGCTGCTCTCTCTAGACCACCGCTGCTCCTAATCCATTGCATGCATTGATGGAATTATCTTACACCCATACATTCGCAATCTCGGAAAAACCCGATACATAAACGTATTTTTGTAGAATTAATGAAACAACATTAAGTTATTACTTACGGTCATACTCTGCTTGTAATAATATATAAAAGAAAACTTATAAGTAAAAATCATGATACCAAAGACACGTGGCGCCATCTATTATCATAAGAATGTTATTGTTGTTTTCCTCGGGTACAGTACTTTTTTCGCGATGAAAGGTACCCTATGGCCGTTTCTGTACACCTGACAACGTATTAGAAAAATTTCAGGAAGATCGGTTCAGTGGTTTAAGCGTGAAAAGGTAACAAACAAACATACTTACTTTCGCATTTATAATATTAGTATGGATAATATTAGTATGGATTTGTACGGAAAATGGCAGCCCCTATTAGGGAATAGCTCCCTTAAGGATTTCATAAAAAATATTGGTGAGAATGAAGGAGTTTTACTGCCCATGGCGCCAGGCAGTTGGAGAATTATCATGTTTCTCGTTTTCAGACTAAAGTCCAGCTGGAGTCCCACATCCGCAGCCACACCGGCGAGCGACCCTTCATATGCGAATACTGTCCCACCACGTTTTCACAGCAATCGAACTTATACAAACATAATAGACAGGTAGGTAATAGGAGAGGGTATTTGCCTGAAAAAAATCTATTCAGTCCGTCAGTTAGATTAAGTATCAAAAAACCGGCCAAGTGCGAGTCGGACTCGCGCACGAAGGGTTCCGTACCATTATCTATAAAAATTGCGGTTTACGATTTATAACGTATTAAAAAAAAACTACTTACTAGATCTCCTTCAAAACCAATTTTCGGTGGAAGTTTGCATGGTAGTACATCATATATTTTTTTTAGTTTTATCATTCTCTTATTTTAGAAGTTACAGGGACACATTTTACCACTTTGGAAGTGACTCTCGCGCAAACTATTCAGTTTAGAAAAAAAAAAAAATTTGAAACCTCAATATTATTTTTTATTTATTTATTTATAGATACCCCACACGTATGGGTTTGATGAAAAAAAAAATTTTTGAGTTTCAGTTCTAAGTATGGGGAACCCCCAAAATTTATTGTTTTTTTTTTTATTATTTTTGTGTGAAAATCTTAATGCGGTTCACAGAATACATCTACTTACCAAGTTTCAACAGTATAGTTCTTATAGTTTCGGAAAAAAGTGGTTATGACATACGGACGAACAGACAGACAGACATGACGAATCCATAAGGGTTCCATTTGGCTACGGAACCCTAAAAATCATCATCTACATCTACCTAGCCTTTTCCCAACTATGTTGGGGCCGGCTTCTTGATCTAACTGACGGACAACATTTTTTTTTTTCGATGTTGTTAACCAACCTATTATACCATACTAGCTGTGATGTTAATCCAGGTTATAAACTATCTATGTGCAAAATTTCATCCAAATCCGTTCAGTAGTTTTCGCGTGAAAGAGTAACAAACATCGATCCATCCTCCCAAACTTCGCATGTGTAGGTTTAGACTGATGTACTGAATATGTGGTAACTGTGTTAGCGTCGTTGTCCCTTCTACCCTGTATAGCCTGCCTGATTCTTTGTCATATAATAATTGAGTGGCTCTCGCCCGCAGCATCGCCCACGTAAACTCATTTTTTTACACAATAACATGATACAATTATAGCCTTTTTGTTATTCTGATGTATAAACTATATTCATGTGAAGTTTAATCCAAATCCGTTCAATAGTTTTTCGCGTGAAAGAGTAACAAACGTTACTCTTTCACGCGAAAACCATCCATCCATCCTCACAAACTTTCTCATTTATAATAGTAGTAAGATTCTAAAGTATTTTTGTCTCCTTTTCAGGTCCACCTCAACATAAAATCCAAGCGGTATCCTATGTGTAAGAAGAAAGAAGAGAAATTACCAGATGTTCCCATATTAGACCATGTCCAGCCCATAGACCATTATAGACCCGTGACGATGTTACACTATACCGCTGAAAAAGTGTTCAGCATGTAAATCATCAAAATCCACCCGACTTCACCCACTGCGGTGTAGGCCTCTGCTTGTGCCAAGCTCCATGCTCTTGTGCCAGCCTCATCCAAGATATTCCCGCTATGGCAACCATGTCGTCTGCCCATCTCGCAGCATGTAGTAACGGGTGTAAAAAGCCTTTACGAAGCCGATAAGCACTTATACTGCTCGTCATTGGGGTCATATTTCAAACAATGATCCTAATGACAAGCAGTATAATGTGTGTGTATAGGGTCAGAGCCGCTGTCCATTTAAATGAATTACGAATATATTTCTATGAAATTCTATTCAAGACTATTTTGTATAGTTATCAGTAGCGAAGGGTCAATTTTTGTAAGAGGAAATCTGAAGTACATATCTTTAATGAGATTATATTATTTGTCTATCAAAATCAAAGCATTTATTTCAAGTAGGCCAGTTACAGGCACTTTTGAATTGTCGAAACAAAGACAACAATGAAATGTAGCTACAGTCCCAGTCACAAGGCATAAAAACGGTGAAAGTACTGTAGTTGCCCATTCCCTAACGTAAATCTCTATGGAGAAGAACGGGCAAGAAACTCCATGGACACTCTTTTATATAATACTGACTGACATTTTTCAAAGGGAATCCGGTAGGAATCGAGTTGTATGGAGCCTTCGCCACTGATAGCTATGACTAAGATCATTTTATTTGTCAAAACATGCGTGTACATGCATATTAAGCATGCAGGATGTCACAATACTGCAAATATTTTTTATTATGCAAATGTTTTTTTTTTTCTAAAAGCTGACGCCACACCTGGTGTACCCGAAGGGTTTGGCAGAGGTGTAGGTATCTAATAGTGTATACCCACATTTCGCCAGTTATGTTTAAGTCTCATGTAAGGCGAGCCTATTGCCATCAACCGGGCACAAATCCTGACTTCGTGGCTGCTACTGAGAAACCGACCGGGGAATCGGACCCAGGACGTCATGCTCGTCTGATTGATTTAATTAAGCATTTGCTTAAATCAGAATATAATTTTAAAACTAAATAGAGATTATACAGGGTGTAAGGGACACCGACTTACAACTGGTTACCATGTATACAGTATATTATTTCAAGCCCCCCCCCCCCCCGCATAAAAATTATTCATGGGTAATTAAAAAAAAAAATCAGGTGTTCCATACATTTTGACCATGGAGGTATTGCACTTCTGTTCAGAATGATGTACTGAATACGTGGTAACCGGTCGGTGTCCGTTCCACCTAGTACTAAGTGTAGGTATAAGAATATGTAAAAAAAACTACTTTTTGTATTGTGCAATATTATTATTATTATAATTGTATTGAAAAGTATTACTTACGTGTTTCTTTTATAGTTTTTCAATACACTTTCTCGAAAACTGGTTCTTATCGCACTACGATTAGGTTCAACGTGCAATGTACGAGTATTTCACACGCGTGGATTTTTAATATTTTTCCGCACGCGTGCGGAAATAAAAATTTCCACAGATACTATACTTATACTAAGTCCAAATGGGTTCAATGACTATAACCGACGGTGATCGTTTGTTGCGGCAAAGAGATATGCGTCTTTACGGCGTAAATATTTTTTGAGTATTTAAATTTTGTTTATAAATAGAATATCATAGTCATAGATAAACATGATTATTTAAAACAAATATTAACTTTTATGAACAAATTAACATTTATTTGTACTCTACTTCAAAAATATTGAATTTTTATTTTTTATATTAGGCTGTTTAGCGGCATCATACCTTTGCTTCTTCTTCAACCTGGCGAAAGCAAAGCGCGGAAAAAATCTATTAATTTAATTAATTGATTTTTTCATAGTTTCCTAATAATTCCTGACAAAAATACTTTCCGTTCTAATATTTTATTTCTTCGAAAGTGTATTAAAAACGTTTGATACGCGTGGGGATTTGTTGTGCAGTTCTCGGCTTCATAACAGCAGCTCGGGTGTTATTTACGCCTCGAATGCATTAACAAAGTTTCCTCACTTATTCGAAATTTTACCTGCTAGCCTTGTTTCGCGAAAATACTCAGAGTTATTGCGGAAATTAATATCCGCGCGGTGTAAACATAACGTTAATACGTCGATTTAAAATTAAAAATAACCGTTTCACATATAATCCTAATCTAAACTAATATTATAAACACAATCCCCTCCCCCCCCACATCCTCCACACAATGTTTCCCCAATATTTGTTTGTTTTGTCTCCCTGTCACAATATTTTCTTGTTTAACCCAAAGGTTGACTGGTAGAGAATGCCTTGTGGCATTAAGTTCGCCTATGTACCACTATTGTACAAAGTTTAAATAAAGGGTAGTATTTAAACGCAAATCAAAAAAATATCCTTTTTCTATGCAATAAGATTCCGAATTCCCATCAAAATTACTGATTGCACAGCAAAATATTCAACTCAAAATAGCAAAAGCTTTTTCATCAATGCACAGCTAATAATCTTAATGCACATTATACTGGGGGTGCCCCTGACGTCGACCGTCTAGGGTTAGCGTTTCCGTCAGCAGGTCGACGGATCCCCGCTGCGCGGGGCTTCTATTTCTGTCTGCAGGGTTTACAGGAACCTAACTAACCGAACCTCGGGGTGCCCCTGACGTTGACCGTCTAGGGTTAGGGTTTCTGTCAGCAAAAATTTGCTATGCAGTCAGTATTTATGCTATGTATGTAGGATTTTTGTACAAAAATAAATTTAACTGATGTAAACAAGAATATAAATGATGAGTATGTATTGATAGGCGATTATTTATTTGATATGCAATTTATAATATCCCTTAAATAAATAAATGTGAAAGTAAGTTTGTTTGTTACCTTTTCACGCCTAAACCACTTAACCGATTATCCTGAAATTTTGCATATACGTTGTCAGGTGTACAGAAACGGACATAGGGTACCTTTCATCCCGAAAAAAAATCGTATTATCCAGCACTAACTGGGTTGTGGAGGTCAGATAGGCAGTCGCTCCAAGAAATATTCTGGTATTTAGAGGCATCCGGTTAGACTGGAAGCTACACCGACATTGTTGGGAAAAGGCTAGGCAGATGATTGATGGCGTTAGCTAAATATTTTTATGAGTTGAAATAAAAATAAGATTCTTTGAATAAAACACTGTTAGAAATAAAAGTCATTCAATAAATAATTGATGGTTTTCGAGCAGAGCTTGCAAGAAATTCTGAACTATCGACAACTATACCATAGGTATTACTTTTTTTCTTTTTATTATCTTTATTCTTCTCTCTGGTCTCCCTCAATTTATTGTCTATGGATCTTCTTAAGTTGGTATACGTTATATCATCCATATGACGAATTTCACCCGTTTCTATTTTATGAGTTGGCAAAGATCTTCTTGTAAAAACTGTTAAATGTTCATTAATGCCTTTGAAAATATTATTCGACAATAAAATTTCTGAACACATTTTCAAATCTTCCATTAATGCTGACTTGGCCGTTTCGTTCATGCTGCCATATTTCTTAAAAATGGCGTTGTTTAGTAACTCGTTAACGATTTTTGATGTGTCTTGATTATTTTCTATTTGGCTTTTGAATATTTTTAATAGTTTTTTTAATTTTGTTATGTCGTCGTCGTTGTAATAGTAGTTCATTCGTCTTGCGAATGTGTTGAGTAACGGGTTGGTTCCGTTCACTGTATTGTTTATAATTGTTCTCATTTCTTGGGGATATCGCCTCATCCAGTTATTAACTGAATCTGAGATTATTGATTTCATATCCTTTCTATCATGTTTGTCGTGTTTTACCTGAAACTGATTAATATAGGCTCAAAATGCTGGAATTAGACATAGCTTAGATATTGGTGATTTTTTTAGTCTGAAATGCTCTTGGCATAAGTACAGGAGAACGGATTCAGTATATTATTATCATTCCGCCCCCCTACCCCACACATGGAAATTTTTCATCGGTAATCTATACATATAATAAATCTGTAGACGTGGGGTGTCTGTATATAGAAAATATTTAGAAAAAAAATAGTAGGGGTGTTAAAGGATCACACACAGAACCCATTTCTACCATTTTTAGAATTTTTGTCTGTTTGTCGGTTTGTCTGTTCGTTTGTGCGCGCATCACGTAAAAACCCCTCATTGTATTCAAAATCGAAATATTGAAACATAAGAAGCATTATTCCGAGTAACATTTAGCGTTTATTTACGCAAAATATATTAATGTTTAAAATTTAGTTAGTAACCTCATACGCGATTTCTACGATAAATTTAATTATTTACATAGGTTTTAGTCGAAGTGTAGTTGGAATGGCTGAAAATGAATTTGATTTTATTTTTCCTTTTGTGTTTACTCTTTGCATGGAAGTAATAAGTACTACGTACAACCCATTACGAAATAAAATCTCTAAAAAATTTAATAATGAAAACTAAATTAAAATTTTATAAAATCCACGACGTTGTAAATTTGTTCCGTACGGGAAAGGAACCCGCGACACGCAGCGCCGCAATCAATTGCTCAGCCACTGCGCCAACCGTGCCGTCATATAGCTATGGTTGTGGCTTCCTCGAGCATTGTTGCAACTTTGGTTAAGGGTGGCCGGCCTGCACATTCCATTTTCAAATTGCCACTGAATCTTACAAGCGAAGATACCCCAACATGCAACATTACAAAAAATGGGGGAGAAAATGAGGGTAACCATAAAAGTGACAGGCATTCAATTGTGCACTCCACGCTTTTCACACAGCAAATTATATGTTTGTTGTTCAGTGCCCAAAACTTCCACATGCTTGCGGAAAACAATAAGTCCTTTAATGTTGTTTAAAGAACGGTATTAGAATAAAATATAGTGTCCAATATGGCGTGTGATGGTTCACTTTGAAAAGAAAGTTGGATAGCGCCAAAATAAACGGTTTTTAAGCCATATCGTCCCCATTTAATTTTGTTTAGGACTTCTTTTTTATAGTCATCACCCACATTATCACATTTCGATCAGCGAGTCAGTTCTCACACATCACGCCATGTAATCCCCGAAGGTTTAAGCAGAAGTGTACCTAATAGTACACCCACATTTCACCAGTTACGTTGAAGTCCATGTGATAGGAGGCGAGCCAATTTCCACCAACTGGGCACAAATCCAGGTTCCATGGCTGCTATTGAGAAATTCCTGATGGAATAAGCCTAAGAATTATTTATAGTATTTTTTTCAATTGCATACATTGTTTAATGTTAAGTGGAAGAGGGGAGCCACACAAGCATCTCCTTGCTTAAAAGGTGATCTAGAGATCATGTGCGTTATAAATTTATGTAATTACGTAATTAAATTAAATAACACTGCCCGACCTGGGCATCGATCCCAGGACCTCATGCTTAGTAGTCGCAATTGCGACCACTCGACCAACGAGGCAGTCTCTCACATACACACCAAAATTTCCACGCTAACGAAGTAGCGGGCAACACCTAGTTATAAAAAAAAATACACATGTAATTTTCTGAAAGATGTCTGTGGTATAATTCCATTAAATAAAGCGCGTTTGCTTTGCTTTACTATTTTGTTGTGGTGATGTGTGAAGAGAAATAAAAATCTCATTAAAAAAAACCTGCCAAAAACACGAATACGAAATAGAATTATCGGACGATAAAAAAAGCAGTTGTGTGCAAGGAATCGGGATGCAATAACGCATCAACCGATAATAACGCGCCTGTGTGGGAGAACCTTTATTCGGCTCGTTTGGACTATATGTTGGGGTGATTAAGGTTCAATATTGATTGTAGGACTTCATAAAAAACAGACACATCTTTACTGTACGCTGCTTTATTCCGAACTACTTTAATGAGCAAGACAGACGATTATATATATGTACCCAACACTACGGTTACCGGAGCGCTTACCTTTTCTGGTACAGCTCGATGTCTTATGTGTTTTGATTTGGTCGGCTCAGTAATAACTTCAACGTGCATATTATTGACTGCTTCTGCAATTTTGTTTCCTGTCAAGTTTACGAACGTGTGACCGACATTCTTCACAAAATCAAATACGTTTTTTATAGACGTCCCTGACCCTGTTTTGATTTCTGTCTTCTCTACAGAATCCATTCTGTCTTCTAGTTTTTGTTTAGTATCCCTTCTCTTACTCTCTGCTCTGTAATGGGTACGTGGTTTCTGGGGATCTATTAACTGCGAATAGAATAGAATATATATTTATCTTTACTTCTCTGTGCTCGCTCCAACCCGAGCAGGTAGGTCTTAGCTGCACCTCCCCACACGGTTATGCAGTATTGGATAATGGACTGACATAGGGCTAGGTAGACTAGTTTTAGATTTTCCAGTGGTGCAGAGAGGTATTAAGTTTGGATGTAGGAGGTTATCTTCGGAAATACTGATCCGATTTCGAAAATTCTTTCACTAATGCGAAGCTGCATTATCCCTGAGTATCATAGGCTATATTTAAATCATTCTCATGAGTTAATTATATCCGCCCAAAACGCTAACAGAGAAAAAACTAGTTTTTTTTTTAATTTTTCGCACATTCTCATTCAGTCATTAAATGACAGCCGGGAACAACGGCTTCATAGATCGACAAATTTTGTAGATCTATGAAGTCGTTACAGGTAGTCAGTGACCCGAAACTCTAACTACCAGTCTTACCAAGGGGTATCCTATTATCCAGTACTAACGGTTGTGGAGGTCAGATAGTCGCTCCATGTAAAATACTGGTATTCAGCTGCATCCTGTTAGTCTGGAAGCCGACCCCAACATAGTTGGGGAAAGGCTAGGCAGATGATGATGCACACAAGTAAAGTATAAAGGCTAATTTAATGCCTTTGACGTTCTTTGACAGTCTACCAGGGATGGTGAAGAAATAAGATGATAGGTTTGTCATGCAGGCGGGTCACAAATAGAGCGTAACATCTCGCCTGCATTCCCCAAACGGTTAGGTAGAGGTGTTCCTTACAGTACACTCACATTTCGCTAGTTCTGTTCAAGTCCCATGTAATAAGGGGCAAGCCTATTGCCATCAACCGAGCACAACTAAAGACTGTCACTGAGAAATTCCTGATACTTTAAACACAACAAATCTTAACCTGGAAATCGAATCCAGGACCTTTTGCTCTGGAAACACTAGACCAACGGGGCAATAACTAAAAAATAAAGGGAATACGAAAAAAAAACAATTTTACAACATACCCCGAGCAGTCTGTCCAGAAATTCTCTAATGTTACTAACGAAATATTTGTTTTGGTGTAAGTCTTTCGGGTCAAAAAGAAACGATGTTTCTAGAGCTACATTCACACTTCTTGGCGGTGGTTGCGATTTTTCTGCTGTAACTGTAACAGATTTTTTTTAATAATATATCCCTGGACATTTCACACAACACCATCTAGTCCCAAGCTAAGCAACCTAATGCTTGTGTTATGGTAGCTAGATGGCTGATAAACTACATATATACATTTTTTTTTTGTAAATACATACATATTATAGATAGAAAAACACCCAGACCCGGAACAACTACTTGTAGGTCATACAAATATTTGTTCCGTACGGGAATCGAACCCGCGACATGCAGCGCAGCAGTCAATCGCTTGACCACTGCGCCAACCGTGCCGTCAAAGATTTGTAAGAGAGGTGGCCAGAGGAGAGCTTAACCGACCGACTCATGCATGGTTACCATGTACTATCATAGTGTCATGTCATGGTGCCCCCATGACATAAGCATAGGGTAACAAAATATAAGGACAACTGAATGTTAACAAAATGGCTGTTGCCAAACGGCGTGGCTATAAAGTGCGATATTTAAGTACCTAGTGTTCCAGAGGAAAACCCAATAAAGCGCAGGCTACACCGCCAGCTTGCGGGCGGGCGAGTGACGCGAACGACGCCCTTTTCATACTTTGTCCGTACGAGTATCTTTCGATAGTTCGCGGTGTGAACCAAAGTATGAAAAGACGTGAAACGACACGTTCGCGTCGCTTGCGCGTCCGCCAGCTGGCGGTGTGGCCTTCGCTTAATAATTTGCCTGTCCTGGGAATCGAACCCAGGACATCAAGCCTCAAGCATTTAATTGACCTATCCTAAATAAAATAACGTAAGTCGTTAGACGACACAGCGCATTTCATTAACATACAGGGTGACAGTGAAACTCGACCTATTCCTTGAAAGAAATTAAGTCCAGTTAACTAGGGGTCAAAACTGGATAGTTTTTGTTCCAATAATTTACGTCGATTTTCGGGAAAAATATTTATATATTTATGAGATTACTAGCTTTTGCCCCCGGCTTCGCTCGCGTTAATTTAGAATTTTACAATCAATTCGGGTTGTACTCTGCTTTTAATAATATAATTCAATCGTTCAAATCACGATTGACACGTGGCGCCATCTATTATCATAAGAAAGTTATTCTTGTTTTGCTTGGGAACGGAATTTTTTCTCGGGATGAAAGGTACCCTATGTCTATTTCTGTACACCTGACAACTTATATGCAACATTTCAGGATGATCGGTTCAGTGGTTTAGGTGTGAAAAGGTAACAAACAAAGTTACTTTCGCATTTATAATACTATATTAAGAGAATGCTTGCCCAAAACTTACATAATCTCATACTTACTGTATGAGATAATGTAAGGTTTGGGCAAGCGTTTTTTTTTAATGATGATGATAACGATGAACACCTATCAAGAAATAGCCCGAGTTTCGCTGTTACCTGTACATATAAATACTTACTTAATGTTATCGACCACAACAGTATTAAAATTCTCAAATGTTTACAAAAAATGACAATCATTTTTACACTTATTCCGTTTCACTTCATATTCCCTAGTAGAAAGCACGGTAGGCAAATTGTTTCAATACATTTATATAATTTATTGCAATTTTTATTACTATGTTATCGGATGTAACATTTCAATAAAATAAAGTCATTTTATGGACGTCGCGGCAAGGCAATCTTAGATACCTAGTGGAAGCGCAAAGTGAAAAAATATTTAAAAAAATAGCATTCTTGAATATAACCAGGGCCGCTGCTAAAGGGAGAATTTTTAACTCGTTCCATATATATAAACCAAACATGTCAATGCCACTAGAAAAGATACATCAAATTATAGCAAACATTTATTAAAACAAAACAACTTTCTAAATAATTTAAAATTCGATAAGGCGTTTGACAACATTACTAGTCTGAAAACATTCCTACAAATCTAGACAGTTTATAAAATATAGTGTCTACATCACATTTTATAAATAAGCATTAGAAAGACATAACATGATGGTAAATCGATTTAAGGTACAACCAATAGCGTGTTCCGTTAGGTGTCCAGCAAGGTACTATTATTGTTCCACATTTGTTCTTGGTTTGTCTACGTAAGAAATTGTGTGTAGGGATTATCGAGGAAAAAGCGAGTCGGTGAAATTATCTACCTGATCAAGTTAATTGAGACGAACTATTTTGGTTATTGAGTTAAGGGGGCTGTTGAGTCTGTGTATTAACTGGATTCTGAAGATCGATTAGATAGTCGCTCCATTTAAAATAATGATATTCTGCCGCATCTGGTTAGGCTGGAACCCGACTAACAACAACAACATCATATGCTTAGCCGACTTCAACATATTTGAGAAAAGAGTAGGCAGGTGATGACTATAGCTAATCTTCTAATTCTTTCGTCTTTTCTCTTTTAACTAACCCAGCCGCAACTTCTGATGAATCTATAAAATACTCCTCAATTTCTTGCAGAGTTTTGTCTTTTGTTTCTGGCAAATACTTATAAATGGCTGCAGTAAAAATTGCAGCTGAAATCCCATAGAACAGAAATGTACCATGCATTTCGAAAGACTTGAAAATGTACGGAGATATTTTCAATAAACTAGCTTCTAGTGTGTAGAATATTAATGATGTTATAATTACAAAGGTTTTCTTAAATCTTAAAGGAATCAATTCTCCGTAAATCGAAGTAGCCATTATCAGCGGTCCTAAACTAATAGGCAACGAAAAACACGAAAGAAATAGTATAGACAAATACTTATTCTCTTCAATGACATTGAGTTTGACTAAATACAAATATATTGACAGTACAAAAAGGAAAAAGATTCCTATAGTTGAAGTAATAAGCAACAAAGTACGTCGTTTCATAATTCTAGCTAAACCACATCCTACATACTACAGACTAAAGACTGTAACTCCATCTAATATCAACATTCCTATATAAGCCATCGATTCGTTTTTAGTAATCCGTTTAATGATTTCTATAGAATATATGACACAAGCGAATTTGCCTGAGAAATGGTATTGGGCTACCAATAGTAAAGAAAGTCCTAAAGGCATATAGAATTGCTTTAAACGTAACATTTGTATTACACTTTCAAACGTTATATTCTTCTTTTCTTGACGCTTACTTTTCTTTTGTGATTCAATCAATTTTTGTAACTCTTTTTCCGAAATGTCATCGGTCCCTTTCAACCATCGATGAGCATTTGCACACCTGCCATACATTCCCTTAGTTGCCAACCAATATGGTGATTCTGGCCAGAAAAAGACTGCTGTAATTGGGTATACAGTACATACAATACCAAATAAGGGAATATATTTCCAATGAAAAAATGTTCCTATAGAATTGGACGCCCAGATACCCCATAGTAAAGTCGCTGATTTGATTGTCAAGAACAAACCTCGATGTTTAGGTGAAGTATATTCAGAAATGATAATGACTGAGACGGTAAGGCAGCTCCCATGTGTGATGCCTTGTAAAAGTTCGCTGCATAGAAGATGTGTGGGGGTGATACTAAGATAGAAAGCGAGGAACATAGCCAGGCTGTTGAAACAGACGATGGTGAAGGTTTTCTTTCGCCCGATGAAGCGGACGAGGGTTGAGAGGATGACGACCCACGGGAGAGCTGTGTAGCCAAACATTGATGCTGTAAAAGAAAAGTATAACATTACGTAAAAAGTAAGTATCCCCCAATTGCAAGATGGAATTGTGGTTCGACAACTACGAGTAAAAGGGTAGTTGAAAGTCGCTGCGTCACGTAAGATCGAAATAATATATCGGTGTAGTGCCTAGTGGATTGGAGATAATTCTGACTCGCAAGCTTCTCAAACAATATAGATCAAAATGGATTACTAGTGAAATAAGTAATTATGTGCAACTAGATCACAAGAATTTTATCCGAATAAAAAAAAACTGTCCAAATGCAAAATGCTTACGGCACTCAGCTTGCCTTTGAACATAAGAAACCATAGAAACAAGTAACATTTAATTAAAAGTATCAAAAAACCCCACTATAAATTGTATTATGTACCTACTATATATATATTTGTAATCTCCTTTTAATTTCCTTCATTTTGAAACCCTACTCGATATGTCTGGTTGAAAAAATAATATTATGAACGAATGTATGAAAGACACAATAAAGCGCCATTTTGTTTTTCTAAACAACACTTAAAAGAACACTAGGGTTTTTCAGACGAATCTATTGATACCTTAATCGTCGAAATCTATCCAGCCTTTTGGAACATACTAGGTAATAAAGAAATTTACAAAAAACATACAAGATACGCGCAAAAAACATAACCCTTCCTTGGCAGTCGGGTGAAAAAGGCAGGTTCATTAAAAAAAACTGGATAAATTAAACATAACTCACACAGCCAAGAAGCCATCTCATCACTAACTGCTTCAGTCGAGTTTGCCTCTCTTCTCAACTGCGGGATGAAGACGGTCGGCGCTCCCAGACATAGCCCCGCACAAAAGTATATAGTCCATACTGTACTTGCTACTAGCAACTGCAATGTGCAAAGGGAAATATGACTGATGACTTTGAGAGACATGGTTAAACTAGGTTGTGGAGTTCGAAAAATTGCCTACGGGATCGTACTTCCGGGATAAAAAATGCCAATGTGCTATTCCAGACTATAATCTATCTCTGACATCTCTGTGCCAAATTTCATCCAGATCCGTTCAGACGCTCTGACGTGTTTGAGTAACAAACATCCATCCATCCAAACTTACTACTAATACATGTAATAAATAGAAAATCTTAAATACATTCAGACACTGGCAGACAACTAACAAAGTCACAATCTAAACAGCTGAATCTAGTAAGGATGAGCTCTTCCTATCCTGTTCTCTGCGCTCAAAAACAAGCAGCCAAAGTGACCTCAGGGGTCTAAAATGGCCGCTTTAGCAGAATCATAATAGGATAATAATATGAATTAGGTTTAAATTCTTAAAATGGTCATAGACGTACCTACTATTATGAATTGTCACGTTGTGACCATTTTACGAATTTAAACGTAATTCATATTATTATCCTATTATGATTCTGCTAAAGCGGCCATTTTAGACCCCCTGCGCTGCCATCGACAACGCCGTGGAAATGACCAACTTCTGGGCTAACAAAATATAAATACTGTCGTGCGAGCGACCAGAAGAAGAAGCGTAAGTTCTTTTAAGGTACTGTAGGGGTTTCTGATCACGCCTACACTTGGATGATACATGATATATGACTGACCAGGATATAGGTAGAAGATCGCGTAATAAATGATAAACGACACAATCTCCTGCGATAAGTATTTAATTGATACTTATTGACAGAAATGATAAAGTGCAGTGATACATAATGCTAGAGTTACAATATAAATACCATATAAAAGTGCTGACGCGCGCCGCGACGCTAATTATGTATATAAAACAAAATTAAACCTGTACAGTTGTCTGTACATGCTGCCAGGGCGCAAAAGAGGAAATAAATACATAACAAATTATTTACATAAATTGAACCCATTAACTTTCACATAAAGGAATGTCAAACTTAATTGACTGCAAGTTAGGAGTTGATGTGCTCTCGGTGATCTTCCGTGGGGTAGGTTGCGGATTGGTGATAGTTTGAAGTCCTGCTAGTTCCAATCTTGACTCCAACGTCGGCTGCTGTCTCCGCCTTCGCCGAATCCACATGACGACTAAGATAAAGCCCGTCAGGATCGCTCCGCCCACCAGCAAGTAGAGCACGCTGTATTGATGCACGTCGTCGACATTGATTGTTTGTGTCGACTGTTTCTTAAGATTGTCTATTTCAGATCTCAACTGATTCCACGTAGTGTGATGATCCTCTGGTACAAAGGGCTCAACAGAAGGGATGCTTGTGTTGACTATTTCATTGACTACAGACATCTGTGGAAGCTGCATCTCTTCTGTATAGTAGTCAACGTGATTAATGAAGTTCTTATGAGAGTAAATCTTGAAAGACTCCTTTAAGTGTGCATCCTGGACAAAGGCTGATTATCCCATTGCCTGATAAAGTCTTTACTTCCGTGCTTCGTGTGCTAAATATACGTATAGTGCATTGCTGACAACATTGATACAGCCAGTCGTTCGGGCGTCGTAACTTGACCCACTTATTTTCGCACTTTGATTGTTTGTATATACAGGCCGGTGTTATTATATCATAAATTTTAACATCACAGATGGATTGTTTTTCTGGAATTTCATAGATTGGCTTATCAATGGAACATAATATCTTCTCTGGATTTGCATGAAGGCACTGTTGTAGGTCATTTTCTGTGAAGATTAAAACCAAGTCCTTTCTCAAATTAAATGCCAAATATGGGTAAGTCGATATAACTTGATAGTTTTTTCCGGATTCTTCTCTTTGTAGGGGAATAACCTTATCCAGTTCATATTTTTCTGTAGTAATCAGAGGAATCTTGATTTCCATTATGAGATAGTCGTTATATACTTGAGCGAACACTCGCAGTAATTTATAAAGACTTCTGATACTTGATTTGTCTAGTGGCACATTGAGATGTACCTCCCGTGTAATGATGTTTATCTGTGCTTCCAACTCTTCAGGCGGGAGCAGGTGAGTGTCTATGCGCCCATGATAGATATCGGTGATCACATCGATGAGGCCTTGCTGCATACGTCGTAAGGTTGATAGAACGGCATATGCTGATAGTGCTGATGACGTTAAATAAAGGCCGTGCGTTGTGTCCGATTGCACGATGTTTACTTCTTTTAATAAAGCCTTCATTTGTTTATCCATAGAAGTAAATTGCTGATTCATTATGGCTTCATTTCTTCTAATAATGCTGTATTCCGATTCAATTATTAGAGTTTGATTTTTGATAAGGCCTTGTAGATGATTTTCGTTCAGTGATATTTGTTCAATATCTCGTTTATATATTGCTCTGCAAACTTGTCGTCTAAAACCCCAAACAAGTAACTAGCCAGGTTGCCAACCCCATTTATTAGTCCTCTCTTATATCGTTTGTTAGGGTTTCGCAGTAAAGAATTATAATGTTGAAGTTCCTTCAACTCATGTTGCAGTTGTAAAATGATAGCTCCGTACGGCATTCCTGATTGTGGTAGGCACGTACGCTGACACAGTTGATTTAAATGTTGAACATATGTTTCCAAGTCAGTGAATCCAGACCAATATGTAGACATGTTGTAGTAGACAACTAACTTCCATTCGTCCTTGATGTGTTGGAGTTCCGATACCTTGTCGAAAAGCATATTCCTTTGACTGTCCAGTGATGTGATATTGTATGATATAGTTGATTGCTGTATGCTCGGTGATATTATCATCATTAACAGAAGAAGTGCTGATGTTAATAATGTTTTCATGCTGAATTTTGACCGATTGCGATGCCCGTGGGATGTTCCTTGATTCCCGTCCAAAGAAGGTGTTCGCATGGTACTGTTTTCTTGTACTGGCAAAGGAATAAGTTTGTTGACCGGACGCTTGATAATATTGTTGGCAGTCTTCAGCGTTACAACTCTTACACACCCATCTGGACCAGGATGCAGTGCTTGAACTCGCGCCATCGCCCACTTGCCAGGTGGTATGTTGTCTTCTTTGATAAGAACCACGTCATCTAGTTTAAGATTTTCCTTAGTAGTACGCCATTTTGTTCTTGACTGAAGCTGTTGAAGGTACTCCGTGGACCACTTTTTCCAAAACTGTTTGTTTATTGCTTGAATCAATTGCCAACGTACAGTCAGACTCATATGATCAGGATCAGTCTGAGATCGTGATAACAAGGATTCACCGATAAGGAAATGCCCAGGGGTGAGATAGATATCGTCTGGGTTTTCAGTGAGCGCGCAGAGAGGTCTTGAATTGAGACAGGCTTCAATTTGACACAGCAGCGTGGTGAACTCCTCATAGGTTAACTTTTGATGACCAAGCACACGCTTTAGATGATATTTCAAACTTTTCGCCGCCGCTTCCCATAGACCTCCTGCATTTGGCCAGACGGGAGCATTGAAGTGCCAATATATCTCCATGTTATTGATGTCACTGATAGCATTTGGGTTGATTGAGGCAATGATCTCCCTGTACTCTTGATTCAGAAGTCGTGAAGCGCCCACAAAGTTCGTACCATTGTCGCTATAGATATTTTTGGGTACTCCACGCCTGGAACACATTCTTCTCAGTGCTGCCAGGAAGGATGCTGTGCTGAGATCAGATACCAATTCCAAATGCACGGCCTTGGTGGCTAGGCAGACGAATACTGCAATGTATCCCTTGGATTTTATATCCACATGCCCTGTGAAATCTACACCCGCATTAGTAAAGGGCCGAGACGGTGTGATTCTAGGCTTTGGAAGATCAGCCATGTGTTGTTGATATGATGCTTGGCTATATCTCCGGCACTTAACGCATGATCTGATATGCTTTTTGACGCTGCTGATGCCACTAATCAGCCAATATTTCTCCCGGATGAATGATAAGGTAAGTCGCGGCCCGCCGTGAAGCGTAGTGACATGAGCTTGCTGAATGATTAACACTGCCAAGCGACTTCCAGGTGATATTATGATAGGGTGCTTCGCCGCGTATGTGATATTTGCTTGCTCAAGGCGTCTGCCAACTCTAAGGCCCGTATTACAGAACGTCACTCAATACTCAAGCATCATTTAAAACTAGATTCAAGCCATTTGATTGGTTGAAACTAGTTTTAAATGATGCTTGAGTATTGAGTGACGTTCTGTAATACGGGCCTTAGTATCCCGTGATCGTCTAAGAATGGTCGCAAGCAGGATAATTTGCTGTTGCTGCGGACGAAGCCCTTTTGCTTCAAATGATGTATATCTTCTTTAAAATCTATACCTTGCACATATTTGATAATAAGGTACAATGCGGTTTGTATTTCGAGCCCGGTCAGTGCACTTCCCGCGGCACGTGAATTGTTATTTTGCAGGCTAGCGATGTAACGT
Organism: Eurois occulta; assembly: GCA_950022335.1. Lineage (NCBI taxonomy): Eukaryota > Metazoa > Arthropoda > Insecta > Lepidoptera > Noctuidae > Eurois > Eurois occulta. Next base: position 7,028,788 of record OX465504.1, on the reverse strand, counting down.
GAAACCCATGCCGCTATTCTCGCAACCTTAGTGAATTAATTTAATAAGTAATTCAATTATCCAAGAGCAGCTGGTTTGACATAAGGCTGTGTGTACAATGGGTTTTTTCATTTCTGCTGTTGGAGTTTGATATTCGGTTGTAGGGGTATGATTCGAGTTAAAGTTAAGAAGCCATTCTGGCCCTTCCCACCACAAGCGATCTCTTGACAGACCTTCGGAGCTCAATCCACGCGTTGCACAGTCTGCTGCATTGTCACAGGACCTGACGTGACGCCAATTCGATGCTGGGATGATCCCAGTGATTTTTTGTACACGATTAGCCACAAATTGTTTCCATTTTGATAGATTGCCGTGTAGCCAGCCCAGTACAACCATCGAATCAGTCCAGGCGAAGATCTCTATTGGCTCTGAAGACAAAGTCTGAAGAAATTTCTCCACCAATTGTGATAATAATAATGCACCTAGTAGTTCAAGCCTAGGTAACGTGATTGATTTATTAATTGGCGCAACCTTTGTTTTTGCTGTTACTAGCTTCGATGTGCGCTTGCCTTTACGATCATTTGTTACAATGTAAATTGCGCATGCATAAGCCTTTTCTGAGGCGTCACAAAATGCATGTATTTGTATGTTGTTTTTCGTTTGACCTAAATACCTAGGTATTTGAAAAATGTGAATATTTCTTAGGTCATCTCGTAATCTTTCCCATTCTAATGATATGTTGGCCGGTAGTTCTTCATCCCATGTTAGTTGCGCAGTCCAAGTGGTCTGGAATAATATTTTTACTCTGATAGTGAGCGGTGATAACCAGCCGATGGGGTCAAATATTTTTGAAATATCTGACAATAATTGCCGCTTCGTAATTGGCTTATCGCTGTCTTGAGGTTCGATTCTAGTGTCGAAGGTAAACGTGTCACTTGAGGGAATCCATCGCAGACCCAGTGTTTTTCGAGATTCGCTATCCTTGAACTCAAATGGAGCGTTTATTTGTTCTGGTTGTAAGGTTTCGATTAGCTGAGGTTCATTACTAGACCATTTCCTTAGATTCATGCCAGCACTCTTTAAGACTGCTATTAATTCGTGTTGTAGTTGTCTAGCATGCTCGATGGTATTGCTTCCTCCAATATAGCCATCCATATAGAAGGATGATTCCAGGGCGGCCGCTGCTAAAGGATGTTGTTCAGCATAATCGATGCCAATTTGCTTCAAGGTTCTCATCGCCAAGAACGGAGCTGCTCTTGTTCCGTATGTAACAGTAGTAAGATTATATTCTTGAAGTAATTCACGAGGATGGCTTATCCACAATATAGATTGAAGATGCTGATCTTGAAGTCTTACAAGGATTGCTCGAAACATTTTTCTACATCCGCAGTTACTACGTACTTATATTGCCGCCACTTTAGGATGAGATTTTGGAGGTCTTGTTGAAGGTTCGGTCCGTTATACATCAAGTCATTTAAGCTGCGTCCAGATGACATCTTAGACGAAGCGTTGAAAACAACACGCAGAGCTGTAGTTGTAGAATCTAGTTTCAGTACGCCGTGATGAGGTAAGTAGCATGCTGTGTGGTCTTGTTGCTCGACTTGACGCATGTGACCTAGTTCTTCATACTCGCGCATGAATTTGCGATATCCTGTTGCTAGTGATGGATTTTTGCTCATTTTCTTCTCTTGTTGAATAAATTGAGCGACAGCCTTTGATTTGGATGCACCTATCTCTTGTTCGAAGTTAGGTTTCATGGGTAATGCTACTTCATACTGGCCCGAGTCCAACCTCTTAGTGGTTGCTTGATAAAATTCCTCACAATATTGATCTGCAGATGATAGTGAGGATGTGGGCTCGTGTATGTCTTCGACCTCCCAGAACTTGGAGATGCTGTCTACGTCGTTGATGACAACATGACATGCAAACGTCTTTACGTTGCCTGATAATATCCACCCATGTTTTGTTTGCTGCGCGATAGGAGACTGGACTGGTCCTTTGATAAGACCACTCATTATAATAGATGAATAGACACTGGCATCCAAGAGCAAGTCAATTGGCTTAGAAATGTTATACTCAGGATCTGCCAGTCTAGTGTGTGATAAATGGGGCCAAGCTTGATTCTTAAACGAGGTATGCGTCAAGTTATTTATAACTCGGGATACGACTAGAGCCTCCGTTGTAAAATGATAGTCGTAGTAAATTGATATGCAGTCTAGCGACACTAAGCCTCTGCTTTGTTTTTGTGTCGCCCCAATTCCTGATACTGCTGCTTGACATGATTGCCTTTTCAGCCCCAGTAATTGGGCGGCATTTTCTGATATAAGTGATACTTGCGATCCTTGATCTAGAAGGGCTCTGAATCGCATACTGCTGCCATCTGAGGCTCTGATAATCAATGCTACAGTAGTCAAAAGGACTTCTTCATTTCCGCTTGCAACGTAGTTAACATTATGACTATTTCGCGATGTTGAAGCGGAGTCCGATGACGAAACAGAGTGCTGAGTTTGAGGTTTGTCTGTTTGTTCCAGTGGATCACGTCGCATGGTCGAAAGTGCGTCATGCATAATCGAATTATGATCACCGTTGCATTCTTTGCACCTTTTTGTAGAAATGCACATTTTGTCATAATGCTTGTAAAGGCAGTTACGGCAAATATTATGTTGTGAAATTGTCCTCATTTTCGCGACCGATGATTGCGCAAGGAAGCGCTTGCATTGATACAAATTATGAGGCTGCTTACAGACTGGGCAGAATCTCTTATTGTTTGTAGCGTTTGATTGATATTTCTTGTAATGGGATGCATTCCCTGAAGAGTTGTTATAGGGCTTGGGGTGACTTGAGCTCGACTTGTAAGAATCTGATGTTGCCGGCTTCTCCTTCTTGCCTACAGGCTCTCGGGCCATAAATTTATTTTCAAGGAAATGCAGGAACTCTGTATATGATGTGAGATCTCGAGGCGACACACGCGACTCCATGTAGTCAGTACGGGTTTCGTCGTCCAGCTTCTTTGATAAAAGATGAACTAAAATCGGGTCCCAGGTAGCGATGTGTGTGCCTAGGTTCCGAATGCTGTTGATACACTGTGTCGTAGTATCGTGTAGCTTCTTAAAAGCTTGATATGATGATTGCTTGGTGATCGGCGGTTGATTCAGAAGAATATCCATCTGAGTTGTAAATAAAATCTGTGGATTGTTATAACGATGAATGAGGATATCCCATGCCGTTTCGTAATTTTTTGCAGATATATTAAGATGCTGGATTAAACCTTCTGCCTCACCCTTGACCTTTCCTTTCAGATGTTGCATTTTCTGCGCTTTAGAAATACTTTTGTTATTATGTATTGCTTCGACGAATAGATCGAAGAAGGTCGGCCACTGCGTATATTTCCCGAAAAATGTAGGGACTTCTAATTTGGGTGTGGCCTGCTCAAGGTGAGCAGTGGAGTTTAATTTTCTGTTCAACTCCCTTTTGATGGTAAGGTAGCTCTCTTCAATCTGCAGAAACTTGGTTTCATATTCATCATTGCTTCCTTTTAGTTGGTTATCGAGACGTAGGTGAGTAGTGTCAATAACCTTCCATAGATGCTGAATATTGTTTAGTTCATCCTGAAGTTCCCATTTTTCCTCTAAGTCTTGAATGCTGATTCGATTCATAAGTCGTTCCAATGCTCTAATATTCATCATCCCCTTGAGAAGAATACTCTTCCAAAGTGGGTAATGAAAAAGTCGGAAAGGAGATGGAAAACGGTGGGCCCAAATGTAATAAGTTGAGATAATGATCTAAAAAATTAGTCATATTTTTGTATCTTAGAATATGAAAAATCACCTCAATTCTCAATCTGGAAGCGGAGAAATATGAGAAAATAGTTTTCGTGAGATTATCGATTGAGTAATCGATTACATAGTTACGAAATAAAACATTTGCAGTAAATAATTAACTCAAAGTAATTAAATGCACTATATATACTTACATGCGATATAGTCCATATAATTACAGTCATATTATTAAATCAAATATCAATTAATTACTGAAAAACCAATATTAATGATTATCGATTTGATATCGATTCAAATCTCTCTTATATTTTTAGTCTATGTCACTGACATGACAGCTGACTGACATTGACACTAGACAGTTGCCGAATGTTTTTGTTTGCTCACTCGTTTCGTGTTTTCCGATGCGTTTTGAGTGCTTTCCCGATTATTCGTCATTTTTTACGACCACTGCTTTGTATTTTACGGATTCTGACCCTGCCTACCTTGTGCGACCCTTGCTTTCACCTTGGACACCGAAGATCGCTCACACGTTTGACTTGGAATTGTGATTTTGAATTTTACCGCCGGCTTGTGGATTGGATATTATTGAAACTATGGATCGCTGTGTGAATTGTGGGATATCCACTGGTCACTGCAATACACTGGGCCGACGACCCTTACACGATGAAACAATTCTGTCAGTGATTCGGCAATGGCTTGCACCTCAGTCTGTAAGTAAATATAACCTCATCTAACCAGCTACCATCCTGGCAGGTTTAAAATACATATAATTAGAAGGCCTATGGTGATTTTTTTATTTTATTTTAGACATCCTTTCCCTATCTCCTTACCTGTTACCTACCTATCGCTTGAAGTCGTTGACGTTCATTCATATGATTTTTCAAACATTTTCTAGTAAATATAATAACTATTAGTGCAAAAGAACACATTTTGCACTTCAGGAATCAGCTGTTAGTTAAAGATTGTAACATAACCTCACTTTTACATAATTTCTTATATCTCTGTTCTCAGAATGACAAAATCCGCAGAATTTTCAGTGAAAGGTTGATAATATATAAGCTATTAATTGACACCACTTTCATCTTCTTAAAACTAGGCCCAAGATTGTATGTATTCATTTCAGTCTCCTTTAGGCTCCTTATATGATGACACCATTTTCTTGGTTTTGATATAATAATCCCTCATGTACTCATAAATCTTTTTTGAGAAATATTCATATTGATCATCTTCAAAATCCAGCAGCTTGATGTGGTTTTCTTCAAACTCCTTCCAGCATTTATCCAGCGCGGCTAAACGACTGTGAAGGTATTCAGGTGTCTTCCTGCTCGAACTGTCCTTCCGAAAATTGGTATGTATTCTCTCAATTTCCTTGGTGAGGAGGCTCTGGCGTTTGAACATTGATTGTATGCCTTCCATGATAAATGATAAATACCTGAAGTAACGCTGATACTGATATATGATATTTTCCTCTGATACTGAGGATAAAGTGATAGGTTCTTGATTGATATTGTTGTTTAGTGCTTCTATAATCTCCAGCACGATATGTGCGCCTTCTCAATCCTACTGGTGAGACCCGCTTGTGGGAGGCCAGCGGACCGATTCGCTATCGTACCGGAAATCTTCAGAACACAAATCTTGATAGTGATACACTGATAACTGGATCCGTAGGTCGCTAGTTCAGATCCGGCTCGAAGGACCAAAAAATGTAGGGGTTTCTGATCACGCCTACACTTGGATGATAAATGATATATGACTGCTGACCAGGATATAGGTAGAAGATCGCGTAATAAATGATAAACGACACAATCTCCTGCGATAAGTATTTAATTGATACTTATTGACAGAAATGATAAAGTGCAGTGATACATAATGCTAGAGTTACAATATAAATATCATATAAAAGTGCTGACGCGCGCCGCGACGCTAATTATGTATATAAAACAAAATTAAACCTGTACAGTTGTCTGTACAGGTACGTATAATGAAAGTGAGCTGAGGAATTTTGGAAATTCATCCTCTAAAGGTGATAAATAGGGAGACAGTCAGGATTCTTTTTATGCAATAATTACCAGAAGATAAAAATTTTACGTATTGTGTAGACGCTATTCCACCCAGCTCTCTCATGGTCTTGGTCGTGAAGGTGATATTATTTAAATATATTACATACCTGTCTAAATAATGGCCGCCACTGATTTCCAGTTCTAACAGTAACTTTTGCATCTTCGATCACATCAATTTCTTTGTAATGACACTCCATTTATACTTTATCATGTAATTATTCTCATGCAATTTGTAATAGGTAGCTGATTTTCCAAGAAAAATATAATTTCTATCGCAGTGTTTCCTAGATACTGTTAAACAAAATAGAAAAGTATACAGGTAGGTACACTTTTCCAATTTATTCTGGTATAAATGTCCTTTATCAATTAAATTAATTTAAACATGTAGGTATTGAGGAAGTAGCAAGTCGAAATAAGTGTGTACGTATCCCGTCTAATTTAAAAGTCTTTCGACTAGAAAGATAAGGGAAAGTTAAAATATTCTTTTTAATGTTGTGTTAATTCTAGTCAGGGCATTCCCAGAAATACCCGACCTAACAAAGAAAACACAAAAAAAAACAATTCTATACTTACTCCCCTTTTAACTCATTTAAAAAAGCTCGTCTAATTGCCTTAAAATTTTGCCAAATACTACTGAATACTACATCTTCATCTCTTATTTTGTTCCATTTTGAGCAATTGCGTCCAGAGTGATCCATGAATGATCACCCATCTTTTGTCTGTAGTTACATAAGATGTACAGCATTTTTGGAAACCCTACCATATCTGTTAGCTCGTGCACTTTAAATCGACGGCTATTCATCATCACCATCATCAGCGTACAGCAGTCCAGTGCTGACATCGGCCTCTTCAATCACATGCCATTCAACTCGATTATCGGAAAATCTAAAAAAAACCTGTTGCAATCAGCTAGCCTGAAGGCGCCTTACGTTTGCCGATTCGCGGTATCTCCTCAAGAACACGTACCCCAATGGTCATAAGTTCTACGGCTAATATGTCTATTCAATAACAGTTTTGCCATAGTAACGTTAACGGACCTTCCCTTTTCCATCGAGAATGCGGCATTTTCTGCTCTGTTTCAAATACCTTAAACGACCAACAAATAACCGAGAATTCACCTAAAAGAAACAACAAGTTATTTTTACAGTAACTCTATTTTAAAACAAAAAATGATTTAAAAACATACTCTGTCAATAAATTAGAATACGATAAAGCGTTTGACTACTTAAAACATGTCTGAAACCATTCCTATTTTGTAGCGTTCTTATCTTATACAATTCTATTATGTAAAGAACATATTAACATAACGTCCAAACGTTTAAATAAACAGGTATTATAAATTAGAAAAATAAATAAGTTAAAGTAAAATGCAATGCAGCTGAAGTGTAAGACTATAACATGTATGCTCCTTTACTTTAGTAAGTAAGTACACTGCTTTATAACTGATCATGTATGCTGAGTTTGCACTATACCTCATATGCACTTATTGCATCATTATTCATTCAGTCATTAAATAGCACTAAACATATGTGGTTGTTTCCTTGAAACCACCCCTTAGGGACCCCAACATTACATGGCGACCCTGCCTCGGGACTCTGCCAAGGGGATTCTTAGTAGTTTGATCAGAGTTTCAGTTTTTCAGCTTATTATTTCTGTATAACTACCTCAATAGTATAATGTGTCGGTCAACTGTGGAAAAAGAAGAGGTTTTCCTCAGCCAAAACGCGGCTGGAGGCAACAATGACGCCACGTTGAAAGAAATTGGAGGCCACGTGGAACGGCTTAGCATTGTCACCTACACTGTTCTGGCCATTATTGGAATAGTAGTAGTTTATATTGGCCTGTGGATGTACAGGAGCTGCCAAGCGAGAGAGAACCTTTTGAGCAAGGCGATGCTTGTGTGACTCCGCTCTTCCACTTAACATTAAACAATGTATGCAATTGAAAAATACTATAAATAAAAGTGTTATTGGGTTATTCCATCAGGAATTTCTTAATAGCAGCCACGGAATCTGGATTTGTAGCCAGTTGTTGGAAATAGGCTCGGCCCCTATCACATGGGAGTTCAACATGACTGGCGAAATGTGGGTGTACGATTAGGTACACTTCTGCCTAAACGTTCCTTCGTTAGACATTGAACGTAAAGGACGTGTGTCGTTTGCTCGTGCATTGTGGTCTGTGATTGGCTAATTGTTGTTAAATTCAATTCCTTGTCACACCTAGCGTGATCTTAACTGAGGGCCCCTCCCACTGGGTGGTCCTAGAGAGGGATATAAATAATAGTGTTGTTGACGCTTCAAAGTGAATTTGAAAAAGTGACTGTGATTCGTCGGACTCGAACCATCACCCAAGTGATCAGTGACCGGACCGCTTACTCATCGCGCCACGGAGACAGTTGCGACAATTTGTAAATCAACGGTGCGCTACGAGCTACGAGCTTGTGTCACCGCTGCTACGCTCCCACCGCGCGCGCTGCTGCGTCACGTACCTGTGCTACGAGTCGACAACGGGAACTGTATCGGCTACGCTCAAACGCTGTTGCTTGTTATTATCGGTGTTGCTTAATACCGGTTTGCCTGCTTATTATTGTTTACATTTGCATGCAACCTATTGATAATTTTGGTTGGCAACATGGCAGGGTTACAGCGTACCCCACCTAAAACCCCTAGGACGCCGACTGGTAACTTAGGCCAGATCCAAACACGCTCAGAACCGGATATCACCACGGCGGCAACAGCGTGCGACTATGTAAATTCTATTAAACGTCGGCGTATTAATACCTCGCCACAAGGCGGCTCGGCTGAGATGAGCTTCCCAGAACCACAGGAGTTACAAGATATTCTTGCGAAGTGGAAGAACGAGCAGGATAATAGAATTGCGGAACTGTTGGCGAACCAAAACACTCTAATAGCTGAGCTCTCTTCGAATATAAAAGATATTAAAATTCAAAACGCTAAAATACAGGCATCCAACTCAGAAATATGTAAGTCAAACGCTGAAATAGTTCAGTCTATTGAATTTTCTAATAAACATTTCGAAGACTTGAAGATGGAAGTGGAAACATTGCGGAGGGAGCGACACGAGCAGCGAACCCACATTGAGTCTCTCGAACGGAAATTAATAGATCTTCAACACAAGGCGAGATCTTCTGCCATAGAATTGCGTAACATCCCACAAGTAAACTCCGAGTCTAGCACCAGTCTACTAAAAACGGTGTGTGGCGTAGGCACAGCTATTGGTGTACGCATTGGGGAAACAGAGCTGCGCGATATCTATCGTCTTCCAGGGAAATCTAACACGTCAACCTCCCCGCGCCCAATAATAGCGGAATTCTCGACTGTCCAAACTAAACAGACAGTCCTGTCGGCCGTGCGTGCGTACAACAAAGGAAAAGGAAAAGACGATAGATTAAACACTGCTGTCATGGGTTTGCCCGGTGATCGTCGCCCCGTGTACATCTCTGAGCACCTACCAGCAAGCACCAAAAAACTTTTCTACCAAGCCAGAGAGTTCGCCAACAAAACACCTATAAGTTCTGCTGGATCTCCAATGGCAATATATTTCTGCGGAAGATAGAGGGAGATAAACAGATTCTTGTAAGCTCTGAAAAATGTCTCACTAATCTAGAGAACCCAAATCACACCATCTGACTGTTACCGAATGTTCCTATTTTTTATATTTTATCCTCAGTATTCATTCCTTGTTTTTTTGTAATTAGAGTTTTAAAATTATCTTTAACTTTTACACCAAACAATACACTTTTACTTACAATTATCTTATACACCTTGCGTACTACAAAACAATGCACTCAAACTATGTACACACAAAACTATAAAATAGTTTATCCCATCACCATACACGCTAATACAATAAGTACCTGTCAAACTGCTACCTACCATAAAATATCAGTATCTCAAACATTATTTTACATTCCTACATTCATAAATACCTTTGTCCATAAATCTGCTACACAGCATGTAATACTAACCTTTTTACCCGATTACGGCGAAGAAAGGAAGGAGGTTATGATTTTTTTTTTGAAGTGAAAACTTCTTTAGCGGCGTGTAGAGAAGAGCCAGATTTCGAGGAAGCGTATTGAAGAAAAAGTTATGATGTAGATACTTATGAACACATGTCTTTTGAGCACTTTAAAAAAATTGTTCTGTAATGGGTATAAAATCTTAAACTCGCGTCAGGACACTCGCGTCAGGACATGTGACCTGATCGTAAGACGGATGGAGAGTAGACGATTTTGAACTTAACCTTCAACATTTTATGGTTTAAAATCATTTAAAGAAATTTGGAAAAAGCGTAAGACGGATGGAGAGTAGACGATTTTGAACTTAACCTTCAACATTTTATGGTTTAAAATCATTTAAAGAAATTTTTAAATGTTTCCAATCAACTTTGAACCTAATGCTTTAGGGATAAAGCTGACAAATCTATTAAATAAATTTTAAAATAAAACTCTGACACCAGGTTGGGCATTTACAACATGAGAAAGAAAGATTCATAGTTGAAAGTTTGGAACATGATCGTAGTTTTATAACTCCTAGCGACATCTTGTAGAATGTAGTAGAAAGTACATTAGCAAATGCAATGAGTAACTATTGTGAGAGACCGCTGGTAGATGGCGCTAGCACAAAGCGCCATCTATCTTTGATATTGAAAACTAAAATGATGCATTGATACAGAGAACACTGTTACTGGTAGGCGCGATAGTTTTTTTAGCGGCTACTAGAGGGCGTTGTTATAAAAAACGTTGTTATAATCAAGTTTTCACTTCTGCCGGCACTCCCGGAGTGCAACCCGTCTTTTTTTTTTTTTTTACTTATGTTTACAACCATCTTTTATCGTTTTGCCTTCTTTTTCGTTTCAACTTTCTTGCAAATCCAAATAATAAATGGCTAATCTAGATATTATTAATAATGAAATTGACGCGCTTCATATTTCTAAATCGCTAAAGTGTCAACCTGAGTGTTGCGCGCAGTTTATAATAGACCCGACAAAAGGTTTAAAAATATTACATTTAAATATACGAAGCATCTCTAAAAATTTCGATGAAGTTTCGGTGCTTATGCGATTAATGGGTTTCCAGAGCGACGTGCTCGTTCTCACCGAGTGTTGGTTAAGCAAACTTACACACCTGCCGACCTTGGATGGCTTCACATCATACTACACTAAAAACACATACAACCAAAATGACGGGTGTGCTATCTATGTTAAATCATCCCTTAAAGCTGACGTTAGGGAACCACATTTCGTTGACGCGAACTGTCTTATTTGTAACATAGAGGATGTTACAATAGTGGCTATTTATCGGCCTCCTTCTTTTAAAAACACAAACAGCTTTATTGATAGTCTCGATAGCGTTCTCAAATTAACAACTCCTTCCGTGGTTCTGATCGGTGACATGAATATTGATATTAAGATAGACAGCATTGATAGTCACTCAGATGAATATTTAACTTGTGCTGCCTCTAACGGACTTCTCCCAGCTCATCAGTTTCCGACACGCCTCACAAACTGTTTAGACCACATTTTACTCAAAACAAACAAATCCGCTACAACTTTCGTTATTGAATCATCCATTACGGATCACGAACCGCTGCTATTGTTTTTACAAACCAGGAGTGCCAACTCAGATGTGACCTGCACTAGATCAAAAATAGACTACGATTCCGCTATAGAGAATATCAATAAACATGACTGGTCTCCAATCCTGTCAATCTCGGATCCTAATGATGCTGCCGATGCGTTAATAGGTAGTCTCTCCGCTATAGTCATAAAAAACACTCGGGAACAAACTGTTCCACGAAGAGAGCGTAATTTGAAGCCCTGGATTACGCCGGGGCTACTCCGCTGTATTCGACACCGCGACCGCATGCATGTCAAACTCAAAAAGTCGGATGATAACCTAACATTAAAAATCACCTACACTCGCTATCGCAATTTCTGTAATTCCCTGCTGAAAAAACTTAAACGCTTGTATGAAAAGGAACAGTTTCGTAATGCAAAAAATGATGTTAAAGCTACTTGGAATGTTATTAAGAAAGTCTCAGATCTTCAAATTAAATCTTCTCCCTCTTTTGACCTGTTACATTTATTCGATAATCCTAAAACCTCGCTTAATCATGTCAACAACTTTTTTGCTAATGTAGGCAGTGGCTTAGCGTCGAAATTTAAACCACCCTCAATGGTACCAAACTCTGTGTTGAATTCAAATTCGTGTAGCTCAATGGCCCTTTTCGAGGTAACCGAAGACGATGTTGACTCCATTATTTTGGGCCTTAGGTCTGATTGTGCCACTGGCTTAGACTCTATACCGTCTAAAATACTAAAGGCCTCGAGATGCGTATTGGTTCCGGTTATTACACATATCTGTAATCTTTGTATAAGTGCAGGTGTCTTTCCTACGGCGTTTAAAAAAGCAGTAGTTCACCCCATTCACAAGTCTGGCCGCAGAGATGACGTCAATAACTACCGTCCAATCTCGATTCTAACAGCAATGTCAAAGATCTTAGAACGAATATTGAATAAGAACCTGACCAGTTTTCTCGACGCAAACAACATCTTAGCGAATAACCAATATGGTTTCAGACATGGAGTTAGTACTGAAGATGCGGTCTTGGATTTATCTAGTCACGTGGCTAGGATGCTCGATGGAAAACACAAGTGCCTGGGAATTTTCCTTGATCTGTCAAAGGCATTTGACACCGTTTCTGCCCGAGCCTTATTGAGTAAAATGGAAAACATTGGAATACGCGGACACTCACTGAAAATCTTCGCAGACTATCTTAGCGATCGTACCCAAACAGTTAAAATCGGTCCACACGAAAGCGATGTGCTTCCAATCACATACGGCGTTCCGCAAGGCAGCATACTGGGGCCTACTCTTTTTCTCATCTATATTAATGAACTCTGCAAACTGCCTCTCAAAAATTGTAAGATATTTACGTACGCGGATGACACTGCCCTTGTTGTAGATGGTTATGACTGGCCACAGACATATCAAAACGCCGAGGCTGCGCTTTCCGCCGTAATGAAATGTTTGGCCGATAACTTGCTCACTTTAAATCTTGATAAATCTGTGTATATTCCCTTTGCCATTCGGTCGAATCTGTGTCCCTCGAACTCCCTTACCCTAAAAGCGCACGCTTGCGGATCCATAACGCAGTGTAACTGCCTCTTCCTCGCCAAATCCACTTGTGTAAGGTATCTAGGAGTACTCATAGATCAGCATCTCAACTGGCACCCCCATATAGACAGAGTCACGTCCCGCATACGCAAGCTAATATATGTTTTCAAAAAACTACGAAGCTCTGCTGATAACGAAACGTTAAAGTTAGTATATTTTGCCCTATGTCGGTCTGTCCTAACGTACTGTTTGCCCGTCTGGGGTGGCGCCACCCGTAACGTATTTATCCGCCTTGAGAGAGCCCAGAGAGCTGTCCTTAAGGTAATGCTCTCTCTTCCACGTAGGTACCCCACTGTGCAGCTCTATTCCGATTGCAAGGTACTCACAGTCAGGCAACTCTATGTGCTCCTGTCGACCCTACGCAAACACTCTACCCGCCCTCCAAAGGAACCGGCTGGCAGGCTTAAGCATAATGTTTTCCCCCACGAACGCCATAGAACTGCCTTTGCCAAACGCCAATTCTACGTTAGTAGCATTAATATGTACAACCTCCTAAACAAAAAGTTCAAAATTTATTCGTGCCCTAAATATAAATGCAAAACCTTACTTAGAGATTATCTTCAAACACTAAGCTATGATGACACTGAGGATCTTCTACTGGGTAATTTACAGAGATAATACGAGTAATGAAGGTACTGTTATAAATATAAGTCTGTATCTAACCATCAACGGATGTGTACTGGTCACACCCCATTCTTCTCACTACACACACCCTACACCTACACACCACATACGCACACACACATCATACACTTACTCACTACACACTCTCACTTTAGATCCTACATTTTTATTCACCTCACCGCACACTTAAACTTGTTTTCTTTTACACCATTTGCTTATTGTCATAACGTCCCGTTTTAGTACCTATACTTTGGCTTTGTTTGTTACGGAGAATCACTGACTCCTAAGACACAGGCACATACACCTAGTTTAGGAGTCAGAGTATTAACATTATTGTGATCTATTTATAAGCCTTATATGCTCTTAGTTGTGTATCATGTATTGTAATGGCTTTTGGTGAAATAAAGAATTATTATTATTATAACGTTTGGGGATTACATGGCGTGATGTGTGAGAACTGACTGGCTGATCAAAATGTGATAATGTGGGTGATGACTACAAATGAAGTCCCAAACAAAATTAATGGCGACTAATGGCTTAAAAACCGTTTATTTTAGCGCTATACAACTTTATTTTCAAAGTGAACCATCACACGCCATGTTGGGCACTATTTATTCTAATACCGTTTTGTGTACAACATTAAATGACTTATTATTTTCCGCAAGGACGTGTAAATTTTGGGCACTGAACAACCAACACAATTCCGACCGTCTAAAAAGCATGGAGTGCACAATTGAATGCCGGTCACTTTTGTCGTTTGGTCTAAAAAGCATGGAGTGCACAATTGAATGCCGGTCACTTTTGTGGTTTGGCACTGGGATCTGTTGATCGTCATTGTAAAAATCAATTTTAAGGGAAATCGTAACCTCTTAAATTGAAATGGCAAGTTATTTGAAATGTACATGCGGGGAATTCAAAACGCTCTGTCCTTTAGCAGCTCCGTTTTTATAATGTTACTGCCCAGCTCTGTAATACGAAGCCTGGTGCCGTTACACAGTCTGGTTGCATCAAGGTTTCGCATCACCAGAACTGGAACGCCAACTTTAAGCTCCAGCTGATGGGACGCCTCGCCTTTTAACTCCACGGAGTTGAGAAATTCAGCGGGGTAGGCAGTACTATCGTCATTAGCCATCACAGTGTCTAGTGTGTCAGTGTTCTGTCGTCATAAGACGGTCGGACGGCGAGCTAGCTCATTACTCACCGTCCACAGGGTCTAAAGTGGCCGAACGACGCTACCCATCAGCGCCTGGTTGCCGCGGATGTCCTGCAAGCTGCGGTTCAACGCCTTTAATGCATGCTTCTGTGATATTGTTTACTGCTGAAAAAGGACTCTCCCGTTTTTGTGATGTTGCATGTTGGGGTATCTTTGCTGGCAAGATTCAGCAACAATTTGAAAATGGAATGTGCAGTCCGGCCACCCTTAAGCAAAGTTGCATCAATGCCCGACGAAGTCACAAACACAGTTATGTGACGGCACGGTTTGCGCAATGGCTGAGCAATTGACTGCTGCGCTGCACACACACAACGTCGTGGATTTTGTCAAATTTTAATTTTATTTTTATTTTTAGAGATTTTTTTTCCGTAATGGGTTGCACGTAGTACTTATTACTTCCATGCAAAGAGTAAACACAAAAGAAGAAATAAAACCAAATTCATTTTCAGCCATTCCGACTACACTTCGACTAAAACGTGCTAAAACCTATTTACGTAAATACTTAAAGGAGATCGCCAGAAATCCATACATCGTTGGGCCAAATATGAACAGTAATCATTTATGTATTATTTAATAGATAAAACACAAACATATTAATATCAGAAAGGTTTTTTTTTAAATTCTATGGGAATTAGGAAGAAAATAAGTTTTTGGGTCACTAGGTTAGGTTATGCGGCAGATGGTAAGAATTGTACCTATAAAACGCCAAAATGTATTGTAAATACCATAATCAAATAAACACATTGATTTATTTGTTTGTAAACATATTTGTATGTTACTATTAGCATATTATTGCATAGCACAAAAAAGGAATTAGGTAGGTAAAATAAAAACAAGTTATTTTTCAATATTTTATTCATCTTCATTTTCATACTCAATTAATATATCATACAGGAATGGTGCTGGAGGTGTGATGGTATGTTGGTACCTTGCCACTGTTTGACGACAGTCCTTGCCCTTATTATGGAAACAACTGCTTCATCATATAAAGGCACACTTCCAGTAGCGTTGCTACGATCAGTAGGGATACCACAACTCACGCATTCCATCATCCAGTCGATAAGCAATCGGTGTCCAAGTCCGTAAAATCAATCCAAAGTCGTCAGAAAAATAGCAGAAATCGAATAATAAGCACATCCACACGAGTACGAAAACGAATGACGGGACTTGACGGGAGTGACGTGACATTGACATTTTGACAAACATCGATATTTTTTCGTTTTGAAACAGTCAACCGATACACGATTTTAAACGATGTTATTGTTAAATAAATAAATAACTATTACTAAAACAACAATAATTTCATCAAATGTCCTTTTTTGAAGTGAAAACTTCTTTAGCGGCGTTGAGCACTCTAAAAAAATTGTTCTGTAATGGGTATAAAATCTTAAACTCGCGTCAGGACACTCGCGTCAGGACACGTGACCTAATCGTAAGACGGATGGAGAGTAGACGATTTTGAACTTAACCTTCAACATTTTATGGTTTAAAATCATTTAAAGAAATTTGGAAAAAGCGTAAGACGGATGGAGAGTAGACGATTTTGAACTTAACCTTCAACATTTTATGGTTTAAAATTATTTAAAGAAATTTGGAAAAAGCGTAAGACGGATGAAGAGTAGACGATTTTGAACTTAACCTTCAACATTTTATGGTTTAAAATTATTTAAAGAAATTTTTAAATGTTTTGGAACATGATCGTAGTTTTATAACTCCTAGCGACATCTTGTAGAATGTAGTAGAAAGTACATTAGCAAATGCAATGAGTAACTGTTGTGAGAGACCGCTGGTAGATGGCGCTAGCACAAAGCGCCATCTATCTTTGATATTGAAAACTAAAATGATGCATTGATACAGAGAACACTGTTACTGGTAGGCGCGACAGTTTTTTTAGCTGCTACTAGAGGGCGTTGTTATAAAAAACGTTGTTATAATCAAGTTTTCACTTCTGCCGGCACTCCCGGAGTGCAACCCGTCTTTTTGAAGTGAAAACTTCTTTAGCGGCGTTGAGCACTCTAAAAAAATTGTTCTGTAATGGGTATAAAATCTTAAACTCGCGTCAGGACACTCGCGTCAGGACACGTGACCTAATCGTAAGACGGATGGAGAGTAGACGATTTTGAACTTAACCTTCAACATTTTATGGTTTAAAATCATTTAAAGAAATTTGGAAAAAGCGTAAGACGGATGGAGTGTAGACGATTTTGAACTTAACCTTCAACATTTTATGGTTTAAAATTATTTAAAGAAATTTGGAAACAGCGTAAGACGGATGAAGAGTAGACGATTTTGAACTTAACCTTCAACATTTTATGGTTTAAAATTATTTAAAGAAATTTGGAAACAGCGTAAGACGGATGAAGAGTAGACGATTTTGAACTTAACCTTCAACATTTTATGGTTTAAAATTATTTAAAGAAATTTTTAAATGTTTTGGAACATGATCGTAGTTTTATAACTCCTAGCGACATCTTGTAGAATGTAGTAGAAAGTACATTAGCAAATGCAATGAGTAACTGTTGTGAGAGACCGCTGGTAGATGGCGCTAGCACAAAGCGCCATCTATCTTTGATATTGAAAACTAAAATGATGCATTGATACAGAGAACACTGTTACTGGTAGGCGCGACAGTTTTTTTAGCTGCTACTAGAGGGCGTTGTTATAAAAAACGTTGTTATAATCAAGTTTTCACTTCTGCCGGCACTCCCGGAGTGCAACAGTTTTTTTTTTTATAAATGATTATAATGTTCATGACCAATGCTAAAACAAAATAGATATCGTTTTTTAGTAACCTCTTTAGAACTACTAGTTTTAGAACGAACTCGTAATGACCTGACAGCTTGTTTACGGAGCTAGTTTTAGAACTACATTCAATTTAAAACCATATTTCAAATTATAATTTTTAGCTCATTACGGTAGAAAGTTATTATTGTTACATGTTATTTTTAATCAGTAAAAAATCTAGTCTTTTTTAATATACATAACGTTTCTGTACATACTTTGGCCCAAAACTGGCCATCTCCTTTATCATAGAAATCGCGTATGAGGTAACTAACTAAATTTTAAACATTAATATGTTTTGCGTCTGTTGGTCGATTTTGATGAAATAAACACTAAATGTTACTCGGAACAATGCTTCTTATATTTCAATATTTAGATTTTGAATATAATGAGGGGTTTTTACGTGATGCGCGCACAAACATACAGACAGACAGACAAACCGACAAACAGACAAACCGACAAACAGACAAAAATTCTAAAAATGGTAGAAATGGGTTCTGTTAGTGCTCCTTTAACACCCCTACTACTTTTTTTCTAAATATTTTCAATGTACAGAAACGCCAAGTCTACAGATTTATTATATGTATAGATAACACCGGCCTGTATATACAAACAATCAAAGTGCGAAAATAAGTGGGTCAAGTTACGACGCCCGAACGACTGGCTGTATCAATGTTGTCAGCAATGCACTATACGTATATTTAGCACACGAAGCACGGAAGTAAAGACTTTATCAGGCAATGGGATAATCAGCCTTTGTCCAGGATGCACACTTAGAGGAGAGTCTTTCAAGATTTACTCTCATAAGAACTTCATTAATCACGTTGACTACTATACAGAAGATGCAGCTTCCACAGATGTCTGTAGTCAATGAAATAGTCAACACAAGCATCCCTTCTGTTGAGCCCTTTGTACCAGAGGATCATCACACTACGACAGACAGACAGACAGACAGACAGACAGACAGACAGACAGACAGACAGACAGACAGACAGACAGACAGACAGACAGACAGACAGACAGACAGACAGACAGACAGACAGACAGACAGACAGACAGACAGACAGACAGACAGACAGACAGACAGACAGACAGACAGACAGACAGACAGACAGACAGACAGACAGACAGACAGACAGACAGACAGACAGACAGACAGACAGACAGACAGACAGACAGACAGACAGACAGACAGACAGACAGACAGACAGACAGACAGACAGACAGACAGACAGACAGACAGACAGACAGACAGACAGACAGACAGACAGACAGACAGACAGACAGACAGACAGACAGACAGACAGACAGACAGACAGACAGACAGACAGACAGACAGACAGACAGACAGACAGACAGACAGACAGACAGACAGACAGACAGACAGACAGACAGACAGACAGACAGACAGACAGACAGACAGACAGACAGACAGACAGACAGACAGACAGACAGACAGACAGACAGACAGACAGACAGACAGACAGACAGACAGACAGACAGACAGACAGACAGACAGACAGACAGACAGACAGACAGACAGACAGACAGACAGACAGACAGACAGACAGACAGACAGACAGACAGACAGACAGACAGACAGACAGACAGACAGACAGACAGACAGACAGACAGACAGACAGACAGACAGACAGACAGACAGACAGACAGACAGACAGACAGACAGACAGACAGACAGACAGACAGACAGACAGACAGACAGACAGACAGACAGACAGACAGACAGACAGACAGACAGACAGACAGACAGACAGACAGACAGACAGACAGACAGACAGACAGACAGACAGACAGACAGACAGACAGACAGACAGACAGACAGACAGACAGACAGACAGACAGACAGACAGACAGACAGACAGACAGACAGACAGACAGACAGACAGACA